>JAVHKY010000023.1:0-1491666 GCA_035079385.1 Aspidiotus rigidus
ACCTATATTTTCTATATTAGGTGTTATCCCTATAGCAGATAATGCTGTATCTGCTTCTATCTTATATTTTTTTTAGAGTCTTTAAGAGATAAATGAACTCCTGTTTTTGAAATATCTGCTCCTTCGATATAAGAAGAAGTATATATTTTAATTCCGGTATTTTTTAATGATTTCTCTAATTCTTGGGATACTGACAGATCTTCTAGTGGTAGAATTCTAGTCATAGATTCTATTAAACTAACTTGAACACCCATAGCGTTATAAAAGTAAGCAAACTCTACTCCAATTACGCCTCCACCAACAATAATAAGGTGTTTAGGAGGCGTAGAAAGACTAAGAGCCTCTCTGTATCCTATTATTTTCTTTCCATCTTGGGGAAGATTCGGTAAATTCTTTGATCTAGCCCCTGTCGCTATAATGATAAAAGAAGCGGTATAGGTTATTTCTTTTCCTTCATTAGTAGTAATCCTAATTTTTTTTCCTTCTTTTAATTCTGCTTTGCCAAAGCAAACGGTAATTTTATTTTTTTGCATTAAGAAATAAACCCCCTTACTCATTTTTTCTGCTACAGAACGACTACGTTCAATAATACTAGAAAAATTTATCTTAATTTTATCAGATTGTATTCCATAATATGAAGCTTTTTTAAAAGTAGAAAAAATTTGTGCACTTATTAATAACGATTTTGTAGGGATACAACCCCAATTAAGACAAATACCTCCTAATTTTTCTTTTTCTATTATAGCAGTTTTATACCCTAATTGCGATGCTCTTATCGCTGCTACATAACCAGCAGGACCAGATCCTATAACGACTAAATCAAAATCCATAATCTTATATATATAGATCTTTTTTAAAGACAAGTTAATATTCTTCTAGAAAGTAAGGAAGTGAAGCTCCTCTATAAAATGTCAGAATGACAATAAGACTATTATGGCAAATCCTTGGATTTCCCTTTTACTTAAAAAAATTAGTAAATGACCTTAGATTATCAAAATGACTTTTCCCACTTTAATGAAAGTGTTAAAAGCGTTTTAGAAAGAGAACTTTTTAAAAAAAAATAGTAGAACAAAAAAACAAATATCTACGTATATTTTCAGATTTTGAAAATTATAAAAAACGTATACAAAAAGAAAACTTTGAATTAGTCAAACTCGCCAACCAAGAAGTAATTATAGAACTAATATCAATTCTGGATGATTTTGAACGTTGTTTATTAGAAATTAAAAAAGACAACAACGGAAATAAAATATTAGGGATTAAATTGATATACGAAAAGTTTTTTAGTTTTCTAAAAAAGAAAGGTTTAAAGCAGATAAAAACAAAGAAAGGAGATCATTTCAATACAGATATTCATGAAGCTTTATCTCAAATTACAGATACTTATCAAGATTTTAAAGGTAAGATCATTGATATTGTCGAAATGGGTTATCTCTTATACGATAAAGTAATACGTCATGCAAAAGTAATCGTTGGAAAATAAAAATTGATGAAAAAAAAAGATTATTATGATATACTAGAAGTATCAAAAACTGCATCTGAAGATGATATAAAGAAGGCTTATAGAAAATTGGCTCTTCGTTATCATCCTGATAAAAATCCAGGAAACAAAAATGCAGAAGAAAAATTTAAGGAAGCAGCAGAAGCTTATTCTGTTCTAAGTTCTCCTGAAAAGAAAAATATCTATGATAAATTTGGATATGAAGGATTAGGAGGAATAAATGCTTCTCAAAACCATTCTGGTTATACAAATGTAGGGATGAAAGATATTTTTGGAGAATTTTTTGGCTCTGCTTTCTCAAAGTTTAGTTTTACAGGAGGGCGTAGCTTTAAGGGAAGTGATTTACGTATTCGTATAAAGCTTTCTTTGGAGGAAATTTATAGAGGAGTTGAAAAGAAAGTTAAAGTTAAGCGAATGAAAAAAGCTAAGGGGGTAAAATTTAAAACTTGTATTCATTGTCACGGCAATGGTAAGATTTCTCATATTAAAAATACTGTTCTTGGTAAATTTAGAACAATGAATACATGTAATTACTGTAAGGGTAGTGGAAAAATGGGAGATAATATACCTGCTGGAGCTAATAGACAAGGAATGATCCTTGAAGAAGAGCTCGTAAATATAACTTTTCCTCCAGGAATAACTGAAGGAATAAACTTAAAATTATCAGGAAAAGGAAATGAAGGAGATCATTTTGAAGGATCTCACGGAGATTTAATCGTAATTATTGAGGAGATTCCTCATGAAATTTTCAAGAGAGATGGTATCAATATTCATTATAACCTATACATTTCGATTCCTGAAGCGGTTTTAGGAACAAGTAAAGAGATTCCTACTTTAAATGAAAAAGTACGACTTTTTATAGAGGGTGGTACAGCTTCAGGGAAAATTATTAGTATAAAAGGTAAAGGAATTCGTAATATTGAAAACTATGGTTATGGTGATCTATTAGTACAAATTAATGTTTGGATTCCCAAAAAAATTAGTAAAGAACTAAAACAAATATTTGAAAATATTAAAAATGATGAAAATTTTAAACCCATGATAAAGTAAAATGAAAAAAGTAGTTATAGGGATCTCGGGGGGGGTTGATTCTAGCGTTGCTGCTATGCTTCTAAAAGAACAAGGGTATGAAGTAATTGGTATATTTTTTAGAAACTGGAGCTCCCCAAGTTATAAAAATGAAAAATGTTATTGGATAGAGGATAGTATCGATGCTATGTTAGTTTGTCAGCAGTTAAATATTTCTTTTCATATTATAGATATGAGTATTGAATATAAAAAACTAGTAGTTGATTACATGTTTAAGGAATATTCTAGTGGACGAACTCCTAACCCCGACGTTTTATGTAATCGAGATATAAAGTTCAATATTTTTCTTAAACAATCTCTTTCTCTAGATGCAGATTTTATCGCAACTGGACACTATGCTATATGTAAAACAAAAAATAAAAGGGATCATATTATTTATCAATTGTTAGAAGGAGCAGATAAAAAAAAAGATCAAACCTACTTTCTCTGTCAACTTAATCAAGAACAACTTTCCAAGAGCAAATTTCCTGTTGGGAAATTTAGGAAAACTCAAGTTAGAAAAAAAGCAGAGATAGCTGGCTTGATTACCTCAAAAAAAAAAGATTCACAAGGACTTTGCTTTGTTGGCAAAGTACGAATCTCAGATTTTTTACAGACCGAATTGAGATGTATATTGGGAGATATTATAGAAATATCTACCGATAATCCTATTTACCAATCGCCTATTATCCCAATTGATAATAAAGAAGAAGGTTTTATTTCTATTTTTACAAATAGGAGAAAATATAAATTAGGGAAAATAATTGGGCAGCATTATGGGGCGCATTTATTTACCAAAGGACAACGTAAAGGTATAAGAATAGGAGGATATACAGAAGGACTATTTGTTGTAGACACAGATATTGTAAGTAATATAGTATATGTAGGTATAGGAGAAAATCATCCAGGACTTTATAAAAATGCACTATTTATAAAAGAAGAAGATATTCATTGGATCAGGGAAGACTTAGCTTTCCATAAACTAAACGTAAAGTGTCGTTTTAGATATAGACAAGATTTACAAGATGTTCAATTACAACGTGTAAAAAAAGGACTTTATATAACTTTTGTAAAGCCTCAGAAAACTATTAATGAAGGTCAATTTGCTGCGTGGTATTTAAAAGAAGAACTTATTGGATCAGGGATGATATCTTGATGTATATCTATTCAGGAATAAGTGACTTAGATATTTAATTTTAACAACTTACTACTTTCAGTAGAGTAAATTTTTGTTATTTCTATATATACCTTTATTGTAGCTAGTGGTGGAATAGTAGGAAAATACAAAATTCACAAATAGACATCTGATCATATTCTTTCAAGTTTCCAGTAAGAGTCTATTAAATATCTTCTATTATATAGAATAGTTTTTCTAAAGAGAGATTGAGCAAAATTTTTACTGTCTATAGCATTAAGGATGTCGTAAATTTAAAGTACTAAAACATCAAAACATGAGCAATATAGAGATCATTAGCTGAGACACGCTCAAAAAGAAGAAAAATATTTAAATAAAATCTGGTTCTATAGTATCAATATACTCCCTTAAATTTCTATTAATAGAAAGAAAAGTAAGCAATTTGTTTTTCTTAATATGATATTTGAATGATGTAATCCTAACAAAATATTAAAAATTTGGTCTATGTTATGTAAATGTAAATGTAAATGTAAAATCATCATATATATATTGTTCCCAAGCAAATTGCATGACCTTAGCTCTTAAATATTTTCTTACAAGATAACCTTTAAGAATGTTGGAACTCTTACGAAGTTTTTTACATGCTTGTTCTTTAATTTGACGTACGCGCTCCCTTGTCAGATCGTGTTCTTGTCCTATTTCTTCAAGTGTTCTAGGTGGATTACCATCTAAACAGAAACATTTTTCAGTAATATCACGCTCTCTCGGCGAAAGTTTACTCATTAAACGCATAATCTCTATACGAAGAGATTCTTTTATAAGACTGTCATCTGGACGAGGAGATTCATCAGAATATATAACATCATATAAATTAGAATCCTCTCCATCTTCTAATGGAGCATCCATAGATCTATATTTTCCAGTGATTTTTATAGAATCTTTTATATCCTCTTCATTTATATCAAGAATCTCTCCTATTTCTTGAACTGACGGAGAACGTTCGTATTTTTGTTCAAGATAGTTATACATTTTATTTACTTTACTCATCAAGGCACATTTATTCATTGGCAAGCGAACCAATCGTGAATACTCCGCAATAGCTTGCATTATTGACTGCCTACACCACCAAACTGCATAAGAAATAAATTTAAAACCTTTTGTTGGGTCAAAACGCTTAGCTGCCTTTATAAGACCTAAATTCCCCTCATTAATAAGATCCCCAAGACTTAAACCTTGATTCTGATACTGTTTACTGACAGAAACAACAAAACGCAAATTTGCCTTTACTAACTTATTAAGCGCTGCTTCATCTCCTTTTTTAATTCGTAAAGCTAATTCTATTTCTTCTTCAGGAGTTAGAAGAGATTCTTTTCCAATTTCATGTAGATATTTATCTAATGAAGGTGTTTCTCTGTTAGTTACTTGTTTAGTAATTTTAAGTTGTCTCATATATAATTCACTCCTTAGTAAATAAAAGAAACTTTTTACTCATACTATCTATTCCCATCAATTTAAATCTATTCCCATCAATTTAAATCTATTCCCATCAATTTAAATCTAATAATTTTTCCTATTTTTAATACATCTTCAACCTTTTTTAAGTACTCCCAGTTTATTTCTGATATATGTAAAAGATATTCTTTACCAGGTAAAATTTCTACGATAGCTACAAATTCTTTAAGGAATTTTACTTTTGCATCATAAACACCACCTAATTCTGGTTGGAACGTAATGTTTTTAATGTTATCAGTAGCTTTATTAATTTTATTCTCTTGTATCCCAAGAATTTCTACTATCCCAAAGTCTCCTTTTTCTTTTATAGTAATAAAAGTATCTGTTTTTTTTTGAATTTCTTGAATAGTTTTCCCTCCAGGTCCTATTACACACCTAATAGACTCCTTAGGAATATTTAAATTTAATAATTTAGGAGTATTTGCCTTCAAAGGCACTCTTGGCATAGAGAGTGTTTTTAACATTTCTTGTAATATAAATATACGGCCTTGAAACGCTTGTTTAAATACTTTTTTCAATATATTATAAGAAATACCATCAATTTTAATGTCCATTTGACATGCTGTAATCCCCTTTTTCGTTCCTGCTACCTTCAAGTCCATTACCCCTATATGATCTTCATTACCTAGAATATCTGAAAGAATAATCTTTTTACCTTTTTTTTTGTCCATAATCAAGCCCATTGCTATACCAGATACAGGATTCCTAATAGGAATCCCCGCATCCATCAAAGCCAGGGTTCCAGCACAAATGGTAGCCATAGATGAGGAACCGTTAGATTCTAAAATATCTGATACTATACGTATTGTATAGGGTGTATTTTCAGGTATAATATTTTTTAATGCTGACTGTGCGAGATTTCCATGTCCTATCTCACGTCTAGATACTCCTTTTAACGATTTAATCTCTCCCGTAGAAAACGGAGGAAAATTATAGTGTAAATAAAACTTTTCATTTTCTTCTTTAATCGCATTATCTATACGATAGACATCATTAGATGATCCCAAAGTCACATAAGAAAAAGATTGAGTTTCGCCTCGCATAAATAAAGAAGCACCATGTGCACTTGGAATACAATCAACAGCACTAAATAAAGATCGTATTTCTTTTGAAGTTCGTCCATCAATTCGATGATTTTCTCTAATTATTAAATAACTAATTGATTTTCTCTTAAACTTAAGAGAATAATTATGAATAAATTTCTTTGGCTCTAATATTTCTTTCTCTTTATAAGAAAATCTTTTAATTCGTGATTTTTTTACTACTCTTGCTAATTGTACTTGAGCTTCTATCTGATTTTTTATTGATTTATGAGCAAATAAAATCACCTCTAATATTTCTTCTTCTGATACCTCTTTCATTTCTCCTTCCATCATGATAATAGACTCTTTAGAACCTCCTAAAAGAAGATCGATATCAGAGCTTAAAACATCATGCAAATTAGGATTAATAATTAAGCTTTCTCCATTTTTTCTAACTAAACGAACCTCAGAAATAGGACCATAAAACGGAATATCTGAAATTGATAGAGCGGCAGAAGCTGCTAAAGCAGCTAATACATTAGGGACGATTTCATCATCATACGATAGTAAAGAAATCATTATTTGAATATCTGCATATAAATTTGTTGGAAATAAAGGACGCAAGACACGATCAACAATTCGCATTGTTAATATTTCGTCTTCAAAAACTCTTCCTTTCTTCTCTCTTATAAATCCTCCTGGGATTTTGCCTAGGGCAGAATAATTATGCCTATAATCTACGATGAGAGGTAAAATATCTACATCTTCTTTTCCTTCTTTTTCTGCTACTACCGATGCCAAAAGCATCGTATTCCCCATACTAACGACAACTGATCCATTAGACTGTTTAGCAAGGAACCCAGAATCTATTGTTATGTTTCTTCCATCAAAAAGATGTATATTATCTAAAATAGGATGATCTATCATCTAAGAATTATTTTCTTATTTCTAATTTACTAATGATATTTCTATATGTTTCAATGTTACTATTCTTTATATATTTTAGTAGCTTTCGACGCTTTCCAACTAAAGTTAGTAAGGATTTTTGAGAATTTAGATCTTTCTTATGTTTTTTAAGATGTTCAGTAATATGTTGAATTCTACCAGAAAAATTGTTAATTTGAACTTCGGAAGATCCTGTATCGGAAGGAGATTTTACTAATTTTTTACTCATAAAATAATGGTATTATTCAAATATAAATAAAAGAAACATGCGAAAAAAGTAAATATATATAGCAATGAAAAAGTAGTCATCAAAGGCTCATAGTTTATCTATATTTTTTTTAGCCATATAAAGAGTGGCTCTGCCAAAACTAAATAAAACCCTTAGACTCCATAGCCTCTCTATTTGGAAAGGATAATACTGATTTAAAATACTGATTTAGTAAGATAAAGATAAGCATTATATATATATAGAATAGTTTTACTGGAACTCGATAAGGAACAGAAAACTCTAAAAGAAATAAAAATCGTGATCCCTTAATATGTTTAGGCAAAATTTCTAATTACAAAAGAATAAGTTTTTAAAAGGAAGTTCTTCACAAATACCTAATAAAATTTTGATGTGCTTATCAAGTTTATTTTGAATGATTTTTTTAATATCTAATCAGATTATATCTGCATGTTGTATTTCTTCGCGACCATTAGAACTAAATCACCAGTCATATATCTAGAATATGAAAACGGTATTATTTTTACAATATTCTTTCTCCAGATAAACTCTACGCTTAGAGTTAGAATATGATTAAGGAAATACTATCAAACATTTTTTCTATCTGTAGTTTCTTTTTGTCGTACTTCATTTCATATATATTATGTATATTTTTTTTCTATGAAAAAAGTAATTCATCCAAAAAATTATCGATTAGTTGCTTTTAAAGATATGAGCAACGAAGAAGTTTTTTTATGCCGTTCTTCCGCTGAAACAAAAGAAAGTATAGATATAAATGGGGTTAAATATCCATTGATAAAAATAGAAATATCGAGGAATTCACATCCCTTTTATACAGGAAAAATGAAATTTGTAGATACGGCAGGTAGAATAGATAAGTACTATAAAAAGTATAATAGAAAGAAGAAACCATCCTCTACTTAAAACATAAAGTTTACTGTAATTTTATAGCTTCCATCCACAATTTGCACCAGGAACAATGTCTAAATCATCAAAAAGTGCACTAGAATATTTTACCTGAGCAGATATAGCAATCATAGCAGCATTATCAGTAGTGAACTCCATTGGAAGCAAAAATAGTTTCCATCCTTTTTTACTTGCAACTTTACTAAATTTTTTACGTACATATGAATTTGCAGAGACTCCACCAGATAATGCTATAGAAAATATTTTAGTTTTAGTTATTGCTAACATCATCTTCTCAAAGAGAGAATCTACCAATGATTTCTGTACTGAGGCACAAATATCATAAAGGTTATGAATAATAAATTTTGGGTCTTTTTTCAACTCTTTACGTATAAAATAGAAAAATTTCTCTTTTAAGCCACTAAAACTAAAATCTAATCCACCTATTTTCGTTTTAGAAAAAAAAAATCTTTTAGGGTTGCCATTTTTAGCATAATAGTCAATCCATATACCACCGGGATAATGTAATCCTACTATTTTAGCAATCTTATCAAATGCCTCTCCAACAGCATCATCGATAGATTGACCTAGAATGGTCATCTTAAAAAAATTTTCTACTAGAATAATTTGAGTGTGTCCTCCACTCATTGTTAGACATAAAAATGGAAACTTGGGTGACGACTTTCCTTCTATCTCTAAAAAATGAGACAATATATGAGCCTGAATATGATGGACACCTATTACTGGTATTCGCCAAGCTATGGCTAGAGCTTTAGCAAAATTGGATCCAATAAGCAACGATCCAATTAACCCAGGTCCTTTAGTGAAGGCAACAGCATCAATTTGTTTTTTTACTATATTGGCTTCAAATATCGCCTGATTAACTAAAAGAACGATGTCTCTTTGATGAAATCGTGAAGCTATTTCAGGAAGAACTCCTCCATAAACATTGTGAATATGTTGAACTCCTATAATGTTTGACAAAATTAAATTGCCATTTACAATGGCAATAGCTGTATCATCGCAAGATGATTCTATTGCAAGTAGAATAGGTTTTTTCATGACAACAAAAAAAAAAATAAATTATAACAATCACATATTTCTAGGAGAGTTGCCAGAGTTGTTAATGGGATAGTTTGCTAAACTATTTACGGTTTTTCGTAAACGTGGGATCGTTCCCCACACTCTCCGCTTAGTTTTTTATAACTACACAGAACACAATAAGTGATCATAAAAAAGTTAAAAGGAAAAACGCTGATCGAAATACTCTTTAAGATTGGATTTCGAAGGAAAGAAAAAGGGTTGCGTATGTTACACTTTTTAAATAGAAAGGGAATATCAAAAATAGGAGTTTGTGTAGCAAAAAAAAAAATTAGAGGCTCTGTCGAAAGAAACGTTATCAAAAGAAGAATAAGAATAGCCTATAAAAGCTATAGAAAAAATATAGAATACTTACAAAGTAAATTGTTAATATTTTTTTTTTGGGACACAAAAAAAATCCCTTCTTTAAAAAAATTAAAGATATTAATGAAGAAAATATTTCATAGAGGTTGGATGCTTACACAAATCTCTAAGATAAAATCTTATATGCCTTAATGATTGCTTTACAAAAAAGTTCTGCTTCATCTAAAGTGTTGTAAACAGCAAAACTAGCTCTTATTAATCCTATTTCATCTAAAGCATGAATCAGAGGTTGGGCACAATGATGCCCTGTTCTTACTGAAATTCCCAATCTATCCAAAATACATCCAACATCAAATGGGTGTTTCCCTAATAAATTTAAAGCTATAATAGATGAACGTGGGGCATCTATTGCGTATAATAAGAGATTAGGATTTTGTTTTAGTTCTTTACTAACTTCAGTTATACAATATTTTTCATATATTTGAATATGCTCAATTCCTATCTCCTCTAGAAATTTTAAAGCACTATTCCAAGCAATAATTCCAGAAATATTAGGTGAACCAGCTTCTAATTTAGAGGGAAGCTTAGTATATAAAGTTCTTTCAAAGAATACTTCCTTAATCATTTCACCACCTCCTTGATATGGAAAAAATTTCTCAAGTAAATTTCTTTTTCCATATAAAACCCCTATTCCATTAGGACCATACATTTTATGAGCTGAAAATGCATAAAAATCTACGTTAAGTTCTCTTACATCAATCTTAGCATGTCCAGCCATCTGAGCTCCATCGATAAATACCCAAGCGCCTTTAGCATGAGCCTTTTCAATAATTTTTTTTATCGGATTTTCTACTCCGAAGACATTTGAAATATGATTAATAGCGACTAATTTTGTACGGGAAGTCAAAAGTTTATCAAAAGAGTGTAAGTTTAAACAAGCATTTTCATCTAGAGGAATAGCTCTAATTTGTAGATTGTTTCTATTAGAAAGCAATTGCCAAGGAACAATATTTGAGTGGTGCTCAAAATCAGAAAGGATAATTTCATCCCCATTCTCAACAAAAGAATTCATGAGGAAGCTAACATCAAAATTGGTCTTGAAAGCCACTCACAGATATCCTGAAAACTTTTCCCAACCGCAGAACACTTTTAGTAAAAATCCATGTCATAATCTCACTCTAGTAAAAACCCATGTCATAATCTCACTCCGTACAGAACGGAGTTCATGAAGGCGAAGTTTTTAGTGTTTTACTTTTTCAAATAAAATCAATGATATCATCACACATGTCACCCTCTCCTCACTCAGCGTCTTTTTGCTGACGATTATAACATCTCTATTTGATCGGCTAATCTTCAAGAGCCCGCCGACTCCTCCAGAAAATCTTCAACTCAATCACTGCATGGACATCAAAACATAGATTCAGATTTTTCTCCTTAAAAACCTATGCAGTCATTCTCAAAAAAAACCTTACCCCATGCATCCCTTCATCAATTTTACCAAACTTCATGTAACTACGACAAACTCCTCGGCTTGAATTTGTTCAAAATCTTACCTGGCCTCCCCACATTAAAACCCTCAAAGCCAAATACACATGCACTTTGAACATTCTAAAATTCATATCCACCCTTCAGAAGGCTGTAACAGAAAGTTTCTCTTCCAATTACACAAAAGCCTCATCCGCTCATTAGAAAAACTGTCCTCGCCTTATCCAAACCTCCTCTCTCAGGAACGCCCTGGGAGGTTATCGTACTTGCCCCAAACTTAGCCTATGCATGAAGGCCTCAAAACCTTCCCTCCTCTTTCATAGATACACCCCAACCTCAAACTTTTAAACTTTTCTCTCTCGATTTCCGCAACATACAACTTACAAACAAATCTTTCTTCTTCACGACAACCAGTCCCATTCAATCATATTCGCCTCCAATTCATCGTTCATAGAAAGTCCCCCACAACCCACATATTTGACCTCCCCCCTTTAGACTCTCCCACAACCTGAAATATGTCTCACACACCCTCACATAACAAACACTCAATACCAATAAAACAAATTCAGGGCTGCGGCGACCCCCTTGGGGGCTTGAGGAACCCCCCTAATTTCCTGGATTGAGTGCCCCCCCTGATGAGACCAAAAATGCACATATTTCAAAAATGAACAATCTGTTAATAACAAAAGGTCAAGTTTCAAGAAATAAATACTCGTGACAAGCCACGAAGCCATCAGCGTGCAGGTTTGCATTGAACAAAATTACGTATGGTCGTTCACGTCACAATGAATCAGTTTATCAGCCTGTGTTTATTCTATGTTTTCTTCTAAATACTTCAGAAGTGATTGAAGTCAGGGCCCTGTTGAAGTGAAATATATTCTGTCAATTTATAATTTAATCAAAATGCCTAAGAATGTATTATATAAGTACAAGTGTAAAGAATTACTGTGCAATCAAATTGTACGTAGCGATAAATGGAACGAGCACTGTAGAAGTAAGCATAAAGCGAAGTATTTACAAGGTAATGAAATGAAGAAAGAAGTGATAGCTATTCGCGAAACCAAAGATGCACCATGGCGTGATTGGAAGGATGGTGACAAGCCTAAACCTGATACGATATCTAATCCAATGTAAGTACACGTATAACTTAAAGAAAAGGAAAGTAGCAAGAGAAATTCTAAAAATTAAAATTACATTGTGATGTACTTATACTATAGTGTACCGTTGGCATCAGCATCATTAATGAAACACGTCCTTGTCAAGCGAGAACTAGAAATGGAGAGGGAGAGCGATGTCCGACAATTTGATTCTACAAATATTGAACTCTCATCAGATTTTGAACTACTGTCTGCGAAAAATAGTGCTACAAATATGGCACCCACTGAGTATGTTGCTGAACAAGAACTGCAATTGAGCTTTCCTTTTTTTTTTCTTTTTTTGGGAATTTTGTATTTCTTTCATTTTATGTTATCACATATAGGTCTACTTTGCATACAGAACTCAGTCTTGATCCAGCTGATTATGCATCTAAAAAATTGTGCGCCGAGATCATCAACCTCTTGATTGAAAGAAGAAATGAAATGAGATTGGGAAGAGAATGCCAATGGAAATATCGTAATCCACCAGATGGTACAAAGCAATTGCGGACATGGTTGGTGTACAGTGTTAAGAAGGAAGCTATTTTTTGTCTGAATTGCTTAATTTTTGGGCTCCCATCAAATAGTACTGCAGTTACACGCAATGTGAAGTGTTTTGCAACAGATGGCTATTCAGACTGGCGCAATGTTTCCCGAGATGTGGACTCGCATGAAAATTCACAGTTTCATACGTAGGAATAGTGATATTAGTTTAATTCGCTGGATTTCTGGAAAGTGTAGGGTTGATAAGGAAATTGTAGAAAAACAGAACTATTGGGTGCACCACAACAGAGCAGTGGTGTCTGTCATTATTGACTGCATTCGATATCTTACTCAAGAAATGATGGGATTCAGGAATACAACATACATGAAAGGAAAATTTATGGATTTATTCAGGTTACTAGCTAAATACAGTCCAGATGCACAGGTTTACTTGGAAAGATTTGAGAAATGTCGTGATGATAAGAAGAAACTTCGAGTGAATTTTTTAGCATATAACAGCTTTTTCAACCTTGTTTGCATCATGCGTGATAGGGTAATTGAAAAAATTTAGGAAAGAATTGCAAAAGCAAAATACTATTCAATTATAGTTGACTCCACGCAAGATGTCAGCAAAATGGAATCGACCGTTTTATTGATACGTTACATTGAAGGATTTGGAGACGTCATAGCGCACCCAACTCTAACTCCTGTTGAACGATTGATAGGCATCTTCACTTCTAAGGAAACTTCAGGAAATGTATTGTATGAGACAGTTATGGCTTTATTGGAAAAAAATGGCCTCGCTATCAAAAATATGATAGGTCAAAGTTATGACGGTGCTGGCAACATGAGGGGCTGCAGAAAAGGAATGAAAACTTTGGTCCAGAAAATGTGTCCCATGGCATTATATATATGGTGTCACGCTCATAGGTTTAGTTTGGTTATTGAAAAAACAATTGAAGTTTCCGTGTTGCTGAAGAATTTTTTTGGTATACTGGATGAACTGTTTCTATTCATGAGGGGTCATAGAAGGCATGGCTTGTTTGTTGAAATTATGAAGGATAGCCAAAGCAGTGAAGAGCGAAAAAGTAAATGTTTTGGTAAGATGCGTCTGAAACGCGTCTTCACCACACGTTGGAACAGCAAGCATGCTTCTTGCACAACTTTAGATTTGTGTTATTCTGAAGTTATCCATTGTCTCGATCTAATTGCAAAGGATAAAGATTCGCCAAAAGAAAGTGTGACTCTTGCCGCTGGTCTGAAAGCCAAAATGTCGACATTTGATTTTATAGCGACTCTTAAAATATGCGTGACTGTTTTCAACATTGTAGCTCCCGCAACTACCATGCTCCAAGGCATTATGATTGACCTGGGATCAGCAGTCAGTGTAATTCAGAACGTTACAAAGAAATTAGAGGAGTTCAGAAGTGAAGAATCGTGGATTCAATTGAAAGAAAAGATAAAAAAAGCAAGTGAAGACTTAGGCATAGTGCAAGAGCAGAAGCGAAGAATTATCCGGAAACGTTTCTTCGATGAAAATAACTTGGATGGCCCCTCATATGAATTGAACATTTTCACAAAATTGAAAGTGGAACTTGATGCACTGTTGGTACAAATTAATGAGAGATTTCATGCAAATGCTCTAGCAATCATGAAAGAAATTCCTTTATTTGCCCATAAAAATTTGCTGATGGAACGTGAAACAAAAGCCGAGAACATATGTCAGTTTTATAACTTGAACCCACTTGAAGTAGAACAAGAACTAATTGAATTCAAAGAGCTTTATAAAATAATGGAAGGAGACATAGATATGTCTGATATAATTCAGCGGAAAGCACCAAAAAAAGAAAAGAAAACATTGCACAAACAAACGATGTCGATGTAACATGTGAAGGTGAAGTAGATAACAAAAGTGAGGGAGAGGAAGAAGAAGAGGATGAGAACAACTATTCAATGTTCATTCTCCGCGGTTTCATAAAACCTTTTAGACTACTGATGCAGCTGTCAACCTTCAGTAATTTGAAAGTTCTGTATAAGATACTTGTGTCCCTCGCAGTAACTAGTTGTTCAGCAGAACGAGCGATGAGTACAGAGAAAATTATCAAAAGTCCTTTGAGGAGCTGTATGCTCGATGAGTGGTTATCTGCTACAATGATACTAGCATCTGAAACAGATGTCCTAGACAGCATTCCAAACAATGAAATCATCGACGAACTTGCCAAAAAATCAAATGTATACGCCGGGCTACTGAAAAAATGAAAGAATTAAAATAATCCACCCTGCACCCTATAAAACGAGTACCTACTATGATTTCAATTTTTCTTTTAACATTCACGAGTACACATTCTATGAACGTCTCATCTAATTTTTGAAAATAAATCTGAATTCTTGAATGATCGTGTTTTTCTTCTCAGGAAAGCTGAAAGAGATTAAAAAAATCGGCCCCCCCTGGAATGCGTTTGAGTTTCGTTCCTCAAGAAACCCCCCTCACCGCAGCCCTGACAAATTGGCAGTCGGCCATTTTTTCTCCTGGCCCTATTTCTCACCTCTTCCTTCTACCAGAAATACATCCGCCTCCCTCACTAAAGCACTCAAATCAATCAAAAAACTAAGTAGTATCCTGCAATACTTACAACTAACTAGTTTTTACTCCAACATCTAAACAAACCTAACTGCCTGCACAAATTCCACTCAACATTAATCTATGAAAGTTCACCTTCTTCACAGCATTTCCAATGTAACGACATAATTATTAAAGAGCTTTCGTACAAGTTGAATTGACTATCTGCAAAACCAAAACTAGGAAAATAAGACTTTTGATATTGCCTCCTTTAGGCCAAAAAAAAAGTCTTGTTTCGCTGATTGTCCTTTTTGCAGTTCAACTTTGCACAGCAGAAGAGGATCTGGAGAAGGATATGTTGTACGAGTTGGAGGAACGGTGGCTATGGAGCACAGCGAAAGAGAAAATGCGTTGAACTGTTAAATTATCTGAAAGACAGTAGTTGCAGAAGGAAAGAGACTGGGATAAGATGGTAATGGGTAAAGCGGTTGAGACCAAAAAAAGATAATTTCTTCGCAACAGGACTTCCTCTTTATGTACGACGTGGGGATAGGTTGATTTACGATCAATCTAAGTCTGTGATTGATCCGACTATTCTAGAGCGGCAAGGATCGGAATGCCTGTGGTGGAGGATGAGCAATCTTAGTTAGGAAATGGTCAACCAAATCAAGTTCGGGGATACTCCTGTGACCCAAAATGAAATTCGAACACTTCAAAAAGTTCAAAAAGTTTTTCTACAAGTTATTTCGAATACTTCGAACCTCGAGAATATCGATAGACTATAGCCACGAGTTGTGACAAGCGGTTATAAGGAGAGTAACCGATCTCTAGGGGGTCATTCGTTCACTCCGTAAAATTCAATCGAGATTCTGTATAATTTAGGTTGTCTAATGGGCAGGAAGATAGATACGTAAAAAATTCAACGCACCCATGTAATTATCGAATACTCGACAGAGTATTTCGATACCAAAAGATGATAAATTACTAATTTTCTAATCTGATACTATTACATACATCAGCTTCTTCGAGTAGGTATTACGTAAGTAGAGAAATGAAATATTCATGGAAACGAATCTAAAAGACGAGAGCCTAATTGAATCAGTCATCAAAAGTACGCGTGCGGCGAGAAATGCTAAAAAATGATTAAATTTCTCGCAGTAACGCGAATTTCATGACCTTGACTCGCAAACGGCTCTACTGCCTTAATCAAAATCGTAGATGCATTTCCGATAAACTACCTTCATTAGTTTTCCGGTTTCTTCAACCTCGTCATCGACCACATCTTCTCTTTTCTACATAAACTTCTGACTGGCAATGAGCATTCAGTTTTTGCTGGTATTCGGAACAAGAATGAAAAAAAATTTGTAACTTGGTCATATTGTAGTATTATTAAATTTTCTGGCATAGCCAAATAAATGAAAATCATGTTCCATATCTTTTATATTTTATCAGTCATCATGAAATATTTCAGTCTAGGCTTCTACTAGGTCAAGTGTTCGTGAGATATTATTCGTTTATCCCTTTACCTATCTTGGCGTCGTATAAGTCTTCTATGAGAAATATGAGGTAGCGCGAACTCGCTGTTGTATTGGAATGGTATGTGACAATTCAAGTCTAGGGGACTTGGAAAAATTTCGACTATCCAGCCTTTATTTATTTAATTGTTTAATTATTCAATTATTTAAATATTTAATTATTTAATTATTTAATATTGTTTATTTATTTATTTATTATTAATTCTTGTACTAGGTCAAGGGTTCGTGAGATATTATTCGTTTACCCCTTTACCTATCTTGGCGTCGTATAAGTCTTGTATGAGAAATATTTTGAGGTCATTGTGGGTGTTCTATATTTTGAGGTATCAACTTTCGGTGGGGCGAACGAGCGATCTCGCTGTTGTATTGGAATGGTATGAGAAAATTCAAGTCTTTTTTGAGAAATATGAGGTAGTGCGAACTCGCTCCGCTCGTTCGCCCCCTGTCTCGCTGTTGTATTGGAATGGTATGAGAAAATTCAAGTCTTTTTTGAGAAATATGAGGTAGTGCGAACTCGCTCCGCTCGTTCGCCCCCTGTCTCGCTGTTGTATTGGAATGGTATGAGACAATTCAAGTCTAGGGGACTTGGAAAAATTTCGACTATTCAGCCTTTATTTATTTAATTATTTAATTATTTAATTATTTAATTATTTTATTATTTTATTATTTAATTATTTAATTATTCAATTATTTTATTGTTTAATTATTTAATATTATTTATTTATTTATTTATTTATTTATTTATTTATTTATCTATTTATTTATTTATTCATTTATTTATTTATTATTAATTCTTCTACTAGGTCAAGTGTTCGTGAGATATTATTCGTTTACTCCCTTTACCTATCTTGGCGTCGTATAAGTCTTGTATGAGAAATATTTTGAGGTAATTGTGGGTGTTCTATATTTTGAGGTATCAACTTTCGTGGGGCGAACGAGCGATCTCGCTGTTGTATTGGAATGGTATGAGAAAATTCAAGTCTTCTATGAGAAATATGAGGTAGCGCGAACTCGCTGTTGTATTGGAATGGTATGTGACAATTCAAGTCTAGGGGACTTGGAAAAATTTCGACTATCCAGCCTTTATTTATTTAATTGTTTAATTATTCAATTATTTAAATATTTAATTATTTAATTATTTAATATTGTTTATTTATTTATTTATTATTAATTCTTGTACTAGGTCAAGGGTTCGTGAGATATTATTCGTTTACCCCTTTACCTATCTTGGCGTCGTATAAGTCTTGTATGAGAAATATTTTGAGGTCATTGTGGGTGTTCTATATTTTGAGGTATCAACTTTCGGTGGGGCGAACGAGCGATCTCGCTGTTGTATTGGAATGGTATGAGACAATTCAAGTCTAGGGGACTTGGAAAAATTTCGACTATTCAGCCTTTATTTATTTAATTATTTAATTATTTAATTATTTAATTATTTAATTATTTTATTATTTAATTATTTAATTATTCAATTATTTTATTGTTTAATTATTTAATATTATTTATTTATTTATTTATTTATTTATTTATTTATTTATCTATTTATTTATTTATTATTAATTCTTCTACTAGGTCAAGTGTTCGTGAGATATTATTCGTTTACTCCCTTTACCTATCTTGGCGTCGTATAAGTCTTGTATGAGAAATATTTTGAGGTAATTGTGGGTGTTCTATATTTTGAGGTATCAACTTTCGTGGGGCGAACGAGCGATCTCGCTGTTGTATTGGAATGGTATGAGAAAATTCAAGTCTAGGGGACTTGGAAAACTTTCGACTATCCAGCTTAGAAAATTTTCTAATTATCAATTATAATAATTATTTAATTATTTATTTATTTAATTATTTAATTATTTAATTATTCAATTATTTATTTATTTATTTGATTATTTAATTATATTAATTATTTAATTATTTATTTATTTATTTATTTATTTAATTATTTAATTATTGATTGATTAATTGATTAATTAATTATTTATTTATATCAATTATTTAAATATTTATTTATTATTAATTATTGTTATTACGCGGGGTGTACTCGCGAATTTCTGAATCACCCACGGGGTAGAGATTTTCTAATTATTAATTATATTAATTATTTAATCATTTATTTATTTAATTATTTATTTAATTATTTAATTATTTAATTTTTAATCAATTAATTAATTAATTAATTATTATTATTACGCGGGTGTACTCGCGAATTTCTAAATCACCCACGGGGTAGAGATTTTCTAATTATTAATTATATTAATTATTTAATTATTCAATTATTTATTTATTTAATTATTTAATTATTTATTTATTTAATTATTTAATTATTCAATTATTTAGATTATTTAATTATATTAATTATTTAATTATTTATTTATTTATTTATTATTAATTATTATTATTACGCGGGGTGTACTCGCGAATTTCTAAATCACCCACGGGTAGAGATTTCTCTTGACGGGGGGGGGGGGGGGGGGTGTACTCGCGAGTTACAAAATCGGGGTCTGGCGAGAGAAAAGACATGGAACATGTCAAAAAACGCATTTCTGTTATCAACTGTGTTAATGGAGGAAAGCAGTAAAGCTAGGGGTTCCATGTAAATGAGGGAAGAGTTATTTCTGCTAAAAAGAGAAAGTTTTTCTAGGTTTTATCCCTACAGGGGTAACAGCTCAACATTTTTCATGTCTCATTTCTTATACATACGTCTCAGAGGTGCACATGAAAACCTCAAGTTTCTGTGCTTTGTGTCCCAAGGCGCCATGGAGGTTCATAGTTTGAAAATCCGAGCTCGAAAACGACCTAGGTTTCAGAAGACCCAGAGGACAAAATCATTTCAGCCCCATTTCTTTTGCTACTCGCCAAGAAAAAGTCTCTTTTTTCTTCTCCTTTGCCAAAGTTGTAGCTAGAGTATGCTTGAGCTCACAAGAAAACGCAAGAACAGTCATACTTACCCTTCTTAGGCTAGCGCGAGAAGATACGTTTTGGCTCGCGGTGACTCGCGAACGAGAAATTGTGTTTCCTCTGGTAGGTCAAGCGCTCTCTTTGTACCACTGAGAAGTCCAAAAATATGAACAACGTTTGGATAGAAAAGGAATAAACTTGGAAGATGTTCGTAGCTGTATGCTTCTGAACTCTTTCAAGCACGCTCCCTGACAACCGCCCAGGATTAGGGATACAGAATGAACAATTTTTCTTGTTATTCGGTTTTCACCACAGTCATATTTCGCTTAATCGTTCTGCTCATTTTGTCCTATATAAAATCAATTTGCTCCGCTTTTCGCTCTCTGAAGCAAAAAAATGTTTAATCGGTTTTGGGTTTTTGTTCCGCTTTTCGCGGTACCTACAAAACCAAGGTGCAAGAGACTGGTGCTATTGACTGGGTTCTCTAATACCCTTGCTCCTGATTAACCGTTGTATTTTGTCAATCTCTTTAATCAGAATCACAGAAGCAAAAAGAGACTTGAAGTGTCTGAAAACAATTTTTTGAGCAGAAACCGATTTAATTTCAGTCGGTTTTCGTTCCGTTCTTCATTCTAAAAATAATTTTATTTCGCTCCTCCAATCGTTCCTAGGAGTGGAACTCGCTCCGGAGCGTTATTCCGACCGTTCAGCGGTTTTCGCTCCAAAATAACAGACTACTCCGTATCCCTACCCAGGATTATGAGGAATATGTGGATAAATACATCTCGAAAAGTAACACTAATGAATCGAAATAGTGTCATCTCCGCTACTCATTCACTTTAATAACATACTTTTTGCTGAGAATCTAAATTGCGAATGATAATTTGTAAATTTCTGAACTCAAGAACTAAAAAAACATTCAATACAATGTAATATAGGATCGTTTACCTATGGGTTTAATGGACAGGCACATTTATAATTTCGTATTCGTAATCTTACAAATTGATACTTCCCGTTTCAACATCAAGTGATCCATTTAAGCGACTATTACACACTTATACGCTCGAATTAATAATAGAAAAGACGTTCCAACTTTACTCGTGTCACTTTCAAGGTTGTGAAAAAATTAACGTATAGGTACTTTTTCTATACTCAATTAATTCACGAGGATTAATAATTCCAAAAAGATATTCGCCAGAGAAGAAATCCAAGTCGAGCTTACGTCATATTGTCGAGCTTCGACGGGGTATAAAAGCGGTGCTCGAATCTTTTGCTATAAAACGACAGTGACCGCAATATTGGAATGGTATAGAAGACTTTGACCCGCGAAATAAATAATCTAACGCAGGGAAAAACATAGCGTTCCGAAATTCCTGCTGAAGGACAGAAGAGTATAAAATTTACCGTCACGATAAATAAACTTTGCATACGTCTCTCTTAATAGTGTAAATACAGAAATTTTCGATTATATCGACCTATTCTCGTCATTTTCTTCCTATTAAATTTCATTTTGGTACCATCGACGGAACCAATAAAGAAATATTTACTTATGCTACGAAAGAGAGAAAAAAAACTACCCTTCGTTTGACGCATGGTCATCGTCATTCTGTTGATACAGTGTTACCCCTTTTATGAAGTGCAGCTTGATCGAGAAACGGTAAAGTAACAGCAAAAAATCGAGTCGTAATTTTCATTGTTTTGTACAACGAGAAAACAACGAGAAAAGGACAGTTGTACCGCTACTAAATTATAAGCTTGTTCTTCACCGTTTGTAATTTGGCCTGAAGTATCAAATATATTGGATGTGTATCTAGTGGGGTACCGTACAACAGTTCAATTCGAAGGAAGAAACAGTAGAGTAAAATAAAAATGAATGTTTTGTTATACGAAGCCAGAAATGTTCACAGATATAGTATACAATAATATATGGAAATTTTTACCTAACCGTGGTATTGTGATGTTTTATTTGACCATTAGCTACCCTCGCATGTGAGGCGTCGCAGTTATGGTTGGAATTGATACGTTTTTTCGACTGATGCGGGATACAGCAGAAAGAAAACTAAGGAGGAAAAATTGAAACTCCTATCGCGAGGTCATTATAACCGGAATCCGAGAAAATTTAGAAGAATGGGACAGAACCATGAAGGTTTGAATACGTAGTCCGCGAGAGCATTGCGAACCTATCCGATAATTATTGTGATCATTAATCTGATCGAGAGGCGTTCGAAGAGCACTTAAGTGAAAACAAACTCAATCTCACAATTTCCCGATAATTTCATAGAAATCTTTGAATGATTTTAGTTCCCAACCGGAGCCCTTCGGTTTACGAAGTATTCTCCCGCTTTTGAGACATTTCAAACATTCAATATCAAATTTCTTCACTTGAAGTGTTCTTTCTGGTATAGGCTCATCTTCCACCGTATTATGAAAAATGTACTTTTTCATATAATTTATAAAAACGTTCAATGTTAAATAAAGGCCCGCTCACTATTTCGAAATGCTAGTGGGACAAGTAGTGATTTGAACATGAAAATTGCTCAAGACATCCTCTTTTTCGAACGATTTAATGCGTAGTTTATAATTTGAAAGAAGATAAAGGTTCTCTATCTAACTAACTGTGCGAAAAAGTTATCGTGTCATTAAACTTCGGAGCCTGTGTTATGTAACCTAATCTCTGTAATCGCATATGAACTAACTTGAATGAAATTCTTTTGCGTAGTAAATGCAATCTAACCGTCATTATGAAGAGTATTGAAAGAAAAACTATAATTTTATTTTTACTACGTCAGAGTTTATATTCATCCTCGGCGGTCGTCCCTTATCAAAGGCAAGGTGGATCTGGTAGATGAATATAAATGTAATTGAAGCGAATATTCGTAGGTACGGTAACTATGGCATTCGTTGGTACAGTATCTATGACTAAAACGCTATTGTAGGTTCAGTACTATTTGTAGGTACAGTACCAAGGGGTACGATGCTATTTGTATAGTTACAGAAGTGTTTGCAAGGGGGTAGAAGTACGGGTTCAGAAGAATTATGTATCATTGCACGATCAATTCAGGAATAACTGGAACAGTTGCGCAGATATAAGGGGAAGTCAAGACCGACGAGCACTTCCAACACTGGCGGATAACGCCAACAATCGTACCGATTTGTTCCTCCAAGTTACGGCCTGACATAATTAGAACGACAAATACTACAGAATGAGTAAATGAATGATAAGAAAGGTGCAAAAGCTGCAGAAATAAAACAATACTTCGGCTAAGAAGCCATCAACGGGCGGCCCGTGTTATAAATAACAGTCAGATGGAATTCAGTAACGATGAGCTGAATCTGTTAAAGAAGGGTTTGAAGTTCAGCTTACCCCCTCTTGATAATGCTGATGCCCTGGCTAATGTGGTCGCTGATTTAACCGTGAGGATTGATCCCGGTATCAATACCCAAAAAACCTGCGCCGATTTAGTCCGCAACACCTCCCTTGCGCGCATAAATAACACTGTGAAAGGGTTGATTACAGGATTGAGGAGGAGACTATACTTACAGAGGCCAACAAAGGGAATTCCATCGTTGCGATGGATAAGGCTACTTACCACTTTAAGGTGGAACAGGTTTTAAACCAGTGCGGGCCCACCGAAAACCCCCTCTTCAATTTCCCTTACCACGTCAAAGAGGTTCGGAATGCTATTAATAAAAGTTCCGTTATCATTACAAAACCCTCAGTGAAAAAACGTTTGTACGAACCTAACCCAGTACCTCCGTTATTGTACGGGTTGCCTAAAGTTCATAAGGCCAATACTCCCATGCGGCATGTTGTATCCAACGTCTCCTCCCCCGCTTACTCGCTCGCCAAATACCTGGACCGTTGATATTGAATACGAGTCTCCTTACTCCGTCAAAAATTCAGTCTCCTTGGCCAATAGGCTCAAAGATGAACCTCCTGGTACTATTTTATGCTCCTTCGATGTGGTCGGTCTGTTTCCGAACATCCCAAAAGCGGCCACTTTCCAATATTTAGGCGACCTTCTTGTTAAATTTAATACTACTCATGAAGAGTTGCAGGAGTTCTTCGATTTACTCAATGTCTGCTGGCCCCCCAATTTTTGTTAATTTAATGATAAATATTTTGAATTCCCGGAGGAAGAGGGCATTCCCATTGGATCCCCGTTGGGTTCCCTTGTTTCGGAGGTCTTTATGTCAAAATTTGAGGCTGACCCCTTTTCCTCGGGCCAGTCATTCTTAAATCATGTTCACTATTGGCACAGATATGTGGATGATGTGCTATGTGCGTGGACGTCTCCCCAAGAACTCCTTGGTGAGTTTCTTAAGTATCTAAATGCTCAGTTCCCCTCCATAAAATTTACTTTGGAGGTCGGTAATTCTACTATCAACTTCTTGGACCTTACCCAGAAGAGATACTTCGAACGATATTGTTGTCCACGGCACGTCATTCTGCCCTGTCACCTACTAAATAGCTGCTTTTAATAGTTCTACTCATCGACTGACTAACATCCCTTTGAGTCAAGCAGCCTTCCAGAAAGAACAACGTACTATGAAGTACTTGGCTCGGGTAAACGAGGTCAACTTGGACATTGACCTGATGGTCCGTAGGAAGATCACGCGACAATGCCTTGATTCTACTACCCCCTCCCTCGGGAGGGGAGTTGTGAAGGCAGAAAGCGTTGGATTAAGCTCCCCTTCCTGGGTAAGTTTTCTTGTTTGGTGGTGATGAACTGAATGCCTAATTGGATTATTCCGTCAGTATTTATTTTTGAGCCAAGTCATAGAATAACTTCATTATCAAACTACCTATACAAATCAAAAACAGTTACCCTAACTTATCTCAATTCCAATAATCTTATCACTCTCTTACAATTTTGCAAAAAGGAAGAAAAAAGAAGGATTTCAAGGACATTTCATCAAATCAAGGATAAGGCGCTGCCATCAATCTTTTCCTTCACAGCAGCTAATGACATCTCTAGGAGAATGACAGTTATACTTAGCTCTGAAAATCTTGATACATATGGTCTGTAAAGCAAAAAGTTTGTTTTGTTTGTTTGTTTGTCCTCTTATATCTCAAGAACCACCCAACCAATTACTATCAAACTTTCAGGATTTATTCGCATTATTTAGGAGGAAACTATTCTAAGCTATAAATGAACATTTTAGCTTCCCTGAAGAAAATTTGTATTAAAAAAAAGTGTCTTTGCTAAATGTATCACTTGACGCAAAGGTGAAGCAGACGCGATGTCATTTGTATCATTTTGTCCAGCGTATGCACAGCAATATAAGAACGAGAGCACAGTGTGCAGAGTTGTTTGTCCTTCTCTTGTTGTCGTCTTTGTCCTATCATTGGTATTCGGGTAATGGTTGAAGACTCCACAAACGTAAGTTAAGAAAAAGACGTTTCATCCTCTGTTCCTATCTCCATGTTCATTGAGTTTTGCAGTGAAAATACAAATGTAGAGATTTATTTCACAAAACAAAGTTAGAATGTCCAACAATACCATCAGTAGAATTCTTGGTCTCATTCAATTTTCGCTTCTTGTAAATTGAGATATTGGAATCAGCAGAAAACTGAATCAAAAGATTTTATCAGAATGCCTCGACTACGCTGTAGGTGAGTCTGAAATACAAGCACGGGCGTCCTAAATGATATCCTGCTCACAAAAACAACATTTTGCGAGTGCAAAACACGAGTCCATACCATATCATCGCCGCAGGCGCGCCTCAACGGCTAGTTCTGCATAACTTTAAATCAAGAAAATTACAAGGTAGATAAGATACTGATATTGATCCTCATTTTACTTCAAGAAATTGGATTGTCTGCACTAACAAAGTGAGGTGAAGCGCAGTATACAATACGGACTTGACAGCGAAAGAGTCGCTGCAGGTGGCAATGTATGGAAGCTTGGCTTAAGACGGCGATTGTGATATTAGATCACAATACTTTCTATTTTCAAACTCATAAGAAATTGAAGATCACGATACTATCGAGCCAGTCAGATTCACACAAGCAAAATAGAAATCGTGTTATCATCACCTTGTACCCTCTTCCTTTTAGATCTGCCTACACTGTAAACAATACTTATCGCTTGTTTGAGAAAGCAATTAAATTCTTTTCCAAGGGTAATGAATCCATTATCGGAACTCATAATGAGTGAGTGAGGTGTAAGTAGAGCACTAATATTGAAAAAGGGTTTTCCAATTGTACAAATCTACTTTATTAGTTGCTTATACAAGAGTACTTTTGGGTGTCATCCCATCATCAGTTGTGTCACAAGAAGAGAACAAGGCCTTAACTTTGAGTTTTTATAGTATAACACTGTGATATTATTGGCTATAACAATGCTGTGTTGTGATTGGTTCACTTCTTAGAAACTTACTCTTACAAAAATCCTTATAGGCTAAAATATTGCTTTGTGATTGGTTTAATCTCTTGTATCAAATGCTGCATTTCTATTGGCTACCTGGAATCCTGCCGTCTCATTGGTTGGTTCTCTTCTTCTTCTCTCGTCCAATCACCAAACCGAATAATTTATCGCTGCCAAATGTGATTACATTGCTCAAGAGGCAGGCTTTCTCCCTCTTGGGTTTTGCAATCTCCATTTGTTCCCAGAGTTTTCTTCTCTTTGTGCGACTCTCTACATGTATGACTTCAAATATTCCCTCTCCATCGTGGTTTTCTACGTTACGGTGTTTCCAGTGACTTGCCATCTTCTTTCTCCCTCGACGTTTTGTGCTCCTTTTTCCTGATCTCAAACTTTCTCCCAGTCTCACCAATGTAGATTCCCTCGCACTGTTCACAACTGAGCTCCTCTCAAGCTTTCTTTGTCCTTTTGTTTCGTCTGGTCATTGCTGATTCTCTTCACCATGGGTTGGTTATTCTGGATACCCACATTTACATCGTAGCCATTGAACGCCTCTATCACCTTGTTTGTGCACTTTCCTATATATGGTATCAATCCGGAGTACTTTCTCACTATGCCATCATGGGTTCCTTTCTTTGTTACCATTTTCCCAAAGACTCCATCCACTATGACTCTGCGGTAGCCATTGGCTTCTGCGATCTGCTTCACTATCTCGATTTCTTTCCTCTTCTCTTCATTGTTCTTGAGGACAGAAATTGCCCGATAGCAATAGTTCTGGATTGCCGCTAACTTGTGCCCGGGGTGGTGGTAGGAGTCATTTGGGATGATGGTGTCAGTATGCGTCGGCTTCCTGTAGATTTTGTATTCTATCCTATTGTTCTCCATTGTGAGTGTAAGGTCCAAATAGTTGATGGTGTCATTGCCTTTTTCCACTGTGAATTTGATGCTCTCATTTATCGCATTCATTTCTGAAAGGAATAGATCCACCAGTCCATCAGTGCCTGACCACACAATTAGGATATCATCTACGTATCTAGCCCAGTAGTAGGGTCCTAATCGTAAATCTGCTCGATGTGGCTGTTAGGAGCAATTTCATGATTGATTATTATTTTACATACTCAGACGAACAAATGTGGCCTTTATGCCTATT
Organism: Aspidiotus rigidus; assembly: GCA_035079385.1. NCBI lineage: Eukaryota > Metazoa > Arthropoda > Insecta > Hemiptera > Diaspididae > Aspidiotus > Aspidiotus rigidus. The sequence goes on from JAVHKY010000023.1 coordinate 27,332, forward strand.
TTTCTCACTCCCTGTTTTCCGAGGTACCAACCCCCTAATCTAAAAAGCTCGTCTATCTCGAGAAATATCGGCTTTTTGAAAAAATTTTTCAAACAAAAGTTGTTCCATTATGTCTCCTCTACAACTTTACTTCTTATGCAAATTTCATTTTGAGCAATCCTCGCGCTTCAAATTTGAAAAAATATGGTAGAAAAAACAAAGAATTACAATTTTTTACATTTTTATCAAACATATAGTCACAAAAAATGTTTTAAATTCAGTTTCCTTTCGAATGAGTATTAAGACGAGAGGACTTCACCCTACCCCTCCCTCATTCCAAAAGATCCACCCCCGTCCCGCCTCTTGCCTCGCAAACATTTGATTAATGATAAATTTTCAAAAAAAAATGCTTTATTTTAATTTATCATGATTGTTCACTTCACCTTTTTACCTTAAATTTAGAAATTCCTTGAAAAAGTACCTGCCTTAAGAAGTTACAAGTTCTAGCTCAGAGGAGATCAATTGAGATTAATTTTCAATTTCGTGTTTAGCTTTTACATCATCAGGGTAACATAATAGGCTGGAGGTTGGACTTATTACTATTCAAAACCTCGATTTTGACTAAGAGGAGGGGCGAGGGTTGAGCTTTTCAAAAGAGGGAGGGGAGGGGTGAAGTCTTCTTGACACTCATCATTCAAAAGAAAACTGAATTCCAAAAATTTTTTGTGATCACATATTTGACTGCATGTTCAAAATTTCCATTAAAAATGTAAAACAACGCGATTCTTTGTTTCTTTTACCATGTTTTTTCAAATTTGAAAGGCGAGGATTGTTCAAAATGAAATTTTCATAAGAGGTAAAGTTGTAGAGGAGACATAATGGAACAACTTTTGTTTGAAAACTTCTTTCAAAAAGTCAATATTTCTCGAGATAAACGAGCTTTTTAGATTAAGGGGGTGGTACCTCGGGAAACAGGGAGTGAGAAAAATAGGCATACAGGCTATATTTGTTCGTCTGAGTATATAAAATAATAATCAATCATAAAATTGCTTTCAACAGCCACATCGAGCGGACGGGTTTTTCTGTACAATTGGGACCCTACTACAGTGTTTGATCGAGTTTCTGAACTTGCTGCCCATCAATATCTTGTTTTCCATATCATTCATGAATATCTCTGCCAGTATTGGTGACAGCGGTGATCCCATCGAAAGTCCCCTTTCCTGACTGTAGAACCTGTTATTAAAGCGGAAGTAGTTCGGGCTGAAGATCTCTTCCACTATGTTGGCGTACTTCGACCCATCGGGGTTCCCATGGTATCTGTTGTTTTTGAGCAGCGTGAGAAGTTCCTCCTTCGGTATGGTACCAAACATATTTGCCACATCAAAGGATATCAGCTAGTCGTTACTCTTGATTTCCAACTTGTCCAGTTGCTGAATCAGCTCTCTGTTCTTTCTGATACTTCGTCTGGGTGCAAACTGGTAGTTTTCTTTCAGGAATGTGGCTACAATCTTCGCTATCTTGTAGCATGGTGATTGAATGCTGTTGACCAGGGGTCTCATCGGATGGTTTGCTTTGTGGAGTATTACAAGCCCCTTGAGTTTCGGTGCAACCGGGTTCATCTCAAGCATCCTTCCATTGCCGGTCACATTGTTCGGTTTCATCTCGGTATTTCTGTGTTGGGTCCTCTGTCAGCTCTTGGTATCCATTCATTGTGATGTACGACTCCAGTTTTTGGGTGTAGTCCTCCTTCTCCATTACCACTACCGTGCTGCCATTGTCAAAATCAGGTTGTTCCGTCGGATGTTCTTTTGTAGATTTGTGACCTTCCTCTGCATTACTTGCGTTCTGTCATCGGTTCGGCACATATTCTCTTTGATGTCCAACAGCACTTTCCCAATTTTGGTCCGGGCTTCTGGTCTCATGTCGTGTTCCATGGTTTGGATTACTTGTTTGCAGCTAATGGCCATACTTTCAAGCTTACACTGGTTCAGCCTCTCGGGCTGCACGTACTTGGATGCCTTTGTCCAGCAGTCTTCTTTCTTCTTCTGTGAAGGTGACGCTTGATAGGTTCTCGGTTCTGGGAGCAAAGTTGTGCCGGTGAAACTGGGAAAATCTTAGAGTATCATAGATTGAAGTAACCTAAAAATAACTTTTTTTTTAAATTCTAGTCAATCGGCTAAAAAGTTCAAGTACACGTGACGTACATGTAAGTAGAAGTGAACGCGAATAAAAAAGTCCAGGACGACTCAAGATAAAGTAAACTCTTTCTTCTTGTACAGTCCAACTAATAAGTTCTAGCTCTCGTTGGCCACCCTCGAGAGATTCTCTTCAGCACTAGTGCCAATAGTTACAGTAGGAATATCGAACACATTGGAGCGAATTTAACGAGTTTCTTCAAAGAAAACGAAATAAAAGTCTTTCGCTACACCTCCCACTGCTATACTTTGGCAAAACTTACGGAGTAATTCGCTCCCTCGACAATTCCAACGACTCAAAACAATATTTCTCTCGGTAAAACTGTATCGTCACGCAAGTGATAAACAATAAATTAACCATTTTCTCTACCAATTTGTCATAGAACAACCACGATTGAACAGAATTCAGCCAGCGGTTAGATAAAGCGTTTATCCGTTAAATATCAGAACACACAATACCACTGCACGTCACAATAAAACGGCCTGTAGGTATTTCACCATAGAAAACTTCAAGATTTTGAATACTCTACAACGAACGAAAGCTTCGCTCGTATTATTTCTCAGTCTAGTACGTGTGCGTATTGCAGATTTCGGTTTCACAATGCGCTAACTTTCGAGTGACTGCATTTGCTAAAAGCAACAACTTATGCAAATGTTATGCGATAAAACGCCTTTATGAGTGCTCGACTTCAATATGTTCGAGTCGCGTCAATACCACTGCACGGTTTCCACCTTCTATTTTCCGTACCATCCAAAGCCGCATCTGATACCAACACGTTCGTCATTAATTCCCTAGCTCTTGTCGAAGGCGAATAATTCCACGGTATGTATAATTCACTGTAAGGTATTCAATTTTATACTCGGGTCTCGGAGGTCGGTACACGCGAAGACGTTTACTTCGTGGACACATCTGGAACAAGATTCTGAATAAAATACGATACATTTGAGATTTTGGTATATGATTTATAGTTCGCCTCGGAGTTAATTTTACCGGCGCAAAAATTGAAAGGGAGAGGGACGATGTTATTGTCTTACGTATATTGTATTTTCCGTCTTACATGACTTACATTGTTCGAGAACTTTTACCTCTAAAGCTCCTCCTAAAACAAAGGCTCGCGACTTTTGGATTTACCGCACACGAAATCATTGAAAGCGTACAAAATCTAGCTTTTTTAAGGACATTAACAATTAAGTCAAAATTAAAGTAGTAATACGATTTATATTTTTTTCAATCGTTATCTACAAAATACTGTCGACACAAAGACAACACAGGGTCACATTGCGTAACTCAACTGCTTTACAGAAGTTTTATACATTTTTCTTCGTTAGAATGAAATCGAGATTATTTTGTTTTTACAATAATAATATAAAGAAGACGAAATGTTATCTACCGAACTCACCTAATAAATCCTTCATGGGGATGGCATGTAATAAAGTGATGTCCATGATAAGAATACTACGAGAAATTCGCTCTCACGAGCTTTTCCTTTTTCCTATGCTCTCCCTTACCCTCGGTACTCCAACATCCCCATAGATATGAGCCCTTCCTCCTAATCAGATAGATTTCGTGCAGTCTCGAAGTTTTCATTATTATTCGTGCACAATTGACTGTTATACACTAAACGAAGAGTAAAACATAAATCGAAGTTTGGAGGTTAGCTCGAAATAACAACGAAAACAAACAAGAGCAGGCGGAAAGGTAGCTAACGGAAGGGATTTCATTCTTGCTTTATCACACTACGGCTGCATCAGCACTGTATACTTCGAACTTGCGAAAATACGGAATTCTTCGGGGAATTAAAAGATTCCAACTTCACTGAACATATACAGGAACTGCATGTACGTAAATATACGGCAATATATTCTCTTTTCATTCCGTATTCCTTTCGGCCCTCAGTCACGTATTGCAGGTTCACGTTATTGCCCAAGCCTACATACGGAACGACGCGACTCTACAGTTTACATACATCAATGCAGTTCACTATTTCGTCTCTCTTTCGTACATTCAAAAGGAGTGTCCGCGAAAATTCAACGTGAAACTTGGAACTTTTCTAAGCTCCTCATTTGCTCTAATAAATTTTGTTATTAGTCGCTTCCTAGTATTCCTTTCCGAGGTCCTTTTAAACGCGTGCATCTTCCTTCGTTCTTTTCAATTTCCTCTTCGGGCGATGCACGGTACTTCTACGACGATAGAAGCGTTGAATTAAAATCGAATAATTGGAAACACTTCGACTTCGTACTATATAAATTGCGGATTACCCGAAAAAGCAAGAGCTTTTAGTTTAATTGAAAATTAATTTCGTTAAAACCGTTCGCTTACATTAAGGTTTAATTAAAACTTACTTTATTTTCCGATATTGCAATTCGTCAAAGATTATCGGAAAGCTCTTTTCGACGTCCGCTTCTCTCGTAGCTTTTTAAGATGCCGTGTATTAACATCGCACGTGCGATAATTTCGCGATCTTTCAGAAAACAGCAGTGTTAATTGGTTGAGAAATTGAAAAATTCTCAACTCACGACTCGTTAGACAGAACGAAGAGTAACTTAAGTATATCATCGAAAAATAATTAATCGAAAAATCAAAGGTGTTCGAAATAATACGTGCACCGCCGTCATCGTTGAAGATACCGATCAAATTTTTGAGGCAGGCTACGCTATCGTCAAATTTCGTCACTCGTCAATCGAGGTGTCACTTTAAATAATTTTCGTTGAAGAAAACTAAATAAATCCCTAAGACCGCGAATAAGAGGGAAGAAAGAGCGCACGCCGCAGATTTGATTAATTAATTAATTAATTAATTAATTAGAAGAGAATAAGAAATGTTGAAAGAATTGCTAACATCGTATTTGAAGGGGCTCGCTACCGGCTATTATAATTGCGTTTTACTTTTTGACCTTAGATTGATTTTGGTGACGTGGGCAGAGAAAATCTCGACCTTACGCTGGAAAATATGATATTGCTGGGAAATACGAGCTAAAAAGGGAATACGTGTTACTATGGTAAAAATCCCCCCCCCTTAAAAAAAAAAAAAAAAAAAAAAAAAGTGATGCAGCACAAGAACTAACATGTCTCCTCTCGAAACACATAGAGTAGCATTCCCGCAGGGAACCTGTTTTATCGGGGTTTTTTGGAAAGAATCTCCCCTGTTCCCTATCAAACGGTTCCAACAACTCCTGAATGTTTTATATACTTGCTTCTTATACTTCGATAAAATATATTATAGATATTATTGATATAGTGAATTAATTCTACCTATTATATCGACTTTTGATGCGCATAACGTCAGTATAAACCCAGAATTTTGTGTGTTTGGCTGACTAGCAGCAAGACTATAGCTGACGGACTCACTCGCTCCACTCGTTCGCCTGAACAGCATAGTATAGGCCTATGAAGTCATACTATTTCCCACCTTCTCTCTCTGGCCCTAGTTTGCTACAATATTGGGAGTATATTAAGCTAAGCAGCTGAACCTGGTTTAGCTCAATACATTAGAGACTAACTTATAAAGTACTAGCCGTTGCGGCACTTGGTAGTTTGGCCTGCGACGCTGACACAGGCTCATGCTTCGCACTCGCTATGAGATGCTCGTGTTCTGCACAAAATGTGGCTCCATTTCCCCAACCCCCCCATGACGGAATTTTGAGTCGCGACTAATTCCATAATTTTGTTCACATTTTGTTCAATTTTGTTCAACAAATTTTAAATTTTGATCACTCGTCGTTTCCCCGCTACAGCCATTCCAAATTTGGGGGGCTGGGGAATGTAGCCCCCCCCCATCTTCGAATTTTGGGTTCAATTCCATGTGATAATTTTGTTCACATTTTGTTCAATTTTGTTCACCATATTTTAAATTTTGTTGACTCGTCGTTTCCCCGCTACGTCCATTTCAAATTTGAGGGGACGGGGGAAATGCAGCCCCCCATTTTCAAATTTTGGGTTCAAGTCCATGTGATAATTTTGTTCACATTTTGTTCAATTTTGTTCACCAAATTTTAAATTTTGTTGACTCGTCGTTTCTCCGCTACATACATTTAACATTTTGGGGCCTTCTCTCTCTCTCTCTCTCTCTCTCTCTCTCTCTCTCTCTCTCTCTCTCTCTCTCTCTCTCTCTCTCTCTCTCTCTCTCTCTCTCTCTCTCTCTCTCTCTCTCTCTCTCTCTCTCTCTCTCTGACAATACCTCGCGTACTCGTCTTAGAGGTTGCTTTCAAGTCAATCAATTCCTCTTGGCAATTTTCCTGTAAGGTCATTTTCATTTATATGAAATAATATCTGTATTCTTCTCCATAGCTTCCGAAATCTCGGTTCAAATTCAGTCTGCAATTGCCTCGCAACAAACTAATGAATTTGAGACCAGAAAATGGGCTTTAATCTTTACGATCAAGTCATCAAGCACTTGTTAGAAAATGAAATATATACTTTTCTGAGGGTTTATGTGGCTCATGACTCAGAGAAGATGGCCCAGTCAAGGTCCACATCTTATTCAAAGATTTTCAGAAAAGGAAGCTGTACTAGTAGCAAATAAAGTATGGGGCCGTCATGTTACTTGTGTGAAGGTTTGTAGCCAGATAGCGTCACGGCGTTAGTGTTACAAAGATTCTAGGTTCGGATTCAAGATTTCATGCTCAAAATCAACCATGCCCCTTGTCTTTTACTAAACAAGTTAGGATTCTGGTAGAATTTGAATACGACTTTCGTTGAAACACTACGTTTGTATTTCGAACGAATAACTTTGAGGATGTATAAGCGATGTCCATCCTTTCATAGCGAGAAAGTGGCAAAATTGGGAAGGACCACATCTCGAAAAGACACTCATATGACTTAATCATCAATGGGGTACGGAGGCGATGCAGGATGCTATACGGATCCTCGCGTTAATTACCACACAACTCACGACCAGGCTTCTCCAAATTACCTCGATGGCGATAATTCTCGTCTCCACGAAACTTGTGGATAAGCTCAGTAAATCTACGCCTTCGACAACTCTCATACAACAAAATGTCAAACCTTCGGCTCGCTTATACGGGCAACTCGTCCAGCTTTGCGGCAAAGTGAAAAGTATCTCATTTGGTCGAGAACAATGAATGCCGAAACTAGGAACTGAATAACCGACTATCTAACTCAATCTGGCATAAATAAATGCGCTACGCGAGTAAACAAGAAAACCTTTATTTTGGTTCGCATTATACGCGAAATTGGCGTATTTCACGAGCCACCAAAAACAAGCGACCCACGAATTGGAGGATTCACAATTAAATTTTTGTTTCAATCAGTATAGAACTGCACAGTGCACACAATCGCATACATCGAGTACGCGTTGTATACTCGCGCATTTTTCCTTTTCACGAGCGCGATGTTTCTATTTACTTCTCGTTTAGTTTTTCGCATCGCCTTTCAGTAAAACAACTGAAGCACACGAGCTGGAACGCAGAAATACGTACCATGTAACGGAAATTGGTAGCTCGTCTCGTCGTCAGACTATACCTACTTTTTATCGTAAACAGTATCTGCCATACGTACTGAACAGCCTTGTAGTTATAAACAGTATAGTCTGCATCTCTGCATTCTGTATAATGCCGTACATCAACATACAGCTTCTCGTGCACCAGTACGTAAGCTAATAATTTCATGAACGGATAAATAAAATGAAAACTCTTTTACGGTCATTGACTGAACGAAAAAAAGAAAGAAAAAAAAAAAAGGCTTAGAACTACTCGTATATACACGTAAAGGTACATCGAAGACGCATACCAGCAATGCATACGCTGCGGCAAAAGCTCATCTGCGTTCACTATCTTGCTGTGCTTTTTCATATTCAGTCAACTAACAACAATAACATTAATGTTTTGAATAAAGCTCGAAGTAGGATAAAGAATATAATATACGATGTTGGCTACCGTCTTCCGTTTTCTGATCATACTATATACCCCTTTCCTTTGAAATTAATGCCCTGTGAACTGGAAATATTTTTTTGTAGTTTTTCAAGATACATTTTTTATTGACCGAAAAATTAATGAATCTTATAGGAAAATAAATCTATTTAATCATAGCAATTTTTGAGATTTGTTTCGGTGCAGAAAGATCACGAACTCTCCGCCCTAAATGAAAGAACTATTATTGCCTTCGATAGAGTTAGATGAAACGAAAACATACAGCCTGGAATTTCTTGCATCATGTATATAACTTGGGAATTACTGCATTCATGCCCACTGCCCAGCCTTTGTCAGCTTACTGGGTACATCGAGTTTCGTAAGTAATACGTGAGGCGGGCCACACAAATCTCATTTTTCCCGATTTTCAATGATTGAGAAACTTCCTTGCCCTTATCTTATAATTTATCTACTTTATAATCAGGGTCTTCGCGCGCCGGAGGTTGGGCGTACCTGTAATATTGGGAATTGGGAGCAGTTTACAGTCTTGATTTTTTCAATCGATTATTTAGAGAAGACGGAGAAGTGTTCTTTTGAGTCATATTCAACATTGGGAGGATCAAAGTCAGGTCCGTATATCCGTAAATGTTCGGAATTTTTCGAGTTCTTTTTTCACGTGAGCAACTCGGTAGTCGAAAGGCTCCAGCCGGCCTTCATCGTGAAATGTTCGAAATTTGTGTTGAAATGTTATCCCCCATGAGAAAGCTTGAAATCCAAAGAGTTGGACCCATGGGCTGCAGAGCCATTTTTAGGCCTAAAATCAAAATGGCTGCACGAGTATCTCAGACAATAATGATCGCAGAGCATTGAAATTTGGGAACATTTTTGGGTATGCATATTTTTTCAAAAAAATCTTCCATATTTTCCTCAGTTTCTAGCGATAACGATACTTCAAACTCACTTAACAAAACAAATCAGGGGAATGGCTCCTGGAGATATTCATGCATTAGATGCCCTATGACTTCAAGTACAACATATTCTAACACCATAGTCCTCGGTGAGGTGGAACATCCAAAAAATCAATATTTGGTGAATTTCTGTGATTTTTTCCCTCATAGCGGGGTAAACCATGACTGTTACCACGATAGACCACGTGGGATAAATAGTCAATCTTTGGGCTGCATAATATTCACTCCTGACATTCACGTTTAAAATGTTCATTTTTCTTTTCGTCAATTCGCAGCGGTAAAAACTGCGTTTCTGGGACCCGTGAGGGAGCCTCGCCCTGAGAAAATCCCCTCCCGAGATAAGTGGACAGTCTTGAGAAATTGGCATTTATGACCAAGGCAATACAAGAAGAGGATCGTCTTTTGTCGTGACCACGCGGTGTGAGCACAACGACCCCACCACCCCTCTGATCGAAGCAGGAGAAAACGCGAAAATTCTCGTTGCCGATGGGAATGATGACGAAAACATTTTTTCTGTTGTGAGCTCGCAGTGAGAAGACGGCGATCGCCCCGCGTTCGAACCAAACAGATTTAATCGAAAAAGAAGAATACGCGAGAATTCTCGCTCTTTCAGGTGATGAAAAAAATGCAAGAATAATCGGCTCCTGATTTTTCAATTTTCTAATCTGAATAAAATAAATACCTAAATAAAATTATTTGCGGAGTTCAGAAAAAACAATAAAAAAATTTCTCGAGTACAAAGTAGCTCTGGAAGGCGTGGAATTTAAGAAACACCTATTTTATTTTCTTGAATAAAAAAAAAGCCCTTGATTTTTGCTTTCCCTGAATTTTCGCGTACTTTCTCGCTTCATTTAGACGCGGGGGGAGCGGGCGTTCGCTGTTCTCTCACCGCGAGCATATAACAGAAAAAATCTTTTTGTCATTATTCCCTTCCATCCGAATAAGACGGCAATAATTTTCGCGTGTTCCCCTGCTTCAATGGTGATCGCCATTCTCTCACCGCGAACTTACAACAAAAGAAATCGCTTCGGTACCATTCCCTTCCCACAGCACAAGTATTCCCCCGCCCGATCGAATGCCGGGTGACAGCCGTTCTCTCACTGCGGGCTCATAATCATCCCTTCCACCGCTCCGGCATAACACAACAAGAATTTTCGCGTATTCTCCTGCTCAGATCAGAGGTGGCGCGATCGCTGTTCTCACACCGCGTGGTCACGACAGAAGACGATCCTCCCCTTGTATTGCCTTGCTCATAAATTTAAGTATTGTCCACTTATCTCGGGAGAGGGTTCTCTCACTTCATGCAAGGGTGAGGCTCCCACACGGGCCCCAGAAACGCAGTTTTAACCGCTGCGAATTGGCGAAAAGAAAAATAAACATTTTACTTCCACGCGGTCTATTGCGATAGCAGTAATACATGAATTATTAAGAATTAATATAAATATTTTTATTAAATAAATAATGAAAAGAAAAAAAAATTTTCAAGTTTAATTAAATAGATTATATCAAAAAATATATCTTTACAAATAAATATTCTGAAATATATTATACGTCTACAAATTAAAATACTAATTATTATTAAATAAATTACTAAAAAATCCAACTCAATTATTATTACCTATTACAATTAGAATATCTCGACAATCATGATTATTATAAATTATTAATCCAATACATAAAAATATTATTGATTTAAACATAGCGTGAACAATAATATAATGATATAAATTAAGTAGTTAAAAATAAAATATCAATCTTGAATTATTTATTGTTGATAAAGCCATTAATTTTTTTATATCAAACATAAATGATATTAAAATTCTATAATAAAAAATTCTAGTTATTAAATAATATTCAATTCATTCCGAATTTAAATAATTTAAATAACAAAAAATAAAATATACTCCAACAGTAACTAATGTAGATGAATGTACTAATGAAGGAATAGGTAAAGGGGCAATTATTGCTTTTGTCAATCATAAATTTAAAAGAAATTGAGATCTTTTTATAAAAAAACAAAATATAAATAAATAATTAATATTAAAATTAAAATTAAATATTAAATTATTTTTAGAATAAATAAAAAAATAAAAAATTATTATTAAAATTAAAATATCTCCTGATCAATCAAATAATAATATCATTAAAATACTTAATTAAATAAAAAATAATTATTATAATGAATAATTAACAAAAAAGATATTAAACCAAATAAATCTCATCAAAAAATTATTATTACATAAATTTAATCTGGAAATTAACATAATTTTTGTAAAAACAAATATTACAAATAAATATGAATAATTATTATTCTTTAAATAAATATAATTAAAATGAATAATTAAAATCCTAATTATCAATATCATAATTAAAAATAATAAATCAAATTTATCAAAATAAAATATTCCATCAATATATAAATAATCAAATATAAATAAATTTAAATTAATAACTAATTTATTTTTAATAATTAAAATTATTACAATGAAAAAAAATATTACTAAAATTTTAATGAATTAAATAATGATTCTGTACATTATTTAATAATTATTAATTATAAAAATAAACTTATTAATTATTTCATTGATAATATTAATAATTTTTTTTATTTAAAAATTCAATTATTTTAATGATAATCTTATTAATCCAAATTTCAAGTAAAATTTTTATTATTACAATTTTAATAATAAATTATTATTCATTTTATATTAAAACGAAAAGATCAAATATTTATTCATTAGAAATAATTTTTATTAATTTAATATTTAAATATAAATATAAAAAATTTCATAGTACTATATTTTTTTAAAAAATTTATTATTATACTAATTTTATTATTAATATTAACATATAAGATATTAAATATAAATTTCAATTCAAGAATTGAATTTAAAAAATTTCATGAAGATATTTGTAATTAAAACATCCACAAATTTAAATATTATATGAAATATCGGATCATTAATTATATTAATTATATTTATTCAAGTTTTTATTGGATTTTTTATTTCAATAAATTATTTTTCATATTCAATTGACATAATTTATTAATTCATGTATAATTTTTTATAATTTAAATTATGGATGAATATTTTGTTCTTTTCATAGAAATTCAACATCAATAATTTTTATTTTAATATTTTTACATGTATTACGTAGATTAATTTATATAAATTTTAAAATATGATATTCTGGATTATTTATAATAATTTTATTAATAATAATTTCTTTTTTAGGGTATTCTCTTGTTTGAAGACAAATATCTTATTGAGCAAGAATAGTTATTACCAATTTTATAGCTGTTTGGTAATAAATTAATATATTTAATTTCAGGAAATCGATTTATTAATAATATTTTAATTAATCGATTTTTTTCAATTCATTCTATTTCAGCCATTATAATTTTAATATTTTCAATTATTCATTTAATTATTTTACACATTAATAAATCATCAAATCCTTTAAATTTAAATAATAATATAGACCAAATTAATTTAAACCCTTTATTTATTTTTAAAGTATAGTAATTTTATTATTATTTTTATATATTTTTTTTAATAATCAAAATCACAGAAATTCACCAAATATTGATTTTTTGGATACTCCACCTCACTGGGGACTATGTTGTTATAGAATATGTGGTACTTGAAGGCATAGGGCACCTGATGAATAAATATCCCAAGGAGCCATTTTCCTGATTTGTTTTGTTAAATGAGTTTGAAGTATCGTTATTGCTAGAAACTGAAGAAAATATGGATATTTTTTTCGAAAAAAATACCATGGGTGCACGTCCACATTTTCTAAAATGTCTCCAAGTTTCATGGCTCCGCGATCGTTATTGTCTGGGATACAGTCATTTGGATTTTAGTCCTATAAAGTTGGGTTAGTTTATGAGATTTAGGACGTACTAAAGCACATAAACTAGGCCAAGTCTTCGAAAGCTTTAGATTTGATAGGCTATTAGATCACAACCCACGTGCCCTAGGAACCACACATCTTGAATCTCAAGGTCGTAATTGTATGGTTACCTGGACTTAAATTCAGGAAGTAGAGTAGGAGTTAAAAGTATATTGAATGCGACGCAATGCGATATACAGAGAGGTGGAAGTGTGAGGTAATGAATAATGCGTAGGGGCTAGAGGAGAGACGCATCACAGAGAACATTATTTAAAGGCCAGAATTTGTATCCAAGTCCAAATACTGTCGCTTCACATGGGATACGAGCGGGTGGGACAACGCTTGGACGCAAATCTAGGAATTGGGGTAGGATTATCACGAAGATTGAGGTTTTTCAAGTCTCAAGGTCATTGTTGACGTACGCAAATTGAGATAATAAAATAGTGAGAAGAAAATGTGTCACCTACGGATATAAAAAAAATTAAGTCAGTTGGATCACCCTTCTTAATAGATAGTGTTTCCAATGCCTCAGGTTTTCTAGATTGCCCAACTCATTTGACCTGTCGTCTTATGCATGCATATTTTTCAAAGATTCAAATCGATATTTTGTGAGTGCACCAATAGGTGAGACAAATATTCTGCAAGAATTATTTTTGAAGAGAATGTGCTCCAGTCACGTGTGTCACGATGAAGAGCTCAACTTTGAAGGTCTACATAAAATATGTAAGAAATCTTTAATTGCCTACGGCTTCCGTCCAACAATATACGATACGTACGTCAATTTTCAGAAAATAAAATTCCGAAAACTATGAAATAAAAAGAAGAGAGGGTCAAGTTGTGATTACTATCGTAATTACATCAAATTAAAAGTTCTGCACAAGCGATTTTACAAAAATTTACGACTGATTTCGATACATCATTCTCCTCACTCTCCATCACTGACAAGCACGACCTGAACTAAATTCCCACCTTCATAACACTGACACTCGTACGATTCGATTAGTGTATTGATAATACGAAATAAATAAATTAATATTTTTTCAATTCGCGTCATTATTATTATTCAAAGCTTTCAAGTAGGTAATTGAAAAGAAAACAGCCAGAATATTCGACGTAAACTACATTAGTGAAGTGCCTGCAATCTGTTACAGTTGTCGATTATTTTAGCTAGTGTTGTTCATTAAGTGGATGACATTACCCTCAAGAAACTTCGAGCTAGCCGAAAAACACATACACGAGGCGCTATGAAGGTAAATGATAACATTCAAAGTTCATCTTACTATAGTTTAATTAAAACTATATTTTGTAAATCAGAGAGTACAGAAACGATCAGGAACCATTTCTTTAAACTAAAGTTACTCGTCCTCGTGCGAGAAAGAAAAACAAAAAAACGATGTAGGAGATAGAGGGAGAAAAAAAGAGAAAAAATACGATTTTCTTGAAAACCATTTTCACGCGTCATTGGTAAACGGGAAGGAAATCTCGTTAAAAATTTCTGGTACCATTTTAAATGGGAAACCGGCATGCGACCCGGCCACTGCGCCAATAATAAACGCTTATTTTCAACTCGCTCGCTAAATGCTACTAATTCAAGTATGGTAGCACACGTTGCCATCCTATTTTTCCCCTTATCGTAGGCATTAACATTATTTTGTACCTTTGCAACTCCATTACCGTGAGAGAAAGAGACGTTTTGGAAGAATGAAAAAGAAAGAAAGAAAGAAAAAATTCAGAAAAGGAACAGAGGAAAAATAAGTGTGAAGCGCCTTAACAACCTACAGAATACGAAATTAAAACGATAAATTTTCATAAAGTTCTCGTTCTTTCTTTCATTTTATTACGACGAGAAAGGGGTGAATCACTCCCTTCTCCCTGGATGAGCGGAAGAATTGTCGCTGCCATTAGAAACGTGTTTCAAAAGTTACACTCATATACCTGAAGTAGATCTGGTCTCAGCAGCGATAATTTTCGAGTCTCTAAAAATTTAAACATATCGACCCACCGAGTATTTTATCATTTTAACGGCTAATGACGCAACGTTTTCTTCTTCAACAATCTCGTTTAAATTGAGTAACGGGAAGTAAAATGAGCTTTTATAAAGATTCATTTTCAAGTGCTCAAAAAATTCTCTACGGGCTTCAGAATATGTGCTGAAATATCAATACATTATCACGATACTAGATGAAGTATTTGCATCTCAAATGCGGGGTGAATATAGACTGTAACAGAAAATGACTCCTCCAGCTATACAAAAGCCTCATCCACTTAAAATGAGATCACGGTTCTCCGACTTATACCTCAGCCAACAAAACTCTCCTCGCCTCACTCCCCATCCAAACAGCCTTGGGAGCATATCGTACTAGCCTAAAACTTGACCTAAACGCAAAGGCTTCAGATCCTTCCCTCCACTTTCATTGACTCACCCTAAACTCCAACTTTTCAACTGTCTTCCATTTTCCGCAACTTCCAAGTTACAAACGAATCTTTCTCCTTCAGAATAATTGACTCCCTCCAAATATGGACGCCTTCAATTCAATCATCTTCTCAATGAACCGCTCATAAAAAATTTCCAACGACCCATACATTCGATCCCCCCAACACCCTCAGCAGCATCATTTTCAGCATGAAAAATTTGTAGAACGACCTGAGCCAGGTGGAGGGGAACTAGTTCAACGTTTTTAGCAGGGAACCCGCTGACCCTTTTGTTACGGTCCGAGGCTGATGACGCACGGACGGGGAAGCTGAGAAAGATTTTGACTCTCGAGCTATAAATGATAAGGGAGGGACTTAGAATAATTTCGACCTCTAAGCTATATAATGTTTGAAAATGTCTTTGTTGACGGGGAACCCGTTATCCCTTTTGTTGAGGGATACTTTCAGAAAATTTTCGTGTCCGCGGGCGGCACGGCGGTCCGATAAATGACGTCACACAGTGGTCGGAAATCGAATTCTAGCGCAACATATTCTTTCAGGTTATGAAAAATAACGTGATTTTGATATATTTCGGTGTATTCAAGTAAAATTGACCCTAGAATTCGAAAAAAATATTCAAAAAATTCTCCGAGCCTAAATTATCACATAAAAATGTGAAAAAGCAAAAAAATGTTAGAGGTTATCATTTATTTTGGAGCGAAATTTTCTGTGTAATCTGAGGAATGTTCGAACAAAATTTTTCGAGGTCAAAAAACGTTCCTCTGAGACTTAATTCATTCAAAAATCGAAAGCATCTTTAAAAAGTTGAGTTTTTCTCAAATTTTTGGGATAAATTTTTCCTGTACAGTATTTGGAAAAGAATGTGACAATAATAAATGATAACGATAACAATGATAATTTTAGAGCTCTAAAATTTCTAGATGACTAGGAACCGAGTTTGAATATTGGATTAGGGTCAAAAAATAAGAACAACCAGAACCAGGAAATATTGCAAGATTTTGATAAATTTGAGTTGTAATCTCAACAATAATGGTTTCTTTCAGACTTTTGATTAATGGGACCTGTGGAAGTACTGTAAGTCAGAAATTAATTTTGATAAATGTCAAAATTGCATGATTTTCTTTTCTTTGTTTTCATCATTCCTCCCCTCTTTTCATAATAATTATATTTTTTCATTTATTATGATAATAAAATACAAATAATACTTGTGAAGCTCACTTGAAAGACGAATAATGATGATAAGAAAATAATAAGTATAGGCTTAATAATAAAAGTCAATATATCACATTGTCCACATAAAGCAATTCAAGAGCTTCTAGAGGCAAGTCATCTTTTGGCACTCAATCCCTCCGGCTGTCAAATTTAGCAATGATTGATGAGTCCAATGACTCCATGAGAGTATTCATAGCACGTTCAATAAATCAATTATTCTTAATTTTGTACATCGGACATAATTAAAAATTATTATGTACAAAACGCCCAAGAAAAAAACGCGACTATTGCAAATTAAAAACAGTCTAACGAGAGTGCTGGACGATACTGGACTTAGGATTGGAGCAATTATGGTAGTTGAAGATGTAATGTAAGCATTGAATAAGAATTAATACCCCTACTATCCTCTAATTTTTTGCTTCAGACTTCACAATCCAGTGCAGTTTCAAAAAAAGTCCATTCACCTCAGATAGGCGTGCTCCGCTGCACCAGACACACGACCACCAACGGAAAAAACCTCCTGAACGAGTTTTACACACACAAGGACACACACATACAAGAAATGAATGCACACAAACAGTATGGAAATACCGGTAGGCACCCGATCGTCTAGTACAACAGAACTTGTTTTTTTTTGTAGGCGCAACTCCTATTCTCTAATTCTTTCTTCGTTGCAAAAACGTCAGAAGGATCTTGGAAGAAAAAAAAATGTATGGCAATGCTCATCTTAAGTATTACGAACATTTTCAAATGGTTTTTAATGAATTATCAGAATTTTTTTCTTTTGGTAAAATGTCGTGCTAGAATTCAATTTCCGACCACTGCTGCAACTGTGCGTCACAAGGTTGATGACGTCAGGGGGGGGCTGAGGAAAATTTCGACTCTCGAGCTATACATGATAGGAGAAAGGCTTAGAATAATTTCGACTGCCAAGCTATATATCATAGAGGGGGGACTTGGAAAAACAACGGCTTCCTTAACCAAGTTGCATAAGGAACGCAGGGAACCTGTTTCATGAGTCGAATGGGATTTGGTATTGAGAATTTAAGGGTGACTAGACCTAGGATAAAACTAGTTTAAAGGAGGCCTAGACCTACTCTAAACCTAACGTCATCTGTGACCTTGACTTATTTTAAGGACCTCTATAGCTCGAAATCTCAATCAGACCTAATGCGTTCATTCATAAGATTAGCCGTTTCCCACGGAACAGCAAAGCGGGTTCCTCGCTTCCATTGCAGATTTTGGGGTGGCATCTATTTTTTTTTTTTTTGTAGGTTATCAACTCTAGGACATAAGAAGGTGCGAATATCTTTTACTCAATTAGGTCTAATGAGATTTCCTTGTTTCATAAATAGTCTGAACAACATTTAAGTTTTTTCAGTTCACAAGAATAAAAACGCGTCTTTTAAGCCGCTGCGCGGCGCAAAATTGCGTTTTGTTCTCCACCGAGAGAAGACGCGTCGCGCGCATGTGTATTGCGTACACCACACAAGCGGCGGGGGTGTCATACAACGCAAGTTCATCGCTTACTTCGTTCCCTACTAGGTATTACTATAGGCGGCGTAACCTACACTAGGTAGCGCTAGTTACAAAGGTGATCATGGATTTTTTTCTTATGGACCATATACATGCGTTAGTTCAAACGCATTTTCTGAAGTTATTTGACTCTTAATCAAGAGAAGTGTGAGAATCAAAGTTGTAGAGAATTCTGAAACAAACATTTTTTGTAATGAAAAATTTTTTCTAAAGCTCATACTTAAATTGGAAAACGAAATTGAAAAACTGTTAGGAGATACACAAATTTAACCATGATCACCTTTGTACGCAGGGCTACCAACATTGCAAACTCCAAGTTATGCCGCCTATTTCGGAGCTGATGTAAGTTACGAGACAAATTAAAACGTGGAGGAGTGTTTTGCCATACATAAAATATGCATACTATCGGAAGAGAGAATAAAGGAGAGTTGACTAATTAAAGAGAGAAACTCGATAATGAAGTTTTAAAGGAGGGTGATGGTAAAAGAAGACTTTAAAAGTTTGAAAACTTCTGTCCAAAAAGTTCAGTCTAATTGACAATAATAAAAGGCCAATCATGCTTGAAAAACTTTAAAAAAGAATATAATACGACACTCAGCTAACTATTATCACAACAGTCATCCTCAAGAGTTCTTCTCGAAATTTCTGAGCCTTGATATAAGCACACCAACTAATAGACTGTCCCAAATTAGGTCGATCTTTATAACAAATGAAAGGAATTGGCACGGCCTTCGAAAATTTCGATAAGGTGCGACAGAGATGACTGAAATGAAAATCAATGAGGCATAGCTTTTGCAAAAAAATTTATTGTATTCGAAATTCTTTCTTCTTTTCCAGGCGAATTTTTTGTACGCATTACATCTCATTATACAAAACTCGTGCGTCCTTTTTTTTATCTCCCCCCCCTCTCCCGTTTGTGTGAGTCAGTTTTCTTCCTCTCACGCAATTGTCTTCTCTGTTTCATCGCGTTACGAGATACAGATACTCTCTCTCCGAGGCTTATTTATCGGCCCGAAATTCGCGAAGTTTTAACCGAGTTTTCCTATTATTAAGAAGAAATTCCATTGATGCTTTATGCAAATTTAATCTCGCCGAAATTCAACACTCGAGATTTTGATTTAGAGACCGTGTGGCGCGTTTTCTATTTGTTACGAAGCTCGCCTTTTAAATAAATCCCGACAAAAAATTTATGAATTAACACGCGCACGCCGACACTTTCGCGCGTAAAAACACGCTGAAAACAAGAGTCTTGTACGAAGACAAAGAAAGTTGTACATTATAGTTGAAAGAAGAAACGCCGTCGTCGTCGTAAGATTCGTAAGAAAGCGAGGAGACGAGGAAAAAACGATAGGAAAATTAAGAGCTCTTATATAATTACACTTCAATGCTTTCTCTTCTTCCTCGAGTTGTCGGCATCGGATTCCAGCGTTTATCTCGATACATATTTCGCGCAAACGGAATATTTACTTTCGTAGATGTGTCGAAAGGAAAATAATCTCTAAAAAACCCAAATTTTATGAAAAGCGACGCTTTCTCGAGGATATCGCGTGGAACGAAAAAAAAAAAGAAGAGAGAAAAAAACTTTGCAAAATGCCATAATATTTTTATGATTTTAACTCGATTTTCATGCTGCGACTCGGCGAAAGGATTGCGATTGTCTCACGACGCCAACGGAGCAAAACTAGTACCATTCTTCGCGCTGAATTTTATTCGTAAACAATAATAGAGGCAAACAAAAAAAAAAGGAAAAACTTTTACGTATCAGTTTTGCGCGTTGAACTACAAATATAACGAATTTTATTGCATCGCATTCGGTTTTCTTCAAACTATCCCCACATTTATAGTGCACAGTAACTCGAGGATGTGCTCGGGTTTGCCAGGACGCGACGATCTTTATTTTCAAATTTTTTGACAGTTAAAAACTTATTCGAGAGGATAAAAAATGGAAAAATTGTTCAGTTCTCTCTGGCGCGAGTACAGAACAAATTCGACGCATTATTCTTGTTTACAAAATCAGTGTTTTCCCAACCAGGGATATTGTTTGGGCAAGTCGTTGCTCGTTTCTCTCGCATTCTGTCCAAGCACAACAACACCAAACCCAAAGACCTAAATTTTTGCGGCAAATTTAAAATTTCAAAATTATCCATCGGAAAATATTCGAGGCGCGATGCTTTCGTACATTAGTAATATGCTCAACTTTGCGAGCTTACTGGAAATTGAAGGAATGAAAGCTATAGACGCACACTCGCAGATATTTTTAACCCGAGTTTCGGACATCATATTTTATGTTCATCATAGGATGCTACACAACAAAGTGCAAAAAACCGGTAAAATTATTATAAAATTATTAAATGTTAAAGCATTACCTGTCGTCTCCCGGGTGACGCAATATTCCCTTTACAAGTTTGCAATAACAACTGTAAACAGAAACAATGATACGAGTATTACCAACTCAGTTCTCACATCTCGTGACTCATATTATATCAGCGGAGTTTAACCTTTTTGGACATGGGTCCACATAAAATGAGTTTAGAATTCTCGCGGGCCACAAAAAAAAGTAAAATGTTCATTATTTTTCAATAGATTATCAGATCAGCAGTGAAATATGGAAGAGAATGCACACAGTTTCATATAAAGTTACAAATATTGTTCCTTTCTTAATCATGAAGTTCCTTGCCATTTTCATTTTTCCTTTTTCCCCCCTTTTTTTTCCTTTTCTCTTGTTACTTGGCCTTCGGGCCGTAGGTTGATATCAGCCTACGCCAACCTCAAAGAAGAGACGTGAACTGCAAAACAGGTCACACAATCAATACACTAATATAATATCCTTCATGTACACGTTTGCGAAATTCAAGAAAGAGGTAAACAAGATAATGTCCAGCATAAGCACCGATTTTGGCTAAGAACGAAAATTTTAACACATCACCAACGAAAAAAAACGGTCCAAGCCACTGACATAAACAATAAATTGTGGTTCGAAAAGGAGAAATGGGAGTCCAACCTAAGTTAAGGACTTGAAGAAATTTTTGAAGTTCACGAGGAGTATCCAAAGGAGTGAGAATCTGACCTAGTTCAGAAACTTGTAGAAATTTTTTCAAGGGGAAAGGCTTTGACCTAGTTTAGGGACTGAGTTATACATAAGAATAGTTAATTATGATACAGAGAAGAAGGAGCTTTAACTCCCTTCTGGACAATTTTGACTTTCGAGCAAAGGTGAGACTCGGAAGAAGTCCGTCTTCAGTTATTCTCCGGCAGATTGTAATTCAAGGTGGGTAGAAGAGGAAACTTGGGAGATTTTCGAGGGTTCTAAAATCCCTGATTTAGTTGACTTTCAAATGACAGAACTTAGAGAAATCTTGACGGGGGTGCAAACGAGAATGATGAGGCGAGAGATTTGGAAAAATTTCGGTTTTCAGGCAGTATAATAATTATCATGAATAGTGAAAATCGAAGAAATTTTGATGATAGCGAGAAGAACTAGAAGCAGTCCCTCGCGTCCAATAACTGATAAGTATGATATCACTTTTCAATTCAACTCGTGCCCAAAAAGTCTGATTTTCTATAATGAATGCGGCACGTCTAGACTCTTGGGCGAGAAATTTCAACGAAATGAATTTTCACCGCGTAACGGTTTTTCCGGGCGATTAGTTGACTTTATGAGATGCGTACGAAATTCAGTTTAAGCAGAAACGCCGTGACATTTCCGGCAGTCTTCATGGATTAGCCGAAAAATACGAGCGAAATATTTTTAATTCGATCAACTCTAATGAAAACAAAGCAACGTATCAACCATATGGGTCAACGTGTGTACTAATTATTTTTACGAGTTTTAAATATATTATCTTATCTGATGAGGTCAACGTTTTATTGCATTAATGTTATCGATTTTTACGAGCAATTTTCCGGTTCAAAAGATTTCCTTGTACGTTCAAAAATACTTTGTCTATACTCTTTCATGCTATGCAATCGCGTTGTTATCAAAATCGGTTAAAATCCCCCAGCGAATATTTCGCAAGCTTGTTTTATGAGAGATGAAATGAGTTAGGACTTGAACATTCTATCCACAGCTTCCAGATGCAGGACAAAGTATACTGTTCTCAGAGAGGAAGTTGGTTGGAGCTCAACCTCTAAAATAAATTTATCTGAGGGGAGATAATTGGATTCAGACCACATGACATAATAGGCCATGCATCAAATGTAGGAATCTAGGATCAACTGGTGACGATGTAAGAATCGAAGGACCTAATCTGGGCGTTGTAACCAATTACCGTTCAAGAAATACTGTCTCTATTTCCACTACCGAATTGGTTCGTCTCACTCTCCTCATCCTTCAGACCCTCCTTCAACTGATTCCTTAATACCTTATTATCCATCTATCTCTTCAAACCCAATCACCCACCTCAATACCAATTTTCTCCTCCCTCTGAATTTTGCCCAGATGATGATATGGTTAGCCTTGCCACCGAGGAATTTTCTTCTCTCCCATAAAATTTTTGACCTTGCACGTACTCTTGCCTATGATCTCAAAAACTATTACCGACCCCTAATACTCGACTCGTGGAATGAATTCTGGAAAACTTGGCATTCAAACAAACTTGGAGCAATCAAAGACAAGCCGCCCGGTTCCCTGGACCTCCTCGAATATCGAACTACATGTCATGAAGAGATCATTCTTAACCGCCTCAAACTTGGTCACACAAGTCTTGGCCATTTTAGGTCTTTTCTTTCTCCCATCTTGCCAATACTGCCAACAAGATAAGTTCCACACCTTTTTTCGGGTCCCGTTCTCGAATATACCCGTCTCGCTCACTTCATAATTCTTCAGGTCTTCCATCTATCCTTTGTAACAATCCCGATACAGTCACTAACTCTGTTCACTATCTGCACTCCATTCACTCTTACAATGCAGTCTGGGCACTACGAAACGTCCAGCTTTTCTGTATTGAAACAATATACTTAGTGTGGTGGTAAATCCAAAAATTTTTTTGAATTATGTACCTATTCTTTAATACTTCCTTATTTCCCACCATAATTTTTCATTAACTTTCCATGGTTACCCATCCCGAACCGATGGACCTTAGTATATAGTTCAAAAGCTCGTAAAAAACTTAAGAGGCTATGATGGTGGGGGACCCAGAAGCTCCGCGTTCCCGTGAAAACAGCTGGCCTTATTTTTGTTTCCTTTATGTTTAGATGAGTAGACGTATTAAGTCTGAATAGGAATGCTTGGATTACACCTTACGCTTGAAAGAACGTAAGAGGTTGAAATTGTTTTAACGTGAGGCCTGAAGAAAACGAATTTATAATCGCTCAAAGAAAGTTACTGCAAGGAAGGCTTTAGCCGTGAAAGAGTAAATATCGACAGAGTTTCTCAACCGGTGTGCCGCGGTACACCACTGTGCCGCAAGCCCGCCTCAGGTGTGCCGCAAATCTTTTATCAAAAACATAAATTAACATGAACTTAAAAGAGAATTGCCATTTTTTTAATATAATTTGACAAATTAATGTTATTATTTCAACTAAATAAATTTAAAATATTTTATTAATATAAATAAATATATTTAAATTCCAATTAAAAAATTTTATAAAATAATAATTTTGATTCTTAGTACCTACAAATTAAAATCTTAAAATTTATTTTTCAACTTCATTAGGAAATTAAATTTAAATAATTAAATTGATAATATCTTGAAGAATAACAGGATGATTGAATAAAATATTTTTAATTTGTTATCTCGATACTGAATTGATAAAATTATATTAAAAGAATTTATATAATTCAAAACGTCTCACTGAATCCTATTCTCTCATCTAACTGTTCTACCTCAACAAATTCTTACAACTTAACACAACATACGTTAATAATATATAAGTCTGTCAAAAATATTCATTTTATCATTCTATTATCTATTTAATTATTTATAAAATGTATAACTCCCGCCATATTACACAAAATAACTTGTAATCCGTCGAGTAAATAGCCCAATAGGTAGCTGAAATGCTCGTTAAAAAAAAAAAATAAAAAAAATAAAAACTAATTCTATATAATTGATTAGGGATGCAATCTATTTCAATATTTATTGGTGGTAATGATCATGAATGAATTACATCTCGGTCTAAATAGAATATCCCGACGATAATTGATATTTGAAATTAATCAAAAATAAGAATTGAAAAAAAAGCTAATCGCTATTAAATTCATAATAAATTTAAAAATCAAACTTTTCAAAAGAAATTAATTTTTAAATTTCAAATTAAAAAATTAATATTCTTCATAATATAAAAATTATAAAAGTAACAGTTGAAGATAATGAAATAATTCGATTTATTAATGATATCAAAGAAATCCAATTTAAATATAATTGAATACAATTTTTTATTAGAAAATAAATTAAAATAATCATTTGAATTATACATAAATACAATTGAAATAAATTAATCAAGTTTTGTTTATTTAATTTAATTATTATAAATTGAATTTATAATTCATTTAATAATAAATGTTTCAATTTCAATTATAATCAAAATATTAACTATAATTTTCTTTTGTATTAATTAATTATTAATTTTATTAAATTCATTTTTTAAAAATTTTTTTTTTATTTTTTAAAATTTAAATTAGATATTAATATTAATGAAATTACTCGAACACTATCTGACCAATGTGTTCCAATTTTTGAATGATGTCAGTTCCAGTTATGATTACTTAACTTGAGTCCAAACCTGCAGTCACTGTCATAAAAATCAAGAACTTTCTGCGACTTGGCCAAAAATACAGATTATATTTCATGTTTTTTCATAAATTTCGGAATTAGAAGAGCACAGAGTGTTTCCAGTACATACAGGAAACATCCAGACACTTTTTCGTATATTGGTGGCAAAATTTTTTTGAGTCCCGGTGGAAGATTGAAGCTCTTGTTTTTTGTAACCGTAGTATAGAGAAAGAAGGATGAGGCCTCATGTAGCCATCTTGTAGGCCACAAATTCTGAAATTAGGAGGAGGAAATCAGTAAAGACATGAAAATGTCATTTTTGATACAATTTGGAGTTCTGGAAATGCTGTGCCGCAGTAATATCATCCCACGGAAACGTTGAGAAACACTGCCCCAGTACATACGATAGAATATTCATCATGTTGTGCGATACGAAACAGTAAACATCTCTTGAAATCTATCTGTGAACTCGACCTGGCCATAAAAATTTCTAGATTCTAACCGAAACGAATTCCTACTGTCTTAGACAAATTCTTCTATGCAGTCTAACCTAACCCAAATTGTAGACGTTACAAGTTGATGACGTCATCAAAGATGGACGCCAAACTTAAGTTGATCACGTCATCAAACTCGGACGCGGACGTTATGTTTGAAAAATTTTCATGTCTCCTTCCTATCGACGAAGTTGAAAACTTGGAATTTTTCCAAGTCCCCACTTAACCAAACGCAGTCCTTCTCGAATTACAAATAACGGAATAGTCAAAAAATTGGAGTTTCAAAAAGTCGAAGGTCGAAATGTTTTCAAATTGAACTCCTTTGTAGTTGAAATTTTTCTAGGACATCCCAGTAGAGGAGGGTCACTATAGAACACCTTATAGAACACGCCCCTTGTTGTGGTAGGGATGAAGATACCCTACAGTAACCATCGCCATCTTTAATTTTAAATTTTTTTTGGTAGTTCTAAAAAGAACTATTTTATTTTAAAGTTCTTCTTCTTCACTATCGTCTGTGTAATCATTATAGCTATACCTACGGTCCCAAACAGGAGGATCGTAATCATCCTCTGAATCATATGAAAAATTCAACTCTTCACGACGCACAAGTGCAATCTTACGTAAAGTTTCTAGAGTTATATCTAAATCGAGAGTGATAACATGACACTTAGTCACACATTCGGCCAAAGATGAACCCGACGAGGTTCTGATTTGTGAGAGTCTAAACTCAATACACGAATACTTTGCTTAATTTTCTCCATTTTTATGAAAAATATGACAAAACGGACTATAATATTTATGAAATACTCACCGAATCGCGAGACTATAAAAACTTTGTCGAAGGATGATTGCTCCAGACATATCGGGCAGTTATATGGCGGTCTTAATTGTTGTTCGCGTGCTTCACAGATCCCGAAATGGCCACATGGGTATGCCACCATTTCGGGTTCATTTACCAGACAGATGACACATCTGAACGAGTTTCCTTTATCTATGAAAAAGAGGTAAAATTAATTCACAAAAACTTCACAATTTAAAAAAAAGAACACGTGTACTTACCGATTGTTTCTTTTTTAAAACAATCAAAATGAAAATCGAAATCATAATATTGATTAAAATTAAAAAATCCATTTTCAAAAGATAATCGTATTTGGCAAATGTGAAGTGGTAGTTGTTTGAGGACGTTAGCAAATGTGAATGAATGAATGGAAATACAATTTCATCCATGAAGACAATAACACCCTACTCTTCAACCTTTTTTTTTTTTTACCAAAAAAAAAAAAGAGCGGATGTAATCTAGAAGTCACTCTTCCGGGTGTAGTCCGGAGTAGAAGAGACCATTTTACTATTCATTTCTTTCAGTATTTCTGTTTGGGAATTTAAATGTGAACCATAGTTTAGTACGGGAGATAAAAACGGTTTATTTTTCTCTTCTTGATCTCTCTAGCGTTTTAGTTTACCATGTTTCATTTCTTCATACTTCTGTCGTAATTCACGACCACTTTTCATATACTCTGCTAGTGCTCTGTCATTCATCTTTGGGTCTGAAGTCGAGTGTTACACAAATCTTATTATTATGAAAATGTATCAGTCTGTTATGTTGATCAACAATTCTCAATGAAAGATCATGTATAGTCTCAGTAAAGATTCTGTAATAAGATATGTTGATAGGTCTTTCAACAATTTTCTCACCTTTAGTATAAGTCAAGGGAAATTCAAATATTGTATTATCATTTCTTCCTAAGTCTTGAAAATTATTTTTTATTAAATTGCATTTAACTTTAATCATATTCATAGAATACAGTTCAGGCATTCTATCTGACTGATTGCACTTGTGCGTCGTGAAGAGTTGAATTTTTCATATGATTCAGAGGATGATTACGATCCTCCTGTTTGGGACCGTAGGTATAGCTATAATGATTACACAAACAATAGTGAAGAAGAGGAACTTTAAAATAAAATAGTTCTTTTTAGAACTACCAAAAAAAATTTAAAATTAAAGATGGCGATGGTTACTGTAGGATATCTTCATCCCTACCACAACAAGGGGCGTGTTCTATAAGGTGTTCTATAGTGACCCTCCTCTCATCCCTCCTATCATGCAACCTATTTATAGCTCCATATTCGAAATTTTTCCAAGTGCATTTCTTTTGACGATTGAAATATTTTCAAGTCTCCCTCTCATCATTGGAAATTTTATTGAGTGAGATAAGGTGTAAGTAGAGTACAAGATTGAAAAGATCTCAAGGGTACCTACTTTATTGGTTCGGGTGTCAACCCATCATCGGTTGTATCGCTATTAAAGAACAATGCTTCAAACGCTAGTTTTTACAGTTTAACACTATGATCTGATGGGCTACAACAATATTGTGTCGTGATTGATTTATTTGCTAGCTGTCAGGTTTGGTGTCATCCTTTTGGTCGCTTCTGTTTGTTCTCTTTCGTCCAATCACCAAGGCGAATAATCTTCCACATTGTTCAAGAGGCTGGCTTTTCTTCTGCTCTTTGTCTTTGCAATCTTCATCTATTACCAGAGTTTTCTTTTTTTCACATGGTTTTCTACCTGTGTAACTTCGAATATTCCTTAAACATCATGCTCTTCTTCATCGCATATTTTGCCAAACAGTGACTTGCGATTCTTTCTCCTTTGATATTTCATCTCCTTTCTCCCAGTCTCTTCAATGTAGTTGCCTTCGCACTATTCGTACACTCCGCTCAAACTTCTCTTGGCCTTTTCCTCCGTCTGGTCATTGCTTATTCTCTTCATCAAGGGTAGATTTTTACGAGTGCCCTCATTTACATCATGAACACTGAACGCCTTCATCACCTTATTTGTGTGCTTTCCTAGGCATGGATCCGGGTGCTAGCTAAGGTTACCTTCTTTGCCTTCATTTTTCCAAGGACTCCTTCAACCACGCCTCTAGAGTAACTGTTAGCCGTTGCGATCGGCTTTACTATCTTAATTTATTTCGTTTTCTCTTCATTGTTCTTCAAAGCAAAAATTTCTCGATAGGAGTAGTTCCGAAAGCCGCTAATTTGTGAGAATGCTATCAGTGTACGTTTGCTCCCGCAGATTTTGTATTCAACTGAAGTGGCAATGAAAATTGTAAGAATGAGAATTACATGTACGTATTCGAGTTCAATTATGATTTTTTGAAGATGGGCGACTGAATAGTAACAGAAGAGCAACAAAAAGTTAGAGTGAAGGGGTCAGACATATTAGGGAATCATTGAGCTGAAATATAAATCGAGTCCAATTCTTGTCAGAGTACGACTTCATCATCGTTGATCTTACAAAATTATTATGATCTATAAATAAACACCTCGCAGTCCTCCATTCATTTAGATGATGAAACTTCTTCAATAATTTAAAATCTTAGGTACTTTGTTGAGAAAGAACAATGCTCGTATCTTCTTCAAATTGTAGATATGAGCATAGCAACACTGAATACGACAGTGAATTTTTGGTGCAACACTTATACGGCGGTGATAAAATATTTTAATATCATTCTCCATACCTAGGCACTTGAACAGAAAGCACGAGGTGTTCAGTCTGAAGAGCCCCGAATTGTATACCGTATTACGATAGAATTAATTCATGGAAGTATACAAAAACGGTTCGAAGATTTGACGCGAAAAATTGAGAATATATCGAATTTTCATTGTATCGAATTTTAATCTTCCTACCGCATAACTCTATTTGTATAAGCAAATGCGCGCACTCATAAAAATACGTATCAGCCTACGCGACCGTACTCGTTATTCCTTCTCAAAGCTCTAAAATTCTTTTCACGCCATGCAGACGCAATCATTTCTACAAATATATAGGTTACTGTATTCATCGGCAGAGCCCCCATCACGTCATCGATACAGGGTATTTATTCACGCGTAAAAAAACTCGTGTTTAATACAAAGCGACTCACGTAAGAAGAGTTCAATAAAGTAAAAAATTTCCTCTGAATTGGCACAGACAAGAAAGTACAGAAAAGGAAGCTCTGTTGATAGGAGAGCGAGGGAGAAAAATCTTGTTTACAGTACTCGCGTCTTTTTGTGAAAAAAAGAAAAAAAGGACGCGATAGTAGAAGAACGTCGGCGAGAGAGAAAAGGTACGAGTATTTCAAATGAGATCTCATTCAACATTTTCCATTATTGAACTCGTGACTATTTTACTGATAACAGTTGGTGTAAAAATGTCATTTCCTTTTTTCTAACGGCTCGAGCAACGATATTCTTGTAAACCACGCTCGACTTGGGTTAGTTTAAATTTACGAACATATTATACACAATGTATGTACAAGGAATGGAATATAATTGAAAAGCTACGCTTTACCAGACGAAAGCGTGTCTGTATGTTAAGGTTTTCCCCCTATCTGGAACATGGTAAATGTTCTCATCGGCAATGAAAAACCTGCGAGAGAGTGGAACTTACGGAGAGAAAATTGAAAACAACGCGAACGGACGACACCTCTATTTTAGGTGATCCGAAAAGATAATACACTCAGTCGCCTTAGATAACTATACATCTACTCCGTACCAGTATTAAGACGCTCGTCTATAAACGCGAGTTTTATCGTCCTTCTTAATCCTGATTAGCAACTTTTGCTAATATCCAATTTGTCGTAAACTCGCGTATCAGCGAAATTTCTACATGCTGACTCGTATACTTTCGTACAATAATAGCGAGCGTGTAATGAAGCCCATTACTCGTAGATAATGCTGTGAAATTATATCACTGGTGTAACCGTTTGGAATACAAATACAGGCGTGGTCTGCTGTACACTGCTGTAGACCTAATTACAGAGAACGTTTTACACCATTTTTCTTCCTACTATATATCGCGGTCCGCTTGCCCATTTTCATCGAAGATCACGCAAAGGCCGCAAATTAGCAATCAACTTTCAACGTAGCGAACTCCAATTGCGATACAGTATTACAAATGAATGTTTTCCGAAAACAATACCAAAGTCCACTTTTTTTGATTTTCGTTTCATGAACTGACTGCAGTAATCTAGTTTTCTGCTCACCTATATTACACATTTTTTAATTGAAGATACAGTACAGGCGATAACTGCACAAAATAAGTGAATAGAAACATTTTGGGGGCCAAAAGCGAATTATGATGAAAAGTGTTCAGTTTGTGAGTGTTTCTCAACCGGTGTGCCGCGTTACATCACTGTGCCGCAAGCCCGCCTCAGGTGTGCGGCAAATGTTTTATCAAAAACATATAAATTAACATGAACTAAAAAGAGAATTTCCATTTTTTTTTTTTAATAATATGACAAATTAATGTTATTATTTTAACTAAATAAATTGAAAATATTTTATTACTATAATAAATAAATAAATATATTCAATTTTCAATTAAACAATTTTATAAAATAATAATTTTGATTCTTAGTAGGTACCTACAAATTAAAATCTTAAAATTTAATTTTTAACTTAATTAGGAAATTATTAAATTTAAATAAATCAATTGATAATATTCTTCAAGAATAACAGGATGATTGAATAAAATATTTTTAATTCGTTATCTCGATACTGAATTAATAAAATTATATTGAAAGAATTTATATACGAAAAAATTTTATTATTATGCGGCACTGCCGTCAATATGTGTCAATTAAAAGAAGACCGACGTTTCGGTAGCTACAGCTACCATCTTGACCCCGAAGATGGTAGCTGTAGCCACCGAAACGTCGGTCTTTATTTAATTGTCACATATCGACGGCAGTGTCGCATAATAATAAAATTTTTTCGTATTAGTTCCCGTCGTGCTCATTCAGTTTCACTTTTTCAGAATTTATATAATTCAATATTTAATTCTATTTAATTGATTAGTGATACAATCTATTTCAATATTTATTGATAGTAATGATCATGAATGGATTACATCTCGGTTTAAATAGAATACCCCGACGATGATCAATATTTGAAATATTAATCAAAAAGAAGAATTGAAAAAAAAAAAGCTAATCGCTATTAAATTCATAAAAAATTTAAAAATCAAACTTTTCAAAAGAAATTAATTTTTAAATTTCACATTAAAAAATTAATGTTCTTCATAATATTTAAATTGTAAAAGTAACACTTGAAGATAATGAAATAATTAGATTTATTATTGATATCAAATAAATCCAATTTAAATATAATTGAATACAATTTTTTCTTAAAAAATGAATTGAAATTATCATTTGAATTATAAATAAATACAATTAAAATAAATGAATCAAGTATTTCTTATTTGATTTAATTATTATAAATTGAATTTATAAATAATAATTGTTTCAATTTCAATCATAATCAAAATATTAACTAATAATTTTTTTTTGTATTAATTTATTAATTTTATTATAAATTCATTTTTTAAAAATTGTTTTTCAATTTTTTTATTAATTGATATTTTCAATTTTTTTAAATTTAAATTACATATTTTATTAATGAAATTACTCGAAAAAGTAATTATGAGCACTATCTGATCAATGTGTTTCAATTTTTGAATGATATCAGTTCCAGTTATAAAATTACTTGAACTTGAGTCCAAACCTGCAGTCACTGTCATAAATTCAATTTATAATAATTAAATTAAATAAAAAATACCTGATTAATTTATTTTAATTATATTCATGTATAATTCAAATGATTATTTTAATTTATTTTTTAATAAAAAATTGTATTCAATGATATTTAAATTGGATTTCTTTGATATCATTAATTAATAAATCGAATTATTTCATTATCCTCAACTGTTACTTTTATAATTTTTATATTATGAAGAATATTAATTTTTTAATTTGAAATTTAAAAATTAATTTCTTTTGAAAAGTTCGATTTTTAAATTTATTATGAATTTAATAGCGATTAGCTCTTTTTTTTTCAATTCTTATTTTTGATTAATGTCAAATATTAATTATCGTCGGGGTATTCTACTTAAACCGAGATGTAATCCATTCATGATCATCCCCATCAATAAATATTGAAATAGATTGTATCACTAATCAATTGAATAGAATTACAGATTGAATTATATAAATTCTTTTAATATAATTTTATTAATTCAGTATCGAAATAACAAATTAAAAATATTTTAGTCAATCATTCTGTTATCCTTGAAGATATTACCAATTTAATTATTTAAATTTAATAATTTCCTAATTAAGTTAAAAATTAAATTTTAAGATTTTAATTTGTAGGTACTAAGAATCAAAATTATTATTTTATAAAATTTTTTAATTGGAAATTGAATATATTTATTTATATTAATAAAATATTTTCAATTTATTTAGTTAAAATAATAACATTAATTTGTCAAATTATAAAAAAAAAAAATGGCAATTCTCTTTTTAGTTCATGTTAAAATTTATGTTTTTGATAAAACATTCGCGGCACACCTGAGGCGGGCTTGCGGCACAGTGATGTACCGCGGCACACCAGTTGAGAAACGCTGTCATATAGTAATGTGGACCACACATAGCACTTCATTGTCCTGATTCTCAACTTGAGTGGCAGGTCGTGTGCTGTGAGGGTTTTTTTAATTCTTGCAAAGGCAGAACGTGCAAGAATGAAAAAAAGCACACGACCTGCCACTCGAGTTGAGAATCAGGACAATGAAGTGCTATTGACGAAGCTACCATCCTCAATATCAATCAGAATGAGTTCATGGCCCGCAATGAAAACAAAAGTCGTCTTATAAAAATGTCACTGGAAGAATTCATCAGCAGGGACCATACCGTGTTACAGGCTGGAGATGATGCTGACTAATTGATATGTACCACTGCAACATAGGTATTGCTCTCACAAAAAATGCGAAAAGGACTGATGGGTAGGTAGAACAAAGTAGGAGGGAGGTTGCGAACCATTGCATTCTATTTCTAAGAACCGTGATTCTAATAATTATGACTTTCAATTAACCATAATAACTTTCAATAATAATAAGTTATCATGATTATAATTGTGCGAGAATTTTCTCGACAGACGGAGTGCTAGATTAGTTTGTAATTATAAGGAAGTTTGGAGTGGGGAACCTACTGAACACAAGGGCACTTTCAGAACGCCTGCCGTAGCCTACTTTCTTGAAAGAGTAAATCTGAGGAGAATTTTTTGGGTACATCTTCAATTCTTTTATCAATCTTTCTATTTTCGATCTGATTTTTTAAGGTGGAGTAGGGAGGGGAAACACCCCTACTTTGAGGGTTAAAATTATTTCACATCGTGGAACATAGCACAAGAGATCTAGTTATCTAGTTCAAAATTTCATAATATTTGCATAATTCTGTATGTATTTCATCAGATTTTTCGAGGCCACTTTCAAGGACGATTGTGGGCCAACTGTTTGGCCCATGCCCAACTTCAAATACATCATCTTAAAGGAAATTTCACGAGGAATATTTTTTGTATGAAACAGTTTCTCCTAAAACTCCGAACTTTCGAGATATTCGCAAAAAAAACGATTTTGGGGGCTAAAACGTGCCACAGAAACGTCAGCACAGCGTCCAGGGGCGCTGATTTTTTTTGATATGTTGTTTCCAACACCTAGCCGAACACTTTCCATCATAATTCACTTTTGGCCCTCAAAATGTTTCTATTCGTCATTTATCACCTGTACTAATACTGAGCTGAGTGTTATTTACTTCAAGATTCACTCAGTGAATGGTTTCAATTAACCCGCAGCGAAAGCGATATCTTTTGTGTCATTTTGTTGAGGGTATGCTCAGGGACGCGAGATCAAAAGTCTAGTGTAGAGTCGCTAGTCGTTGTCGTCTTTCCGCTCTTGATATTCTGTTTTGGTTTCCATTTCGAAGTGAGAATCGAAATTTACAAACAAATTTGAAGTGTTAGATAATATCGGCAGAATTCCTGATCTCATCCAGCGTCCGCTCTTTGTGAATAGTAAAATTTGTAACGGAGTGAAATTGGCAAAAAACTGAATTGAAAGATTTCATGCAAATACCGGTACATACCAAACAAGAGTATTTGCGAGCTCTCAAGTGTACAGCAGGCGAGGGCAAACCACCAGAACGGTTGGCCTAAGGTGTCCTCCTTATTCAAACAACACAAGCCCGCGTCAGTGCCGCTGGCCTCACCGCCAAGCGCATCGGAGGCGCAACTCGGCGACTGATGATAATATAATGAGGGCCACTGAGAATCTCAATTATCCTTGACCAGTGCAAGAATAGACGAATGGACGCAAATTCGACGTCAAAAGTTATGATACCAGGTATCGACTCATTAATTTATGACCCCGACTATAAAAACAATTTCTCAGACCCATTAATGACCTTGCGACGCGGAAGGGCGTATTGCCCCGCTTAGCGTGTGAAAAAGGTTGATTCATGCAATTATAGACATAGTGATTACTTGAAAGGCTGGATGACGCACTCACCGAGACTGTTGCGGAAGAGGTAAGAGGAGGGTGCGCCATGGGCGTGGGTCTAGCAAGTAAAAAAGTACTACAGGTTTGAAAGAGAAGCTAATTGTCTCTCGACTTGCACTTGGCCTGATAATCGATCGCGGTAAGCCTGTAAACTGGTGAAATTTATTAGATGACATTGAAATTCGTACACAGCAAATGCGTCGATCAACCCTCGACTTCAAAACCTGCTTGAACAAAACCAGGGATTTCGTGTTTGGGGGTCATTAGAAAACGATTTCATCGACAGTTTTTCTCGATAAAAAATACCGTATAGACGGCTGCCTCTTCGTTGATTAAAAAGTTCTCTGTACGTGACAAATAATCGTGAATGAAAACGAAAGAAACAGACGAAAGCGTGTATTCTCGCCATCGCGATAGTGAAGTTGAAGATAACCACTTAAGAAGACATGACTTAGACGAAAGTTTCTCTCGTGTGACTATCGCTGATAGGTGAGGTCGACCTTGAAAAAATTCCGTGCGATATCATTTTGTCGATGTTGAGCGCGTGAGGGTGGCCCAGCGAACACGCGGTATTACGGCGTTGGTACAACACGCGGCCCGGACTCCTTGCTCCCCGAATCCCTAGTGAATAAATAACTTAATTAACGCGCGTATATGGCTCTCGTGCGGAGCGTACAGCCTGAGTGCTGCGACTTATACGCGGAGACGTATCGCAAACGAAGGCAAATACAAAGCGCAATGTAAAGCAGAAGTTGAATAGAAAATATAATCGGACCTTCTAAATAGGGTAGAATCCAATTTCGTTGTAGTTAACTGTGACATCACTTATTTCGCGAAGACGATATGACAAAATTTATGTCGTTGGCGTCGACGTCGTCGTCGTCGCCATGCTCGCTGTAGTCGAATATTCCAGCCTTTATAGAATCAGCAAGTTTCTTGAAAAATTACCTGTCAAAGTTTTCCATTAAATTAAATCAGCGTATTGGGTGTGTCATCGTTTGACTTTTGCATTGTATATTTTGTTCGCATGCAAGAATGGTGGCGGTTCCAGAGGCGGCGGCGTAATTTCGTTCAAATATGGCGTAACTTCTTATGCGTTGTGAAAGAAAAAAATGTCGATTTCGTGCATGTATAAACATTTTATTTGCGAGTTTAGCTCGTAAAAATTGTGCAATATAAATGTAACATAGTGACCGAGTGATATGAGATCTGATAAAATTTATAGCTCTGTTTCGACTTTTTGTTCCCTTCTTCAAGAATTAATCTTTGCGTTAGGGAATTCCCCTATTTTCGCTATTATTTTCTTAATCACTTCTTCGCAGAAATGTATACGAATGACGCACTTCAAGGATATCTTGTGCAATATATCCTATTTTTGCCTATTTTCCCTCTTATCTGATCCACGCGTATTCCACTTGGCTGTCTCATTTAAATCTAAAAGGCCAAGCTTATACCATGATGAACGATTTGTGTTTGAAGAAAATTGGACTAGAATACAGATTTTCTTTGTACGGTTTATACAAAGTTGTTCATGATGGATGTTAAACGAGTATTTTCATCTAAAATTTCCATATAAAAATTTACATGAGACTTGAAGAAGTTCCTATAAATCGTAAACAACGTACACAAATGAATTGAGAGTCCTTTATACCGGGAAAGCTGAGTAAGATCCTGATGAATCACGTCAGTCGTCGATTTATGGTTGATTTTCAATCATGTGCGCAATGTCCTCCAATAAAGGACTCAAAATCGACTAAACATTGACTTCTTCTCAAGTTTTGACCGAAATTGTTTCGTTATATCGCTAATTGGAGCAAAGTTGCATCCTCCAATATTTTCAGGGCCGGACTTAGGGGGGCCCCGGGCCCCCACATTTTTATTAATTTATGTCTTTGAAATATCGTACGGGCGAGGGCGAAGCCCGGGACGTTGAAAAAAAAAAAAAGGGCCCCACAAACCTGGGCGGGCCCCGGGCATTGAAGTTTCTAAATCCGGCCCTGAATATTTTCCTGAAACGTTCCGAATAAAGCAATCTAAAGTACAGATTTCAACTATTTTTTGCATGAAAATTAGACGAAAACAATAAACGGAATCGTTTCCCACGTTTTGGTTCCCAGGAAGTTGTCGGTTACTAAAATGGTCCAAATGAACCTTACGTGAAGTCATCAGCTTGTGGTATCATAACCATCCATGATGGCTGTCGGTGATGTCATCGACATTCATAACGTTATCAGCTTGGGCCTCTTTCTTTCTCACTCTCTTCCATTCTTAGGATCACTCACTCCGCCTAATAACAATAATACTACTCGAGTCTCCCGTATACCGGGCCTCCGGGTCAGGGCTGATGACGTCATACTTGCAGATTTCAGAATAGGGATACTCTTTAGCTTCCATTATACGTACGGTGACCAGATGTACTACTTTTGGTAGTACAGTACTCATTTTTAGCCTGATGTACTACTTTAAAATTTGTACTACCACGGGTACTACTTTTGAAGAATATGAAAAGTTTTGGTAAATACCAACTATTGGAGCTCGGAGAAGTCGGAGTTAGAAAGTGAAAATTTAAAGGATACAATGCAGGTCTACATAAATTTCGACGTCACCTGCCAAGAAATGCAGGAATTTGTGTTATCAAGCGAGGACTTTCTGAAGGAAATCCACAGCTCCGGAAAATGAATTTTCAAAGTTTTTCATGCATCATTTTTTCTTCGGTTTTAAATGTACTACTTTCTCGAAAATAGAATCTGGTCGCCGTAATTATACTGGGCTATACAGTATACTAAACTATATAAAGCCTAGTATTGGCCTTCATAAGACCAGCCTTAACATAAACCTAAATACAGCAGAATAAAAGCCTAAGCTAACAACTTATAGATTACAAATCCCTCGTTCTCTCATTGTCAAAATCAGCCGTCTTCGCTTCGGACATAATCGTCTCCCTGTCCACCTCAAACGCATAAATCTCATAGAATCTGACGCATGCTCCTTCCATCCAGATAACCCTTTAAAAGCCGACATCAACCACTACTTTTTTGAATGCTCAGAATTACCAAATTTAAGACAAAAACTCTATTCAGAATGTATGAATTTAAATTTTCCAATTTCTCTCCGAGCTATTGACCTTCTCTCATCCGAAGAATTATCAATTTTCCCTCATATCTTTAATTTCCTTAAAAATCTTCCGGAATCCATCACAATTTGACTTACATAATTCATAACAAATTTGTTAAACGAGGTAAGGCCTAGTTGCCATCCTCCAACACCCTGTTCATTTTATTACTTTTTTTTTTTCCTTCTAAATTTCTGTAATTTTGTTTTTCTCTTCCTTGTTTTGTAATGTTTCTTTTTTTATTTTTATTATTTTACTATTTTTTTTATTTTTTTTAATTTTTTTTTTTATTATTTTCACAATAAAGGGTGCGCCGAAAAAAAAAAAAAAAAAAAAAGATGAGGGGAGGTGGATTGAACTCGCAGATTTCAGAATCAGACTCGAAGTCACGCTCGGTGACTTAAACCAACTGATGACTTCCTGGTTCATTATAAAGGAAGAGAACGGTACAGGATTTTAAGGGGACAGCTTACGGGGGTGGTGTGAACTCGCAAACGTCGGAATTAGGGGCTATGATTCAGAAACTTTATGTCACCAATCTACATGGGAAACTCGACCTAGTATAAAAAGATTACGTTCAAGCCTCTCTGGTGAGTTCAATAATCCTGACCAGGACCCTACATTTGTCCCCTTGATCCTTATTGACCTATACGGGGAACGTGCTAATGTGAGCCCAACAACTTTGACCTTAAAAACCTTGAGTCCTAATTTTCCCGGTATGTTGGAAGAGGAATGAGTAAGAACTTGAAAAAATTTCGACAAAGAAGGAAACAGGATCTTCACTTTTTTCTCTTTCTCCAACAGACACCCTCAAACTTTACAGGTGTATAACATTTCCTTATATTTTGTTAGAGGGATTCTTAGTGAGTATTCTTCACACGGGAGATGTCAATTTTCTGGTCAAATCTTTAGCAGAGATATCCAGACTTTTACTAGGTGAACTGAAAAAAGGTGATGGATATGAAAGCTCCAAAGTATGAACGATGAAGATGGTTAGAGGATGGAAATAAGAAGTACAAAAAGAAGTTGCGATTGCAATTTTTATACCCAATGTTCAATCATATCAATCTCAAATTCAATAAATCACACCTTCAATTTTATAAATTTCTCACCAAACAAATCGAGTTACTCATTGGTTTCTGTACTCTCGAAATTCTGCCACGAGAGAATATCGCTTATGTTAAAACTTGTTCAAGCAGGTTCCAATTGGTCGTACATTCTGATTCACTGCATTCATATCAAGAGCTTATGTATGGACAGACCACCTTCATATTTGCGACAACAATCTGAGCTCGCGCAACAAGTAAAAAAAACAGATACCAACAGATTTGAACCGCACGACTACGGTAACACCGACGATCCTCTCAGTTTCTTCGGGGCAGTAATCCACATTATAAAGTACACGGTGCACGTCGGAATATTGGCCTTACCTCTTGTGCACAAAAGGCTAGGATACGGAGTAGGCATCTGCCTGACTTTGCTGACCGGATTTGTCTACTTTCACATAATTCATATTTTGATCGACGTCGAGTATCAACTATGCAAACAAACGAAAAAGAAGAATCTCACCTACTTGGAAGTAGTGAACGTTGGATATGGAAGTCTCTCAAAACCCATTCGATTAGTTTTTGGAACGAGCTCCAAATTCCTAATGCATTTGTACTACGGAGTCCCGATGAGTACTGCAATAGGTTTAATAGTCATGTCAACGAATTTCCGATACATTGCAAAACATTTTGAAATTGAAATTGATATTCGGCAAGCGATAAATATCATGATTATACCGACGATGTTCTTGAGTTGTGGAATTAGCAAATTACAAATGATGGTGCCATACTCCACAATTACGAACGTTTTCACTTTAATGATAATGTGTATTATTTTCGGGTACTCAATTTTCACGCACAAACCCGGATACTCTACGGCCAAACCCATCAATGACATCTTCTACATCCCACAGTGTTTTGCTCTCTTAATAAATTCTATCAAAGGTACGGGCATATACATACCCGTCAAAAATGAGATGAAGTCACCTAAGAGATTTTCCAAACTTTTGGGTGTCATCAATGTAACCGGAAGCGTACTCACTCTTTTATACACGCTGTTTGGCGCCTTTATTTATTGGAATTACGGTGAAGATTTGTACGATAACGTGATGATAAATTTATCTAAAAACAAGGTGTTGACAATAAGTGTCATGGGTTTATACGTGCTGGCTCTCATTGTCAACCACTACTTGAGCATTTACGTTAGGTGCGACATTTATTGGACGAGCATGTTGAAGCCTCGACTGGAAAATCGTACGTATCAAGTTCTTGGCGAATATGCTGTGAAGTTATTTTTCAATTTACTCACCTACATCTTGGCCTTCTGCATGCCTAAGTACGCATTGATGGCAGCCATATCTGGAACCATGGGAATACTGAGCGACTTAGCGGTGGCACCACTCCTACAATTTTTCCTCATGATGAAAGACTGGCAAGATTTTAATTTTGCATCTTTGTTGAAAATAAGCAAAAATTTGTTGATAGTTGTGATGTCTCTTATTTTATTCGTTGGCAGCGCTTTCGCTTGCGTCATGGAGGTGATAGAGTTGTATTCTGAAAGGCAATAAATCGGAATTCGATCCAACCCAAAACTCATTATTCTTGAAATTTCAAAAAATTTTCAAG
This sequence comes from Aspidiotus rigidus, assembly GCA_035079385.1. NCBI lineage: Eukaryota > Metazoa > Arthropoda > Insecta > Hemiptera > Diaspididae > Aspidiotus > Aspidiotus rigidus. The sequence goes on from JAVHKY010000023.1 coordinate 67,780, forward strand.
CTTTGGAGGTTATCCAAATAGTAGCTTTATGGTCATCTTGATCATCTTGAGGTCAATCTCTATTATGATCTAGTGAAACGTTCATAAAATGACGAAAAAGAGCAGCACGTGAAGAAAAGGCTCAAGTTAGAGTGAATCAAGAAGGCAGTAGACATGAATTTAATAAATGGAGTAAAAGGGTATGGAAAAATTGAATGGAAGGACCTTACAAGAGAAGACAGGAACGACTTTGAGACAAAGTATCCCACTTTAGTAATGACACTTGTCTGGGCAGATTCCAACCCTAAGAAACTAACCATGACGTCATATACACTTTTAGCGGGAAACCCGCTATCCCTTTTATCGGAGGGCATCGCCAGAAAATGTCTGCGTCTGCGAGCGGATCCCAGGTTGATGACGTCATCAACCTATACATTGGAAAAATTTCGATCTTCAAGGTATACATCGTATGATAGGAGGATGACTCAAATTCGACCTTCGAGCTACAGAAGGGGGATTCAGAAAAATTTCAACTTTCAAGCCATATATGATATATTATGATAGGAGGGGGACTTAGAAAACTTTCGAACTGCAAGCTAGTATACAAGGTGGGGCAGAAAGATGTTACCAGTTAAATGGGAGTTTGCGCAAAATCTGTCGTAGCGCGAAAACGCAAAACGTTAGACGTATACTTTAAATGTACGAATTTTCTATCTCACTTTTATCTTTAATTTGAGCCACGTCCGAAGTTTCTACGACTTTTCTGAGCCGAGTTATGGACCAAAATGTGCCGTAATTTCACAGCAGGGGTTCCCAAAGTTATGAATTATCGAAAGACAATTTTCCTATTGAAAAAAATCGCGTAATCTGCAAAGTGTTCCCCGATCCAAAATTTAGCGCTAAATCTGAATAAGATTGTTAAAAAATTCTGCGAAGCACCAAAATGGGTTTATGGACCCAAAAAGGGTCAAAATTCCCCCAAAATGATAAAATCGCCTAATCTTCGATGTTTTTCTCGATTCTGAGATAAAATTTAGCGCTGAATCTAAATAAAATTGTTTAAAAATTCTGCGAAGCACCAAAATGGGTTTATGGGCCCAAAAAGAGTGAACATTTCCCCAAAATGATAAAATCGCCTAATTTTCGAAGTTTTCTTTCGTTTCTGAGACAAAATTTAGCGCTGAATCTGAATAAAATTGTTAAGAAATCTTGCGAAACACCAAAATGGATTAATGGGACCCAAAAGGGTCAAAATTTTGCCAAATTGGAAAATTGTTCCAATATTTAAATTTTAATTCGATTTTCAAGTGGAATTTTGCGCTGAGTTCGAAAAAATGTTTCCGAAATTCTTCGAAGCATCGAAATGGAAAACGAAAAAAATTGCCTAATCTTCAAAGTTTTTCTTAATTCTAGGGTAAAATTGTGTGCTTAATTATTAAAAAAAAAACTGTTGAATAATTTTCCGAAGCACCAAAATGTGTGCAAGTGCCCAAAAACGATTACAATTTTACCAACCTGGAAAATCGCTTAGTCTTTTCAATTTCATTTGGTTCTCATAGAAATCGAGCTTCGCGAGAACAAAAGATTGGTCGCGGGTGGGAAAAAGTGCGAAAACTCTCGTTGTTTCAGGCAAAGAAAGGTATGATACCGCAAATTTAGTCTTCTGTTGCGTGCCCGCAATGAAAGTCCCACTTATGTTTGAAGCAGTGCAAAAACTCCTAGATTCAGCCGCAATGGGAGGTATGATACCACGAATTTGGTCTTGCTCGTGATGAGATATCAGCTACAGTTCAGTATTTGATTGAGGCAGACGAATGTCCGCAATTGCTTGGGGCTTCACCCGCTGAAGGGAATGATGTCCTCAAGATTTTCTTCTGTTATGAGCTTGCGGTGAGAGATTGGGTTGGACCCCCTGTTCAATAAAGGCCGAAAAATTTCCCGTGGAGACCCGCGAAGTAGGGAAAAGTACTAGGAAAATTGTTGTCTGCCATGAGCTCGCGGTGAGAGACCAGTTGGAGCCCTGTGTTTGCTCTAATTGGGTGAGTACGTGAAAATTCTCGTTGTTTCAGGCAATGGTGAAAAACATACCGCGAAGATCGCGTTCCAGAGTGACCTCGCCACGAGAGAACTGTAACAGCCCCGTTTTTTTAAGGCAGGTGAATTCAAGAAAATTCTCGTTTCCACAGCCAGTGCTGGGAAGGATATCCCGAGCCGTTGTTCGCTAAGCTTGCCGTGAGAGAACGATCAATGCCCTACGTTCGATAAGGCACCGGATCCGAGAAAATTCTCGTACTTTCGCGCGAGGAAAGAACGATACTGTGAAGGTTGTCTTTCGTCATGAGCTCGCGGTGAGAGAAGGATGAAGGCCCGTGTTCGATAGAGGCAGGCGGATGCGAGAAAATTCTTGTTCATTCCCGCGAAGGAAGGAACGATACTGTGAAGCTGGTCTTTCGTCATGAGCTCGCGGTGAGCTGTAGCTGATCGCTCATCACGAGCAAGACCGAATTCGCGGTACCCTCCCATTGCCTGAATCAAGGAGTTTTTGCAGTTTGGCCCACTTCGCTCATAGGTAGAGCGTCAGTTGATCTCTCATGGCGAGCACCCAACAGAAGACCAACTTTGCGTTCTCTCCCGAAAACAACGTGAGTTTTCGCATTTTTTCCTGCTTTGATTATACGCAGAGCCTTAGTCGACCTCTCACCGCGAACCTTCAGTGGAAGACGAAGTTGTCGTCTCCTGCCAATCCCCAAATGAGGAGAATTTCCGCAATTTCCTCTTTCAGATCTGTCATCCGACGCTAGTCGATCTCTCACTCCGCGAGCACTCAACGGAAGACGAACTTGTCGATATTCCTTCCATCCCCTGAATCAACAATTTTACTGCAGAATAAAAATTTTTGATTTTTCATTTTGGAGATCATCTAGGGCCATTTCAGTATTTTTTTTTGGACTCGGCGCAAAAATTTACTCCAGAATTGAAAACAACATTTGAAGATTACGCAATTATTCATCTTGGAGGAATTTTCATTTTCTTCGAGCCCATCAACCCATTTTGGTGCTCCGAAGTATTATTTAAGCATCTTCTTTGGACTCGGCGCGAAATTCCACTTGAAAATCGAATTAAAATTTAATAATTCATACAATTTCCCAGTTTGGGATAATTTTAACTCTTTTTGGGCCCTTCAACCCTTTTTTGGTGCTTCGAAGAACTCTGTGAGCATTTTTTTCGAACTCAGCGTGAAATTCCACTTGAATATCGAATTAAAATTTAAATATTTGAACAATTTTCCAATTTGGCAAAATTTTGACTCTTATCGAGCCCATTAACCCATTTCGGTGCTTTGAAGAATTTTTTAAAGATTTTTTTCGGACTCAGCGCGAAATTCCACTCAAAAATTGATTTACAATTGTAAAACTATAAATGTCCATGTGAATAGAAACGTGTATTCTTCCAACCTACACGCTCGAAATTGAGAAACCCTGCCAGAGCGCAAAATACGAATCACTGAAACTGGTTTTTATACCCGTAAAAATGTATCAAAACTGACTAGCGCAGATTTTGGTACAAGATACACCACGAGACGCTAAGCGCACGCATGACGTGTGCGGATGCAGGTAGTTGTCGACAAGTTACCAGTATTGTTTGGAATAAGGGAATGGATGGCTTACTGGTGGTGATAGTCTTCTCCTTATATAAAAAATTACGAGTCTCTTAGGTCGAAGGGTTGCAATAAACAACGCGGGTGAAGATGTCATATCTGAATGAATAGTGTGTCTTGTCCAGGTTGTTGGTATTCGTGTTCGTAGGTTCGGTGATATCTGTGTTATTATCTTATTAAATACAAGTGCTTATTAGTGGTATCTGTGAAGGCTGATTGGTCACTAGTTTGGATTGACTAGGGTGAGTAATCTACTATGATTGCTGAGTGCTCACGGGGTACGCCTATTTTTAGCATAGGTTACGTAAATTCAACTTATCATATAGATTAGCGTTATCATTACGGACAGGGTGTACGAATGAATGAGAAAAGTGAACCTTCCAAGTGATAAGGGATGGTCAATTATGTCTCAACGAATAGAAAACGACGATTACTCGTTTACGCATGAGATATGCAACCCCAACTTAGTTCGAGCCTTGTCTTGAGATCTTGCTTTGTGCTTGAATGGAAGATTCATGGTACTTGATCAGAGTGACTTGTACCTAGGGTGGTACGACTGAACTGCGTCTCAGTGTACCTAGGGTAGTGCGCGTCCGACCTGAGTCTCGGCGGCACGATTCGTGTAGTACCGACCAGAGTCTCGGTACTAGATTGACACGAATTATAGTTAAGGGCGCCGAAGGATGGTCGACATATGGGATCAGGTGGCGACCGAATTGCTTATGTCGGGGGTTCATGTCTGGATCCGGAGCTAGGGTGTCGCGAGCCACGGCCGAGGTGTGGACTTGGATTCTGCCGTGTGTTGATGACACTACGGGGAGAAGAGAATTCTTCTCGTGGATCCGTAGCCCGCAAGGGGGCTCGAAACTAAACAGAATGAAGGACCTAGTCAGCAATAGAGAATAATCTATGATTTCTGGCGCCACCCCTAGATGATAGGGTGGGTCCGCTGAATTATCGTTGAGTACTGCTGACTGGGCGCGGTGTGGACCAATGAGAGACCTGTCCGTTAGATATTATTTAATATTACTATCCTAGAAAATGGGGTACTCAACCGCGTTTATTTTACAGGTTACAAAAGAGTGAGAATAAATAATGGTTGTTCGATCCAATACAAGACTAATAGGTGAGTTGGTAGAATTTCAGGGAATGGTTACGCCTCGTTCTCGAAATGTCTTCCACATAGGTTACTCTGACAAATTTATAAAAGAGTTCGTGTTCTTCTCATCGGTAGGATACGTATAACTATCTCTTTTATTTTTACACAATTCAAAAGTTTGAACGATTTTCCACCTTGGGGAAATTTTGACTCTTTTTGGGCCCAATAACCCATTTTGGTGCTTCTTAGGGTTTTGTTACTATTTTTTCCGTTTTCCCCGTCCAAATTTACTTAAGAAAAAATAATTTAATTATTAAAATTTTCGAAATTCAGTTCAGTACTGTAAATTAATTAATTTTCAAGCCCTATTTTGGGAACCCTGACGATTTGGTGAATTTTCGGCACATTTTGGTCCATAACTCAGCTCAGAAAAGTCGTAGAAACTTCGGGTCCGGCTCAAATTAAAGATGAAATTGAGATACAAAATTCGTACTTTTAAACTATACGTCTAACGTTTTGCGTTTTCGCGCTAAAACAGATTTAGGGCAAACTCCCATTCAACTGGTAACATCTTTCTGCCCCACCCTGTATACTATGATAGGAGAAGGACTTGAAAGAATTTCAACCTTTCTTGGACTTAAATTAATTTTACCGCTGGAACCTGGGCACCGGGTGTTAGACTTGGACCATTTTTACCGATTTGGATTCATTCTGGACACCACACGGCGCACGGCAGAGTTTCCCCTCCCCCCCATAGAGTAGGTTCCCAGTTAAAATTTTAACTTCCGAGCTAAGGATCGTTCGATAACGTCATTAAATCGTGACGTCGCAGAGACTGATTTATGACGGCCTCAGATCGCAACGTCACGGAGAGTGATCTACAACGACACCAGATTGTGACATCACAGGGAATAATCGATGACGTCATCAAATCGTGATGACGTAGGGGCCGATCTGTGACGCAATCAGATCGCAACTTGGAAGATATTCAGGTATTTTTTTTCGGAATCAGCGTTAAATTTCACTTTCAAATTAAACGATTTTTAATTTTTGAGAATTCTGGCTAATTGGTCAATTTTAGGCACATTCTGGTCCTTAATTCGGCTTAGAAAAGCAGTAGAAACTTGGGTAGGGACGAAGATTGAAAATGAGATACAAATTTCGTGAGTTTGAAATATACGTCTGACGTTTCGCGTTTTTACGTTAGAACAGGTGTAGCGCAAACTCCCATCTAACTGATAATATCATTTTGGTCCATCGCAGGTATGTAATGACAAGGAGCTACATTACGATAGGAAAGGGACTGCGAAAAATGTCGTCTCTCAAGCTATATTATTACGATGATAAGGAGACAATTTCTAACTCTCGATCAGATCTCTTGCGTCTACCCATAAGACGAGCAGTTTCTCACAGAACTGCGAAGCTTGCGGGTTCCCCACTGCCATTGCAGAGTTTGCAATGGTATCTAAATTTTTTGCAATTCATTTTTCGTCGCTATAATGAAGTCTCTGAATTAGAACTCCACATCCACGTAACTTTGAGAGTTCACTTCTTCACCTACTTTTCTTTATTTCAGAGAAAATTTACCGTTCCAATGATTGAAGAAATCACAAGCCACGAACCCGAGACGGTGAATTCAACTCAGAATTCAATCGGCAGACTTGTGAGATTATTTACTCGCCATCTACTTCTTCTCTCGACGTGACTTCTAACGCTTTACTTTATTTTTTTAGCAGTCTTCAGAAGATGTGGAAAAGAATGAAGTCAACGAATTCAATTCGTATGATCATGGCAACGCCGAAGATTTAATCAGTTTTTTCGGGGCCGTGATCCACGTCATAAAGTATACAGTAGGTTACGGCGTGCTCATCGTACCTTCTATATTTAGAAGTCTTGGGTATGTCGTTGCGACAGTTCTCTTTGTATTTGTAGCCTTTTTGTACTATCACATAATTCACATGATGTTCGACATAGAACATCAATTACGTAGGATAACGGGAAAATCGAAATTCACTTTTATGGAGTTGATTAATGAGGGTTTTGAGCACGTTTCGTCACTTTCGCGAGTCATTTTAGGACCAATCATCAAAATACTGTTGCATTTTACTTTCCTCGTGCCGACGGGTAATTCGGTAACTCTGATTCTTATGTCAAACATGTTGAAAAATACGCTAGAATATTGGGCTATACAAATAACTTTTATGCAGGCTTTGAATATAATATTTGTACCGTCGATGTTATTGAGTGTGTTCGCGAAAAAACTCAGTATTATGGTTCCCCTCTCAGCGCTAACTAATATTTTTACCTTCATCATAATGGGTATCCTAGTCGTTTACCCATTTTTTTCCAGCACACCTAAATTTTCGCCAAAACCTATCAACGATATCAGTACACTTCCGCAAAATTTTGGTCTTCTAATAGACGTTTTCGATGCCACAATGATTTTTATGACTGTAAAAAATGAGATGCGTACGCCAGAAATATTTTCGACATTTTTCGGAGTTCTTAACGTATCTGGTTTTATACTATTCTTTATATTCTTCACTTTTGGTTTTGTTGGTTATTGGAATTACGGCGACGCAGTTGATGCTAATGTGCTCAACAATATCCCTCGAGATAATATATTATCATTTTTGATTAATGCTCTGTTTCTACCAGCCATGGTTGTTCATTATTATTTAAGTATTTACGTGAGATGTGATGCATATAGAGAAAAACTTGTAAGCAGGTTTAATATTGAGACCGATAGACACGAAATTATTGTTGAATACTACATGAGAATATTTTTCAATATGTTGAGTTATCTTCTGGCCGTCGGTATTCCTAATTTTGGGATATTTACCAGTATAGTTGGAACTATGGACATATTAATCGATATAGGGATACTGCCTTTGTTACAATTCTGCTTGATGGTGACATTTTGGCCAGGATTGAAACCTAGCGTTGTCATAAAAGGTGGTAAGAATATAACTCTAATCTTTATATCATTTGTTATGTTTCTGAGCAGTGCTGAGACCTGTATAAAAGCTCTTCTTAAGTTATACGATTGAGAGATCAAATACTACCTTTATAGTTTTTGCTTCAATAAAAATTTGTACACATCGATTTGATAGCTTCTTTGCATTTGTTTCGAATGGGGAAGAAGTAATTGGTGAGATCGTATTTTAATGTGAAAAAGCACAATCACGTATTTGAGTATTCTGACAAAATTCATTTTCATTTTCTCTGACTATTTACAGACAATGGTTCCTTCATTCCTGTACTCTTGCGCAATATATGTAGAAAGTTCTAATAATGGTGCATCGTATTTTCATTACTCTTACGATTAAGTCACTTGCCTCGCTATTATAGAAAAGCCTCCTTCATTAATCTCAAGTGAAATATTACGCCATTAAGGCCTTTTCACTCTAAACTGCTTTCTTAGGACATTTCAATCCTATGTCTTGAAATATAATTTCGATTTAAAACTCACAAAAATTAACTGACGAACCATGTCGAAGTATTCAGAGGCGGATCTTCCCCCCTCTCCGTTGAAAAAGGAAACAAAAAAAAAAAATGCAGGAGAGGATGATGCCGGGAATTGGGAGGGGAGGATATGCTTTTTCAGAGGAGGACGAAAAACTTTTCTATGCGACCACTTCCTCCCTCCATTTTGTTTTTCTAGTGGTGTCAACCAGAAGTTGACTTCTCTTCAAGTCTTGGTCGATATTGCGTCGATATACAAATGTCGTTAAAATTGACAGTACGCTGACGTTAGTATCAGCAGATCCATTGCAACTCACTTCTCACGTCGATTTTTAGTCGCTCTCAAGTCAATCTCCCCAAATCTTTTATCGATCTGAAATAAACTACTGTTTTATACCGATCAACAGTCGATTTATGGCACTCAAAGGATATAAGAAGGCAAAGCAGGTTGACTGTGAATCGACCTTGAATTATACATCGAAACTCCCAATTTTTACTTAAAATCAACTGTAAGCTGGCGTCGATATCAAGTCGATGCGAAGTCAAATTTTGATTGATTTAGTCAGGTCAATTTGTACCCAATTTGGAGTCAAGCTCCAACTTCTGATCGACGTCGAATTAACGTTGATATCTATTGCCCCGAAAATGTAAGTTGGTCGACTTAGATCGATTTCAAAACGATGTCAAAATCGTCAATTCAAACGTTGAATGAACGTTTGTCAACTTTGACATCAAGTCGACATCTGTCGACCCATTTTGATTCATTTTCCATGTTTATCCGAAGTTAAATCATAGTCAACCGTCTCTCCCTTCCCCGTGCTCAGTAAAGTCTCCCTTGGAGGATGGTCGACAATTTCTGACGACAAAATTATAAAAAAAGCTTTTGAAAATTTATGAGTACATAAGTTGTTCGAGGTCGATGGCGAACACCGACCCCTCCCCCGCAGTTAGGCCACTGCTCGTGCTTCATGGATTGGTAGTTTCTCTCTGTTTGGTTATTTTGTGACTCTCCGATAGAATGCGTAGGAAGTCATAATAATATTTAATGAGGCTCATTGAGAATCACAATCTCGCTCCACCAATACATATGACGAGGGTGATAGGCACAATAAGTGCGAATAATTGCAACGACTAAATTTCAGCTCATTTTCAATCTCAATTCAGAATCCTCAAATCATTCATTTGAAATCGACGCAATTTTGACGTCGATGTAATGTAAAATAGATTCAAAATTGATTGAAATTCTCAACTTATATTGAGATTTGACACCAGAGTCAACTCAATTTTAATAACAACAATGACTTAACAGAGCAACATTAGTGATCGATTTTGAGGTGAATTCCAATCATTTTTGGCCGATTAGAAGTCGTTCGACGAAAACCCAATGTTGACCTTCACTTAATTTGTGATCTAAATTATGAGTCTATTTGGGATCGATTTGGCGTCAAATCGACGTCAACCTCAAGTGGACAAGATTTATCGTGTCTGACACTCGGGTCTGCGAGTGTCTGACAACAGTAGGGCAGTTCAAGTCTCCATCTTCCAAAACAACTTCCTTCAGAATAACACGAGTCTCTATAATTCTTCTGAGTTTGACTTCTTGTGTCCTGAAAATTTGGTAAATTTCGATTTTTCATTTCAAAATTTTGACCTTTCCCCAAGCGGAGAAGGAAGGCTCGATGGTTGAATCAGATTGACCGAAAATCAACTCCAAATCGACCGAGAATTCACTCCTCTGGTCGAAATTGTGGGTATTGAATCGACTTACGTCGACATCAGGTCGATATGGAGTAGATCAATTTGGACTTCATTTCGACTCATTTTTCCCGTCGTCTTCCTTAAATTTTTCATCGAGCAGAAATGTCGTCGATCTGGAGTAGACTTTGAGTTGCAGTTAATCTTCAGTTCTTTAGGAATGTATGCTGATCGACTCCAAATCGATCTTGAGTTGATGTAAAATTGTACAGTCACCTCCTTATAAGGTTTCTAATGTCGTGCAAGTTGCATATTTTATCAAATCTCGCTGAAGGACAAACAATGACTTCAAATTAATTTATCTCGATAATTTCGTTGAGTTCTTGCCAAAATGTGTTAGTATTTTTTCTGGATTTTTCATCCTTCAACATTAAATTTCGAAAATTTCATCAATATCTCATAAAATATCTACTCCTTATATATAAAAACGATAATGGTCGTTAAAAAAAAACGATGCTTGAAATACAAGGATTTTATTGAATTCCATTAAGTTTCTCAAGAAGTCACACAAAATTATCAAGATAAATTAATTTGAAGTCAAAGTTTCTCCTCCAGACAGATTTGATGAAAATATGCAACCTGCACTACATTGAAACCCTCATAACACTCCTTCTGCTCGGTGACTTTGCTACTCGCAGACAGATTGTGCAGTTATTAATATTATACAAATGAAGACCATTGGGATACCTAATTATTAAAGATCGTTAATACATGCAGACATTCACAAGGATAGATGAGGGAGGAAAAGGAAATATGACGAAAAACTCCTCATCTATGATCTTAATTATGCTCGACCAGTGCACCAATGGCAGGATTGACGCCATTTTGATACGTCCATTTTCGGCCGGCACTCAAATCTGCTACCAGAAGTCAGTAGTAAGGTCCCCCCTTCAGTACACTTGTACCAAAAGAAGAACTGCATAAAAAAATTTAAAAAAATTTAAAAAAAATAAAATAAAATAAATTTTTTTTTTTTAACACTCCCAATGAGTCTAGAACTGTACCAAAAGAGGGACTGCATGAAAAAATAAAATGAAATAAAATAAAATAAAATAAAATATAAATATAAATATATTTTTTCAACACACCCAATGAGTCTAGAAGTGTACCAAAAGGGGACTAAATAAAAGAAAGAAAAAGAAAATGAACGATCTGACCAAGTCATTGAAGAAGTCAAAGTCGAAGTCGAAGGTGAGTTTTTTTTTTCTTTCTACATTGAAGCACTATTTCATGAAAAAAAAGAACTCGTTAAAAAAAAAAACTGAGAACATTTCGAACTAGATAAATGAAAGAAAAACTTACATTACATCTTCTTCGACGAATATGCTCACCTTTTATGATTCAGAGGATGTGAGCTCGAGAAAATACAGAAAATTAATAAAATATAGTTATAGAAACAGAGAATATTTTGTAGAACTTTTGCAAGAAATTAAAAAAAGAACCATACTCTACACAATTGATGACGACGATCAAGATCTATTTTTTAAGGCTAAGTTTCGGGGTAGATGGAATGTAATGAGTTACCATGCCACCCAACAGCTAAAATCATTTATATCACATCATTCACTATATAAGGAGTTGTAGGTTTTTATAGAGGTCATGAAAACTGAAAGTGGATAATTTTCGTCAAAAAGTAGGTGTATAAGTAGGTGCATCCTGAAAAAATATTCATTTGCTTTTGAAAGCTCGTCCTGTAAACATGGCTCACTGATAGAGGTAGGTCTAAAAAAAGAAAAAAATTTTTTCATTCAGTCACCCTTTCGGTACACTTCTAGACTCACTGGATATATTTTTTTCATTCAGTCCCCCTTTTGGTACAATTCTAGACTCATTGGGCGTTTGAAAAATATATATTTCTATTTTATTTAATTTTATTTATTTATTTATTTATTTATTTATTTATTTATTTATCTATTTATTTATTTATTTATTTATTTATTTATTTCGTCACCCTTTTGGTACACTTCTATACTCATTGGGTGTGTTGAAAAAATATATTATTATATTTTTATTTTATTTCATTATTTTATTTTTTATTTATTCTATTTTTTTTATTTTTTATTTTGTTCAAATTTTTTTTATATTTTTTTAATTTTTTCCATGCAGTCCCCCTTTTGGTACAAGTGTACCAAAGGGGGGGGGGGACCTTACTACTGAAATCGACTTATTTTTGACATCGATTTTGAAACCTCACAGACCTATCAGATCATGTACTGGAAATCGACGCAATGACGACTTCGATTTTGGATCGACATTAATCTATAGCAGGCCTGCTCAACCTGTGGCCCGCGAAAGAATTTCAGAAAACCCAAAAAGTAGTAGAAACCTTACGATTTCATGACACGATTTGATTTCATAATACAAGTAGGATACAAAGATTTTTTTTTTAACGCATGCAAACATATGAAAAAAAATAGAAAAAAAATAATGTTGAAAAAATAGGAAAGTAATCTATGTGATGGCTGTCTTCATTTTTCAGCTGCGAGTTCAGGAATATTTGCCCTTTAATTAATTATCGTTCTACATTACAATAAAATTGTTATTAAATATAAGTAAACGATTTGCGGCCCGCGGAAATTTCGAGAGACACAGATGCGGCCCGCGAGTCGTAAAATGTTGAGCAGGCCTGATCTATAGTACCGGGAGTCGACTCTATTTCGACGTCGACGATTAGGGGTAGTTGACTTACGATAATTTTAGGTCGTTTTCGGGCCATTCAGCGGAATTTTAGAGGCCCAAAGTCGATGTTGAATCCACGTTGATTTTTGAGTCGATATAATTCATTGGGCGCATACTGCATATTACCGTAAACAGGTATTAAAATTATACAGTTCAAGACTCAAAATTCTCCCTCCAAAAGATCTCCTAGGAAGGTTTGTCCAACGTTAGGCACTTCTCTTCATTTCCAGACAGATACATTTTCACTCAACGCTTACAAATTGGTAAAATCTGAGTTTCGCGCACCATAGATTAAACATACGTAACGATCAAATGGGTAAATTTTCTTGTTCTCTGTTTTTAGCTACGTTTCGTTACGAAAATATCCATCTCGGAAAAAGTCCACAAAGTGAATAATGTCGACGACGAATTCAACCCGCACGACTACGGCAATACCGAAAATCCGATAAACTTTTTTGGAGCTGTAGTACATATTATAAAATATACCATAGGTTACGGGATGTTGGTCGTACCTTTAGTATTTAAGAATCTCGGATACGCGATTGCAACGGTCCTCACACTATTTGTGGCGCTCGTTTACTATCATATAATTCATATTTTGGTCGACATCGAATACCAACTGTGTAAATTGACTAAGAGACCAAAATTAACCTTCCTGGAGGTGATTTATGTGGGTTTCGAACACGTCGCGTTGCCTTTACGCGTTACGTTTGGGTCATTTGTCAAGCTTCTGATGCATTTTCACTATGGTATACCGATGGGTAATGCAATAGGTTTGATACTCATGTCGAACATTACAAGAAATATGTTCGAACACTTGGACGTCGAGATAAGCTTTATGCAGGCTATGAATATAGTTTTCGTGCCAACAATGTTGTTGAGTGTGTTCGTCCGTAAACTCAGTTTTATGGTACCCTTTTCCGCGCTCACCAATATTTTCACGTTGGCGATTATGGGACTCGTATTCGCATTCTCGCTTCTCTCAGGAGGACCTAAATCTACAGCGCGACCTATAAACGACATTACCCTGCTTCCGCAATGTTTTGCACTTCTGATGGACGCGTTCAAAGCCACCGCTGTATTTATAACGATCAAAAATGAAATGAGGACCCCGAAACAATTCTCCGCAGTTTGCGGTGTCCTGAACGTAGCTGGTTCAATATTGTTCTTCTTATTCGCATGCTTTGGCGCCATCAGCTATTGGAATTACGGAGACGAAATTCGTGCAAACGTACTTTCTAACCTACCGGAAAACAATATCTTCTCCTTCGCGATCAACGCTTTATTCATACCAGTTCTGATAGTTCATCATTATTTGGTTGTTTACGTACGATGCGATATGTATCGTGGAAGCGTGTTGAAAGTCGTAGGAGGTGAAAAAAAAGGCCGAAAAGTTCTTGTAGAGTACGGTCTTCGATTGTTTTTTAACATTTCAGCCTACCTTTTCGCGGCTTTCATTCCTAGTTTCGGAATATTCGCTACCATATCCGGAACCATGAGTATTTTAACGGATATAGCGATAGCGCCACTTTTACAATTCTGTCTGATCGTAACGTTCTGGTCGGAATTCAAATTTGGTATACTGATGAAAGCTGTAAAGAATGCGGCAATAGTCTGTATCGCGTTTATTTTGTTTTTCGGTAGCGCGAGAGCCTGTTTCAAAGCTCTCGTTAAATTATTCAACAATAATTGAATCGTTATTCGTCTCTGTACGCCTCGCTGGCAGCATTTGCAATATTTATTCGAATAAATGCTCTATCGGTATTATTCAGACAGATTATTAGATTCATTATAACGGGAATAACACAGTAGAGAATTTGTTCCGAAAGTATTTTGACAAAGAATTAATATTGTCTTATTTGCGGAAAATTCTTATCCGATAGAAATTAGGGGAAGATTATCAGTTCATTCTTCTATAACTTTAAAAATAAGTATGAATGTCGAGAACTGGTGGAGTATTTCCTAATACATAACATGTTTGATATAATTATTCGTTTTACTCGTATAATGAGGCGTGCTGCGTTTCGCCTTAAATGGATATGTAGGCAACAAGTATAACTTGTAAAACGTTTTCCACAACGTTATTAATATTGTAAGTCGATAAAGAAAGATTTGACTTCTTCTCATTTAAGACAATTATGTATCGTGCATTACTTATGTTGATAAACTGAACTGAAAGTTGTTATTTACTCTAACTCTTCTCGCTGTTGACTTCATTTTGAGCTGACTTCCACGTCTCTAGATGCTTGAACAGTTTTTTGCAAACTGATCTTATTGTTTAGGCACTAATTACCAAGGAGTCTCCTCTCATTGTTAATAATTTGAAAAATTGTAAAGACATGACAATTTAATTGATTAGGTTTACAGACAGCAGAAATTAAAAAATTGGAAAAAAAAGGGGGAAAAATTAGAAGCCATTGCAGACGTTGCAATGGCAGCGGGGAACCCGCAATTCCTTAACTCGACCTCTCAGGTGGTGTGGAACTGAGTTGATAATCTTGTCATATAATTCAAATCGAAATTATCATTCTACATTCCCTCCTATCATATATAGCTGGAGAGTCGAAATTCTTCCAAGTCCCCCTTCTATCATATACAGCTCGGAAGTCACAATTCTTCCAAGTCCCCCTCCTATCATATATAGTTCGAGGCTCGAAATTCTTCCAAGTCCCCCCCCCCCCTATTATATATAGCTCGAGACTTGAAATTCTTCCAAGTCCCCCTCCTATCATATATATAGCTCGAGACTCGAAATTCTTCTAAGTCCCCCCCCCCCCTATTATATATAGCTCGAGACTCGAAATTCTTCTAAGTCCCCCTCCTATCATATATAGCTCGAGACTTGAAATTCTTCTAAGTCCCCCTCCTATCATATATAGCTCGAGACTCGAAATTCTTCCAAGTCCCCCTCTTATCATATATAGCTCGGGACTCGAAATTCTTCCAAGTCCCGTAACCTAACCTAACCTGCGGACGCGGACGTTTTCTGAGGATGTAATCTCCTAACAAAATGGATAGCGGGTTCCCCGCTAAAAGATTGGGCTAAGCTGCTTTCGGCTACTGGCTATCATCAGAGCGAGAATAGTAATGTATTGAACAGGAAGAAGGAAGAAAGTTACATCACGTTATAATTGAAAAGAGTGTGTGCCAATCCTCCTTCCGGTAAAATCTTGTTTAGGACAACGCTATTAGTCATCAATAATTTCGAACTCTTTAAATACCAAGCACTTTACGGTGTGAAGCAATTTCACAGATCTTCCAAAGGAATGGTCGTTTTCGATGAATTGTCCGCGAAAGCAGATACACCTACTTGTACGTAGACTCCGCTTCTCCCAACACTTTCCAAAATACGCTTTAGGGTGAAAGGGTTGTAATACACCGGATGGAAACCGAGGGGACGAAGAGTCTTATTCAGTTCAGTATAGCAAATTTTTCCAAACAAGCGAGACAAATCTATTTGAGCCTTCTTCTTAGGGAGATAGTGAGATCGAGCGTCTCTCGGATGAATTTTTTTGTGATCATATTGTCAACGTTGACGTTGAGGTTGTTACGAAAGGTCAAAGTCTTTATAGCGTCAACTACACTCTAAATTCATGAAGGGGTATGGCCGTGACTGCGAGTTCGTGGGCCACAGCTATCGATGTAACGTGTTTTCTGTACATACCGAAGCTGCATTGGCCACTAAGGTCCAAGAAATTAATCGTCTGACCACCAACCTCATCGTAAACTTCATGGAAGGGTAAAAGAATTTATGAATTCAAAGAACTCAGTCACCTCCTGCTCAGCCTGGGGGTAGTGGGACCGAATGAGATCATACTCGAATCGGCATGTGAAGACTTCGCAGATCAGGAAGCTCAGGGGATGACCAATGAGTATACCAACTTCTACGGTGAATTCGAAAAAACGATCGTTACATTTACAGAATTGAGTTAGGGAACCAGCAGCAATGAAGTAGTTCAAAGAATTGAGTGAGCTTGTCATGAGAGACGTTAGCTTTAACGAGTCCGCAGCTTGACTGCCTTAGGGATTCGAAGAAACAAGCTGGTCACATCGAACGAAACAAGTATAGCACTAAGAGGGGGTAACGTGACTTGCCTACACGAGAGTTATAGAATTTTCAACGAAGTAAACTAACAGGAAATCTTGGAAACACTCTTGAACCATTTTTCCATGTATTTAGGAGTGACAACCGGTCTCATGGAATTGCCTTTTTGGCGAGCCGTAAAGGAGGGTGGGCGGAGTTGGGTTAGGCAAAAAGATAGTCTTTTTGGTGAACAGTTTAGAGACAATATGCTTGTTCTTGTTCACTAGTCTTCTAACATCGACAAAATGAGCATCAAAATCAGAATTACCCTCCGCAACAGCACTGAACTGATCTATGACGTCATCAGATTGTGATGTCAAAGGCCTCGCCCCCCAAGTTATAGGAGGGGGACTTCGACGGGGACGTAGAAAATTTGTGAGCTCCGAGCTTTGCCGACTGACTGTCCGGACGGCGAACGGCCGACGTTTTTTCCGAAAAACCCCTTGATAAAACAGAGATTCCCTGTCGAACATTTCAACCTCGGAGCTATTATACGATAAGAAGTTCACTTCTAAAAGACCTTGAGGTTGCCAGCCAACTGGACGGCGGATACTTTTTCCGACCCCCCCCCCCCATAGAACAGGGAGGACTTCGAAAAATGTTGACTTTCAAGCTGTATACGTATGAAGAATTTCGACCTTTCTTGGACTTGGATTATTTTTATTGCTGGAACTTCGCAGGGTGTTGGACTTGAACCCTTTTTGACAATTTGAATTTTTTTTTGGACACCATACGGCACACGATAAATTTTTCGAATTCCCTCCTCCTTGCATAGAGTAGGTTCCCCGATAAAATTTTGACGTCCGAGCTAGGGATTCTATGACGTCATTAGATCGTGACGTCACAAAGACTCATTTGCGATGGCATCAGATGGTGACGTCACATGGCCTGATTTATGACAAGATGAGATTTTGACGCCTTAGGGGATGAAGTGACATCATAGGGACCGATTTAAGACGTCATCAAACCGTGACGTCATGGGAACTTCTCTATCGCAATTGAAAGATACTCATAATATTTTTTTCGGAATCGGCGTTAAATTTCACTAGCAAATCAAACGAAAGTTCAAACGATTTCTAATTTTTTAGAATTGATCGACTTTTGGAAAGTTTTGGTTCTTAACTCAGCTCAGAAAATTCATAGAAAGTTGGATTGAGGCGCAAATTGAAAATAGAATTGAGATACAAAACGAGAATTTTTTCGTGAAATTATAAGTAAATCTGTATAGAAAATTTAGTGCCAAATTTTCTATTCAGATTGAGATACAAAACTACCATTGGACTGGCGTGTTTTTGAAACTACCATTGGACTGGCGTGTTCTGTAGAGCAGCGGTTCTCAACCTTTTTCAGGCTGCGTACCACTCTCGAGAGATAAAAATGTTCGCGTACCACCTGCACGTATATTTCTTTAATTAATGTTTTGGTACAGAAAGATTACAATACACTTGCTAAGGCTAAGCTAATGCACAAATACGTTTGTTAATGAAATGGTTGTTGTTGCTTACTGCTAACAAGTGCGTCAATATTTGGATGAATATCAGAAACTGCAAGTCTTAGGTCACTTTCTACTTCTAATCGATTCCTATACAAGTAAAGTAATCGAGAGAAAGTACCCTCGCAGAGATAAGTGGAGACAAACGGGATGAGGAATTGGAGCGCCTTGGTTGACAATGTTGGATATTCTCGTTTTACAGCCAGCCAAAAGTTTTCAGGCCCCATCTCTTTGAAGGTAGTCTTCAGCACCGAGTCGCTGGTCATATCAATGAATGATTCTGCTGCTGCCGGTGGTACCGTTTCTGGGATGTTCGTCATGTACATCTCGTCGAATGGATTGTTCATCCACATCATCCTCTTGTAATCATCGGGAAAGTATTGCAGGAAGGTGTCCTTCAATTTTTGTAAGTGTGCCAAAATGTCTTCGATTACACTGGCTTTCGGATTAATTTCGTTGTCTTGCCAGAACTCAACCACACTTGGAAAGGAAGACAAATTGTTCCCAGATACTTGAGAAATGAAGAGGGATAATTTTCTTTTAAATGCAGTAATCAGGTCACTGGCAGTAAATGTGTTTATCTTTGGACCCTGCAGGCTTGTATTGAAAACATTTAATCGACTGAATATATCTCCGAGGTAAGCTAATCTTGCAAGCCAGTCTTCATCAAGAAGATGTGAGCTTTTTTCGCTTTTGATGTCGTTCAGGAACAATAAAATCTCAGACCTCAGTTCGAAAAATCTCGTCAAAACTTTCTCTCGACTGAGCCACCTTACCTCGGTGTGGAAAAGGAGGGAATGGTGCTCACTACCGACTTCATCGCACAATTTGGTAAATAATCTTGAATTCAGTGGTCGTGCCTTGATAAGGTTGACAATTTTCACAGCATTCTTGAGCACAAAATTCAACCGTTCAGGCATCCCTTTGGCAGCTAATGCTTCACGGTGAATCATACAATGCGTAGCCACACATGAGGGAGTCATACGTTGAATTCTTGCAGCTACTCCCTTCAGGTGTCCCGTCATACTCCTCGCTCCATCTGTGCAAACACCGATGCACTTATTCCATGACAGTTCTATCGCGGCTACATAATTATCGACAGTTTCAAAAATAACTTCAGCAGTAGTGTTCGTTTTTAAAGGTTTGCAGAACAAAAACTCTTCCGTAATTTCATCATCAAAATCGAAACGAACAAAAACTAACAATTGAGCCATGTTACACACATCTGTACTCTCGTCAAGTTGAAGGGCGAAGAATTCACATCTTTGCAAACGTAAGGTCAAGGTCTCCTTTACATTGGATGACATCTCGTAAATTCTTCGTCGGACAGTATCATTTGACAATGATACTTTCTCCAATTCTTTGACAGCCTTATCTCCCAAAACACACCGCACCATTTCTTTAGCAGCTGGTAAAATGAGTGACTCGCCAATTGTATGCGGTTTCCCACCTTTAGCAATCCGCAAACTTGCCATATAAGAAGCTTTCACAAAATTAACATCAACAGTTGTGAAGGTGCTCATACATTGTGTTTCACTTTTTAGAGCAGCGAGTCGCCTTTGAAAAAATTCCGTTGGTTTGTTTTCCGTTTCAGGGTGCTTCGACACTTGGTGACGCTTCAGTAAAGAAGGCTTGAGGCTTTGATTGGATAACACTTCCTTACACATGACACATTGGGGCAGTGGGATGGATTTCTCTGAGCCCAATTTGACAGTGAAGCCGAGTTTCAAATAATCACTATGGTACTTACGAATTGGTTCAGCTTTCATCTTCTTAGCAGTGCTACCTGCATTCGGCCTGTCGTCTTCTTCTCGCGATCTCTTCATTGGATTTATCTTGTGATAATTATGAACAAGAGTACACTGCTATTTGTACGTACGAATGAGTTGAATGATCAGAAATAAAACAAGAAATATACTGGACGAGGGTTTGATCGAGTTGGTGCATGAGTCATTCATGACTCGTTCGGTGTGAGTATATTTTCGATAAGACGAGTTGTAATTTAGATTTTAGAAAATCGGATTAATTCAACAGACAAGTTTAAGTTAGTTCATACATTTATGTCTAAACCTGTCTGCATTACCTTTTTTGCCTCCTATTTAATGCTTCTCCCATGTGAATTTTCATTCTTTCTTCCTTTCTTTTTTTTTCTTTCTTTTCTTTTTTCTTACTTTTTCTTCCTTCTTTCCGTCTTTTTTCCTTTCTTTCTTCTCTCCTTCGCGTACCACAGGCTGAGAACCGCTGCTCTAGAGTACCCTTCGACTGGTGTGTTCTTCAGACTAGCATCCGACCGGCATGTTTTTGAAACTACCATTCGACTGGCATGTTTTTGAAACTACCAAGAGACTTGGAAAACCTTCGACTCTCAGGCTATTTTGATGATTAGGAGCCATACATGATAGAAGGGGGAATCATGAAATGTCTAACTCTCAATATCAGACCTAATGCGTCCAATGATAAGACCGCCCGTTTCCGATAGAACTGCGAAGCTTGCAGGTTCCCCGCTGCCACTGTAGAGTTTGCAATAGCATCCAAATTTTCTTACTTAAATTTATTGGGACGTCTCTTTCAAAAATTAGGTAAATTTCTGTCCTTGGTGTATAGAATAAAATTTCTTATCATCTTGACTTCATCGAATCAAGCGTTGCACCTCTATACCTTTCTCCAATGCATATATGCCGCAGAAGTCCACTCATCGGAGTCAAAATAATTTGTAATGGAATAATCCGACAGTTCCTGGGCTCTTACTGCACTTGAAATGTACAAATTACGCCACTAATGGAGCATCATTAATGCGCTGTTTGTCAGATAAAGCGCTTATAGCCACATAGACGGTAGGAGATTCGTTCATTGCACAACGTTAATATTCCATCTCGAATATCTAATGAAGACGAGACTGACGGAAATAATCCGACGGAACAAATGCTGTGTCAGACTATAATTCTACTATAAGTACTCCGTGTAATAGGCTTCGTGTATATCTCGATAAAAAGAGAATTTAATTACGAACCAAGAACTAGAAAATATAAGGACGAAAATAAAAGAAGAGAAAATGAGAAAAGTGAGCGAGAAAATTACGACAGAATATTCCAGTAGACGGAAGGAAATTGAAAACTTGAATAGGTTTCTCGATGTTATAAATTTACGATGACTATGTTTTTAGAGAAAAATACGACGGAGGACGGATAAACGTTTTGTACGTCGCGTTGCAGCTCGTAATGTACCTTGTAGATGGAAAACTTTGTCTCGCGAAATTTCTGTAAAATTTTGTCGGAGACTTGAATGATTTACTATGAGGCTTACGCACACGAAGTACAAAAAACAGGCTGATACAAGTCGGACATGCACCGCGCCTCTGTGGAACGAGGAAAAATTAAATAATACAAATTTTGCATCAGTGTACAACCGTATAAGCGATAAACTGAAACGAGACGCAAATCTCCCGAAAAGAAAGTCTTACATATTTCAAGTTTATATTTCGCATCCGTAATTTATTTACGATTCGTTTTCCTCTCTTTCGGTAGGGTTGAATTTGGTGCGGTAAGGAGAGTGCGAAATGGTAATAACTGAAAAAAAAAGAGATCGAGACAGACAGTTGAAGACAAAAGGGAAGGAGATTTTTTTCTCTTTACATCATAGCGTACAGCCGTAAATTTGTCACCCGAGTAATTTATATTTTCTACGTAACACGTACGGCAACATATACGCAGGTAACGCGTACAATATGAATTTCGCATCCGAATACGCCCATAAATTTAATAACTTCCAAATTACCTTCTGAATGAACAATGAATTCAATCGTAAATCAGGATAGGTTTGGTAGATATAGGTACCTCTTATACGGTACGTATACAACATCCACAATACATCCTGAGCTGACGATACACCGTTTCCAGACCTATACACACTCAAGCATTTCGATAACGTACGCATCTTGCATGTAATTAAAGCAATACAAGCTTCCCCTAACAAGATGTGTAGTTGATACTCGTGCGTGGGATAACGTCGAAGAAACGGTTTGTAAAGAAAATTTGAAAAACAAATAATATATTAAGACAGCTACTCTCAAGTTCAGCGTGTAAATACCGGTATCTGAAAATTTTAGCATGAGTTCCAATCATACGAGTAATTTACCTTCGTTCTTCATGTACACAATATTACCAAAGGTACCGACTGTCTTACGCCTATTTTATAGCCGTACAGAACGGAAGCATTTGTTTTACACTTCTATAAACACTCACTTGCAGACGATAAAATGATTGAAAGATTGGTCTTCAATGCGACCAATTCTCAACAGAGAGAAAAAAGAAGCTAACATCTTCCAAAGAAACGTCGTGTTGCATTTTGTATGCTTGCTCCATTTCAGAAGCTGACTAGATGACGGTCTCAACTAGTCTGAGATCGTTCGCCTCTCCCTTCCCTAGTCTGATTTAAACGTAGTATACTGTGATAGGCTCAACCCTTTATCACATACATAGTTCAAAAGTCGCCCCTGCTCATATAGCGAGAAAGTCAAAACTCAAAGTCCTCCTCTGTCATACATAGCTTCATATTTGAAATTTTTCAAGTTCAAGTCCTTCGACGGCTGGAATTTTTCCAAGAGGTCGATTTTTTTCCAATTCCCACTCCTGTTATAACAGGGTGTCTACCAAATTTGAAAATTAAAAATATTGGAATTTTATTGGAACTTTTGCAATTTTTCATGATTATTTCTTGTGGAAACAATTTTTTACGTACATTTTAACGTTCGTTCTCGCGTCCTTACAGAGGTGCAATTCTAAAAAAATATACGAGTTAAGTAATGTAACATATCCGTGTCTACTCAGAAAAAAAAAAATGTATTTTTTCAAGGGGTGGAACAACCCTAAAAATCGATATTCCTGAGTGGGGAAATGAATAAATACATTTTTTGCCATATTTCGTGATATTATAAGACTGAAAATCTGATACTTGGCGAAAAATTATTTTTTTAATTGAGAAACATTCGCCTAATGCTAAATATGAAATTTGGTCGCGGGGCCGATTCACCCCCACACCCGGCTACACTCGTTTTCGAAGTCTCCTCTTTTAGCTGGAAAGTCAAAGTTTCTACAAAAATTCTCTTCCTGCCATGGATGGCTACTTACGTATTTGAAATGTTTCCAACACCAACTCCTATGATGGTTAAAATTTCTCTAATTTTTCCTCCTATCATGTGTATGTTGCTCTATATTCAGAATTTTCTCAAGTCCAACTCCCTTGTTAGTACAGATCAGTTTTTGCCGAACGGCAGGACGCCAAAATTTCTAGAAAGACCCTTCCCCTCCCCTATAGAACACGTTCCCTTTTATCGGAACTCATAATGAGTGAGTGAGATGTAAGTAGAGCACTAATATTGAAAAAGGGTTTTCCAATTGTACAAATCTACTTTATTAGTTGCTTATTCAAGAGTACTTTCGAGTGTTATCCCATCATCAGTTGTGTCGCAACTGGAGAACAAGGCATTAACCACGAGTTTTTATAGTATAACACTGTGATCTTATTGGCTATAACAATGCTGTGTTGTGATTGGTTCACTTCTTAGAAACTTATTCTTCCAGAAATATGACATTGTACTCTTAATGGCTAAAATAATATTGCTTTGTGATTGGTTCAATCTCTTGTCCCAAATGCTGCGTTTCTATTGGCTAGCTGGAATCCTGCCGTCTCATTGGTTGATTCTGTTCTTCTTCTCTCGTGCAATCACCAGGTCAAATAATTTTTCGCTGTCAAATGTGATTACATTGTTCAAGAGGCAGGCTTTCTCCTTCTTGGCTTTTGCAATCTCCATTTGTTCCCAGAGTTTTCTTCTCCTTGTGCGATTCTCTACATGTATGACTTCAAATATTCCCTCTCCAACGTGGTTTTCTTCGTTACAGTGTTTCCCAAACAGTGACTTGCCATCTTCTTTATCCCTCGACGTTTTGTGCTCCTTTTTCCTGATCTCAAACTTTCTCCCACTCTCACCAATGTAGATTCCTTCGCACTGTTCACAACTGAGCTTGTACACTCCTCTCAAGCTTTCCTTGTCCTTTTGTTACGTCTGGTCATTGCTGATTCTCTTCACCATGGGTTGGTTATTCTGGATACCCATATTTACATCGTAGCAATTGAACGCCTTTATCACCTTGTTTGTGTACTTTCCTATATATGGTATCGATCCGGAGTACTTTCTCACTATGCCACCATGAGTTCCTTTCTTTTTTACCATTTTCCCGGAGACTCCATCCACCTCGCCTCCGCGGTAGCCATTGGCTTCTGCGATCTGCTTTACTATCTCGATTTCTTTCCTCTTCTCTTCACCGTTCTTGAGGACAGAAATTGCCCGATAGCAATAGTTCTGGATTGCCGCTAACTTGTGCCTGGAGTGGTGGTAGGAGTCATTTGGGATGATGGTGTCAGTATACGTCGGCTTCCTGTAGATTTTCTATTCTATCCTATTGTTCTCCATTGTGAGTATAAGATCCAAATAGTCGATGGTCTCATTGCCTTTTTCCACTGTGAATTTGATGCTCTCATTCATCGCATTCATTTCTGAAAGGAATAGATCCACCTGTCTATCAGTGCCTGACCACTCAATTAGGATATCATCTACGTATCTGGCCCAGTGTTTGATTGAGTTTCTGAACTTGCTACCCTTCAATATCTTGTTTTCCATATCATTCATGAATATCTCCGCCAGTATTGGTGACAGCGGTGATTCCATCGCAAGTCCACTTTCCTGACTGTAGAACCTGTTATTAAAGCGGAAGTAGTTCGGGCTCAAGATCTCTTCCACTATGTTGGCGTAGTTCGGCCCATCGGGGTTCCCATGGTATCTGTTGTTTTTGAGCAGAGTGAGAAGTTCCTCCTTTGGTATGGTACCAAACATATTTGCCACATCAAAGGATAACAGCTTGTCGTTACTCTTGATTTCCAACTTGTCCAGTTGCTCAATCAGCTCTCCGTTGTTTTTGATACTTCGTCTGGGTGCAAACTGGTAGTTTTTTTTCAGGAATGTGGCTACGATCTTCGCTATCTTGTAGCATGTGATTGAATGCTGTTGACCAGGGGTCTCATCGGACGGTTCGCTGTGTGGGGTTATACAAGCCCCTTGAGTTTTGGTGCAACCGGGTTCGTCTCAAGCGTCCTTCCATTGCCGGGTTCATTGTTCCGTTTCAACACAGCTTTCAGGTCATCTTGGTATTTCCGTGTTGGGTCCTTTGTTAGCTCTTGGTATCCATTCACTGCGATGTACGACTCCACTTTTTGGGTGTAGTCCTTCATCTCCAGTACCACTACCGTGCTGCCTTTGTCCGCCTTTGTCAAAATCAGGTTGTTCTGTCGGATGTTCTTTTGTAGATTTGTGACCTTCCTCTGCATTACTTGCGTTCTGTCATCGGTTCGGCACATATTCTCTTTGATGTCCAACAGCACTTTCCCAATTTTGGTCCGGGCTTCTGGTCTCACGTCGTGTTCCATGGTTTGGATTACTTGTTCGCAGCTAATGACCATGCTTTCAAGCTTACACTGGTTCAGCCTCTCGGGCTGCACGTACTTGATGCGTTTGTCCAGCAGTCTTCTTTCTTCTTCTGTGAAGGTGACGCTTGATAGGTTCTCGGTTCTGGGAGCAAAGTTGTGCACAACTCTCGCTGTCTCTTCCTTTCTTTCTTCTTTCTTCCGGGTCAGTTCGGCAAGCTTCTTCTTGATCTGTTTTGTTTGGGCTTCCACTTGTTTTTCCACATAGTCCTCTCCTCTCTTCCTCTCTCCTCCTTTTTCGAACATCATTTCTTTAAATTCTAGCGGGTGGAGTAACGTATCAAATGTGCGGTCTTTTTTACGAGCACGGTTCAAGAGAGACAGGGCACGAAGCAGTGGAGCAGAGGCAAATTGCTGCGTTCTGTGCTGATGAATCTGAAAGATATCTCTACACCTAATCGTTCTGAATGGAGCAAGGGAATATCTTACTGAGTAAGAACGACGAACCAGTTTTTCCACACAGGATATCACTCACTATCATTACTAAACTAAGTTCCCTTCTCACTTTTAGAGTAGTTAACTCGTAACCCAGGACCAATTCCGAATAAGTAATTGAGGTATCGTAATATCCAAAATGTCTAAAATAGAGATACCTTGTGGACAATTTTTGAATACGTTTAATTTTCTTACCTACTGGACCCCATATCACACTTGCACTATCCAGATGCGATCGTATACAAGCACCAAGCGGAGAAAATACATGTTGACAAAAGATTTGGTTTGTCTCATAATGATTCCCAGATTGCGTTTTGCGCTATTCAGTACTTTGTGTGAGTGGCAATCAAAGTTTATTCTGGGATCAAAGAGGACACCTAGATCCCGAATTTCCTCAACTGATTCTAAGATTACTCCACGTATCTGATATTCTGCCTGAATCTTAGTTCGCTTGCGAGAGAATGTCATCACTTTACATTTTTTGGTGTTTAAAGGCATCGAATTTTCCTCGCTCCATCTCGACACATCGAGGTCCCGCTGCAGCAACACAGAATCCTCCGAACAGCGTACCTCCGTGAATAGCTTTACATCGTCAGCATACAATGAGCACCGCGAATAGCTGAAATCTCTATCTACGCCAATCATAAATAAGAGGAAGAGATATGGACCCAGTCTCGTAAGCACAAACTTCACGTTGGGCTTAAGAAATTATCGTAGTCACACTCCTCAAGACTTCAAGCAGCATTACTGTTTCCAGATCATTTCTCAAAGGCTATATGAGTCCAAACATCGTCCAGTATTGATTCTCTTTCACCAGATCTCTTTTATCGCCTTTCAAAGATCCAAAATACCATTGAATTTCAGACGTAGAACTGCTGCTCTAAGAATTTACCAATAAATATAGTCGAAATTTTTTCTTATGGATGGAATGACCCGCTTACATCTAGACATTATAAAATCACTTTTCGTATTTTTTTTTTTGGTTTCATTCAAAGCCTCAAACAGTCTCTCTTATCGATTCAATTTTACTCTACACTTGTCTTAAATTAAGGAAGAAAGTGTTCTAAATTCGATGAATACATCGTTTATTACCAGATAGATTAACAATGCCTCTGTAACTCCTTTAATTCTTAGCTACAACATACGTAGCTACGAATGACTGATGAATGAAGTACTCTAGATTGAGTAAAATAAATAATTCTAGTCTCTCGAGAGCTGTACTGGACATTCATAATGAATGTGTATACTTGTAACCCATTTTATAAAAGCATGCGTAGAACCTGATATAACTTTATCAAGGTTGTAATCTTAACTCGATAAATATTGCAATCAAAAGTAGTTCAGTGCAACTAGTATTTGAAGAAAAATTCTGACATGCATCGCTGGATCTAATTCTTTTCTAATCGAATTCGTGTACCCACGGTGCGGTGATTTTAATTTTGAAAATAAATACGAGTACGCGAATAACATTTTCTTCCTGGTTTCCCACACCCAAGAGACTTTTGATACTTGGTACAAATGTATCCGAGTAATACCTACGCACTTATATTGAATTTTCTATCGAAGAAATCCAATTCATTTTCTCACCTCTCAGTCGATAAGAAATGGTTGTACAAATCAGTTCGTAAGTTTATTTCATTTTCTGGTTCCGAAAAAATGGTTGCTTCCGCGAACGTACCTGTTGATTTTTCAAATTTCACTGCTTCAAATTCGTCCAACAACGCCGAAAAATTACGTCTGTGGTTTCTAAATGTTATGGAGGATTTAAATTTAAAAACGGTCGCGCTTTTGTTACTAATTTTCTCGGTGATTTTTCTCATCTACAAAAAGTTCCACGGGCACCTGGGACGAGGACACATTTCTTCCTCGGCCGAAGCGCGAGCACGCATTCTGTTGAGAGATCTTCGAAGACAACCGAGACTCGGGGTTCACAATTTGACAAAGAAGATAAATTTGAAGAAACTTTCGACAGGTATCTCGACCGATAATTCGTCCTCGCCGCCTACTACTAGTTCACTCGAGTTAGCTGATGTTCATGTCAACGAAAGATTAGAAAATTGCTCAAGAAATTTGGAATCCATCATCGTATGTAAGTAAACGTAGTGAAATTAGAATGAATATCTACAAAACAGCTTTCAAGTTTCTGGATTAGTTCAAGACCACGCCACGCAAATTCTCGCTTCACCCTGTTTCCTTTTCTCAGGAGCCGAAGAACGCTCTGAAATGCACGTTATTCTTATAAAGACGGATCAAAAATCCAACAGCAGCCCACCTACGCTTAGTCAAGAGGATTTTTTTTCAATAAATTTTGTGGGCATTTACTTTTGTACACAGGCTATCCTCAAACCAAAAGCTTTCCCACCTTCACACTCTTATCGCTTTGGATACAGGGCTCCCTCTAACCTCTGACCCCAGTTATCCGACTCCGAAAATATTGAGAAATTATACCAGGAGATGAAATAGTTGACTCGGCCGCTTGTCCAGCTACTTAACATCTAAAAATCAACAAATTCCGACTTAGTTTTCTATGTAATTTGTAGATGAGACCAAATAACTAATATTGGTTTGAATCAATAGCACTTGAATTCACTCTAAGGTACTGGCTTTTACGCTCTCCTATCATATTGTTGCGCACGGCGGTCCGTACGCCACGATGAAGAGGAAATAGGAACTGTCGGCTCCGAAGGCTCCTGAACGCCTCGGGCGGAGGATCGGCGTTACGCGACATTATAAAGAAAAAAGTCTCTTTCGGTGTATAGCAATGTACGTTTATTTCGATAATACGACAACAAATGAGTGAAAGAGAAAGGGAGAAGAACGGTTGACTGGAATTAAAGGAAGCTGGAGAGTGATCGGCCGGTGCTACAAAGTTGGAGGGGATAGAGAAAACTAGTCCCGCGGACACCGCGGAGGCTAATCACAATGATACGCTGTTGTACCCGCGGACACCGCGGCGAGCAACAGGAGGAAGTTCGGAGGTGTTAGTAGATCAGTCCCGCGGACACCGCGGAGGCTAACCGACAGGATGCACTGTTGTACCCGCGGACACCGCGGCGAGCAACAGAGGGAGCTCGGAGAA
This sequence comes from Aspidiotus rigidus, assembly GCA_035079385.1. NCBI lineage: Eukaryota > Metazoa > Arthropoda > Insecta > Hemiptera > Diaspididae > Aspidiotus > Aspidiotus rigidus. The sequence goes on from JAVHKY010000023.1 coordinate 97,041, forward strand.
AATAGTAGATCAGTCCCGCGGACACCGCGGAGGCTAACCGAGAGGATACGCTGTTGTACCCGCGGACACCGCGGCGAGCAACAGGAGGAAGTTTGAAGATGTTAGTAGATCAATCCCGCGGACACCGCGGAGGCTAACCGAGAGGATACACTGTTGTACCCGCGGACACCGCGGCGAGCAACAGGAGGAAGTTTGGAGAAGTGAACAGATCAGTCCCGCGGACACCGCGGCGAGCAACAGGAGGAAGTTCGGAGAAGATAAGAAAGCTAAACCCGCGGACACCGCGGAGAATAACCCGAAGGGATAGGTAAGCGAGAAGAAAGCGAGGGAAGCTGAGGAAGCCGAGTAAGCCGAGAAAGAGTAGACTACACCCGCGGGCACCGCGGCGAACAGTCCGAAGAGGTTGTGGAAAGAAGCTATGAAAATAAGAAAGAAGGCAAGGAGAGAAGCGAGAGAGCTAGCAGGAAAGCAGGAGAGTAAGCTGGGTGAAGCCGAAAGAGAAGTGACGAAAAGTGGCTCGCGGAGCCTATTTTATAGGGTGTTTTGGGCGCGATCTCGGCGCGATCACGTGAGGACGGTGGTAGGAGTATTTTCTACTTTTGGGGGTAGTTCGCGTAGAGTACGCGTTCGTTACGAACGAAGATGAAAGCAACATGAAAAGAACAGTTGACGCGCGAGAGAAAATACTTATTCGAAAAATATATTCGAATAATTATTTGAATTCGTGAGTACAACAATATATAGCTCGAAAGTCGCCCTCTCTTATCGTACATTACGGCTTTTTCAAGTTCAATTTGAGTTATAAGGGATAGGACGAGGACTTGAATCACTTTTGCCAATAATGTTGGATTCGGACCATTTTTTCTTTTTCGTTGGACATCACACGGCAGATTTTCAACAGATTGCCTGTCAAAACGGACAACCTTTGAAAATCACACGTATTTGCATGCACACAAAATCCGAAGAATATTGTCACAAACTTCGTACCTCGTTAGCATCGTCCCTTTATAAAAATAAGTGAGTCTACCTCCTTCCATTTGAACAACGAAAGGAAAGAAATGACCATATCCTCCCTCGAGATAGACGACTATAATTATACGATCGTAAGGAAGGAAAACCGCCTTCGATTAATTAGCCTATCTTGTTTAGGACAACCCTTAGTTTGCGAACAGAAGATAATTATGTACAGTATTATTTTATCATCGAATCTTCCCCCTTTCATCGTATTATATAAATTTAATCGTGTAAGTGGCCACCTTATCGCGTCTTTTTCAAACGATCAGAATAAAATGTCATAATTGCCTCTATACTACGCGATATTGGAGCGTAACGACATGGGGGGATACCGACTAAACCGAACCTATTCCACGAGCTGGAGGAGAGCATCGTCATCGAAGATGTATTAATAATGATAATACAGTAGAACGATTTTATACATTTATTTCCTTCCTTTTACGGGCTATAAATACTCCCACATAAGGACTTGCGACGTCGGCAAAACTGAACATCGTCTATGAATTTCATAATAACTTGTTTTCTCGTATTTTACTCACAGACTCCCTCCAAATAATACGAATCCGCAACAAAACGTAAATATTTATTCTTTCTCCCTTTTAAAATAATTTTTTTTCTTTTTTTTCATTTTTTCCGCGTTTTACGAGCATATAAATACATAGATTGCATACGTACTCGATTCTGTCTTGTTCTAACCACGTTACAGATTATTTTCCTCCAACAATTTCCTTCTTGCGCATTTCTTGCGTCCTTCACTTGTTCATCTTTCTCACTGTATACCCACCTTCTTTTCCCTTGTTTCATACTTTTATTTCATTTTTTTTTTTTTTTCAATTTAGTTTTGTTGTTCAATTCTCAATAATATTAAAAAATATACAAACTTAAGCGAAAACTTTCCCGGAGAGTGAGAAATGCAAAGGGGAAAAAGGAGAAGAGAAAGAGAAAAAAAAAGGTATATGTAGTACGTATATATCGTCTTCTATGTGCTCTATAAAACTATACGTGTAGGAGATATACACCCGCATGTAAACGAAAGGTATTATGAAGTCCCTGCGGTATATTCTTAGATTGCTTTTTCCCTTATTCTCGAGTTCACGCAAAACAAGAAGAAAAAATGCCAAAGTAGAGAGATACACGACGAAGAACCACGCAGAATCATCGAAACTTTTGAAACGTATTCACGAAAAACTATGAATTAGATTCGAGAGGTTGTATAGTAGCCTCGTACCAAACAAATGCGGCATTATAATGATCCCCATTTTCAAGTCAGCGAACCTAGGAAAACGGTCCGAAAAAGTACAGCATTCGGTACAATCGAGTTTGAACCTGATTTAATTTTACTTTGCCTTCAACAGTAGACGGGTGACGGCAAAGTGGTCGACTATCTTTTCTTCGGTCGATGCACGAGTTGGTCGTGGACATGTGGCAGACACATCCAGTCGGTCAAGCATGAAGATTAGTCGACAAAGCTTCTATAAGTAGAAAGACTATACTTTTATTTTTGTGTGCTTGTCATTTCTCAAAACCAACCATCCTGTATTGGCCTTCGTTCCAACAGAAGGCGTAGTACAATGGTTGGAGCATCTTATCAGTGTACGAGTAAATCATTCTCCGGAAGGGTTTGGAGAAGTCGTTCGATATTTTCCAGAGGAGTGATGGGAACCGGACTATTCGCCGTAGGCGATTCGCCGGCAGCAATTCGCCGGATGAAAAAAAATTGTACTCGCCACCGGAAAAAAAATTTACTCATAAAAATGTACTCATAAAAAATTTACTCAGAAGGAATTGAAACATAGAAAGTAAATCATAGAACTAGAGATTATGAGCCATGGCTCTCAAGTATGGTACCTAATGTTGATGGATTGGCGGAGTCGCGAACAATAGAATAGATGCGTTCATCTCTATGGATTGGAATACGAAATTATTGTACGCAAATTATTTCTGAATGGTTCGCCTTCTTCAGTTGCACGCTGCAATTCTAATGACGTATTATGATTAAAAATGGGTCAAGACAGGATTAATCGAGATTGGAATATTTGTGAGCTTCAATTGCAGGCTGAAATTCTGATGACGTTTGATGACTAAATAGGTTTCGACAGGATTGATTGAGTGGGGAATATTATGAGTAAGTTTTTATGACGAGATGAGAGATGTATAATTCTTTGTATCTTCAGTCGTGTTATTCGTGAGATATTGTCGGTGTCAAAATGTCAGCAATTATCAGTGAAAGAGGTGCAGAAAAGTTTGCTCGAGGAGGGTATGTGTACGTATTTGATGGAATGAGCAAAGATGCAGTAAGTACACCTACTTCTTTTAAGTTTTTATTCAAAATCGGAGAACATACGGTAAATGTGAGAATGTACTCATAGATTACACCTTTTTGGCGTTGTGAAAGGAGAGGCGAATGCAACGGCCGCGTTCATGAACGAGATGGCGAAGTGAAAAAAGTAGTGACTGCACACAATCATGCTCCCAATCCCTGTCGAATCGAAGCTGCAAAAGTCGTCACTCAAGTCCGAAAACGAGCAATGAGTACTGAAGAAACCACTGCTGCCGTCATTGCCGCAGAATTACAAAATGTAAGTGCAGCATCTCAAGGAGCTTTGCCTCGCATTTCAACATTCAAACGTAATACCCGTCGATTGAGTCAGAAGAATAGTAAGGCTCCCCCTCACCAAAATCTTTGACAGAGCTCATTATTCCGATTAAGTACAAAACATACATTCCAACTCCAGGAGTCACAGAAGAATTCCTCTTATTCGATTCCGGGCCAATCCCCGACAGAATTTTGATATTTGGACGTCCGCGTGCTACCGATATTCTCAATTCATGTGATGTATGGTTTGGAGTTGGCACTTTTGATGTGGTCCCGAAACTGTTTTACCAACTATTCGTCATTTTTGGAGAACGATTTGGAGTCGTAACTCCACTTCTCTTTGCTCTCTTAACCAATAAGACGAAAGAAACGTACCGCATACTTTTTAATGAAATGAAAGATATGGGAGTGGCCAATTTTCAATTCACTTTTTGTTGTGATTATGAGATGGCAGTGATCCAGGAATTCCGAAAAGTTTTCTCAGAAGCCGATATTGGTGGATGCTTATTTCACTTCTCACAGAATATAATAAAACACGTCAGACAGATTGGTTTAATGACGGCGTACGAAGAAGAACATGAACTTAATCTGCGAGTACGTATGATCGAGGCTCTCGCTTTTGTACCTGTTGATGACGTGCCAGACGCATTCGACGATTTACAGAAGGACGCTACTGAAGATGAACGTCTGGACGATTTATTTGCGTACATTGAACGCACGTACATCGGCCGAAGATTGAGGAATGGGAGAGGAAGACCACTTTTTCGCCTGGAATGGTGGAACGTTTACGTCAGAACTCTGAACCGGGACCCGCGGACTAATAATTACGCCAAAGCTGAGGTTACAATTAGAATTTGGCTGGGCGATTACGCAAATAGATCATCCTTAGAATACTTGAGAGCCATAGCTCACAATCTATAACTTACTTAGTTATATTTTATATGTTTACTTTCTATAAAAATTTTAAGTTGTTCTAAGTAAATTTTTATCCGCCGGCGAGTTAATTTTTTTTTCACACGGCGAATTGATCCCCGGTGGAAAGTTCTCCGGCGAATCACTCACGGCGAATAGTCCTAGACCCAGGAGTGATAGATTACGAAATTGCACATTGTGGAGACCATCACTCCCTCCTCCTCCAGCCTTGTGGAATTGTTCTGAAACCAACCCTCAAGTAACCCAGGAAGATTAGGCTCAAAAATAAGAATACATGGAAATAAATGCCGGCAAAGGTTTTTTTCGTGAATTATGTTTAAAATGGTCTCCTGATAAACATACTAAAAGTCCACAGCGATCAGAGAGCGGGCCCTCCCCCAAAGGGGGACAAAGTATCACAAAAATTTCTGAGAATAAATCGAAAACTAAGCATCAGAGAAAAAAAAGTTTCGAACAAAAGTTGTTCCTCATCAAATTTCCTATAAATTTCACTATATGTATGTCAACTTAGCCCAAAAACTCGAGCTGAAAAGTTGGTTTGAAAGTTCAGCGATTTTCTAGAATTTTTGATTTTAGTGTTAGTGTAGTCAAATTAGACAGGTTTCGAAAAAAAAGAACATTGCGACATGGTAAAGGTCTGATTGCTGGAAATGGTCAAGAATGAAGTCAAAACAACATGCCAACTTCTCCGCGTTTTTCCCCAGGAGCATCTTTTTTATGGGGGTTGAAACCCCCTCAAAATCAGTTTTTTGTAAATATCCCGCTTAATACACATTTTAGAGAAAAAAGTCATCAGTCAAAAATCATTCCTCATGAAATCCAGGCAAACTTGCTGAATTTCTTATTGTTCCAGGCGATATAGGGAATGATACCAAGAAGCTTGTTATCTCTTCTTTCTCCGTTTTGATAATTGCAAGACTCATGTAGTCAATCTCTCACCGCAAAACAAGCTTCTCGGGAGATCATCTGAAATGGCGGAGCAAGTTTGCCTGACCCAATCGACGATCAACGTGAAACCCTCATGCGACTACGCCAACTTTGACAAGGAGCGCGTTATTCTCGGATTTGTATTGCGGCGGTTCTTCTTGAATTTGTGGAAGCACACAACAATAACAAGCTTCTTGGTGACATTCCTTCCATTGCTTGAAGCAATTCCACACGTTAGCCCACTTCAATTGTACGCGGGTCGAAGTCAAAATCTCACCGCCAACAGAAGACCACATCCATTCTCACCATCGTTTGAAACAACCAGAATGGAAAACTAGACGAAGTCATACTCAAGCGAGTAACACAAACGGAGTAATTTACAATTTTAGCCACAGAAATTAAACGATGCCGGAGCGCTTTCGATTAAACAATCATTGTCAACGAGGACTGGAAAGCGACTGAACCAACTCCGGCTGTAAACCAGAAACATACGAGGAAATCAGGAGGTCCCTCGCTAAAAAGATTGCTCTTGGAGCCCAACCCTGTGCCTCCCCTCTTGTACGAGCTACCAAAAGTCCATAAAAAAGATAACCCGATGCGTCCGGTCGTATCCTTTGTGTCCTCCCCCACGTACGCTCTGGCGAAATTTTTGGACCGATGGTTTAAATCGAGAGTTCACCATGAGTCACCTTACTCGGTGAAAAATTCGGTCTCCTTGGCTGATAGGCTTAAGGATAATATTCTTCCGCTGGGATCGACCCTGTGTTCATTTGATGTGGTCGGCCTGTTCCCCAATACCCCCAGAGCAACCGCCATGCAACATATGGGAGACCTTTTGATTCAAACAAATGTTCGCCAAGAAGAATTGGGTGAATTTTTCAATCTCCTCAATATTTGTTGGTCTCCCAATTATTGCAAATTCGATAACAAGTTTTTTGAGTTTCCTGAAGAGGTTGGAATACCCATCGGTTCTCCTTTGGGTTCTCTCATTTCGGAGGTCTTTATGTCTAAGTTTGAGCTCGTTTTGTTCTCCTCTGGCAGTGCGTATTTAGATCAGATTTATTATTGGCACAGGTATGTCGACGATGTGTTGTGTACGTGGACTGGTCCCCGAGAGCTCCTTTTGGAGTTTCTCCAGTATCTAAATAATCAATATCCTTCTATAAAATTTACTTTAGAAATCGGTGGCGCATCTATTAATTACTTGGATTTGACGATCTGTAATAGAGACGGTATCCATGAATTCGCCATATACAGGAAAGATACTGCGACCGATATTACTGTCCACGGCAAATCTTTTTGCCCCGTAGCCAATAAATATGCTGGATTTAACAGCTTAATCCATCGACTGACTATAGTATTCCTCTCAATCAGTCAGCCTTCCAAAAAGAGGTATTAACTATAACGCACTTGGCCAGAGTGAATGAGGTGAACTTGGACATTGACCTTATGATCCAAAGGAAAGTTACTCGAAAATGCCTCGATTCCACCACCTCCCTCCTCCGCAATACGGCCCTAAACAGTAGAGAGCGTTGGATAAGGCTTCCGTTCTTGGGGCAGTTTTCATCTCAATTGAGTCGTGTCCTACGCCCCTTCGGATTTCGGCCTGTGTATTACAACCCCAATACCATAAAAAGTTTATTGGTTAGGCTAAAAGACCCTGCCCAACTGGCCGAGAGGAGTGGTGTGTATAAAGTTGAGTGTAGGGATTGTAACGGATTTTATATCGGCGAGACAGGCCGTCAGTTGAAAATTAGAATCGCCGAACATAGGAAGGCGTGGGAAAAGAAGAATATAGGTGAATCGGCGTTTACGGACCATCTAATCACTAGCGGCCATAGCATTAAAGAGGGGTCCGAGGTCCTCCTCTATAGAGAAAACGCGTATTCGAAGCGGAAAGCGTTAGAACACATCGAAATAATTCGTCATTTAAATAACGACGACCTTAATGTGCTCAACAGGTACATACCTGATGAGGGGTTGATTGAACTAGTTTACGAGTATGATTCACGTCGTGATGACTCGCTGGTTCAATCCTGATTTCCTCGTATGTTTCTGGTTTACAGCCGGAGTTAGTTCAGTCGCTTTCCAGTCCCCGTTGACAATGATTGTTTAATCGAAAGCGCTCCGGCATCGTTTAATTTCTTTGGCTAAAATTGTAAATTACTCCGTTTGTGTTACTCGCTTGAGTATGACTTCGTCTAGTATTTCTGGCCATAAATTGAGAAACCAAGTTGATTCTACAGAATGGAAAACTTGAGAGCATGATACAGCAAAAACGTAGCACACGAAATTCAGCCTGTTTTCAGTCCGAAAATGGAGCACAACATGCTGGCCTGGCCTGGCATACAGCCCCCTCATAAGGTTGGAGGGGGAAGAAGACCAGCATGAACGGAAAACTCTACGGCACAACCCAGTACAAACGAATCGACCCACTCCAACTAGAAAAATCGAAATGGGGGAAGGGCTCGCATGTTTACAGCCCCCATTCAGCTTTTTACATATCATACATGCATAAGAAACGATTTTTAAAATCTCTGTCCATGTATGGAAAACTTCATTTTCATGTATGATAGGCGGTTGATTATACCTTTCTCAAAATGATATCGTGCAGCGAATTCCCTGTGACAATTAATTAAAACTAATAAATTAGTATATGTTTCATCGTACGTACTAGCGAAATATTAACGTTACCTTCGTGCATAACCACCGCGCAACGACGTCATCTTTCGGCAGGAGCGCGTTATTCACGGATTTCCATTGCGAACGCTCAATTTCCATGAATTTTTGAGCTAACTATCACGTGTAGGTTAGAAATGAAATACGTAATCCGATAGGAAATTTCACGAGGAATAATTTTTGACTGACAACTTTTTTCTCTAAAATGCGTATTAAGCGGGATATTTACAAAAAACTGATTTTGAGGGGGTTTCAACCCCCATAAAAAAGATGCTCCTGGGGAAAAACGCGGAGAAGTTAGCATGTTGTTTTGGACTTCATTCTTGACCATTTCTAGCAATCAGACCTTTATTATGTCGCAATGTTCTTTTTTTTTCGAAACCTGTCTAATTTGACTACACTAACACTAAAATCAAAAATTCTAGAAAATCGCTCTACTTTCAAACCAACTTTTCAGCTCGAGTTTTTCGGCCAAGTTGACATACATATAGTGAAATTTATAGGAAATTTGATGAGGAACAACTTTTGTTCGAAACTTTTTTTTCTCTGGTGCTTAGCTTTCGATTTATTCTCAGAAAACTAATTTTTGTGGTACTTTGACCCCCTTTGGAGGAGGGCCCGCTCTCTGATCGCTGTGGACTTTTAGTATGTTTATCATGAGACCATTTTAAACATAATCCACGGAAAGAACCTTTGCCGGCATTTATTTCCATTTCAAAACCTAATCTGCCTGGGCTACAAGATTTTCCTTAAACGAACAATGCAGTTGAAAGCTGGTATCATAATTTTCTTTCTTCAACAACGCGCTATCGCGAACCTGCTCGGGAGAAATTGAAAAGTTTCAAAGACAACAGGCTCTGGCTCGGCAGATGTGGTCCACCACCCGAGAAGAGGCGCATAGTAAACAGTAACCGCTCAGAACCGCCTTCAAAGAGTACTTCTACTATCAATAAGACACTATACCAGGAGATATAACAGGACTCTATCTTGTATATTAGGATTAAGTCTTCAACTGATGGCTGCATCACGTTCATTTTTCTGTACTTCGATAACATCAATGGCAAAACACTAAACTTAGACGTAAGTACAGCTATCGACAGGAGACCTAATCCTACCTCCCGTCTAGTTTGTGTCTTATCATCATATGAGAAGTTCGAAGACGTGACGTAATACCTCAAGAGCGAAGCCTATAATTTGAAAAACTTGTATACGGTTTTTGATAACTTTTATCGTCGACCAACAAGCTTTGTTGACCAACTCGTCATTCGACGACTTCCTATTCGACCAAAATGGCGCCACCGACGCTTATACCGACCAATTTGACCTAAAGTGCTCCCGACAACCACCCGGGGAAGATTTCTGACATGTTCCATGCCCTGAGGCTTTAAAACTTGATTGAATTTGTATTAAATGTGGATCCCTTCTCTATATTTTCTGGATTTAAATTTCTGCGTCCGGACACGATTACTATCGGACTTGAAAAATATCAAATTTTGCAATATTTCTATCTTCAATCCTCTTCCCTAGTTTCTAGAGAGGCGTTCGTGCCTCCAAACGTAGGTCCGAGTACCATGGTATACTAGAATACGATCGTATAATAAAAGTAGCCTCAGACCTACTACAGGCTTGAGGTATGTTGGCAACAGAAAAAGAAACAGACAACTAGCCTGAAGGGGGCAGGGTAAGCTTGCTATAAAATTGACCAGACTAGCCTGAAGGAGGAGGTTCTTATCACACAATTAGCCTAGCGTCCCTCCCATCTCGGTGGCTCTCCCTGGCTTTCTTGTGTTTCATTGTCTTTTATTTTGTCAATGGATATCACACATTTATCCTTCATATTAGTTAGGACTTGAAGTCAAAATCTAAAAAGAGACATGAGATTTGGTTTTCAGTTTAATAGAGAACCTGTTTTATGGGGGAAAGGAGGCCCCTTCATAAATTTCTTCGTCCCACCGTTCGGCTAAAACTGACCTACTCTTTGCACTCTACGAAATAGCAGCAACCTGGCGGAGACAAGCGACCCCGGGGTGCACTACCCTCGCGCTATGAGTTCGTCAGCCTTATAATCCTCGGTGGTAGTCGTCACATCACCTTCCAGAAGCCGATCTTCATTATACTTTTGACGCCTGGCAAATTGGGCCACGTCAGTTTGAATCTGGTCGTCGTCAGTGCCTTCTATTTTAATTTTGTCTAACAGTAGAATGCTCTAGAAAATAATGGCACGACATCGCTCAAACCAGGAAATGACCATCGTTCAAGCTCTCTCTACCAATTCTGCAGTCCTCGCAAATGGTATCTCTCCGACGAACAGAATTTGGTAGGGTACAAAAATATGAAAATAGCAATTGATTTTTATGTTACACGCGCTCTCTGTGGCGCCCGACTGAGCAGTACTTCCAAAATGACGCTTTTCACCTAAAAAATTGTTGATTCTACAACCACGACTTTAAGTAAGGCCGAGGCTGAAATCCTGACGGCCTTGAATACTCGGTAAGAGGCTCATCAGAGTTCCTAAAGTTGAGAGTCTTGTTTCCTAAACTGAAATTCAGGAACAGATTCGAGAGTGCGCTATGGCTTTCGAGCTTGAACTGAGGGGTAAAATTTTACACAATACGAGTTGCATAAGTCCTTCATGAAAATGAGGTAGAATAATCTTCGCTACCCATCCAACACACGAAAAAAGGTTTCAAACTTTTACGTTATCATCCGATTCCATGAGCCGAGTTCTATCCAGTGTTTAGATCCGTTTTTAAATCGTCAAATCCTATGCATAGTCCATTTGAGACAGAAAACAAAGGAACCAGGAACATATTATGTATACATTTTCAAGTTTATGCGGATTCTGTAGACATCGCAAACAATTATAGAATTCTATTTGACAGAAAGTCATTCTTGCGTCATATTTTTGACGACCATTTTTGAAAGAAAAAAACAAAAGAATTTTTACTCTCGTGGAACGAATAATAATTACGAACCAAATAGCAGGACAGTTTGAAATACCAACCGAAAAAAGCTCTGAATGCACTTGTTTCTTTTCACAGAATTGTAATGTCTACGTGTGGTAAGGTAGCATTCGAATATCGACGTCAGGGTCTCAAACGTATACGTAATATCAAAATTTTATTCGTGTTTTTCGAGAGAAAACTTATAATTTGATGAAGGGTGTTAAAGTTTTCCAAAAAGCAAGACCATAAGTAAATGGCTGGAGTTCGCAAGATGTGAATCGAATATACAAACAGGGAAAAAGTGTATTTTCTTCCTGGGTACATAGCTTGGGCTGTTCACGTCGCCTATTCTTTTAAGGAAGAGGTGGAGAAGAACGAGCGACGAAATACCGCACCACGCAATGAATGTGTAGAGAGTTTGATCGAGTAAGCAAAAGAGAAAGCCAAAAAGGATGGAGATAAGAGAGGAAAGGAAAAAAAAAGGCATTCAACTTTTTTAAAAAACTTTCTGGCTATGTGGTAGTTGTCGCATTACGTTACTGTAGAAAACTTACAACTTTCAATCTTTATCGCGCATTCCGAGTTTTGCGGATCTCTTTTCGCAAGAGTTTTCCCATTTTGGGGTTTCACCAGGATATGAGAACAACAAAAAAGACACGAGTGTAAACTCTGTTCACGTATACCACTCGACACTGTGTATACTCAATTTCTGTTGCTTCGTCCTGGTCCTGTCTCGTCCCATTCCAATAGAGAAAATTGAAACAGCTGCTTTAATATACGAGACGTGCGATAAAACTTTTGTTTTCCTCGACTTCTTATTTCTAATAACTGTCCTTCAGAAGAGTTACGGGCCCTAGTGGTACAACAGAAATTGAAAATCAGAGCAAATATCATTTTGTCATATTAGGTGATCAATTTTCGACCCAAGTGTACCCACGATGATTTGTTTGGGGACGAAGAATCTTTCTAAAGTTCTCTTCGTTATACTAAAAGCAAACTATCAGCTAGTATATTACTGACTCGTGAACGACTTCGTGGGGGTACGGAATAATATTGACGATGAACGAGAATCATTACCATTTGTTTGAACACAAGAACGTATGAGTGTCATATGAATCAACCTGGTGCCGGTCTTAAATGCGGTTCACCTATCTTTGAAAGAAAGTTTTTCTCGGTCCATAACATAGGGACTCCATTATGGTGATCAACACTCTCTGTTTACAATAAAGGAGATTCATAGTCATGGTCAACATTTTTTGTTCACAAAATTAAATTCCATGGTTTTGATCAAAATTTCCTGTCCACAACATAGGAACTTTATGGTTTTCGTCAAACTTTTCAACCACAACACAGGAATTCCATTAGGGTAGTCAACACTTTCTGCTCACAACGGAGATCAAAATTTTCTCTACTCGTGACCACATTGAGATTTGTAGTGCGTAATTCAATTTCTTGATAATTTGTAGACCTTGTCAACAATACAATATCATCTCCCTGTTTGGTAGACCACACATAATTATTAGAGCATAGAAAGTAGATTGGTGCTGGCTGGGAAAAGACTGCACGTAAAACTGGTACCAAATCAACCGTAAAGTGCTTCATCAAGCAAGTTGCAAGAGGGATGCAGAGAATCTGTTCTATGAGAATAATTTACTTACAATAAAGAGTCGGATTTGAAATTGAAATTAAAAACTTTTGAAAATACTTGTCTTCCAAATTTGTGCAACTTCCACACCCGATCCATTCAGTTCCTACTTTGAAATACGTCGGAGCGCCCACCCCTTTTAGTAACACAATTTACCAGAAGGACAGCGGTCGGCAAACGGCGAAGGGCGGAAGTTTTTCAAGAACAACCTACCTTCCCTAAAAAAAAAAAGATTCTTTGTAATGGCTCAAAGTCTGCCTCTTCTCATATACAGGCTGAAATTCAATAGCTCTGAAGTCAGAATTTTTTCAAGTCTCTTTTCTCTTATACGTTTCTCCAAAGTCGATATTTTCCCACGTCCTTATCTTCGTTTATACATGTTCCACTCCCTATGCATACGCCTCAAGAAGAAAGTACCAAAATCAGAAGAAGGAAAAACACGCAAAAGAGGTAAAAAACAGCAGATAAATACAGAGCTGGGGTCTAAGTCTCTCTCAATGACGTCACACCTCCTATGCCCTCTCATATATAGTTTAGGAGACGAAATTTTCTAAATTCCGCTTCCCTTAAATAATGTAGCTGCGAAATCGACTTTAATCTGAGTTCCCTTTCCAATATAAAATTTGAGAGAATTTGAAGTGTTTGGTAGTCTCACTTCTCACAGCTAAAATATGTGTTTGCTTTACACAGACACCAAAAACTGGGCTAACTGCGGTCCAGGGAGAGTCGTCTTTCACCTCCACAAAATTTGAAAGTGATAGTTGACCAACTGTACAGTGAAGACACCTGAAATTGAAATAGCCCGAGGAAAATAAATTAAGAAGTAGCAATGATGTTGACAGAAAGTAAATAATTCACCTAGTGTCACAAAATAAATTGAGTCGATACGAAGATTCCGTTCTCGATGGACGATCGATGACGGTGTTTGAAGGTTTAAAAAATATCAACGGCTCTAAAAATAAGTTGGTTAGCGACTGAAACCCAAAGTGCACATCCAAGCTCAAGAAATTCTTACTTAAAAAAAAGTATAAAATACCCAAAAAAACTCACATCAAAATGAGGAATATAGAAAAAAAAACGACGGCTTCCTTAACGAAGTTACACGAGGAACGCAGGGAACCTGTTTTATGAGTCAAATGGGATTTGGTATTCAAAAGAAATTCGATCTAGTTATTCATGAATGAAAACCTGAAATTTTAAAACTGTTTTTAAGTTCATAATTTTAAGCTCAATAGTCGAAATTTTTCCAAGTCCCCTACCCATCATGAATTTTTGTAAGTCTCCCTCCCCCTATCATTTATAGCTCGATAGTCGAAATCCCCCCCCCCTATCATATATAGCTCGAGAGTCCAAATTTTTTCCAAGTCCCCCTCCTATCATATATGGCTCGAGGGTCCAACTTTTCCAAGTCTCCCCCCCCCTATCATATATAGCTCGAGAGTCGAAATTTTTCTAAGTGCCCCTTCTATCCTATATAGCTCGAGAGTCGAAATTTTTTCCAAGTTCCCCCCCTTCCTATCATATATAGCTCAAGAGTCGAAATTTTTCCAAGTCCCCCTCCTAACATATATAGCTCGAGGGTCGAAATTTTTCCAAGTCCCCCTTCTATCATATATAGTTCGAGAGTCGAAATTTTTTCCAAGTCCCCCTCCTATCATATATGGCTCGAGGGTCGAAATTTTTTCCAAGTCCCCCCCCCTATCATATATGGCTCGAGGGTCTAAATTATTTCCAAGTCCCCCTTCTATCATATATAGCTCGAGAGTCGAATTTTTTTCCAAGTCCCCCTCCTATCATATATGGCTCGAGGGTCCAACTTTTCCAAGTCTCCCCCCCCCCTATCATATATAGCTCGAGAGTCGAAATTTTTCTAAGTGCCCCTTCTATCATATATAGCTCGAGAGTCGAAATTTTTTCCAAGTTCCCCCCCTCCTATCATATATGGCTCGAGGGTCGAAATTTTTTCCAGGTCCCCCCCCCCATCATATATAGCTCGAGAGTCGAAATTTTTCCAAGTCCCCCTCCTATCATATATGGCTCGAGGGTCGAAATTTTTTCCAAGTCCCCCCCCCTATCATATATGGCTCGAGGGTCTAAATTATTTCCAAGTCCCCCTTCTATCATATATAGCTCGAGAGTCGAATTTTTTTCCAAGTCCCCCTCCTATCATATATGGCTCGAGGGTCCAACTTTTCCAAGTCTCCCCCCCCCCTATCATATATAGCTCGAGAGTCGAAATTTTTCTAAGTGCCCCTTCTATCATATATAGCTCGAGAGTCGAAATTTTTTCCAAGTTCCCCCCCTCCTATCATATATGGCTCGAGGGTCGAAATTTTTTCCAGGTCCCCCCCCCCCATCATATATAGCTCGAGAGTCGAAATTTTTCCAAGTCCCCCTCCTATCATATATGGCTCGAGGGTCGAAATTTTTTCCAAGTCCCCCCCCCCCTATCATATACAGCTCGAGAGTCGAAATTTTTCCAAGTCCCCCTTCTAACATATATAGCTCGAGAGTCGAAATTTTTTCCAAGTCCCCCTCCTATCATATATGGCTCGAGGGTCCAACTTTTCCAAGTCGCCCCTCCCCCCCTGTCATATATAGCTCGGGAGTCGAAATTTTTCCAAGTGCCCCTTCTATCATATATAGCTCGAGAGTCGAAATTTTTTCCAAGTTCCCGCCCCCCCTATCATATATGGCTCGAGAGTCCAAATTTTTTCCAAGTCCCCCCCCCCCATCATATATAGCTCGAGAGTCGAAATTTTTCCAAGTCCCCCTCCTATCATATATGGCTCGAGGGTCGACATTTTTTCCATGTCCCCCCCCCCCTATCATATATAGCTCGAGAGTCGAAATTTTTCCAAGTCCCCCTTCTATCATATATAGCTCGAGAGTCGACATTTTTTCCAAGTCTCCCTTCTATCATATATAGCTCGAGAGTCGAAATTTTTTCCAAGTTCCCCCCCTCCTATCATATATGGCTCGAGGGTCGAAATTTTTTCCAGGTCCCCCCCCCCCCCATCATATATAGCTCGAGAGTCGAAATTTTTCCAAGTCCCCCTCCTATCATATATGGCTCGAGGGTCGAAATTTTTTCCAAGTCCCCCCCCCCCCTATCATATATAGCTCGAGAGTCGAAATTTTTCTAAGTCCCCCTTCTAACATATATAGCTCGAGAGTCGAAATTTTTTCCAAGTCCCCCTCCTATCATATATGGCTCGAGGGTCCAACTTTTCCAAGTCGCCCCTCCCCCCCTGTCATATATAGCTCGGGAGTCGAAATTTTTCCAAGTGCCCCTTCTATCATATATAGCTCGAGAGTCGAAATTTTTTCCAAGTTCCCGCCCCCCCTATCATATATGGCTCGAGAGTCCAAATTTTTTCCAAGTCCCCCCCCCCCATCATATATAGCTCGAGAGTCGAAATTTTTCCAAGTCCCCCTCCTATCATATATGGCTCGAGGGTCGAAATTTTTTCCATGTCCCCCCCCCCCTATCATATATAGCTCGAGAGTCGAAATTTTTCCAAGTCCCCCTTCTATCATATATAGCTCGAGAGTCGACATTTTTTCCAAGTCTCCCTTCTATCATATATAGCTCGAGAGTCGAAATTTTTTCCAAGTCCCCCTTCTATCATATATAGCTCGAGAGTCGAAATTTTTTCCAAGTCCCCCCTCCCCCCCCCCATCATATACGGCTCGTGAGTCGAAATTTTTCGAAGTTTTTTGCCGGACGGCGGACTGCGCACGGCAAGTTTCTCAAATAGTCCCCCATAAAACAGGCTCCCTGTCAAAAAAAAGATATTGACAGAGCGTTTCTAGAAAAAACTCGCAATCTAGTTCGTCACCTGCTCCGGATTACCCTCATTGACTGTGTTAATCGAGGCAAAAAGGGAACCTGTTTTTTGAGGGTTTTTCCGTGCATACTTATGGTGTACGGGGTTTTCGAATCGAGAATAGGTCGCTGGCCGTGAATAGCAAACGTCCGAAAAATAGCGCGATAGGAAAATCATCGACAAAGTAACATCAGCGAAATAAAATAAACATCAATGATATCATAACATGCAACGAGGCGTTGGCCAGGGCCTATTCGCGAGATATATAAGGGACACCGGGGCATCGTAGAATTATATCATCGAAGAGAAGCCACTCTAGCAACATAAGTTCGTGTAGTTGTAAATAAGACCAGTTTAATTCGCGATCTCTGTTTGTTTAATGTAATTAAAGTCAATATCTGAAAAGCCTAATCGTTCGTTTGTCTCGACCGGGATCCGCTGGTCAGCATCATAATACTTTTTCTAAATAAGATTAAAATTTATTTCTCACCAGTTTAGAATTTTATAAGTCCGAAAGTCCACATTTTTCCAACTTTCCCCTCATCAGATAAGTACAGCTCGATGTTCGAATTTTTTCCAAGCCCCTCACCCATCATAGCTTGAAAGTCGAAATTTTTCCAAGTCACCCTTGTATCATATGTAGCTGGGGGGTCGGAAACCAAAAATTTGCCGTACAAAGCTGACCTTGACCTATGATGTTATCAGATCGAGACGTTACAGGAGTAATTCAAAAAATTCCCAAAAATAGGTCAAGGTCACTGATAACGTCATCAAGCGTTCCTACCCCTCTTCTTCCGCTCCATGCAAAATACTAATTTTATACGAGCGCTCCTGGCAGTATACTAGATTTAGGCTTCCTTCAACCAATTATGGAACAGGTTCCCTGCGTTCCTCATTCAACTTCGTTGAGGAAACCATCGTTTTTCCAAGTCGCCGCTTATCCTATAGCTCTGAGGTTGAAATTTTTCCAAGTCTCTTTCGCATCATATATAGCCTGAAAGTCGAAATTCTTTCAAGTCATTTTCCTATCATACATAGCTCGGAGATCTAAATTTCTCCAAGTTTTCCTCTTATGAATTATAGCTCCGAGGTCGAAATTTACGTTTTGTTGGACGGCGCGGCGCCCGCCATTTTTCTTCAATTTATCCACTGATAAAACAGGTTTCCTTTTGAAAATGTGCTCATCCACGGCATGATTGCGACATCTTGGACCTCTGGAAAAATTTTGAGCTTCGACTCTCGCAGAGGGAAAGGACTTCCCGCAAATCTAGTCACGAAATAGATTATTGTCATGATTATTTACGTATTTTCGAAATTCCCCACAACGGAATCCTATAATTCGTAAAATTTAAAAACTTTCACTACCATTCTGAAACTTTTCAGCAAATCAAAATGTATTAAAGAAAAGGATAACGTTACTTGTCGGGAGACTCTTACGAAGAGTACTCACACATTCTCTTTGTCGTCTTAATAAATTTTGAGAAGATTTATAACATCAAGAAGAATGACATAGAATAAACTCGAACAACAGATTCGCAGGAATATCCTGACACTTGTATCCACAAAATTTCATCGCACGAGTATCGACGCGCTTATAAAGTAGAATTAAATGGCGACCTCTTGAGAGAACACAGTTATATTTGTAATGCTGAAAACTACTCGACCGTTGTCGCAGAGATTCATCCCATGATTTCCTCAAGAGACGCTCTCGAAGCAACCATCAAGTTTTGGTTTCAACTATTTTTTTATTCGTTCCTTCTTTCTTTCCCCTTCTCTCAGTCCCATATTCAAACTTAATTAGTTTTCCCAACAAAGCTAATAAAATGTATTCTCTTTTACTAATTTCAATTAAAAAAATATGCTACGCGCTAGTGCGGTAGCAATGTTGGTAACAAACGACTTTGAGCTCCGTTTGGTGAACTTTTTTCTCTTTTAATATGCAAATTTATTTCGCGTGAAACAAGGAGACGCGGTTCAAACAAATTCATTACCCTATGCCGAAGAAGAGTAAGAATGAAGCCAAGAGACAATGATTGATACTGAAGCTCCTTCTCCTCATTTTCCGTATCGACGTTGTGATCCTTCTTCTGCACACTGCACAACATACCGAGTTATCCTAACCGCAAAAGCTCGACGCCCGTCTATTTTTCTCTTGTTTTTGCGCTAAGTAGCGATACTACGGCTTTACAAAGTTTTGTAAATACTGTTGCCAGTTACCCCTCTTTTACTGGGTAACATCTGTAGCACTCGTTTATGGCATGTTGTAGTCGGCCGGCAATCTGATATTATTTTTTCATTATCGCCGCCACCGACGCCACCATCCTTCTCCTCTTTCGCGAGAACAACGTACCGATCAAAAACTAGCAGAAATTTAATTTCCGTTTAATCTTAATTAATTGTAAAAATATAGGCGCGCGCTTTACGCCGAAAGACAAAACGAGAAGAATTTAATTGGCGGAGAAGTGTTTTTTCTTCCTCTGTTTCAAGAGTGCATAACGGCCACGGCCGCGGTCGCCAATGTAAAAAAGTATTAAGGAAAAAAAAATAATTCGCGCAAAAATTCGATGATAACTTGTCGCTTCTGTCCTCAAAAGCAGGCGACAATGATGCGGATGATCATACTCGGATCAAAATCACACATAGGAACAGTGAACTCAGTATTATTCGTACCATTAATAAGCTGACAATTTTGTAGATTGAAGGTTTGCACGATCAGTTTTGAAAAAGGAACCAACCTTGCTGCTTTTTTACCACAGGCCGCTCGAGGGGAAAGCTCTTCAAAGTTGGCGAAAGATATTTCAATGTAAAATTACTAAAAGGACCCCTCCGTTCATGTTAGAAAACTTGTTCAATTACATGAATATTTTGGAAGAAAAATCTTCCACTCTAAGAATGTACTCGTAGGCTGCGCAGCGATCCTTTTGCGTGGCCGCCTCTTTATACCACGATGCTGTGAATGTTACTATACAATTCCGTAGGCTCACGAATGTATCGGCGGTACGCAATATCAGATTAAGAAAACTCAAGAGTTTGTGAGAAAGTACTTTAATTTCTCTGTTGATGTACAGCATTTGGCAAAGTGGTAACAAAGAGAAGGAGGGAGAGGGAGAAACTGTCAAATGCCTATGAACTGATACAGATAGTTCGAGACGAAAGTGGTTAGAGCTAAGAGTGACTCGAGAGAGGAAGAGAAGACCCTCCTAGGACTGCGAGAAAGAGTCAAACTCACTCCTTGCGCGGTGATCGAAGAAAGATGAATAATTTGAAAGATCTAGGGGCATCGCATTGGGCAGGAGCTGTCTACAGAATAGGCCGAGGAATGCGTTTGTCCCAAGCAACGAAGAGAAGGTAAGGTTGTACTGAGATGGGAATGTATGATTAAACTCAGCGGCTTCCGCGGCAATCGGCGAAGGCTAATGATATGGAAACGCTGAATCAGCAGTTCCCGCGACAAGAAACGGATGAGAGATGGAGAGAGGCGGGCGAGAATCTTATAACGAGCTGGAGGAAATGTTTAAGCCAAAAGGATGGTTACAACCGCACGGTTTCTGCAGAGCATAGCCGAAGAAAGGACGGCTGGGGAAAATACGGAAGGACGGGATACGTATAGAAAAGCGAAGTAAGCGAGAATAGGCCGAACAAAGGTCAGAAGTAAGCCAGAGAGAAGCTGGGCTGGACTAGCCTCAGCCAGGCTTTAAGAGTGATGTTTAGACGTCTCCGAGGCGGCATAGTGTACACTGTGCAGGACTTCTTCGAGTGAGGAAAGTGACGCGCGAGATGATGAAGATGAAGTTTCTTAATTTTGTGGGACAGCTGGTATCGAAAAGGGGGTGTCCATAAATTACGCGAGTCATTTTTTGGGGGAGGAGGTCCAGCCAAGTCTCACCAAAACCCACGTGAGGGGGAGGGGTGCCGACAAATCTCACGTAATTTTTTTCTCACACAAATACATTCTAAAATATTGCTAGACTGACTTCAACTTAATAAAAACTAGCCCTTTTTGAATAGATATAAAATGTGACCAAGAAAATTAAGTTTAGACTGATAAACGCGATTAAGCACAAATAAACGTATTTAAAGCAAAAATACACATTTCGGAAAATCTCACGCGAGATAAGAGGGTGGGGGTCAAGGCAAATCTCACGATATCTCACCAAAGGGGATCGAAAAATCGCTTCACGGAATTTATGGACCGCCCAAACGGTATGAGAGAGAACAGGTGACATGCGAAAAAAAAAACTTATTCGAATAGATATTCAAAGTCGTGAGTACAACAAAGTTGAGCTTTGGTACGAGCTTTTATTACATGCCTGGACTGGATCCACTAAAGAACTTCAAAGAGGATCGTTTCACCTTGATTCACTTCATACGTTTATCAAATTTACACTCAAAATCTTACTGAGTCTCCCTTTCACAATAATACAATTTGTATTCGCACAAAATATTTGAAGCTCTCAAGTCCTCTCGACCCCTAATTCGAGAATTGGTGCACGAGGGAAAGAAATCGCACTCTCCTTTTCAAAATTCGTATTATAAAACTGGGAGAGAAGACAGCCAGTACGATGTATGAAATATTATGATACATATTTATTTTTTGCCCCAGGTTATTGTATCGAGTGCAATGATCGCGCGGAGTTTGAATTATTTAACATAATTATATTAGACAAGCAGAAATTCCCGTCCTTCGGACGGAACACTTATACGTTCCTGACAGAAGCCTGTCATTTCTCAAAGTTCGACGATCCCTCTTCACCTTGCCAACTACTCATTCTGAACTGTTACTCTATCTATTCTCTGATCCCTGCCCCTCTTTGAGAGGTCCTCTCCATCTTTTTAATATTTTCTTTCATCCTCAATGCTTATCCGGTATGTTCTCTGATTGATACCACACCCTGAAAAATTTTCTCAATTCGCTGGATCTATAAAAATCAAACATTTCCACACCTGCACACATTTACTCTCACTTAACTTGTGACCCTACTGTCCGCAATGTAATACAGAACGTGAACTTATTGTCCTATTATTGGCTTCCCGCTGTTAAACGGCACTTCAAGTCTTTAAATATTAATTAATTAATAATCGTCAACACCCGACTTGTCCCTGTGACACCCCATTCACCAAAAAAGAGATCATCTACAGAAGGTCACATCCCGTTACTGATCATATTCCCACCTGATATTAGGCAGTAACCACCCACTTAACACTTACTTACCCATCCGACCGTCTTCTCTTCGATCCACTATCCAGTATGCTAGGCAAAAACTCTACAAAATCATCTGTTCTTCTTTCATTATAAACCATACTACTCTTTTCTGTCTGTCAATGTATTCCCTTTTGAAGTATCTAGCCCTACTCTCGGCATCTTCGTTGAAGCTGGTCCCCCCACCCCTAAATGCCGCTTCCTAACTCTCACTGCCAATCTTCTTGTATCCGCAGTTTAATTCACTCACCTTCCAATCTACGCTCCCGCACTCTGCCGACATAATTCTCTCCTCTTGAAC
The DNA here is from genome assembly GCA_035079385.1 of Aspidiotus rigidus. Classification (NCBI taxonomy): domain Eukaryota; kingdom Metazoa; phylum Arthropoda; class Insecta; order Hemiptera; family Diaspididae; genus Aspidiotus; species Aspidiotus rigidus. The sequence goes on from JAVHKY010000023.1 coordinate 119,111, forward strand.
CTGAATTATCCAATCACCTCAAGTTGAACCATCTACTCCCTACCAACCATCCATTTCTTCATACCTAAACTCTCCCCTAAATATCTGGCTCGATCTAGCTGTTCATCTCCAAACTCACTACACTATATACCGACAACTCATTAGAAACATTATCCCTAAGCCAATTTTCCGACGCATCAGCCCTACTTTACCGACGGATCTAAATTTGGACCCAAAACAGGGTACGCGTACTCGATCCAAGGAGTCATAATTAGTCGTTGATTGAAAAATTCTGCCTTCATTTTCACTACCAAACAAAACGCCAAATACTCGAGCCTTTATCTCCATTTTCTCACCCCAGCTCAAATATCCATTGTTAACTGACTCTTTTTTATCTCTTCTGGTTATACAGGACTCTTATACAACTAATTCCCCAAATACTCGCATTCATTTACTCCTGCAATCACCATTATCAATTTCTACATCTGTATCCTTCCTGTAGATTCCGAGTCACGTCAACTTCCCGGAACATGACGCCATTGTTTTTGCGACCAAAGTTAACAATAAATCTACAACTCTTTTCTGTCAGTCAATGTATTCGCTTCTGAAGTGAATCAAGCCCTAATTAACAACGATCTAGCCCAACTCTCAGCCTCTGCGTTAAAGCTAGTAACTCCTCCTCCCTTCAGATGCCGCTTCCGAACTCTCATTGTCAATTTTCTTATATCCACAGCTCAATTCACTCAGCTTCCAATATATGCATCCGCACTCTGCCGACATAATTCTCTCATCCTTCCTCTTAAGACTGAATTATTCAATCACCTCAAGTTGAACCAACTACCCCCTATCATATCATCCACTTCTCTGTAGCTAAACCCTCTCCCAAGTATCCGATCGGTCGAAACTATATACCGACAACTCATTTGGAACATTATCTCAGAACCAATTTTTTCCGAACCACCAAACTTTTTTAAATCTGGTCGACCTAAATTAGGATACGCGTACTCGATCCAAGGAGTCAAAATCAGTCGTTGATTGAAAAATTTTGTCTCCATTTCCTCCAAACTAAACTCCATACACCCTTTTTTTTCTCATCTCCATCTCTCCTCATCCCACCTCAAATTTCTAGTGTTAACTAACTCACTTTCATTTTTCCGGGATATACAGGTCTCTTATTCAACTAATTCCCTAAATCAGCGCTTCCATTTACTCCTGCAATCACCAGCATCCACTTCTACATCTGTCTCTTTCATGTGGATTCCGGGGAACTATTCAAACACCTCAAATTGAACCATCTACCCCCTGCCATATCATCCACTTCTCCATAGTTAACCCCTTTCCCAGATATCCAAATCGATCTAGCTGATAATCTCTGAACTAACAACACTATAATACACCAACAACTTATTAGGAACATTATATTTCACAACCCACCAGCCCCCCTAAATCTGGATCTAAAATAGAATACACAAACTCGATCCAAGGAGTCATAATCAGTCGTTGATTGAAAAATTCTGCCTCCATTTTCATTATACCAAACAAAACTCTATAGTATACAGATCTCCATCTCCTTACCCCCTGCTGAAATTTCTACTGCTAACTGACTCACTTACATCTCTCCTGGCTATATTGAACTCACGTTCAACTAATTCTCAAATCATTCCATTCATTTATTCCTGCAATAACTAACACTCACTTCTACATCTGTCTCCTGGAATTCCGGGTCACATCAACGTTTCGAAATATGACGCAATTATTTTCGCGAGAATTCCTTTCTATCCAAAAAATTTCTGTCCCTGTACTTACCACTGCTACTGACCTTAGAAACTATTACCGATCCCTAATATTTGACTCCCGCCATGACTTTTGTAAAACTCGAGTGGGAAGGAGCTGAGAACATCGATTACCAAAAAATCGCGCTACGTCTATCACGAACTCTCTCGTGAACACATACGCGGGTAATTTTCAAACGCCTTCTTTAATTAATTAAAACTATACTTTAATTTTACGAGCACATCAAAGCTACCATTGAAAAATCAACTGGCCACTAAACTCTGAAACGTCTACAACCTTAGCAATTACACACACTACTTTACGATTACACGAACAAAATGTGTCTACCATTCATCCCCTATGGGGTTTTCCGGGGTGAAAAAAAGTCTTAAACCTTCCCACTCGACATATGAAGCTATTTTCGCGGAGTTTGAGATGAGTCGAGGCGGTAGGAGCTGAGAACATCGATTACCTAAAATCGCGCTACGTCTAATAGTACTTTTCCATGGCAATTCACCAACCCGATTTTCAAAATTATATTTGGTTGCCTAGTATGAAAAAACGGAAATTTTTTTTGGTACCAAGAATACACGTACAAAAGCAGTAGCTAATATACGATTAATGTTCAAGCTTTATTTCAACTTTTTCGGTGAACTTGATTCAATTTTGGATAGGAAAAAACAATCTTCGACATAATCCCCGTATAATGTCAAATTTTCATCGAATTTCAATGGGTGGGGGTAGAGATTACCCGTTACAGGAGATTCCATTTTTCAGCTTTATAATATGTAGTAATGACTAACATTCTTATCTTGCTTTATATTCGCAGAAGCGCCAGTGGAAGATGATAATTAGTTTGCGCGCATGAAAGAGCGTACACACACAATCATGGCAGAATTGAAGTCAACACCAACGGCTATCTATACCATTCCAATCCCCATCGACGGTGGAGTCGACGACAAAAAAACAAAATATATCAGCGAAAAGGAGTACGAACCGTACCAGTTCGGTAACACCGAAAATCCCCTCGACTATTGGGGCTCAGTGGTGCACTTGATACGCTCGACCATTGGCACGGGCATTCTTATCCTACCTTTCGCTTTCAGAAATGTCGGCTGGGCCGTTGGATTGATCGGCTCCTTCTTTATCGGTATTATGTACGTAAATACGGTGCACGCGTTGCTGTTTACAGAGTACGAGCTGTGTAAGCGTTTGAGGGTACGGAATCTCACCTTTGTGGCGCTTGTCCACGAGACGTTTGCTTTATGCTCGAAGAAAGTACAGAAGTTGAGCGGTTTTTTCAAATTTTTGATGTATTTCTATTACGGAGTTCCTATAGGCAATTCCATCTACTTGATTATAATCGCCACCAATATGAAAGGTGTTCTGGATCACGTACTCGAGCCACAATTCTCATTGCAGCAAGTGATGACGATAATTGTAGTACCAGTAACTCTACTTTGTCTCATTCCTAAACTGAAATTTCTAGTCCCTTTATCGATACTCACGAACATATTTACCGTCATAAACGTATTCGTTATACTTTTTTATTCGATGAATTTAAGCCGAATGGGCGCGGACACGAAGCCGGTGGAAAATCTTAACAAACTACCGCAATTTTTTTCCATGATGTTGCAGTCGCTCTACGTTACCGGTATTGCATTACCGTTGAAAAACAACATGCGTGAGCCGAAGGACTTCTCAAAACCTTTCGGGGTAATGAATGTGTCTTTCGGACTGGTCGTCGCTCTGTACACAACGTTCGGCCTCGTCGGCTATCTGAATTATGGTAGTGAAGTACGAGAAAATATTTTATCGAATTTACCTCCCGGTCATTTGGTCACTTTCGCCGTCTACATTCTGTATTCATTGGCTCTGTGCGTTACCTACACACTCGTTTTCTACGTGTACTTCGATACCATATGGACCAACGTTGTGAAGGATAAAGTTGCCTCGAGCGGCTACGAAAAACTATCCTCGTATGGATTACGATTTATACTCAGTATTTTGGCATTCGTGATGGCGGTAGCGATACCAAACTTTGCACTCCTAACAACCATCGTCGGAACTATTGGTATATTATTGGAAATCTCATTACCCGCGATTCTGCAAATTATTCTGTTGTTGACGAGCGACTCTTTCAGTCCGATGGTGGTGGTTAAGCACGTGTTGAAAGATGCAATCATTCTGATGTTGGCTTTGTCCATGTTCATAATGAGTTGTAAGCACTGTATTCATGAAATAATCACGTTGTATAGTTAAATTCGAATATTAGGTGTTCTATATTTTCTTTTATTTTTATTATTTTCTCACTTTTTTTTCATTTTTTATCTTTTCTTTTTTCGTTAGCAAATAAATATTTGTAACTTTTTAGTATTTGATGTGTGATTCCTCAATCGATGCGCACGGTAGAAGGACCACTATGAAGCGCGGCTAACAAGGACTATTCATAAATAGATAGTGAACACCCATAATTTTGTTCAAACCAGTAGGGAATGGTGCCACTTGCCAGCAAAGGAAACAAGGATTACAAAATACATTTCGAAGATCGAAGCAGATTTTGTTGGAAAACATTAGGCCATAGGGTCAAGGAGGGTAAACGTTTTTGTAGCACGTTTCAGCTTCCCAAAATCGATTATTCGAAAATATTAACAGGGAATCTGTTATATGTTTTTCTTTGTTTGAGAACCTCGCCGTCCGGAAAAAACTTGGTAAAATGTCGACTTTATTTATGATAGCAGCAGAACTTCATTCTATGGGTTCAAAAATATTACATTAAATGACCCGCATTAGGATAGCCCCTCCAAGTAACGAGACATGCAATACATTGCACACCAATTAGCTGGACACCTTCAATGAGACATATATGCAATGCGCCAGACACTATAAGTCCCCCTTCTATCATATGTTACAAGTGCCCCTCCTCGCCGGACAGTGCGCGGCGAACATTGAATTTCTCAAAAAAAAAAAATATAGAACAGCATCCCTGTTAAAATAAGATGGAGCGGAACTTGAAAAAATTTCGACTTTTGAGATAGGGGCACTTGGAAAAACTCCCGATTTTGTTAACGGATGTAGAGAGGAACCTGTTTAATGGGGCACTTGGGACTCATTGCAGGGGTTAAGCCAATTGGTGTTTGGAGCATTGCATATCCAGTTACTTGAGGGGGCTAACTTTCAGGCTGTATACACGGATCTCCGAGCTATATATGATACCATACGAGGGGTACTTAAAATACCTTAGAAGGACGTTCTGAGTCGTAAGGTGTTCGATGCGTCGCATATCTGGCCCATGTATGAAGCGTTGCATATCTAGTTACTCGAAGGGGCTATCTTTCAGGCTTTGATAGGAGAGCGACTTGAAAAACTCGCGGGTTCTTTAACAGAGTTAAACAAGGGATGAAAGGGAACTGCTTTATGGGGAACGTGGGATCTGAAAAATGAATAACGTCATCATTGTGACGTCACAGGCTAATGCTCTGAAGCTGTATGTACACGATAGGAAGACATAGAAACACCGAGCTATACCGGGTGGACCAGAAAGATGTTACCAATTAAATGGGAGTTTGCATTAGATCTGTTCTAGCGAAAAAACACGAAATGTTAGATGTATACTTCAAATCTACAAAATTTGTATCTCAATTTTAACTTCAATTTGGGTCCCTACTCAACTTTCTACGACTTTCCTGAGTCGAGTTATGGACCAAAGTGTGCCAAAAATTCCAAACTTGAAAATTGTTTGAACTTCCATATTTTCCCTGATTTGAAGGTGAAATTCAACGCTGATTCCTAAAAAAATATCTAAATAACCCTATGAAGCTTAAAAGTGGAGGAATTTTTAATTTTTCATTTCGGAACTCTTGGCAAAATGGTCAATTTTTGGCACATTTTGGTCCATAACTCGGCTCAAACAAGTCGTAGAAAGTTGAATAGGGGCGCAAAATGAAGATAAAATTGAGATTGAAGTATACGTCTAGCATTTCGTATTTTTACGCTGGAACAAATCTACGGCAAACTCCCATTCAACTGGTAACATCTTTCTGGTCCACCCGGTATATGAGGAATTATCTGTACAAAGGGCGTCCGTGAAGAAAAATTCATTACAGAAAAATCAGTTTGAAGTTTCAGTTCAAAATATCTCCGCAACTACGAGGTTAATCAAAAAAATGGTAAGGATGAAAATTGAAGAGCAACGCTTCTTCTACAAGAAACGATAATCACATTTTGAATACATCCAGAAACAAATAAAGTAGAGATCATTGAAAATATGACAATGGACGCCCTTCTTGCTGCGATGGAAAAAATTGTGGATTTGAAAAAAAAAGAAAAAAAATTATAAAAGATAGTTTATGATCTGAAACGCACGAAAATCGAGGTCTTCGCAAAAAGGGCGTCCGTCTGACGGACGCCCTTTGAACAGATAAGTCCTCATATGATAGGAGGGGGACTTGAAAAATATTCAAGTTCCAAGCTCTGCCAGCCGGCCAGATAGCGGACATTTTTTTCAAAAAAAAAAAAAAAAAAAAGAAAACAGATAAAACGACGGTCCCTCTCCTATCATATATGGCTCGAGGGTCGAAATTTTTCCAAGTCCCCCTCCTATCATATATAGCTCGAGAGTCGAAATTTTTCCTAGTCCCTCTCCTATCATATATGGCTCGGGGGTCGAAATTTTTCCAAGTTTTTCGCTGGACGGCGCACGCCAGATTTCTCAAATAGCCCCCCCATACAACAGGTTCCTTGTTGAAATTTCAACTCGGGACCCGTAATATATGATAGAAGGGGGAGTTATGGTGTTTGAAGCATTGCATATCTGGCTCATTGAAGGGGCTAGGCAAATTGGTGTACAAAGCATTGCATATCTAGTTACTTAAAGGGCGTTCCCGGCATTTCTCCTTTAAAATTGTTAAAAAGCAAAAGTCCTAGAAAAATAATTCTTCCAATAAAAAATGTTGCTAGTGAAATTTCTTGAAATTCTGTACTTGAAGTTCAGTATGGGTCACATGGTTGTCCAAAAATCGTCGTTGCATGTAGTCAGATCTCCAGTATTCCAAAATAATTAGTCTCGTTATCTTCCAAGCAGCGAAAGCGCCGCTCTCTCATTCCTCTACCTTCTCTTCTCCTTCAAGGCGTTTCAATCAAAATTCTCAAATCTTATAAATTCTTGAGGCTTACCTTCGATCACAATCTTTCTTGGATTTCGCACATAAAATCGCTTAGAGCCAAACACCTGAATACCACTAATATTCGAATCAATTCGGTCCACTAACTTACGGCCAGACATACTGGGAAAATACTTCACAGTACTCGAAGAATAAAGTGAAGGAAAGCTGGAAAAGCCGCAGACACTTTTGCAGCTCCTTCAATGTATTCTTTGAGTACTGTAAAGTGTTTTTCCACCACCAATATTTTCAAATATCTATTCCACCCCCGTCTAGGATATAACCAGAAACTGCTGCTTCAACTATAAAGAAGTATCATCCGCTCCCAACTGGATTGCGGTCCCTCGATCTCCTCCCAATCCAACAAGTCTACTCTTCAATTACTAAACATAGTTTCATCAACAGCACTCTCGGGACACACCTTACCGGTCCTAATTTCAGCCTCTTCACTGAAGCAGCCAAACCTCTTCCCCTCCACTTTCGCACACTAACATCAACTGCCAATTTCCTCGTGTCCTCAGCTCATTTTCCGCAACTCTTACCCAGACTATTTTTTTCCCCATAATTGGATATTTCTTGAAAGTACAGTTTAGAATGAATTTGGAAGTTCTTTAAAACAGAATGCAGCCCGACCCATCCGGTAGAAATTGCTGATGATTTTAGATGAAGGCTTTAATTTCGACTGGAAAATATCATAGGGCAAAATCTTGTTCAGATTTTCCTCAAAAGTGACGTCCGAAATGCGTTCGGATTTTTTAGACTTAGAAGGTGAAGAACTTCGATATACAACGGAATGGCTCACTTCCAAGGCCACCAAATTTTTCCCTACTTTGGATATCGATATCATTTCGGGACCATCAAGAAAACATTCCGAACAAATGAGTTTTCTATTCTTCTTCCAAGTATAAAAATTGAAGTACAAGTGGATGCATAACGAAAAAAGAAATATGTATTCTAGAAATTAAATATCAATTTATCGAAAATTATTTTGAGTTTTCATCCCTTATCAAAATTCCCGTACCTGTGAACATTAATTGTAAATCCGAAAACAGGAAGAAATTAGTCTTCAAAAATAGCACGCTAAAATATATACCAAGTTATATTTCAAGCAAATAAAGTGTATTCGGTGAGTATTGACAGAAACACATCGTTTTTTAATGAGATGACGTCAGAAGAAACCACGACAGATAAAATGTATTTGTTGATAAAGTTTGCCGAAGGTCAATGATGTTGTTAAATCGCCTAATACATTGTTGACTTCCCTAAAGTTTCAAAATTACCACTGAAATGAATTCCCTGCAGCAGGGTTTTAATTTAAGAAGGGTTTTTCATTAGTTAGAGATATCCAGCTTCTATCATGCTTCCGCTATCCACTCCGCAGTAGACGAGAATTTCGTTCTCACATTCGAAAAAAAAAAAAAATATATCCTGACCCCTTGAATTTTACGTTGTCTTACGAAAATGTCAACAATGAGCTCATGAGAATTGTAGAATTAAATACACAACGAGATTATGATTATCATCGCATAGCGACAACATAATTATAATGCGACAAATCCTAATTTTTCTCGTAAGTACGCAGAGAATAAGAGATCAATTCACCACTCAATCATAAAGAATATAAAATAAATTGCAATCGAGTACGACAATTTGTTGAGTGGCATTCAGCGAGTTCGCAATACTCAAAAATCGCTAAAATTTTTTTCTCCCAATTCCTTCGTTTTATCAACAAATTTTAAAACTGTGAATACTATAAAACCAGCTCAAGTTGAAATACAAAATTATCTGATAAAAAATATTTACAACGACTCATTTCGTTCAACGTTGCTACCAGTTCCATTCTACCTGGCTTTGAAAAATTTTATCGAAATTTCTCGCGAATGGCGTACATTTTCATATTATTCAATATTATCGCAGAAGTTTCGGCCTTTCCCATCGATGAGAAAATATTGTAATACGAGTAAGTACAACCGCAATTCATATAGATCATAACTGTAGAAACGAACGAAAAAATAACGGCTTAATTTGCTGTGATTTTCAAGACTGGGAAGCCGAAAAAGGAATTCAAATCGATTCATGATTGGGTATATTTGAGGTTTCAGATACATTCAACTTCAGCATTTTTCCTATATTCAAATGCCAGGGCAATCAGAGAAAAGCTCTAGCTCATTCCAAGACAAATGCAGATTTTTCGATGCTGCTTTAGTATACGATCTATCAGTCATTTTTTGTTTCAGTATGCAATCTATCGAGGCAAATTCCTTTTTGAGTATTGGTACAAAAAATCCACGTCATTTAGAGTTACCCAGGATGCACTACAAGGCAACAGAAAAGTTTTGCAGCCCCAAAAAAGAGTTGTCCTTATTTGAAATCCAGAAATACGTCATGCATAAGTACTTCTTATGGTCAGATACGCAAGAAAGAGGCCCTCTTTCTATTGCCAAACTTCTGCATCAAGCTACAATTGCAATGAGGTAAAGGGAATATGCCTCATCTACTGGAGCTATCCCTTGAGTATGAGCGCCAGTGAAGAGGTTAATGGAATTTTCCAATTGATTGACTGTCATATTTTTAGAGTCTTCAATCTTACTCGTACTTTTGGCGAGAATGTATGGACTGGTCTCATAATATTTTTTGATAATCAATATGAGTATACTTTTCTCCCAAAAAGCAACGATAATCTATCTTGTGAGATGGGACAATGATGGAACTTTTGAGTTGAAAAGTTGAGAAAGAACTTGGTATGATTCATTCGCTGGCGAGACTTAGTATAGGAATTGGCTGAATTCAGGAGCACTAGTGATATTTATTTTTGTGCCTCAAGATCGCATATATACTAAAGCAGCACCGATTTTCTAGAACGTATCTCTAAACCCTAATTGACATATCAAATACCCTGGTACATAATATATGATGTCAGTTATGGAGGTACATAATATGGTGTCAAAAATAAATTATTTGTTGATCAGTCAAGTGATTTTTTGTTATTGAGAATAAATTGTGGGAAATTACTCAGTGTTCATGAGCATTGAACCCAAAAGTTTCAACAAGCATTATTTTTTTACAATAAACGGTCTCATACTCGTGATTTTTGCTTTCAGTCAAACTACCCTCCTCAACAACAAGCAACTCATGGAGTACGTGAAAAAATTCCTATCCTCGTTCCTACTACCATCCAAGACCGCGCCGTTAGAGAAAACTGAAACTAAAGATGATATTGAACGCAAGTTCTCCGAAGTTGAGCTTTCAAAATTACCACAAATTGTCGAATACGAACCGTACGACTACGGAAACGTCAACGAACCCCTATCCTACACCGGAGCGCTTTTGCATTTCGTAAAATATATTATTGGTACCGGAATTCTGGCCATACCGTTCGCATTTATGAATGTAGGCTACATTACTGGCCTCCTGGGTGCGACTCTCGTTAGCGTCCTCTACGTTCACGTCGTACACATGTTACTCTCAACGGAGTACGAACTCTGCAAACGTTTACGTGTGCCAAACCTCACTTACGTTGAGGTCGTCGATAGTACTTTTCGAACGGGAATAAACGGTATTCAAAAGCTAGCATATCCATTTGTAGCATTTGTGTACTTCAACTATGTATTCAACGGTATCACCGGAAGTGCCTCGTACCTGTTGATCATCGGGGGAAATATGAAAAGTGTGTACGACAGCTACAACGATACAGATATCGATATTAAATATTTCGTTAGCCTCGCTATAGGCCCGCTCATCGTTCTATGTTGGATACCACGACTACGATTTCTAACACCCTTATCAATGTTGACGAATATTCTCAACTTTTTCAACATCATTCTGATTCTCGCGATACCAGTGAGTCCGGATCCACGGCGAGGAGTGCCGAAAGCTCATAACGACATTCTCTACTTTCCCCAGTTTTTCGCTTTGTTTTTAGGCGCGATAACTGGAACTGGATTGAGTTTACCAATCAAGAACGATATGGCGAATCCACAAAAATTTGCATCCTCTGGAGGTGTGATGAATGTAGCCGTGCTAATTACAGGAACTATTTATACGTTCTTTGGTTTCTCCTGTTATCTCAAGTACGGCGACATGATTAAAGGGAACGTTCTCCTCAATCTGCCGGCAAAAAATCCTTTATCCATGGTGGTGTACTTGATGTACACAATGGCCGTTTGTGTCTCTTTTCTTTTGAACTTTTACATCTGTTTCGACACCATATGGACTAATTATCTGGGTAAAATGGTGAAACAGTGGTCTTCGGTCAGCATCTCACTATTGGAAAATAGTTTAAAAACTTCATTGTGTATTGTCTCGTACTTGATTGCGATCGGATTACCCCAGTTCGAACTATTCAACGCTCTGACAGGGGCGCTCGGAGTTTTACCGGAAATTTGTATCCCACCGATATTACAAATTATTATGAAATGGCCTCGCGTCGAAAGTGGTTGGGTCCTTATGGATGTATTGAAAAATTGCGTTATCGTAGCCATTGGTTTAGCGTTATGCCTCAGCGGATTAACAAGCTCCACGATGGATATTATTAAATTCTACGATTTGGGAATTTACTTCCGCTAACTCGAGAATATAAAACCTTGAAAGCGTACGGAACGTCTCTTATAGAAGGACAAGATCAAGGATTTTAGATTTGTTCTTCTACAAAACAGAGAGAATTTTCTTTTTTTTTTTAATTTGAAATGGAAATAATATTATCGAAAGACAAGCGAGTGACCATGAGAGATACGGACCCATTGTTCGCGAGGGAAATTAAAAAGTTGAAAAATAGAACTTGAACTTGACGTCCGTGTGACTCCTTAATGTTCTGATAACAGGTCGACACGACTACAGTTATCGAGCATAGAATATGATTTATAATACTCATTACGTAACACATTTGTAGAGTGATTGAAACCGAAACAATGAATATACTGGAAAAGTTTCGTGATTTCTTACACAGACAGACAGACAGACCTTACAGAATATGGGTTTGAAACCTTCAAAAACGCATTATCATTTGAACGTAAAAGCGAACAAGTTTGAAAGAATTTCAGAACTCGGTATCGACTTTAACCGAGTTGAACCATAAAATTTTCATGATCAAAGTCGCAGAAAAACTGCTACTTTTGGATAATGCTGAGATTCTAAACCTTCCAGGCGAAATCGTAGAATTCAAAGATTAAATGCCTTCCTTGAATAGGGGTCACAAATAAATGAATCAAAATGCTCGTCCTCCACTTTCCAAAATGAAAAAGTTGTTTGGAACTTTCTACCGTGTTACACTTTTAGGAATCTTTTCATATTCATCGGTTGGTTATTGAAAGTTGGAATTCATTGCATCGAACTTTTCAAATGCTTCGCTAGAAACAATAATAAATAATGTGGTGGTCATTATTTTTTTTGCCCTATCTTTATGTGAGTTACTCACCGGTGCTTAGTCATATTACTTCAACTGTTCGCGTGCGTCGTTGACATTTATTTATAAAAATTACTCAATTTGAAGAAAGGGAGTTTCAGCAAGTGAACAAATATTTGAGTTTTATTTATTTATTTATTTTTATTGTTGGACTATTATTATTATTATTATTATTATTATTTATTCTTTTAGAAAGTAAGGAACCAACTAAACGAGTCCGTATAAGTCCTGGACAGAAGAGAACATCGTACGAATGGATGGTAGTGAGGTTATTTTGCATAGGTGCAATAAGTAGGAAACAAAAATTAAAACAAAAGCGTCAGAAAAGCCGTCAATCTTTGGTGATCCTTCAGAAAGGAGGATGACTCAATTTAAAATCCTCTTCTTTTATAGTGGTTAGGAGATACTCCAATACTCAAGGTAGATAAGCTAACTCACTATAAATCAAGTTGATCTTTTATTTTAATAACAAGTGAGTCAATTTTCGAGGAAATAAGACGCCAATTTTTTTAGTCTTTTTTATGTCTCCTACAACCTTCATCAGTGACATCATCAAATAAAGATAAACAATAGAGACTGCGACTGCACGAAACGATTTTTCCTCCGTAGTATATCATTGCATATCTGCATCAATGAAGGGGCTGAGCTAATTGGTGTATGAGGGATTGCATATTTAGTTACTTGAAGGGGCTATCCTAATGAGGGTTATGTAATGTATTATTTTTCAACCAATAGAAGTGGTTTTCTGATGACTTCCAAGTTCAACATTGTTAAGGAAGTCGTCGTTTTTTTTTAGTGGGTTTCAAGCATGATAAAACTGGGAATTTTAGTGGAGTTGGGGGTCCGGCTTTGAAAATTCTTTTCGATTTATCAAAAATTACAAAACTGGAAATATTACCTTTTGAAATGTGACTCTTCTAGCAATCTTATTTTAAAGTACTAAAGTAATCATTGATCAATTTTCTCGCGAAACTCGATCCAGATTATGGAGACCTAATTTCTTACATTAGGTCCACATAAATTGAATCAATACTAGAGACGTCGCGAAGCCTACATGTTCGGGGGTCGGTAGCGTAAATCCAACAGACCAGCTTCTTTCAGGAAAAAACCTTGTTTATGAGGAGAAACAAGAAGGAATATGCGGTGTTTTCTGCACTTCTGGCAAATTGTGGTTCCGGAGGAAACAAGGTCTATTCGAAAAAGGGAACATATGCAGGAACCATTTGAATTTATTCGAAGACATGAGAAAATATCGACTTTCATCTACATACGGGCCGATTTATGATACGAGGGAGGCGACAAGAAAATTCTGACCATCGATGTGAGTTTAGATGTACTCTGACACGTAAGGATTAGAAACAGTTTGATGGTTTAAACAAAAGCAACAGCGTCCGGTTTCAACCGCGCAAGTCGGTTATCATCAGACTACTGAAAAACATACAATCAAATCGAATAATCTAAAGAATAAGCTACTATTGAATGAATAAAAGTGCAGCTCATATCGTTCAGCAAGTTCACACCAGGGTTGATTGCTTCTCTTATGGTTTCAATCTCTTTGAGGCTGTTCATAAGTCTTCCTTTCCCGCAGTGGTGACGTAATTTAATGGAAGCTTTAGATTGATCAGGTGACGAGCAAAGGCAGATTTTTCAGGTTTGTTGTTCCTGGCAACTGAAAGATGCTCTTTAAGTCTGGTGTCAATATTTCTGTCCGTTTGTCTAATGTATAAGGCATTGCATTCGGAGCACGAAAGTTTATAGATGCCAGCTTGGAGGATTTTAGATGTCGGAACCTCATTAGATTATGTCTACAACATAATATATTATGTCAGTACAACTGTCTAACATACAAATTCCAGGACGGTATCCCAATGGGAGGATCACTTTAGGTCTGGTCGCAGAGGTGTAAATGGATAACCTTGAAGTAAAACTACTAGTTACGAAAGAAGGAAGGGACAACGTACTCTTTTGGTCCCAGTATGTGGATGACATCCTTTGTGTGTGGCGTGATAAAAACATCAATACTGATACATTTCTTAATAACCTCAACTCGCACCATCCTAATGTTTTCTTCACCTCTGAATTTGGCAGAAATAAAATCGACTATTTGGATCTCACAATCCACCCTAACATCTACAACCAATCCACAATTCCAAGTTTTGAAATTTTCCGTGAAGCCACTTTCACAGGTGTTTCCATCCACCAAAAATCTCTTCATTTATCCTAGGTCCCTATAAGTTCCGAATTTGTGGCCACGGTCTGACGAAGAAAAATGTACTTTTCTGGTGCCTATATCTCCCATACATTTTGAGCCCGAAATACAAAAATCGTCACGCGAAAACCAGTTTTTCAGTACATCATTTTTTACACCAATCTACTCCAGACTCTCGCTGGGAATCCAAAAGGCCGTGATCCACTTTAAGAATCTCCAGGACAATGAAGCCTCCAACCTCTGTCTGACTAAAGTTCTTTCTGGTAATTTGAATAAATTGTTCAACAGCACGCTTCTGACCTCTTTGAGTTCTCTTTCTTTACGACTAGTTGAACCAAAAGACATTCAATTGACAACGAACCTGAAAACGGTCGAGGTAGATTAAAATCCTTATTCAAAATTATTCTTCTGTTGCTTCAACTTCTTGATGGTATTTTCCACAATATTATTGGATATATACGTCGATGAGCTGGGGACAGGTGACAATTTGTGAGATGCTTTTCCACGAGACCTGTTTCGAGAGACGCATGACGTCAACAATGACCTTGACCTAATCTAATTCAGTGACCAAGCTGCGATGTGTCGCGGACTTCTGATTAAGAGGGACGTAGTTCAAACTGGCTCTTGGCACGACAGAAAATACGAGTATCGTGCATGTAAGCTTGAGCGCATTTCACTAAGAGGGGACATCAGGGACAGCGAGAGTGCTGCATGGCGAGAGCTATGTGAGATGGCAGATGACGACCCGTTTGGAAAGCCTTATAAGATAGTGCTGAAGAAGCTAAAGGGCCTCTCAGCAATGAACCGAATGGAGCCGGACGTTGTGGGTCAAATCATTGATGGCTTGTTCCCACAGCAGCCACCACCAATGGTAACGCTACCAATAGTAGAAAAGGATGATATATCCCTCCTAGACACCGAGGAGGTGGATGCAGCAGTCAATAGACTGCGCGGTAAGTATTGGAAGGCTCCAGTCCGGGATGAGATTCCAAATCCAGTCTGGAGCGCCATAGATTCAGTTGACCCAGCACTGCTTGTTGATACATTCAATGCGGCAATTGTTGGGGGACTGTTCCTCGTGCGGTGGAACAGAGCCAGGCTAGCGTTGATCGATAAGAAGGATAAACGATCTGGTCTACCATCCTCTTATCGTCCGCTTTGTCGGCTAGACAATGTTGGGAAACTTCTAGAAAGAGTGATAGTCAATCGTTTGGAGAGCTATCCGAAGGAAAGAGATATAATTTCTGATAGCCAGTACGGTTTTCAAACTGGACGCTGCACATCAGATGCTGTGATCCGGCTGAAGAGGATATAGCCGAGTCAGCAATTGCTATGCGTCAGTTTTGCGCAGCCGTCAGCCTCGACATAAGAAATGCGTTCAATTCAATTCCATGGAAGATGATATTGGAAGCTCTTGTGGACGCAGGAGTGCCCGCATACCTGCTCAGGATGATCAGCAGCTATCTTAGCTGCCGTGAAATCCAAGCAGAGACGTCTGCTGGTACAGTAAAGCGCCCTGTTACTTGTGGGGTGCCGCAGGGGTCGGTCCTTGGGCCGCTTGTGTGGTGCGTCGCATTTAACGGAATCTTTAATGTGAAGCTGCCACCGGGGGTTAAGCTTATCTGCTATGCGGATGACACCCTCGTGGTACGCACCGCCGAAACAACTGTAGCGGTAGAGAGCAGGGTAAACCGGGCCCTAGAGGATGTGACGCGTTGGATAGAGTCGGCTGGACTTGAACTAGCAGCAAGTAAGACGGAGGCCATTTTATTCACGACCCATCGGAAGTTCAAGCCACCCACCTTTCGCCTGCGAGGTGTGGAAATTGAAACCAAGAAGCAAATGAAATACCTGGGCGTCTGGTTTGACTCAACGCTGAGCTTCAGGCACCATTTCCTGATGGCAGCGGAAAAGGCGGGCCGGGTAGTTGGATACCTAAGCCGCCTGACGAGGAACCTAGGAGGACCGAGAGAAGCAAGGAGAAGGATCATGATGAGCACCACCTTGTCGATCCTCCTATATGGTGCGCCAGTATGGGCCGACTGCATGAAGATACCATACCGAAGGAGAGAGATGGTAAAGATCCAACGAAGAGCTGCGCTGAGGTGTGTTAGTGCCTACCGCACTGTCTCGACGGAGGCTCTTTGTGCATTAGCACGTTCACCACCAATCAAGCTCCTTGTTGGGGAGAGAGCGGGGGTGTTCAAAGCAAAGAAGAGAACGACGACCAACCAAGAAGCTTTACGGGTCAAGCAGGAGGCCAGGCGCTCCTCGCTTGTAAAGTGGAAAGCAAGAATTGCCGAGAGTGAGCTGCGCACATGGACAACCCGTGTGCTAATACGCGACCTTGACGAGTGGATGGACCGACACCATGGTCAGCTGAACTTTCACCTGACGCAGGTGTTAAGCGGCCATGGCTGCTTCAACAAGTACCTTCACGAGAAGTTAAGGAAAGTTGAGCAGGCAACGTGTTCGCACTGTAACCAAGGGCGGGATGATGGACCACAACACACCTTATTTAAGTGTGAGGCGTGGAGGCGTGAGCGGGACGAGCTTAGTCGGTCTCTTCAAGAGATTGGGGTAGATGAAGCGCTCAACCCGAGTAGCCTGGTACCCACCATGCTAGGTTCCGAAGAAGCATGGAACCAGGTGTCTGCAATTGCGGCCACCATCATGAAGAGGAAGATGGACCAGGAATGGAATAGGCAAATGCAGAACCACGCTATGGCCTACTCAACACCTGTGTACCATCAACATCCAGATCTGCAGAAAGAAGAGGACCAAGATCTTCCTTGAAGAGAGAAGATGAAGAAACTTCAACAGTGACCTACTATACTGTGTATTGTGTATTGTGGTGTTGTTGTTGTTGTGAGTGTTCTTATGTTTTTTGTGCGTGCCAGGGAGGCACTGCAGCTTTGGCGGTTGCCAAAGCAACTTGGCAGTTCTAGGAGATTCCTCCTTCACTGAAGTTATACCCGAAAGGGTCGATTCCGGTGTTATTAAATGCATACGCAATCCGCATCTACTCCATCATGGATGACGGGCGGTGCCGCACATACGACACACAAGCGATGGGGTATATTAAAAAAAAAAAAAAATCCATTAAGAGGGGAAAATAAATGATTTTGGCGCGCAGCAAAACTCAAAAGTTACTCTGAGGAAAAGAGGACTCGCTTGAGCTCACGAGAAAACGCAGTAACAGATTCGAAAATATTTTTCTCAGTGCACTAATTATTCACTGTATTATCGTTTTTCTTTCTCCTGTCCTTTTCATAAAAAAGGTGACCACTTTGGGTCATAGTGACAAATAGAGACCAAGAAAGGAAAGAGGGACCAAGTCACTAAGATATTGACCCGTTGGCAGACCTACAATGTCCACACTCCTAACATATGAATGTTTTTTCCCGATTTATTCTCGGTGGCGGTGACGGATGAGACGGAAAATGTTCAGTGAGACCATAATAGGAAGAAGGATGTCAAATCATAAACCTGTCTATGTGAGGATTTTGACTTATCAGATACATAAATAGGATTTTCTATTGAATTTACTAACAAGCTTCGTCACAAAGATCAAAATCATAATTGTTGGAATGTGTCGACACCTTCATTCAGAGAGTTACAGCTTATTGGAGTGTCATCAAAAATGAACACACCTCTGATTGAAATATGACAAGAAGCGAAGGAAAACTATTCAATGAAACTAAACTTTCTTCCGAAGCGGCCGGGGCTCATTTCCATAACCCATTCTTTGACCAAATTAAATTCCACAAAGCTCTTCATCCAGTGCAACTTTATTTCCAATATACAGACATTTCCGCGGCAAATTTCGCAGCTTTTTCGGGTTTCTATCACGACATTTTACAGGCCGTATAATATTCACAGCGATCCCAACGAGGGAAAAGGTGATACAATGATAGCGAATAGTAAAGTTATTTTAGAGTATCAAAACTTCACATCTACTCGCCATTTATTATTTACAACTTAATTTATCAGAGTGATTTAGAAATACCGGTAGTAAACGAGAATAACATCAACCGATGCTGATGAGATATTTTATATTTGCATGAAAATAATATTTTATTCGCCATTCACGATATATCCGCTGACGCTCTGCGTGTGAAAAGTTTTCTTTCGAGTCGTTATATTATATGCTGCGATGAGCAAAAATGAGAGATAGAGAGAAAAGGCGTCACCCGAACTTTTTACAAGTAAGCTCGAGTTTCTGACACTTTTTCAAACGCGCGCGTGTATGTGCTTACACACGACAGAACTACACACACCCAGCGCTATCTATGAGCAAATAAAAGTTTCTCCTTTTACGTACAAACGTACGAACTTGTTTTCAAATCGCACAAATTTTTCGAGCATAAGATAGCAGGTAAGAGATAATAATATTGTCCGTAAAACAGTTACCTACGTTATAATACGAATAATATTTTCCGCACTCGGGTGCATATAATACACAGTACACAAAGACCATACTATACTCGTAGAAAACTTTTCGGTCGACGAAGGATATTAAAACGTAAATATTTAGCCCCGTACAAATTACATTTTCTCTTCGCGAATTAATGAAAACGACTTTTTATTTTAATAGTAATGAATAAACAAACTTTTTCGAATTTGCAACGTGGTGGTGACAACGAAAGCGCGCTCGTCGTCAACGATCTCAATTATAACACTTTCAGCACTGCAGGCACGAACTCCAACTCCATCAACTGCGACAACT
This sequence comes from Aspidiotus rigidus, assembly GCA_035079385.1. Classification (NCBI taxonomy): domain Eukaryota; kingdom Metazoa; phylum Arthropoda; class Insecta; order Hemiptera; family Diaspididae; genus Aspidiotus; species Aspidiotus rigidus. The sequence continues at coordinate 138,364 of JAVHKY010000023.1, forward strand.
ACCTGTACAATTATCAAAATGATTCAACGGCCTCGAACAGATCATCGAAGAAGTTATACGATCCTTACGACTACGCTTATCCGAGGAACACAAATTCATTTTGGGGTACGGTATTCCACGTTTATACTGTTTCAGCCGGGCCAGCTCTTTTCCTCATGCCCAGAGGATTCTTTTCAGTTGGCTATTTCACTTCCTTCGTGCTGATGTTCGCTGTATTCTTCATCTACTGGTACAATCTAAAGATGATCGTATGGTCAGAAACACAACTATGCAAAATCAAACATCGGACGTGTATGGGTTACCCGGAAACCATATTGCACAGCTTCGAAGAAGGACCACGCAGCGTGAGATGGTTAGCACCTTATAGTTACCTCGCCATAAGAATACTATTTTTAATAACATGGATCGGAGCTTTCGAATTGGTGATGATCAGTTCCAATTTAAGAGTGATCACTCAAAGCGTTTTTAACGTCAGTATCGGCGTGCAAAGTTCTTCTCTCATCATTTTTTTACCGATGCTCCTACTGACTCTGATACACCGGTTGAAGTATCTTATACCATTGTCCATGATAGCCGACGGTATCTTGTTATTCTGTTTTCTGACGGTGATCCTGCACATTTTCATAGATCCCGAACCTCTGACGATCGAACAAGACGTTGGCTCCTTGGAGAACGTACCAGTTTTTTTCGGATCCACATTATTCGCCCTAAACGCTACAGGGTTGATGTTGCCCTTAAAAAACGAAATGAAAGAACCACGAAGATTCAACTCGAAATGGGGTGTGCTCACATTAACCTATCCGTTCATATCGTTCATGTACGCTTTCTTCGGTCTTTTTTGTAGCTTGAAGTTTGGAAGCAAGCTACTCCAACACGCCACAGTGATCGAATGTTTGGGTATGAACAAGTCCATGTTAGAAATCGTTATGTTCCTGTACACACTGTCGATTGCTCTCCAGTATCCACTCATCACGTACGTAGTGTTCGACACGATTTGGAACAATTTCCTTAGAAATAAGCAGAACAAGATGCGGCACAAGTTATGTTGCGAATACGCGGTGCGAACGGCGGTTTACCTAGTGTCATTCGGAATAAGCTACGGAGTGCCGCAATTGAATTTGATACTCTCGATTTGCGGCACAATTGGCACCGCAGTCGACAGTTTAATATTTCCGGCTCTGATTAATTCGTTACTCATGTGGAAGCTGCACGGCAACTCGCGTAAGGTGAAGCTGATACACGTTAAAAATGGAATCATACTATCTGTAGCAGTTTTCGTCATTTACGCCGGATTATCTGTGAGCATACCACAATTGTTCCAACGGCTCACTAATGTGTTCAAATCTACAAGTACTGAAGACGATGTATTCGACAAAACCTGTTACTGAATTATGACGGCATTTTCAGAAATTAAAATTTTGCAAAGTGCGGAGAAACCTGGGCTGTGAAGTTGAAACCGCAAGTCGATAAACGTGCAATTTTCTAAGGCGTATCGAAGACGAACTAATTTGTTAAACACAATATTTCAATCGAAAAGGGACACTCAGAAAATCGGTACTTTCGATTCTCGTATGCGTGCAGACTGCTGCTGTTTTGTGCATTCTGATACATATTCTTTCATAAATAAACTAGTAATAATAAGGGTGTGATTTTTCGGCCCGACCAAAAATGCGGAAGGAACGACAAAATGATATCCGTTTGCGCCATTTCAAAGTGTGGAACGTCAAAATATACTGTGGACGGGAAATAAAAGTGAAACCCGGGAAAAATGATGATAGAACGACATTCATATATTTTAAAAACGAGAAAAAAAACGGCGAACGCCAAAATGAACATTGATACGCGGATGTTTACAATTGTAATTGTATAGTAGATGAGGTACTGAAGTGGAGGCAGTTGTCAGAAGAGGGATCCCTTGATTCCGACCAATGACGAATTCATTTCCGAATATTATTTAAAAATTGCACAACTGACAGACGTTCCCGAAGAGTGTAAGAACTTTCAATTACTCCATCTGTCCCCTCAGTACCGTTGTTGATGCCAGGGTAGCCCAACACTGCGTCTTCGAACCACTGCGAGTTCTTCTCCAACCAATTGTCGTTGAAGTACTTCACAAATTGAGACATATGCGGCTTCCATTTTTTGAGAAAGTGATTAGATGCGGCACTGAGCGATTATTCACCGCGTATCGATTTTGTTCACAATCATATTCCTCCGAACGTGTGACGGAAACTTGGAGTAAGAGTGATGCCGTGGGGCTTTAAAAGATGTTCGTACTTCTTGGACTCGTGAAATTTTTCATTTTCAATTCTTGGACTTGGAGATATTTTCCAACTGTTGGACTTTGACATATTTTCATACTTCTTGGACTTGTAAAATTTTTTATTTTCAATTTTTGGACTTGGAAATATTTTGAAGTGTTGGACTTCGAATTATTTTTGAATTGTGGGACTTAGAAATATTTTCAACTGTTGGACTTTGAAATATTTTCATACTTCTTGGACATGTAAAATTTTTCATTTTTGATTGTCTCCCACAGTTGAAAATACATATTACAAAGTCCAAGAATTGAAAATGAAAAATTTTACAAGTCCAAGAGTTGAAAATATTTCAAAGTCCCACAATTCAAAAATAATTCCAAGTCCAACAGTTGAAATAATTCCAAGTCCAACACTTAAAAATATTTCAAAGTCCAACCATTGAAAAATAATTTCAAGTCCAACAGCTGAAAATATTTCAAAGTCCACCAATTGAAAAAAAATTCCAAGTCCAACAGTTGAAATAATTTCAAGTCCAACAAGTGAAAATATTTCCAAGTCTAAGAATTAAAAATGAAAAATTTTACAAGTCCAAGAAGTACAAAAATATTTCAAAGTCCCACAATTTGAAAATAATTCCAAGTCCAAAACTTGAAAATATTTCAAAGTCCGACAGTTGAAAATATTTCCAAGTCCCAGAATTGAAAATGAAAAATTTTCCAAGTCTAAGAAATACGAAAATATTTCAAAGTCCCATGGCATCACTCTTACTCCGAGTATCCGCCATGCGTTTGGAGCAGTTTGGAGGATTATGATTGTGAACAAAATCGGTACTCCGTGAATAATCGCCGGCACTGCACTGCACTGAAAGTTTGGAATTGTCACTATTTTGACATTATATGACGTACGCATGTTGTCGTCATTTTCAAAATAAAAAGGCGTTTTGTCAAACTTTCATGACAACGAAAATTTGTCGTTCCTTCCTCTTTTTGATGGCGGTCAATTTATTTCTTCCCTAATAATAATATTCAACAACGGCAGTCCAAATGGTACTGACAAACATGTCTGGTTTTCCATCACCAGGTTATTATTTTTTTATTAATTTGAAAGAAAAATACCAGTATGTTTCTTCTTCATCACAAAACTGGTTACGCCAAAATATTGTGAACAGTTAATGATAATATCTGTTCCCATCAGTTTGATATACGCTAGATATTTTCAATCAGTACGGATACATTCTTATTATGAATGTATTCATGGGTCAAGTTTCCCAAATTCACCCTCATTTATACATAATATATAGCTCTCTTCCTAAATGGTAATAGATGGATGATCGAAATTTCTCCAAGTCCCTCCGCCTCTCCCTCCATCTCGTACAGCTCGATAAACGAACTTCTTCGCAGCCATACAACCTAACTTTGACCGAATTGAAAAGCTATAGAAAATTTCACGCTCTGAACCCTTGTGCAAAGACGGTACTTACCGCCGCGCAATCCATAAGTATGAAGAAGAGGAAATATGGAAAAATTTCAAGCTTTGAACTCTGAGAGAGACCTTGGGAATGTTCCACCTGCGTACCATATGAATGCAAGGGACTACGAATCCCTTCACAAGTCGGACTATGAAAAATTCTCACTTCTGACCCCCATATATATGAGGGGGCCAGTCAGCGTTTTTTTGATAAATCTTCACTAATTTCCATTAAACAATTGAATGCGGTCGATAATTACAAGTTTTTACAAGAGCCCTTGTCGCAATTAAGACTATCAAAAACACAATTTGCCGAAAGGTCGACGGCGGACATTTCTCCTGAATGACTTCCAGTAAAACAGGTACCGTGATAAACGATAAAGTAATGAAATTCTACATCATTGAGAATGAAACGAGGGCACATGGACGCCCAAAGTAGGTTCCCAAAAACTGCACCTCCAGCATCTGTACCCACCCCTTAGGGCATTTCGTCGGTATCCGGAAGGCTCGGGTCAAGATATCTCATCATAATGAATAACTAGACAATTCAAAAACGCATTGATTCTATTAGTGGCCTAACTCCATTTTCTCCTCGAGGTCCGCGCGCCATACAATATCTGTCAAAAGGGTCTAGCCTAGTGACCGAGGGAGCGCTCGGTACTCAACCTAGTAGTGCTGTACCACGCATGCGCCCATATTTACTTCTTCACCAGAGCTCTCAGCCACCACTGGGCGCTCACAAGCAGTGCTTCGCGACTCCGGCTTCTCAGGCGGGTGTTTCTACCTCCTCCTTTCCTTCACCTCTGTCTTGCTCTTTCTCTTGTTGGCACTCCCCCTTGAGCGCTGCGTGTTTGGTGGTGCTGATGTTGGTAGCAGCAGCAGCATGGGGGATGGCTCACGGGGGTGTGAGAGGCCATAACGTGACTCTACATCTGCCACGACTATTCCGCGTTCATTTTCTTCTTCATTAGCTTAGCGGCAAATATAGGTGCCTCCATTGTTCAGAGCTTACATGGAACCAGATTACTCAGATTCCTTGGTGAGTTCTTAAATTTTTCCGATCTCAAGGAGAGACCGTTTTAGCTCTCCCCGCTACCTCGGAATGGATATATGGAGGCGTACGATTTCGAGGTGCATTAGAGCAAGGCTGTGTTGATACTTTCATTATCTGATAGTTCACGCGAGCTTTCTATATGCTTGCGGCTTGTTTCAAGTAAGTGCTCTGCGAGAGTAGAATATTTGAAATGCTTCCATACTTGTCCGATAGACTAGGGCGCTGCCTGTTTCTCCTACATGAGTTATATGGCACTCTCCAAGAAAAAATTTGTATACTATATTCGTTTTCATCCAAGTATTGGACCCGTTCGGTTCTGTACCACATTTAAGGCAGCGTACTCGGGCCAACACTATTCAATATAAACACATCAGATATTCCGCAATCAGATAATGATGTTACAACGGCATACCGCGATACTAGCGACAAGCAAAAATCATATCCAAGCATCAACTAAATTACAAGCTGAGCTAATCAAAACAGAGAAATGGCTATCTAAATGGCGCATAAAGGCTAACTTAGGTAAAAGTAGCCATATTACCTTTACATTAAGAGGAGGAAACTGCCCACCGGTCACTTTGAACAACGAAATAGTTGCAGTAAGAGACAGCGTGAAATATTTGGGTGCCTATCTCGATCGGCGTCTAACATGGAGAGGACACATAGAAACAAAAAGAACGGAGCTGAACACCAAATACCGGAATCTAAACTGGCTAATTGAACGAAGATCGCCACTGTCCTTACACAACAAAACGCTAGTATACAAAATGATACTCAAGCCTACCAGCACCCACTGCCTAGAGCTATGGGGAACAGCAGCCATCAGCAACATGGAAGTCATCCAGCGCTTTCAGACAAATGCCTGCGGACGATAGTAAAAGCAGGGTGGTACCATAACAACAATGAAATACATAAGTACCTGGAAATCAATACGGTAAAGGGAGAATATCAGAAATGAAGTGCAAACTACGAGAGCAGAATACACAGCCATAGCAACGATATTGCGAACCAACTCTTAGACAACAGCGACCAAATACGCCGACTAAAACGATCGCACGTATTTGATACATGATGATAACATTAATAATAATAATAATATAAGATGCACTCAGCGCAATTTGGTTCTGTTTGGCACTTGACTCCCCGTCAAACACCCTGAATGATGATGGCGCAGGGTATGAAATAAGAAGAAGGAGAGAAAATGGTTATGTTTTATCCCACGTACTCTACATGGACGACCTGAAACTATATGCTAAGAATGAGTCAGAAAGGAGAAGACTCTTAAAACACATAGCAGTTTTCTCAAGCGATATTGGGATGAAATTTGGAACAGAAAAATGCAGGACAATGACGATGGAAAAAGGAAAACAGATTACCAAATGAGGAGGTAGAAGTGGGCGAAGAAGAAGTGATAATTAAAGCCCTACAAGAAGGGGACATGTACAAATACTTGGGCATGGAACAAAGAAAGATGACAGAAACAGGAGTAGTAAAAGAAAGATCAAGAAAAGAGCTGTTCTCATCAAGGATTCAGATGGTATGCAAAGGAGGACTCAATGGAAACGTGAAAGCGATCAACACTTTGGCAGTACCCGTGCTGGTTTATTCGTTTCGAGTTATCCCCTGGAGTAATACAGAGCTGAAGGAATTGCAGAGACTCACACGCAAAGGACTCACAAGGGGTCCAAAGTCAGCAGTTGAGAGGACAATGATCCCAAGGAAAAGAGGAGGCAGAGGAATCCTTGATATAGCAAACATGCACGATCGCCAAGTAGGAAACATGAAAGAAAAAAACTAATACCCTCATAAGAGCAATTGTCCATTCTGATGAAAACTTGACTCCTGAAAATCTTAAGGCACCAATAGAAGATATCGCTTGTGTGTCGCATGTGCAGCACCGTCCGTCATCCATAATGGAGTAGGTGCGGGTTGCGTATGCATTTAAAATTGTTTCCTACAACACCGGAATCGACCCTTTCGGGTGTAACTTCAGTGAAGGAGGAATCTCCTACGCGAACCCCCTCTTCTACTCGGCAACTGCCAATACTCGTCAAATATTGAAGAAGTCGTTAATTTTCCCTCTCAAAATCATCTTCCGAATCCACTCCTGGGTATAAAACTCCATGATCGGGACTTGTTCAAGGCTGCGATGCCCCCCTGGCACGCACAAGAAGAGCAGCACTAGAGAACACTCACATCACAAAAAACGACACTATCACATCACATCAGGCGTAGTAAGTCGCTGTTGCGTGAATCTCACTGTATGGTGCTCGTTAGACATATTCGTATGAACAGTGAACGTACCGTAGTAAGTTCACCGGAATATAGGACGCGGAGCAAGCATATAAATGCGAGATTCTTTCAGCAACTATAAAGGCCCTAACAATCTGGATGGTATCCTTCTTCCTCTTCTTCCTGCAGATCTGGATGTTGATGGTACACAGGTGTTGAGTAGGCCATAGCGTGGTTCTGCATTTGCCTATTCCATTCCTGGTCCATCTTCCTCTTCATGATGGTGGCCGCAAATGCAGACACCTGGTTCCATGCTTCTTCGGAACCTAGCATGGTGGGTACCAGGCTACTCGGGTTGAGCGCTTCATCTACCCCAATCTCTTGAAGAGACCGACTAAGCTCGTCCCGCTCACGCCTCCACGCCTCACACTTAAATAAGGTGTGTTGTGGTCCATCATCCCACCCTTGGTTACAGTGCGAACACGTTGCCTGCTCAACTTTCCTTAATTTCTCGTGAAGGTAATTGTTGAAGCAGCCATGGCCGCTTAACACCTGCGTCAGGTGAAAGTTCAGCTGTCGGTTCATCCACTCATCAAGGTCGCGTATTAGCACACGGGTTGTCCATGTACCCAGCTCACTCTGGGCAATTCTTGCTTTCCACTTTACAAGCAAGGAGCGCCTGGCCTCCTGCTTGACCCGTAAAGCTTCTCGGTTGGTCGTCGTTCTCTTCTTTGCTTCGAACACCACCGCTCTCTCCTCAGCAAGGAGCTCGATTGATGGTGAACGTGCTAATACACAAAGAGCCTCCGTCGAGACAGTGCGGTAGGCACTAACACACCTCAGCGCAGCTCTTCGTTGGATCTTTACCATCTCTCTTCTTCGGTATGGTATCTTCAAACAGTCGGCCCATACTGGCGCACCATATAGGAGGATCGACAAGGCGGTGCTCATCATGATCCTTCTCCTTGCTTCTCTCGGTCCCCCCAGGTTCCTCATAAGGCGGCTTAGGTATCCAACTACCCGGCCCGCCTTTTCCGCTGCCATCAGGAAATGGTGCCTGAAGCTCAGCGTTGAGTCAAACCAGATGCCCAGGTATTTCATTTGCTTCTTGGTTTCAATTTCCACACCTCGCAGAGAAAGGTGGGTGGCTTGAACTTCCGATGGGTCGTGAATAAAATGGCCTCCGTCTTACTTGCTGCTAGTTCAAGTCCAGCCGACTCTATCCAACGCGTCACATCCTCTAGGGCCCGGTTTACCCTGCTCTCCACCGCTACAGTTGTTTCGGCGGTGCATACCACCAGGGTGTCATCCGCATAGCAGATGAGCTTAACCCCCGGTGGCAGCTTCACCTTAAAGATTCCGTTAAATGCGACGCACTACAAAAGCGGCCCAAGGACCGACCCCTGCGGCACCCCACAAGTAACAGGGCGCTTTACTGTACCAGCAGACGTCTCTGCTTGGATTTCACGGCAGCTAAGATAGCTGCTGATCATCCTGAGCAGGTATGCGGGCACTCCTGCGTTCACAAGAGCTTCCAATATCATCTTCCATGGGATTGAAATGAACGCATTTCTTATGTCGAGGCTGAAGGCTGCGCAAAACTGACGCATATCAATTGCTGACTTGGCTATCCTCTTCAGCCGGATCCCAGCATCTGATGTGCAGCGTCCAGTTTGAATACCGTACTGGCTATCAGAGATTATATCTCTTTCCTTCAGATAGCTCTCCAAACGATTGGCTATCACTCTTTCTAGAAGTTTCCCAACATTGTCTAGCAGACAAAGTGGACGATAAGAGGATGGTAGACCAGGTGGTTTATCCTTCTTATCTATCAACGCTAGCCTGGCTTTCTTCCATCGCACAGGGAACAGTCCCCCAACAATTGCCGCATTGAATGCATCAACAAGCAGTGCTTGGTCAACTGAATGTATGGCGCTCCAGACTGGATTTGGAATCTCATCCCGGACTGGAGTCTTCCAATACTTACCCCGCAGTCTATTGACTTCTGCAACAACCTCCTCGGTGCCTAGGAGGGATATACCATCCTCTTCTACTATTGGTAGCGTTACCATTGGTGGTGGCTGCTGTGGGAACAAGCCATCAATGATTTGACCCACAACATCCGGCTCCATTCGGCTCATTGCTGAGAGGCCTTTGAGCTTCTTCAGCACTAACTTATAAGGCTTTCCAAATGGGTCGTCATCTGCCATCTCACATAGCTCTCACCATGCAGTACTCTTGCTGTCCTTGATGGCCTTCTTCAGCCTTTTACGAGCCAGCTGGTATTCGGGTGCAACCGCCCGCGCCCCTTCGCGGCCACTACTACGCTCGTATATCCGGCGCTGACGGTTGCACTCTTTTCTCAATTCGGCAATCTTGTTGGTCCACCAGTAAACAGCCCTCCTCTTCTTTGGTGGACACCAATAGAAGATATAGAGGACAGAATAAAAAAAAAAAGAGAAGTGACCCTTGTCACCACATGGAGAGGCAAAGCAATGCATGGTAGGTTCTACAATGAGCTGAATGACGACAGTGTGGACAAGGAGATGTCCTACGCATGGATTCAGGCAGGAACTACCCTGAGACTGAAGGATTTATGTTTGCCATTCAGGACCAGGTGGTGCCGACAAGAAATTACCAAAAAGTTATCATAAAGGATGCAGACATAGTGGATAAGTGCTGGAAGTCCGGAAGCAGGGGTAAAACCATTCAACATGTGTTCAATGGGTTTACAGCACTGGCATGAACGGAATATAAGGCGAGGCATGATGCAGTATGCAAAATTCTGCACCAGGAAATACTGAAACAGATAGTAGGACAGGGTAGGAAGACGCCATATTACCAATATGAGCCAGAACCAATCGTTGAATCCAAGCAATATAAGGTATACTGGGACAGGACAATACACACAGATCGCAAAACATCCCACAATCGCCCAGATATTGTGATATTTGATAAAACAAAAAGAAAAGCGCAGTCAATAGACGTAGCAATCCCGGAGAACCGAAAAATCAAAACCACTTATGAGACAAAAAAGAAGGAGTATGAAGAACTGAAGAGCAAGAGAAGTGGAAATAATACCAACCATAATCAGCGCAGTCGCACAGGACTGGTGCACAACCTGCTACAAGGAAATTTACGCAAGATAGTAGATATTTAATAAGTATAATGCAGAAAGCTGTAGTAATTGGGACGTGTAGCACTGTTTGATTGTTCCTTGGAGATATGTGAAATTGTAAACCTCTCTAACGCTTGATGAATTACCCAGCCGCGCTGGAAATGTATGAATCAACTTTTTGTTGTGAAAACCTTGGATAATAAAATAAATAATAATAGTAGTAACTAAACTGGTATTCAACAAAACTATGTAACTACATAATAAGTTATTATTAATAGAAGAGGATGACAAGATTGATATTTTTGGCTTCTATTAATGAAACAGGATCTCTGGTAGGTGAAGTGGTAAACAAAATAAAAAATTATCTCATTAAAGAAAGCCGGGAATCCATTTCTCAAATAATGAGGAAATCCAACACCTACTAACTACGTTTCAGTCCTAGTCTGAAGCTCATGTACGTACTATTCATCTGTAAGACTCAATGTCCAGATTTTGATCAAAAACAAGGAAAGAACTTTTTGTTTCTTTTCAGTCAAGTGGGATTTGAGCGTCTCTCGCAGTGAAGAAGTGGGTACATAATGCTGCCGCATTTCTTCCCCTTTGATTATTAGAGCGCTCTAATTCGGATTTCAAAATTATCATTCATCATCTACAACGGGGACTTTTTTGGAAACGTTTCCGGCGATTCTTCCAAATCGTTCTCTTCCCCGAATCTATTTGATATACGAGTAGTAAAGGCATTCGAATAGATTCTGACATACCTGAGAAATTCACTTTTAACTACCTTAGAATACTCCTTTATGACGTATTTACTGTAGTGCGGTTGATATGCCCCAACAGTCTCGCAGTCTCCATAACTCGTGCGATTAATACAGGTCAAAATGCACATCAACTTTTCCAAATCATCGTCGAACACCTAGCGTGTCAATCAGCTGTGCCTACCAAATGGAATTCTTCGTTTACCGTTCGTAGTAATGACATCACGCCCGGTAACTACAAGACTAATCTAAATAAATAAAGACAGAATGTAAACAATTCTATGCAATTTTTACTACACAGCGAATTATGTCCTTTAATTTAGGACTACATTCTTCGTATTTCTAATTATGATGACGCACATTCATCACGTATTAAATAGTTTCATTTATTAAATAGTACAACCGTCAGGCATTAAACCTGTAGAGAAATTAAATAAAAAAAAAAAAAATGAAAAAGTGAAAAACAAATTTAGCCTTCAAATAATACCGGTAGTAATATTTGCACATGCTAGTAAAATATGAACGACCGAGTTAGAAACAGTACAAGCTGTGCATAGAGTAGTACGTACTTACGTATTATTATGGCCCCCATAGTCAAAATTATTGTTACTTTAAAAAGGTATAAAACTAGGAGTGATCATGAACTCATATGAAAGTGCTTATCTGTCCACCAAGTTTTCGACGTTAGAATAATTTCACTACTTTCGAAACTAACAATCAAACGTGCGGTTTATTCAAAAATTCCAGAATCTATCGATTTCGCGTGACATCTATTCACCTCGGAGTATCGTGGAAAGTGTTTTCTCAATGTCGCGTCAAACGGATGAGCATGCGAGCTTTAAAAGTATCTTTCGACTCCAGCGAACGAACGGAAAGCAAACACATTTAAAAGAGGAAGAAGACTGCGTCAACAATAAGGAGCCTGTATGGACCCATAATGTGATAATACGAACGAACAACGAGAAGTCGCAGATGTTCAACGAAAAGGTTGGCACTTTTGGATCACCCTTACTCCAAAAAACTACCCACGTGATGAACTGCTACGATCCACACGACTTCGGAAACTCGATGAAGCCAACCTCGTTTAGAAGTACAGTAATCCATCTAATAATTATATCAGCTGGACCACCTCTCCTATCGATACCGATTTCTTTTCTTAAAGTTGGCTACGCAGTCGGTCTCATCAGTATTCTTCTGAGCACAACCTTATACGCATACTCTATGCATACACTTTTATGGTCAGAATACGAAATTTGTAAACTGAAACGAATTCCACATTTGACCTATCCCGACTTGATCTATTTCGCTTTTCAGGATGGACCGCCTCGTCTAAGGTGGTTTTCGAAAATTGGCGGTCGCATCGTCGACGTTGTATTTATAACATTTTGGACTAGTGCTTGCTGTTATAATCTGGCAATGTCAGCCGAAAATATTCGTATTGTATCCAATCACCGCACTACAAAGAACGTGGATGTTCACGTGGTTATGGTCTGTATTTTTTTGCCGGTACTGTTCTTGTGTTGGATGCCTAAACTTAAACATCTTGTACCAGTATCATTGGTCGCTAATATAGCGAATCTACTGTGCATCGGTGTGGTCATTTATGACGTTATATTTAGCGAAGAATCATTCAAAGGAATACCGGCTTTTGGTTCACTAACTCAGCTACCTTTCTTTCTGGGTACCATATTTTTCACTTTAAATGCAACCGGTCTAATGTTACCACTGAAGAAGGAGATGGAAGAACCCGGAAGATTCAATAGCGCTTGTGGAATTCTAACTGCAACTTATATACCCGTATGTTTAATGTACGCTGTTTTTGGACCCCTTTGTGCCTTCAAATACGGATCCAGCGTAAAGGATTCTGTTACTCAAAACGTACAACAAGGTCACCTATCTCTGCTAACAGAATGTATGATGCTGGCCAACGCATTGACTTTGATTTTGCAATATCCTTTGTTCACGTACATTATCTTCGATGTGATACGAAACAGTTTAGTGAAAGGAAACCGAAAACTGTTCACCGGTTCGGTCATTAAGGAGTGCTCACTCAAAACAGCGATAACAATAACGATTTTCTTGATAACTTATTTACTACCGAGCGTTAAAGTGTTTTTAACTTTCGGCGGGGCTATAGGCACAATGATCGATAGTTTGTTACTTCCAGCTTTTGTACAGACTGTAGTTATGTGGAAAGTGAGTAACTCTAAAAAGATATTTTATAGATGTATGTACAAAAATATATCAATTAGCGTTTTAGCTGTCGGGCTGATGATATCGGGTGGGGTATCTTGCATACAAGATATACTTGGGCATTACAATACCAAGAATACTGTGAGCTAAAACGTAACAACAAAAAGTAAAATACTGGGTAGATTGGAAAATGGTCCCTTATTTTCAAGATATTGTTATGGAATCCAAACTGTAACTAATTAAGTGATGGATTCGTGAGATTTTTGAAATTCTCTATAGGTAAGATATAGATGGAATGACTAAATCTCTGAAGGCGATTTTACATAGAAGAGTTTGTTATTGGTAGTTTTCGGTATTTTCAAAATCCCTAAATACCGTCTTTTTGCTACCTTATAATCGATAGTTCTATAAAATTTTATACGCACAATAAAAGTTTATCGAATTTTTTATTCTAATTTGATCTCAACTAATCATTATTTATAATTTTTCACCCTCTTCCATTGGCTGTAGTAGCGTAAATAATCTCTATCTCAAAGTACAGTCCTCGTCATTACTTTCCATAGAAACGATTTCTATCACAAATTATACTTAAATTTACCTAATGCACGGAGGAGGATGTGGGCAATATCAGAGTAAGGAAAAGGATGAAAATTGGAATCAATTTTTGCTAAAATTTCGACAAGTATAGAGAGAAAATCAATTGTAAAATGGAATATTTCTTCCTCCCTCCCCTCCGAGGTAAACGAAATTCAAAAATCAACTGGTGAATCTACATCGGCATTTTTTCGTTCAATACCAAACCTGAAACTCATGATATGAAGCTATAAATTGTGACCTATATAAGTATGTTATTCGAACTATAAAAGCGTTCGCAAAAGTATACAGAAAAGACTTTAATGTTCTTCGAGTCATAATATTTCCATTATATTACGGATTAATCACCTGATATCTAGCTTGACTCATTTAAATCATACTATATTTTCATCATGAACAACAATAATTATCAATAAATTAATTAAAAAGATTACGAGAGTGGTATAATTTCGTAAAACGAGCGCAAGCGCTGTGCAGAAAAATTTAAAATAAATAAAATATTGTACAACTTGATGTTTCCTTCTGAGAGATGATTGCGCCTGTGGAGTGTTGACGTAAAACTCTACCAGTGTTGACTGAATACTCATCGACTTGAAGAGAGACAAATGTAACTCTCAAACTTTGTGTTTCTATCTATGCGTTGAGACATTTTCTATACTTGACCACTTCCATAGCGAGTATTCAAAAATAATATCTAACATTGGTTTTCCAAAAATTATAAATGGAGCCTCGATAAACATCTAAATTGGAAAGTGATTCAGAGTATCAAGGAGAGAACCTCACTTTACATATAGTGTACTCTTGCCTCAGTATACAAAGTTGTTTCTTTTTTCAGGGTCGTGAGTATTTCAAAAAAACCCTGACAATCAGTTGAATGCACATTAGATTCTACACCACACAAATGAATGGCTCATTCAAACGTTTCATAATCGAATGAGACCTGAAAACAATCTTCAATTTTTCTATTACCATTGTCACCAAATTCAATCCCCACTCATTTTAGCTACCTCTTCTTATACTCCATTTAAATCACGTCTCGAAAGCGAGCGTTATAAGCTGATCATGATCAGCTTCAAACTGACTATCAGAATACACAACATTTTCTTTGAATTTTTTTTTTTTTTTTTGGGGGGGGGAGGGGGGAGGGAGTTAATGAAGTTAACAAACAACTGCTTGTAAGCAGTGGTAATGCAAAAAGAAAGCAGAAAAAAAAATCGAAAAAAGCAGTCACTGTGCAAAGGCTTCTGGTTAGGGCTGCTTTTAGCTGAATAGATTGGTCAACTAAAAGCCAGCTAAAAAGCTGATCAAGTATCATCTGCCGCTACTGCTAAACCGATTAAATACTGAAGTTCATCACTTCTGCTTGAAAGAAAAGCTAAATCAGATAAAATCTACCTTTTGAATGAACTATCTCCAACACTGAAATGAAAGGTATGTATTCAAATAAGCTACATATCATTTGTATGTTATGAGCTCTATGCAGGGATAAAATATTTCACATAGGAAACGACTGAGCGCACCTCATGTCTACAGACTGATATAACGCGTTAGCGTTATCGGACGTGGCTACTTTTTAAACTATGTATTGACCATCCATTTCCTTCATTGGATCTGCAAGAATATTGATGACTTATAGGTATAGTCTATTTTTTGCAATGATACAATCTTGGCGCACGTCAAGTCAGCTTTTATGTAGATTGGTGTTTGGTGCAAATCAATATTATCAACTTTAAAACGTTTTATGGTTTTTATTTTCTTACGACTCGATATTTCATATCGTGTACCCACGCTCTACATTTCGTTTTTTTTTTTTTTTTTTTTTTTTTAATTTAAATTTAAACATTATATTTAGTCATGAAAGTTGGGCCCCACCCCTCTCATGACGAGTTCGAAATATACTGTACTTATAACTATACACTTAACTCTACCTATTGAAAGAGGGTATGACTTCTGTTTTTATTTCATTTTACTTATTTTATTATCTTATTTATTTATTAATTTAATTTAATTTTATTTATTTATTTATTTTATTCATTTATTTTATTTATTTATTTATTCATTTATTTTTTATTTATCTATTTATTTATTTATTTATTTTTTCCTTCCTTCTACTCTCAGTCTATTTGATTTCTTTTTTGGTTTTTAATATCTTTCTTATAATTATATCATCCAATTTTTGGTGGCATTCCCCGTTCTGCAAGCACTGTCCCAATTCCTCTGTAGTTATTTTAACATCCCCCCCTGATACGATCAAAATTTTTGCGTCCGGATCATCATCAGAATTTAAGCATTCCCTTCATTGACTATCATTTTATAATATTGAAATTTTGGAGGTAAGTTGCAAAATTCCCATGTCCCGTCAAATACTGTGTCAAAAAATAATTTGATTTCAATTTCTTGTTTTCAAGTCTTATCCCTATGTCTGGAATCAATTTAGCCGTTCTCCTACCTCTCTTTTCTTTTTCATATTGTTCCCGCCAATTTTTAATTGTATCTAATCTTATAGTTTTTATGCTTTCTACCATTTCTTTTTTCGTTATTTTATTTTCTTTGAATTTAATTTTCAATGTTTTTATTTTGTTAAGTTGGCTTAATTGCAAATCAATTGGGGTTATTCCAGCTATAACGTGTGAGGCTGTATGAGATACTGTTCTGTATGCTGAAATTATTCGTATTAATACTGTCTTCTTTTAGAGTGATTTTAGTTTCTCAATCTCAGTATTCCTAAGCTTCTCAAAATAAGCAAGGGAGCCATATTCTATTATTGAGCGAAAAAGTGCATTGTACAATCTTTTATATGTGTCCATACAAAAAGTGTTACCATATAAAGCCCGAATTTTATTATAATATTTTGTAAACATCTGAAAATTATAAAGTACTGTCAGCAGTAATAAATTTTTTTAAAAATGCAGGAAACTAGCAAAACGACCCCTTGAGAACATAGATGTCTACAAAATGCGAGTTCTTTAATGGTGTTGAACAAGGGGTGGCAAGGAACCTGTTTTATAGGGTACATGGGACCTAAAAAATGTAGATTGTGACGTCACAAGGTTGACCTATGACGACATCAAATTGTGACGTCATAGCTCCGGACTTTGGAGCTATATCTTTATATAATAGGAGGGGAACTCCTGAGCAAAACTGATCTATGACGTCATCAGATTGTGACATCACCGGGCTGACCTATAATGTCATCAAACTGACGTCGAAGACCCAGCCCCCAAAGCTATGTATGATAGGATGGGGATGTAGGGAATTTCAAACTCCGAACTGTGCCCGCCGGTGTATCCCCTCCCCCATAAAATAGGCTTCCTGTTAACACATTGGAGGTGACATGAAATTTTACAGAAAAGACTCAAGGATGGACACATACACATATAATCTTTATAGGACTGTAATATCCGTATATGTCACAAAAAGAAAGAAAAAAACTCTAGGAGTTTTCTGACGAAGTTCTAACAAGCACTCTGTTGCACGAGGAGTTAGAAGGGTCAGCTACTGTATTTATCGCATATTTTATCTGTTTATCAATTAATTTGTTGATCATCTAATGTCACGTTCACATAAAAGAAGACCTTTCCAATTTTTCCTAATACGCGCGTGCTACGAAAGCGCGCTCTTTCAAGTGAAAAGCGTTGGCAAAACTGGTGATTGCCCTACCGTGCGTCACGCTATTAAACGTGCTTTGGAACAGTGGGGAAAATCTCATTCCTTCACTGTTTCTAATTTCATTTCTGCACTGTTTGTATTTACTTTTTTCCCGGGTTAGATGCTGATGACAGTGCTATGTTTTGAGAATTGAGAGGATTTCTATCCTTTGAAAGGATTTTGTTCCCAAGTTCAGACTGACTGAGCTTTTGTGATAAAATTGAAGTGTTATTTCGGAAATCAATTAAGAGTTACCAGTATTTTATAAGAAATATGAATTCCAACCGAGATTCTGTAGTAGACGAACTCGAAATGGATGATGATAATCTCGATGATCTTGACGACGAAACACCATTACCCGTTGATGATAACGAAAAATATATCCCTGGATCTTCTTCCGATCAAGGAAAACGTATATCAACGCGTTTGAAAAATTTATGGCTTGGAAAGCCGTTGATTCTCGTTTTTCCGAAAATCTTTTACCCGTTTATTTTAAATAATTATCAACCCAATTCAAACCATCAACTCTCTGGCCTCAAACCTCGAATCTGGGCAGCGCAGTGGATTACAGAGGGAGGAGATACTTCTACTCTTCAACTCAAAAGCCAATCTGAATCACATTTTTGGCGAGTTCATTCTCTCTCACACCTCTCAGAGAGAAATTTCTTTTGGAGCGTAAAATGCAGGAAAAGGAATCGGAAAATTACAATAGAGATTAGACAGAAAAACTTATAGCATCTAGTCGTTAAGGGAAAGGATACTTTACTACTGTCTTAGCCTCAGGTTAGATATTCATTAAAAAAGGAATAACTTCGTTTAAGAGTCAAAATGTCGTAACACCCAATTTCGTGCTCTTTTTTCTTCAGCGTGGTAAGCTTGGGGCTTGAGTACTTCTTTGGAATGTTCATGTAGTCCTTTCGCACCTAGCAGTTTTTTCAAATTCTCCTCATGGTGATTTGGTGTGATGGCCGGTTTTGCCTCTTTGGCACTGTATGCAGGCTCTGGCCCACTGTCGACGATCCTTCTGGATATTTGGGAAACGAACCGTTTAGATACAAGTATAGCTGTTGAGTTGTGATTTGTGTGGGATAAGTTGTGCACCTTATCGAATATTTGGCGGTGAAATCGTGCAGGGATATAGGGACGACAAACTCTGTCCGGCGTAACCTCGCGGAGGAGATTTATTGTAGTGCTTGGAATTATTACTTTTTGGAGTTTAAGTCCTGTTTTGGTGTCCTTTATCAACTCTCTCAATTTGCCATATTTCTGCTGTTCTTCCGGTATCTCTTTATAAGTAGGAAATCCATGGTATAAACAGAGTCGACGGGTGTCTGCAGGTATGTTTTCCTTTCCGGGCAAATATCGAATATTTGTCGTAAATTGACTGATAAAATGTAGTTCGAGGATACGCTTTTTCGGAGTTTGTAGTGAACATGTACTGCAACGGCTTATGATCAGTGTACATACTGTAAATTACCTGCCTTTGACCTGCGTACGGAAGTGTTCGATCGCTGCGTATGTGGCGAGTAGCTCGCGGCCATAAGTGCTATATTTCTTTTCAGTTGCTGACAGTTTTCTTGAAAAAAATGCGATTGGTTCCAAATTTTGACCTCGGCACTGGTATAGCGCCCCGCCAATAGCACTGTCGCTAGCGCCGGTACACAACACACTATCTCTAGTGACTTGTCTGAGTGCGTTTGTGTTACTGCTGTGGAAGGTTTGAACTTTTCAAACACTTTTGAAGCATCGTCTGTCCAAACTATTGGCGTTTCATCCTTCTTTTCATTTGAAATTATCAATTTCTGTGAGCGGTTTTGAATACTTAGTGGACATAACCTTCGAAGGAGATATGATTTGATTTTCTATATCATCTTTGTGTGAGTGGATCCTTGGCGACGTTAACGCGCCATTGTGTGAAAAAATGTAAGACCAACTTTTGGTTTCTTAGTTGAAATCATTCAAAAGAATGAAGAAGAGTGGATCTTATGATTTCACTATCTTTTAGTACAATAAGTGGACTGTACATATGCGGATGGTGATACGGTTCACGGTCCAATTAATACATCGCCTGAAAAGTTCAATAGGTACCTTTTTATTTAGGATGGCGTTATATACCGGTACTGTACTTAATTCACCGTTAATGCACTTCGTGTGTTGTGTCACTGTGTTGTAAGCCAATTAGCGTTACATACGTAGAAGACACCACGTGAAGGTTAGCTTACTTGTCTTTCATCCACCCAAAAAAGGGTTTCGTCGTAATTTACGGAAACGTAAGTCACCTCTCTCATTCACCCTAAGAAGGGTTTCGTCATAATTCACGGAAAATTCACGATGCTCCACAGTCTGGACACTCCTCTACCTCACGGGGAGGCAGCAGGATTCTGTAGATATTACACCAGACTCGAATTCTTCAATCGCGGAGGCACAGACGGGGCAATGATGAATAGACCGGCGCTGTAATTTCTTTAAACCTGGTACTGCCGCAGTCGCCTGACGTTTCCTTCTCTGACGAGGCTCTCCTGACACTTCCCTATCAGCAGTACTCTTATTGAAAGAGCACAGCTGTCGCTGAGAACGTTTAGGGCGACCTCGGGCTTTCACTTTGGGCCGGAATCTTAGGTCACGAAACTTCCCTGCGACCTCAGAACCAACAACTACTTCCTCATCGCGTGGTTTAAGAAGGGCTCCTCACGCGACTCCTGACTCATCTCTTGCTTATTCAATCTCCGTATGTTCAGATCGTGAGGTAGCAGATTGTGTCAACTCGGCTTAAAAAAGTACAGTACCGGTGCGCTGTGTAGGAACTGACCGACCGGAAGGCGCTCTCTGAGAGTGTGCCGCGCCGCTTTGAATTGCGCTGTTCGTTGCTCCAATTCCGTTGTTAGTGGTTGCTACTCCCATTGCAGCTCCATGGTACCACTGGTTATATTTCTGGAACCATTGTTAATCGAAATAATCCAAGAATTCGTCAACTTTCGCATCCTTCTTGCTTCTCCACTTACTCAAGAATAACTCAGACGCTTTTTGAAATATTTCTGAAGACCGACAACCTCTCAACGCGTTAATGTCACTTTGAGCCCTTTTTTTACCTTTCATTTGCAGTAGTCAATTTTCTATTTTTTGTCGTGCAGTTTAATATTCCCCAATAGAAAAACCAGCCATCTTCATTAAAAATTCTTTAAAAATTCACTTTACGAATGTAGTGAACTTTTTCAAACAAATAAGGAAATGAAATACGCTTTTCTCACTAAATTTCCTCGAACAAACGCGTCCTCCTTTTCCGACATCGATATTATTGTTACAACTATACATACTCGTGAAATCCGTTCGGTCACCAACATTTTCGCAGAATTTCAGAACACGAGAAATTCGTCACTATAGCCAAACTCTTATCTGAAGTTTTCTCGTTTTTCGTACTGTTCTTACCTTGGCCTTCGATATATCAATTAGTATGTACAGACTCGTAACATGTTTACAGCACGCAGCTTACGTTAGGGTCTGTGTAGTCGAAATTGCCACCGCATTAGAAATAAAAACACAAGTGTAAGTTATGCTGACGTAGCACTTACGTATCACTTAGGTAGTGTATCTGCGTCCTGAAAGCGTTCTGAGTTCTGGTAAAATGATAAATTAACACAAAAAAGTATTACGTAATACTGTAAACGTATAGAAGTTTAGTCGAGTGTTGTGATTCTGCATTACTTTAAATACAGAAAATATTGCTCGATCACTCGTTTGCCGATATCGTACAAAATGGATAACCGTCCGGGTAAATTCATGAACATATTCAGCCTGCAAGGTTCCGACGATGACCAGACGAGCATTGCAAAACAATCGAACCAAGTAAATAATTACAACTCGATTAATAGTGCTCATATGAGAACGAATAGTATGGAGACGGTGTGGGCTTACGATATGGACGTAAGTACGAGTAATGAGAATTCACCCCCGCCCGTCGAGACTGCAAGCAGTTACGGAATACCCTCGATGTTGCGAACCACGCACATGGAAATGGAATACGATCCGCATGATTTCGGAAACACAGATAATCCCACTTCGTTTTGGAGTACGGTGATACACTTGATAATTATATCGGCAGGGCCAGCAATCTTGTCTTTACCAGTTTCCTTTTTGCAAGTTGGCTACGCGATCGGACTCATCGGTACACTCATAAGCGTTTACTTATACGCTTACTCTATGCAGACGCTTTTATGGTCCGAATATGAAATTTGTAAATCGAATCGAGTTCCTCACTTATCCTACCCCGATTTGATATATTTTGCTTTTAAAGGCGGTCCTTCCAGATTAAGATGGTTCGCGGAATTCGGTAGATACACTATTAACGTAGTATTTATCGTACTATGGGCTAGCGGTTGCTGTTATAATCTCACGCTGGCCGCTGAAAATATTCACATAGTTTACAATAGTCGCTGGACCCACACGAACAAAGATGTTCATACAATCATGGGATGGCTAATTATACCGATATTATTACTGTGTTGGGTACCTAGACTGAAATATCTCGTACCGGTCTCCGTAATAGCGAATATGGCTAATGTATTGTGCATCGGTGCTGTCGTTTACGACGTAATTTTTAGCAAAAAGTCATTCGAAGGCGCTTCAGCAATCGGATCAACATCTCAATTACCGTTATTCTTGGGTACAGTGTTCTTTTCAATAAACGCGACCGGTCTGATACTTTCTCTAAAGAAGGAGATGAAAGAACCTGGGAGGTTCAACAGCCCATTGGGCGTCTTGACAATAACTTACACAATTGTATTCTTTATGTACACACTATTCAGTTTGTTATGTAGTTTCAAGTACGGATCCAGCGTAAAAAAGACAGTAACGTGGAACGTAGAACAAGGTGAATCTTTAACTGAGTACATGATATTAGCAAACGCTTTTGCCTTGATTTTTCAGTACCCTTTGTTGGCTTACGTAATATTCGACGTGATTTGGAATAATATGATGAAAGAGTCCAAGAAAATTTGGTCTAATCTGGTTGTCTGGGAGTATCTATTGAGGACAGGAATTACAATGGCTATTTTTTTGATTACGTACGTCCTACCGAGCGTCGAACTCTTCCTAACTTTTGGTGGTGCTGTGGGTACAATGCTGGATAGTTTAATATTTCCTGCGATCATTCAAACAGTAGTGATGTGGAAAACAAGCAAGAATAAACGAACATTTAATCGCTGCTTGTATAAAAGTTTGGCGATAAGTATTCTAGCTATTGTATTGATGGTGACTGGAGGTGCTTCATGCCTAAGCGATATACTTCGGCATTATAGGGGCGGGGAAACGACAAGATAAACATTCGACAACCAGGGTTTTGATTTGATGACTGAGATTACACCATTTATTCATACCTTCACGAGGTCTTCACTGGTGCCCATAGCATTCCGGAAGCATACAAACGACAGAAAATCTTCCATTTCGTCATTCATTTTTTTCATTCCATTTCGGGATTTTCCACATCGCTTCAAGAGAAGAAGAGGTCCCGTAATTAAAGGATTCGAATGAATTAGATCTGTTCTTGTACATAAAAATCTTTGGCAACATGTTCTAGATTTAAG
Source organism: Aspidiotus rigidus (assembly GCA_035079385.1). Classification (NCBI taxonomy): domain Eukaryota; kingdom Metazoa; phylum Arthropoda; class Insecta; order Hemiptera; family Diaspididae; genus Aspidiotus; species Aspidiotus rigidus. The sequence goes on from JAVHKY010000023.1 coordinate 161,268, forward strand.
TAGATTGACATTTGAAATAAAATATCAATAATTTTCATGTACTTATTTTTGTTCTGATTCATGAACATGTGCATCGAAGTTTTAGAGGATGATTCATTTCTAGTTTTTCCGAGGATGAAAAAATTTGCTCACATCAAATGAAATAAGGGGAAAAAATTGTAGTGAAATTCCTTGCTTTTAGCACATACCTTGATTGTAGCACTGGAACGAGGGAGAATTTGTCGATAAGGAACGATTATTGGGTCAAAATTTTTGCAAGTCTTCCTCCGCATACAGATATAGCTCAATGATGGGAATTTTTCCAAATTTACCGCCTACTGTACATAAATAGAATGCCAAGGTTAACATTTCTTCAAGTTCCATCCCCCCCTCATATAGATAAGGCTGGATGGTTGAAGTCCCTCCCTCTTCATTTCCAGAGTTCTCTTTCAATATCTAAATCTAAAATATGGAGCAGAAAGTTTATCTGTCTGTCCTCTTATACTTCAAGAACCGCTTACCCTATCGATCAAAACTGTCAACTAATACTTGTGTTACTCAGGAATACATCTTAAGGCATGCTTGAAAATTTCAGCTTCCATATAAACGATGTTCTCGTTAAAAATTGTGTCCTCGCTTTACGCATGACTTGACGCGACGAAAGGCAAATAACGAAAAAGGAAAGGACAGAGAATCACGCGCAGCAAAAGCGTATCACTCTGTCCATCAGCGCATGCGCAGCGACGCGAGATCGGGAGTACAGTGTGATGTCAAATGTCGTACTTTCAAGGTCGTCTTTGTCCTATCATTGGTATTTGGGCCGACCATCCGCTAGGATTGCTAATTACGCGCGTGACTTGTTTACCTAAGATGGAATTCTGCCAAAATCAAAAGGGGAGCTAAACTATGGCGGTACGTATATGAGAGAAAAATGAAAAACTTGGAATAACTCTTGAATGAAGCGGTATTGAAGATTTTGTCATCTCATCTAATTTGTAGAATTATTATTTGTGAACATCTATTATGGGATGTCCGGAAGCCAAAGCTGCTTCACTCAAGTGTTATTTTGATTTGTTCATTTTTTCCCCATATACCGTCAGTGGTCAAAATTAAATGTCTAGCTGGCCAAAAATACAAAAAATGTGATTCGAAATAAACTCATGCTATCGAATACAACGTGTTGTTAATACCCTAGAAAACACACTTCCAAACTTTGTTCACGTGATAGGTGTCTGTAGTGTTGCCATAGCAACAATGAAGTTCCGTCCACACGCATGCACAGAAGGACTATGCGCTGTTTGTGAACTTGTGATAGTAATACCACAAAATACCGGTTATGAACGTAGTAGGTGTCTGATTATGCTGTTGATTATCTACACATTTATTGATTGCGTTTCACTTTGGGTCAATTGTTGAACCACGGCTTAAATAATTACCATAGTAAGTATCATAATTTACCCTTTTTTGAAAAGAAAGTAGACAATAAAGAAAAAGTTTTACAAAGTTTTAAAAATTTGTTTTTTTTTTATGTGTTGCTGAGAGTCCCCGGAACAACATATCAAAAATCTAGCGTCCACTGCTGTCCACTGTTGTTAATACAGTCCATTTAATTTGTGAAATTTAATCGCTTGTATGCAAAATCACTACAAACGGTAACAAAAAAAAAATTTTCAAGACAAGGAAAGACTCTGGTTTCAGTTACATTTTATTTCTTACTTTTATAAGGTCTGAAAAATTTGTTCCATTGATTTTTCCAGTTAGATATAACGACTCATCAAGTTATTACACACGGAATGATGTACAGGGCAATAAAAAGGGTGTGATTTTTCGGCCCGACCAAAAATGCGGAAGGAACGACAAAATGATATCCGTTTGCGCCATTTCAATGTGTGGAACGTCAAAATATACTGTGGACGGGAAATAAAAGTGAAACCCGGGAAAAATGATGATAGAACGACATTCATATATTTTAAAAACGAGAAAAAAAACGGCGAACGCCAAAATGAACATTGATACGCGGATGTTTACATTGTAATTGTGTAGTAGGCCAAGACGAGGTACTGAAGTGGAGGCAGTTGTCAGAAGAGGGATCCCTTAATTCCGACCAATGACGAATTAATTTCCGAATATTATTTAAAAATTGCCCAACTGACAGACGTTCCCGAAGACGTTCCCGAAGAGTGTAAGAACTTTCAATTACTCCATCTGTCCCCTACGTACCGTTGTTGATGCCAGGGTAGCCCAACACTGCGTCTTCGAACCACTCCGAGTTTTTCTCCAACCAATTGTCGTTGAAGTACTTCACAAATTGAGACCTATGCGACTTCCATTTTTTGAGAAAGTGATTAAATGCGGCACTGAGCGATTATTCACCGCGTATCGATTTTGTTCACAATCCTAATCCTCCGAACGCGTGGCGGATACTCGGAGTAAGAGCCGTGGGACTTTGAAATATTTTCGTACTTCTTGGACTCGTAAAATTTTTCATTTTCAATTCTTGGCCTTAGAAATATTTTCAAGTGTTGGACTTCGAATTATTTCAACTGTTGGACTTGAAAAATTTTTCATTTTCAATTCTTGGACTTGAAAATATTTTCAACTGTTGGACTTGGAAATATTTTCAACTGTTGGACTTTGACATATTTTCATACTTTTTGGACTTGTAAAATTTTTCATTTTCAATTCTTGGACTTGGAAATATTTGTTGGACATTGAAATATTTTCAAGTGTTGGACTTCGAATTATTTTTGAATTGTGGGACTTGGAAATATTTTCATCTGTTGGACTTGGAATTTTTTTTCAACTGTTGGACTTGTAAAATTTTTCATTTTTGATTGTCTCCCACAGTTGAAAATACATATTACAAAGTCCAAGAATTGAAAATGAAAAATTTTACAAGTGCAAGAGTTGAAAATATTTCAAAGTCCCACAATTCAAAAATAATTCCAAGTCCAACTGTTGAAAATATTTCCAAGTCCAAGAATTGAAAATGAATAATTTTACAAGTCCAACACTTGAAAATATTTCAAAGTCCGACCATTGAAAAATAATTTCAAAAAATTCCAAGTCCAACAGTTGAAAGTATTATTGAAAATGAAAAATTTTACAAGTCCAACAGTTGAAATAATTTTAAGTCCAACAAGTGAAAATATTTCCAAGTCTAAGAATTAAAAATGAAAAATTTTACATGTCCAAGAAGTACAAAAATATTTCAAAGTCCCACAATTTGAAAATAATTCCAAGTCCAAAACTTGAAAATATTTCAAATTCCGACAGTTGAAAATAAGTCTAAGAAATACGAAAATATTTCAAGTCCCGCGGCATCACTCTTACTCCGAGTATCCGCCATGCGTTTGGAGCAGTTTGGAGGATTATGATTGTGAACGAAATCGGTACTCCGTGAATAATCGCCGGCACTGAAAGTTTGGAATTGTCGCTATTTTGACATTATATGACGTACGCATGTTGTCGTAATTTTCAAAATAAAAAGGCGTTTTGTCAAACTTTCATGACAATGAAAATTTGTCGTTCCTTCCTCTTTTTGATGGCGGTCAATTTATTTCTTCCCCAATAAGAATGGAAAAACCTGAGTTAACATCCAAAATTACGCCAGTTGAAACACAAAACTACTTATTTGAATACATTGGAATGAAGAACTTGGGTGACTTAGATGAAGATCGTTTGAAAAGTAAGATCAAGAGTTTTTGTATCAACTTACAAAAGCGGTGGAAAGCTGCTAGATCAGGAATTTCATACTTTGAGAAAAAGAATGAGTCTTGGTTAAAAAATGAATTCAAAGTATCTGATATCGCAATGGTGACCCCTGGGAGAATACAACCCATATCTAATCCTGGTCCATAAACACGGGGAAGACCTCGTACATTATTTTCTGGAGCTTCTGAAAGAACAAAAAGGCGATCAATAAAGAGACTTCGTGATTCGACTTCATCAGATGAATCGTATGAGGCTGCTATTTCATCATTGAATGTGGAAGGTAAACGAGCAGCGGCCAATATAGTTCAACAAGCTACAAGATTTTCCCCACGAAGACCTGTTCTTATGAGAAAAATACTTCGAGAATCAAAAATGAAAAATATCATTCCTATGTCAGCTGATGAAGGATTGGCTTTCTTCATGGAACTTCGACTTACCAAGGCTAAGTATATACTCAACTTGTGCAAGAAAATCGACGACGAAATCCAAACATTTATCCTTCATACACAAAACTGATGGAGGCTAAAAAGGAATGTTACTCAGAAGGAGTTGAAATTGGAAAATTTGGTAAGAAAAATCTTGAATTTTAACTACACCAATTTATGCAATTTGTATTCATATAAGTAAAAAGAGAAGAGAGGAGTAAATTTGCAAAAATATTCAAGATACCGTATGGGACTAGTTTATTTATAGTCTACAAAACATCATTGAGCAAAAGTCTTTTCAGAAAAAAACTGGTCGAGTACAGAGTAGGCTGAATATTTCTGCAAATTCACCTCTTTTCCCTAACTTGGAAATAGTTTGCAATGTAGTATGTACGTACAAGGTAACATTCAAAAAACTGTGAACATATTTTTCAAGGAGGTTGTATTCCACTTCAAGCGCTTCTAAACCATACAACCACCAAACTTTGTGAGACTCTACTATTTCCTGATGAACCCAAATTCACTTTTGAATCTTGTGGAAATGGGGCTGTGATGGAACATCTGGTCAGAATGAGTATCATCAGTTGTTTAAGTCAAAAGCTGCTTTTCCCTCTGAATCATCTTCGTTGGTTCCTGAAGAAGAAGAAGAAGAGGAAGAGATAGGAAAAGAAGAGAGAAAAAGTGAAGAATACTCGGAGAAAAACTTATTTTTGTTCTCAGTTGTACCCTTGCGACTAGTGGGCGAAACCAATGAAGGAGAAAAAGTAATCTTTTGGGAAAATCCTCGCCCATCTTCAACACGACTTTGTCGACCACTAAAGTTTTTATATAAGAAAGAAAGCACAGCTGTAACAAAAAAAGAAGTGACCAAAATTGAGGAGTTATTACCATCTGGAGTCGGCATCAATGGTAGGTATTTTAACATTTTGAACATCCCAAAAATTTCAAGATACCATTGATGAAAACACATAAAATTCTCTTTGTATTTCAGGAATACTTGTACCAATTCACCATACAATGGTTTTGACCATGATGGATACAAAAGTAATAAACGCTCTCACTGATTGTTCTAGTCAAAGATGTTTCATATGTAACTGCAGGCCCTCTGAAATGAATGATTTAGAAAACGTTCAAAATTTGAGCATTAAAGATGAGAATCTGAATTACGGTTTATCCATATTACACATGTAAATTAAATTACTGGAGTGTACTTTACACATTTCCTATAAATTAGAATTCCGCAAAACAAGTGTAAGAGGTGCTACTTCACAAGAGATGGAGAATATAAAACTTCGAAAGGAAGAAATCCAGGCTGCTGTGTGGAGGGAAATTGGAGTGAAGGTGGATAGAGTAGTCCAAGGCTATGGAACTTCCAATACAGGTAATGTGGCCAGAAGATTTTTTGAGGATCCGGAAAAAGCTTCAGAAGCTACAGGAGTGGATGTTGATCTTCTTAAACGATTTGGCACCATTTTACAAGTAATTTCAGCTCAAATCATACCTTACTGTAAGTCTACTTGTTAATATTTTCATACGAGTAGTTCTGATTGTTTTTTCATTCCAGGCCCTTTCCTGTGGACATCCAATTGACGAGGAAAAGTTCGACGAATACGCTTTTGAAACAGCACAATTATATGTAAAATTATATGGGTGGTACTACATGCCTCCAAGTGTCCATAAAGTTTTATTGCACGGCAGTCAAGCTGTCAAAGCAACTTCAGTACCAATTGGACAGCTATCTGAAGAAGCACAGGAGGCTCGAAACAAAGATTTTCGAAAATTCCGGAAACATCACACACGGAAAACTTCGAGGGAAGATACAAACAAGAGATTTGATCCTCTAATCTTATCATGTAGGCCACTCCTAAAGAAGAAAGCTCATCGGATGCACGCTGCAACGACTGGTATGTCTATATAAGGCTCAATGTTTATTATTTTCCAAAGTTCCTAAATCGGCTCCCAGCGCCCATTACCTTCAAAGCGCAGTTTGTCGGAAGGACGGAGGATATTTCTTTCCAGTAAAACTCCACCTTAAACCATGTAATATACAAGAGATAGACTGAGCATAGGAATGAATCATTGAACGGAGAACATGATAAGAAAACATATAAGAAAATAAGGAGCGCTGGATCCTGTTTACAAGTTTTATAGGTGGTGCGGGTGTACGGCGCGTTTCATTGCTCCAGGCGTTCGCCCACGTTACCGAAGTCCAGCGCCCCTCATTTTTTTATCATGTCTTCCGTTCGACGCGTTACGGCAGACGCTCGGTTCACCTTTTATATGGTCTAAGCCTTCCACCTTGAAATACGTTTCCTGTTACAAAAAGATTGAGTCACACAGTCAACAAATTATAAAATTCGGCTAGTTTTTACCACTCTCTCACAGAAAAGGAAAATATAAATCAAAGAGTATAGCTGGGTAAAATAGGTGATTTGGCTCCCGAGCCGAATTTCAAAAATAGGTGTTGGGAAATGTTTGTAGAGCTAAAAAAGAAACATCTAGACCGTTTATTGGGCCGCCATCTTCATTTCCTCCCAGGATATAAGCCAAATATTAGTTCTTTACGTTTAAAATTCTAACTCCAGTTATATTGAACGGAATCCATTCATTTTTTGAATGAAAGTTAATAGTCTAGAGAGCAATCCTACAGAATTTTTTCAGAATTTTTGGAACAATTTTTCGACATGAAATCACGTTTTTAAATCTTTAAAATAGCATTTCCACCCGTGAATTTAAATGTGCGACCACAAAATTTTTATATGTTGAAGAGGACACTGCTATGCATAACTCCACTTTTATATAGAATTTTCTGATCGGTGGAACATTGTTAAAATTGAAGCGATTTGATCCCAAAGATACGCATACCGGTCTCGCGGAGTTACACGACGCGCAACGCTATGCGGCACACAACTCGACGCGCGTTGCATCGTTACTCTACCCGCGAGCCGTCACAGACTCGATACAGTCGCGTCAGTCCGTAACTGTTCAATAGGTAATCTTTTCTCTCTTTAAAAAAAAAAGTTTCATTTTGTATCAGAATATTGACATCGATTGAATCCTATGTAAAATCATCCGTAGAATTCAAAAAACCAGGTCTCCAAATTTTTCAGCGAACGAAAAACTGAGAAAATGGCAGAAAATGAAGAAATAATATTTTATCATAAAGAAAGCAATAACTTCCTTATTTTCATAATTTGCGTCCAGTGTAAGATTAATTCTCACATAAAATCAGCCGTACAGTTCGATAAAAATAATCTTAAAATTCTCCAGTCAACAATAAGTTGAAAAAAGAGCAAAAACTGGGGAAATATTCATTATTTTATCCTGGAGAAAGCGATAACCTACCAATTTTCAAAGTTCGCGCGCAGTGTAAAATTAATTTTCACATAAAATTATCTGTACTGTGCGATAAAAATGATCAAAAAATTCTCCAGTCAACAATAAGTTGAGAAAAGAGCAGAAACTGGAGAAATATTCATTATTTTATCCTGGAGAAAGCGATAACCTTCCCATTTTCAAAGTTCGCGTGCAGTAAAAGATTAACTTTCCATAGTATTTGATAAAAATAATCCAAAAATTCTCCAGTCATCGTCACACGAATGAGACAGCACTAACTGGAGAGAATCAATATTTGGGAAAAGGGGTAAGTTTCTGATTTTAAGAATTCATGTGCTGTACAAAGTTATTTCTGACATAAAATCATCGATGCCGTGCGATTTGATAAAAATAAACAAAAAATTCTCCACACAATGTAAAACTGAAGAGAGAACAGAAACTAGAGAAAGTCTACTGGAAATTCCAAGTCATCTGGTAAAAGATAGACTGAGGCTCCGTCTATGATCGAGGCAGGTGCACGACGCGCAACGCTATGCGGCACACAACTCGACGCGCGTTGCATCGTTACTCTACCCGCGAGCCGGTGTAAGATTGGATAGGCCCCGTAATAGGACAGGCAAATTCACAAAAAATCTCGTCGTTTCACGCCAAGGTGACAAGGATTACTCTAAAGTCTGTCTTCGGTCATGAGCTTGCGATTTTTTGTGACTTTGCCCGTCCTATTACGGGGCCTATCCAATCTTACACCGGCTCGCGGGTAGAGTAACGATGCAACGCGCGTCGAGTTGTGTGCCGCATAGCGTTGCGCGTCGTGTAACTCCGCAAGACCGGTATGCGTATCTCCCGGATCAAATCGCTTCAATTTTAACAATATTCCACCAATCAGAAAATTCTATATAAAAGTGGAGTTATGCATAGCAGTGTCGTCTTCAACATATAAAAATTTTGTGGTCGCACATTTAAATTCACGGGTGGAAATGCTATTTTAAAGATTTAAAAACGTGATTTCATGTCGAAAAATTGTTCCAAAAATTCTGTAGGATTGCTCTCTATAGACTATTAACTTTCATTCAAAAAATGAGTGGATTCCGTTCAATATAACTGGAGTTAGAATTTTAAACGTAAAAAACTAATATTTGGCTTATATCCTGGGAGGAAATGAAGATGGCGGCCCAATAAACGGTCTAAATGTTTTTTTTTTTTAGCTCTACAAACATTTCCCAACACCTATTTTTGAAATTCGGCTCGGGAGCCAAATCACCTATTTTACCCGGCTATACTCTTTGCCATAATTTTTGAAGTATAAGTAGGAGTGGTGTTTTTTTTTTTTTTTTTGTTCCAGAGTAGATAAATCTCAATGGAGTACTACGGTGGTGACGATATTATGCGCTCAAATTTACTAACAAATCTCATTTGGTGTTACAGCCAATTGTTTCAGATGCTTCGATACAGCGTCAGTTGAAGTCGCTTCAATTATAATTTTTCTAAATCACCCTGCTTCAATACAGGCCACATTCAAGTAATTTCGACCCAAAAAACGTGTATTTTAGGTCACTAGAACCAACGTGCTTTTGAAAACATTTATTAAAACTAGGCACGACATAAATATGAAATTATTAATAAGTAGTTACGAAAATACTCTATCAAAATACTTCAATACAAGAACTAATAAATAAATCTCTGTTTTAATAGCGGCTAATACTTAAGAAAATAGATTGTTCGTACAACGTTTCTCATTCACAACTAACTTGGAGATTGTTTCGCACCATAATACCGAATTATTTCGTCAACACAAGAAATTCCTCCCGATATGATCAAGATAATAGCCAGTAAGCTGATGACAGTATTCTTAACCAGACAACGATTGATTTGACTCCTGTTTTTGCTCACCTTCCACATAACTACCATTTGTATACAAGCTGGAAACAGTAAGCTGTCGATCATTGTGCCTACAGCACCACCGAACGTTAAAAATAATTCAACGCTGGGTATGAGGTATGCGATAAGAAAAATAACCGTCGTTATAATTGTCCTTACTAAGTACTCCCGCAATAACAAACAATTCCATACCTTCTTCCGTTCCTTCAATAGACTATTCCACAAAACTTCATAAACGATAAAAAAGTATAAAGGAAATTGAAGGAGCAAAGCTAACGCGTTCGCCAAGACCATATATTGAGTCAGTAACTGGCCCTCTTGTACATTTTCAATGACTGTTTCTTTCAACTGGTTTCCATATTTCAAAGTGCACAGAAGTCCAAACATTGAGCATGTTAAAGCTGTGGGAATATAAGTGACCGTTAGAATGCCAAATCCACTATTAAATCTTCTGGGATGTTTCATATCTTTTTTCATAGGTAGCATCAAACCAGTCGCGTTGAGCGTAAAAAATAAAGTACCAAAAAAAAGAGGCATTTGCGTTACCAAACCAAATGCTGGAGCCCCTTTAAATGGCTGCTTGCTACAAAAAACGTCATATATAACAACTACTATACAGAGAATGTTGGCTACATTAGCAATGATTGAGACTGGTACAAGATATTTCAGTCTCGGAACGTAACACAAGAGCAATACAGGTACAAACAACCAAGCCAACACTTGATTAACAGTTGTACCTGCCTCAGACCACTGATTGTAAACAATATAAATATTTTCAGCAGCCAATTCGAGATTATAACAACTCCCACTAGTCCATAATGCAATGAACACAATATCAATAACGCACTTCCCAAATTCTGCAAACCATCTTACTTTTGGAGGGCCATCTTTGAAAGCGAAGTAAATCAAATCTGGATAAGATAAACTCGGGATTCGCTTATTTCTACAAACTTTGTACTCTGACCAAATCAGTATGTGCATGGAATACGCGTAGAGAAAAGTGCTCAAGAGCGTGCCGATGAATCCAGTTATATAACCCACTTCAAAGAATGAAATCGGTATTGATAAAATGGTCGGTCCCGCTGAGACGATTATTAAATTACTGACCGTACCCCAAAACGACGTGGGCTTTTCCATATTTCCAAAGTCGTACGGATCATAGTCACTTTTCGCAGCAGATGATTCTCGTTTCACAGTTGGCGTGTTGGTTTCATTGGCGTTATCGGCAGTTTTAGCAGTAGCAGTCATATTGTAGGACCAGACGGTTTCCTGGCTATTCGTCCTCGGTATACTTGTGTGATTCATCGTATTGTAATTATTTACTTGGTTCGGGTACCTTGTAATATTCGCCCCATCTTCGTAGTCAGTTCGCACATGATAAGTGCCATCAACCATATCCATAATGCGGAGTCGAACAGTCCATAAATTATTGTAGGATCCCTGCGTTTGATACAATATTTTCTTGTTTAGAAAATGAATTATCTAATGTGATAGTAGCAACTAAAAACGTGGAATTCATTTCATTCAACTGCTGGAGAAAGTTGAAATTCGAAGAATAAATAATAATTAAAAAAAAAAAAAAAACTGATCAACTGTTAACAAGTACCTAGTTTAAACGTCCACTATTTACGAGTAAAGGTACTGTTGATAAGTTTTTTCTGCGTCACAGTGTTATCTTTAAATAATGGCGATGTTTAAGCTGTTTCGAAGTTTGCGATAAATAAGAGTGCAAAAATAAATAAGTATACCTACGTTCTTTGTTCAAAACTTCATGATATGATTTACCTTTGAAACATAGAGGTAGGCGGAAAATGCACCATAATAAAGATATGAAGTCCGTTTCCGATTCGAGTGAAGCTTAAAAGTACGTGAAATACAAATCCTGAGAACTAGAATAAACTGGATCAATAATTTTGTACTTAAAAACTATGAACGTAATAAGATAAAAACCAAGCTCAGCTTTGGTCACCACAATAAAAGTTCGTACGCTACCAACCTCGGGTAGCATCATCAACATACTGAGAAATACGGAACACAAAAAGAACGGTCAAGAAAAGACAGCAACAGCGGCGTAGACACGAAAAAGCATTACAAGGTTTTAATTAGGATGATAGTGATTCTAAATCACGCCCGAGTAAATATTGCGTAAATTGTTCGAGTCAGTCTTCAAATTAACATTACTTTGTGTTTTAAGATATTGACTACTGTACTTCTAAAGTTTTCCTCTTGATGACATCATTTTCTCGACCAATGACCGTCGAACAATGTCTGGTTTTTAAGACATATGCGGCTAAACTGTTATGGATGTAATTTTTGTATTGGAAAACCCTTCTACTGAGAGAGCTTCTTTTTCATTTGAAAATCGTATGAGACGTCTGACGTTAAATAAAACGAAGCGATTATATGAGGAGAGGACGAAGTATACGAAGGCACGTAACGGGTTTTTTGGGCGGTGGCTATATTCTGTATTCGGAATACAAAGATATGATGGAGAAGAGTCAAGAAGCACGGGAGAAGAATGCACTACTGGGAATTATGGATAAAGTTGTTTCGAATGATGAACGATTGCTTTCCAATGAAAGAGTGAGAGACGAAAGAATTTTGTCTCTACTTGAAAAATTTGCCAACACTAAAGGAAAAGACGCAGACGGAGAAAATCAAAAGAAAGCCAAAGCACCCGATATAGGCGAAAAGTTGGGTAACCAAAAGTTGTTAGACACAGAACCGAAGTCGTAAATATAGTTTCGTGACAATCCTCTTGTTGTCGATAAAAATACTGTTATTTCTCGATGCATCCTTCGATTATGAAATAAAACCTAGTTTTCCGTTACGTGCCTTCGTATACTTCGTTCTCTCCTCAAAAAGATGGCTCGTACCTTCGAGGATACCGTCACCTTAAAAGCGATTATTATACCGGTACTGTACCGGTGAATAAAACGTTATACATCGGTACTTACCGTTACTGTACTTTTTTAAGCCAAGTTGACACGAATCTAGTTTTCTATCTGCTAGCTCGCGATCTGAACATCAGGAATCACGGGAGGCGCCTCTTCTTAAACCACATGATGAGGAAGTAGTTGTTGGTTCTGAGGTCGCAGGGAAGTTTCATGATCTAAGATTCCGGCCCAAAGTGAAAGTACGAGGTCGTTCTCAACGACAGCTGTGCTCTTTTGATAAGAGTACTGCTGATAGGGAAGTGTCAGGAAAGCCTCGTCAGAGAAGGAAACGTCAGGCGATTGCGGCAGTACCAGGTCCAAAGAAACGACAGCGCCGGTCTATTCATCATTGCCCTGTCTGCGCCTCCGCGATTGAAGAATTCGAGTCTAGTGTAATATCTACAGAATACTGCTGCCTCCCCGTGAGATAGAGGAGTGTCCAGACTGTGGAGCACCGTGAATTTTCCGTGAATTATGACGAAACCCTTCTTAGGGTGGATGAGAGAGGTGATTTACGTTTCCGTAAATTACGACGAAACCCTTTGTAGGGTGGATGGAAGACAAGTAAGCTAACCTCCAGACAGTGAAATCATAAGATCCACTCTTCTTCATTCTTTTGAATGATTTCAACTAAGAAACCAAAAGTTGGTCTCACATTTTTTCACACAATGACGTGTTAACGTCGCCAAGGATCCACTCACACAAAGATGATAAAGAAAATCAAATTATATCTCCTTCAAAAGTTATGCCCACCAAGTATTCAAAACCGCTCACAGAAATTGATAATTTCAAAATAGAAAGAAGGATAAAACGCCAATAGTTGGACAGACGATGCTTCAAAAGTGTTTGAAGAGTTCAAACCTTCCACAGCAGTAACACAAACGCACTCAGACAAGTCACTAGAGATAGTGTGTTGTGTACCGGCGCTAGCGACAGTGCTATTGGCGGGGCGCTATACCAGTGTCGGGGTCAAAATTTGGAACCAATCGCATTTTTTTCAAGAAAACTATCAGCAACGGAAAAGAAATATAGCACTTATGATCGCGAGCTACTCGCCACATACGCAGCGATCAAACACTTCCGTACGCAGGTCAAAGGCAGGTAATTTACAGTATGTACACTGATCATAAGCCGTTGCAGTACATGTTCACTACAAACTCCGAAAAAGCGTATCCTCGAACTAGATTTTATCAGTCAATTACGACAAATATTCGATATTTGCCTGGAAAGGAAAACATACCTGCAGACACCCGTCGACTTTGTTTCTACCATGGATGTCCTACATATAAAGAGATACCGGAAGAACAGCAGAAATATGGCAAATTGAGAGAGTTGATAAAGGACACCAAAACAGGACTTAGACTCCAAAAAGTAATAATTCCAAGTACTACAATAAATCTCCTCCGCGGGGTTACGCCGGACAGAGTCTGTCGTCCCTATATCCCTGCACTATTTCACCGCCAAATATTCGATAGGGTGCACAACTTATCCCACACAAATTCCAACTCGACAGCTATACTTGTATCTAAACGGTTCGTTTCCCAAACATCCAGAAGGATTGTCGACAGTGGGCCAGAGCCTGCATACATGCCAAAGAGTCAAAACCGGCCATCACACCAAATCACCATTAGGAGAATTTGAAAAAACTTCACGTTTGAAGCAGTTCCTTGTTATTATCGTAGGACCGCTACCGCTATTCACATATCGTGCTTTTGTATAGCTGTCGGGATGCAATTCAGAAAATTAGCAACCGCGCGAAAGAAAGAAATGCAGACAATTTAAATTGAGGTCTTTGTTTCTAAGTATGATACTGTGAAGGAATGGTCATCTCTGAGAGATCTTTTGTGAAGACAATCTGGACGTAAATGAGGATGAATTATGGGTAAGACAAATATGTCCACGACGTAGATGGGTGACGACGATTTTCTCGAAATATGCTTCAATACAAAGATGGCTATAAGATGAGTTCGACACTCATTCGCAGGAAAACGATGGCATCCTTGACAGAGTTGAACGAAAAATTCAGGGAACCTATTCTCAAGATTGATATCGAGCGTAGTTCCCTTCCTGTCGTATTTACCAACAGCTCGACAATCAAAGTTTTTCCAAGTTCAACTCCTCTGATGGTTTAAAATCTTTCAAGTCCGCCTCCTATCACAGAACTTGATATTCAGAAGTTTTCCAAGTCCAATACCTTTAATTGCACCCCTTAATGGCGGAATGGTTTCTAGCCCAGTAAAATTACAATAAATAAGTGCTTTGAAAAGAAAAAAAGTCCATCCAAGATTTTATTGCTGAAAAGTGTTGGCCTTGGTGTCTTTCTTATGTGGTAAAAACCCATCACCCCCCCCCCCACTTGCGGAACCCCTCGAAAGGGGGGCTTATTTGGCACGTTTTTTGGTTTTTTCAATTTTTCTCGAAAAGTATGAGATTTAGAGCAAAAATACCTGAGTACAAAAAGATTTTCCATAAAATTTACCATCGAATAGTGTCATCACTTACTCAGTTACGATAATTTAACGCTGTATAACAATATCTGCAAATTTACTGTTTTCAGAAATTGTCGATTTTTCAAGTTTTTTCTCAACTTTTTTCAGATTTTTGAACAAGGAACCTGTTTTATGAGGGGTCATTTGAGAAATTTGACGGGCGCTGTCCGGCGAAAAACTTGGGAAAATGGAACTTGAGGGGGGGGGGGGGGTATTGGACTTGAGCCCCCTTACAATTCGGATCTTAAGGCAAAGGAGGCCCTCTCTACATTTACTGTAGCGGCAAACTGTCGAAGCTTGAATTAAAGGGACGATTTCAAAAGAGTAACTCGAATAACTTGGAAATAGATTCATCTGAAAGAAAATTAAAAGAGCTACAACAACTTTTGTTCTTTTTATTTTTTGCAAAAAATAATTATTTCGAGTGGTATAATCGATTTTATTAAAATTGCGCCTTATGGACACACAAAATTATCCCCCTGCTTTACACCGACGAAAGCGACATTTACGACAGTTAAAATGCGAATAGGTTCCCTGTTAAAATTTTGACTTCCATACTAGGGATTGTTCTATGACGTCATTAGATCGTGACGTTACAGGGACTAAATCTAAATTTTTTGTTTATTTTTCTTATGACGTCTTAGCGTCAACAGAATTTCTATAATGAGTCCATGATCTAGACCTAAACAAAGGCAAGCTGGCTATCAGCTGGGATCTTCATAGAAATACGATCTTATAATTCCTGACTTAAAATTGATCGACTGCAAATAAAGAGGATCTCCTTTATCAACGCACGCTCAAAGTTGACTGTGTCAAAAGATTTGTAACCTTTGATCCGATTTCCAAGTTTCTTTGAATATCTTCTGAGGCCATTAACCAGAAAATCGTATCAATTTTTTAGATGTCGAAACTAGACGCACAATAAACGTTATGAAGGACGTAAGCAATCTCAATAAACCGTTCCTCATTATCCTAAAACTGAATATTCATATACAAGGTAGTTCAAAAGTCATTCTTATCTAGTTGATACTTCGAAGAGACATATAATCGAAACCTATTTTTTTCCAGCGACATGAATGTCTTCGATCTCATGGTTCGTATGCACGCGCGTAATCGCATTGCTACAAATTTACCTCCACCTCAAATGATGTACTTGTTCTCACGAATTGAAAACTTCTCGATCGTTGCTATACTATGCTACAGAGTCAGAATACAAATTATTGGGAGTCCATCGTGCGTTATGCATGCCGAAGTAATGGCCTAAAACATTATCGACCATTCACTCAGAGATTTTGGCATCGAATTCTTCAAAGCGCGAGTGACTCTAAATGATTGTATTATGTAAAATAAGCGCGAACATTCATAATAAAAATATTACAACGTAAAATTTGCTCACCGATGACGCGGAAGCATGATTCTATATAAGAATGCAGAACAATACCTCAAACTTCATGTTCTTAGAAGAAAGGAAGAAAATATTCTAATAATACTCGATAAGTAGCTTTGATTTCTTTTGTAAAATGGTCACGGGTGCTTCTGTCAATCCCTCTCTCGAAATTTTATACTTGATAGAGAACTAAACAGTTGCAGAATAATGTGTACTCATATAATTTCATAATATTGAAAGTTGTTAAGTGGCTGCATCTTTTATAATGTAGAATTTCATGTAATTTATTGTATTGATGACTTCATCTTGGACTGCCATAAAGAATCCCTCGGTCTCCGGGTATAGGAATGCGTCAGTTGCTCATCTGCATTAGGCTTTCACATCTACCTCCTACTTTCCTAGCGTCTGTGCAGTCCCATGGCGTTCCATGGGGCTATTTGAGTTTTGGTATCTTCTTTCTTGCTGACTTCCTCCTTCTGCAGTTCTCATTCATATATTTGCGGCTATCAGTATCTGCCTTAATGATTGCTCTACGTAGCCGACGTGGTAGCTTGCTCTTGGAAGTACTATTTTATTATAAAGATCAAAAATTGACACTTGTATCCACCTAATATTAGTCGTCTACTTCAAGAACTATATAAACGTGAACTAAAATGAAAAAGAAAGATAGTCGCGTTGGTCAAAAAAGCTGGAACACAAAAAATCAAGGGTACGGAGGACTATGAGTGAGAATGATAGCAGCGTAAGTGAAACCAAGTTTTCGTGGTTTGAGACAACTGCATCTTTCAAACCAGATTTGAAGAATAGACGGCTATTGTTTTAAATTCTATGAAAAAAAAAGATCACGTGGTGTATCTGATTTTCATCCACTCTTGAAAGGTTATCAGGGTATTTTTCTCAGTGATGAAGATTCGGGAAGAACGTCAGTTGTTCAGTATCACACACATACTGGTAACAGACCTCCTATAAAGCAACGACCGAGACAAATACCATTTCACAAGCAACAGGAGGTAGGGAAAATCCTGGATGAAATGCTCAAGTCTGGAATAATTGAGCCATTCAGAAGTCCTGGGGCTTCACCCGCATTATTATAGCACGCAAGAAAGATGAATCTTGGAGATTTTGTATTGACTTCCAACGTTGAAAGACAGTTATTCTATGCGCCCTTTGACATCCTGCATGGTGTTAAGTATTTTTCAGGAATTGATATGAAGAGTGGTTTCTGGAAAGTCAAGGTACTCCCAGAAGATGAAGAGAAGACTACGTTCACTACACATGGAGATTTAGGGTAATTCAATGTGATGCCATTTGGGTTATGTAATGTACCAGCCACATTTGAACGTTTAATGGACCATGTACTGCGAGGCCTCATTCTGGAGATATTTCTTGAATATGAGAGGTGCCCACTGCAAGACCAAGACATCGCCTTCATTTTGAACAGAAAAGAAGAAAACGTTGGACCAACGTGGCAGGAGATCGGTTCAAGGTCAGTCAATTGTATGAGACTCTGTGGTCTCAGTGGAACCCTTCCCGTGCATTTACCCGAACACTTTTTCCCGAATGATTTCTTAGCCGACAAAGTTTTACCTGAAAAAAATTTCCCGAATGTTGCTTTTCCAGAACAATTCTTCCCCCGAAAAATTTGTACCTACCTCAAAAAAATTACCCGAATGTTTACTTTTCTAAATTTTTGTCGCCACACACGCACGCTTCAAGTCGTGAAGCCGTTGCCGCAGAAGAGCTCGTACAAAATATCAAGCGCAGAGCCACGAACCATCCTGAGCAGCCTCCTGCGCAGCTCCTACGAACACAACTTGCCGGGGTGCCGGATGCAGTCTTGAGCCAGGTACCAGACCAAGTCGCATCGGCTCAAAGTGTACGTAGGGCGCGATGACACGATTTACCATCGAACCCAACAAAATTGTCAAAATTGGGCGACCTTCCAGACCGATTCCAAAAAACCTTACTCAATGAGCAATTCCTCATATACGACAGCGGGGCGCCAGACATGACCGACGACAGCGAAGAAGAAGATGACTCAAACAGCGGCGAAGAGGAAGAGGAACCAACACGCAAACGAGTACTCGTCTTTGGAACAAGAAGAAATTTAGAAATACTTTGCCAGAGCAGAACATGATTCATCGACGGAACTTTTAAGACGGCTCCATACATCTTCACTCAAATAGTTACCGTCCTGGGTTTGCGCTGGAGAGCGGGAAAGCCAGACGACGAGACCTCACTTCCTTTCATCTACGCTCTGTTGACATCAAAGAAGAGGGATGAATATGTGGAAGTTCTTCGAGCTGTGCGAGATGCTACCACTCAGTTCAACATACCGCACTGCAACCCACATCGAATTATGTCAGACTTCGAGCTTAGTATAATACAAGCAGTCGAGAAGTATATCCGCAAGTTCCGGTGATGACGTGCTTCCACCTTGGCCAGTCCGCTTTCCGCCAAGGTTTACAAGTGGCGCACAACGATGCGTAAGACAGGGCAGTAAGAGAGTACACTCAAATGTTAACAGTTCTCGCATTCGTACCTGCTGCGGACGTTCCTGAAACTTTCGTAGAATTGCGAGCCAACTCTCCGGCGGTCCTTGCTCCAATCATGGATTACTTCAACGAAACATACGTAACGGGTCGGCCGGCTGTACGTACGAGGCGAACAGGGGGAGTAGGAGGAAGAGGAGGAAGAGGAGGAAGAGGAGGAGGTTTGCTGTCGTCGCAGCAAACATCAATACCACCAAGATATGAACCGAAACTTTGGAACCATTAAGCAGCTGCTGTCCACAAATTGCACCGCACTAATAATATAGCTGAAGGCTGGCACAACCGATTTGGTCTTGTCGTCTCCAAGAACCACCCTGACTTGTACTCATGCTTACTCAAGTTCCAAAAAGAGCAGGCATATACTGAATCCAGTCTGTCGGAATTAGCTCTGGGAAAACGGATAAAAGCCTCTCCAAAACGGTAGTGGACCACATTGCAACAACGTATACAGGACATCGCATTAGAGTACGAGGTCCACAAGGATGCCGGGACAGTATTAGATTACCTTCGGACGTTGGCACATAACACATTGTCCTTCATTGAGAAGTGTTGGCGTAGGCGAAAATGAAATGAAATGAAAATGCTTCATTTCATATCTTTCTGAGCACTGCTCGTTTTAAGACGTGTACTGCAATATTGAGGAAATAAAAACATGTCGGAATATAAGCGGTTTAATGACCTGCATTTTTCAAAATTTTTCCGGAACAAAAATTCAGGATAATGTACTTCCAGGTTAAAATCATTCTGGAAAAGAAAGACCGGGATAATGTGTTCAGGTCATAATTATTCGGGAAAATGTAATTCGGATTGAAAACCTTTCGGGAAAACGTGTTCCGGTAAATGCACGGGAATCCAGTGGAACTCCCTACAAGTTGAACAAGGGATTCTTCATAGAATCTGGGAATCTGTTGATGGTCTTAAAACTCGGCAACAAGAAGTCATTCCACAGACGTTAATACCAGAAGTATTGAAGACTGTTCATAACAACTCATCTGAAGGACCAGACGAAGTCATACTCAAGCGAGTAATACAATAGGAGTAATTTACAATAGCCACATAAATTTAACGACGCCGGAGCGCTTTCGATTAAACAATCATTGTCAACGGGGACTGGAAAGCGACTGAACCAACTCCGGCTGTAAACTAGAAACATACGAGGAAATCAGGATTGAACCAGCGAGTCATCACGATGTGAATCATACTCGTAAACTAGGTCAATCAACCCCTCATCAGGAATGTACCTGTTGAGCACATTAAGGTCGTCGTTATTTAAATGACAGATTATTTCGATGTGTTCTAATGCTTTCCGCTTCGAATACGCGTTTTCTCTATAGAGGAGGACTTCGGACCCCTCTTTAATGCTATGGCCGCTAGTGATTAGATGGTCCGCAAACGCCGATTCACCTATATTCTTCTTTTCCCACGCCTTCCTATGTTCAGCGATTCTAATTTTCAACTGACGGCCTGTCTCGCCGATATAAATTCCGTTACAATCCTTACACTCAACTTTATACACACCACTCCTCTCGGCCAGTTGGATGGGGTCTTTTAGCCTAACCAATAAACTTTTTATGGTATTGGGGTTGTAATACACAGGCCGAAATCCGAAGGGGCGTAGGACACGACTCAATTGAGGTAAAAACTGCCCCAAGAACGGAAGCCTTATCCAACGCTCTCTACTGTTTAGGGCCGTATTGCGGGGGAGGGAGGTGGTGGAATCGAGGCATTTTCGAGTAACTTTCCTTTGGATCATAAGGTCAATGTCTAAGTTCACTTCATTCACTCTGGCCAAGTGCTTTATAGTTAATACCTCTTTTTGGAAGGCTGACTGATTGAGAGGAATACTAGTCAGTCGATGGATTAAGCTGTTAAATCCAGCATATTTATGGGCTACAGGGCAAAAAGATTTGCCGTGGACAGTAATATCGGTCGCAGTGCGAATTCATGGATACCGTCTCTATTACAAATCGTTAAATCCAAGTAATTAATAGATGCGCCACCGATTTCTAAAGTAAATTTTATAGAAAGATATGATTATTTAGATACTGGAGAAACTCCAAAAGGAGCTCTCGGGGACCAGTCTACGTACACAACACATCGTCGACATACCTGTGCCAATAATAAATCTGATCTAAATACGCACGGCCAGAGGAGAACAAATCGAGCTCAAACTTAGACATAAAGACCTCCGAAATGAGAGAACCCAAAGGAGAACCGATGGGTATTTCAACCTCTTCAGGAAACTCAAAAAACTTGTTATCGAATTTGCAATAATTGGGAGACCAACAAATATTAAGGAGATTGAAAAATTCACCCAATTCTTCTTGGCGAACATTTGTTTGAATCAAAAGGTCTCCCATATGTTGCATGGCGGTTGCTTTGGGGATATTGGGGAACAGGCCGACCACATCAAATGAACACAGGGTCGATCCCAGCGGAAGAATATTATCCTTAAGCCTATCAGCCAAGGAGACCGAATTTTTCACCGAGTAAGGTGACTCATGGTCAACTCTCGATTTAAACCATCGGTCCAACAATTTCGCCAGAGCGTACGGGGGGGGGGGGGGAGAGGACACAAAGGATACGACCGTGTAGCGTCACATTTTTTGTACGCACAACAAAAATGCATATAATTGCCCGGACGTCTCAATTGCTATATATGTTATTAGGCGACTATTTCTCGATATTTTCGTGTTAACTTTTATTCGATATATTTTAGTGCAGCCTATTGCAATCTGGTATAGCCAGCATATACCGCACCAACCCTTGTATAATATATTCTATTGACAGAGAAGGCGACAAGTCCGTTTATTCAAACATCTGTGACTACAGTCAGTCTAAATCCTATTTTAGGTTCTAAATTAAATCTCCCTCTTTTAAAATCTTTTATTAATGTACGCATGCACACCAACACTGCATGACTGTCCTTGAAGCTGGACCTAACACAGAGAATCTTTCTGCTTATTTCTGAGAAAAGAAAAGGAAGTTGGTTAATCGGATTACATAAACACTATTACGCACTTAGTTTTACAGATATAGTTGAGTGTCGAGCTATTTTACGATTGAATTCACCCAATAGTTAACTTTATTATTTCCTAAAAAGATTCTCTCTGTTACCGCCGGACCTTGGGAAATTGTCAATGAGTCCGCAGCAGGGGATGTGCAGGACTGACTTTATGCAGTCCATCTGCGAGACGGTCTGGTGGATGCATACACTAGAGGAAGTCGTAAAAGTCATCTTCTGTTCTTAAGTTTTTCTTACTGTTGGTACCAAACACGTGTGGATTCAAATTCCTCTTTCGGCCACCCTTGATGTTTGGGTCAACTGACTGTTGCTTTCTCGCGGGTTTCTGTACATTGGGGGCGTATATGTGTTGCTATCTCTACCAGTATTGTGATAGGTTGATCTACCAAAGATGGCCCTTGTAGTATAAGGAAAGCCTAGCCAATCAATAACTCCTTGTCGACTCTTGATTCGATGCTGCTAAGAGAATGGGAGCAGCCAAAGTAGGAAGTCTGCGGAACAAGAGTCGACAAGAGATGATGTTGACGTTAGTCGATCGAGTTGCTCAGAAAATTCCGAGACCAAAAGTCTACGTAGCTTGTGTTCGAAAATCGTTCTCGAAAAATATTATATTGTTACGTTCTTGCAAAGTGACTCGCTCGTGATAATTTTTTTTTTGTCGCGCCTGGTCTCGATTTTAAAGTGTCGGTACATGTCACAAGAGAAAATTCCGCACCGCGACAATTAAAATTTCGAATTTCAATCGCACACAAAATTTTAGCTTGATGTGACAAGCGATCAGATAAATAGAATTAGTTTCGCCAAATAACTTGTGCTCGTAAACGTGTGTTTGTATAAACATATCTAGTTTATCATTTTCACTCGCCGATCGTCTGATTCAAGTGCGAGAAGTTGCGCTAGTATTATTGCCGTAGTTCTGTGCCATTATCGATGTTCTGGAAAAATTGTTTCACAACCATGAGCGGCTAGGCTCACTTATGCGGGGGCCATCCAGACCCCCAAATGCCGATCAAATAACAACTCATCTCAATGATTTCGCCTTTCGTACCATTTTGCCAGGATGCTTCTCCGGGAGCTTTTGCACCGAGATGTTTCCACCCGGTTTCCAACATCGATCCACCAACTGCTGTCACTAGTTATTATTTTATATCGTCCTTTTATATTTTCGTTTTGTCGCCGCTTAGGCGTCCTTTTCACTTTTCATAATTATTCCTCTATTTTCCATGTTTCTTATTTTTCATTTATTTATCTTGCTTTTATTGTACTATGATTATGCATCAACGCCACACTCTTTATTATACAATATGTTCGTAAAAATTCCTATACCGTTCAACTTGAATCCCAAAAGGTCCTCTTCCTGAGATGTAAAAATTATTCTTTGGAGGAAAAGTTCCATTTCTTTTCAGATGCAGATCATCGGATACGCGCGCGTTTTCCAGCTGATCTACATGTGCTCCGTTTATTTACGCTGAGTAAAATATTATTTGATTATAGCAGACTCCCAAGTTTTGAACGCTAAATTACGTTTACCCCTTAATTCGTTTTCTTTTTTACTGTTTGAATCGTGCGAGTAAGCTCATACAATATATTTTTTAATATTACACTTGGGCGCCGATGAGCGCATTTAAAAATTTTGGGTTGAGGTAGCGGCTCGCGCGCCTAGTTTCGGTATCCCCGAGCCCTATTTGAGCTCACCTACATTTTTTGTAGCACCCTGCTGGTGGTTTTGTCTCCCGCGAATCTGGCACGTAATTTGATTTACGCTAACTTGACTTTAATTCTCTTCTTTTATTATTTTATTTTTATATACGTACCCCATTCGCCCAGTGAGACTTGCCAGACGGGCTTTTGCTCATTTTACTTTTGGAAATTTTCCATGATTGGGCCAGGTAAGGCCAACGAGGATATTCAAGGCGATGGTCGCGCAGCGCCGACACGCTCCTATTCCCTACTCTAAAATTGTTCAGTATTTTCGATTTATTTTGATATGGACAAGTTCCATTCTCCACATTTTTGGTTCGTTCCAAATTCAACCCCAAAGGGATTTTTTGGGACAAACACATCTTAGTTAATCATAATTGACTGTATCTATTAATACGAGTTACCTCATTTAATTATTTCCTGATAATTAAGTTCATGCATTGTTTGTCGTTCACCGATTTATTTCATTTCCATTATTATCAGTTTTGACCCGTATTTCGGGTCCATATATCCGTTTGATTTTTCAATTGTCTTTTCTTGCATGCTCGTAACCCGGGCATAATTATAGTTTTTATTCCGTGGCTCCAACCAGTGTCATTTTATTTCATGATACGTTCAGTTTTCTTTCTACGGTAATATTACGAGTAGAAGAAATCTTCATTAATTACAATTATTCTGTAAGTTAATCGTCGGTGGAATATGCCGATAATTCCACTCGGAGAGGGAACAAGTAGGCGTAACCCTCTCTTAAAGCGCCGAAAGCTAGCAAGTGTAGCTTAGCTTCTAAATTGTGGGTCTTTTGTCCCCCCAGCTTTCAAGAAAATCTGGGCAAAATTCTTCATTGGTCTTCTCTGTCAGACCATACCTTTTTATATGTATTTAATGAGACAGAGTGGCATCCCTGGTTTCTTTTCTTTTTGGTTCGACTTGTTTCGGGCATAGGTTAGGCTACACTTTCAGCATCTTTCAAGGGGCACTACCCCCTTGGAAAGCTGTGACGCTACAACCGGACGCATCGGGTTATATTTTTTATGGACTTTTGGTAGGTCGTACTAGAGGGGAGGCACAGGGTTGGGCTCCAGTAGCAATCTTTTTAGCGAGGGAGTTTTAATAATAAATTCACACTCGTTTATCACACGTCTAACTTCTTTTACGTGTTTAGGAAAATTGAACTGTCGTTTTCCTTAGCACCAGACTGGCCGAGAACGTCATAGACCTTGGAGACGTAGGAGGACTTCTCCATCACGACAATGGCATTACTTTTGTCAGCCTTCGTGATGATTAAGCCCTCCTCCCTGATCCTCCTCTTTAATCCCTTAATCACCTCAATTGCGTAATTGTTTATGCGAGGGAGGGGGGTATTGCGGACAAGAGCAGCACCCGTCATTTAAATAACGACGACCTTAATGTGCTCAACAGGTACATACCTGATGAGGGGTTGATTGAACTAGTTTACGAGTATGATTCACGTCGTGATGACTCGCTGGTTCAATCCTGATTTCCTCGTATGTTTCTAGTTTACAGCCGGAGTTGGTTCAGTCGCTTTCCAGTCCCCGTTGACAATGATTGTTTAATCGAAAGCGCACCGGCGTCGTTAAATTTCTGTGGCTATTGTAAATTACTCCGATTGTATTACTCGCTTGAGTATGACTTCGTCTGGTATATCAGGCCATAAATTGAGAAACCGCATTGATTCAATTAATAACGCTGATACGGCGTATTTGCGATTTCTGTTCGGGAAGTTTCGGAACCAAAGGTCGTCGTTGTCATCTCACATATGGTTTCTTCGCAAATGCTTAAATTACACCTTAAGCCTAATTTCATTAAGTTTCGGTTGTTCTCGGATTGCGATCGTACCGCCAAAAAATTGGAAAAATTCCTGACGGAAAAATGGATCCGCACTGAATTGCGGAGGTGGCATGGAAAGTTGAATGTCACCACTAGGCTGAACTTATTGGTCCATTCTAGACTTTCTGGTCTACTGCATCCGGGTGAGTTGGATCTGTTTATCTGGCCATAAATTGAGAAACCGCATTGATTCATCTGAAGGAAATATTCGTGTAAGAAAAACGCTGTCTAGGGTACGGGGGCGATACTACTGGCCTTCTTGTAGATTGGATGTGGAAGGTTAATGACGATGTTGTGCTTCATGTTTAGCAAGTAAAGGTCCCTCTACTTGAGGCCAGGCAAGGAAGCACATTTACAATATTGGGTATACCTGCAAACGTATAGCAATAGATATAGCCGGGCTATTTCCAGAAACAGATAAAGAAAACCGTTTTATTCTGGTTATAGGAGATCATTTCACAAAGTGGATTGAAGTGGTTGCGCTCCCAAACCAAGAGGCTACAACCGTGGCAAATGCATTGGTGGAAACCTGGATAACGCGCTTTGGAGTACCTCTGGAACTATACTGGTTACCGACCAAGGTTCAACTATATGCAACTTATCCTTCTCGAACTTTCTCGATTCTTCAACATTCATGCATTATCCCGTTTACATTATCGCGCTCTCGAAATGTTTACACAATATTTTTCAATTTTCCTTGGATGTTAAAGTTCGACCGTCAAGTTTTTCTTCTCTTTTTTTTTTATCTTCCTCGAGATCAATTAATCTAATATCAGAAAGATAAGGCGTCGAACGGATACGAATTCATCATAATTACCGCCATACTTTTGAGCTGCGAAATATGATCAATTTCTTTTCAACTACCATTTGCCTACTCCTGCGAAGCTTGATGGAAAAAAGTTTTAGTGACCCGTAGTTCTACAGCAATTTATTAAAATTATTTTTGATTTTATACCTAAAACTCACGAGTAAGTACTTTTCAAACTGTAAAATAAAAAATAATACTACTGCAACAACAACGTTGAATTTGTTATTCCCTTGTCTGACGATTTTTCACGTGCAAACCACATTAAAGGTGTTCGGAAATTTAGTCCTCCCCTCCTTCCGATTTCTACAGTCGAAGGTCGTCCATCCATCAAATTTCATTCTAGTGAGCGTCCGTACGATTACTAGTCATTGGTTTCGAGACAGTGACTCGATGTCTCGATTAGCTGGTTTTAATGCGAAAGTTTGCAAACTGAAAATACTCGCGTAATCTTTTCATTTTACGAGAATACGCCGGCGAAGTGCAAGTACTGTGCGCGGTTTACAATTCGCGAACGAGTGGTGAGTGAAAGTTTTTTTTTTACTGTGCGATGTACAATTTGAGCTTCGAAAGTAATGAAGCCGGCGATACAATCGACGAAAAAAATGCGGCCAATTCGTTTGAAAGACGTTCTTCAAGATCGACCACTCAGCGAGAAACTCCACAGAAGCTCGATGATATTCCTCCGATAAAATCGAAAGAAGAGATTGAATCGTTTAATCCGTACGACCACGGTAAGGAGGAGAATGCAACATCTTTCTGGGGTATCGTCGGCCACATTGTCGTCATCTCACTAGGCCCAACTTTACTCAGCATACCAGCTACGTTCATTGACACCGGTTACGTAACCGGAGTTCTCGGCACCATTATGACAGTCTTCCTTTACGCGTATTCCATGCGCACCATTATAACGACCGAATACGTATTATGCAAACGACACAAGCGAGAAAATATGACTTACATGGAAGTGGTTGAGAACGCGTTCGAATGCGGCCCTCCAGGACTACGATGGTGTTCCAAATACGTAAAGCTGATAGTATATGTGGTATTCCTGAGCGTCTGGATCGGGGGCAACTCCATCGTCTTCATATTGGCTGGACAGAATTTGAAAAACGCCTACGACTACTTCTTCGATACAGACGTCGTCGAGAACGTTCTTAAATTGTATCTGGTTATCCCGCTGATGCTACTATGTTGGATACCGAGCCTCAAAATGCTAGTGCCATTCTCAACTTTTACCAATATTGTAAATGGCATATGCATCGTTCTCATTTTATACAACACACTCGTAGATCTACCCTCTTTCGATAAGCGTCCCATGTTCATAGACTGGACTGGCCTACCGATGTTGATGGGTGTTCAGCTATTCTCAATAAACGCCACCTGTCTTATGTTACCGTTTAAAAATGAATTAAAATTCCCAAAGAAATTCAAATCTAGATTTGGAGTCATTACAATCGCCTACGTACCCGTGGGTATAATTTATGCGGTATTTGGTTTACTATGTTACATAAAATTTGGCGAAGAGAGCAAAGATAGCATTATTCTCAATTTACCGACAAACACTTTCAACAAAACAATGATCGCATTATTTGGTCTTGGGAATTGCTTTTTTTATTCGTTGTTAGCTTACGCCTCTTTCGATATAATATGGAATAATATGTTGAGAGATGTTGTAGAGAAACTGGAACATCCCCTAGCTTACGAATACGTCTGTCGAACGCTTATCGCAATCTCATCCATAGTGTTAGCTTATGGTATACCGAATTTAGCATTGTTTTTAGCGTTCACTGGGACTGTCGGGACATCCATCGACAGTTTGATAGTGCCCGCGTTAACAGAGATGTTAACCCATTATAAGCACGGTAAATACTTTCTCTACGTCAAAGACTGTCTTATTATAGTATTCGCAAGTATTTTGATCATTATGGGCACGGATGACTGTATTAAGCAATTGATGAAGACGTATCAATGAATGAAAAGAAAAGAGTAAATATCAAGCGATCTATCAATGAAATATCAAATTACTGGCGAAGTCTCAACCCACTTTCGGAGTTTTTGAAACGATGATGATAACGAAGAAAAAGAGTTGATGGACGTATTCCTGAAAAGGGAAATGCTGACGAATGAGCCGATCGAGAATAATTTTTATAATGCACAAGACAAAGATTTGGAGTACTTGCGCTGAATTGAAATCTCGCACTACCCTACGTATAGTCTTTATCACTCCAACCACAGGAGTCGAGTAAGTGAGAAACTCTTACATCTACATTATGCGGGACTTCGAACAATTTCACCGATTTTATAATCTTTGTCCTCTCCTCCTCTTAGATTGCTCAGCACAACTAGAATAGAGATCGCGCCATATAGCTTAGAAAACTGGATCTTTACAATTGATCTCAAGTATGAATATTCAGTTTTCTTTTGTCGATTAAGAGTAGACGAAAATATAGATTTTTTAATTTTAATCAGTCGTAAGTTATGCTTAAGACGATTCATAAATTATGTACCGAAACCCGAATATCTTCGCTCTTGAACTTTTTCATTTTAAGCAGTCACATCAAACAAGTCGATCTGGATGCAGGGAGGCTCCGATTTGGTGTTTACAAAAAAATCTAGAGAAAATTCAGACCCTTAAGACGTGCAGTGTCGACTGTGTGCTAATTTTGTTCCAAAATGCACCGGCGCTCTGCAGAATTAAAATTTCATTAATTGGGTGGAGTTCAACAAAATGCGAAAAAATTAGATGAATTGCAAGAAAATACTTCGAAGTTAGACTAGCAGGTATACTCAACCTAGGACGACCTTGAGAAAAAAATAAAAACGATCATTTGCAAAATGAAGGAACTAAAATCTCACTTTCACAAAAAATTGAGAAATATAAAAGACAGATTGATACACGGGGCAATTTATTATCATTATTCACTCATTCCTGCAACACTTGCTCGCGAAAGCCGCGCGACGAAAATTCGTCGCGTCCGTTTTCCCTCCATTTTGCGCGTTTGTATAAATTTTCAGCTTGTCGGATACCTGACCTAACATTCCGGTAGCTAGAAAAATTACATAAAAGTGAGTAAACCAAAGAAATTGTCCATTAGATGTGACTGAGAATTACCGTCAAGAAAATGATTTAAGTCTTCCGACAAAATTTTTCGATTGGTCAACTTGAAAGATTCTACGTAAAACGCTTAAAATTCTACAAATATCATTAAAATTTCAACGTTATCACACCAACTCTCGGAGTTTTTTCTTCGGTCGATTACTTTTTCTAATTAACAAATTTTCTCCTTCCGAGTTTCTTCAACCGCTTCTTTAATGTGTGAAGCTTGAAAAGAGGTGAGAAGAGTAAACATAAATCGATTTCAAGGTCTCTCGAAGAAACATTGATGAGGAAATCCACGAGAATTTTGAAGTTCAATAAAATCAAGCGAGAATTATGACATATGTACGCAGCGAAGGCCAACGACAAGGCAAAGGAGGGAGGGGGGGGGGGTCAACTGATGAACTCGCCACTTGATAAAACGTACGTTAAAGTAGTATAGGCAGGTCTTTGGTACACTTTCCCTATGATAAAAATTCATTAAATTAACAAAAAATACACTCCAAAAAAAAATTAACACACAAACGTTTCCGAAAAACATTCAGACATCATTTTACTCGTTTATCATACTTTTTTCAGAGAAAATCACCGATCTGGTATAAGAAAATAGACTTTTTAAAAATTATAATTTCCTATACTGCATATTCATTCTGACTTGTATTTCTTCAGAGAAAATCACTGATCTGGTATAAAATTATAAGTTTCTAGACTGCACACTCGTTCAGAAAACGTTCACGTATTATTTTACTCATTTTTTCAGAGAAATCTCTCGTATGTCATTTTCACTTTATTTCCGAATGATGGTACGAGAACTCTCAATTTATATCAGTTTTTATTTTTGTTACTTTTCTAGACGTCAGCCTTATTTTTTAAGCTTTCACGAGAATTTTCCATTGAATATTTCACTGTTTCAAAGCAAATATGAATCCTATTTTCCTTCTCCACTCGTCGGTAGAAAACAGGTTCAACTTCATCAGCTAAAAATAATAATAAGCATGCAACACAATAGGTTGTAAGTTCTCAAAAAATATTTCGAGTTTAAACACGATGATAATCTGTTAGTTAATAGAGTAAATAATTTTAGGAAAGAGTTGAAAAAAATAGGATTAAAAGTACCTCCTAAATTGAATGTAAGGTATTAGTAAGTTGTAAAAAGTGAAATAATACCTAATATAAACTATTACTATAGTAAGATTCACCAAGTAAATATAATAAAAACTTTAATAGGAAATTGTAGAATTTGTAGAGTATGCCTATATATAAAAGAAATAATGTTAAAGAGAGTGCCTATTTATTTATTTATTTATTTATTTTCTATTCCCTGATTAGATTTATTTCCCAAGTCATTAACATTCTCAAGCAAAGTTTCTGCTTGCAGAAGCAAGCTTGTCTTGCGACAAGCGGCTCTGCCGAGATTCTCACAAGATGTGCTAGCTGATAGTAAGCAGCTATTATCTGGTTCATTGATGATCTTTATATTTGGTTCATTTATTATCTCTATATCTGGTTCATTGATTATATCTATAATTGGTTCATTGATTATCTCTGTATTTGGTTCATTGATTATCTCTATATCTGGTTCATTGCTTATCTCTATATCTGATTCATTCTCTGATTCATATCCCAGATTAGCTTCAGGTTGTGGATCATAAAATTGAATATCATCCCAAAGTGGACTACCACCAAGAAACATGATTTCCGCATTCTTGATTGCTCTTATAACTTCCATGGAAAATGTGATAGCCTTCCGTCAGATTTTTCAAGAATCTCATTTATCTTTGGATCAGTTCCTGGATACTCTAACAGAGCTCTATGGTGAATTCAGTGATAAAGCCGCGCATGTTGATTTGGAAAAAGATCCGAGTCGTGAAGATATTCTTGAGATGTTCCGTTATTTGTCAATGATACCTGACGAGGCAAAAGTGGTCTGTGTCCAGTTAATTTTAACGCCTCTGCCCCTTATTAATAAAAATAGGACTAGCAAATAATAACATATTGATAAATGTCGTCATTCATTCCTTAAAACTTTCAATAGATATTTCCACACTTGAAACGAGCGTTATTTTGTAATACGTCTTTTAATTGAAAAAAATTCATAATTTACAACCTATTGTGTTGCATGCTTATTATGATTTTTAGCTGATGAAGTTGAACCTGTTTTCTACCGACGAGTGGAGAAGGAAAATAGGATTCATATTTGCTTTGAAACAGTGAAATATTCAATGGAAAATTCTCGTGAAAGCTTAAAAAATAAGGCTGACGTCTAGAAAAGTAACAAAAATAAAAACTGATATAAATTGAGAGTTCTCGTACCATCATTCGGAAATAAAGTGAAAATGACATACGAGAGATTTCTCTGAAAAAATGAGTAAAATAATACGTGAACGTTTTCTGAACGAGTGTGCAGTCTAGAAACTTATAATTTTATACCAGATCAGTGATTTTCTCTGAAGAAATACAAGTCAGAATGAATATGCAGTATAGGAAATTATAATTTTTAAAAAGTCTATTTTCTTATACCAGATCGGTGATTTTCTCTGAAAGAAGTCTGAAATACAAGTCAGAACCAATATGTAGTCTAGAAACTTACAATTTTAAAAAGTCCATTTTCTTATACCAGATTGGTGATTTTCTCTGAAAAAAGTATGATAAACGAGTAAAATGATGTCTGAATGTTTTTCGGAAACGTTTGTGTGTTAATTTTTTTTTGGAGTGTATTTTTTGTTAATTTAATGAATTTTTATCATAGGGAAAGTGTACCAAAGACCCGCCTATACTACTCGTTAATTATTCGACTAATCTTTATTTTCTCAATATTATGGGATACATTTCCTACCGCTGGAAAAATGTTGAGTACCGAGTTATGTATGATAGGAGAGGAACTTTAAAAACTGCCCTGTTGACTTTCAAGCTACATACGATGGGAAAAAGACATGGAAAAATTTCCACTTTCAAGGTATACACATATAATCGAGAAGGGAATTGAAAAACAAAATCTTTTGGCAGTGCCCACAGATGAAGACCATGTATGATAGGTCTTTGTTCGATTGCCTTCATCCTTTATCTAGTCTAAGTTAAATTTTAGCCATCTGGGCGAGGGTAGGGCACGAATAGGCAGAAATAAATGCGGCTGGGGTGGGCAAAACACACGAAACATGTCGACATTTCAAATATCGAGCTGGTAGGAGGACTCCAGTTAAAACAGATGAGTCGATTTTACGTCGATTCGCAGTCGTTTGTGGTCGACGTATCCCAGAATTATTTCGACGGTAAATCGACGTCGAATTTGTGTCATCTACTTATTGAAATGATGGGTCGACCTGACGTCGAATTGACGGCAGATCGATATCGGTTTGCAGCCGATATGGTTCAACGGGTAGGCGAGTTGCTCACCGGCGGATTGGTCACGGCGAATCGTTAGGCTTCCCATTTTTACTGTCTTGTCACGCACGCTGAAATATCGAAAAGACGGCTTCCTTAATGATTTTAAACGAGAAACGTAGAGAACCTGTTCTATGGGTCGAAAAATAATACATGATATGACCCGCATTCGGCTGACCCCTTCAAGCAGCTTCATACACCACTTGGCTCAACTCCTTCAATAAACCAAATATGCAATACTTCAAACCAACACAAGTCCCCTTGTTCGGCTTTATTGTACTCCAAGTCCCGCGTTAAATGCTATCGACGTATGGTGCAGATAAATTTCAAGATCTTTGAGCGCGCGCAGCTGAAATCGGGTTGCAATCTTCTGAAGCCTGCCTCTTCGTTGTTATTCGTCCGAGGATCTGCTGCTACACGTTTCGCCATTCGATTTTAAATCTAGGTGTTTTTCTACGTTGACGACGACCGACATCATTATCCTCAGAGTATTCAAGTAATGGTTCTAGTCAAATTTTCACGTTTGATCATCGTCATGATATGAATCACAGCATTACCACAAGTTACTCATAATGCCCGCGTTCAAAGGTTAGTATGTCGTAGTTCTTGAAGGTGTAATTTCTCTTGCTGCTTCACCTACATCTATCTCACCTTCACGCAGTGGCGTAACTACGGGGGGGGGGGGTTTGGGGTTCAAACCCCCCCCAGAGCTTCCCAAGTTTATGAGTGTTTTGTAATTTTCAAGACGATTGAATCCACGACTGTATCGACGCTTCATAGCAATACAAAGAAAGCACGGATAAATCATAGCCTAGACAGAACCTAGTTGAATCATGTCACACGCGTAATTTATCATTCTAGATTCAGCTTTCAGTTATTCACGTGTCGTATACACGCGTGGAACACACGTGTATACGATGCCTCAGCAAGAGTTCAGCCAAGTCTATTCTTGTTGGTACTAATGGGTTCTTGTTTTCCTCAAGGATTACCGCGCATGTAGAGAATCTTTCTTCTTTAGTTTGGTACTCGTCTCAGTCATCAGTTTGTCACTCGAATGATTCGCAGTTTTACACGAAAGGCTAGCAAACAGCTCAAAGCTCAATAGTTCTTGTATGCAAATATATTTTCAAGTTTGATTTTATTCTCATTTTTCGATATGAGTGGAGACATAAGACAATTTTTTTCAAAGAAACGTAATTTAAACGACGAGTCTACATCTGCGGATGATTCAGAAGCAAAAAGAACCAAGTTGGATGTACAATTCCAGTCTGTTCCGGTTGCCGATGTATCGAGTTCTTCGTTCGTACTTCAAAATGATATTTGTAGGTTCAGTAATCGGCGTTTAACGGACTCAGAAAGAGAATATATTTTGAGAAATGCTTGGGCACCGCCAGACAATTTTGAATTTCCAACCATGTCAAGTGATCATACAAGTATGGACCGTAAATTGAAATTCCAAAAAAAAATGGTTGGAAGATTATTCGTGGCTGACGTACTCAAAAATTGAAAATGGAGCGTACTGTTTACCATGCGTGGTTTTTGCTGAATGTGGTGGGAAGCATTCTCGTCCTTTGGGTCACTTGGTCAAATCAAAATTCGATAAATGGAAAAAGGCTAGAGAGGTATTTGTCTTTGTTTTGTGAAGTTAGTCCCTACAATGCCTACATTTTCCCTGCAATTCAATTTTATGAATGTTACACAGGTTTTTAGCGACCACCAAATTAAAGTGTACCATGTCAATGCCGTGGCAGATGTTAACAACTTTTTGGAACGAATAGACAATCCAGATAAATCTATTATTAATACGCTTGACCACGGTCGGGCTAAGAAAGTCGCAGAAAATAGACGTAATCTTGAACCAATAGTACAGGCCATCATCATGCTTGGCCGACAAGGATTAGCTTTGCGTGGACATCGAGATTGTGGACCGATTCATGTAGACGAACAGTTCACAGGCCCCAATGGAGGAAATTTTCGCGCGATGCTTGGTTTTAGAGCTTTAGGTGATGCAAATTTACGTTCACGACTAGAATCAAGCGACCGCATAAAATATTTGAGTCCCAAGATTCAAAACGAGGTAATAAGTGCTTGCTACGATATTATTATACGCAAAATTGTTTCCAAGATAAATACGGCCAAATATTTTTCTATACTTTCTGACGAAACTACTGACGTATCCACTACAGAGCAAGTAACTATTTGCGCGCGTTATCTAGATCCAGAAACCACGACCTTGCGAGAAGATTTCTTAATGTTTCTTCCAACTACTTCAACGAAGGGACGAGACCTTGCACATCTAATTCTAAAAAATTTGGCCGATCTTGGTATAGACTGTCAACATCTAATTGGTCAGGGTTATGATGGAGCCCCGAATATGTCTGGTGCATTCAATGGAGTGCAAGCGGCAGTCCGTGAGAAGCACCCCAAAGCTCTTTATGTGCACTGCGCCTCACACTGTTTAAATTTGGCGATTTGTGCAGCTAGTTCAGTCCCTTCTATTCGTAATTGCTTAGGTACCATTGAGACAATTTATAACTACTTCAATACACCGAAAAAACAAAATGAAATGTTGAAGGCTATTGAAGAATTGGCCTACGAGTCGGAGGTGCGCACAATGAAAAGATTGAACGTTACAAGGTGGGTGGCTAAACTTGAAGCGGTCAACGATTTTTTTGCCTTAATTGAGGTTGTTGTGAGAGCACTCGAAAATATTCACGCTGAAGAACGCGACAAACACGCATACGCGCTGTTAAAAAGTATAGACTTCGAATTTCTGATCAGTTTGGTTGTGGTGAATGCCATGTACCAACGAACTTTACCTTTAAGTCGTAAGCTACAAGGGGTGTCTTTAGATTTGCGCGCAGCAGTCAACTTGACGGATGACGTTCTTTCTGAAATGTGCGAGTGTAGAACGGAGGTATTCTTTTGTGATCTTTATGAGACAGCTACCACTACTGCAAATACAATAGGAGTGGACATAGTGAGACCTCGCATAGCGAAACGGCAAAGCAATCGAGCGAATCCTGATGTAGAAACTTCAGAGCAGTATTATCGTACCTCCACCTTTTATCCTTTTTTGGATTATTACATCTCAGAATTAAAGGAGAAATTTACGTCACACAAAGAAGCACTAGTTGGCTACCAAGCTATGTTTGCCGAAGATTATCAGCATCATTTGAAAGATTTTGAAGAAGTAGTCAAGTTTTACGCGATGTTTTTGGAAAACAGTCCTGAGAATGTTGTGGTTGAGTTGAAAATGTGGCGTAGGTATTTACAGCGATTGGGAATGTATCCTAAAACAGCATTCAAAGCGCTCAGTAACTGCCCAGCCGAATTTCCCAGCGTACGCACACTTCTTAGTATTCTTGTGACTCTACCGGTAACAACTGCGGAGGCAGAGCGCAGCTTTTCCTGCCTAAAAAGATTGAAGACTTATCTCCGAAACACAACTTCCGAAACCCGATTGAATGGCCTCGCAATCCTGAATGTGCACGGGGATATAGGAATTACGACGTCAGAAGTTATTAATCTGCTCGCTACAAAGCCGAGGAAATTTGAGTTGATGATTAATTAACCTCATTTGTAAATACGTTCATATATGCATGCACCAATTATAAATTTTTTTCATTCGTATCTTCTTCATAGTTTTTAAACCCCCCCTAAGAAATTTCTTAGTTACGCCACTGCCTTCGCGCCTAAAAACTCAATGCGGTTGAGTGACACGCGCCGAATTCTTCGCGCCTAATCGACGGTGCCCAATTGACACCTACCCGTGAAGATAACTCCCTGTCAGTAATTTCGTGCCGAA
This sequence comes from Aspidiotus rigidus, assembly GCA_035079385.1. NCBI lineage: Eukaryota > Metazoa > Arthropoda > Insecta > Hemiptera > Diaspididae > Aspidiotus > Aspidiotus rigidus. The sequence continues at coordinate 197,632 of JAVHKY010000023.1, forward strand.
GTTCGTCAAGTATTACGTATTTTTTCAATACCGAGGAGTTCGTTGTATGTTGATTTGGCCAGGAGGTACTACAGTGAACGGTGGTGATTTTTGTAGTCTGAGGCGGTATACGAGCTTTGTCGGTAATTGTTGCGAAATGGTTGGCCTGTTTAGCTGCTTGGTTGACCTTATCGTGTTCCAGAACATCGATGAGGCGCGTGATCCATACAAATCTCGTTGCTCAAGATTTTTAGGTGCGCCGGTTCACACTTGCGGCACTTCAGCGCGGCACAAGCACTTCACTTTAGCATCACATTTGAAAAAAATTAGCGGAACAGCTGTTGGCCACGCCACGTCCACTTTGTTTGAGGTGCAGTTGTGGAGGTTTTGTTCTTCTACTGTGCCGGTTCATAAGACAGTCACGTAGCCGAGCGTTCTTCAACTACGACGTTGATGTGCCAGTCATAACTAAATCACACTTTGAAGAAAATTGGATCGTTTCCTAGTAAAAATTGTTAATTTTGGAGAGTCATTCATACAGGAGAAAATTTCACAAACTCATTTGCGGAACCTACTCGTCACATCTCTGTCATAGGAGATTTTTTTTGAGAGACACTTGTTCGGACCACTTAAGTCAAGTGGTGTCCCTTTAGCGTCATACTGTCGTCACATCACCGTCACTGCCTCAGAATCCGACCGTCACAACTGCTTCTCTTTCAAAACTGGGTGGGCTGTGGTTGTGCCGCAGTTGAGCTGCGCGGCACATTATCGCTTCAATTTACCCTGTTCCATCTGTGTTCCATGAATATTCTTCACTTGTGAAGATATTTTGCCGCACATTTTCTTGACTGTAATTGGCTAATCAGCGGCACAATTACGTCACAAATTACCGGCGTACACGGCACAAGTCTCCTGGCACGGTGTTCTGATTTTGCACAACGTGATGGTGCTTTTGAATGAGTCGAGTTTGAAAAGTGTAAGGTAAATTCTTTAGATAAGAGGGTTGGTGGCGTGAGGTTCAGTGAAGTGAAGACAGTGAATCCGTGAGAACCCATTTGCTGACGGGTGGAAGAGTTCCGACAAACGAGAATGGCCAGGAGTTTTGCAGTAAATATGGAAATCGTATTTTTGATACAGTGAGATACTAATATTCCATTGATTGAGTAGGCGTATGTTGTTATTTTTTGGTTTTGAGCCGTCAATGAGGCAAGTGGAGTGGTCGTGGTATTCATGTAGGATTTGTTTGATATGGTGTATGTACATAAATGTTTTCATTCGTAAAAGGGATCTGTGTGAGGTCTGAACGTATGTAGAGTTCAGAAAAAGTCCAGGGGGGCGATCCCGACTACCTTCTTATCCCCGATTTCTATTTAAAATACGACCGAATGAGGCGTTTTCATCTTTCAAAAGACTCTGTGATATTTCCAGAGGCCTTTAACAACAAAAATTCTAAGAAATCGACAGTAAAATAGAGAAAATTCTAAAATATTATCCACTCAGTATACGTCTTTTGGATACAAATGTTGAAAAATTCGGGTCAATGCATAAGCTTCTAATGCTCGTTCTCTGTTTATAAGACTGTTTTAGAATGCATGAAAGATCTAATATTTAAGAAACAAATAATATATACTATCAGTAGTATCATTATTCAATATTGTTATTATATTATTATATTGGTGAATAAATGAACTTTTTAAAATCTGAACTTCGTACGTCAACAGAAACCAGCATTCCTTTGAGATATCGCAGTCAGACAATCGTAATTCTTTTGTAGGTATTTCAAAATTATACGCATCCCATTCCTTTTAATGTTCTTTCATCATATGTGCCCCGATAATTAGATGGTAGATGTCTACGTTCAAATCGTTTTGTTTTCAATGATAAATCTTGACCATTACTCGTCAACCCTTAGTATAGAGTAGTAGTAGTCGAAGAAGAAGACAAGTGGACGCTGTAAGCACTTCTAGAAGAACAGAAAAGAGGATGTAAATTAATTGAATGAAACCCATGTTAAAATTAGAATTTCAATGGTGGTTACAGAAAAGTCACATAAAACAAAAATAGTCGATTTTTATAGCAGTCGCATCTTCAAAGAAAACTTGCTCATTCTAAATTAACGACTATTTTACACACCTCGATTACGCGCAGTCACAATTTGAAGACGATCTATGAAGAAAACTATTATCAAAACACGAACTCTTTTGATCCACGTAATAAAGCATCAAATTGATACAGCCAAAAAGAATGTTATCCAGTATGGTGAGTAGATTGATTTGTTTCAGCGGACGTATCATCGTAATTTTATCTTCTGCCCGTAAACTCCGAAAATATCTGTAACGCTATAATTCATCATCGACGGTCGACAGAGAAGTTTTTACACAAAATCTATTTTTCTTTACGGGCGAATGCTTGTCGCTTTTGTACATTATCACGATGGCGAAAATTTTCGCACCATTTAAATTCGAGTTTATTCGTCGTAAATTATCTCGAGAGGTCTTCCATTTTTTGAAAGTTGAGAAATTTACGACGAGCTATTCACACGTTACGAATTTCATTTAGGCTATCATCGTAAACACAAATAATTATGTAGGAAATCGTTCGTTCGCTTCGATAAAAATAAATTACAAAAATTTGGTACCTACTTCGAAGCGAAAAGATTTTCCGTTTTTCTTTGGAAAATATACATTTTTTAATGAAAACTTTAATTCATAATAATATGTGGAGCGATCTGAGAAACCATCCCTAAACTCTTTCCAATTTTTTTTTTTTTTTTGCATGTTCAAATAGGGATAGTTTTCTGAATCTAAAAAAATTTTCCATATGGATTGAAAATTCTCTGAGACATGATCTTTCGAAGTTACAACTTATAAAAAGTGAATTCTGAGAAAATTGAAAAAAAGTTAGATACTGAAAGTTTGTGAATGAAAAAAAATTAGGAGCAAGTTTAGGTATGGTCGCCTCACATATGAAAAACAGAACTACGAAAAAGAAATAATATTGAAAGATATTTTTCCCAGAATATTGATGAACTTCGATCAACATCATTCATCACGAAAAATCAATCTCATATTTTTATAGTCATCATTTTTAAGAAATCAACAAAAAAAAATCATATCAAATAACTTAAATCGTGCATTTTGGGAGCCCGAAGGTAATCATTTTTGTCGTTAAATGCGGTAATCTGTGGTTGATGTGCGGAACGTAAAATAATAATATGGTGCTATTTTAAAGTTTATTGCAGAAAAATACAGCAATTAAAAGTCTCTTACCACGACGCAAATAATATCTCACACACCGCAAACGACGTTTAAATTCCTTGAATCGGACGAAAGAAACGAAATTACCAACTCCAAGATTTTAACGAAAATCGGACAAGAAAATGTTGAAATTTTTTGAATTTTCCTGATTCGTTTTCGAAAAAAAATTGATAATTGAATCGTAGCTCGCTTCATTTGCTGCTCGCGAAGTCTCTTTCGTTGAACACACGTTCATTGAGTGGAGCAGAAAATCTGTTTTACGGAGGAATTTTTTAGTTTCAAAAATCGATTACGATCAATTTTGATCGACATGAGAATCGATAATTTGCTTTCGAGATTAGTTCAAGTTCTAGGTAGACCTAAAGTTATATAATTTGATGATCAGGCCTGAATTTAAAAACTTTCCGTTCCAAGCACCAAAAAATTGCCTCTTCCATCAGAACTATTAACAGAGATTTCAGTTCTATCAAAAGCGAGTTGACCTTTCAATTCTATTCGCCCTCATAAGCACTTCCTATGTAGTCACTGGAGAACCAACTTGAATTGGATGTTGAGACACAAACGGTCAGCCAAGAAGACTGGAATAAGGTGGAACGTTGAGCATCATCTTTTCTTTCCTTTTTATACTTGTGAATACTAAAAGAGACGATCTGGGCAATCGAATCTTTTGTGTCACTAAGAAAAATCCGTTTCTCCAGATCGTTTGGTTTGGATATATCCCCTTTTCTCATAGTACTCTTGAAATTGATATTGCTGAAGTTTTTTTTTTTACAATACAACCTCGTTACCGATCATAAATTGTAATTTCATCTTTTGTTTCCAAGTTTGACGAATGAAAATTTGCCACTCCTAAAAATTTTCGACCCTAAGCACATGCTTACAAGGCAGTGCTTATGTAGGTAAATATGGCAATTTTGGTGATCGAAATTCTACCAAATTTCCCTCCTCGAATAATAAATGGACTGGAGATCTAAATCCCCCACCCCCCCAAACCATTGTATTATACAGATAGTTCGATCATCATAATTCCTTTCGAGCCAACCACCTCATATACCAGGGGTATTCAATTAATTTTCATCGTGGGCCACTTTTCCTGGCTTGTCAGGTGCACGGGCCACAAGAAAAAAAAAATAAAATTCTAACCAAAATTGTTACTACTTTAATGTGAAAAGTGACATTTCATCTTTTCACAAATTTCAATAAAATTAGGTTCATATGATGTGAGCGAAATACGTACAGAATTTTGAAGGTGCTCTTGTGTCAAATTTGCTCGAAAATTGTTTTTAATTAGATTCATATGTGAAAATGCGGACTCACAAATGTAAGTGGAGCCAAACATGGTTAATACATCAATACTGCATCTTTTTAAAAGAGGGTATTCACGTTGTTGTAAGTCTATCCAAAAAAACTTTCCTCTGTAATACCTCTCAACTTCACAATCCTACTTCAGATATTCGTGTTCATTCTTGAATTGACAGGTTCAAAGTGATTCATTTTACTGACGACTAGCTGTACTACGAGTATTTCTCATATACGTGTTCTCTTCCGCTCTTTTTTCATGTCGCAATTTCATAATTTGTCGATATATCTCGCGGGCCACTGTTGATGACTCCGCGGGCCGCAAATTGAATAGCCCTGTCATATACCTTCACTTTCTCTCCCTCATATTCATAGCTGTATATAGTCGGGACGTTTTCGAGTACTTCTCTCAATTCTTCTAAATTTTCTCTCTCTCTCTCTCTCTCTCTCTCTCTCTCTCTCTCTCTCTCTCAAGTCAAGATTTTTTCAGGCCTGCCACTACCATTTGCGCTTGAAAATAGTTCAATAGTGACCAAAATTACCCACCAAAAGGACCAATGTCGACTACAAATGATCAAAACCACCCAAGAAGATGACCAGAACTATTGAAATTATTTACAATAATTATAATGCAAATTTCTCCCCCTCTCGAGGTAGGAATTACTCTATGACGTATTAGAATCGTGACGTCACAGCAACTGATTTGTAACGTCATCAGATCGTGACTATCATCAAGGTGTTTGAAAAGAGTCGTGCTCAGCTCAATGTAAACAACAAGGCGCCACATCAGCTTATCTCAATTTAAAACAATGTAAGAACGGAACCGGGTGACGTCACTCGGTTCCGCGTCCCGTGTATTTTTAAATGTGCATGCGGGTTGCGTTTTGTTTACAATCTAACTGAGCACACACCTCTTTTCAAACACCTTGGTTATGTACAATGATGAGAGCGAGACTCGGAAAAATTTAGACCCTCGAATTATAAATGATGATATAGGAGAAAAAATCGGGAAATTTCCAACTTTTGATCAGACCTAATGCATCTACTCTTAAGACTATTTCATCGTAACATTGATATCGCAGGGGTGATGCCATTCCGACCTGCCAAACTTTCTACCCACAAGGCGTAATTCGGTGTGAAAGGATGCGCGGGTGTGAGGGAGGCACACGAGCCGGTGTATTACCGAGATTTTTCATGTCTAGGGTGACAGTGGGAGCTGGAATCAATAGAAGTAGGCTTTCTGTAGGTGCTATTCTCGTGTCCACGGGACTCGAGAAAAATAGTTTCTTCGGTTTCCTGAATTCTAACGTGAATTTGATACTGGAATAGCTGATATTGAGGCGCGAGAAAAACTCGTGCTGGCCAGGTATCTCGAATTTTTTCAAGTCTTTCAAGTAAGGAAGAGACAAATTTGCCTGATGATGGTATTATCGTACACCAAAAGCTCGCGAAGTGTATTAAATTTGTGTTGAAGTGGTAGAAAAGACTTTCTATCGTTGAATTCCAATATTTTGAACTATATCACGTACACTTAACTCCTCACCTGACTTATGTATCAACATATTTCAGCTCTATCTTCATCTATCGTGATACATTCTACTCTAAACAGTTAATTTTTATCAAGTATTTCACTAGTCTCGTTCACTTATTCGAATCACCATTCGTAAAATTTTGTATTTCATACGAACCAGAGTTTCATATTCACGATTATTCAAGCAATAGTTCTCTAGCTGCTTTTTCACCAAAGTTTGCTGTTGTTGACATTAAACAATAATCGAAAAATTTCTCGACAAAAATTGTGGAGGGAGCTAGGGCCGGAACCCCCTCTCACCGGTGGATCTGCACTCATTGGAGCTTGTTTTTCTATGTTCATATACTCTCACCATCTTCAGCTTTCTCTACAAATACGTCACACGAGATTCCTGCAATACAATGATGACTTTTTCATCACGATAAACGACAACTCTAAATAAAAACTGAACGATAGGGAACAAAAGTGAAAATAGTGGTGCCTAGGGCGTATATACCTATAGTCTTGTACTGTATTTGCCTTCACTCGGAGAAAAAAATAAACGAGTAAACACTAGCTGTTATGGTGATAGTACATTAAAATTCATATTTTTGACGATTGCTGAATTTCCTATAATTAACAAGTCATTTGAACATGAAAAGCAGAGGAAAAAATAAATTAACGACAACCGTACGCTACGATATTTATTTTTATGAATCGAAAAAAATTATTGCATTTGATAGAAGGCCTGATTTGCGTATTGCACGACTATTACATATTTGAAAAAAAAATTCACTCGTATGGTTTAATAATTTCATTTACGCACGCAGTAACCTAGATTTTCTTCATTCGCAGGGTCAAGGTCGTTGAAACGACAAATGTACACTCAATAGGTAATTAGGTACGTAGCTGGTACGTACATTGATTTGCGTCTGCCAAATCTCAGGTAGACTATATGTATATATATAATGAAAATTTTCATGAATACTGATATTATCGCAAATTTAGAAGGCTTTATACAATTCGCAAGGTAAAAATATCACAGCGAGAAGAGCGCGGCCGATAGTTCTCTGAGCGTAAACAAGTTTTCATTGAGAATTTCCAGTTACAAATTGCACTCGTACGTGAAAACCATAAATTTAGAAGAGAAACTGACGTACGAGTAAAATGTACGCCTAATCTGTTATTCTATAGTCGCACAAGTCAAAACCATCGATGGTAATGCCAGAAATATTGCAAAATTTCACAGAATTTTGGTTACTAATCCAATGAAAACGGGAATTTTATCACGCGAAACGAGAAGACATATAATAAAGCTGGACGAAATTAAGAACGGGGAAAACTAGATTAGTCCATAAAATCTACGAGATGGATCATTTTAAAGCGAATTTTCGCATCGTGTATACAAATGAATAATTAATGAAGGAAGGCATCAGAGCCTAATAAGAATTGACTTTTTTTGTCAGCTATGACTGGTATAGAAAATTTTCAGGCTATTGATTTCCACAATCGAAACATGAAGCATGTGTTAGAGTCTATCTTGAACATATTAAAGGTGATCAATGTCCGAATGTATTAATTTTTTTTTTTTTTATCAACTTAAATATATTCGCCCAATAAAAAATCACGCGCGGCAAGACGAATGACGGTAACGTAATTTCCCATATATTTTTGAATGTATTATCATTTGGTTTCATCAGGTAAACGCGGTTTATATGAGTGAAAAAAACCGACTCTTGGCTAAAAAAAATTCACTGAATTTTCATTTTTACGTCCCACAAGGTAAGAGAACAAAAAGCGATGTATGCGTTGGAGAAGCGGGCTTTAATAAATAGACAGCTGGCAGCTGGCTGTTGAGGTAGGAGACTCGCGGAATATAAGACAACGTGGTTCCCACGGAGAGAGGGGGAAAAAAAGCGGTGGTTTAAGGAAATTGAAAGTGGATTTAAGAAATCTGTTTTACGGGACGAATTTGGTTTCGAAATTGGAGTTCCCAAAAGTTGAAATTCTTCATAATAATAGCTCGATATTCGAAAGTTTTTCAAGTCCCCTATCTCCCTTTTCTTAAAGTATACAGCTCGAAAGTCGAAATTTTCTGAAGTCCTACACCCCTATTATCGCGATGGTGGGAATTTTTTCGAGCTCCTTTTCCGATACTAGAGAAGCGGGAAAAATGTAGAAAATTTTTTCCCGGTGGCTAATTAGATCAGGGTAGGGTCAGTTTTGGCCAAACGGTAAACGGCGAGACGCCAAATTTTAGGGTATGGGGGAAGGAGCAGGTTTCCTGTTGAAACACCTGTGCAAACAGACACACGAACTTACAACCGGTAGGATTCAGGATTAAAAACGAAGTCAGTGCTTATTACAAGAAGGCCAATGAGCCTGTTTTCTTGACTGAAGGGACCCTCATTGCGTCACTGGATAGAAATCATTCGAATTGAAAACTTTCTAATTTCTATCACGAAACTGACTGAGTCTCAATATGCTGAGAATATTTTATGAGTATTATTGTCATAGCCATAATACTGCTGTACAAAACGACGATCTGTGAAATGAAACTTCCTTTAACCTTCAGTAGGCAATATTTCTCTTAATCATGGTTCTGCAGATAAGTCAATTCAACTTTGTACAGCAGAATAGAGCTCGAATATTTCAGTATCATAAAAGAGAAAATTTGCAGTCAAAATTTAATATGTACTAGCAGCTTTTTCACCATTTGTAAAATTAAAAAAAATTTCGTTCATCTATATCATTTTTTTAAAGCCAAAATTTATGCTATTAAATTTCTACAAAACCTCCAATTTTTAATCCGTGATCCGGTAAACTTCTTGGCCTTCATTTTGGCCAAAAACTCATTTGAACTTCGAACATAGCAAAATGGTTACGGGCCGGGCCGTAACGAAGGGGAGCAAGAAGAGTTTGAGCGTCACTGGCCACTCCTAGCCAGAAGTACAATCCTAATAAAATAAAAAAAAAAGCATCACTACTCTCGGTTCCCTAATTTTAATAGGAGCCCTTCCCACAAATGGACTCCGGTTACGGGCCTGATATGGTTCCTAGATATTTCAGACAATTCATCCCATTCGCATCCACAGGATACAACAGAAGACTGCTCTTACAACATTACAAAAGCCACCTCCGCTCTAGATTAGATTAAGGAGCCCTAATTTATAATCTAGCCTACAAATCTGTTCTTATTCACGGAGCATTATTTGAACCTCCACCTCAGAATGGTCTAAGGAGCCTTTCGAACAATCCCTAAACTCAAGTTCCGCGTAGAAGCCGCTGAACCTCTCCTTCCCTTTCGCAGAATCAGACTTACCTCTAACTTCTTATCTTCCGTCTCCCAATTCCCTCATCTTTCCATTTTCATAACTTTTCTCCCTGCACCCTCCTTCACCCTGATATCGACTAGACCTCAAACAAATTCCTAAATCCACAATACCATTCTCATTTGATCTATTAGGAACACAATAGAAGAATACCCTGACTTTACAGTTGGCCTTACGGAAGTAGAAAGGCTTATGTATATCTATATTATAAGATCTATATTATAAGAGAGCCGTTGTCGCCTTTTCACGTGAAAACTACCAAACCAAACGACATGAAAGTCAGCATGATGAAAGTTGATACCTCCTAGAGTGTTTATATCGAAGTAAAATTGTAAAAAGTATTTTCGGTAAGCTGTAATTGAGCTTTAAAAGACATTTTGCGTCTGTGTGTATGTGTGAGTACGTATATATTTACTTCGCTTATCAATTACCCCAGCGCAACACATTGCATCGTTATCAGCGCCAAAGCAACCACATTCACTCTGTTTGTTTGCGTAAAGCAACACATTAGCTCTGTTCGTTTGTACTTCCGGTGTATTGGGGTTTAAACCTACACCAGAGAGCGCTACTGAAAGGGTGAATCGGAGAATTTATGTTCGTTCATCATACATTGATTTTCAATCAACTGTTATTTTTTCAATATATCATTTATTGCTACAATTTTTTTTGTATTTAATTTATTTGATTCAATTTAATCCATCTATCTACATTATAAGAGAGTCATTGTCGCCTTTTCACGTCGAAACTACGGAACCAAACGACATGAAAGTCAGCATGCTGAAAGTTGATACCTCCTAGAGTGTTTATATCGAAGTGAAATCGTGAAAAGTGTTTTCGGTAAGCTGTAATTTGAGCTTTAAGAGACGTTTCGCGTTTGTTTGTATGTGTGAGTACGTATATATTCACTTCACTTATCGGTTACCCTAGCGCAACTCCAACACATTGCATCGTTATCAGTGCTAAAGCAACCACATTCGCTGTGTTCGTTTGCAAAGCAACACATTAGTTCTGTTCGTTTGTACGTTTGGTGTACATACACTGTTACACTTTACTTAAAAATTGTGTGTTCAGTGTTGCTACGCTGATACTTAACAAAATGCCCACTTTCTTATTGAGATCTCAGCGTTCTCCCGTCCAGTATGACGCAACATCATGTGATTGGGATTTGAGATGCGTGTGTTTATGTGTGAGTGCATTCTGATTCTGTCCTTCCTGCCTCTTATCAAAGCCTGTATCAGTTGTGTTTTCATTTCTATTATAGGGCTTTTCCATGTCGGCGTATTGCATATATATTCTCCTACGTGTTATCGAAATGAGGAGTTGAAGATCTGTCAAAAAGGCACCCGTCAAAGGGGTGTCATTTTTGTGGATATCCACATTTTTGAATTCTCTGAACCATTTCCTATCAATATACAAAATTTTGAAAAAACAAAAAATTACATTTACGCTTATGGTCACTCAACCTCATCTCCATAAAAAGGGCACCCGAGGTACACATCTTTATTGAATTGTCCCACATTCATTTGTCGATCAATTTGAAAAATAATTAGTGATCTGTAAACACGCAAAATATTTTTTGTCATCATAGATTTTGTGATAAAATGAATGTGGAATGAGTAATCTGAACATGAAACTCCAAAGACATATTTTGAAAATCAACTATTGCTCACGGGTGCCCTTTTGACAGATAACTCCTCAAATGGTAGTATTTCTAACATTGCTCTTATGGCAAACTACACAACAATGAAAATGAGTATGCAATCCAGCAACACCCATAAGAGCAATGTTAGAAATACTACCATTTCGATAACACGTAGGAGAATACGTATGCAATACGCCGACATGGAAAAGCCCTATAGGAGTATCTTCTTATCTTTAATCGGGTTTTTATGTCCTCGGTTTAACTCATCGAATTCTGAATTTATCAAGTTGTACTCTTCAGTGTAGGTCGGTATTTATGTGTAGAAGGTTCTAACGTCAAAATTTTTCAAAAATTTTTCAAAAAATTTCATTAGCGCGGCTTTAATCGAGTTTTAAAGTTTTAAGGCGCAGCAGGACGTATGAAGCGCTGTACTTTCCTTCCATGCATGAACGTGCTTTCTCACCATGCGAAGATTTTTGTATGCGTAATGCATGCACAGACCTGTTTGTGTATTGTAGTTTGTAACAAAGTCTCTACCAAATTCCAGTCAGTGTTTTCTCAGTGGGGCAAAACGAAAGAAGTCCGATCTTAATGCAGTAAAAATAGCAAAACGTCAGAAATCTCATCTTAGTCGACATTCGTTTGTTGTCAAAAAGAAAAGAAGTCAACGGCAAGGCAGACGCGCTAATGATAATGATAAGTGGTCTTCCTTATAACGTTAATTTTGATTATAAACTAAAAAGTATGAACGTCGTTTGCTTATCGCGTGTTGCAAATTTATTTAAAGATGAAAATATGAAATTAGTTTAGCTACCACCGTTTCCTGATGTATTTAATTTTTGCAGCAGAATTTTACTAAAGAAGGGAAAAAGTCTTATTGTGCAAAGCATCACGGTAAGAAGATGATTTATGTGGTGGAATTTATTGTGGGTAAGATTTTTTCGCACGAAATAAAAAGTTAAAAATCACAAAAAAACAAAAACTATAAGCGGTTGAGAATAATTTCACAAAAAACATTAAAAAATCAACATAAAAAAAATGCATCAACGAAAAAACAAAGAAATCACAAAAAATTGAAACTTTTGACCGAAAAATTAATACATACAAAAGAAAGCATTGAAAAATTGGACAGAAAAAAATTTTTGTAATAATAAGACACTATTATTTTCGTATTAAGAACTTTTCTTTTAATGAAGATGGAATGAAAAATTGAATTTCAAACCTGACTAAAACGAAAAAATTCAAATCTTTTCATCGGTAGACCTCAACAGAAAGAAATTCGGATCTCTTGATACTAAATCTCGGTGAGAAAAAAAGCTTCAGATCTTTTGGGTTCTAGATATTGACAGGAGAAGAGAAACTGTAGATTGAATTCAGGGACTATTAAAAATATCCCCGTAATTACCGAAAAAAAAAAAAAAAAAGAAGAAGGAATGATTGAAATTATTTAAAAAAATTCGAATAATGAATTTCAAAGATGCAAGAAACCTTCAAGTAGCTACTGAAATAGTATAATAATTTGTAATTCGTAGCGAAAACAAACGATATTGTAACTCGCTTCTGTTTTTCTATAATATTGATTTTTGTTTTGTTTTTGTTTTTTTTTTTTAATTTTCTTTTTCAGTTATTAAAGTTAATTCCTGTAACAGTCATTTTAGTATTTAGTCTGAACAGATATACGCTTATATCGCTACAATGTGCCGCCCAAAGGGCGGGTAATTCAGCTAGTTCTATATATAAAGATCGCATTCGTAATATAGTATCCATATGTATATGTTCACTGCCAAACTGATGGCTTTACTCGCTTGCCTTACCCTTCTCTCTCAACTTCCATCTAATGGCAAATTTCTCCTCCTCACTATTTTTCCATCGGACCGATACACTTGGGAACTTACTTATACAACGCATTCACCTCATGCTCCTCCCCCCGAAAAGTGATCTGGAAAAAGCCGAAAAATACAAGAGATTTGGCAACGAACCGGTTTGGGGGCGTCCATAAATTAGATGAGGCATTTTTGGGGGAGGGGTCCAGTCAAGTCTCACTAAAACTCACGTGAGACGGGGGGGGGTGGTTGCCGACAAATCTCTCGTAATTCTTTTCTCACACAAATACATTCTAAAATATTGCTAAACTGGCTTAAATTTAATAAAAACTATTCTTTTTTTAATAGGTATAAAATGTGATCAAGAAAATGACGTTTTTTTAATAGATAAACGCGATTAAGCACAGATAAACGTACTTGAAGCAAAAATACACATTTCGGAAAATCTCACGCGAGATAAGCGGGGGGAGGGGGTCAAGGCAAATCTCACGATATCTTACCAAGAGGGGAAGGGGGGTCGAAAAATCACAAAAATCACCTCACGTAAATTATGGACGACCCCTTTTAGCAGCGAAAGCTCCGGGAAGAGGAGTAGGTCAAATTCACGCTGATGAACGCGATATGGCTCATGTTTGTGAATCACGGACGGTGTGTTACATCACCTTAGACCATACAAGAGATAGATCGAGCGTAGTAATGAATCCTTTAACGGAGGACATGATAAGAAAACAAATAAGAAAATAAAGAGGCACTGGACCTTTTTTACAAGTTCTGTGGGTGGCGCGGGTGTAAAGATGTGTTTTACTCGGTGCAGACCGATTGCGGCCCAAAGTGATATACTTTTTGCGGCCCGCTTGTTAAGAGACATTTTTTGTGCGGTCCATTCGTCGAGTTGACATAATCTTATTGCGGCCGAAAATAATTGTATGTTGGAACCCCTGCAAAAGTAGAACTTGCTTCTCTTCTGACATACACGTCATTCTTTTTTCAGAATGATTGACTGCATCTCTACATGTTTCACCTTAAATTTCTGGATGAGCGAGAGTACATTCGTGAGGCCATGAACGAATTTGAGGAAGGACATATTGATAAATATCCAAAGTGTTTGATGTAAATGAAATTGGCCGCAAAGTGGACGTTTTTGGCACTTTGGGCTGCAATCTGGATTCAGCGAAAACTACTCTGCGCGTTCACCCACGTTAGGTCCAGCGAGCCGTATTTTCTTATCATGCCTACCGTTCAACACATTCGATCTACCTCTTATAATATGTTCTAAGTACACGACCCGTTGAGGAGACACGACTATTCAAAGTGAATAGCGCTAGCGTCGGATTATAGCTATACAAATGAAGCAGAGTTGGCTTCCTGGCATCTCATAAAAGATGTTCACAAACACATATTCTACATTAGATCGGAAGACAAAACCTCTAACTCCGCTTCATTCAAGAGTTAATCCAATTTTTCAATTTTTCTCCCTTATACCTAGGGAGATGTGGCCTTTTCCCGCTGATGGGCCGTGATCAAATTCACTGATCTCTTTTTTGATGACGTCATTCTACGTCAAGAAGCAGAACTTGAATGCAAATGCAGTTGTCAGCTGGAGACTTAATTCCGAACAAAATGGCTGCCCATTGTATCCTCCGATTTCAGTGTCTTAGTTGAGATACCTCTTTAAAATTTGGAAAAAATATTATTACTGTTGAACGTACCTGGCGCCGCGTTCTTAGCGATCCGTCGGCGGATACCAGGTTCCTATAGCCCTAAACCTGTAGTACTTTTTAGGAACATACTGTAACATTCTTTCATTATCATTCAAAATAATTCAACTACAAATATATTAAATTTAATATACTGTCTTCCGAAAGAAATCACAACCACGACCATAAAAGTTATATGGACAACCCTTTTTTTGTTTTTTTTTTTGCTCTTTTCAAATCACATAATTTTAATAGAAGAACAGGATAAGTATGAAGAATAGAAACTGTGATCAAGAGAATTGACCAAGTCTAGCTTCATCAAATTAATAATCATACTCAAGACTTTCTGAGACGTTCACTCCTCGAAATTCAAGTTATCTAAACAATATCTGAGTGATCTTGTGAATATCATCTACGATATCTATTTTATTCTGTCATTTATCATACACGTTTTACGATAATAAGAATAACAATCTCGAAAAATGTGCTGCACACATATTATATGTACTGCGGTCATAAATCTGAAGACTGATATAGTTGTCGACCGAACTATATTAAAGATAGTAAAAAGTATCGTTCAGTGATGTACGTTTAATATTTTGATTTATTAGTGAAGAAATACCGTAGCAGAAATCGAAAAGTACAGAAAAGGGTGAAAAGAAAGAAAGAAAAAAAATAACACACAGGGTGTATAAATATAGAGCTTTTGGTGTGGATAAATTATAGTGTTACCGAAGCACTCGAATACATCCGCGTCTCAAGCAGTCCTTAATACTGGTGCCCTTTCTCTGCTTTCTTCTTTTTTTTTTCTCTATTCTTTCCTTTTTCTTAATGTTCGATATTGAGATTGAATTGCGTTTACCGTACTAAATTTTGTGCGAGAGTATTTCTCTAATTTTGAAAATCGAAAATCGGGGTCGCCGTCGGAGCGCGCTGGATACAATATATCGTACAGGATGTTTAAATAGCTGGACCATTATTCAATTTATTCAACATTGTTTTCGGTATTTGCTCTTTCTAACTTCTTGAAGAGAAATTTTATTTCTCTTTTCGACCGACGACATTTCCTCCATGGTGAATAACTTCGAGGTAAAGTTTATTCGAAGATCGTTTCTATGTTTGCTGGCGTGTAACAGAAGTTGCCTAGCTTGATATAGTAAAAGGTGGTGTAATAAAATATTCTGTCCACCGGGCGTTTTACAATTCGATAGCCAAATAAAGTTGAATGTCGTAGGATTAGTTTCAACTATATCTGTAGAGCAGAGCGAAGTTGGAAAAAAGGGGGAAATATAATGTCATCAAGTAGAAAATATTTGTCACAAAGAGAACAGAATCTCAATACAATTATTTCGGTGACTAAAGATAATTACGCTATTCGGGGAAGTGTTATAAAAACTTGGTGCCCAGAGAGATTAGGCCTAATTCAATAATATCATACTATACATAAAATACTCTTTTGTTCTTTTACAAGCAAGGGGACCCAAAAGGTCCTGGGCCCCACAAAATAAGGGCGCCCACATTTTCATTAATTTATGTCCTTGAAACATCGTACGGACGAGGGCGAAGCCCGAGACGTTGAAAAAAAAAAAAAAAAAACTGAGTGGGCCCCAGGCACTAAAGCTTCTAAATCCGGCCCTGTTTACAAAGCCATAATTAACACTAGAGCCTACCTGACAAAAGCAACGCCTTAAAATATCAAATATCCCGGCACACAGAGGCAATTAGCAAAGGTCTTGCCCTAGAAAAAGTGCAACTTTTTGAGGGTTGGTAGATTACTGAAACACGATTGTATGAGGAAGAGCAACGAGCGTAGGTTGAGAAAAAAGACACTTTCACATGATCTGTGACCATAGAGTATCCCCTTGGAGATATTTCTGTTTTAATGAAATTGAAAAAAGCGAAGAAAGTGTCCAAAAAATTTTCAAAGATAAAGTTTTGCACGATAAAATTTCCCCCAGGGGGAGGGGGTGAGGAACAAAATTTTCTTGGAGAGGGTTTTGAACAATCTTTATAATATTTCAAAGCAAATTTTTCAGTTCTTGGTCGTTCTGTCTCCAAAACCCCATGAATACGCCACTGGTTAACGAGAGTTTGAGAGTACGAATTAAAACGGAAGAATGCGAGAAGACTGAGGAGGAGCAGAAAGTGAAACCTATTTCTGTATCTTTTCCTGACAGTCGCTTCTAATAATATTGTAGATTTGAGATGACAATGATTGTACATCATTTTCTCTTTTTCTAGAATTGACCACTCAGTTACAACTTGCACAATTATAATTCTAGTAACATTGTCAAACTGATTGTATGTTGTCAACAGAACAACTAACGTCCTGTATATACAGTACGTGATTCTCTACAAGAAAAAATTGACTCTACTTACGTAGGATTAATGAAAGGTAACTGAAATACCTTCATTTTTTTACAAATCGTCAATTCGCCACGGTTTTCTCATCAATCATCCTCCGAAATTATGATTGCTTTCTGGTCCGTTGTCACTGTTCCACCCTATACATTGTATACGCTCTATTGATTTTCGTACTTTCTTTAGTTTTTCTTCCAAAATATTCCCCTTCGGAAGACGTGATACAACTCCGTCGAAATTTAAGCTACCTTCGTCTCGTTATTCACTCTAGTCGGCTTCAATTACATTACGTATCAATCTCCAATTATAAGCTTGTCTGATCATCAATAGCGATTCAATATGAAAATGAGTAGCAGAATTACACAGTAATAACTTACACAAAGACATGAGATAGCATACGTTTTTGTGTTTTCTCATAATCGCATCTTTTACCAGTTCGTCCCACTAGAAGTTGAGTGAACGCCGAAAGAAGGCTTTCCATTTAATAAAACACCTACCTACATCACAAGTCAACGACACCTGTGTAGAAATACTGAGAACGATATAAGGAACCGTAATAAATAATGTAGCTCGGAAATATTTTCTTTGTCGTTTAGAACGAATTTTGTCTCACCTCGTCTTTTGATTTTAGTACTGTTCTGAACGATATCGATACCACAGACGGCTGTGAGCATGCACTCAAAAGTCAAGAATCTTGAACTAGGTACTCGTATTATTTTGATGGTAAAAACCTAGGATTTCCTATACCGAGACTAGCAGCAATTTGAAGTGGAGAAATCCCATTCACAAATCGAAAGAACTACATCCCCGCAGGTGTGCAGTACAGGAATTCGCCTGGACGATTTGAAGGCATCTCTGTGCTCACTAATCTTTGTATTGAGCTGTAAGCCTGTCTCGCCTTGTGTTTTGATATAGCTGGTCAGTCTCCATAGTGAGATTATGAAGTCCACTCAATACATCGTTGGATACCCCTAAAATTTTCACCCCTGCCGAGGAAGTTCTTCAAAACTGTGATAGGATGCTAAGCCAGCGTATAATCGAGCGTTGTCAAGATACGACTTAGTTTTGCGATCAATCGTCCTAAGCAGGAAAGTCGTATCATACTGAGACTCGCAGTAATTTGGAGTTGAGAAATCTCATTCATAAATTGGAAAGCAGACATTCGAGCAGATGAGCAGTACAGGCGTTAGCTTAATTTGCGGCTATCTCCATGCTCACTTGTATTAAGCTGTAAGCTTGTCTCGCCCATTTTCTCTGAATCATCACGCCAATATGAACTTTCATTTCGTTTATCCAAGCGCAGTATTTTATTGTCTTGACCTTTTGTATTAAATGCTCAAGAAGGAACCGGAAGTGAGATTGATCACAGGATTATATTGTTGTAAGTGACAGATCTAAGGGCCAGCTAGCAGTATGACGACTCATGGTCAGAAGTATCAGAGGTAGTAGATGGTCCAAGTCCAAATAATTAATGGTTCTGCCGCCAATTACAAACATGAAGGTGATCAGGAGGGCTGCGAATGGGGGCTAGACCAGTTAAAGGGTCATCCTAAGCTTAAGTTTTTTCCGCAAGTTTCTTTCAATATACATTATACAGTCATCTTTGGTCTGGGGGTCGGTGGAGAATTCCAAGACAAGAGACACCCTATGACGTCATTATTGTCCTTGAGACTTATAAAAAGCTCTAATCCTATATCCTTAGCCTTCGTTATGCTACGCCTAACATTCAGTATACTAGGCTTTACTGCTACATACTCGCCATTATACTAGGCTTAGGAATGTTGGTAAAGTGAGCCCGTCAGCTAGCTAGCAGTATAGTGTACACAGCATAAATATTCTCAACTCTTGTAGGATTGAACATTATCAATACATCGATACGATAGATATAAATACAGTATATTGATAAAAGTGGTACATTGTGATTTGAATGTTTCCATGAAGGGGAAACATTTTTTCCTTTTGACACGTTTCACGTCTTTACTGAGCCCCGAACCCTAATTTGAAATTCTCCGAGTACCCCCCAGAAATCTATCTCGCCCAGTTTATACTAGAGCAGTGTACCGAAGGTATACTATGTTTATATTAGGTCTAAGCTCCTTTATACTAGGCCTAAACAAGTCTAGGCCTCTACTAGGCTACAGCTTAACTAGTATAAATCTCGAATACTCTTTAGCAGGTCTTGCTAGTCTGGGCTTATACTAGATCGATACAATTTTGTACAGTATATTTGAGTAAGAGGCTTCAAAACCTAGCTTTAAACTAGGCCTAGGCTTTCTATGCCTGCCCCATTGAACACTATTTGTTCTATGCTGTTTATACCACCTGTATGCTGAGAGTGCAGTATACTAATGTTGTACTAGGCTTATAGGATCCTGACGCCTCCCTATACAAAGTCGAGACTTACTTAGCTGTATAGTAGGTCTACGCTTTCGCTCATGTCTCATGTCTTTACTGAGCCCCGACCCCTTATGCAGTATACTACACTAAGAAGGGGGCAAACCAACGCCCCGAGCTAGCTTTTATGCAAGGCTGCTTATACAGGGCTAAACCTACTAGTCCAGCCTTTTTCAGACCTAGTGTAATGAAGGCTTAGCTTGGTAGAGGTATCCTGGCATACTATATGTTGAGCTTTTAGTATGACTGTATAGGACTAGTATTTGTGACGTCATCAGATTGTGACGGTATTGGATCGTGAACTAAAACTCAAACACTGCGACGTCTAAGAAAAAACCTTAACTTCTAGACTGCGCTAAGGTCCTTTCACAATTGACTGAACAAAACTCGGTTAATGTTGGACAGCACGTTTGGCAGGTAGCCATTTTGAAAACGGTTAATGTTTGGTATGCGTTTAACTAGTTAAAATGGATTCAAACACGAGTCAAACATTGTTCTTGACAAGAAATTGACGGATCAAATTACGGCTCAAGTTTGACAACTTGTTTGGCAGAGGGCAGAGTTTGACAAATATCAAAGCTTGACCTTCAATTGACATGTCAAACGTCTCAGAACAACTTGATTTTTCCAATCGAGTCTTTATTGCACGTAGTAGACATTTTTTTTTCTTGTTTAAGACTGCAAAAGAAGTGTTTACACGCCATGCACAACAAGAATTTGTAATGATTTTCCACCTTGTCATCCCACATAAGACAATGATTTATTGGTATTTCTGAAATTCAAAGAAACATTCTTGATGACTTTTTAATAACTGATAGTAGAAATAAAGGTTACTTTATCATTATACTTTCATCTGATTGTTGTTAGAGGAATAATAATATTTGTATGTTAATTCACTGCGCACCGTGAATATGCACAAAATGTGCGACCTTCAGCGCGCTCCGGCGACGTTATTTTGAACCCTACAAAATTTTACAAGAGACCTTCTTTATGTAAAATTGAATAAGAAACAATTTTTGTTTCAAACGTTTTCCCCTATAACGTTTCTTTGTACGGATTTTTGCAAAAAACTTAATTTTGGGACCTTTGAAGCCCCCTGGGGGACGAAGCTCCTCCGGAATCGCGGTGGAATTTTAGTATGTTCATCAGGGAACTATTTCAAAGATATTCCGCAAAAAAAATCTATGATTAGATTCATGTCCAGAATAAAGTCTAATTTTCCTGGACTATTTGGAGAGTCCACCAACAAGCGTGCAGCGTTGTACAACGTGTTCAGTCGTTTCAGGGTGGGGTAAGAGTTGGTAACAGCTGTTGCATATGCTGGTAAACCGGTTTAGGCGTGCGCGCTATCTATCGTCAACAGTATGAAGCGAAAACTCGCTGGAGATCGTCAACGGTGCCATTTTTCGAAATCACGAGTCGTGAAAGTTTGAAGTAGTTTGAAGTTTCTTTTTCGCTCTTAGAATAACGGGTGAATCTTTTCACAATGTCAGACATAAGTAAAATACTTTATTATGACTCAAAGTGAGATAATTTTGTGAAATCGTTCATTTAGTTTCAATTTTGTTGACAGCAGGTGAATTACTGAGATCTAGTAGTATCAGCGGCAATCACAAAAGCGTTTGACTATACGTAATTATTGTGATTTTTGATGCATGATTTTCACCATGAGGGTTTTTTGGCGTGTACAACTATGGTACGGCCTTCGGTATCAAAGCGTTTTTTACCCAAAATCAAACACCAGTGCTTGACCACCCCCTGTATTTGCCTGATTTGACTTGTAGGGACTTCTTCCTAACTGACCGACTATGAGATGCCTTGGAATGGGAGTATTTGGGGCCTACAGAAGGCACGGACCCTCAAGGACATTCCTCCAAAAAATTAATTCATGACAAACTATGCCATGAATCAACGTGAAATTTTGGATATTGATGGTCGTCCGGGAACTTTTTCAACATACCTTGTACAGGATAGTGACAGATGAGAAGGGTAAAAGTAAGTAGCATCACTGATTGGTGACTGGAAGTAGGTAGTGCTGTAGGTTGACAAGTCCAATGATCAGGTAGTATCATACAATACACGTTGGATAGGAGTTGAAGTTAAACTAGAAGACTTACTGAAAAAGGGTTTTTCAATTATTGTACAAATCTACTTTATTAGTTGCTTATACAAGAGTACTTTCGGGTGTTATCCCATCATCAGTTGTGTCGCAACTGGAGAACAAGGCCTTAACCATGAGTTTTTATAGTATAACACTGTGATCTTATTGGCTATAACAATGCTGCGTTGTGATTGGTTCACTTCTTAGAAACTTATTCTTACAATAATATGACATTGTGTTGTTATTGGCTAAACCATACTGCTTTGTGATTGGTTTAATCTATTATTCTAAATGCTGCATTTCTATTGGCTACCTGGATTCCTGCCGTCTCATTGGTTGGTTCCGTTCTTCTTCTCTCGTCCAATCACCAGGCCGAATAATTTTTCGCTGTCAAATGTGATTACATTGTTCAAGAGGCCGGCTTTCTTCCTCTTGGCTTTTGCAATCTCCATTTCTTCCCAGATTTTATGACTTCAAATATTCCCTCTCCATAGTGGTTTTCCTCGTTACAGTGTTTCCCAAACAGTGACTTGCCATCTTCTTTCTCCCTCGACGTTTTGTGCTCCTTTCTCCCGATCTAAAACTTTCTCCCAGTCTCACCGATGTAGATACCCTCGCCCTGTTCACAACTGAGCTTGTACACTCCGCTTAAGCTTTCCTTGTCCTTTTGTTGGTCATTGCTGATTCTCTTCACCATGGGTTGGTAATTCTGGATACCCACATTCACATCGTAGCCATTGAACGCCTTTATCACCTTGTTTGTGTACTTTGCTATATATGGTATCGATCCGGAGTACTTTCTCACTATGCTATCATGGGTTCCTTTCTTTGTTTCCATTTTCCCAAAGACTCCCTCCACCACACATCTGCGGTAGGCATTGGCTTCTGCGATCTGCTTTACTATCTCGATCTCTTTCCTCTTCTCTTCGTTGTTCTTGAGGATAGAAATTGTCCGATAGCAGTAGTTCTGGATTGCCGCTAACTTGTGCCTGGGGTGGTGGTAGGAGTCATTTGGAATGATGGTGTCAGTATGCGTCGGCTTCCTGTAGATTTTGTATTCTACCCTATTGTTCTCCATGGTGAGTGTAAGGTCCAAATAGTTGATGGTCTCATTGCCTTTTTCTACTGTGAATTTGATGCTCTCATTCATCGCGTTCATTTCTGAA
Organism: Aspidiotus rigidus; assembly: GCA_035079385.1. Classification (NCBI taxonomy): domain Eukaryota; kingdom Metazoa; phylum Arthropoda; class Insecta; order Hemiptera; family Diaspididae; genus Aspidiotus; species Aspidiotus rigidus. Next base: position 220,193 of record JAVHKY010000023.1, read on the forward strand.
AGGAATAGATCCACCTGTCTATCAGTGCCTGACCACACAATTAGGATATCATTTACATATCTGGCCCAGTGTTTCATCGAGTTTCTGAACTTGCTGCCTTCAATATCTTGTTTTCCATATCGTTCATGAATATCTCCGCCAGTATTGGTGACAGCGGTGATCCCATCGCAAGTCCTCTTTCCTGACTGTAGAACCTGTTATTGAAGCGGCAGTAATTCTGGCTCAAGATCTCCTCCACTATGTGGGCGTACTTCGACCCATCGGGGTTCCCATGGTATCTGTTGTTTTTGAGCAGAGTGAGAAGTTCCTCCTTCGGTATGGTACCAAACATGTTAGTCACATCAAAGGATATCAGCTTGTCGTTACTCTTGATTTCCAACTTGTCCAGTTGCTCAATCAGCTCTCCGTTGTTTCTGATACTTCGTCTGGGTGCAAAGTGGTAGTTTTCTTTCAGGAATGTGGCTACAATCTTTGCTATCTTGTAGCATGGTGATTGAATGCTGTTGACCAGGAGTCTCACCGGATGGTTCGCTTTGTGGAGTTTTACAAGCACCTTGAGTTTTGGTGCAACCGGGTTCATCGCAAGCGTCCTTCCATTGCCGGGTACATTGTTCCGTTTCAACACAGCTTTCAGGTCATCTTGGTATTTCCGCGTTGGGTCCCTTGCCAGCTCTTGGTATCCATTAACTGCGATGTACGACTCCACTTTTTGGGTGTAGTCCTCCTTCTCCATTACCACTACCGTGCTGCCCTTGTCCGCCTTTGTCAAAATCAGGTTGTTCTGTCGGATCTTCTTTTGTAGATTTGTGACCTTCCTCTGCATTACTTGCGTTCTGTCATAGGTTCGGCACATATCCTCTTTGATGTCCAAAAGCACTTTCCTAATTTTAGTCCGGGCTTCTGGTCTCACGTCGTGTTCCACGGTTTGGATTACTTGTTCGCAGCTAATGGCCATGCTTTCAAGCCTACACTGGTTCAGCCTCTCTGGCTGCACGTAGTTGATGCCTTTGTCCAGCAGTCTTCTTTCTTCTTCAGTGAAGGTGACGCTTGATAGGTTCTCGGTTCTGGGAGCAAGTTTGTGCTCAACTCTCGCTGTCTCTTCCTTTCTTTCTTCTTTCTTCCGGGTCAGTTCGGCAAACTTCTCCTTGATCAGTTTTGTTTGGGCTTCCACTCGTTTTTCCACATAGTCTTCTCCTTTCTTCCCCTCTCCTCCTTTTTCGAACATCATTTCTTTGACTTCTTGCGGGTGGAGTAACCTGGACAGATGGAAATATTGATCATATAGTAGACCATTCAGCCTGGTGACTTTCTTGTAGAGTTCACCAATTTCGTTCTTTATTCGGCCTGGTGATTGGACGAGAGAAGAAGAACGGAACCAACCAATGAGACAGCAGGAATCCAGGTAGCCAATAGAAACGCAGCATTTAGAACAATAGATTGAACCAATCACAAAGCAGTATGGTTTAGCCAATAACAACACAATGTCATATTATTGTAAGAATAAGTTTCTAAGAAGTGAACCAATCACAATACAGCATTGTTATAGTCAATAAGATCACAGTGTTATACTATAAAAACTCATGGTTAAGGCCTTGTTCTCCAGTTGCGACACAACTGATGATGGAATAACACCCGAAAGTACTCTTGTACGAGTATAAGCAACTAATAAAGTAGATTTGTACAATTGAAAAACCCTTTTTCAATATTAGTGCTCTACTTACACCTCACTCACTCATTATGAGTTCCGATAATAGAAGACTTACAGCTCATTGTGCACTCATAGCGGGGTCTCTTTTCCGATATCAATTTCATTATTCGAAGCGAGGTGATTGATTAGCGGTTTGTGGGTAAGTGATACCCAGCGGGTGAGTATGAGTGGGTCAAGCACGCGGAAAATATGACCATATAATCTCTGAAAGAGAATACAGCTATGTCTCGTTAGTAATCGCTGTTCGAATAGAAATTTCGCGCATAGCAGTTGATCGAGAAGTCGATACACAGTGTAAGGAGCTGTTCACTTGAAGGTTGCAAGGGTAAAAGTAACTAATCACAGACTTCAACCGTTTAAGCGATAACATGAACTTCGTAGAACGTTCAGTATTTCTTTCAAAACCTGATAAGATGATAGATCAGAACGTGCGACTTCTATTTCCAAGTTATTCGTCGTATAACAATACAATTTGCAACGCGTTAGGCAACTCTTGAAAGTGGGTACATACCGGTAACGTTGACCAAAAGGTTTTTTTTAATTATTATGATTTCAATGAGTAATAAAGTTTCTCTTTCGTCAACATTTTGTATATGATCATTTTATGACTTCCTCAGCCCCCCATTTTTTTACAGATAACAAATTGCGACAAATATGAGTAACATGCGGCATATCTTTTGACGAAAATGGGGCAGATATTACTCACAATTTCCGTCGTGAGGAGAAACGTGACCAACCGTTACGGTCATGTCGACTAGTAATGTATTTCTTTTTGAATCATTATAAATGACGTGTTTTACGCCCAATGTTCATCATACTGAAAATAATAGGTACGTGATATAGAGTTTAAATTCAAAACCAACACAATTTTCATTCGAATGAAATTTTAGAAGTGAATTAGTACTCGTATTATCGTAATTTATTAGCAATTATAGGTACTTCATTCATTTCTGCGATTGATTTGTAATTTAAATCCTCATTCCTTTTTTATAGGTCACCTTGAAAAGAAGAAATTCGATCGGAGATGGTGAAAGAATCCTTCGACATCATTACCGATGACACCAAAGATAAAGAAAATGACATCGATCGGTCAGATTTCAAATGCGGCTCAAATCAACAGATCACTCAACATCACACTTCATATTCGGCAACTTTAACGCACATCCTGGTCGTTTCTATCGGTCCCACCATATTTATTTTACCTCGAGCTTTCGCGATGGTCGGTTATCTGAACGCAAGTATCGGTATCATTCTCATATCTGCCCTCTATGCGTACAATCTTCATTCTCTATTAAATTCGGCAGCAATCGTCAACAAAATAGAAAACCGATCGAACTTATCATTCGCTGAGGTAGTCAAGTGCGCTTTCGAAAAAGGACGAGCAAATTTAAAATTCTGTGCTCCATATGTGTACGAACTGATGAACGTATTATTCGTGGTTAGCTGGGGAGGTGAGCTATCCTTCACGATCGTATTTTTGGCAGGCAACCTGCAAGATTTGTTTGCTGTTTGGGGGAGTACGTTTAGTATCCAGGGGATAGTAGGAGCACTATTAGTACCGTGTACACTTCTCACCTTGGTCCCGTGCGAAAAATTATCCTGTCTCAGTGCTGTGACCAGCACCATCGATATTTTATTCGTGTTTGTCGTAATGTACGATCTTTATTACAACTTTAGACCTTCAAGATTTGACTTTTGCGAAGCCATGCGGCCTATAGACAATATTCCACAATTTTTAGCGATCATATTTTTCACGTTAAATTTTACGGGTTTAGCTATACCATCTAGAAACTTAATGAAGAACCCAAAGAAATTCGAGTCCAAATTCGGTGTAATGCACACTTCATTGTTAATCATAACTTGTGCTAATATCATATTCGGGTTTTCTGGTTATCTGCGTTACGGACAAGACGTGAAGGAGTCTTTAATACTCAATCTGTCACTAAATAGCACATTTTTGCAAATTATGCTAGCTTTGTACTGTTTGGCAACGTATTTTTCTTATCCTTTTTTATATTTCGTGGTATTCAACATCGTGTGGGAAGAATGGATAAAAAAACTCAGTACGAGTACTCGTATTTACAATTCATCAGTCAGCAAAATTTGTGCTTCTGTCTGCACAAACGTCATTCTGTTCATAATTGTCCTAACGGTACCAGATTTGGAACTATTCACCAATCTTGGAGGGTTAGTATGCGGTGTCATGGACAGTTTTGTCATTCCCGCTATCTTACAAATTATACTCTATCCGAAGTTCGCGTCTAGAACGAAATTTATGATAATTTCAATCAAAAATATTATTCTTATACTTATTGGCTTGGTTTTATTCGTGTTTGGTCTGAAGGCCTGCATGAATATAACAGTCAATTCGCACAGTGACAGTTGAAATAAGAATAATGAAGGCATGTTCTATTTTGAAATACCATCTTTTTGGCGCCGTGAAGTTTGTGCAAAAATTGATTTACATTGCTTTTATTTCTGTAAATTTATGAAAGAACAAAAATATGTCTCTGTGATATAGGCTACGTAAGAGAAAACTTCTCGAAATAATTTTTCTTACGAATTAGTGGGTATATTTATAGTGATTAAATAACGTTGAATTAGAAAGAAGTTTTACTGGAATACACAAACATATGCTAAGAATCGATTTCAGCACCAATATTGAGACAGAAAGAAAAGAAGAACAAGTAAAAAAGACACGAACATTTCAACCTAATTGGGAGAAGCAGTCATTAAATCAGGAGGGCATTGCTTATGTAATTTGGCGAACTAGAAAAATAAAATTAAGATAAATATTCGCGCGCGGGTTACAACGAAAACTTGAATTTACCAGACTTCGTCTAATCAATTCAGTTTATACAGGTTAATAAGCAACATATGAAAAGATGAACTGAGCATACCTACGTAAATCACGAATTACTTCCCCAGCTCTATTAATGAAAAGACATTCATCCGTCTTTTGTATTTCATGAAAACTCAATTTGAAAGAGGAAATTCAGGTCAAATGATTTTCAGTATTATTTTGGAGCTAAATATGAACTTACAGATTACCGTAGGTAATTAAATTACAGTCCAAGATCTCATGACCATCGAAAATTTTTGCACGATGTCAATTTTGTTCTTCGCCGGAAATTCTTGTCCAACCAGAAGAGAGGAAGCTCATTTTGTAAACTCAGAATAGATAAAGACTTCCGATAATGAGTTGGAATATAATTAAAGAGGCTTTGAATACGATAGAGATATGCTTTACCTAGAATCGATTGTGACTCAGCTATGTTGAGAAATTATTCGACTCATCCCTCTCCATTTCCAAAAAAAAACTAAAAAATAGTCAACTCTTGTAAGAATAAGGCACTGCAGGTATGCGCATCTTAAATGTAAACAACGAAAATGAAGAAAAATGAAGAGGTTGCACCGAACAAAAAAATAAAAATTGAAAATATTCTGAATTGAAATAATCTAATTTCGTGTATTTTTTAAAGCTGAATTCAATTCTGCTTTCAGTTTTTCAATTAAACAACGCGATATCACGTAATTTTCATTTTTCGTCCAGTAATCGATGGTGCAACCTCTTCATTTTTCTTCATTTTCGTTGTTTACATTTAAGATGCGCATACCTGCAGTTCCTTCTTAGTAAGAACAACATAATATCTATTCATAAATTAGCATAGTCGATAATGTTGATATCGTAACTATACCCTGAATGAATCTTATCCCTTCCCTCTAACAGAAAAAAAAAAGAAGTTTGAATTGATGGCCAGGGTAGCAAGGTGAGTCGTGAATGTTAATAAATTAATAGGGCTTTTCCATGTCGGCGCATTGCATACGTATTCTCCTACATGTTATCGAAATGGTAGTATTTCTAACATTGCTCTTATGGGTGTTGCTGGATTGCATAATCATTTTCATTGTGGAGTAGTTTGCCATAAGAGCAATGTTAGAAATACTACCATTTCGATAACACGTAGGAGAATACGTATGCAATGCGCCGACATGGAAAAGCCCTATTGGATGGATGAATGATTTTTCGGGGAAGTGATTTTGGAATACACGTACGTACGTTCATCATTTTGACTCTCTTTGAACCAAAAGACTAAACCAAAAAAATCAAGTGATGTCACCGAAACGATTTTTCCCAGCTTGCTTTCAGACTCTTTGCATTCAAAGCTATTTTAATACTTTTTTACTATCCATTACTCGGAAAAACTACTTCCGTCGTAATAAAAAATATAATAAAACTCAACCAACTTAACACTTCTCGAAATATGTAAATTTGAATTCCTCTAATTCAAATCTATCTGAGTGGAGTCCAAAATTGTCAGGTGATTCATTCTCCTTCCTAATGCATTTTGCTATCATTATTTTTATTTAGTTAAGATCTATCATAGATATTCTTTCGATATTTTCTAATATTTTAGTTCAATTTTTTTTTATTCCTGTTGCGTCCTATACCATTAGACTACGACTAACTTTTCGTTTTTCATCATTTACTCATATGTGTATATGTATACCCTTTCTAAATGAAGTCAAATAAAACTCTTTCATCTGTTTTAGAAATAATTCGCAACGCAGTCAAATCGATACAATCATACTTTCAGGAATAGTTAATTGATTTCTGTGGCACTCGCATTGTACTCGTTTTTTTACTCGTTTGAGTATGAATCCTTTTAATAATAATAGTTAATTGAGTTTTCCCACGAAGAGGATTTTTCCTTCCAAGGTACTCGTCATCAATAGAATTGACGCGGTCCGAAACGTTACGGCTCGACATAATGACAGAATACTCAAAGAGTAGAGTAAACGAAAAACCAACTACAAAGACCGCAGATATAAAGGAGAAGATGCGAGATCTTTCGGTTAACAAACCATCATCGGGCAAAGTTAGAACGCCACTGACCCAGATACGACTCATAAAACAGAATACCAACGAGATCAGGATTGAACGAGCGAGCCCTCGCGAGGTGACTCAAACTCGTAGACCAATTCAACTAAACCTTCGTCGGGAAAATACCTGTTGAGTACGGTAGTATCGTCACTGTTCAGATGACGCACTATTTCGATATTTTCCAACGCAACGCGCTTGAAGTAAGAATTCTCCTTGTGGAGAAGGGTAGCCGAACCTTCCTCGAAACTATGACCACTGGAGATAAGGTAGTTCGCAAAGGCCGAATCACCCCAAATTACCTTTCTTCCAGGCCTTAAGGTGCTCCTCTACTCGAATTCCAAGCTGGCGATCCGTCTCGCCTATGTACACGCCGTTACAATCCTTACACTCCAATTTGTACACCCCGCTCCTCTCCCCCCGCGGGATGGGGTCCTTTAGCCTAACAAACAAACCCTTCACAGTAGTGAGGTTATAAAAAGCAGGCCTGAAGCCAAAGGGGCGGAGGACACGAGTCAGCTTGGATGAAAACTCGCCCAAAAACGGGAGCCTGATCCAACGTAATCTCTTATTATTATTACCACTCAGATCGCGGGGGAGGGAAGTGGTAGAATCAAGGCCCTTCCTTGTAAGTTTTTTACGGACCATACGGTCAATGTCCAAGTTGACCTCATTCACAGCGGCCAAGTGCTTAATGGTCGCCAGCTCCTTTTGGAAAGCTGGTTGACTTAGCGGAATGTTAGTCAGTCGATGAATATAACTATTGAAGGCAGCGATCTTATGAGAAAATGGACAGAAGGACGATCCGTGGACAACTGTATCGGTCGAAGTATCCTTCCTGAATATCGCAAATTCATGGTCCCCATCTCTATTAGAGGTAGTGAGATCCAGAAAGTTTATAGAAGAACCTCCAATTTCTGTAGTAAATTTTATGGAGGGATACATTTTATTCAGATACTGAAGAAACTCACCAAGGAGCTCTTGAGGACCGGTCCACGCACATAATATATCGTCCACATATCGGTGCCAGTAGTGGATGTGACTCAGTAGCACTTGGCCAGAGGAAAACAAGTCACCCTCAAATCTGGACATAAATATCTCCGAAACGAGAGAGCCCAAAGGAGAGCCGATGGGGATTCCTACCTCCTCAGGAAACTCGTAAAATTTCCCATTGAACTCACAGAAGTTAGGGGACCAGCACGTATTAAGGAGGCCAAAAAATTCCTGTATCTCGTTATGAGGAATGTTGAACTTTACAAGTAGGTCACCCATATACTGCATAGTATGGGCCTTTGGTATGTTGGGAAAGAGGCCGGCTACATCAAATGAGCAGAGGCTAGTACCCGGAGGCAAGGTAACATTTTTGAGCCTCTCGGCCAGAGAAACCGAATTTTTAACGGAGTAGGGGGACTCGTACTCGATTCGAGACTTGAACCAACGATCCAAGAACTTGGCCAGAAAATAGGCAGGGGAGAAGACGTAGGAGACGACAGGCCGCATAGGAGTATTCATCTTGTGAACTTTTGGCAACCCATAGAGGAGGGGAGGAACAGGGTTAGGTACAAGCAGGGCTTTTTTGAGCGAAGAACTTTTTATGATAAACTCACTCCCGTTCACAACCTTCCTAACCTCTTTGACGTAGTTAGGAAAGTTAAAAGAGCTATTTTCAATAGCTCCACATTGAGTGAGAATTTCTTGAACTCGCATCTTCTCCTTTATATCTGCGGTCTTTGTAATTGGTTTTTCGTTTACTCTACTCTTTGAGTATTCTGTCAGTACTCGTCATCGTTATTTAGAAAAGAAAGAAAGCACATGGACGTGTAACGATATATTTGTAACTCGCGGCTTGAAATCTTAAGAGAACGGAGAGATTGACAATTTAGAAATCGATACAAATCGAAAACATTGAAAAATCGAAAGCAATCGAAGAGTAAACAGAAATTAATAATAGCGAATAAGAGGTAAATCAGTTTAAGGCGAAAATATATGTATAATTAAAACACAAGAACAAGACGCGGGTTAGAACGCTATCGGTTTCAGTCGTAACGCGACGACCATCATCAGGCAACTACAAAAGTACTTACAAGGTGGAAATCAATAAAGCCGAAATCGCTAACATCATAAAATTTCATGTCGCGGAAGAGTAGAAGCATTAATCAACATGATAATTGTATACGTGGCGTATAATAGGAGTGACGAAAGTTGCGGTGAGGTCATTCAAGAGATTCGGACCAATCGAATTAAACGTTGATATGGTTTCTATTTCCTCGGCACGATTCATGAAGTTCCCTTTGGTGCATTGATGAATGAGTTTGGAGGATATTTTCTAAGAATCGTGTTCCTTTTCAAGGCAATGCTTGACCATTGCAGAATCCTTAGGTTTCTTAGAGTTGTACGATGTTCGATGTTCGGCGAGTCGAGTTTTGAGGGAACGACCTGTCTGACCTACTTATTGGGCAGCACATTCGCCACAAGATAGTCTATGTATACCGGATTTTTCTTCTTCTGCAATGGTGTCTTTAAGGCGGATGAGCGGATTCAAGGTTGTGACTGGATAAAAACCGACGCAGTAATTATATCTCTTCAGTTCACGAGCAAGTGTATTAGAAACTTTCCCTAAGTAGGGAAGACGAAGCCTGGCGTTTACGAAGGGGAGGGGGTGAATTTTGAATAGAATTATCAGCACGTGATTCAGCAAGAAGCAGACGTAGCCTTTTCCGACGTACCGTTTGCGGAACATCGATATTGAAGCCATATCCTGAATGGTTTGAATCTCAATGAAATGTGCCTCTTCTGAAAGAGGGAGAACGAGTAGCCTGTGGATAGCAGCATTGGCCGCGGCCTGTCTATCGCACATCAACGTCATTACCACCTGCCTGCGGTTTGGCCTACAACGTAAATTTATCTCGTTCGAACTTTCCATCTCTTCCCCCGCATTGCGGAATAGAATTGAAAGGTGGCTTTTACATAAATGGCTGAACGCCGAATGACGTACTTGGTACGCGAAGAAAGCCATGCTCTCGTACCTATTGAGACGCTCCCTCAACCGTTTACAAATTTTACAACATCCTTCCGAACTCCAAGAGTTCCTCAGCCAGTTATCAGATAAAAAAAACGTGCTTACCGTCACCTTACACCACAAGAAACTTCGCAAAATTGAGAAACTAGTGGATGCAAAGAATGCGAAATTCCCCGCACAAAAGAGGAGGATAACCGAGTTCGCCTTCTCGATAGTCAACCTTTCCAATGTTGTTTTGCCTGACAATGATCCAAAACTACGTACTAGAAAGAGGAAGGAACTTCGCTGTCACCCCCACTGATAAACGCGAGAAAATGAAGACCATTCTGGTATCAGACCTCGCTGTGGGCCTCTGTGGTGACTCGCGCTTAAACAGCGACAAAATAAGAGAACTTATTGACACCATGGTCTCTCAACTCTCAGCACCTCCCCCCCTCCTTTCTCGCAATTTCTTGCAACTCCGTCAACGGAAATCTTGTAGTCGTCAAGGCTGACAAAGCTGAAACCCTTATCGTCATGTCCCGTGCCGATTATGATAAGAAGATGATCGACTTCCTCGCTTCATCTGGAGCAGTACCCACGAACTTCAATCTCAATAATTACAGCACAGAAATCCGATCCGCTATCGAAAAAGCAAGATACGTCATTCGCATCCATCATGATAATCTGAAGCAAGTGAATTTTGCCACTCCGCGCCTCTATGGTCAGATAAAGCTTTACAAACCGGATCATCCTGTTAGACCAGTAGTCGCCTTCTCAGACCCGTCGTTTTTACTTTCGAAATTCCTTGTCTCCTGGTTCTTGAACTCCTCTGGCTTCACTCCTCAACGCACAATAAAGAATTCCACCGAACCGGCTAGAGATCTACATCCTAAAACTTTCCCACCAGGCTCTCGATTCATCTCATTCGATGCCATGAGTATGTTTACACGAATTCCGGTCCTCGATACAATTGAAATTATGATCTCGCACCTCCGGGAAAACAACTTCATGACGACATAATTCGTGAATTCAAAAAATTAATAACGCTATGTCTTCAAGACAATATCTGCTTCTTCTGTGGAAAAACATGGACTCCCGATGGGAGGACCGTTATCCTCTTTGGTAGCCGACATATTTATGGACCATACGGAATCTCAGATCCTCACTCATGATATCCTTACTCAGCACGTCCTTTACTACGCGCGATACGTTGACGATATCTTTTGTGTGTGGAATGGTACCGATGACACCTTGCAGCATTTCTTATCCACTTTGAATTCCTTCCACCCAGCTATGAGGTTCACTCTTGAAATTGGCGATGATTCTCCAAACTTCCTTGACCTCACCCTCACTCTGCGACCATCACCTGGAACAAACCACCCCTCTCTCGACTTCTCCATTTACAGGAAGGAATCCTTCACCGGAATATCCATCGCAAACGATTATCTTCACCCACGCCAGCACAAACTGGCCGCGGTCAATGCTGCTATCCACAGGCTACTCGTCCGCCCTCTTTCAGAAGAGGCTCGTCTTATTGAGATTCAAACCATTCGGGATATGGCTTCAATATCGATGTTCCGCAAATGGTACGTCGGAAAAGCCTACGTCTACTTCTTGCTGAATCACGTGCTGATAATTCTATTCAAAATTCACCCCCTCCCCTTCGTAAACGCTGGCTTCGTCTTCCCTACTTAGGGAAAGTTTTTAATACACTTGCTCGTGAACTGAACATCGGTTTTTATCCAGTCACAACCTTGAATCAGCTCATCCGCCTTAAAGACACCATCCCAGAAGAAGAAAAATCCGGTATATATAGACTATCTTGTGGCGAATGTGCTGCCCAATATGTAGGTCAGACAAGTCGTTCCCTCAAACCTCGACTCGCCGAACATCGAACAGCGTACAACTCTAAGAAACCTAAGGATTCTGCAATGGCGAAGCATTACCTGGAAAAGGAACACGATTTTCAGAAAATATCCTCCAAACTCATTCATCAATGCACCAAAGGGAACTTCATGAATCGTGCCGAGGAAATAGAAACCATATCAACGTTCAATTCGATTGGTCCGAGACCTCACCGCAACTTTGGTCACTCCTATTATACGCCACGTATACAATTATCATGTTGATTAATGCCTCTACTCTTCCGCGATATGAAATTTTATGATGTAAGCGATTTCGGCTTTATTGATTTCCATTTTGTACTTTTGTAGTTGCCTGATGACGATAGCGTTCTAACCCGCGTCTTGTTCTTGTGTTTTAATTATATGTGACCCCGTCTACAGAAACCCGGCTCAGCGTTGAATATCGATCAGGAAAAAAGGATTTTTTACAGAGGAAGGAAGATTCCGTTTCTCCTGATTGTAATTAAACGCTAAGCCGGGTTTCTGTAGACGGGGTCACATATATTTTCGCCTTAAACTGATTTACCTCTTTTTCGCTATTATTAATTTCTGTTTACTTTTCGATTGCTTTCGATTTTTCGATGTTTTCGATTTGTATCGATTTCTAAATTGTCAATCACTCCATTCTTTTGAGATTTCAAGCCGCGAGATACAAATATATCGTTACACGTCCATGTGCTTTCTTTTCTAAATAAAAAGAACATGTGATTCTTGTTAATCTTCATAGATCTTCTTCTATAAATTTTTCCCCCACTTCATGAGGAGCTCTAAGGCTCAGTAGCAGAGTGAGGACCATTTATCAATAGAGAAATTTGAATTCGGCTTCAAGACAATAATTTTGCTCGATGAAGCGTAAATTGGCTACAAGATGGAGAATGTAAGAGTCATAATAGAAAAAAAAGAAGCGCCTTGTGACAAAATTATGTAATTACAATTTACCGTTCAGAGCAAAATTGGATCAAGATATGAAGAACCTTGCAAGTTCTTTAGCGTGTGGCTACATGAGAGTCATATAAAATTCTTGAACATCGGTCTAATATCACTTTTTTACTAGGGTACATGGACATCAAGAGAATTAACAGAGAATTACCTCTCTTATGAAACTGTCACTTATTCAGAATAGGCAAAATCAAATCGTTGGAAGTTTTTGAAATATTGCAAAAAAAAACATCGCCGCTTATTGTCTTCATATTTTATAGCCAAGTTTCCAGCGCCCTCTACGGGTACTCCGAATGGCGAATAGGAGGAGGCGATCAGCGGGTTTGTTTATTCATAATCCTGTTGGTCGAGAAATATCAGCGAACAGTGTTGCCTTTGGAGAAGAAAATAACATCGCAAACGCGACATGAACAAAAAGTGTGCCGAAAGAGTGCGACAGTTGCTCGTCGACTGAAAAGCGTTATCAACATAATTATATTTTTAAGTTGCCACAATCATAAGAGAAGAAGAAGGAAACACTGAAAATATGCCATGAACATGCGGAGTCACCAACCCATAAACCATGACGTTGATATTGTAAATAGAAGTCACCATAAATTCTACGAGTTGAAAAATTTTCGAGGTCATACGCTCTATTTATCAAATACGTAAGCTTATAGAATCAAATTATCCAAAGTTACTTGTACGAACAACGGTTACATAATCTTGAACATTATATAGATTAAAAAAGTATTTAGGTTTACATTACAAAAAGGAATGACGTCTCAAATGTTCTACGTAGATATACATTGACATTCTAACGCCCATATTTCTTCGAAAAGATAACGTGACAGACTTCGCCTATAACCTTAACCTTGATCCAACAATTCGAGCAAAACCTATAGCGACAAGATTTGTTTTCGCCTCAAGCTCTTCACTCGCAATCCGATACCAAAGATTCATTCTTTCACATCGTTGAATGATGATCAAATATAATTTCAAATAATCACAAGCAAAATGTATAATTGTAAAGAGAAAGATGGTTACTCTTATGATCTTCATTAGACTAACTGAGCCCACTTCGTCCATTCGAAAAATACACACGGCAGAAGAAAACTCTCTCGACTATTGGGCGCATTAGGAAAGTTTAATTTGTTAATGACATCAGACTTATTTGTTCAGGCCAGTCAAGAAAAAAAATAGAACCGAGAGATAAATTGTTCTCTGTATCCCCTCCTTCTTCATAATTTCTTTATGAATCTGGGGCCGCGGGAATAAAAGTACCAATCCTCTCCCTCCCCTCCCTCTAGTCCACTCTGGATTCGTTTGAACAAATATTTTAAAACGGGAAAGAGTTTGAGTTTATCGGCAAGGAAGATTTTCAGGACAATCAAGAGAACGAACGGATTTGTAGAAAAACTGTTCGAAATGGTAGACTTTAATCATGTTGGCAGTGAATCACCAAAGTCTTTCGGCAATCTTACACAGTAGTACCAAGCGTAGCGAAGAAGACATTCACAGAAGAATTTCAGTTTCTTACTTCCGATAAGTTATACAGTACTCTAACAGACATGGAAATGAATTGCTTTCGGGAGTATTTATGGGGATCAATTGCAGTGATTTGTATGAGCATGCAAAGAAGGCATAGCAAGGGGAAAAATTAGGGAACTGACCAAAAAAAGAGTTCTCTATAGAATGAACGGGCGTATGTAATTTGCACACACTTTCGAAAATTGTACAAAATATTTTGAGTAATCTGCACAGTGTATTTTGCACACACAAAAATGAAGCGAGTAAACTGCACACAAGGTATTTTGCACGCATTGAAATAAAACAAATCATTTCATTATTGAGTTAAAACATGCATGAGTGTGATACAAGTCATCATGAATTTGAAGAAATTAGGATGCGCCACAGAGTAAACAGAGTTTGTCCAGGAGAGCTCGAGATAAGGGCATCATCCAAATTTGTAGTTTAGGGTTCGCCTAACACAGTTAACCTCGAGCGGTGAATCTGCGACACTCAACAATTTGCGTTGTGTACAGCTGTATGCAGAGCTTGACGCGCACTCAACGCGTTAGGCGAACCTAAACTACGAATTTGGATGATGCCCGTATTTGTTAACGTTACAGGTGTAGCAAAGATGACCTCGGTTTACTCTGTGGGATGCACATAGACACATAGCAAATATGTGTCTATGTGCATCCTAATTTCTTCAATTTAAAACATGCGCTTCTTGATCACTCTCACATGGTAGTTTCTTTACTTTCAATAGTTCATCACTTCCTTCACTGCAACAGTGAGTGTTACAGTAATTAAGTGTAGCGCAACTTAAAATGTCATTGAATTTTGTTCCAAGTAGTTGTGGAGACAAAATGCTGCTTGTGGTCAGTAATCATACTTACTACAAGTTTTGTATATTGGTACATTTTGTTACTTGGCGGTGCACTGTCAGTGGGTGCACAGTGACCGTCCTCATTGCTTCTGGAAACCCACCTAAAGAACGGCCGGGTGTACACAAACCTAATACCAATACGGAGAAGTTGAACCGCAAAAAAGTGAACAAGGCTTGCGAGGGAGTTTACTCGCTTCATTTTTGTGTGTGCAAAATACGCTGTGTGCAGATTACTCAACCAAAAATGTGTGTGCAAATTGTAGTGTGTGCAGTTTACTCAATGAGTGTGTGCAGATTATCAACTCCAGAATAAACATAAGGGCGCATAGAATGAAAATCCTTCCACGTCCTTCAAAATAAAATTTCAGCGAACAGTTCTCATGCCAGAGAATTACTATGTAACATACCAAAAGATTTGACAAAATGGGGACATTAGCGCTCCTAGCATGGCATTCTTAAGCAAATAGTTCTAAGTAAGATATATTCGTTTTTTTTATGATTACAACTGAATAAGTTTCACATGGATATAGGCTAGGGTACTTGCACGGTTTGTGTCACTTCACAGTTTGTAGCATTTTTAGTTAAAATGAGCTATATTAGCGCTTCTATTGAAAGAGTGAATATTTTTTGGAAAGCTGAGGTCATGTGCTAGCTTCTGTTAAAATTTTGTAGCATTCTGTTCAGTATGAAGCGCAAAAGAGGCCGTGTCACAAACCGTGAACACTTTCCTTAAGGTGACACAAACCGTGGAAGCACCCTACCAGTTGAATAACATCAGATTTGAACCACTATACAGGGTGAGGCCAAAAGATGTTACCAGTTAAATGGGAGTTTGCGTTAAATCTGTCGTAGCGCAAAAACGTGAAACGTTAGATGTGTACTTCAAATCTACGAAATTTGCATCTCAATTTCATCTTTAATTTGCGCCAAATACGAAGTTTCTAGAACTTTTCTGAGCCGAGTTATGGACCAAAATGTGCCGAAATTTTGCTGCAGGGGTTCCCAAAGTGTTTAATTATTAAAAGAAAACATGATTCTGTTTTAAAAAATTGCTTGATCTTTGAAATTCTGTACAATTCTGAAGTAAAATTTAGCGCTGAGTCTGAAAAAATAACCCAAATCACCCTACAAAGCTTCAAAATGGATGTGCGGGCCCAAAGAGGGTTAAAATTCCCCCAAATAAAAAAATGGCGCGATCTTCGAAAATTTAGTAGAATTCTGAAATAAAATTTCGTGCCGAGTCCGAAAAAATCACCCAAATCACCGGATGACGATCTTTCCTGAAAATTCACTCTTTCGACTGACACAACAAGAATGATCACACTCTTGCCCGCTTTCATCGATAGACGCACTCTGGCTAATTTTTCATTGCGAGTTTACAACGGAAGACAAGCTTCTTGGTTCCATACTTTCCTCATCGTCTGAAACAACGAGTCTTCCACCAGCTTCAATCATACTCAGGGCCTTGGTCGAAATAAGCTCAATTTCGCAAGAGAATCGAATAAAATATGAAAATTTGAACGATCTTTCAACTTTTGAATATGTGGAATATCTTGGGGCCCTTTCACTGAATTTGGAGCTTTGTTAGATAATTTTCGGGTTATTTTTCCGGACTCAGCGTGAAATTTCACCAGTAAATTGTACAAAATTTTGATGATAAGGCAATTTTTTTGTTTGGGGAAATTTTGACCCTCTTTGGGGCTGTACATCCATTTTCAGGCTTCGTAAGGTGATTTGGGAGATTTTTTCGAACTCAGCGCAAAATTTTACTGAAGAATTGAATAAAATTAGCGATTTTCCAACTTTGGGACATTTTGACCCTTCTTGGGCTCATTGACCCATTTTTGTGCTTCGCAGTATTTTGTGGCTATTTTTTTCGGTTTACCCGTAAAATTTCACTTCAGGAACAGTAATTTAATGATCGGAATGCTCGAAATTCAGCTCAATACTGTAAATTAATAAGTTTTCAAGCCCTATCTTGGGAACCCTTGCAAATTGTTGAATTTTCAGCACATTTTGGTCCACAACTCGGCTCAGAGAAGACGTAGGAACTTCATATTTGGCGCAAATTGAAGATAAAATTGAGATGCGAATTTTGTAGATTTGAAGTATACATCTAATGTTTCGCGTTTTTGCGCTACGACAGATTTAACGCAAACTCCCATTTAACTGGTAACATCTTTTGGCCTCAACCTGTATACCAAGTACGATATCGTCAAGTGAAATGGGAAATCATTTTTCTCGCCATCTGTCCAATAATGGCTGATATTCTTCAAGTCCACAACCAAACAAGTGTGTAGGCTTTATCTTAAAGCTGTGACACACAATCATTACAAGCACAGATAATTAGGAAGTAAATCACCTTCCATAGTTCCGTTACACTACTACCTTAATCGCTCAAAAATTCTACCTGGAGTCACGGATACCCCATCTGTCAATTCCTAACTCACCTGCAAGTCTAGTAAGTCACCCGTAACGGCGGAGTGAAATTCTATTAGAGGTATCAAAGGAAAGAAAAATACCGTGCGCTTTCATAAGACTAATGGAGAAGATTTTGCACCTCTTTTCCGAATTTTTCCATGGGTATCAGTGCTCCCCTAGATTTTTGATAGGGGTATCTAACGCACCCCTTGATTCCACCACCTATATTAATTAAGGATGTCAACTAACGATCCTCTACGTCCATATTAAAAGAAAGGAGACATTTACAAGGGTAAAATAAATCCAAACAACAAGTCTTGCGGTAATTTCAATCCATCAAATCTGTCTCCGGCTACCACTTATCAATACTAAAAATTCGGTTCACAATTAGAAAGTTATATCAGTCGAATTAATTATTGAATGATATAAGAAATAAGAATGATGAGCTATTCGCTATAGGTAACATATATTCGAGACCACAGCAGTTATTTCTTAAACCTACGAGTAGGTACTTCACTAGGTACCGTATCAACAGCAAATTTTATAAATTCAATTCATTGCAACATCAATACTGGTACCGTATAGGTTTTTTAAGACTAGGTACCGCTAAGGTGATGAAAAAAACTGCACAGATGTTTAGCAAAACTTTCCTATAATTTGCATAAACTCGATTCCAGTCGTACAAGGCATCTCTATGAATGCTCTTTGGTCGAGTTGAACATTCGATTAATTATGAACATTAAGGTGGTATAACATAGTTTTTGCGAATACAACTCTGGTTTCTGGCACGAAGTAAGAATTTATCTCGTATTGTAAGAAATATTGCAAAGAGATCGGTATTTTGCAGATGACCATACCGCTTACCGGTAGATTACAACTCTGCTGTATTCCAGTTGGAAACTCAGACGTAACACGTGTCTGCTTGAAAGATAGAAGGCTTATATCATGCGATATTAACCATGAGAAAGTTTCGATCAAAAAGTCGTCGCACGACAGCTAGTAACGTTCTTCGATTTAATTGCTTTTCCTCAAATAAATAGCCATGTAACTCTTACCAAAAATTTCAAGTTTTTATTAGGTCTTTCAAACTGAGCTTCTTTAGTTTTAATAATCCACTATAAACGATACAGAAAAAATAATATTAAGTTACAATGATATCGTATTTTGATATGTGGTTAGTGGTTATATTTTGAAATCGTACGAGGCGTCGGGTCTAGACACCCTGAATTAATGGTAGTATTGCGGCTAGAAATAGAATCAGAGAGGATTGATCATCTAAACAAACCACAATAAGAAAGTTTTTTGAATTAGATTGTGTATCAAAGATCGGAAATGTTATTCGATTGCTTTTCATAATTTCAAACAAAATGCAAGTTCTTTCTCCTCTTTCGTAAAATACCGACAACGCGTGGCCCTCATACAGATGTTTGGAGTCCAAAGTTTACGAACACGATACGGTCAATCACCAACATAAGTTTGTTAATCCTGACTCACACACTGGGAATTGAGCGCTCGTGGCTTGATACCAAGATTAAATCGTGGAGTACCAAAACAACACTGTCAATCCCACCTTTACCATATCTGTTGGCGAGCATTGGGGCGTTCGGAATCGGATTTATTCATAGCCTTCCTCTGCGATATTCGCACTGTTTTACCCTGTGTACGTAGGCAACTTATCTCTTATAGTACGGGCTGTTAATCCAAAATTCTAGAGAATTGTGCATTTTGTCATAAAATTTGGTGTTGAGGTATATGAAGGTGTAATGAATGACATTACCAAGAGTGCCACGCAGAAAGTCCATTTTTTGCCCCCAGAGGTCCACTTTTGGAGGGGAGGGTTCATTTTGCAGATTATTGTTGCAGAAATTGGAAAAAAATTACGAAAAATATATTAATCATATGATTTGAAGAAAAAATGTATTACATACAAAATTTTTTTCCTACACGCACCCTTCTATTAGGGGTTTTGGGCACAAAATTTCACAAAATTGTAAATGTAATCAGAAAAACTTGAAATTTGGTATACAGGTGAAGGAGGAGGTAATGAATAATATTAACATGAATGCCACGTAGTAAGTTCATTTTTGTACCCCCCCCCCGGGCCCATTTTTTTTTGGGGGGGGGAGATGCTTACATTGAACACTATTGTTGCAAAAATTGGAAAAAAATTATAAAAATATATGCATTGGATGAGTTGTTCGAAGAAATGCTGCGAGGAATTTTCTTCTATACATGGACCCTTTTATTAGGGGCCTTGGGGCCCAAAATTTCACAAAATCATAAATTTCATCAGAAAAACTTGAAATTTAGTACACAGGTGAAGGAAGGTGTAATGAATAATATTAACAAGAATATGCCACAGAATGAGTTCATTTTTGTACCCCTGTGGGCTCATTTTTTGGGGGGGAGGGGGGCAAAGGCTTCATCATTTCAACTTATTGTTGCAAAACTTGGAAAAAAAATTATACATAATATTATACTCATTAGATGATTTGTAAGAAAAACAAAATGGTGCGAGGAATTTTTTTTATGTATAAACTCTTCCACTGGGGGGCTCATGGGCTCCAAATTGCACAAAATTCCAAATTTCATCAGATGCGTATGTAAGTTTTTAGCCTTCATTACACTTGGACTAATTTACACATATTATGAGACGAAAGAAAACGCAAATTGTAAAGATTCATTGAATAAAATTATCATCATGTGCCGTAATGTGGAGAGCAAGTTCTGGATCCCGTTTTTTCGAACATCATTTGCCAATCTTGAGTCTATAAAATAAAGTTGTGAATATTTAATTTTTTGAGCATCTTGTTCTTACAAATTACTACTTAAATGTGAAAGAATACCCTGTATCTTAAAAAAATTAGGCCCAAATCAACGTTGAAGGACGACGTTCACTTGTGCCTTTCGAGTATTCAGCCCAATATCACCAACCTTCGTAAAAAACATCAGGCTCAACAATCTCATTGACTCATTTTCTCTTTTTTTTTTCTTCTTTTTTTCAACGAGCATTAATTGATTAAGTTTATTGATGCCTATTATACTGTGCTCTAAATTACTTTTTACCGTTCTTTTGAAATTTTATTCATTATAATATACCTAAATTGTCGAAACGGAAAAAAATTTCATTCAAAATTTGATATTTTGGAAATAGTGTGCCGCAGAAGAACCTGCGATCAAAAAGTGTGACGCAGAACGAAAAAGGTTGAGAAACACTGATCTATGATACATATTAGCAATTTTTTCAATCAGCGGTATATATAATGGTAACCGTTTATGTACAACAGACGTATTGTACAAACGGGGGTAGTCCTATTTATTTCAGTCAATACTCTAATACTGGAAAAATAAATTTCTTCGTATAAAATGAAGACAACTTGATAGATTATAGACATAGAATAAATCTCAGTGTATGTAGCGTCTTGATTCGATTGATATATTTCTCGTACTCTTTTATCAAAATCATCAAAATTTGAATTGTCAGAGTATAACGATAAACATTCTCTATTATTCTGTTCATATTTACAACAATCAACTCGTAATCCCTGAGAAAAAGAAGTTTTACCTAGTATGTATAATTTATTTTTTCAAATTTTGCAACAATAAGTCTTAAAATAATGAAGCCTTTTCCGACCCCCCCCCCCCCAAAAAAAAATGGGCTCATTGGAGCACAAAAATGAACTTAGTCTGCGGCATATGCTTGTTAATATTATTCATTACACCTTTCTACACCTTTACGTACTAAATTTCAAGTTTTTCTAATGAAATTTATGATTTTGTGAAATTTTGGGCCCCAAGGCCCCTAATAAAAGGGTCCATGTATAGAAAAAAATTCCTCGCAGCATTTCTCCGAACAACTCACCCAATACATATATTTTACATAATTTTTTTCCAATTTTTGCAACAATGGTGTTCAGAGTAAGGATCTCCCCCCCCCCAAAAAAAAAAAAAAAAATGGGCCCCGGGGGGTACAAAAATGAACTTACTACGTGGCATTCTTGTTAATATTATTCATTACCTCCTCCTTCACCTGTATACCAAATTTCAAGTTTTTCTGATTACATTTACAATTTTGTGAAATTTTGTGCCCAAAACCCCTAATAGAAGGGTGCGTGTAGGAAAAAAATTTTGTAATACATTTTTTCTACAAATCACATGATTAATATATTTTTCATAATTTCTTTCCAATTTCTGCAACAATAATCTGCAAAATGAACCCTCCCCCAAAAGTGAACCTCTGGAGGCACAAAAATGGACTTTCTGCGTGGCACTCTTGTTAATATCATTTATTACACCTTCATACACCTCAACACCAAATTTCATGCTTTTATGACAAAATGCACAATTCTTTCCTTACTGCCTGTACTATTACAAACTTGACAAAACTTACCCCTACATACTGCACACTTCTTTGTAGACCGCACACGATTCGATAGACCGCATACTGAAGTCGAACTGTTCAGAAAAAAAAATTGGTAGATCGCATATTGAAGTAGCATCCATTTCGGTTCAACATCTTTTTTTGTGTCCCGCTCTCAAAAATTACCGCCTCTCTCACTCTGCTTTTTCACGTCTTCAATCTGCTCTCTGTGACACTTCCGATAAGGTCACCAACTCTCTTAAGTGTCTGCGCTCCATCCACTCTTATGCTCCACTATGATCTCTAATCCTTTTGTATTACCACCAAACTCTCCACAGTTACCTACCCCGAGTGAATAACTCTTAAAGTAATTATAGAAACAACTTTACGAAAGTCGTATATTATTACAATTTTTGCGCGAATGCTTTCGAATCGAGGTGAAACTTGGGGACATTTTAGTATTATGTGAACGTTCATCCATGGTATTTTTTTCAAAAAAAAAAAACATTCATATTTTCCCTAGTTTCTAGCAATAACAAAACTTCAAACTCGAATTTAAAAAAAATCGGGGGGGGAGGCACCTGTGGAAAATCAATAATTTGAAGCGCCATACCCTCTACTACAACATACATGAGTACCATAGTCCTCGGTGAGGTGGAACATTCCCAACAAAATCAATATTTAATGAATTTCTGTGATTTTTCCATGAATAGCGGGGTGAACTATGACTGCTACCGCAATAGACCGCGAGAAATCAATAGTCAATGATCGGGCTGAAAAACAAGCACTCCTTTGTGGGATGAAATGGGAAATGTTAATAGACCAAAAATATATTTTTAGTATTTCGTTCATCGATTTGGTCAATTCTTAAGTAAACACGTCCACCGATTAGGTGGAGTACGCTAGATTGAGAAAGATAGTTGAAAAATTCTCCAGTCGCTGGAATAGTCTGAAAATAGTAGAGAAATCCACAGCTGTTTCAACCTGGAAAACGGCGATTTTTCATATTTCATTCATCAAATAGGTCAGTTCTTACGTAAACATATCCGCCGAGTTTGAAAAAAATGATCAAAAAATTCTCCAGTCGCTGGAACGTTTTGGAAATGACCAAAAAATTCACTTTTTCACCCTGGAGGACCGTGATTTTTGGTATTATGTTCATCAACTACGTCAAATCTTATGTATATATCCGCCGAGTTGGGAAAAAATAATCAAAAATTCTCCAGTTGCTGGAATGATCTAGAAATAGTATCAAGCCCAGAAAATTCACTATGTGGAGAGCCCTGATTTTTGGTATCTTGTGTAACAATTAAGTCAAATCTTATATTTTAATACGTCTTACGAGTTGGAAAAAAATAGTCAATAAATTCTCCAGTCGCTAGGACGCTTTGGAAATAGTAAAAAACCAAGG
Organism: Aspidiotus rigidus; assembly: GCA_035079385.1. Classification (NCBI taxonomy): domain Eukaryota; kingdom Metazoa; phylum Arthropoda; class Insecta; order Hemiptera; family Diaspididae; genus Aspidiotus; species Aspidiotus rigidus. The sequence goes on from JAVHKY010000023.1 coordinate 243,193, forward strand.
ATACACACTCACCCCTAAGATTCATTTCCTTTACTTTGAAGTGTAGAATGTTTATTTTTGTACCCCTGAATTCGTAGTGGTACAAACTGTGTTACTAGGAGCCGTGCACTTACATGAAGTGCAGAAATCCTCTCTCGAGTTGAGGTGACAATGCTTCAAATATTGAAATTCATGAGCATGACAATACCAAGGAGATGATTGTCTTCTATTGTGTCTCGGGAAAGGATTCCTCCACATCATGCGAGTGCACGGCTACCAGTAACACAATTTGTACCCGCTGCGACTCGAGGGGAGAAAAGTAACACATGAATCATAGTGGCGGGTGTGTATCTTTGATTTTTTAATACTTCCAGAGCGTCCCAACGACTGGAGAATTTTTTTCATTTTTTTTTTAAACTTGGCGTAAGTGTTCTTATAAAAATCGACCATACTATCTGAGCGTCTGGAGAATTTACTGACTATTTTTTACGAAATAGAGATGTGTTTACTTAAAAATTGAACTTATTGATAAATAGAATATAAAAATCACGATTTTCCAAGTTCAAAAAGTAGATATTTTCAATTTTCCATTTTCAGACTATTCCAGCAACTGGAGAATTTATTGACTATTTTTTCCAAACTCGGCGGAAGTATTAACATAAGATTTGACCTTTTTGATAAACAATATACCAAAAATCATGGCTCTGCATTTTGAAAAAGTAGATTTTCTCGATTTTTCGTCTTTTCCAGCGACTGGAGAATTTTTTGACCATTTTTTTTCAAACTTGGCGGACATGTTTATGTAAGATTTGACCTATTTGATGAATGAAATATGAAAACTCACGGTCCTCCAAGGTGAGAAAGTGAATTTTCTCGATTATTTGTCATTTCCAAAACATTCCAGCGACTGGAGAATTTTTTGACCTTTTTTTTCAAACTCGGCGGATATGTTTACGTAAGAATTGATCTATTTGATGAATGAAATTTGAAAAAAATCGCCATTTTCCAGGTTGAAACAGCTGTGGATTTCTCTACTATTTTGACTGTTCCAGCGACTGGAGAATTTTTCAACTATTTTTATCAATCTAACGTACTCCACCTAATCGGTGGACGTGTTCACATAAGAATTGACCAAATCGATAAACGAAATACTAAAAATATATTTTTGGTCTATTAACATTTCCCATTTCATCCCACAAAGGAGTGCTTATTTTTCAGCCCGATCATTGACTATTGATTTCTCGCGGTCTATTGCGGTAGCAGTCATAGTTCACCCCGCTATTCATGGAAAAATCACAGAAATTCATTAAATATTGATTTTTTTGGGACTGTTCCACCTCACCAAGGACTATGTTACTCATGTATGTTGTAGTAGAGGGTATGGCGCTTCAAATTAATGATCTTCCCCAGGTGCCTCCCCCACGATTTTTTTTAAATTCAAGTTTGAAGTTTTGTTATTGCCAGAAACTAGGGAAAATATGAATGTTTTTTTAAAAAAAGAAAAAAAACCATGGATGAACGTTCACATATACTAAAACGTCCCCAAGTTTCATCACTGTGTGATCATTATTGTCTGAGATAGAGCCATTTGGAGTTTAGGCCTGAAAATGACTCTGCGGCCCATGTGGGTGAGCGGTTGGGTCCAATTTTTTGGATTTCGAATTTTCTCATTGGGGACAACATTTTGACGGACATTTGAAATATTTTCTGACCAAGGCCATTTTCCTCCCTTACCCGGCTAGAGCCTTTAAACTTGCAGTTTCTTGTAAACAGCGTCAGGGAGGTGTGATATATGAGGGATGTATCTCGTTTACTAAAAGAGAGAAATTACGAACAGTTTTGATTATTTCTGTCTCCAGTGCAACATGTTTATTTCAAGAACTTTCCTCATATAAGAGAAGGACATTTCCAAACCTGGGAAACGAATGTCGAGACGCCAGAATATGATTGACTCGTTCTTTGAGCATCTTCACGCTCCTCAAACCTGGTTTTAAGGACCCGACCTGTGTCCCCTATGTATTTAAAGGGACAGTCATCGCACTGGAGTCTGTAAACTAGGAGTGGGGTCTAAGGTACAACACAAGTCCTTCTCAGTGGCGTTCAAGTTATAGAACGCTGTCTTGAGACGTAGAAATTTGTATAACACAAGGGAGAGGGAAACGGTATTTTCCATCTTATGATATATTAATATTTTGATTCATCTTCAGATCATATCTTGTTATACGGACTTTTAAAAATGGCATTCTAGAGTTTCTTCTACTGTATTGAACGTGAGACCCATTGTCGTCCCCGTCGATCTAGTTCTTCAATCCAAAGAAAAAAAATCTCCCGAATGAAAAGATGAGAACAAAAATTCGAAAAACATTGCTTTGTGACGTAAGTCATGATTAAACTTTCCTGCGAGAACTTATTTGAAGAAGAATGCAGAAACGATCGGTAAGCAACAAAACCACTTCGTCAATGTCATCAAAACTTCAAAACTCGACAATAAATTACAGACAGCAAGTATAACCTCTCACAATCTCAATGTTGGATTCACAGCGTCAGTATTTCATTAAAAAATTCCATGAGTTCATCATTCTCATACCTAATTTGAATTTTCCGATCACGAGCGATGTAGAGCAGTTTTGCGGAAAAATGTGATGACGTTTTTTACCACGAAACACAAGTCAACTTATGTTATCTATCTTTGTACATAACTATCACTGGTGACGAGTATTCTAAACGTATCCGACGAGTTGTCGATTCTGAAAGCTTATCGCCAAAAATAATAATAGCGGAGACAGCTTAACATCGGAAAACAAATAAATTTAGGTAACTTTCAGACAGCAAACTCTAGCAACTGTTAACGTATCTTCGTACGTTCGTATGTTCAAATGTAGAAGCGTGGTCGCGGTGTAAATAACTTTCAGAAGCTGGAAAAACGAAGTCGGTATTCTTGCGGTGTCGGTGCTCTCAGATGTCCCTTCGATGGTTAGACCAACAGCTGTATCCTACAATGTTCATACGACCGAAGAGTCAAAAAGACGATGTCATTCGGACGTCAGTCTTGACCGTTATTCGAAAGTTGAAATCATAACACCGAGTGAAGAGGAATTCCAATTCAGAATCAACGAAACTGTGCCAGCGCTGAAAGCGGGTCATGGACTGACCTGGGCCGAATGTGTTTTTGAGGTATTTTTCTCCATCCAAGGTCCTTTTTTCTTCATTTTGCCTCACGCTTTCAAACAACTCGGCTACCTACCAAGTATCGTTGGAACGATTGTTTTCAGCCTCCTCTATATACACGTGTTGCATATGTACATATGGTGCGAAAAAGAAATAATACGACGACGTAATATGGTCGAAGGCAGCAATATTCCACTCGAGAGGATGATCACTTACGTCTTCAGTGGATCACCTACAAAAAGGAGGATTGCGAATTATCTAAATGCATACTGGAAGTACGAAATCATTCTCAGTTGGAGTTTAAGCGTCTCACTCAGCGAACTTTTCATTAGCCAGAATATAAAATTCCTCCTACTCAATAATTTTGGCTACGTTGTGTCAGTCGAACAAATATTACTGGCTATGTTTCCAATAACCACAATAATTGCTTATATACCGAATTTGAAAGTAATGTCAATGATGGCATTTGTGACAACAGCAATATTCATACTGAACATGTTCTTAATAATGTACACCATTTTGGTAAACTCTGATCCTTTACCGCCAGTAAAAATGATTGGAGATCTTTCAGATTTCCCGACTTTCGTCGCGACCATTATGCTGACCATCAATTTTACACCTCTGCTTTTTCAGCTAAAACAAGAAATAAAAAGACGAAAGGATTTAGAATCTACTTTCGGCTGTATCAACGTGACCATGTTCATTTTGATCGCTTTAAATGTCTGCTTTTCTTTATTCGCCTATCTCAGGTACGGAGACAACACTCGGGATAACATATTAGAAAATCTACCTAAAACCAGACTCATGCTAGCTACGAACATCGCGCTCACTATCGCCTTGATGTGTTGCAATTCCATTTCATTTTTTGTAGTATTCCAGACAGTATGGTGCGGCAACTTGTCCGAACACTTCTCCACATCGCCCAACATAAAACTGTACGAATATTTCGCTAGAACGCTCACTAATTTATTTGTAACCGCAATGGCAATACTCGTACCGACATTGGAAATTTTTATAAATCTTACATCAAGCTTCAGCTGTCCATTTGACTCGCTGCTTCTGCCAATGCTACTACAATTGATGTTGGTATGGAGCGATGGTGAAAAAAATGTGCGATTTTACTCAACCTGGATCAAGTCTATCGCGATTCTTATTCTATCTGTTGTATTTTCGATTACTTGTTTCTGGGAATTCGTGACTAAAATTACAGCTTACTATAAAAATGAGTAATTTGATGTATCTGATGAATTTAAGTTGTTGGGAAGTACGTATGTAGATGGCGAAATGCAGTAGGCAAAACAAGATGACTTTCTTTCCCTTATCTCACGACGATCGCTCACAAATATTATAACTCAAACAATAGTTCTTAGTTGGTATTTACGTGCAATGTCCGAAATTGTACGAAGTCCGAATTTTCAAAAAATACTCCAAGGTTTTAAGACTGCAATTCTAATTTTAACAAACCCATTACTTTCAAATTTTGCACACTTTTAATGGTTCCCCATTTACACCACATACCTCAGTTTTAGCTCGGTTGATGGAGTAGGAGGTCGTAAAAAGGCTTCCAACTGTTTTAGAAACAATTTCGAGACAGTTTTCAACCTCTTTACAACCTTCTACTTCATCAACCGAGCTAAAATTGAGGTATGTGGTGGAAATAGGGAACATTAAAAGTGTGCAAAATTTGAACGTGATGGGTTTGTTAAAATTAGAATTGCAGTCTAGAAACCTTGGAGTATTTTTTGAAATTTCGGACATTGCACGTAACATATATATCAGTTGCACTTTGGACCGAGCCAAAATGGTCACTTTCAATCAACCGGATTCCTAAGGTACATAGGTGGCATTAGCTAAATATGAAATTCTTATATTACCTTATAAAATTTCAATCGTTAAAAATAAAAGAGATTGAAACATTGCACAGATCGACGTAAAATTTGAAAATATAAACTTTGAAAAAATTTCCAATCACCTGATCTTGAAATCCATCAATAACAACATTTTTTCGAACTCATATCTAAGTAATTCCCTTTGTCCGCTTATCGTCCATACCTACCAACTTTTACAATTTTATGTACGTGTTTTATGGCTCAACTTTTACGTCATGTCATACATGGCAAGTCTTATAGATTTACACATTGAACGACCTATTAGTGGTTTACGTAATAGAACTCATGGGTTTCGTATTTACACTTATCCAACATGTTGACGTTCTGATGTGGATGGGCAGTGTTACCAATACATAAACGCACTCATATAAATTAGGCCAAACGTTCATCTCCTAGGAAAATTCTAGATTTCATAAATTTTAGGCAATAACATTAGAAGAAATATTTTGAAACGCTTTTCACAAACTTCATAAATACATTGGTCATCAACTCGACGGAATGTACGTATTTGTTTTGTAGTGGATATATAACAGTTAATACAAGAATTACACCTGGATAGAAGATTACATATATAAGAAAAGAACTTGGTAATGGTTAGGTACCTATTGCGGAGATACTGTGACTGATGTGTTGAAGTTGTTTTCTGAGGAGGAAGCAAGACTAGAAGACATGTTGAGGTAGGAACGAAGGGGAAGGAAAAAGTGACAGACTGACATATTTTCAGCTACGCAGTAAGCAAATGAGAGTCGAGAGGATATACAAATTTATTTAGTAAGAGTAAGTTATAGAGGTGTGTCCTATTTCTAGTTTGTTACAATTTTAACAGGGAACCTATTTTATGGGGGGCTATTTGAGAAATCTGGCGTCCGCCGTCCGCCGTGCGCCGTCCAGCGAAAAACTTAGAAAAATTTCGACCCTCGAGCCATATATGATAGGAGAGGGACTCAGAAAAATTTCGACTCTCAAGCTATATATGATAGGAGGGGGACTTGGAAAAAATTTCGACTCTCGAGCTATAGATGATAGGAGGGGAACTTAGAAAAATTTCGACTCTCGAGCCATATATGATAGAAGGGGGACTTGGAAAAATTTCGACTCTCGAGCTATATATGATAGAAGAGGGACTTAGAAAAATTTCGACTCTCAAGCTATATATGATAGGAGGGGGACTTGGAAAAAATTTCGACTCTCGAGCTATAGATGATAGGAGGGGAACTTAGAAAAATTTCGACTCTCGAGCCATATATGATAGGAGAGGGACTTGGAAAAATTTCGACTCTCGAGCTATATATGATAGGAGGGGGACTTGGAAAAATTTCGACTCTCGAGCTATATATGATAGAAGAGGGACTTAGAAAAATTTCGACTCTCGAGCCATATATGATAGAAGGGGGACTTAGAAAAATTTCGACTCTCGAGCCATATATGATAGAAGGGGGACTTAGAAAAATTTCGACTCTCGAGCTATATATGATAGAAGAGGGACTTGGAAAAATTTCGACTCTCAAGCTATATATGATAGGAGGGGGACTTGGAAAAAATTTCGACTCTCGAGCTATAGATGATAGGAGGGGAACTTAGAAAAATTTCGACTCTCGAGCCATATATGATAGAAGGGGGACTTAGAAAAATTTCGACTCTCGAGCCATATATGATAGAAGGGGGACTTAGAAAAATTTCGACTCTCGAGCTATATATGATAGAAGAGGGACTTGGAAAAATTTCGACTCTCAAGCTATATATGATAGGAGGGGGACTTGGAAAAAATTTCGACTCTCGAGCTATAGATGATAGGAGGGGAACTTAGAAAAATTTCGACTCTCGAGCCATATATGATAGGAGAGGGACTTGGAAAAATTTCGACTCTCGAGCTATATATGATAGGAGGGGGACTTGGAAAAATTTCGACTCTCGAGCTATATATGATAGAAGAGGGACTTAGAAAAATTTCGACTCTCGAGCCATATATGATAGAAGGGGGACTTAGAAAAATTTCGACTCTCGAGCCATATATGATAGGAGGGGAACTTAGAAAAATTTCGACTCTCGAGCCATATATGATAGGAGAGGGACTTGGAAAAATTTCGACTCTCGAGCTATATATGATAGGAGGGGGACTTGGAAAAATTTCGACTCCCGAGCTATATATGATAGGAGGGGGACTTGGAAAAAATTTCGACTCTCGAGCTATAGATGATAGGAGGGGAACTTAGAAAAATTTCGACTCTCGAGCCATATATGATAGGAGAGGGACTTGGAAAAATTTCGACTCTCGAGCTATATATGATAGGAGGGGGACTTGGAAAAAATTTCGACTCTCGAGCTATAGATGATAGGAGGGGAACTTAGAAAAATTTCGACTCTCGAGCCATATATGATAGGAGAGGGACTTGGAAAAATTTCGACTCTCGAGCCATATATGATAGGAGGGGAACTTAGAAAAATTTCGACTCTCGAGCCATATATGATAGGAGAGGGACTTGGAAAAATTTCGACTCTCGAGCTATATATGATAGGAGGGGGACTTGGAAAAATTTCGACTCCCGAGCTATATATGATAGGAGGGGGACTTGGAAAAAATTTCGACTCTCGAGCTATAGATGATAGGAGGGGAACTTAGAAAAATTTCGACTCTCGAGCCATATATGATAGGAGAGGGACTTGGAAAAATTTCGACTCTCGAGCTATATATGATAGGAGGGGGACTTGGAAAAATTTCGACTCTCGAGCTATATATGATAGAAGAGGGACTTAGAAAAATTTCGACTCTCGAGCCATATATGATAGAAGGGGGACTTAGAAAAATTTGGACTCTCGAGCCATATATGATAGGAGAGGGACTTAGAAAAATTTCGACTCTCGAGCTATATATGATAGGAGGGGAACTTGAAAAAATTTCGACTCTCGAGCTATATATGATAGAAGGGGGACTTAGAAAAATTTCGACTCTCGAGCCATATATGATAGGAGAGGGACTTAGAAAAATTTCGACTCTCGAGCTATATATGATAGAAGGGGGACTTGGAAAAATTTCGACTGTCGAGCTATATATAATCTAGGCTTCCTTGAATTTTCAATACCAAATCTCATTCGAATCATAAAACAGGTTCCCTGCGTTCCTCGTTTTATAACGGTAGATAACCAGAGTGAAGGAGTTTTCTCGATGAGGTGGAGTTTATAGGTGGTTGGTTTTCCCAAAGGAAATTCTAACCAGGAAAAGTATTTATAGATGATTTTGGTGAAATGATACACGAAGTCGATGGTATCATGTTCCGGGACGTCTATGTTTCCCGGGATCCATTCATTTAGGCGAGTGGATGAGGAGTACGATGAATATGTTGTGATAAGTGAGTTTGGAGAAGATAAAGGGATGAAAGTGATTCGGTAAGAGGGAGATATTTGTCATTGGGTAATAATTGAATAAGATGGAATAGGCATGAGAAAATTCGACACTGTGCAGTGTTACATAAACAATGTGATGTCATGGAGTCGGATATCAATGAGGCATAGAAGGTTGGGAGGTGTCCGTTACGCATAACACTAGGCAACAATTGAAATTTTGTTGAAAATTGCTGAATTGAGATAGGTTGTATCTAGAAGTATTTTTTGCGCTGATTTCAGAACCGTTTTCCGTTTTTTGATAGGAGGTCGCGTTTTCTTGTTATCAGTTTGTTTAGTTGCCGCGCATCGTCGTGAGAGGAAGCGTTCTTTATCGAGCTTCGATCAACGATAGCAGTATCAACGCTCGATAAGGAACGCTTCGTCTCGCGACGATGCGCGGAAACTAAACTATGTGATAACAAGAAAACGCGACCTCCTATCAAAAAATGGAAAATGGTTCTGAAATCAGCGCAAAAAATACTTTTAGATGCAACCTATCTTACTTCAGCAATTTTCAAATAATTTTCAATTGTTGCCTAGTGTAATTTATGTTCAGGATGTTCAATAAGTATATTTCTAACATGATGCTAATGAGTAGATTTTATTGATTTTGGGAGTTCTTAAGATTGAATCGGATACCGGTACCCGATTGTTGTGAGATCCAAGGGGAGAGGCCGTATGAATGGGTTGAAGAGAATTTGGAGTGAGTGATTTATTAAAAGAGTGTTTGAGTGGTTGTCGGATGCAGTTGAATTGTACAAAAAGGGAGTTGGTGACTTGAAAATTGAGAAGTGACGGGATTAAGAGAGACTGTAGTCAAGAAGGTGGCCGTAACAATCAATATGTTTAATCCCTTTTTCACAAATACCACGTTTGGAGCTCGTTAGGAGCGCTCCATGCTGGTCTGGGGAACGTAGTCTGTGTACAAGTCGATTAAGATTGAAATTTGGGGCATCATAGTCCAGTATTGATCGGATTAAACTTCAGTATAGGTGAGTAAGAAGTTCTCTATTACCTCCTTTTAGATGAGTGCGATAAGTATTCAACGATATTGACGGCCCTGAAACATTTTTCCTAAAGGCTTTCACATGTGCGCTCCAGTCTGACGTAGGATGGAAAAGGAGGTCAAGAAAATTTACAAGGTCATTCATTTCGATTTGAGAATCTTGTAGTAGAAAAGGTTGAATGGTAGGAGACAGTTTTTTGTTTTTTTGAAAGATTATTGAAGGGGGTTTTGGTGGGGGAGAATCGAAAGCCACGAAAAGAAGTTCAAGAGGTGATCGTGGTCGGATTCCTCTTTTATAGCCGAGTAGCAAACATTTTCAAGTAAGAAAATCTTGATTGAGGAGCAGATGGAAATGAGGGTTCTTGTGGATACCTATGAATGCTTGAAAAAAATCTTAAAACTTCTCACAAAAATTAGACCAAAGAAACTGGTGCCATGACTCAGGGTTAGGAAATTTCCTGTTTAACCGAGGGTTTTTGTTTTTGGAAAAAACATCCACCGTCTGGCCGGCCGGCAAAGCTCAGAGCTCGAAAATTTTTCAAGTCCCCTCCTATCATAATATATTAATATATGGCCTGAAACATAGTCTCTATGAATAACTAGATATGCAACGCTTCAAACGCTATAAGACTCAGAGCGTCTTTTCAAGGTATTTCAAGTCCTCCTCCTATCATATCGAAATTTAAACAGGGAACCTGTTTTATCGAGGGGTTTTTTGGAAAAAACATCCGCCATCCGGCCGACCGGCAAAGCTCGGAGCTCAAAAATGTTTCAAGTCCCCCTCCCATCATATATATAGCTTGGTGGTTGGTATATATGGCTGAAACATAGTCCCTTCGAATAACTAGATATGCAATGTTTCATACACCAATTGATTTAACCCATTGAATGAATCAGGTATGCAATGCTTCAAACACCATAAGACTCAGAGCGTCTTTTTAAGCTATTCCAAGTCCCCCTCCTATCATATCATATATGAGTCGGGTATCGGTGTACGTATATAGCCTGAAAAATAGCCCCTTCAAGTAACTCAATATGCAATGCTTCAAATACCAATTGATTTGGCCTCTTCAATGGGTCCGATATGCAACGCTTCAAACACCATAAGAGTCAGAGCGTCTTTTTAAGGTATTCTAAGTCCCCCTCCTATCACACCGAAATTTAAACAGGGAACATGTTCTATCGAGAGGTTTTTTGGAAAAAACATTCGCCATCCGGCCGGCCGGCGTTCGGAGCTCGAAAATTTTCCAAGTCCCCCTCCTATCGTATATATAGCTTCGCGATGGCCTGAAACATAGTCCCTTCGAATAACTGGATATGCAATGTTTCATTCACCAATTAACTTAACCCCCTTCAAACACAATAATACTCAGAACGTCCTTCTAAGGTATTTCAATTCCCCCTCCTATCATAAATAGCTCGGGGGTCGGTGTGTATGGCCGATACATAGTCCTTTCAAATAACTAGATATGCAATGTTTCATACACCAATTGACTTGAGCCCTTAAATGAGCCAGGAATGCAACGCTTCAAACACTATAAGACTCAGAGTGTCTTTTTGAAGTATTCCAAGTCCCCCTTCTATCATATCATATAGGTCAGAGATCGGTGATGAAAAATAGCCCCTTCAAGTGACTCGATATGCAACGTTTCAAACACCAATTGGCTTGGCCCCTTCAATGAGTCACATATGCAACGCTTCAAACACCACAAGACTCAGAACGTCCTTCTAAGGTATTTCAATTCCCCCTCCTATCATAAATAGCTCGGGGGTCGGTGTGTATGGCCGATACATAGTCTTTTCAAATAACTAGATATGCAATGTTTCATACACCAATTGACTTGACCCCTTAAATGAGCCAGGAATGCAACGCTTCAAACACTATAAGACTCAGAGTGTCTTTTTGAAGTATTCCAAGTCCCCCTTCTATCATATCATATAGGTCAGAGATCGGTGATGAAAAATAGCCCCTTCAAGTGACTCGATATGCAACGTTTCAAACACCAATTGGCTTGGCCCCTTCAATGAGTCAGATATGCAACGCTTCAAACACCACAAGACTCAGAACGTCCTTCCAAGGTATTTCAAGTCCCTCTCGTATCATATATGTGCCCCATACAACTGGTTCTCTACCTTCCCTCGTTCAACTCCGACAGAGAATCCGCGAGTTTTGGAAACATCTGATTCCCACCAGTAGAGAAATTCTCATTCAAAAAACTTTCGATTAAACAAGGGTGAGCGAAGTGCGAGATTCTTTGACTTTAGACGCAGCAGATAATGAAAGCTATGAACATTAGGCTTCTTCAATTATTCGTGTTCATCTAGGTAATATTTACATTTTTCTCAAATTATTCCTCAACTGATGACATCGCGCGATGGGTATACTATCAGGGAAAGGAGGATAATTTGCTTTGATAAAATTTTCAGCTTCTGCACAATAATTTCTCCACTTTCAATACGAATTACATTCGCTAACTTATGAACATAATTGCATAATTTGCCATCTTTAGCGTCTCACCCTCATCTCTACGCTCTGATTCTTGTTGTTCTTCAGTTTTCAAAATCATCTAATATCGAGTAAGCGTATAGTCAACCATTTTAGGTAGCTGAGAGAAAACTCAAATGAGAGGACAAAAACTAATCAACTTGAAAAGAGTGCTGTGGTTTTTCTTATTCAAATATTCTCTGGAAAGTATTACAAAATTTTAACTCAGGTTCGAGATTTACAGGTGCACTAACAAGTGCAAAATAAATACAAACAATAATTTTAAGTAAGAAAAAAAAAAAAATGAAAATGAAACGAAGAATAAAAAATGATAATGACACAACCTGGTAACGACTGGCGACTAGAAGTCATTCACCTTTCTGGTATTTGTCTTAAAATTTATGCCACTTTTCAGTATCGCAATTTCGAATTCTCTTCATTATAATATTCATTCTCATTTTCTTCTTCTTTCTTTCTTTCATTCTTCTAAAAAATTTGAAGATTAAAAAGAAATGTTTAGTCAAGAATTTAAAATCAGTTTGATGTTGGCTATTTCTATTCGTGAGGTTACATCATAGATTTCAGTTTTAAAATTTTCAGCGAGAGAGAAAATTTGAGAGAAACGTATGTTGACTTTGATGTCATAATGAAAGGCCAACCAAATTCAAAGTAATCTTCATGTTAAGAAAGGACGTCCCAAAGGTCTTCATACCTATCAGACGATGGATTTCAACAGTTTATAAAATCCGACCAGAAGAATCTCAATTTTTCAACACGGCACAGAATTCTTATCTACGTGGCGTCCAACATTTTTGTATAATTCACGAGGAAGAACGATTTCTGAGAGAAGATGAAGAGAACTTGTTACGAATTCACTTGAAATAGCTTCACTAAAATGTAACGACGATAGGGACAATTATAATCGAAGTATGATAATTCCATATGGCTTTTTGTCTTAAAAACGTTGAAACAATGTCCCTAGGATAAAGAATAAAAACATTTCTAGTTTTTCTTTGTGAGGTAGTTTCCTCTAGAATCGATCGTCGATGGTCGTGTTAATGCACCCACATTGGCAGGCACAAAGAGCAGATATACGAATTCCATACAAGGTATCTAATTAACATTACGAGTCTCTACCTATCATATCTTGCAGAAAAAAAAAAGACATGCGAACTAAGAACGTACAGTCCTCACCGTACCTGTATACAAACACTCACATTCATATAGGTAGTACTTAGTTCGCACTTTTTTTTATCGCTTTGCCAACGACGATAAAAACTTCGAAAAATTTACAAAAATGTTCAGTAGTCGTGAACTCTGATCCGCTAGAAAATACATGGTTTTTTTTCGTGCAACCACTCAAAGTTGTTGATTCGCGATCGTTCGCTATTCTTCAATAAAATCGCATGAATGTCCGTGTACAATGTAGATGCGGAAGCGAAACGTCGTGCTTCAGAGGGCAGCAACGACCGATACTCCCAGACGAGCCTTGCGGCCATCTGTGGCCTAGGTAGTCTGGAAAATAATGAAACGTTACCCGTATTCAAAGCAACGCATAAACTGTCGTGGAGTGAGTGTATTTTCCAAATCTTTTTCTCAATACAAGGACCAATTTTCTTTTATTTACCCAGTGGATTTCGAGCTATCGGATATCTACCAGGCATCGTTGCCACGATCTCAGTCGCCCTATTTTACGCCTATATCATGAATATGTATTTACGGACTGAAGAAAGAATCAGAAAAAAATTCTTTTACCGTTTTACTGACGATACCAACGTGTCCATCGGTACACTTATCAATCATGTATTTATGGAGACTCCTTTGAAACGAACTATCGCAAGATGTTTAAACGTATACCTTAAGTACGAAATTATTTTATGTTTTAGCTTGAATTTGTCGTTCAATCACTTATTTATCAGTAAAAATTTGCAAATAATACTTCGCTATTTCGGCTACTCGATGAGCACTCGTATAGTATTAATAGCTCTGTTCCCTGTCACAACGGTGTTCGCACTTGTACCGGATCTCAAAATCATGTCTTCAATAGCCTATGTTTCCACTGCACTATTTATCGGAATCATCTTCGAAATACTGTACTTTGTATGCCGAAGTTCATTCGCTCTGCCAGAAGTGAAAATGATTGGAGATATGTCTCAACTTCCCTCGTTCATAGCAGTCGTATTCCTCACGCTCACATGCACGCCGATATTATTTCAATTGAAACAAGAGATGAAAGTTAGAAGACATTTCGGTAGTCTATTCGGAAGTCTGAATGTATCCATCATGATCCTCGTAATGTTAAATGTCTGTTTTTCGCTAGTGGTTTATCTGAGATTCGGAGACGAAACTCAGCAAAATGTGATGCAAAATTTGCCTCAAACAACGTTCGTTATTGTATCAAACATGGTGCTCACTGGAACATTGATATGCAGTAATGCACTCATGTTTTTCGTCATTTTCGAGACTGTTTGGTGCGGTTCCATGGTTCAAATGGTCTCTCAGTCAAGACACAAGAAACTGTACGAATATTTTGCACGCACAACGATCAACTTATTCATAACAATAATGGCCATAATCATACCAACGTTTGACCTCCTCATCAATTTGTCGTCTGTCCTTAGCTGTCCATTTGACTCACTCTTTCTACCGGTTCTATTATATTTTTTGACCGAATGGAGAGAAGTAGAGACAAGAAATTGGCGAATAACGTTTGTTACAATTCAGAGTATACTTTTTTTCGCGATCGGGATCATCTTTTGTTCGATGACATTCAAAGCATTCCTAGAAGAGCTCATTTCATATTATAGCGGACCCGGCGGTTAATTTTCCCTCGAGGTTGAACATAAACGAGAAAACGCGGAAGCTCATTTTTATAACTTCGTTGCCGTATCAAAAGTTAATGTATCATAAATTACGTTTTTATAATTACAAAACATTCAGAATTGTAATTAAAGCATTGTATACATACTGAAATGATTAATTGCGTATTTAAGATGAATAGAATTGGTACTATAAAACATTTATTTTTATAACTAAATCTCTCTGAACTTGAAACGCTCCTCAACTTCCAGTCTTCAACACGAATGGACGACTTGAAGCTCGTTAATCAGTATTGAAGAACCAAGAAACGTTTCTCAATTTCAGAGTCACATATGCAACAGTAACGAGTTCAGAGAATTCTCTCTAGTTAACGTACCCGACGTACAAAATGAGGTCACGACGGGGAAAGCGCGACTAGAACCATTTTACTAGTGTGACAGTAAAATGTGACTGTATTGTATCAAGTACTTAGCCAATCAGAATGCAGGAAACGGAGAACGCATTTTAGCGTCATACTAATAACTTCTAGATAACATAGGGGGAATATTAGAGGTAAGCTGATTTGCAGGTGTCACTTATGGATTGCTTATGAGAAGTACTGCAGTCACATCAAATGATTATACCTATATTTTTTTTTATAACTGTATGTTGGTTTGTGACTATGGTTTGGCATATCTGTGACCTGCTTGTGACAATTGTTTCCTACCCTGTAGAATTATTGCAACGGCCCTTCCTCTGTAAGCAATTTATCTTATCATCTTCATCCCATGACGCTACCTCCTGCATAGCCCGCTGAATGAGGTGAAGACAGTGAAGAAAATGGGCTCTTAATTTGTTACTAACCTTGCAGATATATTAACGCTGAAACTCCGTATTTTTCCTGCAAAAGGGAATGTCACGTAAGATGCAAAAGGGTTCCTCTCATGTGACCACATAGAGACCTAATATTGCTTCTCGAGGTCACACATGCAACACGTCTAAGAAATAATGTGTCTAGAAGTTGAGTTCCTGAGATATGACCATATTGTGCCACCAATTTAAGAGTGGGCGTAGTTGATATGGTCGTCACATTGTGACTCGAATGTGTCCTGCCATCTGCCCTTATACCGTATGGCACATTGAATCTGAGTTACCATAATGTGTCGAGGTCACAGCAAATATTTTGCATATCAGGAATACTCTGCTTTTTTTTATCTTCTTAATTGTAGACTTCAACATATACCAAGCATTAGAACCATAATAATAAACAACGTCAGAGCTGTAAATACTGAAATTTATTTTCATTTTCTGTAATAGAACCATATTTTGACCTCATTTTTAAGCTATTCAGCTCTAAAGCTCATGTCACACTTGTTTCTTTTATAGCAATTCAGTCATTTATTTCCTTTATTAGCATACCTTCCAGAAACCTTACTTTTCATAATTTCACAAAATAGTTTTAAAGCTTGATCATACAATAAGACATACAAGAGAAACAAAACTGCAAATTTTCCCAGCAAAATTAAACGAGGAATGTAGGCAACCTGTTTAATAAGTCACTTTTTTGATTTTGGTGTCTATAAAGGCAGTTGATAATTCAAACTTGATACAAATACATGATTACTATTCAATAATTGATTCTTTCGGGAGTCGAAATACTTCCAAGCCCTTAACTCTTTTATAAAACTTTGACGATCAAAACCACTTCTATTGTTGTCCACTGCCTTGTCAACTTTTTTCTCGTTTGTGACTCAATTACCGGCATGAAGAAGAGCTTTATTAGGAGAAATTATAATTTTAATTTCCAATCTGATTCCCGAAAGAAAATTTCTCCAAAATGCCCCTCCTGATACACGATACAATTAAATGGTCAGAACTTGCTTTAGTCAAGGTCATGGAATAAAAGTGAGGATTTCCTGACCAATACGAGGATTTAAAACCAAGTAAGCAACACAGTGAATAAATACATGGGTAACAGATTCTTACTTTTATTCTCTATGTTGGAAAAATAATTTCTGGAATAATGATGGTGAAGATCGAAACTAGCCCCATTTTATTGGATTTTTTTCCCCTTCCATTTTTTGTGACTATAGCTCCCACAATCAAGAAAGACTACCTACCAGAGCTACGCGAGTATAATTTGGACTCACGGCATTGTCTTTCTCTCGACATAAATTTGAACTCAAGTCTTATTACAAAACAATATACGCATCACTAAGATGAGAAGAAAAATTAGCTACTCTCACCTTCATATTTTTGGAAATGCATTCTCAATAATTATAACTCCCTGTCGATCATAAACTTCATTCAAATTTGTAGAGATTTAAAAAAACTGTAAAATAGCGACAAATTCAATCATTCATTACTAAGGAATTAAATGACGTCTGGGACAAGGAGCGGAGAATATGACAGCATTTAATATTTATCAAAACTCTTATACCTATCAACTGAATCTCGAGTTACTATATTGCATGAATTTTGAGATCTTCAATGCACGCACACTATACCTATTTGAGTCCGTTGATTTGTTGTTCCCTTTCTCTCAAGCAAACTCCAAAGCTCGTACCTCTGCCACAAATAAATATTGGATATCAACGTTCAAGAACGAAATAATTGTCGTACCGAATACGATCTCGAGCTACTTCATTTCATCATTCGAAAAAAGACGCAAATTTCAATAGAGAAAATCGACAGCGTACTTGCAGATAAAAATTTTATCGACTTTCTACGAATGAAACTCAAAGATTTTTTTGATTTGGATTCGTCAACAGTCAGACTCGGAGCTGCCGTGTGCTACGAGTACTGTCGGGTCATCCTCTTTTGCCGCTCTGATGAGGATGAACACTAACTTCAACCTTGCAATCGAAAGAGAAAGTCGTGGTATTCCTTTAGGCCTAGTCCTAATTAAGTTAGTCGAAGTTCATTTATACTTTTACAAAAAACAAAAATATAAATAATGTTAGCTCGGTATAATGTCACAATAATAATTGGGCCAAATTTTCACGAAAAACTGCCGGGTATAATCAATAAAGATATATGCAAAATAACATCCCGCTCGCTATGTTTATCCTAACTTTGCTAAGAGCGATGTTCGTGTCCAAGAAGTTGTAAGGATTTTATTCGAATTGGAATAGTGATAACCGAGCAATTTCTCACCGACCTCATTCATGAAATTCAGAATAAGCTTTATACGTACAAATTAAAAATCCAACATTAGAAATGTTTCACTTCAATATACTTCGTTATCGGACGACACTTCCAAAAGCCACGATTACAGAGCTATAAATGAGTTTCTTAGCGAGATAATAAATTTCAAACACGGAGATCGCGCTCGGACGCCTCACTGCACTTCATTCGTTAGTCAGTCACACGTCGTTCATGTAACAACAAAAGTCGATTCATTTATCTCGACCTCCGTACATAATGGATTATATTGGCTACCTGCATAATAAATTGATCTTTTCCCTACTTCGGATTACTTGAAATCTATTCTACTGCAGAAGTTTTGAAATTGAAAGCCTGACAGCTGGTGTACGTAATCGCGAATCAGTACAAAACCAAAGTCTTAAATTTCTAGATTGAGAGCCGTATTGAAACAGTTTATTCAAAACTGCAAGATCGTACGCTATCCGGATCAATATATATGTTCCCGACGTAATTGTTCCATCAATCGAAAAAATGATATTTTAATTATGTATCTTACCTGGAAGAGAATGCATTTGAGAATTGAGATTGGCTTGCTACATCGTTCTACAAACTTAGGCCCATCACTGCACACAATTATAGTCGCTTTTTCCGGCGGAAACATTCCATTTGCTTCCTGAATGATTAGATATACTAATGATGGATAGCTACTCAAGTATTTGAGACTTGAGTACCAACGTTTCTCAGCTGCGCATCAATCTGGTACCGATTACCTACCGACAAGAGAATCCGTCAAGCCGATCACAATCATAAACGACAAAAATCAGTTACTTGCATTTGTTACCAATTACCATCTTATATAGTTTCTTATTACCATTACTACCACGGTACCAACCGCAGTTGTGGGTGATATATTGAGAAGGTAGGAACTTCAAAATCCGCGAACCTATTATGATACGGCACGAACACTGCACTGTGGTTCAGTTTCAATCTGTTCAAGAGTTTGTTCTTGATAACTTGATAATTATTTTCTTTTCCGCGTTCATTCATTGTTAGTATTAGGAGTTAGTGTGATAGGTGGCGGGTGACGCGAGAACATCTCCACTACCCACTCTCAATTTTTACGGCTTACCAAATGAGTTCTGAAATTGTTAGAGAAGAGACTCGGCCCTAACTTTTGTATTCAAACCGGCCATCCGCTAGGATCGCTAATTACGCGAGTAGTTTGCTTACCAGAAAAATAATGATACTTTTTTTTCTTTTGGCCAAAATTGAAAACAGGAGCTTAACTATGGCGGTATATAA
Organism: Aspidiotus rigidus; assembly: GCA_035079385.1. Taxonomy (NCBI): domain Eukaryota; kingdom Metazoa; phylum Arthropoda; class Insecta; order Hemiptera; family Diaspididae; genus Aspidiotus; species Aspidiotus rigidus. Next base: position 262,349 of record JAVHKY010000023.1, read on the forward strand.
GAAAAAAAATGAAAAACTTGGAATAACTCTTGAATGAAGCGGAATTGAAGATTTTGTCAACTCATCTAATTTGTAGAATTTTCATTTATGAACATCTTTTGTGGAATATCCGAAAGCGCGACGCCAGCGCTGTCCGGCCCATTTCGGCCATTGTTCTTACTATCTATTCATCAATAATCAGCTGGAAAATGAGATCAGCAGCCTGACGATTGAAGTGTCAGTGTGTGCGTGTGTGAGGGTAATCACGCTCCGAAACGATTTGTAGATACGTCCAAATTTGGACATAGGCTTCGCTACCTTCATTCATGAAGTTCTTGGAAAAACGGATGTTGTTATCTCAAAACTGATTTCAATATCAAATTTTTTGTTGAAAATAACTCAAAAAACTTGCCTCTACTTTCTATTCACTGTTACTTAGGTATATAAAGAATTTTCCAAGGAAATGAGATAGTAACAAACTTGATTCTTTATTTTGTAGATACGTCGATTCTTCTATTTACCTACCTATTGTAAGAAAAATTTGAATAGAGTATTTGAATTCTATAAAAGCTGGCCAAGCGACAATCCACAGAGTGAGGTCTATTGTATCACTACGCAAGAGATCTCTTCCTCTGAACTGTTGGCCAGTTGCTCGACTGGCTTTCATGTATAAGTACAACTCGAGAATCGCAATTTCCAGAAAACAAGCGTTTGCTTATGAAGGAGAGATAGCCTAGGTATCTTTCTCCAAATTGCAACTTGTGATATATGTCGATGAATGGTAGGACGCTGCAGGGTAAATAATGTTTGACAAAAATATTACTAATTCTGTCAGCACTTTTCATTTTAAAATTTGTGATGTTCTTGTATTTTTCTTACCCAATTAATTAATTATGGGGGTTTGAACACATTCAAAGGAGATTGTATAGGTGGTTTGAAACAGAAATTTCATGGGTTTTTATTCTTATCCCTCAATGGTAGATTTTCCAGCGGGTAAAGATATTTTGAGAGAAAATTTGCACAATACGCCAACGCCCTCCCGCTGATCGGATTAGAGAGTTAAACCTAACGTATGTTTTCTCGTGACAGGTCACATATATTGATGGAGAAATTTATTTACCAAAATCGCCATCGCAGAGTACCTATCAGTTGAGATATACCTATTAGGAAAACTCTTGAAAAGATAAATTATTAGGCCTACTCAAATTCTACGTACAATTGCTATGCTCATTTCTAGTTTTGATTCATAACTGTTTCAAGACGACAATTTCTCAGAGTTATAAAATGATAAAATATACAAATGCTTTGATGACGTAGAAAAAGATAACGAGGTATCGTGTTACATTACTGTAGGCTCCTAATTACTAAGTATTCAATATTTGTTCGAGCTGAAAGAACTAAATTCTCCATAAGATGAATCCCTAATTCGCAACTCTCTCAGTACAGTATCTGGTATAGGTGTACGGTATTTTGCCCGATTATATATTTAACCACAAATAAAAGATACGTGAATCTAGATATTATCTCGCAATTTTACCAGTCGATCCCGGATACTATCATTCTCTCGACTATCTCTTGAGTGCGTTTTGTCGAAAAGGAAGATCCTTGTTATTCATTTCTATCCTTAATAGAGTTAAATTTATATTATGGAGACTTTAATTGCACATTGAAATGGTACCTAAGTAAAGTGAATAAAAGATAAGAATAAAACGATGAAATTAAAACTCATGAATTAACCCAAGATTTCGGGCGAGTTTTTGCAATAAAATAACGTTACTTAATTTAAAATGAGTTTATTGACGACTGAAAAATATTTACCCCATTTTTTCTAAGATCGAAATACCTAATAATGTATTATACCTACTTATTTTTTTCCTATGTACACTACCTATCAAGTTTGACCATACGATCAATTCATCATCTTGATGGATACAGGGATAACGCAAAATTGAGCGGACTGATAAGAAAAGATCAATCCAATCCGTCCCTGACAAACTCAGATATTAAGTTCTACTGATTTTTTTTTTAATGCATAGATAAGTTGAATTTTAATAGGTATTCATTGTTGTTATTTTTTTTTTTTTTTCCTTAAAGAATTATTTACTGTGATAAAACTTTTTTTTTTAAACCGTATTCCAATTCTTTCAACGTGCGATATTTAGGCTATTGCTATTTTTAAGGTTGTTTTTTGTTAAACGACTTATTTTTTATTTCATTCGACTGAAATAGAATCATTTTACTCTGCATCCATTTATTTTATCGCTCTTTCGCCTTTATTCGGAGAACCCATTCTTTAATCATTGAATTTTTTTTTCTTCGTCCTCGATTCATTGGTACACTTTATTTCATTGGGCGATCAAATTGCACCCATTTACAATATGAGAAACGACTTGTGAATAATTAGTGTCAGATAAATTTTCTTTCGTAGGAAGGCTAGGGTTTTGGATACTTCGAAAGAATCTTCAAAAATCATTTCACGGGAAAGGAATTAACGATCTTCGGTAAGCTGTCAAAATCTATTGGTGAGGAGCACGCCTGTTGTACGCGCTGTCTCCAATATAGAGCATCGGAACTAGTTTGGCAAGGGTATAAGTCACTATTTGGACGAAGTAACACGTGCACGATGGCTTAGAATGGCAAACTACGACATCCGGAGGGTCAACACCAATCAGAGAACGTATAGATGACATAATATTAAGGTGAGCATATGCTTTTTGTAGACTATAATAGAAACAACGCTGGACTCGAGGGTAAAGATTTATAAAAAACGTCTCGTTGAATGCGACGAGATGCGCTGATAAATTAGGATCTATCGAACTCATCCTGACGTTCGAGTTGTACAGTTGTGTCCTCTTCAAGAGAAAGTAGGTATTATATGTTAAAAATAGACCTGCGTGTGCGACTGTTTGTCAGTTCGTGCGTCATATACACAAATATCTGAATGATATCGATTTTTTATAATATCTTTGCGTTTAAGCAATATTTCAGTGGAAGTGTGTGTCGAAATAGTGTTGATTATTTGATTTGTTCGTCTTTTGGCGAGTTGGTTTACTAAGCACATTTCTTTTCTTGTTAGGTACGTATATTATTTAGATCTACAAACGTATAGAATAAGATAATGATATTTGTATAGGTAGTTGAATAGTCGTACCTAGTTTGAATAATTGTCATGGATGGTCCAAAGTTGGGGAAAAATTGGTAATCTGTTGTTGTGGTTACACTGACCGAGGGCCGTTTGTATTGGGATGGTCAAGTTACTGAGGGCACCTGTGATCGCGTCTCATTTAATAAGAATGCACAAGTACAGTTGCTGGTTGTTATGCTGCCTTGCATACAGACCACCAGGCCTTTTTAAGTGTGTTTAGGGGACTGGTGAGTCTCGTATACTTGAAGCTTGTGAATGACGTACCTTTCGAGTGTGTCTGGAGGATCTGAGTACACGTTTTTTAGCTACTGTGTTGTTTATTGTTAGTGTTGAACTCTTACGTGTAGCGGTTACATATACGAGCACGCAAAACAGACAATCGCGCGATTTGCGCTCGACTCAAGTCATACGGGTATCTTTTTAGCATCAATAGAAAGAAGGACACCCGAGAAAGAGAAGAAAAATGGAAACAGAAAAAAAAAAGTTGGATAGAACGAGAGATATATGGTTACAAAGTTGACGCCCTACACCAGATGACAATTTAGTATTTGAAAAATTATAAAAAATCAACGGGCTTTCTCTCGGAAGGTTATAAAACTGCTGTACATTTTCGTGAGCATCTTTCGAATGCGAGACCACTCCCACGTCAATCGGTTCGGTCTGGAGTTAGTTGCAAAAAAGCTATGTTGCTTGATATGTAATATTGTGCAGAAATGATATTTGATATCTACATATTATAATATTCTATTCCCCTACTGCATGGTGTTGCATATGAGCAACGAACTAACGTTGGCCATTTAAGCACCTCAATGGGCAACGGGAATTTTTTTCAGTATTTTTCCCTTGTTATATCATGGTAAGAACAACAAATGATTCTTGTTTTTTTAAATTTTGAGAAAAGAATTTTTTCGTACACTTGAGACACGCCTGGTGAGCGTTTCAGTAATTAAGTGATTCCCAAACTGTGCGTTGCGAAGCAATCAAAATTTATACTTAAATTTTTTTTAATTGAGATTATTTCAAGAATGTGAAATTATGAACATTCTACTGTCGGTGGGTCGCGAGGTAAATTTTAGTTTAAAGTGGGTCGTGGTACAAAAAAGTTTGGGAACCTCTGCGGTAATTTAATAGAAGACGCAACGGAATTAAGTAAAAATTAGTCGACACATTGGGATAGCCATTTGGAAAAAGTCGTTTCAACGCCGGGAATTTAACTGGTTAATCAGTGCTTTTGTGGTACTGGGAGGTTTCTGCCTTGGATTGGACTTGTGCAAAGAACAAAATAGAAGAAGAAAAAACTTTTTGGGAATCTTATTAGTCAGACATGAGTACGCTGTGTGTTTACCAACGCTCAGTTTTCGAGGGCTCTGCTCGTCTTTAATTTAAGACTAATTTATTAAAAGTGATGGGGAAAGGGCGGACCAATCGTTACCTTAGATGATTGAAATTAAGAAGTATAAAAAAATAATCTTGTGAAAGTACCGAATATTTCAGTAATCACCCTTTTGCTTGGATGAGAGCAATTAAGCAACGAAATTTCCTTACCCGACGCTTACAATAAATATTTTTTGATATTACAGGTACCTATACTCGAAAGATAGAATGAATTTAATGTCAATTATTTTCCACTTGTAGACCTATATCTATTTCGTCCAAGACTTCCGGTACATTAACATCGTGAATTCGTAAAACTTCCTCCAGGCTCATCATCCTCATCATCATATTAAACAGAATACTATAATAATTATACGTAATAATTTCGGTTTATTCCAGTTTGCTAAATCGTTTTATATTTTAGAAGAGACGTTGTCCAAGGTATTGCACTCCACCCCTACAAATCATCACAGAGCGTTCTTCACTGTAATCTAAATCAAAATAATGATGTACCTATTTGAAAATGTACGAAAAGCACGCATACGTGTGCTTGGCACAACTGAATCAAGAAAATTTCGTGATGCTGACGACCTTGTACCAGGTCATTCTCCCAGAAGAGATGGAATAGCAAAGAGGATACTGAATGACCGGAAGAAATCGAAATTTATGTACATAATAATAGTGTTGAGTTCGATTGAGCGATAAGGTATTATTATTCGGTGATGATTTCGCGACGAGTATATTTATGCCGGAACTTTAATAAATCATAGACCAGAAAAACTTAGGCTTCTAATAATCAATCATACCTCGTAACTATTGTCGGGATATTTCTCGTCTCCTCGCGTTGAATAGGTCGCTGAGTACGTTTTATTTTCAAGTCGCAATCTGACTTACACCAATATTCTAATTATGTATTATAACGTGAAGAACCTGCTAATTGCGGTGATAAGATATCCTTGTTCTTCCGATACAATATATGTATCCTTCACGATATTCAGGAATCAATTGGGGACTGTTCACCTCCTCTTCATGTTAATCAAATTGTAAAAATTCCTCAGATAACTATAGCAAATTTTAAAAAATTGTTGTTAATGACAATTCAAAATAAAGACCTTTATCAGATAGGTAGGTACTTAAAGACAGTGAAATGATGATACAAAAGTTTTTTTTTTAGCGAAGAACCCGCTATCCCTTTTGTTGGGGGTACTCTCAGGAAATTTTCGTCCACGAGCGCGAGCAAGGTTGATGAAGTTACGAGGTTGATGACGTCATGGAGAAGGGAGCGGGACTTAATAAAATTCCGACCTCCGATCTATATATGATAGGAGGGGGACTTGGGAAAATTTTGACCCTCTAGCCAATAGCCAGATATGATAGGAAGGGGACTTGGAAACTTTCTACCTCTGAGCTATATATGATAGGAGGGGGACTTAGAAAAATTTCGACCGTCTAGCCATATGATAGGAAGGGGACTTACAAAAATTCCTACCTCCGAGCTATATAATATGATGGACTTGGAAAAATTCCTACCTCCGAGCCTATATACGATAGGAGGGGGACTTGGAAAAATGTCGACCCTGTGGAAAAATTCCTACCTCCGAGCCTATATACGATAGGAGGGGGACTTGGAAAAATTTTGACTCTCTAGCCATATATGATAGGAAGGGGACTTGGAAAAAATCCTACCTCCGAGTTATATATTATAGGAGGGGGCCTTAGAAAAATTCGACTCTCGAGCTATATATGATAGGAACGGGACTTAGAAAAATTCCGACCTCCACGACGGCTTCCTTGAAATTGCAGTGCGTTTAAGTTGTCACGTCATGATTTTCAGGATTTGGAAAAACTTCGGGTCTAGGGGACTGGGGACAACGGGTTCCCCGCTGCCATTGCAATTTTTTTTTTTAATTTTTTGTTTTTCATTTGAACTATTGAATCCCGCCTCCTTCACTAAAAGAGAACTTTCGCGAAACTATTGCAATCAATTTAAAGAGTGTCATCATAACCGAGCTTACATCCCTCACTAAAGACGCAGGTATTTTGAATTATGATGACTTCGACGGTGAATATTACTAGTTTTCGAGATTTACTGAGAACATTTCAAGAAAAACTTTTGAAAACCTGATATTTACGGTACTTTTTGTCATATCCCCTGCAAGGCCCCTTCCATCAATCGCAATTTTTGGTCTGGAAATGGCCTGAATCGTTTGTGCTAAATTGAGTTCTAGGAATTTTCACCTGCGGTAAGTTCACCAACAGGATTTTTACCGACTTGCTGAGTAACGTCGGTGAACGTAAAAGAATTCGAATGAGACTGACAACAATAAATAAAGTAATTGCTGCTCGTGGAAAAAAGAGAGAACATACTCACGTAGCCGATATTGAAAAAGTTTATGCTGAGGATGTGGTCAATAAAATTCGTGAATTCGCCTTATCTTTATTATCTTTACGTGACAATCCCAGATATTTACTCATACTTTTATTCGCGATATAATATTATCTCTCTCCCTACATTCGTCTCCTTCGTGCAGCTTCGTTATTGGAAAACACGTTGGAGATCTTACACGTGCTGCAAGGGGACAGTTAGCTAGTACATTCACCCTCAGCAGAAAGGTACGAAATTATCTTAAGAAACAAATATGAGCAATTTTTCTAAAAAATTGTCATCGGTGAAAGTCTAATAGGTGAAAATTCCGGTGAACCCGTCTGCCGGTGAAGATTCCGGATACCTGAAATTGTGCCGCCGAAATGTTTTTGGGCTAGGGGTGAGTCGAAAATCTGCGTCATGTCACGCGAGACGCCTTATTTCGTCATCAAGGACCTTGACCTGCTTTAGAGACTTGGAAAAAAAATTCCGACCTCAGCCTTTCAACCATCGGTCACACAGTAATCGTTTGTGCTATGTTTGTTGTAGTACCTTTGTTAAGATTAAAGACTCACAAAACTTGCGTACCATTAAGTGTGTATAGAAATAGAGAAAACAAAATTTTACAAACAGGCATGCGTGTTTGTAAAATTTTGTTCCCTTTATTTGTGCATATTGGTACCGTTGTCCCTCAATCGTTTTCTTCTGTTGTAAACCCACCACGGTCAGAGAGATTGACTGAGATCTCGTGTCCAGTCAGAGCAGGCAAATGTTGGAAAGTCACGTTGTTCTCAATGATGCCGGTGGAGGAAATGTTACCGAGAAGATCGTTTTCTGTAGTGGACCCGCAGTGAGAGATCGGCTACAGCCCCGTGTTAGATCGGGTCGGGCAAACTTGCTGGAATTCTCGTTGTTTGAAGTGATACGATACAGTGAATGAAACTGAGGAACTCGTTTTCAGTTGTAGAGATTGATGAGAGTACCTAGGTTGGATCGAAGCGGGCAAACGTGCGGTAATTCTCGTTGATTCAGGCGATGGAAGGAATATTACCGAGGGACTTGTTTTCTCTAACATGCTCGCGGTGAAAGGTCGACTACGGCCCCCTGTTCGATAGGGTCGTCAAATATTGCTGAAATTTTTGTTGTACGAGAAAAGACGTTGTAAATTACAAAGGTTCCCCTTCCGTTGTGAACTCGTGGAAAAAAACAGCTTCTCATTTCGTTCAGATCACGGAGCGACAGATCGCAATTCTCGTTCGTCTAGACAAAACAATGTACCTAGGTAAATGTAGTGAGACGTAGGAAAATTTGCCTCCCTCGGTTACCATAACGAGAATTTCTATACCTTCTTGTTCTTTGAGATGAACGAGGGACGAGACTGATTTCTTGCCGTCAATTTATAATTAAGAGGACTTACAACAGAAGACAAAGATTGGAGGACAAGCAAACGATTCCATCTATTTTTGTCCTAATAATAATTTTCCGAATTGGGTCTTGCGTGTCTCCAGCCTCCCATGGGTTGAAGGAGAAAGGGACGTCTACAGTTGACAGACTCAACAGTATAGTACGTTAAAAACGTAGCACACAAGATTCAGCCCGTTTTCAGTCCAAAAATTACATCGAAGAGAACCTCGTATGTCTACAGCCCTCTCAAATGGTTGGGGGAGGGGGAAGACCAGCACAAACGTAGCAAGAACGAATGCACCCAGTCCCACCCCAAAATTCAAACTGAAGGGGGCTGGGAAAATGGACCTCATCCTCATTGTCTACCCAACATTTTTTATTAAATAGATCACTTTGCTGCCCACGATTGTACCGTATTAGAATCACAGATTTAAATGAGAATATTTCCAGCGCAACATAACAATCACAATCCAAAAATGTCTGAGTTCAATGAGGGTATTTTGCTATCGTTCGAGTTCAGCTCCCCTCCCTCTCCCAATAACTGCAGAATAATTAATTATTATTTTAATTATATCGATAATTGATCATAATTAATCCTTTCAATTTTGCACTGATCAAACGGTATTTCTCCAGCTACCGCTATTTAGGTCACCTTCGAAGTGACGCGATATAAAACCAGTATAGGTACGGTAAGTTTCGTAGTTCTGCTCGTCTAGATGTAGTACCTAGTGGTAAAGTATGGGATACATCGTCATAGTAACATATGGTTGTACACATTATGATCGTACAGAGAAAATGTTGACGTAATTAAACGCATGTATAAAACTTTTCTTGTCTTATAAGAAGATAATACACACGAACTATGTCGAGGGTTTTTGCTCTATCTGGTTCTCGACGGCGATACTCATCATGATCTGTCGGGTAGAGGCGAAGGACGCTATCTTTCGATATCTTCTCTTTTCGCACTAACGTGTGCTTCAGATCGCGTTGTGTGCATGCAACCGGTTAAAAAGGATTGTAGCCCGAACTGCATAAATTTTTTGCGACGTCTTAAGGTTGTAAAAGTATACGAATATTTTCTCTCACTATATTATGAGTACCTGGAGACACCGTTCGTGAATATTGCTCGTAAAATAGAATTCGCGATTTTGATTTTCTTTTCATTCAATGAAATATAGGTACGGCGAACCTCCGTTTGACGCGCTATACGATTATTGTTTTTGTAATTTTTTTTTTTTTTTTTTTACTAACGCTCTCGTAGTTTTATTTCGGTTTTGTTCAGTTTACTTTCAGTATTATAAATTCGCGGTCGTGTAGAGTGGGATATTAACTGAGCACAATTTTTTGTTCCATTCGGAAGGATTCAGAGCACACTCATTCAGGTATATATACATAACAAATATTTGTAAATATTGTTGATAAAAGAAGCTTGATGGGTAATTCAGGCGTCAAAACACTTAAAAGTCTTTACTCGCGCCAAAAATTCAGATTGTCAGAAATGAGTATAAATCTGTATATTAATTGAGTCATAAATGTCTAATTTACGTTGAACTTTTGATTTCGTTCAAATTCGAGAGAAAACGGCAAGTTGACCGCGACATAATACCATAAAAGTAATCTATTTGTAACATGAGTTGGGAGTTCGAGTTCATAAAACCTCGCGTGAAGGTGTTGAATGTACTTACACAAATTTTTTCTCAGTACCTAAGTAACGAAGTCAACTTCGATATTCTTATTTGGCCTTCATCCTTCCGATTTTACAGAAAAAAAAAATTATTACAATAAACATTCGCATTAGTCTCGCTTTGTTTGAAACGTTACTGAATCAATACATCAATTTTCTTAAGCTAGTTATCCAACACGAAACTCTATACAAATCACACGCAAGTACCATTTTTAACGATAGAAAAAATAAAGACATCAGGAAGTTAGGTACCGTATCTAGGACACCATAATACTTCACAATTTTTACAGTCGAATCGTAAAATAATTTTAGAAACGAATTTAGATCATCTAAATCGTTGGCTAACTTGTATGACTATAGTGGACCATGATGTCATACAATAGGGGATTAATTATCAATTTTAGAGAAGACCAGCGAACGAATCGAAAACAAAAAAAATAAATAATTAACAATAAGTACGAGCATATTCCAGTTACAGAAGAATTAAAAAAAGTGCTGGTCCCATGACGTAATTTTCAAGCGTCATCCAAAATTAGAGTTTGAGAATAGTTTTCCTTTGTAATCAGATTTGCCTGGAGATACGTTTTTGGAAAAACTTCCTTTTAAAGCACTGTTTAAGAACAACGGCATATTACTTTATCCTTTATCATAAGGATTAACTCAAGTTTTATCCTCGTAAAGTCACAGAAAATAACAATAGGTATGACATGAAAATTCTTTCGAAAAAAACAACAATTTTAAAATTAGAAAATATACGAATTTCAAAAACGATGATCTTGGTACCTTGACGAAAATATTATAAAACCATTTAAACCTCTAGAGAGAATAATCTTCTTTAACCTTCAAATTGGATTAGTTATTACTCACATCCGAGCACTTCGATCACCTTTTAAAAATACTGTAGAAAACTATTTTTCAGACACTTTTTGTCGCTTGACATTGGTGACTTAATCCGAAGCATTCGTGATAAGCGAATTTCAGCATACCTACTGATAACTAAAATGTTTTTTCTCAAATCGAAAACTCAAGGGTGACGTAAGAACCTAGATATTAAAGGTAAATACACAGGCGTGGTTGACACTGTCGCCGTACCGGTACCTATAACTGCTGTATTATACAAGTATCTAGGAAAAACTTAGCGTGATACTTCATTTTTGATTATATAGAGCATCCAAGTTTTTAAAAAAATTGCAGCAGTCGAAAAGGAGAAATGGCTTACGTACTATTCTCAATTTTTCGATTACCACCTTGATATAAGAAACCTTAAAATTTTTCAAGATTCTCTGAAAAACCTCGTACGGTATTTCCTCATTTCAATGCGTTGAGGAAAAAATCATAATAATAAAAAGGAACCTTGTAAAGCTATACAGTTTCTTGTACAAATACATGAACATTTTTTGTCGGATTGAGAATTTTTTATGACGTTCGAAATGCATGCAATGCAGGCCACAATATTATTTTATAGATGTACGAGTATGTGGTTTAATGAAAAAAAGATCGGTACTTATTAATGCGAATCGTGGGGCAGGTTTCACCTGAGGATAAAATGATACTAACAGTCAATAATTTGATAAAATTAAAGTAAAGAAAGGTTAGATATTGAATATGACAGACAATAAGGTTGTCTAGCGCTTCAAAACATAATGAGAATTCGATGCGGTAAGTAGATAAGAAAGGCAATCTGCTTCATTTCTGCATACCGGCACCTTTGACTAAGTGTTTTTGAGCAGGATGAGAAGTTCCTCCTTTGGTATGGTACCAAACATGTTTGTCACGTCAAAGGATACCAGCTTGTCGTTACCCGTGATTCCCAACTTGTTCATTACCTCAAACAGCCCACCGTTCTTTCTGATGCTTCGTCTGAGTGCAAACTGATATCAAGAATGTGGCTACGATCTTTGCTGTCTTGCAGCATGGTGATTTAGATGCTATTAACCAGGTTTCTCATTGGACGGTTCGCTTTATGGAGTTTCACAAGCCCCTCGAATTTTTGTGCTACTGGGTTCATCACTAGCGTCCTTCCATTGCCAGATACACTTTTCCGTTTCAACTTAGCTTTCGGGTCATCTTGGTATTTCTGTGTTGGGTCCTTTGTCAACTCTTGGTATTCATTCTCTGCAATGTACGACTCTTTTTTTGGGGTGAAGTCCTCCTTCTCCAATCAGGTTGTTCAGTCGGATCTTTTTTTGTAGATTTGTGACCTTCCTCTGCATTAATTGCGTTCTGTCATTGGTTTGGCACATATTCTCCTTGATGTCCAACAGCACGTTCCCAATTTTGGTTCGAGCTTCTGGTCTCACGTCGTATTTCATGGTTTGGATTACTTGTTCGCAGCTAATGGCCATACTTTCAAGCGTACTCTGGTTTAGTCTCTCTGGCTGCACGTACTCGTTGCCTTGTGGTGGTAAGAATCTCTCGGGATGATGGCGTTGTCTTCCTGTGAATTTTGTATTCTGTTCTGTTATTTTACAGGGTGAGTGTTAAGTTCAAGTAGTTGATCGTCCCATTGCCCTTTTCCTCTATGAATTTAATACTTCGTTTCCAGAGTAAAATGGTCCACCCGTTTATTAATGCCTGACCACATAATTAGGACATCATTTACACCTCTAGCCCAATGTTTGATTGAGTTTTTGAACTTGCTGCCTTTCAATGTCTTGTTGTTTTCCATGTCATTCTTGAATATTAACCAATCGGTAGTCTTCCTTCCTGACTATAGAACTTGTTAGTGAGTCAGCAGTAGTTCTGGCCCACGGTATCTTCCACCATTTTGGCGTACTTCTTTCAGTCAGGGTCTCCACGGTGTCTGTTTTTTCGCAGCAGAGTGAGAAGTTTTTATATGTTTGTCATATCCAAAGATGTGTTTATCGTTACTCTCGATTTCCACCTTGTCTAATTGCTCTATCAGCTATCTGTTGTTTCTGATACTTTTTTTCGGTGCAGACTGGTGTTCTCTTTCAAGAATCCCGCGATCTTTCCTATATTCTAACATGATGATTGGGTGCTGTTCGGAAAGTAGTTCGCCTTATAGAGTTTTACAAGCCTCTTGAATTTTGGTACTACCTAGTTCATCTCAGGCATTTTCTCATTTCCAGTTGTCGTTATGTATTTCTGGGTCGGGTCCTACTTCAGCTCTCAACGTAGTATCTACTCTCCGCAATGGACAACTTTACTCTTTGTGTCTGGTACTCCTTTCCCATTACCACTACTTCCTCTCATCAGTTAAATACCATTTCTTCAAATTCCCGGTGCTTCAGCAACTGGTTCAGACGGAAACTTTATGACTATACATTTTGGTGACACCATCAAGCAGTGACTGAGTTATAGGTACTCCCTCAGAGACGACATAGGCTATCTACTTCAAAATAAGAGATTTTATCTCCCCTTTTTTTAGCGGGGAACCCGCTATCCATTTTGTTAGGAGATTACATCCTCAGAAAACGTCCGCGAAGTTAGTAACCTAAGGTTAGGTTAGGTTACGGGACTTAGAAGAATTTCGAGTCTCGAGCTATATATGAAAGGAGGGGGACTTAGAAGAATTTCAAGTCTCGAGCTATATATGATAGGAGGGGGACTTGGAAGAATTTCAAGTCTTGAGCTATATATAATAGGGGGGGGGGACTTGGAAGAATTTTGACTTTCGAGCTACCGTCCGCCGTCCAACCAAAAACTTGGAAAAATTTTGAGACTCGAGCTATATATGATAGGAGGGGGACTTAGAAGAATTTCAAGTCTTGAGATATATATGATAGGAGGGGGACTTGGAAGAATCGTGACTTTCGAGCTATATATGATAGGAGGGGGACTTAGAAGACTTAGAAGAATTTCGAGTCTCGAGCTATATATGATAGGAGGAGGACTTAGAAGAATTTAGATCCTCGAACTATATATGATAGGAGGGGGACTTGGAAGAATTTCGACTCTCGAGCTATATATGATAGGAGGGAATGTATAATGATAATTTCGATTTGAATTATATGACAAGATTATCAACTCAGTTCCACACCACCTGAGAGGTCGAGTTAAGGAATTGCGGGTTCCCCGCTGCCATTGCAACGTCTGCAATGGCTTCTAATTTTTTTAAATCTGGCTCTTTACATAGTCAAGAGGGAACAGAAGAGAGAAGGGGTAGGAAACTGAGAGCAAAAGAGTTTCGTGACGATTTCCTCGTCCCATTCAGTAAATCTATAAAATCATTCGTACGCGAAGACAAGAAGTTTAGAAATCGGACTAACAAAATTTAGGTGCCATAAATATTTTATCTCTCCTTTCCTCGTGAATAACAGTCCTTTAGTTTACCTGTCACTAAACAAGGCTTGTTTTCTCTTCATAGGATGAGGAATTACTGTCAAGTCCGTTTTTCTTCATTATCAAAATGAAGAAATTTTCTTTTCAATATTTCACAATACATTAAGTATATCTAATTATGATAGACGCACTAAATAGTCGAAGAGAATTTCCGTTAAACAACTTAGTTGTCAAGTGTAATGAAGATCACGTGCTCCTGATAACTGCGTGGCGATTCTATTAGTCACGCGTGATAATTGTAAGATGTGTCATTTAGTTACAGAAATTTACATTGAACTTAGCTCCGCAGGATCACGTATCACATCTAGATCTAAATTCTTGAATAATCTATTTCAACTGTTTCTCTTTTTTTCATCAGGTTCATCATGGTACTACAACAACCTTCCAACCGAGAAAATGACGGATATAATAATGCAGCTTATGCTGAGGAATGTGGCGCTGAAATTCCCAGTATGCTACCACGTGCGGAACTCAGCAACGGACGACACAAAAAAGAATTCAAAGTCAGCATCGTCGACCCATCGCCTTACCCAAATAGCGAAACCAAAGAGTATAATCCGTACGATTACTGCACCAGTAAGAAACCTACGTCTTATTGCGATTCCATGTTACATTTCTTAAAAGCATCTATCGGTACTGGAATCCTTGCCTTACCTAGTGCTTTCAAAGATTCAGGGTACGCTGTCGGTGTCGGAGGTATTATATTTGTTAGTATTTATTACACGATTTGCATTCATTTACTCGTTTCTACCGAGTACGAATTATGCAGACGTAAACGTGTGCCTAATATGTCATACGCGGCCACAGTGCATGCGGCGTTCCAGGAAGGACCTCCTCGGTTTCGATGGCTAGCAGATATCGGAAAATTTTTCGCCAATTTCTTTTTTATGGTATATGAGAGCGGTGGATGTGCCATTTACATAATTTTTATCGCCAGCAATCTGAAGCAACTAATTGATTTTTACTACCAAACCGATGTCGATCTTCGAACACTTATGGCCTATATCATGTTACCAGTTGTACTTATTTGTTGGGTACGCAATTTGAAAATTCTCGTTCCATTATCGGCGATCGCGAACTTCATCACAATCGCTAGTTTTATTTTAGTCTTCTGGTACGTCTTCCGAGAACCTCCGACGCTCGAGAACCGACACGCTACTGGTAAAATCTCAAAGCTACCTCAATATTCGACGACGATACTCTTTGCCATCGCCTGTACTGGTCTAATACTCCCTCTGAAATCGGAGATGAGAAAACCGAAACAATTCGCCGTTCCATTGGGCGTGTTGAACATATCCATGATACCGATTGCCTTATTATACTGTGTTTTTGGATTCTTTGGCTACTTGAAGTACGGGGACGATGTAGCCGGTAGCATTACTTTAAATTTACCCAAAGATGAGCTATTAGCTCAGGGCATTAAAGGACTGTACTCTTTATCAGTGTTCATCTCTTATTTCTTGTGCTACTATGTCGTCTTCGATATCGTGTGGAGAAATTATTTGAGCGCAAAAATTAAAAATAATAAAATTATCTGGGAATACGTCGTCCGTACGATGATTCCTTTTTTTACCTTCATTTTAGCGTACGCCATTCCTAATTTAGAAGCATTCATTTCGCTAGTTGGTGCCCTGGGCATCAGTTCTACTAGTCTAGTTGTACCTATTATTATTCATACTCTAGTATTTTGGGACTCGCATGAGTCGTCGTGCGATTTCTTTCTCTTTGCTATAAGAAATTTGGTTTTATTTGTTCTCGCGATTGTGATATTTGTAACCGGTGTTGTAGAAAGTGTGGGTAATGTCATAGAGCTTTGGAAGTCGTAATACGGAGTGATAACGCAGTGAGATTTTTGTCTCTCAAGAATTTACAGTTGAATTAAAGCAATAAAACTTCTATAATTGAAGATCAAAAATTTACTCAAAAGGATGGAACATATCTAATTTGTTTTCTTAAGACTGAAATAAATGAAATCGGAACTACGATTGCGACCTTCGAATGAAAATGAAGAGTCAATGCAAATCTGAGACACACATTCTTGCGAGGGCTTAGGAAGGATCAGTTTGTGCAGACCTAATGGCTGCATAGGTATGGGAATGGAGAGCGAAGCTTCTACAAGTACGGGTGAGAGACCAACTCACGTCACTAAATTTAGGTCTGAGTTGACGGGAAAGGAATTTGAGATGGTGAAAGGAAAAAATAGTTGTAGGGATTTGTTCTGGAAAAGGACCATAAAAATATTGAAAAATTATTTTTGATGTTTAATGTGAAAAAAGACTACTTGCTGCAGGGAATGATGAAGTATCGATTGTACAGTATATAAAAATAGCGAAAGGTCTCCCATGAACTGATCTTCTGTAAGAGTGAGAACAGAAGATTGTGATTTCACAGGAGAAAAATATTCGTGAAACGAAGTATTGTTACTCAGACTCACCAAAATGTAAAAAAAAATATTTTCCAGAATATGCTTCGTTTATACGACGCTATCAAGTTCCTAAAGATCGAACGCCTGATATCGTAAGGCGGAGCGACAATTTTCATCACCATTAGGTTGAAAAATGAAAAATTGTGTATTAAGTTCAACTGTATTAAACTTAATTTTTTCTACGCGTTTCCTATTGTTATTCATTGTTCGCGGTCATGAACGAAGAAATATCAATTTTCCTAGTGATTTTACATAATTTTGTGATTTTTCTTTAGCATATTGACTAGGTATTGTATCGGTTTTGCATTTCATTTTTAAACTTAATCATAATTTCGTTGCACTTACATAATACATAGCTATTTATTTTAAATTTTGTTTTATTATTTTTATGGAGCAAATTGAGAAGAAAAGGAAGTTGGTACTACAGGTATTATCTTTATAATTTTTGTTGGAGGATGAGATGGTTTGCCATGACACATCTATTCAATGACACATCATTCGGTGAAAGCAATATTTATTTTTCGACGTTAAGAATATTATACTTAACGATTATAATAAAAATAAAATTCCAACATTACTTTCAAATTCCAGTAGGGAAAAAAATTACAAAAGAAAAGAACAAAATTCTGTTTTTGGGGCTCTTGCCTCGGCAAGCCAAGAGCCCTTATGCATCACTGAAAAGAAAAATAATAATCGTAATAATATAATAATCGAACGATACGTTCTGACGTCACGACTGGACTTACATACGAGGATCTATCGAAAGAGCACCTGATCAATTCAATTCTCATAAAACGGGTGACCTTCTGATAGATAACTCCTCATATTCTGTGTCACCATAGATTTTATTTCTTATTATTTTAAAAATTTCTGTACAGTCCTGGCGAGTTTCATTTTTGCACGGCATTTTTCAAATTTTTGTACAGTCTTCGGAAAAGTTTTTTGACGTGGAACACGTCTTGTATATCGAGGAGGTATTTCTGAAAAATCAAGCATAATCGAGCGACAGATAAAAACGACAGATTTTCCATAGCATCCCATGTTAGGTAGCAACAGATTTCAGGTAGCAACAGATTTTAGATAGCTAAAAAGGTAGGCCCCCTGGCAAGGCGCATAGACCTTTTCAATTCTAAAGATAATCTCACTTTTTTTGAGTTTCTCCTTCACCTTCCTTCAAAGAGGTGGGATAAGGGGAATAAATGAGAAATTTTGTAACTCGTTCAACAGAAAATAATCAGTGCGAACGTGCGCGTGCGTCCGTGCACATCTCTACCCTGTGGGTGATTCAGAAATATGCGAGCACACCCTGCATGGTGAATTCAAAATTTGCGTGCGTCCGTGCAAATGACCTTGGGACTTGGAAAAAATTCGAAATCTACACCAAGGAAAGGGTCAAAAGGCGGAAGCCCAAAATATTTTATATCAGACTTATGCTAAATCGAGATAAGGGCCGAGAAAGAGGGCGAACGAGCGGAGCGAGTGAGGCCCACGAAATGTTACCTCAAAATATTTTTCATAGAAGACTTAAATTTTTCATACCATTCCAATACAACAGCAAAACAGGGGGTGAACGAGCGGAGCGAGTGAGCCCCAGGAAAGTCGATACCTCAAAATATTTCTCATAAAGGCGACACCTCACATTTCTCATAGAAAACTTGAATTTTCTCATACCATTGAATACAATAGGTGATACCTCAGAATATTTCTCATACAAGACTGTCTTATACGACGCCAAGGTAGGTAACGGGGTAAACAAGTAATATCTCACGAACACTTGACCTAGTAGAAGCCTACACTAAAATATTTCAAGATCACTGATAAAATATAAAAGACATGAAACATGATCTTCATTTATTTGGCTATGCCAGAAATTTTTTTGATTCAGTTTTACTAGGGTACTTATACTCAACAATCATAGTTTCTAGACCTCAATCCATAAGCGCAATTAGAAAAGTAAAATTATAATATGAAACTCGAGGAATAGATAATCTCACTTTCTTTAAGCTTCTCCTTCTCCTTCCTCTAACAAGGTGGGGTAGGTGGAATAAATAAGAAATTCAACCGCAAAATAGTCTTATATACTGAGAAAGACATGAAATATGATCTTTATTTATTTGCCTATGCCAGAAAATTTCGAAACAAAGAACGTGTTCCACGCCTTATCTATTCAGTTTGACTGAAAGTAAATCAATTGGAGGGGGTCCAGGGGGGGGGGGCCGAGGCGCGGAGCGCCGAGTTTTTCTTCTCGATACTTCAATAATGGTAATATACCTACTGCACGCATTCTACGACCGTGAAGACTTGTTATATTTTTTGCTCAAATGTATCTCAATTTCTTCAGTTTTCCATCATTACTTCGTCTGAGAACGCTTATACCGGTACTATGATTATTTGCGGTGATATTTTTGTATCTCTGGAGCTTGACAAGCAAAAAGGAACCAAATCTCTCAGGTTCCAAATCTGAGTGAAATAAAGATGTGGATCTCTTGCTTTCCAGATCTTGACATAGGAAAAATCTAGGTCTCTTGAACTCTACATCTTGGTAGGAAAAAATATTTCAGATCTTTAGGAAAAAATTGAAAAATTAATTTCCATTATGTAACAGTCAGCGAGAAAAAAAGAACTAGATACCCGGATACTGAGGCGCATGGCGACTCAGTCTTGGTTTTTTCTTTTTTCTCAGAGAGAAACTCCCCCCTTTTTTTCTCGTAATATAGAAGATAACTGCCACACTCGTTCGATCGCAGGAGGATAGAAAAATTTGAAAGGTATTTCGAGTTGAGTATCAAGAAAATTTGAAGAGTGCCAAAATTAAGGCTACTCTATATAGATATGAAATTTTGAAATATCTGTCCACTTAGTTGATTCCATTTTAAGAATGATCCTCTGAGGAACCTGATAGATAAATTAATTAATTTATCAATAATTAAAATAAGGTGAAATAAAAAATCTGTCCCCATATTTTTTACTGAGGATCGAACCTCGAAACGGCATTGTCAAAACAGCTCTATTAGGATGAATGCGCAAGATATAGTTTTTTTCGATATTGTCTCGATCCCTCCCTTTGAAAATTAGCTAATCGGTCCAAGGTCTGATCCTTAGTTAAGACTTCCTTCCTTGTGCAAATTGAATTTAATTTTGGTAATTCTTAAAAAACCTTTTTAAACGCATACACCAAAAGTACGTTTATTTTAGACAGCGAAAACTGCATTTATCGTTCACCTGATAAAAATCATGAAAACAGTGGCGAAAAAGCTCAGCAACAATGATCCTGATTGGACAGAGACCTAATCGTTTGAAGAACGACTCCATTGATTTACAGATTCCGTGAATCGTAATAAAACACTTGAAATTTTGGAAAATCGAATAATTCAAGTACCAAGAAATTGCTTTCGGCGTATGTTGTTTAAAAAACTGTCCTACAGTACGAGCAGCGACGTAAGAAATATCGCAACTCGTTTGATTAGCTCCACTCGCTTTGCTCGTGGTGCTGTATTATCAAACTCGATGCGATAATTCTCACTTTCGCTGCTCGTACAGTAATATACTATTTCCGATTATTCTACCTTGGATTGTTATTTTTGAACCCGACTTTTTCGTCTTAGAATGCAATCCAGCAGAAATTACTTAGAATAAATTCGAATAACTTTTCTGAAATCATTCGCAGTAGTTCTTGGGGGGACCAAATTGTGAAAATTTTTCATTTGAGACATCTCATGTCCATCAAATGGCAAAGGAAGTGGCCAAATGCCCTTGAGCCCTTCCATATTATAACGGGCTTCTACTTCCACTTTCTTTTTTTTTAGCGGGGAACCCGTTATCCTTTTTTTGAGGGAGTATTTACAGAAAACGAGTACGAGCGCGAGAGTGAGCGCATTCAAATTGTGACGTTATTATTTTCGGGACTTGAAAAAAATTTCAGCCCCTATGATAGGTGGAGGACTCAGAGAAGTTTTAGCTTAAGAGCTATATAAGATAGGGAGGGCGGTTGAAAAAATTTCAGCTCTCAAGCTTCATATAATAGGAGGGGGACTTGGAAAAATTTTCACTCTCAAAGTTTCATCTTCTGAGCTATATATGATTGGTGGGGGGCAGGACCTGGATAAATTTCAGCCCCCAAACTTTATATGATTGACTCTCGAGCTATATATGATAGGAGGGAGACTTTGTAAAATTCTCAGGAAAAATTTCGTCTCTGAGCTATAGATGATAGGAAGAGGACTTGGAATAATTTGACACTCGAGCTATACATGATGGGAGGGGGACTGGAAAAATTTCGACTTACGAGCTATATATGATAAGAAAGGGGCTTGAAGAATTTTGACTTCCGACCTACACATGGTAGGAAAGGGACGTACATAGGAATGTTTCACTTGAAACTGAATTCAGATGTATAAAACGCAAGTTGCAACAGCTGATTAATCAGGTGACAGCGGGGTCCCCGCTGCCGATTGCAATGGCATTTAATTTTTTTTGTAACTGTCTGGTTTGGACTCTCTCACAATACGTACACAGTCGTCACCTCTTTAATAAATACGCTACGTAACTCTCATTAATTTTCGTTAAGCCTAAACAGCAATTTGCATCATTTTACTGAAATTTACCAAAAAAATTTAATTATAAATCCCTCAAAAAATATAAAAAGCGCTTAGATACACTCCACCCTCTTAGCCCCCCTCGTCTAAACTTCAATATCAATTAAAATATGATCACGAGCTACAAAAATTGTGTCTATCGGGGATACTCAAGGTATACATTCCTAAGCCGTACCTATGTATAGAATATAATCTCAGTGGATTGACAATAATTAAACAACCCTACATAATATGGCGAAATACTCGTAAAGCTCGTTAAAAAATAAACGAATGTGACCCTTCACGCTGCGGCACACTCGATTCACTCTAGTTAAATATTTATTGATTTTGAACTGTGCTATCGCCAGTATTGTAGTCGGCTGGTAATCGAGCTCGCGTTAATTCTATAAATTCGACATTGAATTTCAGATGATAGCGTAAAATATGTACGAGTACATTCTCATGATCTCAAATAGAATAGATAGATGTTGTAGAGTACGTCGTATAGTCGCTTTAATACGACGATATGGAATTCATTGCGGTGCCTACGATTTCTCATTTGGATTTGTACGTCGCCCCTACCACCTACCCGTAGATTCTGATACTATTACGGCCCGTAAGGCTCGTTTATAGCCCCGGCTCTTAAACGAGTACAGAGCACGCTCGATCCTCGTTTACAAAATAATACATAAATGCATCATTAATGTGGTTAATCGTGCAACGAATTATAGAATATCAACGAAATTAGAATATACGAGTTACACTCGTTTAATCCATTACGGAAAAACAAAGAGCCGATTATTTATTTTTAATTGAAAAGTATACCAGAAAGTAGACATTACTCGTAGAGCTGGATGGCGAACGCAAGAAAAATGCAGCGCAACACTAGGGACTCGGAAATGGGCCTACGGGCTTTCATTTAATATTCTCTGTGCTGTATTTAAACGTGCTTAATTAACCTAATTCACGGGCATATATTTTCTCGAGTGTAAAAAATTAACGAGGATTAAAACACCCTATAAAACTGTGGTCCTCTGTTAGGTACCATCTTGAATTATTTGCGATAAACAGCAGGCTGGAATAAACGAAGAACAAGTATTGGATTGCGAATAGGACAAAGTGACCGCGTGCTTAATGAAGCGCAACTTTTTTACATAATACGCACACTGTAAGAATAAGTACTCAACCACTGATAGAACATAAACTCTCAAAACCAAGAAAGGGAGGCTTTTTCTCAAATTTTAGAATTTGAAGTTAAAATCGTAAGCTCGAAAAATTTTTCAAATTCTGGTTACGTATTTGTATTAGAATCATGTGAGAGGATGTCGGGGTATCACTAAAATTCGAGAGAATGGTGGAAAAATGAATCAGGGGTCGGGTATGATAAACAACAGAGAAAAGAGGAATTATTACGCAAACGATTCTGAAATTTTTGCTTACTTTTACTGTTTTCTCTACTTATGACATTTTCTTCAATGATAGTGATAGGGACGGATGTTTGTTATTTGTTCATCTAAGATATTGAAATTATTTCGTTCCTATTTTGGGATAACTTTTTTTTCTTCATTTTAGCTTTCATCTACGCATTACTTAATTTATTTTTTCATCAATTCTCAACTAGTCTGCGATATTTCTTCACCAAAGTTTCTAATTCTTCCAAGTTTGAATTTTGCCATAAAATTATAATCATTTCTCGTTCAAACACTATAATTTTCTCATATAAAAACGTCGATGAAAATTTCACGCAATTATAATTTTTTTCCGGCGCACAATCTCCGCTTTCTCCTATAAAACAACCAATTGGTAGCTTACTCTTACAACGAAGTATCTGTATGATCACACGCTTCTAACAATCAACAAACCTTGAACGACATCTTGAATAGATCATAAATTATCACATCGACCGACTGCCAAGTTCAACTCATCTTTAATGTTGTATGCTCGGAAGAAAACCAAAAGCCTACCGACAACGATTCCAGTACAATAACCTACATATAAAGAATATTATATGAACGAACGTTGACAATGTTGAATGATTAAACAAGACGACCAGTGCTTAAAATACGAAAGTACTGAACATGACTGGAGAACGTAAGGCATCTATAATTGCGATTTGAAGATAAAAACAACAAGCAGCATCCTTGGATGATAGGTAGGTATATGAGTACTCAGCGTGTACACGTAATTATATCCCACAGTGAGCGAGATCCGCGAATAAATTGAGAACTTTCGTCTAATCGCATTAATCAAATCTGCTCAAATCGGTGACCTGAAGGCTGAACCATACAATTGGGACGCGCTCTTCAACCGTCGTTTAATATAAATTTCATCGCTCAATATAAGTCTTCTAAAAAGTAGTGTGCACAAAGGCCCCATCCTAATAAAGTCTACATTAGTCGAAGAAATCAAGAAACTTCACGTTTACTTCGATAAACCACAAGGATACTGCGGTTAACACGAGTAGATGCGAATTAGCGCGCTTTATACGAATTTCGCGAAGTAATTCTGCATTTATTGTAGCTACATCTAGTTTAATAGAAGATCCTTCACTACCTACGTTATTTAGTGAAAGGAATTCATTTAATATCGAAAGTTGCGAATATATTATCCACGTCGAACAAGACTATCCTAACTCTAAATATTATTAACTACAGCAAAATTTTATTTATAATTAACCTTGACCTACCAAAAATTAAAACATTTTGCCTTTCTTCAAGAAGTTCAAATGTATCTTCTCGTGCAATCTTATCATACTCCGTATTTGTGTCGTCGAGCAGGAAGTCGAGAGATGAACAGAAAAAAATACGATTTGAATGAAGGATGGTATAAGTATTCAATACTCGTACAACGATGGGCTTCTAGAAGTGACGAAGGATGTATATTTAGTGAACACAGGGAGTTCAAAAGCTTGAGGAAGAGGGAACCAGAAAATTTTGGTTGTCGAGGCCTCGAGAATTTGGACTCATAACCTAGTCACTCCTTAGTTTATTACAACGCCACCACTTTGAAACGGCTCCTCTTCCACACAAATCCCCCAAAACCGACGTATAAAAATTATGGTTTTCACGATTTCCCAGCAATGTATATCGATGAGACTGGTCGACAATTGAAGACGAGGGTCGAAGAGCACTAAAATGCTTGACGTACCTCTTCAAGAGTTCTCTCCACCTTCGCAGCCCAACCCGTCTCATCACACTTTTAGCCAAGATTTCGCAGTTCTATAGTTTCATTATTATAGTTCTTGATTCATTGGATGACACATCACCTCTTTCCTCTTCTTCTTTTTCTTTTCCGTCGTGATATCTTGCGTTGTTATTTCCATTTCTTCTGTTATTATAAAGGTTTTTCAACCGAAAACTTGTCAAATATATTTTACTCTAAAAAATTAATTTCTACTGTTTCGTAATTCTACACAATCTGCTTTAGTAACCCATGGCCATTCCCCCACCTCAAGGGGTCCACGTTTTTTTATCTTTCACTTCTCCCATATTATTCTTTGACAATTTTCAACTCATTATCACTTCCTTTCGATAAATTGGTAATTTTAAATATTTTTTCAAACCGTCATGTTCAAATATATGTGAAATGTTTATTTTTAGAACAAAATTTCTTGAAAATAAAAACCATTTTCAAGTTAAACTTACGTAGTTCGACCTACTCTTGGCGAAACTGGCTTTGACCGGTCCACAGTAGACGAAGTTATTTTAAGTTCGATTATCTGCTTTCTAATTTTTAACGTACATGTTCTTCGTTTTCCTGCCTACCAAAACTATTCGTAATCTACGTCATCACCCTTCTTTGTATTTCGTTGCAGATGGACTGATATAGTCGAAATTTCACCCTAACGCAGGCTTACTTGTATTCAAAAATAAAATCTACAAGTTTCCTTGAATATGGTCATGCTTTTTGCATGGGAGTCAGCGAAAATTTGCTTGATGCGAGAAACGATATCTTAATTACGGCACCTTACCCTTGGGCCTAATCAGAGTTTTATGATAAACAAGTCAGATATTTTGCCTTCAAATCCGTCATTTCAGGACTTGAACTGTATATCAACATATTATAATTTTTCTCCAGCGTGAAGATTACTAGGTATATATTTTACTTTTTTATCTATCGTATGAAGTGTTTCTAACTGAGAGTGTTCATTGTAAAAAATATTGCAAGAATTTTCAGTCATTTGGCTGTAATTGAGTTATAAAGCTGAACACGCAATAACCTATGAACATAATATTTTTAGTAAAGTGGCGTCATCAGCCACTAATTGACTACTGAAGAAGTTGACTCTAGAGTAGAAGGTACAAAACTCGATAGATCTGCGCGTACATTTTTAGTTGCAGCTATTGTTAGGGTTGAGACTCAAAATACGGGATATTTTCGAATTCGGATCTTTCTGGATTTGGATCTTATGAAGAGAAAGAATAAAGGGTCTTTCGGGATCCGAATCATATTTTGGATTAGTGCCAATTTTCTCATAATATTTATTTTTCTCACTTTCTATCAAATTAACGAGCCTTGCAACTACTCCCGAGGTTATGAGCCCGAAGTGGCCAAGTGGGGACAATAAGGATGAATATGAATCAGATGGTGTTGAGTGGAGACAGATGTACTAGCGTGCTAATAATTTTCTCATGGTTGTTTGAGACAGGAGTGGTGCAGCTGGACGTTTTTGAGAGCTCATTGCTGCATAGTCATGAATGGGTGAGAAGCGTAAAAGAAGAAAATAATCAGCTATGGCGTATTTTGAGATGAGTAGGGATAACTTCTTCGCGTCGGTAAGCGATTTGAAATACAATTGAAGCTGGAGTAGAAATTATATCAGGAGGAAAGGATGAGCGAGCAGTAATAGGATTTAAGATAATAAGGGAGGATCAGTTATGGAAGTTGAAAACAGTAATTGCTTTACGGCAAGATCCTCTGCGTCATGTTCCTCAACTTGATAATTATGTTTCTGTCTTCCATTAATGTAAAATCAGGCCTATATTCTCACTACTAGATACCTTTCAGAAAATGACCCTTAGAGTAGCATTGAGAGCATCCCAAACCAGCCCAAAACTTGGTATCCACGCGGAAACTAATGAACCTTCCCACCTTCCATCCCTCAAACCAGTTCTTCCTTCAAATTCTGAACTTCGATCTCCCGATCCCCTCAACTCTCAATTTTTGAGTCAATTTTCCCACCCCCTCTTGTACAATTAAACCGCGTCCGATAACAATTCGAACTCTTTCTCAATAAATCACTCACTCTGAATTCTCTTCAACCCATTCATACGGTTACAATAACCTGACATCCTACACGATCTCCCGGAACTTCCAAAATCAACCAAATCTACTTACCATCATCACCATGCACATAGGGAATATTCTGAACTTACATTATACATAATGGACAGCTTCTAATCAGACCATAGAACCTCAATGCTTAATCGCCGATCACACCGTATACATTTTAACAGGGATGGAAAGCCAATCGTCATTGGCTTAAAACTGGCTTTTAGCTTTAAGCTGATTGTGGATAACGGCTTAAAATATAAGCGATCATTTTGCGCCACGGATGAGCTTCTGAAGTTTGACTTTTGGTCGAAGTTAAGCCAATTCATTGGTCCAATTTGAGCAATGTATTGGCTTAATTACACCAATAGATTGGCTCAACTTCAGCCAATGAAAAACGTTTTCACCTTTTCTTATCATTTCGAAATTTGATGTGGGTTCATCATGATTTATGATTTGAAAATGAAGCGTTCGACATTAATTTATTAAGATAAGATGGCCAGCGACCGGTTGCCGGCTGCTTCACGGCTTCTCGCTTTCAACTTTTTTTCTTGTTGTACGCAGGCTTAGACGCATTTATTTTAAGCCAATGAAATTGGCTTTGGGCTGATATTTGGCTTTAACCTAATGACGAAAAAAAACGGCAAAACATTGACTTAAAACTTAACTTGAGCCATTAATGGCTTAAGCTTTCCATCCCTGCAACATGACACTGTATCAGTCTTCATTGCTGTTTTGACAGCGGTGGCCAATAGCTCATTCTTGCCGACTTACTTTCATCTTTTCATACGCTCTCGAACACCTCATAATTTATTCATTCAACTTTTCTTTCCCTCAATTATTACCCAAATTATATTTATTTGGATCCCACGTCACCTGTCCCGGAACATGATACCATCGACTTTGCAACTAAACGTGCCAAAATCACCTAAGGTACCTTTGCTGGCAATTGACCAAAAAAATTATTACCGTTCTCTAATTCTACAATCATGGAACCGCCTCTGGAAAAATCAACCCCCTCACCAGCTGGTTCTCCACCACTAGAAAATTGAGCTGAGAGTGAGTATTTCTTACTTGTCTCAGTAGAAGACTCATCCGATCAATCCACTCTCACTTATTAAACCTGTATATCCTCTCGACCCATCTGAAGATCTGTCAGTACGTTCCCTTCTCCTTCCACTCCGTTCTCCCTCAATATTTTTTTCAGTCTAGTCTCTCCCTCCTTAAAAAACAACTCCAACAACTCAGTCTAACTATTTCTACAATAACTTTCCAATACAAAGTTTTTCCCTTGAAATGTAATCTCTTACCCCCCACCTTTCAAGATAAAATTCCTATATTTATACTGTTATGTATCAACTATATTCCGTCGAACTAATGACCTAGGTAAGTTCGTGAAAAAAAATTCATAAGTGACCTCAGTATTTAAATTCAACCCGCAGCCCTCTTTCTAAAACAAAACAGGAAATTCATGAAAGTTACCAATCCCAAAAGTCGGAAATATCAAAATGAAAAATTCGCGTGGACGGTCGCTGCTTCATTAATTTTCTCTAGTCGTAGATTAAATGGTTTTACCCCAGTAATTTCCATAAAGCAGAGTGTGCGATCTTGTCTGCATATACGTGCAGTAAACTCGTTTCAGTTATAAGAAATACGGTAATTATTTCGCTGAATTGTATTCCACTTTTTCACCATCATACCGGTTGAACATCTGACTAGATCAATAAATTATCTTTCAGAGATGAAGAAGAGGCGTAAAAATTTTGAAGTTGAGTGTAGAAACTCCACACCGCGGTATCCATCGGAAAAAATTCTTCTGTCATTATTAATAAGTTGCTTGACTGGCATCGCACTCATTTGACTCGTGATTTGCACGTGCTTACCACGTGAAAGATTCTGGAGATTTATATCTTTGCTCGAAACGATATGGTGCCTATAGAAAAGTCATTATGAAAAACCCATTCCACCGCTTTGTAGTTTTATTAGCATATTTTCAGAAAGAATAGAACTACTGTTTTAGTGCTCGTGCAGATATTACGATATATTTTGCTTTCGCAGTCGTATACATCTCTTCAGAAAGTTGAGTACTTCTATAATCTATTTGTACTATTACTGATTATGTACGCCTCAAATCAGACGTCCCCGCAGTACTCGTACGTTTGAAGGCACCTAGTGGCTGCTTTATAATCAAGTCGAATGTATGAACTAAAGTTATTTTACCGTAAAGATACGCTAACCTTAAACACAAAAGTGATATCCTAGAAAAATTTTACAGACGGAAAGATAATTGTACCACTCGAGTTATTTTAGTCAGCAGAGGCTTTTTTTAACATTGTAGGTCAAAAGTTTGCGAGCAAGTTCGTAAGTACAATACATAATGCGATCTCTTCTACAATGACTCAGAGATAATGTTGTCCAAGTATACGAGTATACCACAAAATTTCCCTTCTTTTCGGTATATTACACTCACTCGCTCAAAATATGTACAAAATATATAAACTTTCGATTTTGGAATTTGAAGACGGTACAGAAATGGGGACAACGAAATAAGGAAAGTATACTACTAGGATGAATGAACCAAAAGGTAAATACACCCAACCGACGAATCACACACCTGCAATGAATTTTGGTAAATATGCTAAAAGAGGAGCAGAATAGCGCGTAACTTCCTACCGAAATTTTCCAACGTAATCCGCTCTGAATTACAGCGGGTTACTCGATAGTCATCATTTAAGGTTGTTAATGTCGCAGCGACGATATTAAAGCACAAAGGTCTCACTTCCACGTATAAACTGCGTGCACCGGAACGAGGAGGAAGTTATTTATTTTAAATTACAATAATAATTTTAAGTCGAGAGCGAAAACGGGCCAAACTCTGACATTAATTTGAGATAGGTACCGAGTGTATAGCGTTTGCGAATATTTGCGGTTTATCTTGCAGACGCAGTTCCGATTTTGAGTCAAATATTTATCTTTAATTATTACAGAGTAATTACGTTGTTTGTTTCTTGATCCGAAATTATTTACCTTAATTGTGTATTCGTTCCACCGCGCCACCCGTCCTGTCCTCTCAGCGCAGCCGAAGAATGCGCTTTAAAAGTTGGACGAAAAACAATATCGTAATACGCGCGCATCAGATTTCTTCCCGACGCGTTTTTAATCTTTCGAATAGTCGGACAGAAAGAAATATGAAGGAAAGAGCTAAAGAGAGAGAATAATTATACGATGGCTGGAAGAAAAAGCGAAATAAGATTGCAGGAGATGATACCGCGTTTCGCATATTTACTTAATACTCCGGAAGTATGAAGTTATAAGTACTCATTCGACCTGGATAAAAATCCTTTTATTTTCGGTAGGTCAAGGTTCAATGTAAAAATTTTGCTGCATCTAATGGCATTCCGAATCGAATATTCTCAATGCTACTTAGAAGTATTTTCTTAGGGCCCTTGTCTCATACATTTAATTTTGGGAGGAATGTCCTATCTATCAGGGAGAAAGGAGTGTTGTTTTAATTCGACCAAAGCTATCACGAAAGATAGGCGTGGATTCAGAGGATATTGAGCTCGCAAGATTAAAAGATCAAAATATTGAGTACTTACCGATCGTATCACTTATCCTTGGCAATTCCATACTTCGTAAGTGACGAATAAAAATTTTGAGTATAACTAACAAAATCAAAAAGGATAAACGACGACCAATATTTTTGAATTCACTTCTAGTTGGTTGGATTCTCTTCGTATGAAACAAACTGAAGCGTCGGTAAAGATGTCGATAATCAATTGCTTGGAAATCATTTTATATTAAAGAAGTCATACGTGGAAATGAGGTTGGAAGAAGAAATGTTCAGCTCGATAAATTAGTCATTTGGGCTAAGTGATAATCGATGATAGGAATAATCAAGATTTTTGACTAGAGCGTCTGCTCATGGTTTCGGCCTGAAGAAGCTTGAGGTCATATCGCTGATTTCGAATGACATTGAACTACATTAGGGACTACCTCGGAACTCAACGCCCCAGCCCCAGTGATTCTAAAACTCGACCTAAACGTCGGAGAGAGGAAGGAGGGATCTCGATATTACTCCCTAATTCAGAATGGTCTATTCATAATTCAAGGACCCAATGAGCCTAACAACGTTCACCAAGAGGACCCTGATAAGGTGCTTATGCTGATTCGAAGTAATCTTCTTCCTCTAAGCTTGTCTTAAGGTGAGAGAGGAGAGCTTGATGACGTTCACCTGAAGGAGTTTGTCGTACTTACATTACAAATTTAAACAAATTTTGACGAACAAATAAGGTTTCACAAGAGAAAGAAATGAAGCATAATCATTTTCATTGTTTTTTCGTAAAATTTTCGTCTCGTTTCTTTTCTCCCCGACCTACTTCTTCGCCAAATTCCTAGATAGATGGTTCAAAGCTCATGCGGGGGTAGAGTCTCCCTATTCAGTTAAGAACTCGAGTGCCCTGGCTGATGAATTGAAGGACATACGCCTTTCCTCAGGACCAATTTTATACTCGTTTGATGTTGTTGGGCTATTTCCCAACATCGCTAAAGTTACCACTAGGCAACAAATAAGAAACTTGCTTTTAAAATCTGGTGCTCCTCATGAGGAATTTGGTGAATTTTCGACCTTTTGAAGGTCGGCTGGTCGCCTAAATACTGCAAATTTGATGGTAAATTCTTCGTGTTTCTCGAGGAGGTGGGATCACGATTGGTCCCCCCTTGGGTTCTCTCATCTCAGAAGTCTTCATGCCCAAATTCGAGCTTGACCTATTCTCTTCAGGCCGGGAGTTTGACATTTTGTGCGCGTGGACCGGTCCTGCGGAGCTCCTTAGTGAATTTCTCGCTTATTTAAATATAGCCTACATCCTTCCATCAAATTCACTCTGGAAGTTGGTGGCTTGTTCATAAACTTTCTGGACGTGACCATCTCTGTCATCGACGGTGTCCATGAATTCGGTATCTACTGTGAAAGAACCTCG
Organism: Aspidiotus rigidus; assembly: GCA_035079385.1. Classification (NCBI taxonomy): domain Eukaryota; kingdom Metazoa; phylum Arthropoda; class Insecta; order Hemiptera; family Diaspididae; genus Aspidiotus; species Aspidiotus rigidus. The sequence continues at coordinate 293,854 of JAVHKY010000023.1, forward strand.
ACCGACATTGCTATCCACGGGTAGTCCCTCGAACCTGTCGCTCACAAATTAGCTACATTTAATGGTTTAATCCACCGCCTCACTCACACCTCTCTGAGTGAGGTTGCTTTCCATAAAGAACTCGTGAGGATAAAGCATCTGGCTAGAGTCAATCAGGTCAAGGTGTACATCGACCTTATAGTTCGTAGGAGACTCACAAGGAAATGTCTTGATTCTACGACCTCCCTCCCCCGAGAATCGCATCTTGATAGTAGGAAACGGTGGATCAGGCTGCCGCCTCCGTCCCTTTGGTTTTCGGCCAGCTTTTTACAGTACTGGTACTGTTAAGAGCTTATTGGTTAAATTAAAAGACCCTATGCCGATCGCCTAGAGGGGGGTGTTTATAGGGTAGCTTGTAGGGATTTCTCCAGTTTCTATACAGATATGACCAGCCGTTAACTCCAAATTAAAGTAGATGAACACTGGAAAGCGTGGGAAAAAAGAAAAGAAGGTGGTCGGCCTTTGCTGACCACTTAATCGAAAGTAGTCGTAGCTTCAAAGAGGGGTCCGGAGTTCTCCTCCACAAAGAAAATTCATATTTCAAACGTTTAGCTCTGGAAGAAATCGAAATTGTTTGTCACCGGAATAATAACGACATTACCGTGTTGAACAGGCTTTCTATATCTCGAGAATGGCTCGGTCAGTGTAATTTATTGTGGTCTTTGTATCTGGTTCTTTTACTCATCCCGAGTCTCGTATCAAGACGATTTGAATGAGCGGGCTGACTAAATTTGTTGAGTACATGCTTTCAGTCCATTAGTCGAGAGAATAAAAAAAATAGGGCTTTTGGATATCGATCACTCAAGGGTGCAAAACTTTTTCCCTCATGCCCTCAATTCTTCACCGCCGATGAACCTTTTCCGCATCTTTGTTCCATAGGCTCTCCCCTTCGCTTTCTTTCTCTTTCTCGTCTCCCCGCTCCAGGGCTCAAGCGACTTATAAGACTCTTCTACAAGAATATTAATTATGACTTCGCCTTAATGAATGAAAAAGTGTCCGGATTGACTGCGGACGACTATTTCTAACCGAATATGCAGAGACAAACTAGAAACACAAGTTTCATGAAAAGAATTTGTATCTCGAGATAGCAGCTCAAATTTGATTGCTCCCTTTATGAATAACATTATGCCTAAAAAATTTCAATATTTTTAGGCGTTTTCATTGGAATTTGGATACCTCCGCAGACACATACGTGATACTGCGACGCCTTCTTCAAAATTGTGGTAAGAAGCTGCAGCCAGACAGAGCGCAAACGAAACTCGTGAAATGAGTCTAATACAATCTTTTTCAGGATTTAAAAGCCTACGTCCATAAAGTGTGATGGAAAATTTTGTGTCGGCAATTTATAGGTGAGTAACTTTCCGTACTAACTCTTGAGAGCCTAGTACGTGTGCATTTTACAAAGTTATAGACACAGTCTCATGTTTCCTCGATTCGCGAACTCTTTACTTCGGGCGGGTCTTGTCTTGCAGTCAATTATAACGTTCCGGTTGGACTTTGCATGTTTCCTTTTTATCTTTGTATGAGACAAGAGGAGATATCTTTTCATTTTACAGAATCTCAATCGAGACGGTGTTGGTGTTTGTGTTTGAGCGTCATATAATTTTAAGTGCTTGTGTAGAATTTAGAATGATAAGCCAACACCTATAATTGTTCGCCAGAAATATGACATTAGTTTGTTTGTTTCAACGGTGCGGTGTGAAGAAAAACTCACAAGACGAGTCAAAAATTCTGGTACAAAAAATTTTGAATTACCTGAAGATAGCTGAGTAATTACGCCAGGTACCGCTCATCAAATTTATAAACTTTCGAAAGTCGAGAGAGTCAACTCCTCCCGAAGTTTTGAGATAATGAAAAAAGAAATTGTCACAATTATTTCCAAGGGCAAAGCCAATTCTGTACATGACTCGTGGAAATGTTGGTTACCAGCGTTATTTCTAGTGTATATTACGGTACACCGTGTACAATGTACATACTATAAATCAATCTAGGTATAAATTCTCAAGTTATTCGCCAGCTGAACGGATTACGATAACTTTAAGCAGCGTAGCTAGAAACAATATAATCCTAACGCTCTTGTATCGATCAATAAGGTATATACTGAATAATGAATTGGAAAAATAAATAAAGGGTGTGCTCTATAAGCGACGAACGAGCATAAACGTCTCCAATTTCAGTTTCATTCAACTCAACAAGAATGGTCGCTATTAGAGGCACCTTCAGCGAACTTGTAAGCTTCTGCCAACATTTAACGCTTTTACTATTAAAGCCTATTGTACGATACAGTATCAATGGAAATCACCCTTGTTTGACGAAATTAGGCAGCCTTAATGGACGGAGCGTATCTCTTTTTGTAACCGAATGAAAACATTCTGCCTGCCTCTAAAGGTTTTTCGCCCCGACCAATTTCGAAGTTCTGCAGCACGCTGAAAAGAAAACGCGAATTCGTTTAGGATTTTTATCACCAAGGATGCCGTCTCCAGTAATGGAGCGTTAACTGAATTTTTACGAAAAAGCGAGAAGAAAAGTTTTATGTGTGTGTAGAAAGTACGTGAAAACATTTTGAAAAGCGGTATACGAGTGCAGGAAGAATACTGTTATCGAGTTTCAAAATTTAAGAGCATTCATAGGCAGTCTTACGGAAATTTCCGCTCTTCAATTTGAACATTTGTTATGTGTGCTATATTGAAAGAGTGAGGGAAACTTGTTCGTCGATGCCCCCGCGGCTGCTGTTCTTCTGTTCTCATTTATTCGTTATGAATTGAGAATCTCTGGGTACCTACCCGAATCTTTCTGTACATGAGGATATTGTAAATAATCTTCTTCTTACATTCGCATTTAAGAGTTGTGGTTTCAAGTTTTCATCAATCTACTTATTTTGTTTGATATTGATTCACATTTATACCCAGACTCTTCGAACTAAATTTGCATGACTATTTGAGCCCAGAGGCTACTAGAAAACGATACTTTTCAGTATTGTATGTTCAACACACAAGAAAATCAAATTCGACATTTGGGAAGCTTGTACGATCGAACAGGAAAATAAATAGACCAGTACTCGAGATGTGAACGGGTAAGTATTCGGCTAGTCAACAAAGTTTTCAAGAGTGGTCCGTACCAATCACTTTTTAGCGGGGAACCCGCTATCCATTTTGTTAGGAGATTACATCCTCAGAAAACGACCGCGTCCGCAGGTTAGGTTAGGTTACGGGACTTGGAAGAATTTTGAGTCTCGAGCTATATATGATAGGAGGGGTACTTAGAAGAATTTCGAGTCTCGAGCTATATATGATAGGAGGGGGACTTACAAGAATTTCAAGTCTCGAGCTATATATAATAGGGGGGGGGGGGACTTGGAAGAATTTTGACTTTCGAGCTACCGTCCGCCGTCCAACCAAAAACTTAAAAAAATTTTGAGACTCGAGCTATATATGATAGAAGGGGGACTTAGAAGAATTTCAAGTCTTGAGATATATATGATAGGAGGGGGACTTGGAAGAATTTCGAGTCTTGAGCTATATATGATAGAAGGGGGACTTAGAAGAATTTCAAGTCTTGAGATATATATGATAGGAGGGGGACTTAGAAGAATTTCGAGCCTTGAACTATATATGATAGGAGGGGGACTTGGAAGAATTGTGACTTCCGAGCTATATATGATAGAAAGGGGACTTGGAAGAATTTCGACTCTCGAGCTATATATGATAGGAGGGAATGTAGAATGATAATTTCGGTTTGAATTATATGACAAGATTATCAACTCAGTTCCACACCACCTGAGAGGTCGAGTTAAGGAATTGCGGGTTCCCCGCTGCCATTGCAACGTCTGCAATGGCTTCTAACTTTTTGTTACTATTGCATTATTACTATCACTACTTTCCTTGTGTTATATGTGCAGGCGCCCGGCCTTTATTTTGTGGTGGTTCCGGGTTGCGTATACATTGATTTTGTTTCCTCCAACACCGCTATTGACTCTTTCAGGTACAACGTCAGTGTTCGAAGAATCTCACCGACGAAACCTTTTCTTCTTGGCGACCGCCAAGATGCAATGCCCCCATACACGTAACTTAAATGCCCATCAGACACATTTTGAACTACGTAAGTTGCTGTTTAAATCTCTTTTTCTCTCTTCATGCCCTACGCTTCATCTTTATCTCCTTCTTACAGAGCACCTTCTGTATGTGGATGGTGCACTAGTAGATGGCCATAACGTGGTTCTGGCTTTGCCTATTCCATTCTGGGTCCCATCTTCTTCTTCATAACCATAGCTGCAAATGTAGACACCCGATTTCATGCTTCTCGGAACTTAGCATTGTTGCTATCAGGCTATTTGGAGCACGTGCTTCATCAACCCTAATCTCTTGAAGAGACCGACTAAGCTTATCCCACTCCCGCCTCCACCCCTCATACTCAAATAAGATGTGCTGTGGTCCATTATCCCGTCCTTGATTGCAATGCGATCCTTATTTCTAGCACAACTTTCTTCAACTTCTCATGAAGGTACTTGTTGAAGCAGCCATGACACCTACGCAGGTGAAAGTTCAGCTGACGACGGTCTCGATTTATCCACTTATCAAGGTCCCGTATTAACACACTGGTCGTCCCAATCTCGAGCTTGCTCTGACCTATTCTTACTTTCCAGAGCGTCTAGCCTACTGCTTGACCTCTTGGTTAGTCGTCATCCTCTTCTTTGCTGTGAACACCATCGCTCTCTCCTCAGCAAGAAGCTTGATTGATAAAGAACGTACTAACGCGCGAAGAGCCTCCATCGAGACAGTACGGTAGGCACTAAAAAACCTAAGCGTAGCTCTTAGTTGGATTTTTTCTATTTCTTTCCCATACTACTAATACTGGTACTATAATATCTTGTTTTATTTCTTTCAGGGAGAGGAGAGAGCTAAGAGCTTCGAGTAACGCAGGACCGATTAAAAATTTGAGCTCTGACCTCTTTTGGAAGAAATAAGTGAGGAAATTTTAAATCTTCAATCCATAAACAATTCCAAGCTTAATTAAATATCGTATACCATCAATGTGACTCTCTAACAATCAAGACCTTCTATTGATCAGTTTTGCGCAAAAATTTAATTTAGGATTAACGTTTATTATTTCGGTACAAGAACTCCTTCTGAACTCCGAAAAATCGAAAAGAAGAAATGACGGAATCCGGACGTCCAGAAAAGTGTGTTTTCCCCCTTCTCTTCGTAAAATCAGTCCACTCTCGATTTAACGAAGGCCAAGGGAGCAAGGAAAAAATTCGTTAAATCGAGTTTCCGTTAAAACAAAATTCGTTAATTCGAGAAGAGAAAAGAAAATTCGTTAAATTGCATTAAATGGAATTTCCTAATTTGTCAAAGTTGACATTTTGTACTTCAAACACAATTTTTTACAAATTTAGTAGAAATTTCTTCAAAATATTCGTTTTATTTTCGTCAAAATTGGTTCAATTTTCTTTCTATTCATTCGAATTTTTGTCAAATTTGTTATGGTTGAAGTTCTGTACTTTTAATACTTGGCTTTCGAGAAAAAATGGTTGAATTTTTCTCAAAGTTGATCGCAATTTCGTCAAAATTGATCGAATTTTCTTCAAATTTTGTTAGATTTTTATCGAAATTCATCAAAATTGCTTGCACATTAAATTTCGTTAAATCGAGTACAAATTTTTCGTTCTTAATGAGTTTTTCTCAAGGGAACAGAGTTTTGTTTCGTTAAATCACGTTTTTCGTTAAATCAACGTTCGTTAAATCGAGAGTCGACGTAGTTGGTGAAGCTATGCCTATGCTTGCCTCTCCTATAGCTTTTAAATGAATGAAAAGAAAACTTTTGAATAAATTAAAGTTAATAGAAACCAGAAAAGAGATTATTCTAATTTACGGAAATCTTCTCCCTGTTTTACAAAGAAGGAAAAAATATGTTCTAAATTGATGCCGTTGTGAGTAGAACAAGATTTATATTAAGGTGCAAGGATTTATACATATGATACTCATTTCTTACCTCAAAAAAGAATAAATGAACACAAAAACATAAAAATCTATGCATTACGAACGATGTATGATGACATATTTTTTTCTTGAAAAACAATAAGTAACTCGTAATAATTAGCTCTTCACTGTTCCAGAAAAGTAGCGTTCTAATGAACCAGCGTCAAAATTGGACTTCAAGTAGGTAGATAACTAGTCTCGGGTATTATGAGGATACATTGGACATGGTTAACGAAAATAATTATTAAAAATTGCGAGTAAAATTGTTTTTGTTTTATTTATTCATCATTATTCATCATTATTGATTTACGAAATAACAATCGTAAAAATTTTGTACCTATCTGTACTGAAAAGTGTACGGTTTATTAGCTTCGTTGGATATGAATTGAGCGAGCTCTTTCGCACTCATAATAAAAATAAAAAAATGAAATCATATGGAAAAAACCCGAGAGATCTTGTTAGCATAAATGATGATCCAAGATTTAAATTATTTTTCGACTTACTAAATTTTTCTACGCGGGTATTGATCGCAGACATTGTCGAATTAAACCATCTTAACGTGATAAATATTGTAATTTCCAGCCCAATTTCATATCTGGCACCCCGTTGTGTTTTCGTTTTCTAGCTATTAATTTTTGGAGAGTAGTAACGATACGAAAGAAAAAAAAAAATTACATCGCCATCGAAGCGGGAGAAAATATAAATTTGAAAGAACGCTGGTTTTCGTTACGAAAAAATAAAAGAAAAAAAAATTATACCACTGGAAAAAGAAAAGTAGATAACGAGCGAAACGTATATTATTCTATAGCTAAATGGCCTGTAGAATGCTTGGCAGTGAGTTGAAAAAGGATCTCGCCAACGATTTCTCTTCCTGAAAACACACAATTAGCGATATTTTTATCGGTTTCAGGTGGTTTTTTCATTCCACGACTTTTATTCTCCAGTGTGCTTTATCGTCGCTCAATGGGAGGATCCTTGCTTCGCGGTACTTTCTCGATGCGTTTGTAGACAGCGGATATCGAAATTTACGGACGTATTTCAACCTAATTATTTCAATCAATAACCATAAATTGTCCATTTGATGTAACTTTGTTTCTTTATGCTCTCTCGTAGAGCACCGGAATGAAAAATCTTTTTCGATTCAAGAAGTATATAGGTTTCAGCTTCCTACCCTTTCGATGGGTGTCCAATGGTCAAGGACTAAATTTCAACTCATTTATAGGATTAATAAATTGACTTCAAGAAATGGGCGTTAAGAAGTGATTTGTAGAACTTCATCGATCGTCTAAAATCATCTGAGAGAAACGTACCAAATAAAAAAATCATCATTTTTTCTTTCTTGTTGTAACGCCTTTCTTTCTGTCTTTTCCTCGTTTTTTTTTTTTTTTTTTCGTTTCATATGAGCTTCTCTCACAGGCATTCTCCACTCTATTGAAATTCATGATGTGACAGGAGAGAAATTGTAATCTCGCCGCAAAAGTATCCGGGTTTAAATACCAAATTTTGATCGTAAACTCACCATCATATTGATGTGACTCATTATCATAATATGAATATGTATTGTACACATGTTACATGCCAGAGCTTGCAAACGTGCAGATACCCGGAGCTTGTAATCTGATAAAAATGAAGTTGTCGATACAATTCATAGAGTGAGTTTACGCATTGCGAAAGTAAGAATGACTCGAAACTCCAAAATATTTGTAGAGGAAAAACACTTCAAGAACCTCGTCCCGGTACAGGAATGAAGTTCAAGAATCATTGCATCAACACATAATCGTCAAGAGGAGGGAAAGACACGTATTTTGAAGAAAATTATGTATATTCAATGCAAACAATCTCATTTTGAAGGGTCATTTGGCTGAAAGAAGAGAGTAGAAGATACAGTTTAATCTCTTGAAAATATCACGAATTTATACTCGTTAGAATAGGCATCAGTAGTTCTGCTGCTGGATTTATCCCAAAGAAAGTCGAAGTAAAAGAGCTTGCAGTATCGTACTGGATCCTCGGTCACCCCCCCCCCGGCCAGAGAAGGCCCACAAAGGAAAATTCTTGAAAGTTTTATCAAGACAGTTTGGGATGCCCGACGAGCTGGCTACTCGGCCTAAAAAATGTGATCCAGAACGATATTGGCAAATAGTCCTATTTGGAAGAGAAGCGTTTGCTGTGTCATTTGCCGCAAAATCAAGAAAGGTCCCGCAAATAGTCCAAATCAGAAAAGAGGCGTTTGCGGTATCATTTGCTACAAAATTGCAAGAAATCCCGCAAATAGCACAGATCAAAAAATGGGCGTTTGCGGCTTCATTTGCTATGAAACCGCAAAAGATCCCGCAAGTATCCAAATCGGAAAAATGGGGGTTTGCGATGTCATTTGCTACAAAATCGTAAAAATTCCCGCAAATAGTCATAACCAGAATTGAAACGTTTGCAGTGTCATTTGTGGTAAGTGTACGAATGGTGCCGCAAATAGCGAAAATCAGAAAAGCGGCTCTTGCGGTATCATTTGTCACAAAATCGCTAATGGTCCTGCAAATAGCAGTGTCATGCGGGCGCGGCCGTGTGGCTGGGAATACCCAGCCAGAAAAGAGACGATTTTTTGTAGCTAGTGAAAAAATTCTTGAAAGTCCAAGTACGTGAATTTGGGGGCTCGACGAGCTGGTTACTCGGCCTAAAAAATGTGAGCCAGCACAAAGTTGAGAGGTTGGATAAGGTGGCTGGAAAGAAGACAACCCAGAAGTTCTAAAAGTAATACGTCAAACATTCTTCAACGTTTTTCAAATTTACTGCTGGTTAAAGGATCGGAATTTCTCCAATCACCTCATGGCTTCAAGGTCAAACTTGAAGTTTCTCTAGCTCCCTCTCCGTATACATGCGTATAAGCAGCGCTTATTTTCACTAAACACAACATTTTTGCTCAGTCGTATCAGTTTGTAAATTTAAAAAAGTGATTCTTTTTGGGAATACTGATGATTGACGACCTGCTCCTAGATTCACTTAAAATAACGATTTGCTGAAGAGAAAAGGAAATAGAAATTGATCGAAGCATTTTATCAAGTCGAGTCAAATTTACGGTAGTGACAGCCATCCAACAATGTTCTAGCGAACGGAAAGAATTACCTTAAAATAGATTTTTATGGAGAAAAAAAAAAAGTTACGGTCCGCACCAATTTGTCACAATAATCCGAATCTGAAATTCCACTGGGGTCATAAAAATAACTAAATAATATATAACAACTTATCTCGTCAAAGAATGTGGGTAGTTCCCAAACACGGGAAGCGACTCGACACGACTACCGCTTTCTCGATGTTTCTTCTTATTCGCTCTGTGATTTTGACGACTTCACATAGATAGTATTTTTCAGCCAGTAAACCAAAATACGTTGCCTCATTTCTGCCAGGGTGCGCAACATATAAAGTCAAGAAAGCAGTAAAATTACTTTCTATACAATAGCCTAAACTAAGTTTGGTCGTAAAAGGATACATGGCGAATAAAATGTCTCTAATATTGTGTATTTCTGCGACCAAGAGAAAGAAGAGAGGTTCTCTCGTGTACGACATATGCTGTTATGGAAACTGATTTCGTTATAAGTTCACGTTTCCTTGTTTCTTCCGCAATGCTCTCCTGTACGTGGATGTTGTGTATTTTTTTCGTTCCTTTCTTCTCCTTTTTCTTTTCGTCTTGTTAATAGACATCTTACGGTCTTTATGGTCCTGCCGGTTCACCAGCGAGTATGGTAAAATATTATTACGAACTCGGGCCAAATACTTGTACATTTTTTCGAATATTACTCACCACGGTTTTTATTACAATATTGTACTGCGAATTACTGTCTATTCTCATATCGATTCTGAGAAACGTTTTTCATTTTTTATGTCTGCGATTATAAAGAACATTACGTCATTTTAGACTTCCTTGATCTTACATCACATATTATACTGAATATTCAACAGAAATGGGATCAAGAAAAGATTATCTACTCGTAGTTCGATATTTCGGTCGAAAAAATGCAGTTGGTAATAATGCCACGAACTAATTTTTTCTTCTATAAATACCTATTTTGACAAACGACGTTTTGACCTCGCTCCGTCATTGTATTAATTTCTCCCAACTGTATGCAGGCAGTACAGTTCATAAGAATCACTTATTCGCAAAAATGACCTCATCGATCAATCCGATGAGGAAATGCTGGTCGTAATAATTCTCAAATATGAGCTGATTTGTCTCCCAAAACATTCACATCAACATCGGACTCTCACCAAGTTCGTTCTGAAGTAGTTGCTATTACAAAGTAGGTACTCTTCTCACACTATAGGAAGGGTTAATTCTCCTTTGAACACCACAAGAGTTGAGCTCATTTCATATTATATTTTGTTGTAGTACCTAATAGAGAACCGCAGTCATCGGATGACTCATTATACTCATACATAAAGTTTATTCTATAAATAACGCTTCTCTATTTTGACTTCGCTACTTACCTCGGTATATTTTGTCCCGTTAACATAATTCACCTTAAATTGTTATTAAAGTGTAATTTTGTAAATTTTACCCAACAAAGGCCGAAAATAGGTCATATATGCTTATATATGATTCTCTCAAGAGCACGGAAAATGCGAGTACAATATCGTGCTAAGCGGTAAGTTTTTTTTTTGGACGGTCATTCTCTGAAACGATAACTTTACTTATGCTCGAATACTGTGCCATAATGTCATGAAAACAAATAATAATTTAGATTATCAATACTTTTCGAGTATGGTCCGTATCACGCTGATCGCAATTGCACGAATGAGATTTAAATGGAACGAAAACAAGGTGTTTCTGTAAGGATAACATTATGGAAAATTGTTTTACTCTTATTTAAATTTTACGCTGCTAAATTAATCAAACTTAGGTACCCTGTCGTACGCTCGCAAAGCACGCTCAGTTTGTCACGTTTATTACCCACGCAGGTTACAGGAAACGTGGAGCAAACATTGATAGAGCGAACTAATTTGCAGAGAGTATATCATAACACAGTTAATTATTAAATTGTTCATTGGTACGTAGGCCTATTAAGGAATTTCTCGCTTTTTGATCGGTACAAAAGACTTCAAAACAGACGATACTTAAACTTTCTTGCAAAATTTTCAATTTTTGGTAAGAGGGCGACGATCTATACTGCAGGTGATTTAAACTACAACATGTACACATACATCAATCAATTTCTGCTAATATATGTAAGATGTAAAATCTTGACAAATCTGGCGATGCTGTGTTTCCACAGAATCGAATCAAAAAGTCGAGTTCCCGAAGGAAAGGCAGGTCAGCTGACTGCACTCGGAAAGATAAACAAGACGAGAGAGGAACAGCGTTATACGGTCGAAGCTCCGAACTTTGTCCGTGAGTAGGAGAGTGACACGACTGACAGTGAAGAACGTTCACGTTCTTACATCTCCACCGCTAAGAGGAAAAGGATAAGGAGTAGACTTTTTTGATAAGGCTTACTGCGCACGCAGGAGTGGACTTGGTCCGTGTACCTACGGGGAGTGGAGTGTATCCGTGTACCCAGCTAATGCGGCTTACTGCATGATGTAGTCTTACAGCGTTCATCTACAGGAGACCGGGAGACTCAGTAATTTTGATTCGATTTGTAAGATGTAAAATCTTGACAAATCTGGCGATGCTGTGTTTCCACAGAATCGAATCAAAAAGTCGAGTTCCCGAAGGAAAGGCAGGTCAGCTGACTGCACTCGGAAAGATAAACAAGATGAGAGAGGAATAGCATTATACGGTCGGAGCTCCGAACTTTGTCCGTGAGTAGGAGAGTGACGCGACTGACAGTGAAGAACGTTCACGTTCTTACATATATTAGAAAAAGTAACCTCAGAAATTTCTCTTATTCAGTGGTATCTCTACTTTCTTCTTAGATCACACACGAGACAGAATCAGCATAGGCCATATAATACTGCATAACAGTGGTTCTCAAACAGGGGGGCGCTAGACACAGAAAGGGAGGCTGCGAAAAGTTGAAGTAACTTTTAAAAAGTAGGTAATGGTTTTTAATAAATTCACTCATATTCAAAAATTATTTTTTTCTAAAGGAGGCGCAGTCTCCGAAATTTTGAGATCCACCGTATAATACATTGTGAAATTTAATGAGAGAATAAGTATCCAAGGCGAGATGGGTGGGGACGTCACTTGTCACTGCATAATCAGTAGATCCTTATTTTCTTATCGTAATCGCACATTCGATATTTATCTCAATTAGACCGCATGCAATGAAATCAGAAAAACGCTCTTAGTTAAAATTGAGAGCTACGAAATTTTTTTTCTTGGTAATAATTCAATATCTTCCCGCGCATCTTCTGTTAAAATACCCCTTGAACATTCACAAAGCTCCGTCCACCGGGAGAATTCAAAAAGAGCAGAATTTGGTTTTTCTGCGCTTTCTCTCCTACAAATGCGCCCAGAGAGCAAATATTTAAATACCTAAAAAATGTGTAAACGAAAAAGGTTCAGCATAGGGTCGCCAGAGCGCGCTGCAGTTTAATACATTTGTAAATGCATCGAAAAATTTCAGAACTAGCTCTTCCTTTGATATCGGTGGTATGATGACGCCGTGTGACATCAGTGAGGAAGCTTTCAAAGAAGCCGGGTCACACCTTCGCGGCTTCTTGCAGCTTCCAACGGTGGCAAGCTTTGGTTTCATCAAGTTTTAGGCCGCAAATGAGTTTAAGTGAAACAATTTTTTCGTTTGCTTAAATAAGCATAAGTAAGCGAAATATGAGCTAAAAGTAAATGCACTTCAAGTCGGAGCCTTTTCAAGCTGAACCTATTTTTTAGCTTCAATTCTCGAAAATACACTCACGCGCATCAATTACGTCATTCTCGTTAATTCACTTAATGCTGGATGCCGCATCGCACAAAAAATACGAGAGAATCTTTCAAAATTTGAGCAAAAAGGTTTTTCTTTGGTTTTATTTCATCATTCTTATCTGAGTTAACCTCGAGGGATCGATACTAGTTTTCCACTGCAAAATTACAGAAGTTTACAATACGTAGTTTTACTTGAGTTTGGAGTCGAAGACACGTTTTGCGAGAACGCTCTTCATGGTGAAAACACAACTGGGCGTGTGACTGACCTCGGCAAGGTGTTGCATGTTAATTCAAATGCCGTCAATTTTTTCCCAGACTAAGCCGGGTTTCCGTAAAACTTGTAACATTTAATCAATAAAGTCAAAAATTTGAAGCTGTAAACTTCAAGTCGACTGAGAAAACCAAATAACTTTGTAATTCAAGTTTAAACTTCAAGTTGAATATTGTTTAGCTTGTGACCCTTGTGCACCTTAGTTTGTGGTAGTTTCAAAGTACGTCTTACGCCCCCGATACTGTACAAGTGTAAATCAATGTTATAAAGATGACAAGAGCGAAGAAAATGACAATGGAATTTATGATTATCGCCTACTACCCATACAAGTGACCGGATTCCTCGGCATTTGTCAAATCATTTTGCTGAGGGCAGGAAGCTTGAAAAACATAATGAAGTTTGTTTTAGGGAAGGGGGTGTTACAGCCTGTAAAACAATTTTATTTTCTCAACTTATTTATTTATTTATGGGTCACTATATAAATGAACCTATGAATAAAGAAGCCATTGCAGACGTTGCAATGGCAGCGGAGAACCCGCAATTCCTTAACTCGACCTCTCAGGTGGTGTGGAACTGAGTTGATAATCTTGTCATATAATTCAAATCGAAATTATCATTCTACATTCCCTTCTATCATATGTAGCTCAAGACTTGAAATTCTTCTAAGTCCCCCTTCTATCATATATATAGCTCAAGACTCAAAATTCTTCCAAGTCCCCCCCCCCTATTATATATAGCTCGAGACTTGAAATTCTTGTAAGTCCCCCTCCTATCATATATAGCTCGAGACTCGAAATTCTTCTAAGTCCCCCTCCTTTCATATATAGCTCGAGACTCAAAATTCTTTCAAGTCCCGTAACCTAACCTAACCTTAGGTTACTAACTTCGCGGCCGCGGACGTTTTCTGAGGATGTAATCTCCTAACAAAATGGATAGCGGGTTCCCCGCTAATAAATAAATAAATGTTGTCAACAAGTAAATAAATACCTACAATAGGGTTCTAAACCGAATAAGGTCAGAAAGGATCAATTTGTTGAATACGGTATTGTGTGAAATTCCTCAACTTAGAAAAAAATTGGCAAATTTTACCTAAAATATAGTGATATATTTGATTGAAACAATGATCGGATAATTTTCTTCGAAAAGATCCTAACCGTTGGTTCAAAAGGACTATTCGTATGATTTGGTACCAATGAATTTCGATTTCCCGAAATCATTAGTTAATTTTGGTTGAAAATTGAATAATTTCTATCATGAATCGAATAGAATTAGTGTAGATACAAAAAAACACTTTTCTCCAATTTCCTTCTGATGTCAGATAATACTGAAAACACAACATTCAAATAATAATTATTTTCGTTTCTAGGACCTGAAATCCGGGCTCTGATGATAAGTTGTGCGCTTGATATCTTGAATGGCAAGGTACAATTCTTACTTGCCATAAAATAAGAAACTTCAAAGTACGAGATTTCTATATTATGTACGATTTGGTATCACATAACCAACCAATGAATATTTCAACGCATTCTCAAATGTGACGACCTTTGGCGCGCTCTAGCGGTCTTACAATGCGTTACAACAAAGAAAGTTGGGCGAGTAAAACCAAATGCCCCTTTCAAACCTTTCCCTTGACGAAGCTCCGCGCGGATTCGAGGAGTGGGTACTGAACAATTACCGAAAGAAAAAATTATGCAGCTTACAGTTCCACCAAAATATCTTCATTGCTTGGTCTATATCCTCGGGTTGTCCAAAATTATTCTCAAAAAATCTTTAAAATAAAAAAATAGGAAAAACTTGAAAGTGTTGAAAAGAGAGGTCAACAAACCTAGTTCTATTCGTACGGTTCCGGAGTAGGCAACTTCTTCAACATGATGCATACACGAAAAAAAGTGAAAGGTAATCGCAAAATCGGGAGCGAATTGAAATAATTACAGTCGTCTATCAGACGACCGTGCGATACAGTTCCTACCCGGGAAATTGTCTCGTTCGAAAAGGTATTAAGCTGTTAGCAATACATTGGTATCAACTTTAAAGGCAACCAAAATGGTTGTTTCGTAGAATGAGCGCGAAAAACGCATGCATTATTGAGAGTTCGAATAACCCCCTGGGGTCTCGTAATGTTCCTAAGTGCAAGCGAAAACTGTACAGTAAAGGCTTCAAGGTATCGCGCACGACATGAGAGGAAAACTTATCTACGAATTTCTTAGGTTGGATCGTAAGAACGCCATTTGCCTCTTTATGCGCTCGTCGATTTCTTCAATACGAATGTACAGAGATGCTCAGACATGTGCACTATTTTTATGCGAAGGTACGTATCGTCGAATTTTTACTAAAACTGTGTATGGCTACGCTACCAAAACACGGGCATCTTCAAGTAAAAGTTCCTTTTTTCGTTTTCGTCAACGAAGCAATCTTCAAAATTTCGAACGTTTACATAAAAGCCGTCCTCAATTCAGTCACGAAGGGGACGTAATAATCATTTGTAGCCAGACATCTGTGACTACCTACCCATTTTTTATTTATTTATTCAGCCCACAAGTAAGCTGAATTACATTGGTCGAAGGAAAGTCATTGGAAAAAAATTATACACTGAAAAGGAATAAGAAAATAATTCTGTTTTTCCGTCTCAAATGTACATAACAGCAGTAATAGTGTGATTTCAGTAGTAAAGTCGTATTACGATTTTACCGCATATTTCTCCAACGTCGAATATTCTTAAAATTCGGGAACATCATGCTGTAATGTAGTATTTTCTTCAATATTTGCGATATAAGTGATGTTATGCAGCACCATCTATTCAATATAATATAAGAATATACGTACACAATATTATACGTAATACTGCTCGTATTCATAATACCTTCTCATATCGTCAGCATTCAACGAAATGCGGTATGAGATACTCGATTGTACTCGACGGAAAATGATTAGTATTCTGCAGTAGCATCGAGGTAAATGCTTTCTTAATGGAAATGCAATGTACAAGCTGGTATTATAATTCCGATAAATCAGTAAAATAATACTCGCCTGATAAATGATTACACGCTAAAATGAATCGCTGTACCTCACAATTTCTCGCACCTATATAAAACAATTGGGTCAGACCCCTTGAAACGATTTCCACCCTGTCACTGTGCATTAACTCAGACAATGCTCTATCGTAATCCGATTTTTCTCGCGAACACATACATTTCTCCATACAGTTCTAAGTAAGAAAACCCTCTTCTCTCTTCTCATTCTACGCGAATTTCATATTCATCCTTCGGAAAATTATTGTTTTGAGTAGCCCTGAAAATAACATCTAAAGGAGCTACATATATAATGGCACAATGTATGATTGCAAGCTGTTTATCTGAGATGGTGGGCGCCAGCCGTCATAATATTAAAGCATTAAAGTCCAACATTAATACGAGCTTCGGCTGCATATGTAGTTATATTCGGTAGTTTTATGAGGGCGGTTGAAGGATTATAATGTATCCTTGCCTCCTTTCATCTGCATCGTAGTTAAGACTGTAATAAACTAGAGAAAAAATACGAGTCCGAAAAACGTTTACGATTTTATTATAGTTCAACGTTATACTTATCAGCATTTGACGGTGAGTAAATAATTTGTCAAAAATCTCTATGAATGTGAGTAATAAGTAATTTATTTGTTAGAATGAGTCAGTTTATTTGTTTTATTTTGTTAATGTTACTCGACAAAATTTTGATTGTTGATGATCAAACAGACGAAATCAAACGTACAAAGAGTCCAATCATGGAAACCATGGGATGCTAACCGTCTGAGGTTGGAGTCACAATACTTTAAACTTTCGTAAAACTAAATGGTCCAGGACTGGAGTAGTTCTAGCTACCTCCGTATAACAGGGGACACCTTCCCTCTGGACTATACTCTAAATTTCTGTTTTCTTTTCATCTGTCTAAAACCCGTTCCTCCTGTAAGTCAGACGTGTCACTCTTCATGCATTGAAGAGTTCTTCTTATTCCCCCTTTTTTTGGACACTTCGTGTATTCCATCAAGATCTGTAGTCACTAAGCCAGCCCTTCTCATTTAAGCTGCAAAATGAGCAACGGTACCATTCAAGAATGGTCGTCGGGTTAAAGGATGGCTAGGCATCCTGGTTGTGTCCCAGTGAATAAGCGCTGGACGGTAGAATTATCAAACGCAGGTAGTCTTCGTCGCAGTACGGCGCTCAACAAGGCTCCAGAATAGCCTGGGCTCCTAACAAGGCAGGGCGCTCCCATTGGGGCTTTTAGACCTTATCAGTAGTGTATTCTCCCTCGGTGGTTTCGTCATGGTGTCAAGTGGTGCAAGTATGGGTCATATCAGGACACGGACAATTCCCTACGAGTGTTACTCCGGTCTGATTCCCAGAGTGTCGCAGGAGCTCCATCGTCCCAATTTTGTGTATCCGTTTACCATCTCCGAGTACGCCACATTTGGGATCCAATGTAAGGTGAGGCGGCTTAAACTATGCTGCATAGTTAGGTTAGCCTTGAAACATGATCTTCATTATTTGGCTACGCCAGAACATTTTTCCTTAATATCTTTTCCAAATTGTCTGTCTATTTTCTTCTTCCCCTCCCTTCCTGCTGTCTCTCATCAGTTCGAACTCTTCGGTTCTCTATCTTTAGCTCTTGTTGGGTGTGTTCAGAAGTCTTTTCTATTTTTTTTGTTGATTTTTGGTGCCCTGCATCCATTTTTATATTTTTTTTATTTGTATCCTTTTTCCCATTTCTTGTGTTTTTCTTGCATTTCGGCGTTCTGCGCTCATCTATTTATTTATTTTCGTATATGCATTGTTTCGTAACCTGTTTACCTATTTTTGACACAGACCATCGTATGGGATGAGTCCTTTATTTATTTCGTGCATTTATTTCCATTTCTCTTGCATATATTTCGTATGTAATGTCTTGTTTTGCATTATGTAGGCCGCCCACGTCTGTTTATTGATGTCTTGTGCATGTGTGTACAGTCCTGCACTTGCATGCGTACGTCTCCCCTCATGTACAGTTTACACGGTGTAAATTTCTTTTATTGTGTTGTGGCGCTCAACTAGTCTTTATGAGGTGCTCGTTTTGTGTCGAAGAGTTACATCAAAACCTTGTTCCTAAACTGTATATTATTTTGTTCGAGTCGAGAATGAAAAATGTTCGTCTAGCTTTTTCTCTCATAATAACGTATCGTAAATTCGCCTCGTAAAATATTCGATAAATAATTACGTGTAGGATAGCTCGAAGAGAAAGAAAAGTATTCGAATATATCTCGTCTATCCCCGATAAAACCATCGCCCAACGGTCACACGTATTCACCACGAAGTATGGTATAAGATTTCAATCAGCCTAAGCACGCTGCAATATTTCGATAGACGGAACTTCATGAAGCGACGAGAGAATGTTCGAGAAAATATTCGTAGCGTATTTTGAAATACCTGACCAGTATCGAGAAACTTCCACCTTATATATGAAGAGAGGCATAGCCGAAGCCTAGATTGGACGAGCGAAAAGAATAAAGAATCGTATCATGTACGCTCGAATGATCGGTACTGCAAGCGTGTCCTGACTTCGCCCGGAAAGAGGATCGGTGAAGAAATCAAGCGAGTCAACTTACATTATCGAAGAAGGAGCAGACCAGCGCAAAACAGGTCTAGTTTCGTACTTTCCGAGTACTTTCGCTTTCGACGGCAACACAGCTGAGTCTGTATCGTTCCAACACATCGCTCCTAAATCGCCTACCATTGGATGTATCGAAGCAAGCACCCTCTCTCTCGAAATCGCAAGAATCACTCTACTCAATTTCACTCAATGGTCAGCGCTACATTACTCTACCCCGCTCCTACTCTCGTTTTCGTTATTGCCTATAGGGCTTTTCCATGTCGGCGCATTGCATACGTATTCTCCTACGTGTTATCGAAATGGTATTATTTCTAACATTGCTCTTATGGGTGTTGCTGGATTGCATACTCATTTTCATTGTGGAGTAGTTTGCCACTAAGAGCAATGTTAGAAATACTACCATTTCGATAAAACGTAGGAGAATACGTATGGAATGCGCCGACATGGAAAAGCCCTATTCAAAGGAAGTCTTCTCTCGCATGTGCCGAAGAGTCCAAACGTAAGAAGCTGAGTTGGAGCGAAGAATTCCTCGTTTATCCTTACATAGGTACGTCAGAGCGCTTATCGATTAATTGGAACACCTTCTTCGCTTTCCCGTGTCGTAATTTTATCTAGGAATATTCGACAACCTAATGTATTGTTGTACTATTGAAATTTTGATACTATACACCCTTGTAATATTTAGACTAATCTCTCGTACATGAGCTATGAAGATATGATTCAATATGTGGGTGGGTATTAGAATAAGAATTCTTTTCATCGAGGTGTATATCAGAACTAGCTATGAGCCTTTTTTTTCTTCTCTCTTAAATGAACAGGGCTAGGTGAAGTAAATGAAAGACTGGATCAATGATTTTACAAAATACTAGTACAAGTCTCTGTATATCTATGTTCATCGTCGTTGGTGACTTCTCTCACCTTCCCCTAGGAAAGATCATATTTGAACCTTTCTTTATGAAAAGAAAAAAAATATGTGTGCGTGAAAAATTTTCTTGCAGCTCGCTAAAAAGATAGAATCGATGAGTTTTTGTAAAAAATTACGACCACCCATAATTAAGAGAATTTCGAGTATTCTCTTAGTTAACTAGAAAAATTCAGACTAATCAGGGGTGTCGTGAGGCCATTTTCATGAAGATGATTCTTCGTAATCGTTTTAGGGGTGGGGGGGCACATTTTTTTCATTTTTTTTTTAGCTATAAGAAATTATAGAGTTTGAGGGGGGTTTCTTCATTGGACCACCCCTGAATGCCAACATAGGATGGATTAACGACCGGTTGATTGAGGAGACCGCGTTTGTGTTGCATTTGCAAAACACCGCCCGTCCTCCATAGTGAAGTAGGTGTGGGTTGCGTATGCATTTAATGTTGTTTCCTCCAACACCGGAATTGACCCTTTCGGGTATAACTTCAGTGAAGGAGGAATCTCCTAAGCGAACCCCCTCTTCTACTCGGCAACTGCCAAGCTGCGGTGCCCCCTGGCACGCACAAAAAGAACAGCACTACAAAACACTTACATCACAAAAACGACACTATCACATCAGGCGTAGTAAGTCGCTGCTGCGTGAATCTCACTGTATGGTGCTCGTTAGACATTCGTATGAACAGTGAACGTACCGTAGTAAGTTCACCGGAATAGAGGACGCGGAGCAACCATATAAACGCAAGATTCTTTCAAACAACTATAAAGGCCCTATCAAACTGAACGGTATCCTTCTTCCTCTTCTTCCTGCAGATCTGGATGTTGATGGTACACAGGTGTTGAGTAGGCCATAGCGTGGTTCTGCATTTGCCTATTCCATTCCTGGTCCATCTTCCTCTTCATGATGGTGGCCGCAAATGCAGACACCTGGTTCCATGCTTCTTCGGAACCTAGCATGGTGGGTACCAGGCTACTCGGGTTGAGCGCTTCATCTACCCCAATCTCTTGAAGAGACCGACTAAGCTCGTCCCGCTCACGCCTCCACGCCTCACACTTAAATAAGGTGTGTTGTGGTCCATCATCCCACCCTTGGTTACAGTGCGAACACGTTGCCTGCTCAACTTTCCTTAATTTCTCGTGAAGGTACTTGTTGAAGCAGCCATGGCCGCTTAACACCTGCGTCAGGTGAAAGTTCAGCTGACCATGGTGTCGGTTCATCCACTCATCAAGGTCGCGTATTAGCACACGAGTTGTCCATGTACCCAGCTCACTCTGGGCAATTCTTGCTTTCCACTTTACAAGCAAGGAGCGCCTGGCCTCCTGCTTGACCCGTAAAGCTTCTTGGTTGGTCGTCGTTCTCTTCTTTGCTTCGAACACCACCGCTCTCTCCTCAGCAAGGAGCTCGATTGGTGGTGAACGTGCTAATACACAAAGAGCCTCCGTCGAGACAGTGCGGTAGGCACTAACGCACCTTAGCGCAGCTCTTCGTTGGATCTTCACCATCTCTCTCCTTCGGTATGGTATCTTCATGCAGTCGGCCCATACTGACGCACCATATAGGAGGATCGACAAGGCGGTGCTCATCATGATCCTTCTCCTTGCTTCTCTCGATCCTCCTAGGTTCCTCATCAGGCGGCTTAGGTATCCAACTACCCGGCCCGCCTTTTCCGCTGCCATCAGGAAATGGTGCCTGAAGCTCAGCATTGAGTCAAATCAGATGCCCAGGTATCTCATTTGCTTCTTGGTTTCAATTTCCACACCTTGCAGGCGAAAGGTGGGTGGCTTGAACTTCCGACGGGTCGTGAACAAAATGGCCTCCGTCTTACTTGCTGCTAGTTCAAGTCCAGCCGACTCGATCCAACGCGTCACATCCTCTAGGGCCCGGTTTACCCTGCTCTCCACCGCTACATTTGTTTCGGCGGTGCATACCACCAGGGTGTCATCCGCATAGCAGATAAGCTTAACCCCCGGTGGCAGATTCCGTTAAATGCGACGCACCACAAAAGCGGCCCAAGGACCGACCCCTGCGGCACCCCACAAGTAACAGGGCGCTTCACTGTACCAGCAGACGTCTCTGCTTGGATTTCACGGCAGCTAAGATAGCTGCTGATCATCCTGAGAAGGTATGCGGGCACTCCTGCGTTCACAAGAGCTTCCAATATCATCTTCCATGGAATTGAATTGAACGCATTTCTTATGTCGAGGCTGACGGCTGCGCAGAACTGACGCATATCAATCGCTGACTTGGCTATCCTCTTCAGCCGGATCCCAGCATCTGATGTGCAGCGTCCAGTTTGAAAACTGTATTGGCTATCAGAGACTATATCTCTTTCCTTCAGATAGCTCTCCAAACGATTGGCTATCACTCTTTCTAGAAGTTTCCCAACATTGTCTAGCAGAAAAAGTGGACGATAAGAGGATGGTAGACCAGGTGGTTTATCCTTCTCATCGATCAACGCTAGCCTGGCTTTCTTCCATCGCACAGGGAACAGTCCCCCAACAATTGCCGCATTGAATGTATCAACAAGCAGTGCTGGGTCAACTGAATGTATGGCGCTCCAGACAGGATTAGGAATCTCATCCGGGCCTGGAGGCAGTCTATTGAATGCTGCATCCACCTCCTCGGTGTCTAGGAGGGATATACCATCCTCTTCTACTATTGGTAGCGTTACCATTGGTGGTGGCTGCTGTGGGAACAAGCCATCAATGATTTGACCCACAACATCCGGCTCCATTCGGCTCATTGCTGAGAGGCCTTTTAGCTTCTTCAGCACTAACTTATAAGGCTTCCCAAACGGGTCGTCATCTGCCATCTCACATAGCTCTCGCCATGCAGCACTCTTGCTGTCCTCGATGGCCTTCTTCAGCCTTTTACGAGCCAGCTGGTATTCGGGTACAACCGCCCGCGCCCCTTCGCGGCCACTACTACGCTGGTATATCCGGCGCTGACGATTGCACTCTTTTCTCAATTCGGCAATCTTATTGGTCCACCAGTAAACGGCTCTCCTCTTCTTTGGTGGACCTTGCCTGGGCATGGCTACATTGCAAGCTTTGGTGACAGTCTTGATCATCCTCTCTGCTGCCACCTTCGCATTACCTTCTTGCTCTCTTCTTGATCCCTTGTGAGAGGAAGATAGCTAGCCTTCAGACGGTCGCTATTCAGCTTCCTAACGGCCCATTTTCTTACCAGTGATTGAGGAGACCACGACGAGCGAGATTAAAAGACAGACTGCAACGCTATAATGGGAATCGTTATATTCTCGTGTCGACCTAAACGAGAACGAATAAGTACGTGGTCACAAGCAAAGCGGAATCCAGGCCGAGACGAAGTGCACGATGAAGTATTGAAACAGGAAATAAAAATGAGTCTCTTGTGTACTAAAATGATATACGATGTTCATATTATGACCTAGATTAGAGTGAGATCGACTGGAACAGTTTTCGTCTACCCGATTGAAACTGTCAATCAGGGAAATATCGATCTAACTCTTCATCGTTACCCCTGCGAGGTATCGATTCTAGACAATCACTATAAATTATCCTTCCCCCTCTCCACATCAGCTCAAGTATTTCGGATAACCGAGGCTAAAGCAATGAAGTACATCTGACTAATACAGGAGAGAACAGTAGTTCATTCTAATGCGATAATTCACTGAACCTATCTTCGAGTAAATACTGAGAAGAAACATCTAGTAGCGTCTGTCACGAATAGAATACTCCAGCGTGAACATACGATGCACTATCGATAGACCTATCTTCAGAAATAATCTAAATTGACTCGTACACCGTAATGCAAAGTCGAATAAGCTAGAGGATGAGCTAAGGAGGACCGAGCTGTAAAATCTTTCGTCTAACCTTACCCGTCACCTCTATGCGATAGTGAAATGTTCTGAGCACCGACGAGGTGACTAAGTAGCAGTCAACTATCGTCTCTCCTACAAATTCTCAGACAAGCACGATTTATTCCGCACGTGTATCATCTTATCAACAGCAATATATTTTGATGGCTTTATATGTGTGAAACCGATGCAGAGTCACTTACTAGTGGACTACTAAAATCTCCCTCCTGCATCTTCGACTACTTTTGAAGCGCTGCGTACCCTCGTGGAAGCGCCATCGAAGGAGGCGAAGTTCACGGTCAACTGCAAGCACAACTATTAGGATGCAAGGTCCACCAGAGACTTGGAAGAAGTAGCCCAACAATGAGGAGAAATCCCAGCTCGTCACTTATGGTTATTTTGAGATGCAGCCTGATCCCTATAACCTGGGTGATGGTGTACGTCTGGGCCAGGCCGGTATCATACAGGAAGTTAACACTCATAGAAGGTATTTCATTCATAAAAACAATTTTGAGTTTTAATTCCTCTCGAGCGCGTCGAGAAAATGTTTGAACTCCGAGTCCTAAATACAAAAAGGAGCGCTACAGACGGAAAGAGACTAAAAAGAATAGAGATATCTAATGGAAAAGATGACTCTCTCTAAATTGATATTTTGGACGTGCGATAACTCGAGACTTACGTTAACTGAAAATGCATACGTCACCCATGATTTGTATAAGGTATAATGATAAGCCATGTCCGTTGCCCAGTCCAATCAAGGAAAAACGACTAAATGCTGGTTGACCTACCTTCTAGGATATTTGTTCTATTTATAAAGAACTTTGCCTTCTAAGTTCTGCTCTTAAAGGCGCAACTTTTAGAGACGCGTCGTCCTTCTTCACTTACGGTAGATAATCCACTTACCGTTGACCTAACCTCGAGGCGAATACTTCTTTCGTGATATTTTACTCGTGATTTCGTAGAAATGCGAGGGCGTCTTTTCACGAAAGATCATCAAATTTAATTCTGACGCGCAGTCGATGCGAAATTACGTCTAGAAACTATTCCCCCAAGTGGGGCGTATAATTTTATTCCTTTCTAATAACGCAGTTTGTGCATTTCCGTCTCGGGAAATTTATTTACGCAGCAAAATTGTAACGCAAACTTACATAAATGATACCAGGAGTGGAAAAAAGAAACAAAAGAAGATGAGGAGATGACACGTAGAGCAGTGTACAAGAGATGAAGTTGGGTTTCGCTTAGTTTTACTTTTGTTGAAATTACATTCTGCATACGTTATCAGACATGAAATTTTACGGCGAGGCGTGGAATACTAAAAAGAAATTTGTATGTCAGCCGTACCGTCGTCAGGTGCACCTTATAGTGGGATCATATCGCGAAAAACTATAAAAATAATTTGGAAACGCCGACGAGCGCGTGTACATATATAAATGTACAAAAGGGACTTACAAATACAGAAAAAGAAAACACGAGGTTATATCGTAGCCATTTTCATATTCAAATGCTCTACCTACGTAGGGTATACGAAAGTATAGCATGTGAAGTTTTTGTTATTTCACTTACGAGCTACTTTTTCGAAAAAAGGCCCAATTTATTATAAGGTAGTTTTTTTTTTATTTGTATTAGTTTAAAATACGACTACGCAGACCGATAAGAATAAATATTGTTAATAAAAAATCAGAAAATTCTTTCATTTAATTAGTTGAAAAACTTTGATTAGGATTGATCATATATTCCAACTTTAAAGTAATTAATGTAAGTTTGTTTGTCTCACACCCATGTGTAGCATGTAAGTTCAGTCACTTGAGAAATAAAATCCAGACACTCAAATGCTCCAGCACTAGGCTAGTTGAAAATGCTGTTCTGAAAACTCTCGACAACACGAGAGACCAAAACAAAACGGCGATGAATAGTCGACACCCGAACTAAACCTGCTACAGCAACTGATCTTTGTAACGCCATATCACTTCTTGAACAAATGTCTGAAGAAGCAATTTGAAGATAGTTTTCAAGAACTGTGCTGTAATTTTTACTGACATAGTTGCATTTGTCCTCTTCAGAAATATAAATGTTTGGTATGCATTTGTTCCTCACTGCTGAGACAGATGTTTTGGGTTTTGACATGTTCTTAGTGCTTCTGACACGTTCTCACACTTTCTAAGTGCTTCTGACACGATCTTGTGCTCAAGTTTGCGCAGGCAAGAATATTCCAGACAGAATACTATTGACAACTCAAGTTGTTGCGTTGGACATTATTGGACTCATCTCCGGAGGATAGAAGTGCCAGGATTATGATGTAATGTCCCTGTCGAACCTGATCATCTGATTTTTTTCTAGCGACCGTGAACGAAGCTTGCTCAATAGCTTCTCTCATACCACCAGCCCGGCCGCAATCCTCATCCATTAATTACAAAAAAAAAATTGTTGTTTCAAGAGAAACCAAGCTCGCTCTTTGTGTCTACAGCTTTAGAGTCGATTTCGAGTTGATAGCTCGAAAATTGAGGTTTCTTCAAAGCCCCTCCTCGCCTTTGTTTTATGTTAAGTTACAAACGTTGGACGACAGACATTTCTTCGCCAAATAACACCCCATGAGACAGGCTTCAGTCAAAAAGATCTCCAATATTTTTCGTGGCTGGGCCAGACTTAGGTCTCGGTCTGAATATGAATAGTATAATAAAGCACAATTATTTAGACATTTTACAGTCGAAATACAGGGGAAGTAAGCACATTCAAAAAATTTAACGTGGTTCTCCAAATTCTACTGAATACCAGGTGTTATGTAGACTTCTAGAAAAAATTTATTCTGTTGGACAAATGAAATAGAAAAACTGACGTGAGTATTCGAGAAACGTTTCGAGGCTATTAAATTTAGTCTCCCAGGCTGATAATTATTGGTAGATACCCGCGGTGAGTTTGAGTACGAGAAACACGCAAAAAAGTCAATAATTTATATATAGTGTGTCGGGGGGCAGGAATGTGTTGTACGCATACGAACAATAGAGAAATTTTCTTATTTCTTTCTCTACAATACTCATAAAAGTTTTGCCCATGCTCAAAAAGGATCCTCTCATCCCAGGACGGTAACCCAAATTTGAAGTAAATGTAAATGCGTTTGCAGCTTAGTAATCCGAAAAAGCTAAAGTAAACGTTTCACCAGATCTACGTAAAATGGCGGCCAGATGTTTGTTTTTAAACAAATTAGATTAAGAGTGGATGAAAAAGTTTTCAGTTTATTTGTCTACAACGAGTTTTATTAGTTGTTAAAGGCTTCGTAAAAGTGAAGAAACTTGACTGTTCTCCTCTTAAGCGCGGCGCTAATTTTGCATTCGGAAGACGAGGAGAATTAACCGCAACTACTCTTTGTAGGCTAATTCACTCATACACGGACTATCGCTATAAACGCGTGGAACATATTCTGATGATGAATAACATCGGTAATAAAGTAGTAAGGTGATACTCCCTGTGGCTCGATTGTAACTTTTCTCGGCGTTCCGCCTCTAAGGTGCGATAACAGTTCAGCTCAGCATACGTGGTCACGCCTGAGCATCCATGAAGTGCATTGAAATGATTGTAATTCGTCTCAGAAGGGCTCACTTGCTCCTCAAATGTTCGCTCTTGCTTTGTCGAGATTTTTAAAAGTAGAATATTCCTCAAAAAATATTTTCTGAAGTCATCGAATTTTAATCCGGAGTGATAAAGTGTTATGAATAACATGAACGGTTTGTATTCACCAATGTAGAATCATCTTTTTCGGAGCTCTATACACAATCCTATCCTTCATCTTAAGGAATTCTATGAGTACAAATTCGGATACGACGCTTTCTACTTTGTCCATGGACCAGCCCTCTCATCCTATAAGAAAACTACCTATACCATTAAATTTTCAATTCTGAACCTGGTGTTACTATTGTATGAATTCTGGTAGAGACTTATGGGGCCACTAGTGAGAAACCTACTAATGTTTACAGAGCCACCAAAGGCACCACTACCGTTTTGCTAATGCCCAAGCCCAATCACTGCCTTCCCCTGGCGAACCTGACAAGTCAAGTGACATATTCAGGCGGCGACCAGTGAGAATGGACATAGGAGAAGGAAAACTCTGGCTACTAAACTCGGCCGAAGTCGACGTCAAAAATTGTTCCTACTTTCTCTCGCTCGTAAGTGTGGGCATCAATGAAGCAGAAGAGTAAAGGTATAGTAGTGGAGAGAGTAAGTCAAGCCGCTACCTCATGGTTTAGAGAGAACTATCCCCGGATGAATACTTGTTACTCGCAAATATAACTGCATAGCCTCGAACTGCTGATTTTAATGGGAATCCAGCGCTACACTCCAACAGGACGACCAAAAAGATACATCCGAATCATCGGAAGCCCAGGCCACATTGCAGACGCATCACTAGACCTATATACGTATCAAAGACGATGACTTCTGGTATATTCCAATATCTATCTCGAAATTAGACAAGAATAGCTAATTCCAGACTTCAAATTCAGTTCCCGGGTAGGCGTAAACAATCCGGCATAGAACAAGTCTACGCAGTAGAGCAGGGAAAGGCCTAGGCCTAGCATAGTCTACTTCCTGCATAAAATGAAGAAAGGTCTAGGCCTAGTACAAATATAAGGGTGCGATTTATTGGCACATTAAGAGAGACTAATTCCACAGTAACTAGCGAACATTAAAAGAGCAGAATGGAACAGTAAAGAAGTTGAGACATCACAGTAACAGACGAACATTAGAAGAGCATAATGAAGCAGTAAAATAAGTTCAATGAACGCAGTAAAAGGTGAACATTAGAAGTGCATAACCGAGCAGTATAATAGTTCTTTTTTTTTCTTCTTAATTCCAACCATTTGATTATCAAAAGTAAAAAAGTGTTGAAATGCATTTCACTTGCTCAGGAACTAGTCAGTCAAGCAAAATAAGTATAACTGTCAGTTACATACTGTTAAAGGCAAAGTAGGAAGATTGAAGACATTTGACAAATTTGCTGAGTATTTGGACTCGACAAGGGAGTAGCCGACATCTGGTGGACATTGTCAGAACTGAAGAACTTGGGTAGGGTGTGCTGTGAACACGCTGTGAAGCGAGGTTACCTGCAGTGTTGGGTTAGGTTAGGTTTTACATAAGAATTCTGCATGATTCATTTATAACTTCTTCCTCATTCCTTGAATTCTAATAAAATATGACTTATTTGAAAGAAGATTTCAAACACTAGCAATTGATGCCAAAGTTTTTTCCATGAAAGTTGATATTTTCAAACGCCTAGATAGTTTCTTTTCTGCAGTATTCATCGTTTTTATCCTAACACTGTTAGGCCAAATTAAGGTGCGACGCTAGCGCGCACTGCTCTGTTGAATCCGAATAGAAACAAGATGTGGAAAATTAAAAGCGGTTGTCATTGCGCCAGTAATTCATTGTGCTCCTGTCCTTACTTTTTCAAGCATATGACTTGTAGAGACGTTCTTGGCCTAATAATTAGACTGAAGCTTTATACTGCTCCCGCCGAAGCGAAAAATATTCCTCTCGGGCAAAAAAGGAAAAGGGGAGAGACCTGCTAAAGCCAAAAGAGCGCTACTTGCGCAATAGGTTGAACATTATTAGCGGGGAACCCGCTATCCATTTTGTTAGGAGATTACATCCTCAGAAAACGTCCGCGTCCGCAGGTTAGGTTAGGTTACGGGACTTAGAAGAATTTCGAGTCTCGAGCTATATATGAAAGGAGGGGGACTTAGAAGAATTTCGAGTCTCGAGCTATATATGATAGGAGGGGGACTTAGAAGAATTTCAAGTCTCGAGCTATATATAATAGGGGGGGGGGGTTTGGAAGAATTTTGACTTTCGAGCTACTGTCCGCCGTCCAACCAAAAACTTGGAAAAATTTTGAGACTCGAGCTATATATAATAGGAGGGGGACTTAGAAGAATTTCGAGTCTTGAGCTATATATGATAGAAGGGAGACTTAGAAGAATTTCAAGTCTTGAGATAT
This sequence comes from Aspidiotus rigidus, assembly GCA_035079385.1. Classification (NCBI taxonomy): domain Eukaryota; kingdom Metazoa; phylum Arthropoda; class Insecta; order Hemiptera; family Diaspididae; genus Aspidiotus; species Aspidiotus rigidus. Next base: position 323,354 of record JAVHKY010000023.1, read on the forward strand.
ATATGATAGGAGGGGGACTTGGAAGATTTTGATGAATTTCGACTCTCGAGCTATATATGAAAGGAGGGAATGTAGAATGATAATTTCGATTTGAATTATATGACAAGATTATCAAGTCAGTTCCACACCACCTGAGAGTCGAGTTAAGGAATTGCGGGTTCCCCGCTGCCATTGCAACGTCTGCAATGGCTTCTAATTTTTTTATTTCATTTTTCAATTACTTTTTCATTATACGTAGTTCCACATACAAATTTGACGTTTTATAGGTACATGATTTCAAATTCTTTTCAATTTTTTTTTTTTTATTATTTTAATAATGTGACACGATTTATGAAAAGGATCCGTTTTGCGCAAAATCAAATTTTACAGGAGAGGCCAAAATAGGTGAAAAAACATGATCTTGCGAAATTTGAAAAATTGATGGAAAATGTTAGTATACACCCTCCCGCACTTTTTGAGCAAAAAACTGTCGCATCCGTATGTGGAGCGGCGCACGGCATGATTTAGAATCAAAATATAGATATTTGATTTTGCGCAAAGCGGATCCTTTTCATAAATCGCGTCACTAATGCTACTTTTCTAAATAATGTTACTTTGTCATTCTAATTTTGGTACATTTTATGTATTGTTTCACATATTTTAATAATGCCAGTTCGTCATTCTACTGTTGGCTTATTTCATTTATTGTTCTTTGTATTTTAATAATGCTGAATATTTTGAATACTGCTCTTTTGTCATTTTAATGTTCATTTCTTCCATTTATTGTAATAACATTCTAATTAACCGCTGTGATATATTCCCCCAAATATAATTAGTGTACTTCATGGAACAGGGGGAGACCTAGGCCTAATATAGTATACAAGTGAGAAGTTCATAATATGTACAGGCAATACAAAATACTGCATGAAACTGGGGGGCAACTCGGAAGAAGTAGGCTTCAGAAAAGACATAAAACATGTCAAAAAGAGATCCAAACCTAGTACATAGTGTATGAGCCTAGTATAAGCCTTCCACACTTCGGGTTCTTAATGCGGATAGTATAAGCGTTTGCCTGATTTGTTATCAAACTCGTAATCAAACAAAAATTCAAGTTTTTATTTTCAAATAATATTTGTAATTTTGTGGATTATATTTACATTTTACCATCCCGTAAAGAAGCAAAAATAAAAATTTGCCCAAAACTTCCAAGAATTTTGTCAATTTTTCAATCTGAATTTTCTCATTTTGATGATATGACTACGTGTATGATAAGGAAAGGGTAAACAAACGCCAAGTGTGAAAAGTTTATATTGATAATTCCATAACTCCGAACGTTGAACAATTTCTTCAATCTACCTATGCAAAATATGATAGTAGAAATAGTTTTCCTTGGATATTTGTTGATCAATACGGTTAACGTGAATATCAAGCCTTCATTAAAAATGAAATGTACCCAATATCCAAGATTCAGGAAAACTATCTCCGTACACGTCGAATACAGCGGCAGTAGTTCTTCTGATACCATAAGCCAGAAAAATTATGCGAAAACGTTACTTTGCAAAAAAAGTTCTCACGCACTACTATTAAGCGTCGCGACGTATACAAAAAATTGGGTATCACCTACTCGACGTATTTACATTTCTCACGTGTAATGTAAAGTCGAAGCAAGATAGGGGGGAGGAGAAATAGAACGAAAAAAAAAGGTAACTTTGCGCCTCTCTAGATGTTCCATATTTTTACTTCAATAGAGAAAGGATCTGATCGATATGTTAAAATAAACATAATTGACGAATACGGAGTGAAAATCGTTTATCATGGCTGTCAGAATGTTCTGTTGTCGACGATGCAATATGTAATTCTGGATTTGCGTCGCATTTTTATGAACCACCGTGACGGCCAACTCGGCTCGTAAATCAAATCGACAAGAGTATATGGCCAAGAATCAGGGCTTGTTATACCTCACCGTCGCTTTCTTTTCTGCGGAACATTTCTCCCTTGTTTCTTTTTACGCGATGCACAAAAAATAAACATGTTAAATTGATAGAACGTCGACCAGACAATGTGCAGGAGTGTATATGGTCAAGATTTCTTGCGTCACTCCCCTCTTGTTCATTCTTTTTTTTTTCAAGCACATTATTTTCTCCACTCGAATCTTTTACCCTCTGGCGATACATTTGTAAGTAAACAGCTCGTTCGTTACTCGAATAATAGAAAACAGTAGTGACAAGCTTGCCTGTCGAGTCGAAAAGTAGAGTACAAGCTTTTATACGTAAGACGGTATCTTTCTTCTTGTTTTCCCGCCATATATTTCTGTTTGGTACGATGTAAGTAATTCTTTTCAACCTCTTTAGAAGAGGTGATGAGCGTCCGATTGGGCTGTCCTCGTTTTTTATCATGAGCATATGAAACTTGATAGAGTCATCAATTAGATTATTAATAGTAAAATTTAATGAATGGGAGTCACGTTTGTATATTCTCAAAATCCTTTTTGAGAGAATTTTTTTCAGAAATCTAATCTGTGACGCCGCGAATATCACAGGTGTGATAAAATTATGTATTCAAGTTCAAAGTAATTTTTCATGAATAATTCCCGATCTGGTTTTACACATAATCCGTTTTGATGAGATCGTCGTTTTTTGAGAAGGGTGTAATAAAGATTTTTCCAGTTCTTAAAACATTTGACAAGATAATCTAAATGATCTTCGTTTAATAGATTTCCTCTAACTCGATCAGGTAGTGCTATGTTTTCCAAACTCGGGTACATGTTTTTGAGAGAGAACGGATTGTAATTAGCGACGGGGAAGAGGGGATTTTGACAATTTAGAAAAAACTGCACTTTGATAGCGTGACAAGTTGAAGTAGACATTGATGAATTTCAACTATCACTCTACGATAAATAAAACACAGAAAGGCGGAGAGCCGCTCTATTCAAAACATTCTAATACAATGATGTATACGCAACTGACATAATACCAGAAAAAAGGTAGAACATTCAATAAGATTAGAAAGTTAGAAGGATTGTGGGGGAACCCACTGAGGATCAGTACGGTCTGAACGTGACCAACCGACTCAGATAAAATATAGATTTTGCCCTTTTTCTTTCTTTCAACAAAGCAGCTGATGAGAGGAGTAACAACGGCCTCTTTTGCTCAAAAGTTTATTGGGAGAAAAAGCCCACTGTCCGCCGTTATTCGAACATATGTTGTGATTCCAAGATAGAGAGTGAGAGGTTGCGATCTACCTAGAAGAGTTCTGACTATTCAGCTACATAAATAAAATTAGATCGACTACGACGGGTTTCGCGTGAAGAGAACGATCGATTTAGCTTATGTAAGTGGCCGAGCATTCAGGAGCTGTAAAAACTGGTACAATAAGACGTCACGGCACTCCCCACGAGCTTATCTTTGGAGGGATGGGTCAAAAGAGAAGGCAGAAGATTTAGCAGTGCGCGAAATGTTGGAAGATTCGAGCTATCTTATAAGAATGATGGCCGTGGAAAGGTAGACGAACCCGACACTTGCGACTAAGAGAGTGAGCTTGCTGAGAAGGAAGTTAGACTGCACAGATCGTTGAAGGGCAATTTTTCTCCCCTACAAATCATCACAAATTTTATTGGAAAACTCATATTTTTCTCCTAACTTCTTTCTCATCTCTTTCGAACAATCCAGCATGTATCTCAGTATCCTTGAGCAGGACTATGTTACATAATGGATCTTCTCACCTCTATTCAAAATCATTCTGACACCATCTCCGCGTTCCGGCTCTTGTTTCTCTTCGCGTCAATAACATTACTTGCTTCTATGGGAACGTCCTTAACGAGTTCTCCGATAGACTCGCTACGGGCGCTCCTCCGTTTTCACTCGTCGCTATGTTTTTTGAACAAACTCAAATCCGATTTCCTTAATCGCAAAATTAAAAAAATTTCTCTCCGTAAAAACCGAAAAGCTCCTCATCCGGTCTCGAATCTCTTCTTTTTCAGGTAAATTTCATTCATCAAAAAATCTACTTCACTTGGAAATAGGCAGTTCCTTTATCAATTATTTCTCCATCTCGAGACTCGAGAACCTTTCTTCCTTCGCGATCTGTACGAAACCCTCCAACTTTCCATCATCATTCTCTCACCTGACGACTTCAACACTCGTGAAAGCTCGTGTCACCGAACTACCGCGCTTCAATAACATCTCTTTAGATATCAATCGGCGTTCCCTTCGAGAATTCTCGGCCAAACACCGGTCTGCTTTCCGTCGCCATCTTCATAGCATTGTATTGATCATAACCGTTTAGGGAGATCTCGTCAATTTTAAAATATTCCATAAATAGCGAACAAAGACCGACTTCTTGATAAGTTGAATGGAAATAATTATCGCATCCTCTCTTTCATGCAGCTAGGTGAATTACACTCGCTTCACCGTTGTCAATTCATTCATCGCTCACATGAACTTGATCAGTTTTTCTCGCCTCTCTCCTTCCTTTCTTCTTTTTCTTACTAATCTTTTTTTTCTGAAGAGTTTTTGTTCGCCATAGAATATTCACTCGTTCATCTGAAGATGCGCCACTCTCTCAACGCGAAACCCTTGATTTAATTTTGATGTACAGAAAAAGAGGACAGTTTTGAAAAATCTTAACCACCAGAAGGGACTTGGAGAAAATTTAAGTCAAGTAGGTCTGATGGAATTAAAAAATTTTGGAATTTCAAACCATATTTATGAGAAGGGGGGGGGGTACTTGTGATCATATTTCGACCGCATTGGGAGAGAGGAGAATTCCGGCCATTTTGTCCCGTAGAGTGGAGGAGGGGATTTGGAAACTGTTCGATCTCCGAACTATAGATATACCAGAGGAATGAAGATTTATTCTTAATGAAATCGAAAAACCCTCTATGAACTCGTAGGTCCTGCTCGCTTCAATAGAAGAGATCCCGCTTGCCCCGAACAAAGTGTGAGTTTCGAGTTTTCTCCATCATGAAGTTTTAAACGAGATTTCAGGGCTTCGCAAAAATTTTCCTCAATTTTGTTTCAACTTAAGAGTCTTATCGATGAGTGATCAAGTTTTTTACTTCGCCGTCTGTACTGTAGGCGCTGTTTGATTTTCCCTAACGCGAGAAAGAAAAAAGAAGTAAATTTCCCCACGATACGCATTGGTAGCTAAACACTTAAAAAAGATAGTAAAAACGTCAAAAATCGTCGCTATGCGAGTGATAAAGAATGCATCCAGCCGAAATAGAAAATTTAATAGCCGCGGTAACCGGTATTTAAAATGGTCCTTTGCAATTTCAATTAAAACCCTCGTGGAAGCTTTTTGAGGCAGACGGACGTATTTACCGGAAATATTCTCTCCTTTTCGACCGAGTACTGGAGTGATATTTGACAAAACGCTTTCCAACTTTCTCGGCGTTCATATTTTCTTTCTTCGTTGTCGTCGCTATCGCTTTTATTTTTAATGGTCGCCGCACAATTCTCCAAACCGAGAATATTAACTCTTAATTGCGCTGTACACGTCACTCGAAATGGAATTTTCGCTTAATTTTTCTCTTTTCCTTATTGCCAACTTCGCGTCTATATAGAAAAGGATATTTTTGGAATTCACGAAGAATTTTGCGAGCCACCACAGCTGATTGAAGAGGTAAGAAAATGATGTGATGTTTGAGTCTTCAATAAATTCGAAGAAGAAATACACTTCGCAGATTACTTACGTTTTAATGAAATCACCTTCAAACAGTACTGCGAATATAGTGCAACCAACAAATTTTTATTTTATACCGTCTGCAAAATGCTGATGTTACTTCTATGTGTATTTTTAGGCTATTGCCTCGTAGTGAGTTTTCCCTCCCGGCTTTTGTCGTCCGTTCGTATGCGACCTGCAAAAATGCACCAAGTCGTCGTCAGACCCCCATTTTTTCCTTGATGGAATAATCTGTTTTTCTTTATTCACTTAGGACATTTTTCACCTTTTATGTTTCAACAAACAGTTACGCGTACGTTTGTGAGTGCACAGCATCCCTCGTTCTGTTCAGTATAGGTAGATACTTCTATGTTATTCTCTATTCCATTTTCCCATTTCGGTAACACTAGCTCGTCTCCGTTCTCTTCTTATTTTCGCTACTTAGGGGATTCATGCTGCAATATGTGACTCTCTTCAAATATGTAAATTGTATACTGCGGAAATGTTACCCCGAAGAAGCACCTATGTTATTGCTAATATTCATTTCTTTCATTTTAGTCGTCTCTCATTAATAGAAGAAAAGTTCAGTTTTTGTTTTTTGTTTTTTCGAGAAAATCTGCAAGTATCTGACCATTTGCTGCCTGGTACAAACTTTGGAGAAATCAGACCAATAATGGACTTAGATCGATTAAAAATAAATCTGTGCCCCGATTCTCCTTAAGCCCGCCTCATGTATCATCATTTCTTTGTGGTCTACACTCTCCTCCTTCCAGAAATTACTGCAATTCAGGTAGATAGATACAATTTAATAGTTTAACAAGTTTTCTCGTGCTCTGTACTCGCGAACTGCCGTTCCTTCTACTCTGTATTCATGTCCTTCCTATTTGCAATTCGTTACATTGTATTATCGTTGTGAGCAATAGCCTAATTGATGTATTTATGTTTTTACGTCACCATGTAAGAGTTTTCAATTTTTCCACCTGTATTCGGACAAAAGCTTCAAAGTTCATTTTTCGGTCGACAACATTTTTGTTAAAAAATTTCGAATAGAACTTGATATTGTGTTAGACCATAACAACTTACAATTTCGCCCCCAATATCTTTGATATGTACTAAGTATGAGGAACGAAGGCTTTTCAACATATTGCGTCTTATAACTGAGTAATAAATTGAGATTAAGTACACGAGCAGATTGTTCCAGATGGTCGAAGTTGTGCAGGAAGAGTTGCTCGCTCAAAAACGTTCTTCCTTTCGCTTTTTCAGACGGTCGATGTACCCTCGTATAAACGACATGTTTATGGGCTAGAGATACTGCAGTACAAATTTGTATCGTCTTCGAGACTCATATCGTGTATTAAAATTTCCCGTTTTTGAGCGCTGGAAAACCCGAATGTATCTGCACCTCTTATCGATGCACTTAATTTTGGACTTAATGCGCTATTAATGTTCGCCCAGTACGGATATGATGTTACTCGCATTTTTATCTGCAACACCTCAAGAATAGTTTGAGTTTTCACGATTAGAGATTCCTGAACGCACGTTACTCGTCGCGTCTTCCATCGTTATCTTTTTATTTTACTCCAGGACTCCCTTTCTCAGTGAACTTTTTTTTTCTTTTTTTCATTTGAAAATTGAAAATTTTGCCGCGTTCGTATTCGAGGAATCATTTGTGTCGAGTAAACTCGCAACGATAACACGTTGATATGAACTCGTGTAAAAAGAAAAGCGGAATTACGTTTTTGTATCTCCCGCACCAAGACACGTTCGTCTAGAGAAGAAAAGAACTCATTCGATGTGTTCGACATCTCGACAATACCGGTATATACTTTCATATGAAGATAAATTCTTCTATATAACCTTTTCAAACTAATCTCAGACTTTTCCAGGAGTAGAATTCGAGTGCCGGGTATATCGAGAAGTAAATACTAAAGCGAAGACAAGTAAATCCTATCAATGAATTCAAACAATGGCGCGAGAAAACGAAATAGATGCTGCGAGAGTAGAATACGCGTCAATAATAATGATAGCGTAGTAGCAGGTTTGATTGTCTCTTCCTTGAAAACGTGTTCGAAATTAATAGTGGGATTCAGTCGTCAGGCTCAGTATCGACGTATACTCGAATTTATCGCCATTAGTTTATAACCGCAACAAAGGCTGAAAATTTTTCGCCACCAATTTTTCTTACAAAGATATACACAGCGGATAAATCCTCTCTAAGGGACTATCTCTGGAATATATAATAAAGTTGGAAACTTTTGAGGAGAGAGAGGGGAAAAAAAGAGGAAATTTTAAAGACACCACATGTGGGGAATTTTAAAATTTGGAATTTAATTCAAGAATTTGTCTTCGTTTTTACGAAATATTTCCTTATTTCTTGTTTATCATTTGCAAATTTCATACTTCTTTAATCCTATTCGAGTAATAATTTCAGAAGTTCTTAAAATATTTACATACTTTGACTTTTCTATTCAATTTGTTTACTTTTTTTTTTTTTGGAGGATACGAGTAGTAACGGTAAGCTCCTGTGAATAGCAAAGACTGTGTCTCTTTTTTTGTATTACCTACGCACTTGGAATTTAGGGGAGAGAAAATATACCGAACGCGCGTAATTTTTTTTTTTTTTTTTCCGAGCCAAATTCGTCTCATGAATATTCCTTAACCTATTCTAGATCTCGTTTTTGTATTATCGTTTTTGATACCTACTGCTTCAATAAAGATTTTTTTCCCTGTTTGTTGGAAACTCTTCCGGTTGTCTTCGTTTCTTTCATTTACATACCTGCGCTGCATTAACTTCGACTTTAAATTTCAATATAACTACACTGAACGATACGGCTTTCTTTTTACGTGGAAACTCGTTTTCTGATTGTCTACTCAGGCTTAATTCGTTTACAATATGTACATACTATTGGCACAAAGCGTTCATTTGACGTTCTAAATGACGGATTATACTGTATCAGTATCGCATAAAATGGTCTCCTCTGAACGGCAAGCGTTTTGCATCTGATAAATATGTTCTGGCTTAGTCAAATAAGTAAATAGAGGTCATTTTTAATGTCTTTTTCACGACCCTATAAAATTGATCTTTCCTTCAATTCTGGTGAAGAATCCGAGTATATTTCCGGTGAAAAAATAGTATATTAATTTTGCATGATACAAAACAGTTTATAAAAGTAAAAATACCTTTTCCAAAAGGAGTCGAGAAAAAAATATTTTGAGTGTTATTACAGAAAATTAGAATCTATGAAACACTGTTTAATTGCAACAAATTTAATCAACTATCCATTTCAATTTTTGTGGCCTCAACGATCATACGACGACGAGTTAAGTATACTTACATTCTAATAATTACAAGATATAGCCTTTTTTCAATCAACTATCCTCCCCTGCTGTCTCATATAAAGCTCAATGACTGAGAAACAATATGAAACTCCAAGTCCCAAAGATAAATTAAACGAATCCGTTTCTCTAAGTTACGGCTATCCATAATATCCGTATACGCGAAAAAGACGAATACTTCGAATGGAGAGTAAACCTATTGCGTTGGATCAGTCTCCCTTTTCTGGGGAAGTTCTCCCTTCAATTGGGTTGGACCCTTCGCCCGTTTGGCTTCAGACCCGCGTTCTACAACCCTACAACAGTTAAGGGGTTGTTTGTGAGACTGAAGGACCCCATACCCATTGATGAGAGGAGTGGTGTTTATAAGTTGGAGTGTGGATATTGTGGAGACTTTTATATTGGTGAGACCAGCCGCCAGATGAAAGTTAGAGTAGCTGAGCACCTGAAGTCTTGGGAGAAGGGACGCTTAGGGGAGTCAGCTTTTGCTGATCATTTGATAAACAGTGGCTACAGCTTCCGTGAGGGATCCGAAAAGCTCCTCCATAAGGAGAATTCGTACCGAAAGCGCACCGCCCTCGAGTACATAGAGATAATGCGTCATCGCAACACTGACGGTATCACTGTACTCAACTCGTTCATTCCGGAGGATGGCCTGATCGAACTGGTCTATGATTCACACTGTGATTTCTCGTTTAGCCAATCTTAATACATTGTTCTTCTCCTCCGTTCGTCAGTTGCTTTCATTTCAGACTTGAAGATGGTTTATTAACCGAAAGCGCTCGTCGTTTTGTATTTTCTGCAGTTTGCAAGGTTTACTCTCCATTCGGAGTATTCGTCTTTTTCGCGTATATCCCAAAGATAAGTCGGAGCCCATATCTCCTACCTAGGAACCATAATTCATCTCATCTACCATGTATGTACATAGTTAAATGGTCGAAATTACTCTAAATCCCTTACTTGTATACAGGTATCGCTTAATAAGTTAATGGGATTTTTTTTTTTCAATCTTCCACTTGATGGACATCCCTCAAGCTCTCCTCCCTCGGGATGAAAATATAGAGCACTGGGGTCGGAATTTTTCTGAAGTCCCCCCTCTTCATAAACAGTTCGATGGTTGAAATTTTAACAGGAGACATGTTCTATGGGTGGTAATTTAAAAAAAATAGCAGTGTGGCGTCAGGTGAAAGCTAACCTATGACAGAAGAGGGACAAAAAATTTCAACTTTCAAGCCGTAATAATATACACGTACACTTGGGGTGAAACGTCAAAACATGTTGACTTTCAAGATATACGCTACAAATTGTGAAAAAACTCTTATATTTCCCCTCGAAGTTTCCTCCTACATCTTGTCATGTTGTTGAATTCATTCTCCTGATATTTTCGCTTCACATTTTCTGATTCCTCGCGGGTCAATGTATATTATTACATGCTTAAAGACTTGAGTATAAAACCTAAACAATAGGGTCAAAAAATAGCGATTCTACACAAATTGACAAATGCTACGCATAGAGATGCCATCGATTTCTTATTTTGTCCTATTTCTACGTTTCTGAAACGGATTAGAACAGGTTCGGATTTATTTTACGAGTAGGTTTCAGAATTTCAACAATTACTTATAAATGAATAATTAAAATGCTATTTTGACTAATCACTTAGAAGTAAAGTTTGCGAAGATATTCCACATCGTTACGGCGAATAACCTTGATTTTGTCGGAAGTTGGTTTGCAATCAGGGAATAATTAGGTACAATTGCGGGAGGATGGATCTCAAGTAGACCTCTCTAATGATATAAATATAATATAATTGCTTTGATCCGGATCTAGCAGTCTAGTCGCTCACCAGCATGAAAGATTTTCTCTATGCCGCACGTAGAAAAATGTTCGCTATAAATGACAAAGAGAAACAATTTGTCTGAAACGCTAGCGGAATTGACCCCGGGACTGTGAAAAATAGGGCCGTCAAGGGAGGAAAAGAAGAACGTTGATGAAATTCTTAAGATGTTCAATCATGGGCCTCCCTAAGATCCAGAACTTACGTCAGATAATTATCAACCGCATTACCGAAAAAACTTACAGGCTCTTGCTCAGGGAGCGAGAGTTGCGGGAAACCCGCGACTCATGGTTTAGGGTTAAAGATTCTAAGTTTATGTAGATTATACGGTATAATTTTTGATGTTTGGAATGATTTTGCAGAGACATAGAGGAACAAAGAATTTTTCTAACTCCCATAGAAGACGATATAGAGGAGCCAGGAATTTTCTTAAGTGCTATAGACGGCTATAGACGAGACAGGAATTTTTCCAAGTGCCAGCGTTGAATATTCGCGAAAATTTTTCAAGTCCCATAGAAGACTACAGAACAGCCGAAATTTTTCTAAGTTCCACGGATGACTATACAGGAGCCGTGAAAATTTTTCTAAGTCGCATAGAAGAACAAGAAATTTTTCTAAGTCACTATAGTAGCCGATAAAGGGGTATAGAAGAGCCCGGAATTCTCCAAGTCCCTATACTAGGCCACAGAAGGTCACGAAGTTTTTCTAAGTTCCAGCGTTACGCGCGTCAGCGTTACACCCCACAGCGTTATGCCCCCCGGCATTATGCGTACGCGGACAGAATTCCTCTGAGGGCACCCAGTACTAAACGGATGGTGGGTCTCCCGTCTCTAAGTTCTACAGATGACTATACAGGAGCTGCGAAAAATTTTTTAAGTCGCATAGAAGAGCTTGAAATTTTTCATAGTCACTTTACTAGCCAATAGAGGGGTATAGAAGGGCCCGGAATTTTTCCAAGTCCCTATACTAGCCCATAGAAGGCCACGAATTTTTCCAAGTCTCAGCGTTGCGCGCGTCAGCGTTACGCCCCACAGTGTTACGTCCCCCAGCGTTATGCCCGCAGCGTTATGCAGACGCGGAAAGAATTCCTCTGAGGGCCCCCAGAAACTAAACTGATGGTGGGTCTCCCGCCAAAATCCGCCCCTTTGAAGAGACCGTGCCCAGCGATAACTCCCCCTCTTCTTCCTCGTGACAGCCCTGGGGATAAGAAGTCAATAATACTGACATGTTTTTTTGTTGACTTCATGTCAGTCCTATGAAGTCAAGATAAGTCCCCATTGATTTGGCGAGTCGATTTCAGGAGCTGTAACTTTTTAATGAATAATTAGAATGGTACTTTGACTAAACACTTGGAAGTAAAGTTTACGAGGATATTCCACAACTTTACGACGTATAACCTTGATTTTATCGGAAATTGGTTTGCAATCATGGAATAATTATGGTACAATTGCGGGAGGATGGATCTCAAGTACACCCCTCTGATAATAAATACAACATAACTGCTTCGATTCAGATCTAGCAGTCTAGCAACTCATGAGGATGAAAGACTTTCTCTATGCCGCAAATAGAAAAATATTCGGTATCATTAACAAAGAGAAACAAATTGTCTGAAACGCTATAAAAATTTATCCCGAGACTGTGAAAAATAGGGCCACCAAGGGCGAAAAAGAAGGACGTTGAAAAAATTCCGAGCATTATCAATCATGGCCCTCTCCATGAGCTACAATTTACATCAGAAAATTCCTCAGTTGCTGTGCCGCAAACACAAACCCTTGGAAAAAACTGTACTCAAAGGTAAACTCCTTTTTACCACCTTCAAGAAAGGTCCGGGGTGAAGAATTCAATAATATAAAAATATTTTTTTGTTGACTTCATATCGGTCATCCCATCAAGTCATGATAGGTCCTCATAGATTTGGCGAGTAGATTTCAAAAGCGGTAACTTTTTAATGAATAATTAAATTGGCACTTTGACTAAACACTTGGAACTAAAATTTACGAAGATATTCCACATCTTTACGGCGAATGACTTTGATTTGATCGGAAATTGGTTTTCAATCAGGGAATAATTAAGGTACAATTGCGGGAGGATGGATCTCAAGTAGACCACTCCGATAATATAAATACAACCCAACTGCTTTGATCCGGATCTAGCAGACTAATTGCTCACCAGCATAAAAGATTTTCTCAATGCCGCACGTAGAAAAATGTTCGCCATCAATGACAAAGAGAAACAATTTGTCTGAAACGCTATCGGAATTAACCCCGGGACTGTCAAAAATAGGACCGTCAAGGGAGAAAATGAAGGATGATGATAAAATTCCGAAGATGTTCAATCATGGGCCTCCCTAAGATCCAGAACTTACGTCAGACAATTATCAACCGCATTACCGAAAAAACCTGCCCCTTTGAAGAGACCGTGCCCAGCGATAACTCCCCCTCTTCTTCCTCGTGACAGCCCTGGGGATAAGAAGTCAATAATATTGACATGTTTTTTTGTTGACTTCATGTCAGTCCCATGAGGTCGTGATAAATCCCCATTAATTTGGCGAGTCGATTTCAGAAGCTGTAATTTTATAATGAATAATTAAAATGGCACTTTGACTAAACACTTAGAAGTAAAGTTTACGAAGATATTCCTCATCTTTACGGCGAATAACCTTGGTTTTATCGGACATTGATTTACAATCAGGGAATAATTAGGTACTACTGCGGGAGGATAGATCCAACTAGACCTCTCTAATGATATAAATACAACATAACTGCTTTGATCCGGATCTAGCAGTCTAGTCGCTCACCACTAGCATGAAAGATAATCTCCATACCGCACATAGAAAAATGTTCGCTATCAATGACAAAGAAAAACAATTTGTCTGAAACGCTATAAGAATTTATACCGAGACTATGAAAAATAGGGCCGTCAAGGGTGAAAAAGAAGGACGTTGAAAAAATTCCGAGCATTATCAATCACGGCCCTCTCTAAGAGCTACAATTTATATCAGAAAATTCCTCAATCGCTGTACCGAAAACACAAACCCTTGGAAAAAACTGTACTTAAAGGTAAACTCCCCTTTTCCACCTTCGAGAAAGGTCCGGGGTGAAGAATTTAATAATATTAAAATGTTTTTTTGTTGACTTCATATCGGTCCCATCAAGTCGTCATAGGTCCCCATTGATTTTGCGAGCAGATTTCAGAAGCTGTAATTTTATAATGAATAATTAAATTGACACTTTGACTGAACACTTAGAAGTAGAGTTTACGAAGATATTCCACATCTTTACGGCGAATAACCATGATTTTATCGGAAATTGGCAATCAATGAGGGAATAATTAAGATACATTTGATGGAGGATGGATCTGATAATGTAAATACAACCCAACTGCTTTGATCCGGATCTAGCAGACTAATCGGTCACCAGCATGAACGATTTTCTCAATGCCGCACGTAGAAAAATGTTCGCCATCAATGACAAAGAGAAACAATTTGTCTGAAACGCTATCGGAATTAACCCCGGGACTGTGAAAAATAGGGCCGTCAAGGGTGAAAAAGAAGGATGATGATAAAATTCCGAAGATGTTCAATCATGGACCTCCCTAAGATCCAGAACTTACGTTAGACAATTATTAACCGCATTACCGAAAAAACCTGCCCCTTTGAAGAGACCGTGCCCAGCGATAACTCCCCCTCTTCTTCCTCGTGACAGCCCTGGGGATCAGAAGTCAATAATATTGACATGTTTTTTTGTTGACTTCATGTCAGTCCCATGAGGTCGTGATAAATCCCCATTAATTTGGCGAGTCGATTTCAGAAGCTGTAATTTTATAATGAATAATTAAAATGGCACTTTGACTAAACACTTAGAAGTAAAGTTTACGAAGATATTCCTCATCTTTACGGCGAATAACCTTGGTTTTATCGGACATTGATTTACAATCAGGGAATAATTAGGTACTACTGCGGGAGGATAGATCCAACTAGACCTCTCTAATGATATAAATACAACATAACTGCTTTGATCCGGATCTAGCAGTCTAGTCGCTCACCACTAGCATGAAAGATAATCTCCATACCGCACATAGAAAAAATAATGCTCGCTATCAATGACAAAGAAAAACAATTTGTCTGAAACGCTATAAGAATTTATACCGAGACTATGAAAAATAGGGCCGTCAAGGGTGAAAAAGAAGGACGTTGAAAAAATTCCGAGCATTATCAATCACGGCCCTCTCTAAGAGCTACAATTTACATCAGAAAATTCCTCAATCGCTGTACCGAAAACACAAACCCTTGGAAAAAACTGTACTTAAAGGTAAACTCCCCTTTTCCACCTTCGAGAAAGGTCCGGGGTGAAGAATTTAATAATATTAAAATGTTTTTTTGTTGACTTCATATCGGTCCCATCAAGTCGTCATAGGTCCCCATTGATTTTGCGAGCAGATTTCAGAAGCTGTAATTTTATAATGAATAATTAAAATGGCACTTTGACTAAACACTTAGAAGTAAAGTTTACGAAGATATTCCTCATCTTTACGGCGAATAACCATGATTTTATCGGAAATTGGCAATCAATGAGGGAATAATTAAGATACATTTGATGGAGGATGGATCTGATAATGTAAATACAACCCAACTGCTTTGATCCGGATCTAGCAGACTAATCGGTCACCAGCATGAACGATTTTCTCAATGCCGCACGTAGAAAAATGTTCGCCATCAATGACAAAGAGAAACAATTTGTCTGAAACGCTATCGGAATTAACCCCGGGACTGTGAAAAATAGGGCCGTCAAGGGTGAAAAAGAAGGATGATGATAAAATTCCGAAGATGTTCAATCATGGACCTCCCTAAGATCCAGAACTTACGTTAGACAATTATTAACCGCATTACCGAAAAAACCTGCCCCTTTGAAGAGACCGTGCCCAGCGATAACTCCCCCTCTTCTTCCTCGTGACAGCCCTGGGGATAAGAAGTCAATAATATTGACATGTTTTTTTGTTGACTTCATGTCAGTCCCATGAGGTCGTGATAAATCCCCATTAATTTGGCGAGTCGATTTCAGAAGCTGTAATTTTATAATGAATAATTAAAATGGCACTTTGACTAAACACTTAGAAGTAAAGTTTACGAAGATATTCCTCATCTTTACGGCGAATAACCTTGGTTTTATCGGACATTGATTTACAATCAGGGAATAATTAGGTACTACTGCGGGAGGATAGATCCAACTAGACCTCTCTAATGATATAAATACAACATAACTGCTTTGATCCGGATCTAGCAGTCTAGTCGCTCACCACTAGCATGAAAGATAATCTCCATACCGCACATAGAAAAATGTTCGCTATCAATGACAAAGAAAAACAATTTGTCTGAAACGCTATAAGAATTTATACCGAGACTATGAAAAATAGGGCCGTCAAGGGTGAAAAAGAAGGACGTTGAAAAAATTCCGAGCATTATCAATCACGGCCCTCTCTAAGAGCTACAATTTACATCAGAAAATTCCTCAATCGCTGTACCGAAAACACAAACCCTTGGAAAAAACTGTACTTAAAGGTAAACTCCCCTTTTCCACCTTCGAGAAAGGTCCGGGGTGAAGAATTTAATAATATTAAAATGTTTTTTTGTTGACTTCATATCGGTCCCATCAAGTCGTCATAGGTCCCCATTGATTTTGCGAGCAGATTTCAGAAGCTGTAATTTTATAATGAATAATTAAAATGGCACTTTGACTAAACACTTAGAAGTAAAGTTTACGAAGATATTCCTCATCTTTACGGCGAATAACCTTGGTTTTATCGGACATTGATTTACAATCAGGGAATAATTAGGTACTACTGCGGGAGGATAGATCCAACTAGACCTCTCTAATGATATAAATACAACATAACTGCTTTGATCCGGATCTAGCAGTCTAGTCGCTCACCACTAGCATGAAAGATAATCTCCATACCGCACATAGAAAAAATAATGCTCGCTATCAATGACAAAGAAAAACAATTTGTCTGAAACGCTATAAGAATTTATACCGAGACTATGAAAAATAGGGCCGTCAAGGGTGAAAAAGAAGGACGTTGAAAAAATTCCGAGCATTATCAATCACGGCCCTCTCTAAGAGCTACAATTTATATCAGAAAATTCCTCAATCGCTGTACCGAAAACACAAACCCTTGGAAAAAACTGTACTTAAAGGTAAACTCCCCTTTTCCACCTTCGAGAAAGGTCCGGGGTGAAGAATTTAATAATATTAAAATGTTTTTTTGTTGACTTCATATCGGTCCCATCAAGTCGTCATGGGTCCCCATTGATTTTGCGAGCAGATTTCAGAAGCTGTAATTTTATAATGAATAATTAAATTGACACTTTGACTGAACACTTAGAAGTAGAGTTTACGAAGATATTCCACATCTTTACGGCGAATAACCATGATTTTATCGGAAATTGGCAATCAATGAGGGAATAATTAAGATACATTTGATGGAGGATGGATCTGATAATGTAAATACAACCCAACTGCTTTGATCCGGATCTAGCAGACTAATCGGTCACCAGCATGAACGATTTTCTCAATGCCGCACGTAGAAAAATGTTCGCCATCAATGACAAAGAGAAACAATTTGTCTGAAACGCTATCGGAATTAACCCCGGGACTGTGAAAAATAGGGCCGTCAAGGGTGAAAAAGAAGGATGATGATAAAATTCCGAAGATGTTCAATCATGGACCTCCCTAAGATCCAGAACTTACGTTAGACAATTATTAACCGCATTACCGAAAAAACCTGCCCCTTTGAAGAGACCGTGCCCAGCGATAACTCCCCCTCTTCTTCCTCGTGACAGCCCTGGGGATAAGAAGTCAATAATATTGACATGTTTTTTTGTTGACTTCATGTCAGTCCCATGAGGTCGTGATAAATCCCCATTAATTTGGCGAGTCGATTTCAGAAGCTGTAATTTTATAATGAATAATTAAAATGGCACTTTGACTAAACACTTAGAAGTAAAGTTTACGAAGATATTCCTCATCTTTACGGCGAATAACCTTGGTTTTATCGGACATTGATTTACAATCAGGGAATAATTAGGTACTACTGCGGGAGGATAGATCCAACTAGACCTCTCTAATGATATAAATACAACATAACTGCTTTGATCCGGATCTAGCAGTCTAGTCGCTCACCACTAGCATGAAAGATAATCTCCATACCGCACATAGAAAAATGTTCGCTATCAATGACAAAGAAAAACAATTTGTCTGAAACGCTATAAGAATTTATACCGAGACTATGAAAAATAGGGCCGTCAAGGGTGAAAAAGAAGGACGTTGAAAAAATTCCGAGCATTATCAATCACGGCCCTCTCTAAGAGCTACAATTTACATCAGAAAATTCCTCAATCGCTGTACCGAAAACACAAACCCTTGGAAAAAACTGTACTTAAAGGTAAACTCCCCTTTTCCACCTTCGAGAAAGGTCCGGGGTGAAGAATTTAATAATATTAAAATGTTTTTTTGTTGACTTCATATCGGTCCCATCAAGTCGTCATAGGTCCCCATTGATTTTGCGAGCAGATTTCAGAAGCTGTAATTTTATAATGAATAATTAAAATGGCACTTTGACTAAACACTTAGAAGTAAAGTTTACGAAGATATTCCTCATCTTTACGGCGAATAACCTTGGTTTTATCGGACATTGATTTACAATCAGGGAATAATTAGGCACAACTGCGGGAGGATGGATCCAACTAGACCTCTCTAATGATATAAATACAACATAACTGCTTTGATCCGGATCTAGCGGTCTAGTCGCTCACCACCAGCATGAAAGATAATCTCCATGCCGCACATAGAAAAATGTTCGCTATCAATGACAAAGAGAAACAATTTGTCTGAAACGCTATAAAAATTTATCCCGAGACTATGAAAAACAGGTCCGTCAAGGGTGAAAAAGAAGGACGTTGAAAAAATTCCGAGCATTATCAATCATGGCCCTCTCTATGAGCTACAATTTAAATTAGAAAATTCCTCAATCGCTGTGCCGCAAACACAAACCCTTGGAAAAAACTGTACTCAAAGGTAAACTCCCTTTTACCACCTTCGAGAAAGGTTCGGGGTGAAGAATTCAATAATATTAAAATGTTTTTTTGTTGACTTCATATCGGTCCCATCAAGTCATGATAGGTCCTCATTGATTTGGCGAGTAGATTTCAAAAGGGGTAACTTTTTAGTGAATAATTAAATTGGCACTTTGAGTAAACACTTGGAACTAAAATTTACGAAGATATTCCACATCTTTACGGCGAATGACTTTGATTTGATCGGAAATTGGTTTTCAATCAGGGAATAATTAAGGTACAATTGCGGGAGGGTGAATCTCAAGTAGATCTCTTTGATATTAAATACAACATAACTGCTTTGATCCGGATCTAGCGGTGTAGTCGCTCACCATCATGGAAGGATTTCTGATGCGGAGAAAATGTTTGAGAATGGGGATGTAAGGTTTAATCTACTTGCGAGACTTTGAAGAATACCGATCATTCAGCTGTGTCATCTAATGAGAAGGAATAGGTTGTAATTGTGAGAGGACGAAGGCACTGCCCTACTTTTTGGACTTGAAGAATTTTCAGTGGGGTGGAGGAAATTCCGACTATCGAGTTATATCAGGATGAGATTTGAAAATTGTCAACCATTTATAGCTGTGTAGGATGGTACGAGAGTAAATTGGTTCCGAGGGAGCGAGAGCTCTGACCTATTTTGATGATTTCGGAAAATTTTGATCTTCGATCTTTTATGTCGGGCGAGGGACTTGAAAAATGTCAATCATTGAGCTATATCAGGAGGGGACTTGAAAGACTACAGAAGAAGGAAATCGCGTTCTCCAGGAAGGCGTACTCTTATTTACTTTTGAGACTTCGAAAAATTCTGATCGCATTGAACTTTAATTTTGGGAGCACGCCATAGAAAATGTCAACCATCTAGTTGCAGATAGAGATAAAGGAAATTTTGAGAAATTTCAAATTCTGAATTTTATAAAAAAGGAGGGGGACTTGGAAGAATTTCGACGGAACGGTCGATCCTAACCGATCACCGAGTTGACCTTAGTTGATGAGCTGTAAGTTTGTTCAAGTCCCACTCCTCGTAATTTATACCCTGAAAATCAAAATTCCTCCAAATGCGTAATTAGGTCGAGGCCAGAAAAATTTCCGACGGTAGGTACAAAAATGAATACGAAACAGATTCTCAGTTAATTACATCACTATGCTTACATGAACACTACTCAATATCCTTTTTTGATTTCCTTTTACCGCGTGGCTTTCCAAAACCAGAAATTCCATATGAGCTCGTTGTGGCACCATCAATTTGAACCGATTTCGTTGTATGCACTTCAATTTCATTGAATTACGACGCATGACCATCGAGTGATATGAGGTTTCCCTTAGGCCCATAAGTCCTGAAAAGTAGTATCAATTTACCAGTCGTCAAACATTTTTTTCATACGCATAAAAATGGATCTCATAATTATTACTCTTGGTTGATTTTGAACTAAAACGGTCACATTCGCTTGATATCTCCGACAAATCCTTCCATAAAAAAATGACTAAGACACTTTCAGTATATTCACTAACATGCTGTTGAGTCTAGCGATATGATATAGGTGCCCAAACTTGAACGCAGAACCACAATCTATAAGGACAGGTTTCAAGAGAAAATGTACACTTATACGAGTAAATCACTTTCAAGTTGAATGACGGTAAAAACTGAAAGATTTGTAGATTTTCACGCGCTCATACTCTTCAAACTGTTACAAATATTTGGTCCATTCTCGAGAGAAAATTAAAAAATAAGGTTGGTCGGTGAACACAAGTATTGCTAAATATTGCTCCTCTCGTATTACGATAACTTTTTCTTTTTTCAAATTGAAAAGAATCTGAAAACTTTATTCAGTATAATTGGTACTAACTTGAAGTCGCGCATATGATTGCCTATATCTTCCAAAAACCGCACGTCATTTTTTCGCACCCACAAAGCATAAAGAAAACCTCGACGTTGTAATTTCATCCGTAGTTCTTAAGAATATCTATAATTTACGGAAAAATTCAAGATTAAGTTATGTTCTCCGTGGATGATAACAAGAAAATATCGTGCCCAGATTTGCTCAAAATGGAAAAAAGTCAAAAATGGAGAGATCAGATTGAGTACGCTATAAATCTTTTCGTTCTCAAAAATATCAACCACGTTTTCGATAAACCATTTTTTCTTTTTTTTGCCTGCAACAGAACTCAAAACATGAGGCAAAACTGCGCCTCAAAGTCTGATGGATTTTCATTCAAAATACGAATCTGGAAAAATGACTTTTTCGTATACGAAGATACTCACGAAAAAAGGTATTTTTCTCCGAACTGCTGTTCTGAAACGCGAAGATCGAACTTTGCACAACAGAAAAGCCCAGCATATTTTTCGTGCGTAAGATCGTGACTCGTTCACAATTTGCTCAAAAACGAGAATTTTTTTTCGTACCCTGGGAATATTTGTAGAATTAGATCTTCATGCACTTTTGGATCTTTAGAAGAAAATGTCGCCATTTGGAACTAAAATAGATGCGGTAAATACAGCGTTTCCTAAAAGGAATGATTGTCGAAGGCAGGAAATGGATTGCAGCGTGGTACAATACGAGTTTCGCCTCTTCAAAGCGCACTACCGGTTAACACTTGCATGCACGTTGTGATTCAAATTACTATCGCTTTAAGATGCTTTCTAAAATTACGAGAAAGAATTTTTTTTTGCGAAGCCCCGGAATGGGGTCTTCCCAGTAATCTTTCGAAATATATCACTTTGCTAATTAAAAGATAAGAAAGAGGGAGGGATAAATACGGTCACGTTTCGAAAAAATAATGTTACACTTTTAATTCGTGCATTTAATTCACTTTCATACTCGTAAAAATATATCATCACTCACCTTTTACTGATCGAAAATTTGATCCGCGTTTGCTCAACCCAACAAGAGTGAATCAAATTTCGTATACATTATAAAGGTGGCGTTCACGAGATCAATATAAAAATTACCCATCTCATGAAAATTCGTTCATTTTGTTCCATCGAAATCAACACGTCAATAAAATTACGAACCACTATAAAAATTTAAATTAATTTACGTTATCCAAATCCTCTTGGCCATTCTGTACGTTTCATGGGACACTAATGGACGTCGAATCTTTGCTGGGTACGAAACATTTTTCCATGATCGATCCTCAAGCCTGTCAGACACTGCTTACCAGTCTTCAAAGGGTCACAACGAACACGCAGTACCGCACGTGTTGCCTCGTGGAGAAAAGAAGTTGTGAGCCTATTGTCTCTTATCTATGATTTCCTTTTCAATAGTCGACGTCACATTCTTATCGCTGTAGATTAAACGTGTTCTCGATACATTTCGTTGTCTCCGCGTCTATCGGAAATTTTATGCCATTCATTAGCGAATAATATGCGAGTAGACGCATAAAATCACCATTTACGAGTACCTCGTTCTATTTTCCTTTCTTTCTAGTCGCTCGGTTTTCGATCTCTTAGTAAAATCTTTTGTTATTAATACTTACGATACAATAATGAAGATTTATTTCTTCTCACCGACATGTTTCTCATATTATAATGTTGAAGGATCATCAGTGCGAAAATTTTTAATTCTGTCGTTAAAAAAAAAGTTTTCTAATAAAAATAAAAATAGAATTTTCACGCATCAAAGCGCACGTTCGTAAAATCCATTGAACTTGAGAATTTTTCAACGGAGATGTAGTGTTGAAAATCTCTCTAAATATTTCTACTTTGTAAAACTTTCTACTTGGATATAAATTTCTAGAGAAGCGATACATCAATGCATGACCCTTCTTTTGTATGATTTTCCCTTGATTCCTTTTCAGCTCTCCCTACCTGTTGAATCCAGATTCAGACATCAAAGAGTAAAATCTATTCGATATACTGAAATCAGTTTGTATTTCAGACTCGTTCTTTGCGGACAACTACTATCGTTATCGTTATTATTTAACATTTAGTCTTATTAATAATCGATCTGAAATCCCCACCCCTTTTTTACATTAGAAAAATTGAATTGAGAATCGAAACCACTGCACTGCGACTGTGCGTGCACTACCTTCCAAAAAATCAAGGACTTTTTTTTGTCACAGTCCTCCTTGTCTAAAAACACGACAAAGTTACCTTCATCGACTTTGGTTACTATCAACCGGCGCGGACAGAACTTGTTTTGCAAACCGTTGATCAAGATTCGAGTTTGAGGAGGCATAATCTCTGGAATATATGGTGCTTAAAGACCGGAGATCAAATCATTGAGGCCACTTTTGATAGAAAGCACGGCGATTGAATTGGTAGTTGCTTGTACTTTATCTGGAAGGGGGAAGCTGTGTTTCAAGCCTTTCTGAAGTAGATCCTTCTCTCCCCAGGAGTGAAAAGGTTGACTTGCAAAAGACTAAGCAGATAGGAAGGTGGAAGATGACCTTCGAAGCGGTATGAGAGTATTGGAGTTCGAGCTCTGCCTTCTCCTTCAATGTTGTGATCAAAACAAAGTCTGCAAATTGCAAACTCTGAATTTCCGGGTTAGATGGTTTCGTAAATGTATCAGGGCCGGTTGGGTGTCGAGTTTTCAATATGGAAGTATTGAGAGGAGTGGTGAATTTTTCGGGAAAAGTGCCTACGCCACTTTTTTTCGTTTTCTTCGCGGATAACACCGAAGGTGAAATTCGAGCCTGTGAAGTGGTACCTAGAATATTTTTGACCGTTAAGCTGTAATATATGAGGTAAAAAACTGATGAAAGTTATAGAGGCGGTTAAAAGTATCGATGAGTTAGAGAAGAAACTTGGAAAAATTACAAACGTGAGAGTATGACAAAAACTCCAAACACAAGGGAAGTACAAATAGGAGAGTGTGACGTCATCAAAGGATAATTTTATCCTGAAGTACAGGAGGGACTTTCAAAAATCAGAGCGTGATGTCAACGAAATTACAATAAAAGCATACAGGAAGGGGACTTCCAAGACTTCTAAAAATTTTAACTACTAGAAAGGTCTTTCAAAATAGATCATTGAAAACAGCGGAGATTGCGGGTCCTCGCTGCCATGGCTGCTAATTTTTTTTTCGCACGTCTTACTACAAAACGCGTTTTCATTCTCCAGCCTAGATAATTTTAACACATTATTTATCGAGAGAGACTAAGGAAATTTTCGACTCTGAACTGTAGATTCGAGAAAAAGTGCTGCAGAGACTTGGAGAAATGTCAAGCTTCGAACCTCCATAAGGGTGGGGAACTTGAAGACGTCATCAGCAAATTTAGGATTCTGTTTAACCCCTGTTGAGAAAAGAGGAATCATCTTCGAGCTGTACACAGGAAAAAGATCGTTATTGTGCTCGTTGGTAATACGTTTCTTAGGGAACTTGAAACAAGCTCCGAACTTTATGAAGGGAGAGATTTGAAGAAATTACGAGCATCAAGATTTATAGAAGAGAAGTTGTTGCGACATAAAAAGCTGAAGGAGGTTTTGAAACCATTGGGTAAAGATTCTTATCTTAAATTCTTCTAAAAGAGAGTCCGGGAAAAATAGCAAACAAGAGGATGAGACGTCAATAGTGATTATAATTTGATTCAGGAACTTATGGAGATTATAAGCAGTAGAAGCGCTTGACGTCTCATCAGGCAATGAAATCAAAAGAGGATACTTTTGGTTTAAATTTCAACACAGGTACAACTTACGAACGAGGTTGTGTGGGATATAGTCTCATCAGGATACGACGTCCATGATGATTGAAGGATTGAAGAGCAAAAGAGGAATAACTCACCTATTTTGAAAGAAAAACCTAAGAAAATTTTGTTTCAAGCCACACAAAAAGAGGATTCGAAAAATCTTAACTCAAGAACAGGACATGAGTCAATTATCGAGGGAAGAGGAGATGTAATACCCGTTATTCTTTTCCCTATTTTCATAATTTTTGTTTTCGTGTTCGTGGGTAATTTGATACTTTTTAGTTCGATAATCGCCTCCGACCAAAACATACTGAATTTCGTATATTTAATGTGCGCCTATAACGTGTCGAAAAAAAAAAATTGTTCATAAGTTCACACTGTAGAGGAAACCGACAAAATTGTAATTTTACGAGTTGACGTCACTGAGCCTAATATAACCCATTGTAAGCAGCAATAGTTATCTCTTCCATGGACGTACACATTGAGATATGACCGATACCAATGAAAAAACGAATCTTACAGAAATGATAGCGTTGATTCTTCAGCTTTCCAAAAAAGACTCGGTCACAAGAAATTTAGGCCTCCCGCACGAACGTCTATAAGATAGACTGGCTGGTTCTCTGATCTTTAGAAAACGAACATCTTTACCAGGAATTCCCCCCAAAAGACAGTGTTAATAGGAAATCTGTTTTATTGAGGGGTTTTTCGCGTCCTCCGTCAGCTCGGAGCTCGAAAATTCTCCAAGTCCCCTTCCTATTATATATAGTTCCAATGTCCGGACCAGTAACTTGCAATTTGATGACGTCATAGACCTGGTACGTCAACATTTTTCAGATCCTACGTGCCCCATACAACAGGTTCTCTGCCAGCCCTCATTCAACTCCGTTATTTCTGATTTCGTTGCTCTTTCGTATCTTTTGATGACATTTAAACTGTAGTTGATCTTTGAAGATTTATCGTGCTATTATGCGCGTTATATTTCTACGTGTAATTAAAATATCCCTACGTATTCGTTCACATTTTCCATTTTGTATATGGATTAGACTGTTATAGACTTTACAGGAGAAGACATTCATTAAATCTTTTGAGAAAATTTAAATATTTTTTAGTATCGAGGCAGTATTAAAATATAGTGATCAAATCAAGACGATTGAGAATAGACGAAAAATAAATATTGGACTGTTGTTTACTAATTTCAGCAAAGAAAAAAAGAAGTCTGAAATTCGAAAAAGAAAAAAATCTACTCATATCAGCAACTCCACGTGTATTCTCGTATACTTATGAGGTTCTATGGAACCATGCACATCATTAGTGACACCATTATTTTCCAGGATATTTATCAATTTTCTGACAGATCTGCGTGAACACCTTTTGTAATTTTCCTTATTGTACTCAGTGTTAAGTGGGAACACGCGTCGGAAAAACGCGTACAGAAGAGTATTTTTTGTTGGCGCGGACGACGCGTCGTAAAGAGAGCTAAATATTCGAACTCATATCGTCCATCACGAAATCAAAAGGAATGATGAATAAATTTATTTATTTTATTTTGACGTTGCAGACTATTGTTTCAGCGAGAAGCAATTCGAACCAGAAAAACGATGAGAAACCAAAATTTTTTGAGGATACTTTACACTCCCTTTACGGTGATGTCATATTTTCCAATGTGGTAAGAACGAGATCTGAAATTCCCATAATTAAACTTGAGAATTTACTCGTATCGTAATAATATTGTAAGTCTTAATTTTAGGTATTCCGACATGGTGACCGAAATGCAGTATTTTCCTTCCCAGAAGATCCTTATAAAGGGTATTTTTTAAGTGCTGGAGTGGGACAACTAGTGAAGGTATAAAATTATTTTCCATTCTGTATTCTTAATTTGCCTTATACCGAAGGAGTGGACTTGGTGACTAACAAAAATGTTGTACAGGCTGGTAAACAGCGTGCTCACCGATTAGGTGTTTGGACACGTGCACGATACGCCAATTTGACGGAAGCGAAACCTTATAGCCCTAACTATCTGAAAATAGTTAGTTCCGATGTTGAAAGAACAATCAACAGCGCGCAAATGTTTCTAGCCGGTTTGTATCCACCCAAATTCGACCAAGAAATTTGGAATGAAACGATTCCTTGGCAACCTATTGCAGTGCGCCAAATTCCTCCCTTTCAAGATAACGTAGGTATCTGAAAGAAAAATTTCAAAAAATCTTTTGAACCAAGAGTAACAGTGTGCTTATATTGTTTGAAAAATTTGAACAATTACCTAACTAATTAGGATAACATTGGCTTCAACTCACTTTCTCACTTTCTAATGTCATCAGAACTCCTTGCCTCCTGCACTCCTTTTCTGGATCTTGAATTATTATTTCGTTCATAAAAGCATACACTATATCACACACAGCTCTTTGCAAATAACTCCGTCCAATCAAATCCCCCATCGAGAAGCGAGAAGAAGAATAATTTTATATATATTTATCCTTCCAGCTTATCGGTTTGAGGGCCGCTTGTCCACGGTATAACATGGAAGTTGTTCAACATTTGACAGAAGCTCCTGAAATTAAATCATTCTACGATGATTATGGAACAGATTTCTTTGACTACATTGAAGAAAAGACAGGGATGAAAATTCCACGAGATAATGCTTTGCTAGCCATTCCCCCTCTCAGTGCACTATATGACACTCTACTGGTCCAGGTCTGTTAACATAAAGATACACCTATTATTGACGCATATTCAAACCTCGTTAAATCTACTCTCTTCTGATTGTTATTAGGAGCAACTCGGTTTGAAACATCCTGACTGGGCAATGGTTGTATATCCGGAACCTTTACATTCGTTACAGAAAATATACTTCAGAATACTAGCGTTTAACGACGTAACAAAACGTCTTAAAGGAGGTATTGCCATATTTTTCTACAGTAGATTATGGATATACGAGAAATATTAAAAATTTCACTACGCTTCTTCAAGGTCCTTTGATAAATGAGATAGTACAGTCGATGGTTAAAAAGCGTGAAAATTACACAGAATATTCGGAGAGGATATTTCAAATCTATTCAGGTCACGACAGTACTTTGGCAACTTTATTGCACAGTTTGGACATTTACGATGGTATTCCTCCACCCTACAGCGCAGCTTTATTCGTTGAGTTGAGACACAAGGATGGAGATTATTTCGTGACTGTAAGTTTTGACAATTCAAACTAGTATTGGAATCCTAAATTCAAGATTTGATGCACTCCAAAAGTGTAGGGGAATACCGGTATTGATGGAGATCGGATTAAAATGTTGGGAGGTAAAATACGTGAGTGTTCAAGTCAGTGGCGAATTAAGCCTTCTGCCGCTTCGAAGCATCTTCCAATGTGCCGCTCCTGTAAAGTGAATTTTTCAATTTTTTATTCTTCACACGCATAATTCATCATTTTTCGTTCGATTTGCCGCTGGAAGCACGTGCTTCCCGTGCTTCTAGGGTAATCTGCCACTGGTTTAAGTGATCTAGTAGATGTAGAATGGCATCATCAAACTTCTCGGGCTCCCTGCAAAATCTGAATTTTCGCGTACGGCAGATTTTTGAACGACAATGAATATAATACGTACACATTTACGCGGGTGCAGCTTTGCGAATTAGAATATCAGAAAAATATTAGAGAGACTCAAGCTCACTCTATACCTCTTCTCCAACCATTTCATTGAGAAAGTCAAGTCTGGTGATAATTAGGAACAGAATTCCAGCTCATCAGTCGTTTCACAATTCGATCGAAGTTTTCCTAAGCAAAAGTTCAAAATTTTCTTGCCTCTCGTCAAAGCGGCAAAGAAAAGTGATGATCTGGCGAAAGTAAGGTGATTTAGGTGACAGTCTTGCTAATCAGCAAGTGGCTGGATGAAGAAGATTGCGCAAAATATTGTTTTTCTTTTTTCGACTGATGCAACTGGTGCCAAAAATTCTGGAAATATGATTCCACCTAATGTTCGGATTTCAATAAAATTACATATAATTTCATATTTTTCCTCAGTTGATATACAGAAATTCAGAGGATCGAGAACCACTTTTGCTGGAGTTACCTAATTGCAAATATCCTTGCACGTTGGACGCATTCATCAAAGCTACATCTCCACGAATCCCGAGCAAATGGCAAGAAGAATGCAATAGCTCTAATCCTGATTATAACAAAATTTTGTTTTAGGATGACGACTCATTCTCAGAACAATCATGATTTCTTCAGTGATTAGTCTTGAACGAAAAGTATAGAATTTGAAAAAAAAAAAAAAAATTGTCTTTCGATATCAAAATGATTTTTTAAAATAAAATTTGCAGTATCGGAGTATGACTCCAAAAAGTGTAAGAGCTCATCATTTCCTTTTAATTTCTCCTGGAAAAGTTGCCGGCTAGACCGCAAAAAAAAAAAAAAAAAAAAACAATTGATATTGATCCAAATGAATTCAAAAAAGCTGTGCAGTAAATTTATTTTGAAAAAAATTTACAACCCACCATATGATGTAACTATTAGTTTTTGGGTATTGATAAACCTGAAAAAATTTGTCAATACAAAGTATGCTTAGACTGTATCGACGTGGAAGAATGATCTAGCAAACGACGTCATCTGTTCAGCTCAAATTATGATCTGATAAAAACGTATGATAAGCTATGCTGAGGCTCTAAAATACGTATTTTACGACTTAGAATGTAGGTAACGCGATATACGACTTCCATATCCGTCCGAGGTTACCCAACTGTTTCTCAACTATGGCGTACTTACTCAAGTTGGCACCTATCGATAGAGTGATCCCCATGTAAAATAAAATAAGCAAAATTGACCAAAATCGAAAAGTTGTGATAGGTACTTTTTGACCACTGTGTATAGTTTTGTGGGCCTGATTATCTTTCACTACCTGATAATAAATACTTCATAAAGTTGAAAAAAAAATCACAAAGCTCGTACAGAAATATTCAAAAATTTGGCGATACCATGATCTTTTCAATCGGCTTGAATTCTGTATTTTTATTGCTTGTTCTGGAAATTGTGGCGAAGGTGAATTCGAACCGAGGAGAGAAATCGCAATGTTATGAGGACACGTTGCAACCGACATACGGTAACGTAATTTTCTCCGCAATGGTGAGTTATGATCAGATAATTATCGTAAATGAGGTGCTTTAAGTTATCACACATACACAGACATGCAGTATCAAATTCAGTCTTCACATCTTTATCCAAAATTATTCTCTTCCAACATTTTTCAACATTTTTTTTTCCTACGTCGATCCTCCCAACGAACTCTTTCGACGTCTAAAATTTTCAAATTACTTCATTTTTCTTTAATTGTCTAGCCCTGTCCTAGAAGCATGCAAATCAGACTCGTACAGCTCCAAAAGCCTAACACGGTTTTACATAGCAAAAAAAAATGAGAATATTCTAATCCAAATGAACATTTTGTCACGAAAAAGAAGAGAGCAGAATACGATGTCCCAACACATGATTTGGTAGAGTACGCTTTTACCGACGGATAAAGATCTTTACCATCATTTTTTAAGAAAAGTTCCTGGTATAAAAGATCTGAGAGAAAATTTCACCTGACCTAATTTTGCAGTCATTCAGAAAATTTGTATCTTAATTCTTGGCATTTTATTTATGCTTATTATAAGGTTGGGACCACCTCTTGGAAAAAGCGTCACGTCATAACCGTCACAGCTTTTTTTCCACGCTTGATGACGTCATCAGTGATCTTCCAGCCTCGTAAACTAGCTCAACATACTCCTAATATATACAATATATACGAGTACATGTGGCAGGGAGAGCTAAACCGAGCCCGGAGAAAATTACGTCTTTTTTTTTTTTTTTTTTTTTGTACCCCATAATTTAATTCTAAGTCCGGGCTTCTTCAGAGGCTCCAATCTAGTTGAAGGTCCCATAAGACAGATTCTCTACTTGTCTCAATTTGTTAGTGACGGAGACCTGTGGCGTAAAAGGTAACTTGACCGCTAACTGGGAGCGCTTGTCAAAAATATGTGCCTACATGTTTGATAATAATATTTTGTTAGATAATGTGTATCTTATCTGCGAGTGGTGAACTCACAAAAACAGACAGGTCGCTACAATTTCACATAATCTTGAGTTGTCCGCGGGTTTTTAATCTTCAGAGAGAGAGAGAGAGAGAGAGAGAGAGAGAGAGAGAGAGAGAGAGAGAGAGAGAGAGAGAGAGAGAGAGAGAGAGAGGAAGCAGGGCGTAGTATGACGTCATAAGCATATAGCAGGCTCATACAAGGCTAAGAAATAATGGTGGAGGAGGACGTTTCTGTGACGTCATCGTGACCATTATAGATACATCAAAAGTCAATATGATCATGATCAGTAAAATCGACATAATTATTATATAGAAAAGTAGACCAACAACTTTAGGGAAGGGAGAGGCAAACATCTCAGAGCAAGCGAGCCCATCAGCTAATTAGCCTTCGAGATAGAGCCAGCAGATAAAATGC
The DNA here is from genome assembly GCA_035079385.1 of Aspidiotus rigidus. Taxonomy (NCBI): domain Eukaryota; kingdom Metazoa; phylum Arthropoda; class Insecta; order Hemiptera; family Diaspididae; genus Aspidiotus; species Aspidiotus rigidus. The sequence continues at coordinate 354,373 of JAVHKY010000023.1, forward strand.
TACACTTCGTGTCTTTGGAAGAGATATGTTAGCTCCTGAATTTTTTTTAGATATTTTGTACATATCAAAATCTGCTTCGACACTTTTCTGACACCTTCCATTTAAAAGCTATGGACGTGGGAGTTGCAAACAGATATGGCATGACAACGCTTCTCACGACGGGTGAAAATACTAATTCCTCTAATAGGGTGATCGAATTGTAATGGATATGCTGCGCTGCAGACTTACTGATCAAAAGTATTTGTAGAATGGTCCGATGAGGAAATTCTTCAAGCAAGACACCCAGCGGACTACTTCATTCAACTTACCAGGTATAATCACCGGATTTTGATTTTAGTTATTCCGGCATGGAGACAGATATGAGTTTTTCACTTGGCCAACTGATCCTTACCAAAATTATATGTTGCAAGCCGGGATTGGAGAATTGACCAAGGTATACCTGTACTCTGCCAACATAAAATTCACATCTCTTTCTCAAAGTATCATAGTACCAATTTCACTTTATCTCATTTGAAATATATACTCCCAGTTTAAATTCTATTCTTATTTTACAGGCAGGAAAACAACGTGCCTATCGTCTAGGTCAGTGGGCACAAAAATATTACGCTAAATACTTGGGTGGAGAACCATATAGAGCTAATGTTGTGAATATAACTAGTGCGGACCTCGACCGAAGCATGCGTTCTGCAGAATTGTTCCTAGCTGGTTTTTATCCTCCAAAATTTGAAAATGAAACTTGGAACAATGGCTTGGGCTTAGTGTGGCAACCCATACCAGTGTACACTATTCCATTGTATGAAGATAATGTAAATAAGTAGCGTTAGTAGATACATATATCATATTCATCCTGGCGCAGTCTGGCACAATCATGGATTTCTACATTTTTTGATCCAATATTTGAGGAAATTTAACACATTCAAAAATCCATCATTTTCTAAACCAATATTTTCAATGTATAAAAAATCACAAATTTCATCATTTTTTACCAAAATTTGACACATTCAAAAAATTATCAATTTCTTCATTTTTGAGTCAATATTTGAGAGAATTTGATACTTTCAATTCTATAAAAAATTCAGGTGAGATTTTCTTGTTTTCTGTAAGATTTTTAATTGTATATCATATTCATCCCTACGCAGTCTAGCAGAGTCACTGCTTTCTCCATTTTTAAGCTTATATTTGAGAGAATTGACATCCTGGCACACTCATATAGCACAACGGTTAAAAAGCCGATATTTCTTACCTTAAATTGATGCTTATCACTTACTTAGTCAAGAATTCAGGGGGTTACAGCCATCGCTCCAGGCAGGCTCTGGCGTTATTGATACTTTTTCTAAAAATTTTCATCTTTCAAAACACACGTGGGAATTGCAACCACATTTTTTCAATACTAGGAAATTCAACCTTCCTCTCTGCGTTTCACATGTAAGAGTTGAGACCACCAACGCTCACATTAAAAGGGTACACTGACTACTCGCAGATGAAGTTATGTGCGTTGTAGATCCGGTCAAGATGGGATAAAAAATTATCAACAAATTCTGTAGTGAACGGTTCTTGTTCCACCAGTCCGGAAATGTTCCTTCAGCTTATTATCTAGACGCTTCTACATTCTTCATCAGCTTACTGTACGCATTATCCACGCATTTGATCAGGGTTGTTTTATTGGATTTACAGTTAATCAGGACTTGTGCCTATTGTGCACGATATGATTTGGAAGTCTCTCTTCGTGTGAAGACATCAAACGAGAATAAGCACTTCTATAGAAAGTATGGTGCAACTTTGGACTACATCGAACGATACACCAAATTGAGCATTCCTCGAGATAACGCAGTGTTAGCCATAAACACCGTTTATTCACTATGTGACAGTTTGTTAGTAGAGGTAATGAAATATTTCTATTTTGATAACCCAAATTGACTTATTGACGCATTTATGCGCTCAACTCACCGTAAAAAATTACCATGATTTCTTTGTACTAGAAACAACTTGGTTTAAAACAACCGGAGTGGGCGAGGAAAATATTTCCAAACCCTTGTGAATTTTTCGAGGAATCATATTTCAAAGAACTGGCATTCAATGACGTTACCAAACGCTTGAAGGGAGGTAAGTCTACGTATTTATTGATACACTACTTTGTGAAAGTTCGATTTTTTCAACATCAGTTCTCATTTCAGCAAGGATTTGGCGAGGATATAGATAGTTTGCTGTAAAATAAGTGAGACTTATTGACGTGGACGTCAGTTATAGGGATTGAAAAAGATCGAGCTATTATACATTTCAGCGATCACGTTGAGATACTCAGGAACTTCTCGCTTCCTCGGTAGTCCATTCCAGTTAAGAGTGTCAGTAAATCGATGGCAATGCGGTATCAGTGGCGTGAAGGGAATTGCGAAATTCGCACTGAGAGCGTCGAGCAGCACGACGCTTCTCGTCTCTCATTGGCCATGAAATTGACGCACCAGAACTCACACGTTGTGGTCGCCTTTTGAATTACTGACTGGAATGGACTATAGGGAAGCACATTTTGAGAGTTCATAAATTCCTAAATTTTTTATGAAGTAGTAAAAGTTGTGTAATTTTCAAGAATAAGTGCATGGCGTATCTAGTCGAAGGGGGAACAAAACTGTTGAAACTCTATTTTTGCGCGGGTACCTACCTGAAATATTCGATTTTTCCATAGGAAATCAAATAAACTTAATTACTGTTATTGAACCTTGTGCTATTTCTTCAATTTCATTCTCGCTATAATTGTTCGCCACCTTGAGTTGAAATCAAGAACTAGACGATCGTCATGCATCGGAAAAATAATTAAAACTTGTTAATCTCTTGCCCAGGTCCATTAATGAAGCGTATAATTACCGACATGGTCCTCAAACGTAACAACAATTCCACTTTATTCATGGACATTTTTTCCGGTCAAGATAATACCATAGCCGTCATACTAAGTTTCTTGAACGTTTTTGACGGCACTCCTCCACCCTACAGTGCGACTGTATTGATAGAATTGCGGCAGAAGAACAGCGATTATTTTGTCACTGTAAGTATCGACACTGCTGTTCCACCACACTTATGTTCTTGTCGAATTGCGAACAAATCTTTCATTTTCAGGTATCGTACAAAACTTCAGAAAATGAAGCTCCAAATTTGTTAGAATTACCGAACTGTAAAAATCCATGTACATTGGACTCGTTCATTCAGGCCACCCTTCCACTTATTCCTGACGACTGGCAGAAAGATTGTAACGATTTAGGATTAGATTATAACAATCTTCTATTTGCATAACTTGTGAATATACCGATGGTCTCATGCATTCTTTACATAAGTAACGAAAACCTGATTTTACAGGAGAGCGTTTCAAAGTTTTTTGTAGGTTTCACATAAGTTTCACGCTTCCTACGCAATTTTCAATTTAAGGATTGTAATTCAAAAACTTTCAACATTCAGGAACCTGTGAGATGTTAAACAATTTGCTGGGTCATGAATCCACCATTTCTTGGATCATGTACCTACGCACTTATCACTTTTGGCTTGCGGAATTTATTTGAAACTAATGCACTTAGTACCTTTGGCTTGTGAAAATATTTGGAACGAATGCACTTAACTCTAGTGCGCATACAGCTTGAAACTGTATTCAACCCTTGCTGTCTTGTCTCGTTTACCCTTTTTTTTTCTCTAATTTTTTGTTATCTAGCTCTTGTGGGTATGAATAGAACCCTAACGTATATAGCCGATTGTGAAGAATGCGTGGAAATCATTCTACTGTCTGGGCTCTTCAGAAAAAAAGGGACAATCTTTATAGATCTCCTTTTATTTTCCAAAAATAGGCACTTCGAAAGAAGACCTGCTAAACGAAGAAGTTTCACGTCGAGGTCAAATGAAGTACAATGATATCTGATTGATTGTAACATTCTACGAGGAGCGAAAGGAGAAAAAGGAGTGCGACGGCGACCGATGGACGAGGATGAGAAAGGAAGTCTGGTCATCTCAGGTCACAGGCTACTGCTACCGACATAAGATAAAGAAAAAATTGTATCTTTTCATGTTCCAAGCATAAAGTCAAGATTTTTACTACGAGTACAACATTATAGGATTTCGGTGTTCAAAAGATAAAAGAGCACAGTGGTACGAGGTATAAAGGGTGAAAAAAAACAAGAGAAAAGGTGGAGAGAAAAAAGAAAAACACCCTCGCCGTAGGTATTCTGCAGAACACCTTCTTTACACGCACCAGGTATGGATGATTTTTTGTGTGGCGATACAGATTCCAGTACCGATATACCGGTAGTCTTAAGTGCGCTTAGCACCTTTATACAAGTGAAACTTATTGAAAGTTATTGAAACTGTACTTATAACCAATACGCACTAGTCACCCATGGGGGCAAGATTGAAAAATTAAAAATTTTTCGACGCAGTTCGATAATTTACATTATTCAGGACCTATCTCTGCTCTTAATTCACATAAAGAAGTGTGCAGGAAGCCATGGATACAGAAGTTACGTCTTTATAACTTGAAATAATTATAGGTCAATTCTATAGGCGTATATATCATCAAACGTTTGTGAAAAAATTCGGGTTACCCCCTCTTAATATTGCTAACACTTTGGCCAATGTTGTTGCGGACCTCGAAATAAAAATTGGGCCTAGGGTTAATACTCAGAAAGCGTGTGCCGCCTTTGTCCGCGATACCCCCCTCCCTCGTATAAATGATCTGGCTTTTGAGGTGATTAAGAGGATCAAGAGGAAGGTCAGGGAGGAGAGCTTAACCATAACTAAGGCTGATAAAGGGAATGCCATTGTCGTTATGGATAAGTCCTCATACGTCTCCAAGGTCTATGACGTTCTCAACCAGTGTGGCGCCAAGGAAAATGCGGATTTCAATTTTCCAAATCACGTCAAAGAAGTTAGACGTGTCATAAACACGTGTCATAAACACGTGTGAATTCATTATTAAGACCCCTAAGCTTAAAAAAATGCTTCTTGAGCCCAATCCAGTGCCGCCTCTCTTGTACGGGCTACCTAAGGTTCATAAGAGGGACACCCCGATGCGGCCGGTCGTTTCTTTTGTGTCTTCCCCCACGTACTTCTTGGCGAAATTTTTGGACCGTTGGTTCAAATCTAGAGTGGAATTTGAGTCCTCCTACTCTGTGAAGAATTCGGTCTCTTTGGCTAATAAGCTTAAGGATGTCATTCTTCCGCCTGATTCAACCCTATGCTCCTTTGACGTTGTCGGCTTATTTCCGAGTATCCCCAGAGCTATTGCCATGCAACATATGGGAGACCTTTTGATCCAATCTAATATCTGTCACGAAGAGTTGGCAGAATTCTTTAATTTACTCAATATTTGTTGGTCTCCCAACTTTTGCAAATTTGAAGGAAAATTTTTCGAATTTCCTGAGGAGGTAGGTATCCCTATTGGCTCTCCTCTGGGTTCCCTCATTTCGGAGGTTTTCATGTCTAAATTTGAGCTTGATCTCTTTTCCCCTGGTCAGGGGTTTTTGGGTCATATATATTATTGGCACAGGTACGTCGATGATGTGTTGTGTTTGTGGACCGGTCAACGGGATCTCCTTTTGGAGTTTCTCAGGTATCTTAACAGTTTATATCCATCCATCAAATTTACGTTAGAAATAGGCGGTTCATCTATAAATTTTTTGGACCTCACTATCTCTAATAGAGAAGGTGCCCACGAATTCGCCATTTATAGAAAAGATACCTCGACCGATATTACTGTCCACGGCAGATCTTTCGGCCCGGTTGCTCACAAATATGCCGGTTTTAATAGTTATATCCACCGGTTGACGAGTATTCCATTAGGTCAGCTCGCTTTTCAACAGGAGCTTTTGACTATAAAGCACTTGGCCAGAGTGAACGAGATCAGCTTGGATATTGACCTGATGGTCCATAGGAAATTGACTCGGAAATGCCTTGATTCCATTACCTCCCTCCCCGTAATCCAGCGTCAGATAGTAGGAAACGTTGGATTAGGCTTCCGTTTTTGGGGAAATTCTCTTCCCAATTAGGTCGTGTCCTCCGGCCATTTGGGTTTCGGCCAGTGTTTTACAATCTGAACACTGTAAAAAGTTTGTTCGTCAAGTTAAAGGACCCTATCCCACTGGTCGAAAGAAGCGGGGTTTACAAAATTGAGTGTAATGATTGTAATGGAATCTATATAGGCGAGACTGGACGTCAGCTCAAAATTAGAATAGATGAGCATAGGAAGGCGTGGGAAAAGAAGAAATTGGGCGATTCAGCATTTGCGGACCATCTTATTACCACTGGCCATGGTTTTATAGAGGGATCTGAGTCCCTCCTCCATAGAGAGTCCTCGGCTTTCAAACGTACCGCGCTAGAACACATCGAAATTATTCGCCATCTGAATAACGATAACCTAAATGTGCTCAACAGGTACATACCTGATGAGGGTTTGATTGAATTAGTTTATGAGTATGATTCACATTGTGATGACTCGCTAGTTCAGTCATGTCCTCCTCGGTAGTTCTTGTTGTCGGCCGGAGTTGGTTCAGTTGCTTTCACGTCCCCGTTGACAATGGTTTTTTAATCGAAAGCGCTCCGGTGTATTTTCATTTCTGTGGCTTTATTCAAATTACTCCGTACGTTTTAATCGTCGAGTATGTCGTCGTTAGATGTTTCTGGTCATATTTTAGAGAACCGAATCAATTGTTTGTGAGTTTCTTGAATGGAAAGTTTCTTCGTTGATACTGGACAGAAATTAAAATCTACCCCTCTTGTTTCCGTAGTTCACGATGTGAGATTTGTTTTAAGGCGATGTTGAAGCTCTACTCAACTAACTATTGATCAAGAGTCTTTTGTCTCCGAGACCTGAGTTTAACGTTTCAAGTGATTGTCATTCATTTGCATATGCATTTAGTCGCGGTAGTTTCACTAAAATTGGTACAAGGTAAGACTGGGAAAAAGGAAATTCGCAATATTAGACTAGAAAAATTTCGGTAAATGCAAAAATTAGAGAAAATCTAGAAGCCCATAAAAATAAGCTGAAATATGAATTAGACCCATTAGTAGCGAGGGAGTAGAAACCCCTGCGATAATCAAAACGGTGAAGTTCAGCGACACGAAGAAAAATGCTCGCTCTCTGCTGAAACTATAAAAATAAAATTCAGCCTTATCCAGTATGATAAAGTGGTCCAAGCAACTATCAAAGATTCTAGACATGTCATCTAGGGTGATCTCGAACATCAGTATGAAACAAATTTTGCTCCAACACAACTATACGGCTAGGTATAAAATTACACAAGCCTCCTCTTCTAAAATGAGACCTTTTTTGTCGGCTTCGACCTAGCTAAATTCTAGCCAACAGGTTTCATCCCAACGCTGATTCTAATCCTTGTTATGTACTAAGAAATTCCTCAGATCACGCCTCTACCTATAGACTACAGAGTATCGCATTCCCGCTCAATTCTCAGTTCGTATCCTTCGACGTCAAAAGTATGCTTACCAAACTTTCCGTCTCACCCACACTGCATATTATGGTCGGTCATTTGCAACGGAAACAACTTTCTCTAGAAACTATCTAGGAATGCAAGGAACTTATTTTTATCTGTCTTCGTCATAAGCCCTGGGTTTTTGGGAAAGAAGTCTACAAATTTCCCAATTTCCTTTCTCCACTCTTGTGACTGGCGCCTTCAGGAACCACAAGGAAAGTGAACTGGTGACTCACAATCACGTACATTTCTGAAGTAAATATTTCGACGATATTGTATGTTTATGGCGAGGTACGGATACAGACCTGGAAACCTTCTTCCATAATCCAAAATCTTATCACTCCTCTATTTTTTCCACTATCGAAATTTTGTTAATCGCTTCAATTATCTGTCTCACAATTTCTTTAGTCGAACACTTTCACACTCTCCAGGCCGACCCCGCTGTTTGTTTGGTGTTTCCATCCGCTATAGGTCACTTCACCAAATTCTCCATCAGATAGCCGCCATAAATTCTGCAATCCATCACCTCGCTCTCTTTCGTTCATTCAACTCGAGTCTTCGATTCTGAAGCGTTGCGAAGATCAAACGCATCGCCAGGATAAACGATCGCGACAATCTCTGCCGCTTTGAAGAGAAAAAAATAGGTTCGGCTCCCCTTCGGAAGTATTTGCTGCTGAACTTCGCCGGTTCAACCCTACTCCCTACTATCTCTAGCCTCATGTCTTTCATGTCCCTTAAGGATTGCACATCAAAAATGTAAACTGCTGGTGCTTACCGAGTCTCATACAGGGAGGCCTCTCAATCTAAACCGGAAGAAAACTCGCTCAGCCACTGCAAGAGCACAACACGCTGAAGAAAACCACGATCCTCGAAGCTATCGACCTCCCTCACTCATCGATGTAAAAAAAAGTTCACTAATGAATCGTCTCGAAGAAACCGAATTTATTGCCGCTGAAGTCTCGGCCGGTTCGAACTCGCTCAATGATTTAGATTCGACGTTTATCAATCTATAGCTACCGTTTTGACATGACTGGCTGGTTGACCGTTTTCGTTCATTCATTTTCACTTTCGTTTTCTACTCGTCGAAGTTCTTGTTCGAAGTTTTTATCTGCTTTAGACTTGGTCCTGATAATGACCGGCTGCTGTTCCGATCGAATCCGGTCGCGTAGGTACTCAGAGCAGGCTTTGTTGCTAGGTACATTTTTTGAAAGAATATTTTGTACCCACTCAACTTTAATTTTTGTTACGTGCTTGTATTTTCGTTTCATTTATTTCTGTATGATGGCTTGTGGTCTGAAAATAAATCCTTACCCAATTCCTAATTTGTTCGTTTTTTGTAAGTGCTCAGGCATATTATGGAGCTAGGGAATACGAAGATCATCAGATCAGAAGAATGATACAATGGCTGCGCATGATTACAACGATTAACAATCATTGTACCAATGGTTTTAAAACGAAATAGCAGAGACGAAAATAGGAAAACTCGTATAATTCTGAAAGTAGGTAATGAGTCTATTTTTCTTAATTGTTTACGATTGTTGCCTAGAAAACAAAGGAAATTCAGTAAATTTTGCACCTATTCGTATTTTCGAATAAGCGCGTCCTACGACAGTCGTCATTTTTTCCAGAGATTAAAGAACGAACGTTTCTTATTAAGCAAATTCACTTCTCTGTAACAGAATTTCTGACGAATGTAAAAAGGCGATCTGGGACTTATCCCTCTATGCAATAAATAGGCGCAATTTCTTCCCGGAGCTTGAATGATACCAATTCGATTCTTGCAACGGATGAATTGAGCTGGAAGTGGATCTTGTTTTATAGTTTTGAAACCGATGAGATGAGTTTCTATAGTGGGCGGATTTTCTGATTCGTTTTCCAAGACTTTCTTTTTTTTAATATCATATTGACAGAGTTTCGCCGGTAGCAATGGATCACGACTTAAAAACTCGGATTCTAAGACAAACGTCGCTGTGCAAAGCATAATAAAAAACTAGATGAGGCAGAAATCCGAATTTTCTATGTGTTATTATACTTTTAAAAACTTACGATCGGGTCCGTGCATATCGAGAAATTTTCTCTCATATTTTTTTATGTAAGCGGGCTCGTGTGAGAACCACCACCATAGCAAGCCACCAGCTAAAATCGGTATCATGAAAATCATGTTTTATATCGTACAGTCTACGTTGAAAATTCACAATTTTAGAATTAGGTTGTCGTACACCCAAATGAAAAAGAAACGCACTTTTTTTCTATGTCACAATGAAATGACAACATTCACATTAGAAGCTCATCCAGAAGAAGGCCACATGTGAACAATATGTTCCAATTTCTTAGGTACCTACCCATTGTTTTCCAAGTTGAGCATCAATTAGTACTTTCTGTTTGTTACATTCTGAATTTTTGCGAACAGTAGCGTAAGCAAGAATGATTTTCGACTGCATTCCAATTGTTTATTGTATATTTTTTTAAAAGAGGAAATTACGAGTATTTCAGGGTGGGATTTTTTCGCACGGAATAAAAAGTTGAAAATCACGGAAAAAAGAGAACTTTCAGTAGTTAAGAAAAAAGTAAACATCAGAAAAGGTGCATGAACATAAAAGAAGTGCACGAAAAAACAAAAAAATTACGAAAAATTAAAACTTTTGACCAAAAAATTAATGTATATGTTACAGTTAAAACCCGAAATCAGTAAATTCTAAAATTCACTAGTCAAAACTAGTTGCCACAAATGACTTTAGTCAGAACTAGTTTCGACTAGTTAACTCTAGAATTTACCGTGACCCTCAGCGTTGGAGCTAGTTTTAACTTAAATAATTTCAGATAAAACTAGTTTTTACTAGTGAAAACTAGAATTGACTAGTAAAAAGTGAAATAGAGAAGAAATTATGATTGTCGGGGAACACTAGTTTTAACTAGTGAAAACAAGAAGGGTGAATCCAATCAGTAAAATGAATTTCTTCCCTAGTACAAATGTAATTGCATTTTTATCAAGGGTGTTGGAGCAATTTTTTTTAGAGGCCTCCGGAACGAATACAGAAAATGACTCTCCGACTCCGGTTGCCTCCAGTGGACACGTTTGGAGGCGTCTTCTGACCTCCAAAGTATGTCTCTGGAAGTACCTCAAAGTGCCTCCAGCGCAATTACTGAGATTGGAGAAAATGCCTCCGGAGGCACTGTCGAAGAAACCGAAGACGTCTTTGGAGACGCCTCCGAAGGCACTTGTAACGTTGATCAGTGTGACCAGATGTAGCATATTGGCCTACCAGTGTTGCCAGATGACAGATGATACTCACAAGGTGTATTTAAAACTTTGGCTTTTCTTCGAACCGAGCAGCGCTAGCATCAAAGTGGCTGAATGAGGGTTCGAGGAATAGAATACTGTTGAAAAAAGTGCCTCCTAAAGGATCTTTGGAAGCACCTCCAAGCCTCTAGGTGGAAGCAAGGTACCTCCGGAGGCAAAATGCTCCAGCCTTCAACATCTTGGTTTAAATCCTCACCATCTTCGCCTCATTGGAGGCGGAGGCAAGGTACCTCCAGAGACAAAATGCCTCCAGCCTCCAACACCCTTGAATTTTTATTTTTCACAAAGCTTGTTTGTACTTGAATGGTGTGCGTCAATTAGTCACTGTTAGGTTTGCTCTTGTAACGTTTATAGACCGACGAATTCGTATGATGTACGGTTTAATATGTGAATTAAGGAAGAAAAATTTAGAACTTTTTCGTATACTTTATTCCAGTGTGAGCTACTTATCCTCGAAGTTGAGCAGAACTACCAAATATCTACCAATTTGGCCGAAGTATGTCTGGAAATACCATCACCTTTTGAACTCGAACAATTTCAATTCATTTCAGTTATAACTAGAATTTACTGATGAATTCAAACAATTTTTTGTTTGCGGTCGTTGCGGCGCTCACCAACTGAAAAAAATTGAAAGCTTAAAATTTGCTGATTTTTCTCAGAGAAGAGGGGGTAAAAATTCATCAGACTGCTTACCCTAGGGCGACACTCGCGCCACGCCACTGGAATGAGAAAGAGATCCTCTTTCTGATGCCCATCAGACTGCGAGGATACGAATGCTACCAGTTCACACTTTCGAGGAGCCTATTAAGTGTGCCCTAAGATTGCACTAGACGGGTCTATATCAGATACTAAAGAAGTACCCCTTTCTCCACCCACCGTATGCTTTGCGACAAGACTGCATTAAACAAATTTCGATCGTTTTTAGCGGGGAACCCGCTATCCATTTTGTTAGGAGATTACATCCTCAGAAAACGTCCGCATCCGCGAAGTTAGTAACCTAAGGTTAGGTTAGGTTACGGGACTTGGAAGAATTTCGAGTCTCGAGCTATATATGAAAGGAGGGGGACTTAGAAGAATTTCGAGTTTCGAGCTATATATGATAGGAGGGGGACTTGGAAGAATTTCAAGTCTCGAGCTATATATGATAGGAGGGGGACTTAGAAGAATTTCAAGTCTCGAGCTATATATGATAGGAGGGGGACTTGGAAGAATTTCAAGTCTCGAGCTATATATGATAGGAGGGGGACTTAGAAGAATTTCAAGTCTCGAGCTATATATAATAGGGGGGGGGGACTTGGAAGAATTTTGACTTTCGAGCTACCGTCCGCCGTCCAACCAAAAACTTAGAAAAATTTTGAGACTCGAGCTATATATGATAGAAGGGGGACTTAGAAGAATTTCAAGTCTTGAGATATATATGATAGGAGGGGGACTTGGAAGAATCGTGACTTTCGAGCTATATATGATAGGAGGGGGACTTAGAAGATTTAGAAGAATTTCGAGTCTCGAGCTATATATGATAGAAGGGAATGTAGAATGATAATTTCGATTTGAATTATATGACAAGATTATCAACTCAGTTCCACACCACCTGAGAGGTCGAGTTAAGGAATTGCGGGTTCCCCGCTGCCATTGCAACGTCTGCAATGGCTTCTAATTTTTTTTTTTTTTTTTGTCAGAATACACTGAAAATTTTTTATATTTTTTGTTACAACTACTCAATATTACTTCGTTATAAAGGAGATTTCTTTTTTGTTCAAACGCCTTTTTCTTTTCGTGCAGTTTAATATTCCGGCTTGTTTCATGAGGGTGCCGTTCATCGTTATTCTGGAAAGTAGCGGTTTCGAAGGGAGACAGGGCTCTGAGTCAGTTTGGGGATTTGGAAAAATTACAACCACTGAATTGTGAACTGAGAAGTGAATTTACGAGCCGTAAGGTAGTGCGACAAACTGTGGATACCCCACAGTAGACAGATCAAAACAAGCTGGTTTGCTAAGCTTCTGGATTTGTATGTTTCTTATAGTCCTAACTTCTTGACGTTGATATCATCAGTATTATACCTTTTTATATTAGGCGTATTTTCTTTTTATAGCTGAGGGTGTGGAAAATCCCGGTTTAGCAGAGTAAAAACTGGACAAGACCTACAATCATAATTTAGGACTCGTGATAATCAATAATAACTAGCTAACTGGATTCAGAAGGTCATTAACCCTGGTCTAGTTCGAGGCAGGGGAAGTCTAGCTCTCACATCTAGCAAGGAAAAGGACTTGAAGGAACAAACACTAATACGAAATCTTGAATAGTAACCAGCAAAGTAATGAGTTTTGTTGGTTGACTTCGATTCGGAACTTAAGTAGATCCGAACCTGGGGTTCTCTTCAGTTACTTTCCACCTAACGGCAACAAAGAAAGCTTGCCATCAATCAAATTCGAGGTCAATAAACTCTAAGGTCAATAAACTCTGGTGGTAAAAACGCTGATGTTATGGGGGTCTCTTGAGGAACGCAGACCCTTACCGCATGTCTATAGACAGGCCTAGACCCACTGAGCGCGTGTTTTAAGAATGAACTAAGGTTTTTCTGACCTAGAAATCCATATTCACAAATCTTTATAGATTGGCCATACCACCTAAAAGAATGGTACTCCTTGAGCACCACCCAGTTTTCATTGGGAAGAAGCGAAGGCCTCGTATGGATCTAGGCGAGCGACCTTGGGAACTATTGGACAGTTGACTGAATATACCTGCACCTCAAAAAGAAATTCGAAGAGGTACACTAAATTTTATACTTATGCAGCTATTTGGCGGTAGAGGCTTGGCTTGAGGCGGTCTTGTTGGTAGCGACCTAGTCAACTGTAAGCACATGCGCATGGACCTCATGTTGGTTCAGTCGATGAATGGCGCCTGGTGACCAACGAGATTTCTTTTGATCAAGTCATTTGACTAGCATCATTTCTCCGACTCGAGGTGTGAACTTGACTGTGTCTCGAGGAGACCTATGTATCGCAACATGTTTCTTTCTCATGCGTTGAAGGTAGCTGTTGTGAAACACGCGTTGTTTAAACTTCTTTATAATGAGGTAGCAGTTTGAAAGCACTCCCATTCATGTTAGCGTTCTGTGCTTTATAGGCAGGTCTAGTAGTCGACGGTTCCAAATCCTCGAAGAAATGGATAAGGCCAGTTGGAAGGTATAATATATCGCTGATATAACAACACCGAAAATTAATATTTAGGAGAAGTCCAAAAGTTTCACCCCCAAACCTCTTCAAAGATTTTCGATATAGAAGATCTGAAAGAAGAGCCCTAAAAGTTCGAGAAAACTGAAAACTTTGTCGCCCAATTCACAGATTTCAAGAGAGGGACGACCAATAAAGGAGGGCAAGAAACTCAAAAAAAAAACACAGAGGAATTTAAGCCCCAGCTACCAATAGCTTTCCTTAGTAAAAATGTACGAGCAAATAAAACCCGAATAAGAGAAGGTGAAGATGTCGTTTATATTCAGATACAGTATAATTCTGGAATTTTCCCAAACCTTTTTTTTGACTCGAGTGCCCATTTATTCACATATTTTTGGTGCACGAATCCTTACCTCTACAAATTCAACAATCGTACAAAAGGAGGCATTTAGTCGAAAAATAGAACGAAAAAGATGCGTTACATATAACTACGTTTCCAATTTCTAACCCGAATAGGAAATGATAATAATAGAGTAATCAAACTTGTGAAGCAGCAGTGTGAATAAAGTTTACTTAGTATGAAAACCATGTAAACTTTGCTAAATCTCCATTAAATTAGAGAAACACGTCACACTTTGGCAATGCGTTCTTCGCATTTAGTCCTCCTTCTGCGTCGTATCGTCGTTCGAATTGCTATTTAGCCGACTAATTTTGAAATGAGCCTCGTATACAAAAGTATAACAGGCAAAGTCACGGCTACGATATTGTCTCACTGTTCGTATCCAACAACTCATATATTAATTACTTCTTGTTCGAACGGATTCCGTGTCGAAGAGGTGTAAAGAAAACTAGTATATACAAGAGAGTAAACGTGACTCGACTTTAAACGAGACTCCATGTTTACAAGTCGCTCCCTCGCGCTGATTCTTTCGCGATATAACTTGAGCATACTAATGCCGCGGGAACACGACCCCTCATTTGTACCTTTGAGGAATTGTTACGATACGTAAAGCACAATGTAGCTTTGATATTGGAATTTATGGTCTCTAATTAACGCAGTGAAGGCACGTGGACTAAATTTCATCAAAAAAATTATAACGCCCGGTAACCGAGAATTTTAATTTTGTAGTGAATTTATTGACCTTAAGTGATGTTTTGAACCTTCGTATCCCTGTAAAGAATATTTTGTGATGCTACTCCACCCAGGCTATATGATATAGGTAGCGAATATCAAATTTCTAGTTTCGAATAGAACAGGCTATTGTATAGAACATAAGTTACGAGTATAAGTCATTTTTACTCAAGGGAGAAGAAGAGAAAAGTTTGACGGCATTAATCCAAGTCTTGATTTTAGCACTTTTTTGGCTAGTTCATCAGGACTAATTTGAGAAGTTGTTATGGTTGGATTTCTGCGATTCGTACCAACACCAAAAAAGAAAAAAAACTGTACCTATACATTATCTTAATGAATAGCGATCTTCACGTCATGTACCTACCAACGTGAGTCTTTTGTATTATGAGTAAATTTTGAAGTTACATACATTTCACAATCGTGTTGATGTACAAGTAAATCTTCATCATTTCATCGCATCTTTATATCCTTTCATCGTCGAGCCAAATTGAGAGTACGAGGCTTCGAAGTTTAGGCTATCTATTACCCCGGGTCGCGAGGGTGTTATTTACATTTTTAAGTAGACCTATAAGGCTGGCGTCCCTCCAAAGGTTCATTCTAAGACGGTGAC
The DNA here is from genome assembly GCA_035079385.1 of Aspidiotus rigidus. Classification (NCBI taxonomy): domain Eukaryota; kingdom Metazoa; phylum Arthropoda; class Insecta; order Hemiptera; family Diaspididae; genus Aspidiotus; species Aspidiotus rigidus. Next base: position 370,046 of record JAVHKY010000023.1, read on the forward strand.
AAGATTTGCGAACGGAAATTTACATCGCTGCCCCGGACGCTACTTCATCGCCAACACAAGGGGCTTTCAGTAGGGAAAAAAAATACACTCGCACTCGCAGTCCCCGTACTAGCGCATAATCCGATAGCGCAAATACTTTTGTAACCGCATCGCAGTAAATCACAAACGTGTGGAAAAAGGTCTGCTGTCTGCTGGCGGTATTTATTGCACTTTGAGCAACGAGAACGGATACGAGCACGGACGGCGGCGCTTGTATGTGGATACTATGGGCACGCCTTTCGGAGCCTACGCGTAAATCGATCGCGAACCCGACCTTTACGAGTTGCAAATGATGTCAATTAGAGAAATTAAAATGAGCATAATGACGCGCCGCGTGCGTCAATGGTCAACGACACGTTTGCACCGACGAAAACAAGAGTGAATGTTGACACTCACGGAATGCATGGCCGACCCTCACACTTTTAACACAATACATACCGAAAAATTATATTAGACGAATACGTAGCTCTTTTTTTTTAACCACAAAAACTCTTTCGATTAGTTTTGAGATAGCCGACCATATCAAATGCAGCCAAAAAACTAGCCGTTGGCAGTGCGCCTGAAGTCTGTAGCTACTGGGTATTTTGTAGGTAATTCAAGTTTTATGAGATCGCTTGGCTGCAACCGCAAGCGTGGATCCAAGGGAGAAGGAGGAAATTTCTTCTCATAATCAGGAAAAATACAGAAAAATATCGAAAGCAACGCAAGTAATGTAGCTTTTTCTGTGCTTGCTTCATTTTGGAAGATAATTAACAGATGCGACTATCCACTCAAACCTCGTCCGCTTGCCTCTTCCACTAGTTTTTTGCAGCCGGACTTTTGCTAGCCCAAAAGAGTTTACAATTGATGTTATCGTGACTATCGATGATTACTAAAAGTTGATAATTATAGGTAATAAAATTATAACATTACATCGATTTTACAGATCATATTGACTTCTGATTTATCTATCTCGACTCTGATGAAGTCAATCGAAAGTTTTACTGTGTCCCCCACTCACTAATGTCATACAGCTCGAGAGTAGAAAATTTTTAAGTCCTTAAATTAGAGCAAGGTCATTGATGGGGTCGTAGTACAATCCCCTTCTACCAGCAGTGGGGGGGGGGGGGCTTTTTCAGAAATTTGGCGTGCGCCGTCCGCCGTCCGGCGAAAAACTTGGAAAAATTTCAACTCTCGAGCCATATAAGATAGGAGGGGGACTTGGAAAAAATTTCGACTCTCGAGCCATATATGATAAGAGGGGGACTTGGAAAAAATTTCGACTCTCGAGCTATATTCGATAGGAGGGGGACTTGGAAAAATTTCGACTCGCGAACTATATATGATAGGAGGGGGGGGGGGACTTGGAAAAAATTTGGACTCTTGAGCCGTATATGATAAGAGGGGGACTTGGAAAAATTTCGACTCTCGAGCTACATATGATGGGGGGGGGGGCTTGAAAAAATTTCACTCTCGAGCTATATATGATAGGAGGGGGACTTGGAAAAAATTTCGACTCTCGAGCCATATATGATAAGAGGGGGACCTGGAAAAAATTTCGACTCTCGAGCTATATTCGATAGGAGGGGGAATTGAAAAAATTTCGACTCGCGAACTATATATGATAGGAGGGGGACTTGAAAAAATTTCGACTCTCGAGCTATATATGATAGGGGGGGGACTTGAAAAAATTTCGCCTCTCGAGCCATATGTGATAAGAGGGGGACTTGGAAAAAAATTCGACTCTCGAGCTATATTCGATAGGAGGGGGACTTGGAAAAATTTCGACTCTCGAGCTATATGTGAGGGGGGGGGACTTGAAAAAATTTCACTCTCGAGCTATATATGATAGGAGAGGGACTTGGAAAAAATTTCGCCTCTCGAGCCATATGTGATAAGAGGGGGACTTGGAAAAAATTTCGACTCTCGAGCTATATTCGATAGGAGGGGGACTTGGAAAAATTTCGACTCTCGAGCTATATGTGATAGGGGGGGGGACTTGGAAAAAATTTCGCCTCTCGAGCCATATATGATAGGAGGGGGACTTGAAAAAATTTCGACTCTCGGGCTATATATGATAGGGGGGGGGGGACTTGGAAAAAATTTCGACTCTCGAGCTATATGTGATAGGAGGAAGACTTGGAAAAATTTCGACCCTCGAGCTATATATGATAGGAGGGGGACTTGAAATTTCGACTCTCGAGCCATATACGATAAGAGGGGGACCTGGAAAAAATTTCGACTCTCGAGCTATATTCGATAGGAGGGGGACTTGGAAAAATTTCGACTCTCGAGCTATATGTGATGGGGGGGGGGGGACTTGAAAAAATTTCACTCTCGAGCTATATATGATAGGAGAGGGACTTGGAAAAAATTTCGCCTCTCGAGCCATATGTGATAAGAGGGGGACTTGGAAAAAATTTCGACTCTCGAGCTATATTCGATAGGAGGGGGACTTGGAAAAATTTCGACTCTCGAGCTATATGTGATAGGGGGGGGGGGGACTTGAAAAAATTTCACTCTCGAGCTATATATGATGGGAGGGGGACTTGGAAAAAATTTCGCCTCTCGAGCCATATATGATAGGAGGGGGACTTGAAAAAATTTCGACTCTCGAGCTATATATGATAGGGGGGGGGGGGACTTGGAAAAAATTTCGACTCTCGAGCTATATGTGATAGGAGGAAGACTTGGAAAAATTTCGACCCTCGAGCTATATATGATAGGAGGGGGACTTGAAATTTCGACTCTCGAGCCATATACGATAAGAGGGGGACCTGGAAAAAATTTCGACTCTCGAGCTATATTCGATAGGAGGGGGACTTGAAAAAATTTCGACTCTCGAGCTATATATGATAGGGGGAAGACTTGGAAAAAATTTCGACTCTCGAGCTATATGTGATAGGCGGAAGACTTGGAAAAATTTCGACCCTCGAGCTATATATGATAGGAGGGTGACTTGGAAAACATTTCGACTCTCGAGCCATATATGATAAGAGGGGGACCTGGAAAAAATTTCGACTCTCGAGCTATATATGATAGGGGGGGGGGGACTTGAAAATTTCACTCTCGAACTATATATGATAGGAGGGGGACTTGGAAAACATTTCGACTCTCGAGCTATATATGATAGGGGGGGGGGGGGGACTTGAAAAAATTTCACTCTCGAGCTATATATGATAGGAGGGGGACTTGGAAAAAATTCCGCCTCTCGAGCCATATGTGATAAGAGGGGGACTTGGAAAAAATTTCGACTCTCGAGCTATATTCGATAGGTGGGGGACTTGGAAAAATTTCGACTCTCGAGCTATATGTGATAGGGGGGGGGGAAATTGAAAAAATTTCACTCTCGAGCTATATATGATAGGGGGGGGGGGGACTTGGAAAAAATTTCGACTCTCGAGCCATATATGATAAGAGGGGGACTTGGAAAAAATTTCGACTCTCGAGCTATATGTGATAGGAGGAAGACTTGGAAAAATTTCGACCCTCGAGCTATATATGATAGGAGGGGGACTTGGAAAAAATTTCGCCTCTCGAGCCATATATGATAGGAGGGGGACTTGAAAAAATTTCGACTCTCGAGCTATATATGATAGGGGGGGGGACTTGAAATTATTTCACTCTCGAACTATATATGATAGGAGGGGGACTTCGAAAAAATTTCGACTCTCGAGCCATATATGATAAGAGGGGGACTTGGAAAAAATTTCGACTCTCGAGCTATATGTAATAGGAGGAAGACTTGGAAAAATTTCGACCCTCGAGCTATATATGATAGGTGGGGGACTTGGAAAAAATGTCGACTGTCGGATCATATATGCTAGGAGAAGGATTTGAAAAAATTTCAATTCTCGAGCTATCATATATAGCTCCAGATTCGAGAAAATTTAGAGTTTCAAACTATATTATACTAGGCTTATAGTAGGTCTAGGCCTTCTTTATACAAGCTTTATCTAGGTCTAGGCTTCCTTGAATTTTCAACTCCAAATCCCATTTGACTCATAAAACAGGTTACCCACGTTCTTCGTTTAACTTCGTTAAGGAAGCCGTCGTTTTTTAACCTAGAGGTATCTCCAATATATGGTCGCTAAATTCCAAAAGTGGATACCCATGCTATAGAAGATCTGCCGCAACAGTTATGGGTACCGCTTCACGGCGAGGAAAACAATATTCACAGGATTAATCTACTAGTTGTTAAAATACTGACGATATTTTATTCGCGGCTATGCTTGAAGACGTCGCATCAATCATCAATTCGATACAACGCACCTGCGACATAATCACGATACGACGATATCCAGATATTTCGCACGAAAGCGCCAATTTCATCGCCGGGAAACCGCCTCTACGACTCCTCATAGTCGAGAGATCGGTTGCATGGCTTCTTCAACGCAATGAACCCGTGAAATGGTGGAACCACCTGACCACAATCGAATCAACCGAAGATGGCCTCATCCATAGAAACGATCCGATCAGTTTACCGGAAGTTTGAAGAATTCGGCGGGAGGACACTCTACGTCAGTGAAATAGGAATAGCAATTAGCCGAGAATAGCAAGTGGTCTCCTTTCCTGTTCCCCACCATCAAGTCCCGAGACTTCGTGCCCAGCTCCTGGAGCACTCAAGCCATCACCGGCCACGGAGTCTTCAAGGCTCCCCTCCTCAGGCGCGTAATCCTCACTGAAAGAAACGGCGAAGCACACGATGGCAGAATGCCTCAGCAATTCACGAATGGTCACCCCATTGATTGGAACGAGACTACCACACACCTTATCCGATACATGAAAAAGGTAACAACGCGGCTGCGGAGGATCGAAAATCCAAACTTCCGCGTAAAATGAAGAAGGAGGCAACCGAAGAAGAAGAAAAGAGGAGACGACAAACAGAAAGGCGGACTGAGAAAAGAGCGCTCGAGCTTGCCAGTTCCGCCCAATCCGGCTTGTGAACTCGTATCTACGGAAGTCCTCAAGAACCATTCACCGACGGAGAAATGGAAGAATCAAATAAATATATAAAATGTTTATCCTTATAAGATGTACACTATGCTGAGCACTGCCAGCAGCGGGGAGTAGGCAATAAATTAGAAATGGGAACCCCCCCCCCCAAAAAAAAAAAAGAAAAACAAGAAAAACAACCTAAGTTTAGTACTCTGCAGGCTAGTTGTCCGCATCCTTCTTCCAAGTCTTTAAATTAGGTCAAGGTCATTGATGACGTCATAGTAACGTTCCCTTCTACCAGCATATATTCGTAGCCTGCAGTACAAGGAGGGGGGTTGTTGGTAAATGAAAACCTCAGTGAGTGTTTCGTTTGAGTTTTTCATTTACCAACAACACCTCCTCCTTTAATATTACCCCGCACGCAAGTATTGTGTCTTTCGCTGTAGTACAAGTCCAGTATTCTGCAGGTTTGACTAACCACACACACTCCACTCGTCCACCTTCTTTTTACAAGTCCCAAGTAGGTCAAGGTTATTGATGACGTCATATTACGCCTCACCCCCCTATGTATAATAGTTTCAGAATGAAAAACGACAGCTTCCTTAACAAAGTAAGATAAAGTATTCAGGCAACTTACAGGCCTAATACAGCTCGAAAGTCAACATTTTAATCGGGAACCTGTTTTATTGGAGGTTCCAGCTGGCTGACCGGCAACCCTCCTCCTTCCATACATAGCTCGGAAGTCCAAATTTCAACAGGGAACCTGTTTATTTGGAGGTTTTTCGGAAAAATGTCCACCGTCCGGTCAGCAAAGCTGGGAGCTAAGAAATTTTCCAAGTCCCCCTCCTATAATATACAGCTAGGGAGAGGGGCCTGTGTCGTCACAGTTTGATGACATCATAAATCAGCCTTGTGATGTCATAATCTGATGACGTCATAAGTCAGTTTTTTTCAAGTTCCCCTCCTATTATATGTAGCTCCAAAGTCCGGGCCTGTTACGTCACAATGTGGTGACGTCGTAGATCAACCTTATGACGTCATAATCTACATTTTCCAAGTCCCCCTCTTATGATATAGAGCTAGGAGGAGGCGGCGTTTATGAGGTCACAGATCAGTTTTTTTCAAGTTCCCCTCCTATTATATATTATAGCTTCACATCACAATTTGATTATTTGATGACGTTATAAGTCAGCCAAGTCCCTCTCTTGGTATGATAGAACAAAGGAAATAATGAAAGAAAGATGCGCTAGACAGAATGACACAAATTACATCGCGTTTGCAATTTAGATAATTCTCTATCCTGTTCTTTGCTCTTTGGTTTCTTTTGTATCGAGTGATGTTTTTACATAGGACCAAAAATTTTCATTCATAGCTTAAAGGTTATACCCGAACCACACAAAAAAATCCTGAGAGTTTGAAAACGATCGGTCGGATGGTTCTCGAGATATAAGTGGACCGACAAACAAGACATACAAACTTTCTGGATTACCTAACCTTATAGCTCGGTATTTGAAACCTAACTCCTTCATTAGAGTAGGTCAGTTTTTACCGAACGGCGGATCGCCAAAATTTTCAAAAAGTCCCCTCCATGGACAGGTTTCCTATTAAAACGACGGTTTCCTTAATAAAGTTTAGCGAGGAACGCAGAGAACCTGTTCTACATAGGAAACAATATTGAGAACTGAACTCTGAATTGTAGTTTCAACGAGTCAACATTTTTTGAGTCCCCTTCAGAGAAAAGATATTCAACTTGGTTTGAGAGGCCACTGAGTGCTGTATAAGTTACTTATTTTACATTAGCATGAGAACCAAAGGAACCTGAAAACACCCAAATGACGTCGTAGAAACTTAATGGGAATACGAGACTTGGAATAATTTCGACTCTCGAGCTGTAATAATTGGGAAAAATTGGATTTAGAAGAAAATTCGAACTCCCAAGCTATGATATATGATAGAAGGGGGACTACATGATAGGAAAGGGACTTGGAAAAGTTTTTACTTTCAGACTATTATACACCATGATACAAGGGACTCAAAAAAACTTGAGACTCTTCAAGACTTTCAATTTGAATTCTCAATACCAAAACCACTTCGACCCATAAAACAGGTTCCCTGTGTAGGCATTTAACTTCGTTAAGGAAGCCGTTGCGTCGTTTTTGCAAGTCCGACTCCTTTATTAGAGTAGGTCAATTTTTGCGATGTTGACAAAATCAAGTGGTGAAATTTTGGAGGTTTTTCCAAGGGTAGTTTCAGTATTGTAAGCATTTAAAATTTCTTCACAGCCCCCTCTCTAAATTCAAGAAAAATAAAGAAAATCTGTACGTGCAGAAAGGTGGTGCTGTTTTGTTTGCATTTGCCCTCTTCCCCGAAATACTGGTCTAGATCCGCGTCTGCTCAACAGAAAGTATTCTGTCTTCATAATAGTCACTCCCGACGATGCTTCTCTCTTCAGGTTTATCTTTCGGTCCACGAATTCGTACTTGGATATATCACTCGCCAATCTTTTTTCTTTCACTCTCTTTCTTCCTAGCTCTCCAAATATTTTCCTTCGTTAACAATCTCTGTTCTCGTCCAACAAATTTTAACAAGGAACCTGTTTTAAGAGAAGTTATTTCGCGAGGACGGCAAACTAATCTAATTTGAGAACTAGGCCGACGTGGACAGAAGAAATTTCAACTTTTGTGATATAATAATATGATAGCAGCGGGTCATGTGAAAAATTCGAATAATAGAGTCAAATTTTTTAAAGTCCTCTTCCTATCATAAACAGCTCGGGAGTTGAAATTTTAGAGCACCTGTTCATTTCTATCCAAATTGTTTCTTGCCTTGTTTTTCGTGCCCGAAATCTGTTTGATGTGTGGATGGCGAAAAGGGAAAGAGCAGACGGGCAAATGTAATTATTAAGATGGTGGGAGAAGAATAAAAAACTTGAAAGAGATATTTAACATGTCTAAATTGACGAAAAGTTCGAATAGTGACGGATTCGTGTCTAGCCAACCACTCAATGCATTTCACTCATCGTCATACTCAGTCGCTCTTTCCCAACATGTTAAGTCGAGCAAAATTATTTTGCCACATTCGAGGTGCACAGACGTAATATGAAGTAATACATCAACGAATCATTTATCATGAAATTCGCTGTCATCGAAAGCTCTCAGTTGCAGTTTTTCGACTCAATTACTCTTCCTACAGTTTCGTGTTAATGTCAAAAATTCGCCTCAATTCCATACTAGTATTCATCTACCCGCGAAGCAAAACAATACTTCAACTTCAACCGGTACTTTCGAGTAGTGTTATAAAGCTCGTACGATGTTGAATGTGCAGCCATGTGCGCTCATCAACGTCAAACATTTGTAAATCAAGTCAACTCCGCGTATTCGTAATAATTCGAACATAATAATGTATAATATTAATACACGAAAAAATATTATAATTAACGAAAAATACAAAAGTACACATTATTTTTTCATATTCATTTCGTTCTATAATAATACACCTCCTGCTCATTACAATAAATGATAGAAAAAATATCTTTTGCTTTTCGTAATAATGTCAACTTCGTTTCCAAATAAACGAAAGAAAGAATCATTTTCCTTTTCCTGAAACGCTTAAAACGCGTAAATTGAAAGCGTGAAAATATTAAAGAGTGGTAAATATACGCGAACACTACCACGAGAAACAGGGAGGTAGTATATAACAAAACCGCGTTAACAATCGCGAGATTAGTCGAACCTCGCATTAAAACTAACAACGATTATTTTCAGTGTTTGCAACACAGTAAATTACATAAAACTATATCATACAAGGTAGTATAGTAGAATAAGTTTGTACAATCACAAATAAATATCTTTTCCTCTCTTTTCCCAGGAAAAAACTCATCGATTGGGTCTCAATCAAAAAGTCAGAACGAGTGCAACCCTGATAACAAGACCATATGGATGAGTGTCATCAATCGTGTACCGAAGTTATCGTACGTACTGTACGCAATGTGCAATACAATAACTAGGTATGCAATACGAATAGCTGTACCGCTCAGATCAGCAGAAGCAGCTAAATAATATAAAGAATTAAAGTTTGATGGTACTCCTGAATATCGTATACCAGGTGCACCATTTAGCGATGGCCCACGTACTTGCTCACTGGCAAATTCCTCCACATTGAGAAGAGAGTACGTACATTAGATTATTGCATTAATAACATAAAATATTCTGTTTCGCCCCGAATAAATTATTAGTAACCTTTTTGTTTGAATGATAATTTTATGATTAAGTTACAAGGAGGAAAAGGGGAGAAAAAAAAACAAGAAGACACAGACATCGAAATATTTCAAAAAAAAAAAAAAAAAAAATTCAAAAGAAAGGAGGAATAATACAAAATATTGAAATAACAAGGATTTTACCGAAATTGTGATTCTAAGTTCCGAGATGATACTGATAATAATGATGCGTACACGTGAAATATCATGTATCATGATGAAGCTTATTTTCTTTACTGATTACTTTTCTTTTTTCTTCAATTTATCATTTTTCGAATGCAAAACGGTAGTAGAAATCATATGGAGAAAGAAAAATTCAAAAATATACAACACTTTGAAGTAAAATATTACATATTTAAGCACACAGGAACTCGAATGTAAATTTGAAAAACAATTACTCAGATAACAATTACGACCTAAGATGATTTTATATCGTCTAGACTTCTCTTCTTAAGCAACGTAAGTGTATACTTTCCTGCAAATGAATAAAACGCACCATTATAAAATATTCTATCAATTACATGCAACGAGTAAATAGATTATCTTAAATTGAGAGGATCCCTCATTAACATTCGAAATACTCTGATTCCAAGACCAGTTTCTTGACCATGGACAGACTTACACTTTTCAACCTCTAAAATCGATTCTCCGAACTAATTAGAGATTGAGATTTCGGTACAGTTTCTTGACCATGGACAGACTTACACTTTTCAACCTCTAAAATCGATTCTCCGAACTAATTAGAGATTGAGATTTCGGTAGGAATAAAATGCAAAGGGTAGCGGAAATACGGCGAATTAGTCTGTAGTTTTCCATTACTAAAAGGGAGGGGAGCAACTATCCGGTGTGCTGGACACGGAGCTTTGAAAGGTTCATTAGTAGATAGTAACAAACAATCCAGTTTTTTTAGCAAACGACTTCCTTGGAGCTAATTTTCCTATTTTATTCGAACCGGGCGAATTGTAGGGTCGCTAGTATCGTCGATAAAGAAACTTGAAGACTCTAATGAAGAAACAGAAGAATTTAGTTTCATGTTCTGGGTAGAATCGACAAGACAATACGAGTAGAAATTAGTTCTTTCAAAAGTGCGATTTTAGCGCTGCCTACTTTAAATAATGAAGAAAAAGTTGAAGGTAAGAAAATTATATTTCCGATGAAAAATCAATTCTTGTATCCTACAGGCTATTCTTACAGGGTAGTAGAAAATGACAATAGAAGATCTGATCGCGAGGTGATTATGATTAATACAGAAAAATTGAGTAACAGATTCCATTCTTCATGAATTGCAGGCGCTGAAAATCAAGTTAATCGAATAGCTAGAGAAACCCTGGACTCACGAATAAAAAAGAAAACCCTTGACATAACTCTTCTATCAATCATCTACCCGTTTCTTTTTCATCGGATAAAAAAATAATGATAATTTTGAATAAATGTATCAAGATGAATCACGTCACACATCAACACCTGAAAGGGAAGGAAATCAAATCCTCCCTCCGAGACGAACATACGAATATCGAACAACCAGGGAGAAGTGACACACAAGACGCGAACGATTAAATGACTTCAAGTGATTCAGCTTACCTATCTTCAGGAGTGCGGGCTAAATACTCTCGCTCGATTAAACCTTCGATACGTTTCTTGATGATTACAGGATGTGGCATAAAACGACTCTTTAATTGTTCGGTCACCTCAGCTACCAAAACATTATGCTACGACGAAAACAAAGATACCAATAAAAAATTTGTCACTTAATTATTTCTCAATTAAGTATGTAGCGCATCTTACCGGCATTTTCTTTCTAGCCTTCATTATTCGAACAATGGCAGCTTCGATTTCGTGTTTACGATCTTCGTCGACTTTATTTCTAGTTTCTTTGCGCTCTGGTTCTGATTCGCCTTTGGCAGCGACCGTCTGAATTTTAACCCTGTACGCATAAATGTACAAGTAGTAAAATTCAGCTTTCAACAAAAAGAAATGGTATTACAAAATCCATCACATTTACCGATGTAATTTCGATGAAAACGAATCATTTACTGTAAATACATGATTTGCTTCGAATTCTTTCGATTTAGGTTGTTTGATTAGAATACGTTGCGTGGCTTTACCCAACGCTAATGACTGTAGCGCTCTGACTAAATCTTTTTCGGGAATTTCTGTTTCATTTTGTAATTCCTAAAAAATGAATGATACGCTTACTGTTAGGAAATAGTGATAAATCGAAATATCTGCACATCAGTGTAGTTCATACTTCGTAAGTCAGCTTCTCACGATTATTGAATAACATTAATATGCACATCTGATACGTTGACACACTAATAATGTGTTTGCGAGGCGCCGGGCTTGACTTGTCAACGGAAGACGACCCGAACGGTGAATTATTGGCGAATGTGGACGACGACGAAACTATCGACGAAGCTCCCGGAGTATTGAAAGTGGCAGCGGCATTGGCTGCAGCTGCCAAATCGCGAGGCGACTCGCCTTCGTCACGTCTGGGGCCGAAAAATACGGCATTTAAATCAGAATTACCCAACTGAGGCTGTAATGTGAGCTGTCGTCCACTGTGCTTTGCTAAATAAAATCTGCAATGAAAATTTACGCATAAAAATATCGTGAGTAAAACAGAGGCCTAGTCGAATTAGTGACGCAATTTTACCTTTTAAAAGCTTCGAAGGCAGAATTCGGTGCCACTGGTATATTACACTTCGTGGCACTCTGAGTGGGCCAAAATCCAGTGGTCAATACACGTACATTCAGATCGACATTATATAGGTTAACCTAAAATTGTTGTCAGTTTTATAACATATTATCACTATAGACAAGAAACAAAAATAATACTTGAGACTACTTACACTAGATGAGCTGACGTGTTCTTTAAATTCTTCGTTAATAGAATTCGAGACAGTCATATCTTTGAACATACCTTCTAATTTGGATGTGAACTGACAACCGCATTCAGTCTGTGAATTTGATGAATATTAAACATTCGATTATTATTATTATTATTATCAGCCTTTATTGGTAAATAATAATATATAAAAATACTTCTTGCCATGATTCAGGAACTAAATGGAAAAGGAAAAGAGAAAGGACTAACAATAAACCCGAACAAAACAAAGATTTTAATAAAAAAGGGAGAGAAAATAGAAATCAAAATAGACGGAAAAAGAATAGAAACAGAGGAGGAAGTGATATACTTGGGACAAAAAATATCTTTACAAAAGGGACACAAGGGAGAAGTAGAACGAAGAATCGCACTAGCATGGAATAAATTTTGGTCCCTCAAACACATAATAAAAGGTCCTTTCTCAATAAAACAAAAAATCCAAGTAATGAATACCTGTGTGCTGCCTACCCTAATATACGGCTCTCAAACCTGGCCACTAACAAAAGAAGAAGAAAGAAAAATTCGAGTCACCCAAAACAATATGGAAAGAAATATACTCAAAATCAAAAAAACAGACAAAATAAAGATAGAAACAATAAAAGCAAAAATGAAGGGAGGAACCGACTTCTTGAAAGCAGCAAAAAGAGCAAAATGGGACTGGGCGGGACATGTAGCAAACATTCGATACATGACTTCAAATATAATGAAGAAGTTTAGAACTAATATACCTTCAATTTTGAGATCATGTTCTTCTCACTATCATCGCTAACCGATTTATTTAATAGCAAACGTTTAGCCAAGTGCTGTTTGTAATAACGCTCGAATACATCTTTCTCTTGCAAGAATCTAAATAGAACCATGGTTTTGTCCAGAACAGTTTCAATTTCTTGTTCGGTCATCTAAAAAGAATTCAAGTATATTTACGATCATGTTTATGCAATGTGACGTATGATTATCAACGTGTTTCAAACTTACTCCTTTGACACCTTTCTTCAGTTTGTCATCGATAAACAACGATAAATATTCGGGTGATTTCTCGTTCAAGTTTAAGAAGTACTCAAAATCGGTTGAGATCATTTGTTTAAATATTTTATCATTCGAGAAAGATTTGTGTAAAAAGTGATCCATTCTGTCTTTCAAGTCTAGTAAACTCTGAAACAACAAATCAGGAAATTTTCTTCATTCTCGTTTCGTTTTCATAATACAGAACGTAGCACCACCTTACAATGGTATTTATAAGATCATACAATATAATTACGATTATAGATTCGATCAGTTTGAAGGGAATAAGAAGAGAGAGGTAACAAACTCAAAATGGGTTCCTAAACAAGAAGCTTCCTTGATTCACTTCAAAAGACGTATTTGACATGTTCAAACTTCTAATATGATTGAATAAGATTGTAGGATAAACATCACAGTACATCAATACAAACTCTTCTTGTCTGACGTAAAATCAAGATAATCAACCCAGAGAAGTTATAAGTGAGACGCTAGGAATGAATGGAGATGATAAAGATTCAACCTGCGAAACTGACGAGACGTTGTTTTCTGAACGTGCACTGAAGAATACAACGATTGTTAGTAAAGCCTAAAATACATGTGAGACGAAAGAACTTCAATCTATTGTAGAATTCATCCTTATAATTTTGGACTTGGACGCTTTTCTCTCTAGATACGTCTTCTCTCACATAAAATAAGCAACCAAATGGGTGAAAGGACAAAAGACGTTCTTCGCACACAGACCATTCCAACTATCTCTTTAGTTTACCTGAACAAATGAAATAGCATTTCCCGAGTCATCCTCTCGAACTAACGATTCTCCTTGTTCGCGTAAATATTTGCTGACGCAACTGGACATGATCTTCAAGCCATCTGCTACTCTTGAAAACAATTTATACATGCATGCTAAATCATCAGTTTTCTGGTTCTTTAGCATGTATATCACACCGGAATTCTCCATCTAAAAATAAAAATTCTCACAATATAATTTTCTTCAAACAGGGATTTCATCATCCAAAGCGTGAAAATAATCATACCTCTACAACGGTTTTCATATGTTTTTTAATTAGTTCTTGTTCAACGACATCAACGATTCTAGGTTCGGTCGTTTCATCTAGATAATGTTTAGCACGTCCAGCTTCTTCATTGATACGAGCTTCTACTTTCTTGATATACACAGAAGCGCTATTTTCGGCAAGAAATTTCTGACTCTCAACCTAAATGGAAATTCTTCAGTAGCTCTCAACAACTTCGTAAACAATCGTATTAAGATAAGAGGTCGAGGCGTACCTTGTAGAACTCGGCGGACTGTGATAAGAACGGTCTTTCAAAATCTTCTTCGTAAACGTTTCTTGAATTGATACCCAAACGCATCAACATTTGGCAGGCATTTTTAATCGCGCTACGATCAACTATTTCTCCTTTTCGTTCTTTCATGACCATATCAAGGAGCGTTTCACGCAGATGATCTCGAATACATCCATAGCGGATCACCTGAGAAGAACACTCATCAATTTATGCGAGGTTACACGAATAAAATGATACTCATATTCGAAGTATGCTTACTTGATCTCTGAATATGATTAATCCTAAATTATAAACATTGTCAACTTCATTTTGTTGAACATAAACTCGGTCTACATACATTAATATATCACGAATCATGACCATCGATGTTTGGTGATCACTCCACGCTTGATTTAGCGTATGTAGAAAATTATTATTCAACGATTTCAAAACGTCTTCCCTGACCTAAAACAAGAATTCATAAAATATGAGACCACAGTCGCGTTTATTGACTTCATGAATTAGTGATGTTCCGCACGGGAACGAAAATCTTGAAAGATTTTTCGTTATGATACCCACTTTAGTTTCTAGATGACTGGTGACAACTTCTTTTAAACCAGAATAGAGTCGTTCTCCATGTTTGTGTAACACCATCGTGTACGCATTTCGGTAGAGTTCTTCGAAACTCAATCCAGAATTGTTCTTCTTCTGAATCTCTTGAATCGCGTTCTTCAGTAAAGCCCATATATTGTCAACGAATTTTTCATCCATAGACATCTGCGGGTAGATGTGAAATGAATGTTGTCATTTCCGACTTATTCCGACGAATGATTACACAAGCTACGAGAAAATTATCATCTAGCATACTTACTGGGAAAGCTCGGATTCGCATTTTAGGTTCCTTCTTCGGCTGCGACGTTTTCATTTTGACTACTTAAAAATTTAAAACTAACAATCAAACAATTAAAATTTTAATCTAAAAATGATAAATGGGGGAAAGGAAATGTATATGAATAGAACGGTCAAAGTGTACGAGAATCGAGAAGGTAACCACGAGTTCTTCGATCGCGAGCGCAATTACTTCGTAGAAAACTACTCAATTTACGGAAAGATGGACAACCTCATTCTGTTCTGAAACTAATGTAAGCAGTTCACCACCTTTAGACTAACAAACATTTTCATCATCAGATAAATTCAGGTCTGAGTTGAACATTCATTCTCTATAAAAACTTGAGATTAAGCGATTGACAATGCCAATAGTAAAGAATGAATAGAAGTTGGATGAACAACAGAAAACAACGACATAGAAAAAATTCTCGATTATGATTGGACAAAATCTTTACAATGACGTCACAGCCAGGTGGTGCAGACGTCGATAAGCGTGGAGCTGTGTTACTGCGGAACTTTCTCCCTGCTTTTGGCCAATCGCGTGCACTCTGCAGGTTTCTTTTTGTCGCTCATACAAGAATAATTGTTTTTATGCGGTTCAATTAAAACTCGCATTGAGTGAAGTATCTCAAAACCTCTCCTTAAATTATTCGATGCCATAGTGCCATATCTACTAGAAAAATGGCTCTTGCTCTTTATGGGATAGATTTTCGAGGACAAGAACGTCTGCTGAAGGAATGCTATTTTCTTGAGGAACCACCAACAAAACTGTACAGCGCGCAAACATCCATGATTACCTTTGTATTCAGGGTATCTAACTGATACCACATCGAAGGGAAGTGATCCTTTGTATTCGTCGTGAAACGAACTTTTCTCTCCCTGTATGCATAATACATTAACACGACATGTACCTAAATGAAACACTAATTAGGAGTGATGGCCGGTTGGATCACAGATCATGATCAAACTGAAGACGAACATGACAGTGCAGGAGCTTTAGTTTACAGTCGACTCGTTTCTCTCATCAAGAAACTTGGTGTTCTCGAGCCGGCCCTCATTCGGGTCGCTCGAAAGATCAATGATAGAAGAACGAAGGACTATAGCTCCGTCCTCTCTACCTCAGCAACATCCCTTTGAATAACTTACACATACTACAGTTCTTTAATTATCGACCCACTTTTTATTTTGTGAGCACTATTAGAACCACCTTTTCAAAACTAGAAGATCTCATCATTCTGAATGAGAAGAGTGTTGTTGGCAGACTCTAAGAGGCGATGACTACTCTCTACCTATTTACATTGAAAACGTTGGAAGACTTGCAGATCAAGAATCTTCATGATGCGAGAAAGTTGGAAATCAACTTAAATCAAATGGAATTTCGAGTCCTTACTACGTTTATTTTCATAAATAATTCCCATTCAACTAAAGATTTGTAAACTCGTTCTGAGATAAGTATGAATCGCCCTCTTTAAAACAGTTCCTACTTTCGAAATTCGAACATATCTCTTCGAAAATAATCATGTACTCTAAAACTACTGCAAATGATATTCCCAACGACAATGGGTCCCTTCTCCAGCTCATGACTATTAACAATACAGATGGTCAAATTTCATTCAAATCTTCTATTCAACTGCTATCCTGTGTCAAATGAGAGGTACAATGAAAATGAAAATTTACTTTATTCGTAACTCGCTGCAATACGAAAATCAACTTACAAAACTAACGATATCATTAAGAGTAATAAAACATGAAGTCCATTAAATTTTTCTCTCCGAACAATTGAAACTTAATAATAGAAAAAAAAAAGTCCACGAACAAAATTCACAAAAGAAATACACGTACGAGGAAGATATTTAAAAATGATTAGCTCTTACAAAAATCGAAAAATAATAAGTAGGTATATATTATTCTGGAACCATTAAAAATCATCTTCGTACCATTCGTTAAGAGTGAACGAATAACTTGCAAAAGACGTACGTTGAAGATGAAAGAAAAAGAAAACAAAAAATTCGACACGACTGATTTAAGCAAATATTGACCATAAATGTCCAAAAAATAATCTGAACGTAGAAATAATTAAAGTTAATGAAAAATTAATGAGAACGAAATAATTGGGTACGTGAATAGTCTTTGAGGAACTTACAATCAATCAATCAGTACGTGAATTTAAATTTCACTTGAACCATATATCTCACTTTGACCTGCGCCACATCGTAAACAATGAATCTAAAAAATATTGTTGAGGAAATTTTGCACGTTTTAAATTTCAACGAGAATGAAAACAAATATTCCATCAAGTAAGCAGATGATTTCTCATTATAAATCTGAAATAAATAATCGAATACGTTCCACACCAATCGCACAAGTAAAATATTATGCAAAAAAGTTCATCAACCACAAGGGTAGTTTTAAAAGGATACTCATTGTACAAAAGGGACGTATCAGAATGCGGAGACGGAACGCCGGGACCACACGGAATCAAGACTCCATCATCGAGAACTTTCGTTATCTGTGGATCCGGATGAGTTTTTCCAATACCTTTCACGCTGTGTTTACCGTTTGGTAACTTCGATATCATTTCAGCGTGGTATAGTTCGTGCCTGAAGTAAAAACATACAAAAAAAAAAATTCATGAGCATGCATCCTAAATTTCAGCATCAATATCTCAATAAACATACTAACATATCTCCAAGAGCCACCTCGCATAAGAGTAACAATCCGGTATTGTTATTCGGACTAGCCATACAATAATTGGCTGATTTTGAAACCATATCGGCAAAATAGATACCTTTACCAAACATATAACCTGTGACTGGAGCCTCTGGTGGGGCGATACGAAGACCCTACAGTCGAAAGATGAACTTGAAGTTAGCAAAAGTTGACCACTGGAAGGAGAATATAGAATTAAACAAACCTGTGACAATATTCCAACAAAATTGGTCAATCTAGAACCGTGCCACAACAGCTTTCTATTATGTAGTTTTTTGAATGGACTGAAACGTTCATTTTCGCCTTCTCTTTCTACTTTGAAAATCTGAACGAGAAATACACAGTTCAATGAAAAAATCATCAAGTTCAACTCTTTTTCAATCATTTTCAGTACCTCCATGATTTCTAATTCGTAGTTTTTATGAGTTTCGGCGTGAGTGTTTTTCAAATATAATTTGAGAAGTTCGAATTCTGATTCCGTCGAGGTCATAGGGCGTAATTTAGCCTTCAGCTTCCGGTAGTGTGAGTCTATTTTACTAACAGGTTCTCCTTTTTCATCAGATTGGTTCAGCAGGGAATAAGCAACTTCAATTTCCATCAACGAATCCAACATCTCTGTTTTTTGCTGCAGAAATTGAACAAAATTATGAGTAGAAATAGGACGACGGGATTTGGACACTCTGTTGAGTCGCGAGGAAACAGCTCAACTATTTCCACGGATAGAATATTTCTTATGATTGAAATATCTTAGCGATATTTTCTCAATTTTCTAACAGAAAAATTACCTTAATAACATCCAAGTCATTCAATAAAGGTGGATTATCGATACCAAAATCGTGTGGAATCAAGGAGAAGAATTGATTAGTACAACTGATGACTGTCTTCTGATCAACTTCCATCTTCTGCTTTGTAAAGCAGTCTTGCAATTTTGTAAGAACCTGAAACGCCTCTCGGATTTGTTTCTTACTCAGTTTTCCCAACGGCATTTTTTCCAAATCGAGCTGAAATTCATACATTCGTTTACACTATTTTCTTTTAATAATGCTTACATGAAAAAATTTACTTACCTCCATTTCTTTCATGACGCTTTTCATCAAATTTATGTTGAATAATAGTTTGATAATTTCCTGGACAGGTTTCTCCAGTTTCGAGGGTATGTCATCAATTTTACCATCGACTTCATCATCCTACAATGAAGCTGATCTCGTAAAACCCACTTAAATGCAAGTATTTGAAAGTGAATGATTTAAATACTAACATCGTACGATACATCGACCCACACCATTCGGCCCGGAATTTTAGTAAAGTTTTTCCGATCCTCCCAAGTATTACCGGTTCGCTCGAAAAAATTTTTTTTGAAATTCTCAACAGCAACTTCTCGCGTGAAGTCTTCAACTTTGCTACCTCCAATGGTCGTACCGATCCGACCCCAGGATCTGAAGAGCCAATAGCTGAAATGAAGATTTCAAATCAGTACTTCAGAAAAAAGAAATAAGCCGAGTTGCAAAGGAGCACTCTCTAACGCTAGCGAAAAGGTACATGAAGTAATAACTTATGGAAAGTATGCACGATAACATGATTTGATTTGAGAAATGCTAACAAATCCATGATCACTTCTCATTTTTCAACAATATCGAGCAAATTGATTCGAGCGCAATTACAGAAAACCTAAATTAATAGGACAACATATTTCCGAATAATAAATTGAGAATATACATGAACTTACTGGTGACCAGATTTAGACGCCAATACTTGAAGTTTATAGTAGGAATTTTTGCCACTTTGTAAATCGGTTAGCGATAGAGAAGCGTTGTAAACATTGCCTCGTGGGTCACGATAAACTTCTGCTCTGTCATCTAACCCTGATTGTGGGTCAACAGCCAAGCCATTTTGTATTTTGAGTTTCACTGTTCCAGCGTGGGATTTATATCCTGAAAATTAAAACAGATCTCTCTTTTTCTGTGCGTAATGTTCAAGAAATCTAGTATTTCAAACTTTCAAACTTACTCGACTGACTCAAACTCGTTGATTTTGCTACTGGAGGGGCGACAGACAAACGAGTGGAGGGCTAGATAATAATTATATTGAGTAAAAATTTCAGTATTAATCGAATGAAAAAATAGAAAACGTAATAATTTAATCCTTACGTCGGAACCCCACGTCGTAAGATTCAGTCGATTAATAGTCGCAATTGGATCACTTCCTTTTTCACACTCTGCCAAAAAACTTTCAGGAACGATCTGAATATTCAACTCAGCAGCAGTTTTTATATAAGCACCTTTCTTTTTTACAAACTCTATGGTATCAACGACAAGTATTTTATTATTTGTGCGATACTTTCTGTTAAACAAAAGAATATTGATCGTATACCTGGAGTAGAGATGATCGCCGTAGTCATTTGATGAACTTTAGTTCCAACACTACCACCCAATTTTTGTATTTCATGTTTGACATCTTTCTTGTCTTTACTCAAATTTCCAGCGATGTAAAATTCCATTCTCTTCAATGGCAAACAACGTTCAACTTTCGGTCTTAATTCCGAAAAGAAAATAAGGTTCCTTTTACCTTACGAGAATTCAGCTACCCTCTTTACTATAGAAAATTTACTCACCCTGATTTTTCGGACCCACTCTTCATACTTTTTGCCAACGTCAATGCACTCTTCGCAATAGTCGACGCGGACGGCGCGTGCTTCTCAAAAACTCTCTTCATAGGTTTATACTTGTATTTTTTTCTACGAAGAGAATCACAAGTATTATCAATGCCTGAAGCACTTGTGCTATTCATAATTTAACAATATCTTTATAAATTATAAAGATATCGAAACTCACAAGAATTCGTATTCTTCTTTAAGATCTTCTGGTACAGAGAAAGCTCTACGAACGGGATTGTCAACAACTGAGTCACACTTTGCCCATTCATCTTGTCCCACACAGTAATAACCGACTCCGGAGCGAAATACTAACTGACCTTTTTTGCAAATTGGACACGGTTCAAGGGCTCCAAAAGTCATTATATCACAGAGGCGATCCAAAAGCTGAAACACAGGCAAAAATAATTAGATTTATTCTTTCATTTTGCGTTTAACTATCCAATGAGAATTTATACCCTGTCAGTTCCCGAAGGCACTTCTTGTTTATTCTTAATCAACAACTCTTGTAAGTCTTTTTTCTTAAGAGTCTTCAATAAGTCGCGATATCGAAACATTATTCGATTCTGAGTCCGTACGAGATCGGTATCGATACTTTCTACTTTGATTTTCTTAGCTGGCTCTTCATCGGGTTCTTCTTTCTTAATGCTGTAAATCATTACAACAATCGTGACAGTTATACAAGTCATGTAGGTACGTTACATACTGTTGATTCAAGCACAATGCTTACGGTTTGATTTCTGGTAGCATCGTTTTTACTCTAGTTTGGTCTTCCTGTTTTATTGTCTTGAAGCCGGACAACTTTTCGCCGGAACTCCAGAACTCCAAGTCGGCTCTCACTTTAGAGAAACAGTCTAAATGATGCCAGAGCGGCACTCCACCATACTGACGGCCTTCGGGACTTTCGTAGTCCACTAAACATGCTCGCACATCACCCTATTTACGTTACCGATAATTTGAATTAATGTTTGATTGCCGATTCTTTCAAATAATTCATAACATTTGATTACAAAATACTTTGATTATTATTTCTTCGCAACCTCTACAGGTGGCTCTACTACTCTTCGCATACTCTACTCGAAATTCCTTGTTTGAATCTTTTTTTGTGGATTTTCTCTTCGTAGCTTTACTGGAGGTTGCCTTTGTCGATGTTGATGCGGGCGAGGAAACTCCTACGATTCAAATGACGACAATAAGTTTGAAACTTTTTCATCATGAATATGAATTCAATAACTTTATCTTACCGGCTCCTGATCCTGATCCTTCAACTCGTTTTCGGATTTTCTCTTGGTCATCCCATCGCAAAGATTCAAAGTGTTCAAAATCACCCACACTTTTTGGTCGCTGTTTCACGAAGAAGCACGAGAAATGGTACCAGTGCGGAACTCTACCATCGAACATGGGTGACTGAAAGAATAAGATTGCTATGATATCCCTATCACTGAAGACAAGGACATTGAAAACAGAAGGAGCAGAACATACCTGCACCAGAGCAGCTAAGCGGAGGTATTCTTTTTCAATCTTTTCTTTACATCCTTTACAACTTGATCGTGCACTTTTCGCGTACTCAGCTCGGTACGGTAATTCTGGGTTCGCCATTTTTCAAGAAATAATCACGAAAGATTTTCTCAATTTCGAACGCAATTTAGTTTACGAACATCGAACAAATAAGTAATGTTCGAGATCGGAACTCGGAAGACAGCGTGAAAGAAACCAATAATATTTTTAACTACAATGTTCAAAGTTAAACATTAAATTCGCTCTGGTAATGAAAGCATGAGAATGGTATGTTACTATGATATCCTACAGCTATACAAATTAACGTCGTCATTTCATTTCATATTCGTTTCACCGATATCGCACAAACGCGGCAAAATCTTCCTTCCAGCTTCGTACGTTACGTGAACACGTGATAAGATTCCGTGGAGCTGCGACCCACAAGGCCGCTGAAACTAGTGAAGTGGACCGTGGACGTGTAGACTGTAGAGTGCAGTGTAGAGTTGTAGACTAGCGCGCGTGCGCGAAAGCAGGCAAAAGCCGATTATAGCCCAGCATTAGACGAAAACAAATTTAAATACTAACCAACCATTGAGCTTTCAAAACAATAAATTTTTTAGTTAAATTAAGGTCTCGACTCTCGTGTAGAAAAGAATTTAAAACATATCGCATTGTACTCTGTAGAGAATTCAATGGACTATATTTTTTGGAAGCCCCACCTTAACAGAGTATTACCCCATTTTACCATTTGTGTTCAAAACAAAAATTTTACTCCATAAGAAAAAGAAATACGAGGGCCGTTTTGATCATTTGTGATAATTTGAAAACTATAAATAAATAAGGAACCAGAAGAACATTTGCAAATACCTTGTATATTGTAACTTCCAGATTCTGAATATAAACTTCAAATTTCTTATTTCTTCCTTACATTCAAATAATGATGAATAATCAAAACGTTCCCATGTATTTCTTATGGGGGAATCTTTTTCAGCCCGACAAAAAATATAAAATGAGCGACAAATTTTTTGAGACAGAAAATCTTTTTCAGTCCGACAAAAAATATAAAATGAGCGACAAATAGCCTGAGACAGAAATTTGAAGATGCAAGACAAATTTAATTATGAATCACGCCGGAGTTCACGTCAAAAAAGAGAATTTGCAGAGTACTTCATTTCAAATTGGCTCATGAAAAATAGCTTCTGGTACGAGGGTACGAGGGCGCCAGCTAGGGTGTCCGTCAACGAACAACGGAATCGAGTCAACGAACAGTATTCTGAAGAAGGAGCATACGCTTCGAGAGCGCTTGCCACTTGGGCAATTCTTAAACAGCCTTCAAGATTTAGTCAAGAAATGGTCCGAGACTCGTAATCCCAGTTCGGTCAATTGCATACATTTCAAGGAAAATCCCGACATTTCTTTACGGCAATGGACAGAAGGATGGCAATGGGCCTCCACAAATCACACTTTAATGGAGAAGGAGAATATGTTTTATACAAGCTCGTCAACTCGTCCACCGATCACTAAGAAGATGCTTACACAATACAAGAGGAAGCAGGGTACGTGGAAGTCATTTGACGAATTCGTTTTTTGGAATTACGGCATCTGGGCGCTATTCAAATTGATCGCGATGATATTAATAAATCAACTTGCACGTGCCCTCTTTACCTGAAAAATGTACAATGCAAGCATGTCCTCGGTATGCACATTCGATTGAAAACCGTCACTGTTCCTGCGGAAGCCAAAGTCATACCGCTGGGTGCGAAACGCAAGCGAGGACGGCCCTCTAAGGCGAAAAAAGCCCTAATACTTCAGTAGCCTAAACTTAATGATAATACTAATTATATCTAAGAAATTTTCCGTTTTTAATTTCATAGTTGACGTCCATTTACTTTCACATTCATTTGACTACAGTTTTATTTTTTGTCATTCATTTTAAATAATAGCTACTATTCTCATTTTTTTGTCGTCTCACTTTATATTTAGCAGATTTTTCCATTTTTTTACTTTCACATTCAATATCTAGTCTGCCATTTTTGTGATTTGCCTACAATTTTATTTTTTGTCGTTCATTTTAAATAATAGCTACTATTGTCATTTTTTTGTCGTCTCACTGTATATTAAGCAGATTTTTCCATTTTTTTTGTCGGGCTGATAAATGGCACCCTTTCTTATGGGAATCGATTGATCGTTTCAAAATTGATAACACATTTTTGTTTACTTTCGTTTTGGTAGGAAGTTTTCTATACTTGCATAATTATGGGGAATAAGTGGTTTTCAAGTTTTGCTCAAAAATGAAAGCGTTTCATGAAAAATTGCCAAGAACAAAAGTTGTAGCCGTTGAAATGTTCTTTTAGAAATGGTCACCTTGAATTTTTCAAAATAGAGGTGACTTATACATGTAATGTCTCCGCCAAAACGAAAGTAAACAAAAATGTGTTATCAATTTTGAAACGATCAATAGTACGTTTGAAAAAATAAGATAAAATATCGCAAATTGAAGCAAATGAACCCGCATGAAATTACTATTAGAAATTGAAGCGCTGCGTGGAAAAGGGGCCTCTGTTCCATAAGAAATACATTAGACGGAGGCCCCTTTTCCACGCAGCGCTTCAATTTCTAATAGTAATTTCATGCGGGTTCATTTGCTTGAAGTGGGGCAAATCCAAACGTGCCGGCACGGATAATATGAGGAGGGTTCTGGCAGAAGGGCGTCCGTCCCATAAGAAATACATTGTGCGGACGCCCTTTTGCCAGATACGTCCTCAGTATGGTCCATTTCAAAATTACCTAATTGTTCAACAAGACCACGCTACGATAAATTTTTAGAACTAGTGGACAAGATTTAATACAGCTAGGAGGAGAAAACTGATAGGCCTAGTAGGGTTGAAAATCTGGAATATCTCACCGGAATAGTAATGGCCAGGAAAGAAGTTTCTTTTAAGCATAAAAATAAAAATATCAAATTCATCTTGCCAATATAGGTACTAAATAATGACGCTGATGGCGCTCTTTGACTGAATATGGGCTGACTTCAATCTGCGTTCTGGAGCTGCGCAGAATTCTTTTAGTGATAACTGAGTAATTATGATAATACAATATTCCTGATTATACCGTACTCCCTTGCCACTCAGACTAATTTCTCAGACTGAGGCGCTATATACTCACAAACGACTATAGACTTAGGCGTAAGCTTTCTTGTGTTGCGAGTATAGAAACGCAGATCAAGGAGAAGATGATGGAGTACTTGAACAATGAAAGTGAAACTGCCTTTAAAAAATTGATGGATCAAATAAGGATTTTGAAGCAGATGTACTCGGAGGTAAGTGAATTACTAGAAAATCTGAGAACTTACTCAAGTATGAACTAGTATATAGAAGGAATTTTAAATGAAAAAAGAAAGAGAAAAAACTCATTCAATGTTGTGGGTAAATTAGAATTAAAGTAGGCCTGTAATCGTTCAGGACTTGATAGAGTGATCACACGCTACAACATATTGCTACACCTGTAAGGTGAATTGTAGTTAATTGGCAGGCAGTCAGTATGACACTAGAGTAGGGTGAAGATACAATTTGATTACACACATTAAATGTGGAAAATAAGGTCAAGAAAATCACAAATAATTTGAGTTATAAGTTCTGAAAAAGCTTAATTGAGTACCTGTAGTTATTCCTTGTAGCTAAATGTTACCAGAATTAAGACATCTTAATGATTTTTGGCGCGATAGTATGGCTATCTCAAATTTCTCGTGAGTTTGAAAATTTTGTTTTTGCCATAAGAAAATATTGAGATTCAGTATCACAATCACTTTCTTGGACCAAACCTCGCCATACATTGCCACAGCTACAGCGACTCTTTTGCTGTCAAATCCAAATTGATGAAATTATTCAAGAAGGAGTATCCCAATATAACACCTACCTATATTTATTATTTTTGATATTTGTTATCCCTCTTTAATAGCTGATTCAGTTAATTTTTATCAACTGCCGTGTTTGCTAACCATTGTTCAAACTTGAAGATCATTTAGCTTGTGCTGTTACATAATTATGACGCAGGTGTCTTCATAAATTAACATTAAAACAACTGTGTAAAGATGGCCGCCATTAAAAAAATGATTGAATAGGCATCAGAATATAGCTGACTATAATTATTGTAAGACTCTACCCTACCAATATGACACTAGAATTATTACATTCAAATTTTGTGTTTGATTTGATAACTTAGGATGATGATATTTGGTACAAGATTTCAAATCATATTAATCATCTAAGTTATCTGGAAGTGGCTGAAGCTTCAGTAAATATGGAACAGTCAAAAAATTGTTTATTTCAAGCAAGTGAATTACAAATTTATTCATTTTCAAATTCAAATTCTTTAAAAGTCTAATAGGTGATATATGTTTTATACCTGCTAAGAGGTGTCCAACTGGTCGTCGAGTCACATTTGAACAGAGTGAGTCACACCATATGAGCCCTATATTATCCCTGATTACCAACAAAAAACAGGCACCTAATCCGTCATTTGCTGTAAGTATGGAAGCAAAATGCTCTTTAGTGATATAATTTTTCATCTGCGGGTTTATATAGAAATTATATTGTTTCATCTTCAATCTATTTATTTTAAATTCAATTTAAGTTATTGTTTTGATGTTCCAAAGTGTGGTATAAGTGATTTGTATTGTAGGTTGAAACTTCTGCTGGTTGTGGAGTCTCATTTAAACAGAGTAAGCTACGCCACATGAGCCCTGCCTTGCCCCCAATTACTAACAAAAAACATCGGGCAACTAATCCATCATCTGTTGTAAGTACCTATGGAAGTACTATGCCCCTCAGTGATTTTATTTCTAATCTGGATTTGTGTAGAAATTGTTGTTCCGTCTTCAATTTAAAATAAATAGGTACCACCTATATTAAGGTATTTTAAATTTGACATATCTTCTTAAAGTTTTGAAATGCAATAAGTAATTCATATTGTAGGTTGAAACTTCTGCTGAGTGGAATCCGACTGGTCGCCGATTTGAACGGACTAATTCGAGCCCTTCAGTACCCCAAATTATTAACAAAAAAAAGGCAACCAATACTTCATCCACTGTAAGTATAGAAGTATGATATTCCAGTTTCACAATGATTTCTAATCTGGATGCCTGTATAAATCACTATTTCATTGTTTGATCTCAAGAAATAATTTTTTGAAAGAAAAAATCAATTTTCTTTTCGCACCTACTCTTTTACGCATATTGGTTCAAGTAAACCAATCCCCTTGCCTTTAATTCTGTAGACTTGAATTGAACTAATATAGATTATGTTTGTACAATTTGGAGTAGGTACCTAACGCCTCATAGTGCTTCTGTACGAAGTTATACAAAGCTGAATTGTTGTATCTGTTTTTGAGAAAAAAAATCAAAATATATAATTTCAGTTTTTAAAGTAAAATTCAATATAACAATGATTTTATCCCTTCAACAAATAAACCTAATCTTCAAATATAGCTACCTACATCACGCAATGCATGTACCTCAAAAAAATTGACCTCTGCTTGAATTACGTTGAGAACTACCCGAGCCAATGGGGGAGTTTGTAAATTGCACACTGTGTATTCAGCACACCCTTGGATAGTACAAATAAATTGCACACTGTGTAATTCACACACACGAATTTGTCTTGAGTAAAATGCACACGTTGAGACAAGTTGAATTAGTAGAAGGCCACGGCAAGTTTGTCGGAGTCCGGCAAGTGAATTCAGTAGAGTTTGTAATATGCGCATGGAGATATCTCCATCCGCCATAATCACTCCTCTGTCGGCTAACTTGGAAAATATCTCGTCGAATTTGATGAAGAATTGAGTGGGATCGCCTCTGGGGTCCAATCCTAATGTATCTAGTTGCGATTGTAAGGTTGATCAAATTCCTCAATAACTTCTCAGACAGTATTGTAGTCACGTGTTTGCAGTACTTTAGCGTTACCCAGTCGACTAAATAAAATACCTGCTGCCTTTTGTTCCTCAGCTTCGCGTGCATGTCTTCCTTTGTTTGTTTCTTCTTCAGGTGGGTATATCCTGGAGAGCTTTTGGACAGTTGTGAATGAGTCGGACTTCTTTTACTAGTCTCTCTTCCCAGACTTGGTAGTATTTTCTGGTGAAAACAAGATGCAAAGGAATGGTATTGTTTGGAACAGCAATTAAATTGTGTACATTTTACTCCGTTCATTTTAATGTGTGAAAAATACACTGTGTGCATTTCTCACGGTTGATTTTAGTGCGTGAAGAAAACACTGTGTGCGTTTTACTCTATCCATTCTCCACAATTTCTGAACGTGTGTGCAAATAATTACATAAGCCCGCCAATGGACGCTTGCTTTACAATAAGATGAAAGCAGCTAGGGAAGCATGGTGTTGAATGCATGCAACTTCCCTTTCTTCTTGCAATACAAACATCCATCAGCTTATAGGTATTCTTAACAGCCTATACCTGTACTTATATTCATTTGACTGTGATATGTATTGGGACATGCATACCAAGCTTTATTACTGATACACTTGTGTTTCAATGTTGGACAATTTTTTCATTGTAGACTTTTGCACGGCAGCGATAATAGGTCAACAGGTTGTATAATTGGAACAAAAAAAAAAAGGAAAAAAGAAGTGTCAAATCTACTATAACATTTTGTGCTCATTTTAAGCACATACAACCTAAGCCTATTTAATTAGATGTACAGACATTTGAGTACCTTTCAGTGAAGCACTTGAGTTGAAGCTTCACATTTGTGTGTGTAAAATATAATGATTTTCAATCTCTTTCAGAAAACAAAAGAAGTGCCAAATGAAAGTCATTGGGTGAGAAGATCAGAGAGGTCACAAAAGAAACCTCAACGTTTTTAATTCAATCCAACAAATCTTTTTATTTTTATTTTCATTGTTTTTTGTTTTTTTTTCAAATTTTCAAAGGTTGACATAATATTAATTTTACAAATTTTTTGAATTGTGATTCAATCAACGTCGTTGCCTTTTCATTGTCTCTTGTATATAATACTATCCCTCCCTTCAAACTTTTAATCCTCGAAAGAATATTTTCACTCAGTTCTGATTTTCATTTTCACAATATTATGACAACTACAAAGAAAACATTCTCTTTTCTTGGGGTTTAAATGATACCTATTAATAACAAGTTATATTTATGAGTTTATATTAAATATACATTTACATCGTGTAAATCCAAGTTATTAGCCTACAAGAGAGTGAATTTTGATATATTAGATTAAAAAAATACACATTACTGTATTTACAAATAAATTTCCAATTTCTACCAATGTGAAAATTGCATTATTTATTACAACTTTTTGCAAAAGCGGAGAGAACAATTATAGAGAAGTTATTTATACTTATTTTGTTTATATATTGTTCAGTGATGCCGACAATATAGTTCAAGTACCAATTTGCAATTAATACCTTATCACACTCAAGTCCTTCACACACACCCAAGTATGGGCCTACACTGGCGGCTGGTCCTCTCTCAAATATTCAGAATAGCGCAGAATATTATGGACTGGTCGAGTATTACCGAGGTTGGCAGTCTGTAGTTACCTGAATTATGTGATGAGAATGATTTTCAACAATTTAAAATTTTGCGCCGTACCTATCTAACAGCGAATTTTATCAAAACTAAAATTTTATCCTCCGAGATTTAAACTAACTCATTAATATCAATTTTAATATCAATTAGAAGTGTGAAATATAACTTAATTTGAGAAACCAGTTCTCGAAAAATTTTGACAAAGGATAATTTTTAATGAGAGAGATATGAAAGAAGATCTTCATGTTTTACTTGTAAAATGTTTCAGTTTCTTTCCCTGGGAGGGGAGGACGGGTGGAGGAAACAATAAATAGGTATTTTTCTTGTTAAAATCCTATCTCGGTCTTTGATTCTTCCATGAAAAATTTTTTTTAGTGATTTTATAATTTCAGTTTTTTCTGATTTGTACGTGTAGGGAACTTTGCTCTTGTGTTCAGACTTTGTACTGGTTTCCTTGAAATCCTTTTGAGAGTTCTCTGCGACGCGACGTAATGATTTTATCAATGTATCTATCAGAAAAGTATAAAATAAGTTTGTCTGTTTCATTTCCTTCGGATCCTAATATTCTCTTGACGGCCGGGGCCCTGCACTTTGATCACTTGAATTGATCGATCTTTCTTCCACTCTTATCGGATAATCTGAAACTTTTTGAGAAATTTATCTTACAATCGCAAAATCGTATCAAAATTTTATCAGCCATAATCTGGAAAAAATAAACGACGACAATGCCAAGACGTAACACATCTTGGAAGGTTTTCTAATTCTTGTAAATGAAAAAAAAAAAAAGAAAAGAAAGAAATCAATTCAGTCTTATATTTTTTCTCCCAATGATCGGATTCATTCAATATTTTCAAATTAATTTATTAATGATAATCTAACGCAAATAAAGAATCGAACAGAGATCAGTTTATAATACAAAAACAACGCTTTTTTGTTATTTGATTTTAAATTTATAAAATAAGTAGGTATAAAACTAGGAACAAAATACACACATTTTTGAAATGTGTATCATTATGTAATTTCAAAACAGATAGGTATATAAAAAAAGTTATGCGAGTAGGTTAAACGATTTAAAAACATAAGTGGAAACTTAAGTTTGAAATTATTATTAAATGCTTGGCGACAAAATCACAATTTACAAGTCTACTGATTTTGCAATCTAAATACATGACAGTCCTTACCCCGCACATTTCGTTTTTCAATCACTATACCAGTATTGTGCTCGTAAATGTATTTCATTACTTCGTCCCATAATTTTGGTTTCAAAGTTACGGCAGAAGACATCCATTCTTGAACTTGCTTCACAGTAACATAATTTGTGTCTGACAATTTATGATTCTGTTTAAGGATGTCTGCTATATCTTTGAGCAGCCTTCTTCGCTCTTGATCTCCTTCGTTTCGCAGTCGATTCGCCCAACGATGGGTTTTGTACGTAATGAAGATTAATGAAAAACTGACTAACGCATAAATTAAGTACTGATAGATTGAATCGTTCCAGGAAATGTACCTGCATGTTCTCAACAATCGATAATTTCTGTATAGAAGACCTTCATTTAACAATTTCATTTCGTATCGTGGATTCGCTTTAAACAGTACTTTGGCATTCTGCAATAGTTTCTCTGCATCGGGCTCTTTGAAATTGTAATTTTGAACCAACGAATTAATGATTTCTGTATCTTTGAACAGAGGAAATATACCGACAAAATTATTATTTTTGTGATCGGTGACGTTACACCGATTAGCGATAGTCATTTCGTGGACTACGGATCTGATCGTATTCAAATGATCGAAAACAAATTTCAGATCTTCATCGGGTACGCAAGTTGTACTCATGACACCGCCTTGACTGCATTTTGGAAGAACTGGATCCGTTAGAAGAACGCCACGAAATCTTCTGTCGGTCCACTGAACAGCGGTCTTAAAGACAAAAAATAAGATTACGCTCGCTAAAAGTATCACCGCGGCTGTTCCAAAAAAACCGACCCTATCCCAGAAATCGGTATGTCTAGCAAAACATCGCGAGTACATGCCAACATTTTCGGGAACGAAATTGGATTTCTGACTTCGATAACGAGGACTGTTTATGCTTCCGTAGTCGGGAAGTAGATTATCACTCGGTTCCAAACCATCCGTCTCTTCATTTGCTTCTGGATCGGATTCATACGTAGATTTCATCTCACTCCCTGTTTCCAATGCTTCCAACTTCTTCACCAAGATTCTACGACTAGTGCTAGTTATGGGTGGAGAAGCGTAACCGAACGCTAATAAACGTTCTCGAAGTTCAGAATCTGTCAACTCCATGATAGGACCTTCAAAAAAACAATCAATAACCTTGTCTGAATAATGTCCAAATATAGATATGAGAAGAAAAAAAAGGTAAACAATATTACTTACACTTACCGATTTCGGACTTGGGTTTGTTCTTCTCTAACAAAGAGAGATGTTAATTCTCTCCAACAAAGAGAGATCTTCAAGTACGTCGACTTTTCTTCGCTTTTACAGTGAACAGGATCCTTAATAAACTTTCCAATTCGATCAGGATTCTATTAAATGCGAATTGCAATGATTTCAGTCTTCACCATGTCTTCACTATTCAGATATCGGAAATTTTCGGATTACAAAACAGAACAGATAACGAACGACGAATGATGCAACGCGAAAAAACAGACGGAAGACGAAAAAGGGCGGAAAAATTTGCGTAATGATAACCAAATAAACCAAAGAGAGATTGGTGACTTTTGGTGTGAGCCGAAGAAAGTAGAAAACGTACAATATGACCTACAACACGGGCTGACATAGCATCTGTTCTGTTGATTCGTTTCCAAGTCAACACCTGTTTTCCATCGATCGTCTTGTTACGTCTTTGGTGCTTCACGTTTCTTTACAGTACTGAAAATATTCCTTCAGACGACAACACTGATCGAGGAGATTTTCAGCTATAATTAATTTTAAAAACTTTGCATAACCTTTTCAATTGAAGTAGTATGGGTGTAAACAGTGTAAACACTGTGTAAATGCGTATGTGTACGTAGATCTTCCTTCCAAAATTCCTTTACTCTAAACAAAACAACACTAAGCAGAAGCCTTAATATTGCTAATCAACTCGGTTCATCCGGGAATTTCGTTACAATCTTCATTAATATGGGCGTCAGGTCCATTTTGTATTAGAAACCCTCTTCTATTTCTGTCAAAATTAATCTGTCAGTTTTTGATTTTTGGACTCCGAGGAATCACTCGTCTAGTTCGACGCTTATTGCCGTATCAATGAGAAGTGTTTACTTCGGTTGTCCGAGTAACGCAGATTATATCGCAACTCATATAGGAAAAGATTGATTAAAGTAAGTTTGTTTTTTCGACGTATTATATAAAATCCTATCAACTTTCAAAAAATGCATTCAATCACTTTCGTTCAAGTCCTTCAAGTTTCTTCCCAGTAAGAACATACTTGATGTTAATCAAATGGATGCCACGCCTTATATAGATATTTTCAATTCCTAAATCTTGATTGCTAATATTTCTTTATTCATTGTAGAATGTCGGGGCGATACAAGGTTGTTAGTATAGTGAAGCAGCCAGATAAACCTCTTGTAAGTATTCTGGAACGTTTTGAATTTTGCTCGACAATCGCACGCGTTTAACTACAATCTGGCTATTGCACTTCTACAAATACACGTTCGCATCTGTGTTTTTCAGGGTTTGACTGTTGAGCAAGATGAAAACGGAAACTTAATTGTGGCTCGAATTCTGGCCGGTAGCACCATTGATAAAACAAAAATTCTACACCCCGGGGATGTAATTTTAGAAGTAAATGGTATCAACGTATTCTCACCCGAAGATTTGATGCAACAGGTTGCTCAGAGTAAGACCACAGTACAGTTTCGTATTGCACCCGGTGTTGAATCAGATCATACTTTGAAATCACAACAGGTATCGTATCGAGTTTTTTCTCGTTGTTTATTTTTTTCATGATTTTTCCTAAATAACTAGCGTAATTTCCAGTACTATGTTCGGGCATTATTCAATTACTATCCAGCAGATGACTCGTTGTTACCTTGCCCAGAATTGGGTTTGGAATTTAAAATTGGAGATATTTTGCAGGTAATTTTCATTCTATCTATGCTTGCGAATAATTTCTTCCAATTATGGACCTATAATGTTTTATACTGACAGATACTCGACCAGAAAGATCCGATTTGGTGGCAGGCAAAGAAAGTAGATGACAACGAATGTATCGGTTTAATACCCTCGCTAGATTTGGAAGAAAGACGTAAAGCTTATGTACCACCTGAAGCAGATTATGTTCACAAAATCGGTATATGCGGAACGAGAGTGAGTAGCGTTCTAAAGACGCGATATAACAGTATTCAATCTTCTAATCGACATTTTTCATTTGAAGATCGCGCGAAAAAAACGTAAGAAAATGTATCAATCAAAATCTAACGTCGAATTCGATAAAGCTGATCTCTTATTGTACGAGGAAGTCACCAAAGTGCCACCGTTGAAGAGGCGTACTTTAGCGCTAGTCGGTTCTTTCGGTGTTGGTAGGCGTACCCTGAAAGGTCGTCTGATCAATAGCGATCCCGATAGATTTGCTGGAGTAATACCTGGTAAGAACAACCTAATGGTACTTTGATACTCGATTGAATAGGTATCTATTAATTCTATAATTTCTCCAGTAACTTCACGTCCACCTCGCGAGTACGAAGAGAATGGTAAAACTTATTGGTTTTTGGAGCGAGAAGAAATGGAGAAACAGATTAAAGATCACAAATTCTTGGAATATGGTGAACACAATGGTAATTTGTACGGCACAAGTTTAGATTCCATCAGGAATGTCATCAATGAAGGTAAAATATGTGTTCTGGATTGTAGTCCACCGGTACGTAGAAGATAACGGTAGCTTTTGCAAAGGCTTGTGTTATAACTATCAGTTCTAATGTGTGATGTTTCGTAGGCGTTGAAAATTCTGCATAATTCGTCGGAGTTTCTGCCATATGTGATATTTATCGCTGCTCCGGGCATGGATATGCTGAAAACTCTTTACGATTATGGAAATTACGGCAATTTTAATAGCTGCTCCACTCGAACTCTAACTGTAAGTTTGGAGTCAACGTTATTTATGTTTGCGTTGGACTCCTATGCTTTGCTCTCGTTTAGGCTCTACAAATATGCATGTACAATTATATGAAAATTGTCATGTCTTTAAATAGCATGTCTTTCCCTCAGTAAGCAATTCTTGTTGGTAGACGCTTGACGTGTGGCTTCTATTTTTGTGTTCTTTTATTTAGTTTGATAGACAGAGTTCGATCAGATATAGTTCTCGGCGTGCTCGTACTTTGGAATCGTTGGCCTCTTTATACGAGGTAATCTTCGTTTGCAGCTGCATGGAATTGTATTTTTATTTGAATTTTTTCCCTAATTTCTTTCTTTTTACAGGAAGAAGATTTGAAAAGGACGCTGGAGGAAAGCAGCTGCTTGCAACGCACGTACGAAAAATATTTGGATAGGATAATCGTGAACGAAGATTTCGACAAAACATTTTTACAAGTGATTGACGCGTTGAATGCGCTAGAGAATCAATATCAATGGATACCCGTGAATTGGGTTTATTGAACGAAACAATTGTTTATTACTTTTTAGTATGCTTCACGCACGATATACTACCATTTAAAAATAGTTATCAGGGTCATTTAAGTGTAACGTACAGTATTGTGATGCATAAAGTAAACTAAACACAAAACTGCGCTGTTTATTCCAGTATTTACAAAAAGTTATTTCTTTCCGACATCTTATCGGTTATTCGTGAATTTCTACGTAAATGAACTAGTTAATATCTGTTCGATTACTTCACGTAGTTTTTAGAATATTCACTTAGCTCCTGTTAACCATCTACTTTCATCGACTTGAGAAAAAATATTTTCTTATCTTATCGCATCGTCAATCGTCTTTGTCCCTAGTTTTTATCTTCTTTGTTATGCCATAATTGAAATTATAGTTTAATGTATTCTCATTGTCCTGCGTTAAATTTATCTCAATTTATTTTAATTTCTATTCCGTCCATTTTCAGTATTGTATGGAAAACGCACATTCCACTCTTCATTACATTATTCATTGTTCTTATACTTACATTTTTATATCATAAAGCATGTTACAAATTTATTGTTGTTTTAATATCGATAATAGTTGGAGGAATTATTCGAATGACTGAAGTGTTTTGCGTATAAAAACGTTGAACTAAGGAAATTGTAGGTGATGCGAAAAGAAACGGGAGTGATCGATGATGATTTTATTTTGCGAATTATTTTCAAACGTTAATTCTTTTTTTGGATCATTGCGACGGATTTTGTCGTTCGTATTTTCAGTGTCTTAAGTTATACATATTTTCATCTCGATGGAACGGTTTGTCCCATGTAACTTGAAGTTTGGCGATATTCACAAAACGTCTGTTTCATTTGAAGAATACCTCAAACGTTCCCTATTGAGCCTGATTTTAGTTATATGACGTTATTGAAGAGTCATTTTCAATCAACTAATAGATAAGTGATTTGTAGCGATTGGAATTTTACGATGATGGCATATGAAAGCAAAAAGAAAAGAGCTATAGATCAAGTTCTTGGAATAAAAATCAATTAACTCCTTCCCTTTTGTTCTATGTACGTGCTTTACGGTGCAATGTAAAAAAAAAGAAAATAGTTTTTTCCGATATTTTTTGACAATTTTTCTTTTCTTGAATGTTGAGTTTGTAAGAGAAGGATGGCGAGTCCTACTACTCCTTACACTGAAATTGGAGGTTGTTTTCCATTACATTTTACGTTTGGAAAGGTTTTTTTTTTCTCGATAAATTAACTCCAATAATTCGCTGCTAGATTCTTCCCTTCCATATTCTCTGCGTGATTAAAAAAGTAGTAGCTTTTCTACTAACAGTTGATTGATGATAATACATTTCTGTCGATGGATACGATGAACTTCTGCTCAAAACAAATCGTGATATTTAGGTTGCAGGTCAAGGTACTCATTTATAATGAATGAAAATATGATTTCACATATTTTGATTATTATTAATTGATCACATTTATTAGTAGGTCGGTATTATATTGTAAATGTTGTAGGTATTCAAGATTAAGGCGGTAATGTTCAAATTATCTAACATTTCTAATAGTGTGAATGTCTGTCCTGCTAGAGGACGAAAATAGTAAAAATAAAATAGTAGGTAGCTAACAAATTGATCCAAAACAAAGAAAAAGTAGGTTCTAGAACAAAAAATTAGGTCCTGTTTGGAAGATAATAAAAGACCTAATCATCACCTTCAGTTTTTATATCTGTATCGTACTCGTCCTCCACATCCATCATTATGTCTTCCATGTTTTTCAAAGGCCACACTTCTCGGCAAGTCGGGCACTTGATTGGTTTATGGTCCATAGACTCTCGGAATTTTGATACGCACCAAAAATGACCGTTACTCTCGCAATGCTGACACTGCCCACCGAAATACATCGTACGTTTGCAGAAAACACATCTTTTCAAATCAACTCCAAACACAAGAGGAAAATATTGTCCTAATTCACTCGTAGCTAAGACCGAGAATGTGTATTTACCTGTTGTAGGTTCGATTAAATACTTTTCTCCAACTAATTTATCAATGACTTTTCCAGCATCGTCGCGAGTTAGGTTTTCATTTATGCGTAAAACACGCTCACGAGTAACCAGTCCTATAGCTGAATTGAGTATCTCCATCATTATCGATTTCATTAACGTCAGTTCTTCGGGCTTAAACATTAAATTTGGCCAAGACTGCGATTGTCGTAAATTATTAGTCGGAATTATGGAGTAATATTTCTCATTTGAAAATTCGCAAACATTAACGACAATTCTTATGTTGCTTCGCTGTAAGTTCTTCTTGACATTATCGAAAATTTTGTTGAACTTACTCCGCGATGACTCCGGGTCCCTATTGAAGATATCTTTGTAAATTTCAAATAATTCTGCTTCCGTCATGAGACGTTTCAGCATCAAACTTCGAGTGAAGTAGATAATACCTTGGCTATCGATGGTTTCAACAAGGGATGCTTGACCCATACTCGAGACTTGACTTTGAGATCGACGCATATTATTGGTACCTGTATTTAACAATTCAAATGAAGAATAAATTAGCAAGGAAAGAACTCGAAAAAGTGAAAAGAAACACCATAGATGAACCACGTTTTTTGGGTCGTCGAATCCTCTCATTGAAACTGTTTTTCTTTAGGCCTTAAATTAACGCAGCCAATAATTGTTCATTGTATGATTCATTATTTTTTGCTGATGGTTGCTTATCATCTTTGTTACATTAATACCTACATAAATTTGGTTCTTTGATCTGTGGTTATTTGCAAGAATAAGGCGTAATGGTTTTGATTTCTATGTTCATTCTTGAAAATTCCTGAAAATTCATGTAAAATGTTGTCAAGCTTAGAACGTGCAAGGGAAGTATCGATTATTGCAGTCTTGGATAAGTGAGTTGTATGAGTTGATACAATTTTTCAGGTTACAGTTTGACAGACTGATATAGATGTACATCTAAAGAGCAATCCTAAAATACCTACTAACACAAATGCCGCAGAAATAATTTCCAGATAAAATACAAGCGTTTTGGGTTCAACAACCATCATCTAAGCAATATCATGATATCAAGAGTTTGCATTTTACCTGGTAATTGCTTCTGCGGTATTTGTAGTTTTGGATTACTCTTTTAAGTATGCCTTTCTTAGTATGGAAGTTGTTTCTAATTTAGATACAACAACCATTACACTGGGAATTTGGTACACAAGGTTGTTCTGAACATTGTAAACAGATGGGAAAACAATGAGTTTTTCATTTCCAAATGATTTGTTAGTCTTGAGCTTTTGAGAAACTCTTCATTTTATATGTAAGTTGTACTCATTAGGAGTTCTTGGCAATATTTGGTGGGTAGTACTTTTATTGCCCCAGCCAAAAGAGGGTTGAACAATTGAAGGAAATCAGACATTATGCGACATTTTTTGAAGTTTGGTTAATATTAGAACTACCAGACGTCCAATAAGATCAAAAATCTAAACAAAATAAAACATTTAATATTGAAGTAATGACTTGAAAAACATGTATGTAATGACAATTTTGCATTATGAAAATGAAGTGGACAATATAAAATTGAAGAAGTTGCACACGCATACACAACTTGAACAAAAGTATTAAATGTGAACATTGCGTTACATGGGAGAAACAAAATGAAATGAATGATAAAATAAAGTACCCACTATATTGTACGATATGATAGAGAATATAAAAACATGATTTAATTAATGTTAAAAGGATATTATAACGTTTCAAAACATTGATAAAATATTATTTCTTACAAACTGTTGCCAAAATGGCAATACGGGAAGAAAACAAATTTTTGGTATCAACTTAATAAAAAAAAAGGAACGATATTTAAATAATACACCTTTAATCCAACAGTCCTTATTGAGATCGGATTTCTCGGCAAAATGCCGAAAAAGCGGAAGATGAATGCCGAATTTCAGCTTGACTACTCATATTTTTCAGAG
The DNA here is from genome assembly GCA_035079385.1 of Aspidiotus rigidus. Taxonomy (NCBI): domain Eukaryota; kingdom Metazoa; phylum Arthropoda; class Insecta; order Hemiptera; family Diaspididae; genus Aspidiotus; species Aspidiotus rigidus. The sequence goes on from JAVHKY010000023.1 coordinate 409,298, forward strand.
CAAAATGTATAATTTTTAGCGTTGAATGTGCCTACTCAGAGATGGACGATTGAAGCCGAAAACTGAATTTTCAAAACCAAAAAATTTTCTCAAAGATACCAAAAAATCCGGTCTCCCGTGAATAATTAGCTTTCTTAATAATAACCATTTTCTTATTTAGAATTTGTTCTTTAATTGTCAGTCAAAGCTTCAATCGACGAACGTGACGAAGTAAATCAAACAGTAATTGTTTTATCAACTAAAGCTTAAAAATTTGACTCCTTTAAAAAACTGACTAACAACAATGTGCCATGAGTACGCCTAAGACGTAGAAAAATTGCGAGGAAATTAGGTTCGATTTGATCAAATTTAAAATTCCAATTCAATTTTCCAATACTCTAAATATTTCAAATGGAAGAAAAAAATTAGTCTTTCGATCCGAACAATTAGGCTTAATTAAAACTAAAATAAGCTCCTTAAATTGTATAGTAATCAACGTTACTTTTTTAACAAATGAAAATTCGACTTAGAATAAAATAATACTGGTTACTAAACAGATTAGGTGCAGGTAACTTAACATTCAATGTACGTTACATATGTCTCGCGGCTTTCTACTGCATCTCTCGCTTTGAAGCAAAAATATACAATCTAGGAATAGATGAAGGTGTCCATGAAATCGAAAAAGAAAAGAAATAATGCGAACACAAGACTTATCTCGGAATACCCTCCCCGTTTAACAGATTCAAAAGAAGTAAGGAAAGAAGAAGCTCCAGAATAATAAAGTGCGGTTCAATCTTAACGAGTAAATGAAAGCGAGATACATTCGTGAGAGAAAGTAGAACAAAACAACAATAACATTGTAACTTCACACTCGCGACTGCTGATCACATATATTCTTACCGTGAAATATTAGTAATAAGGCGAAAAAAAAAAAAAAATGCAAAAGTCCCTCATTATATATTATAATTGAACAACCTTTTATTTTTCTCATTTTTTTTCCTCTTCATGCTCACAGATTTTTAATAATGTAATATCACATTGTGATCAAACTGGATCTAGTATACGGTTAGAAAGAAATTAATACCATTTTACCACACTCAATATCGGTAGGGCGGTTCAACCTCGACGACGTGATTCACAACTCGAACACCTTGGGCTATTTCACCCGCTTGTAGGGATTGTAATTTCAAATACGCATCGTATCCAAAAATGATCGTCAGTCCAGCCGAGGCAGCCTGAAATCAAGTTGAATATGAATTTTCTAACGAAAGAAGAGCTTATTTGGAAAGTCAAGACCTGTAAAATTGGGACGGTCGATAGTTCAACTCGAATGCACAGAAAGATTTATTCGAAATTTGAAGACTGTATGAGAAAACTGACAAATTTAAGATTTACAGAAAAATTACTTTTGAATAGAAGAAGTTCTGGAATGGATCCCGTCATTAATCGTTGAATAATAATTCAAGGGTACGAAAGGACCAAGTCCAGGATCCGGGAAACTCTCATTTAACAAGTGTACTTACCGTGAGGAAGAAGAAAAAGACAAAACTGACCAGTAAATTTGTCAGAGCTAATAAGGTTGTCAAGAAGTACAGCGCCGTGAATATTATACACATGATTATCTCCTAGACAGATTAAAAATAAATTATAATGAGGTAAGAGATACGATTTGTTGATTATTATTGCCTTCTTGAAACTCACAAGCTTCAGCCAAGGTATTCTGTAGAACTTTTCAACGACATGGAAAAGATAAAAAACGAGTAGAATCGTGCTCCACCACACAGCAGTTACGGCGATCGTTTCGAACAAAACGCACGTGCTATAGTATAGAGTCTGCACCGAAAAAGAAACGAAGAGCAAGGCTATACAACTTGAAATCTGAAAGTAGGACGTAAAAATTATGCTAATATTCTCGTCAATTGTCTTAATTACGCTGTCAATCACTTTAGCCGCGGTACTTACGATTTCTACCAATTTTAGTTGGCCATTTATAGTGTACAAATAAGATCTATCAAATCGGATAATTGGATTGACTTGCGTTTCTGAAGTGGTCGTTGTAGTTGTATGCTGAGCAGGGAACATCATCGTGTTATTCATTTTTTTTTCTAAAATTAAAAAAATTCAAAATTCAATCCAAGGTCATATGTTGGAGATCAATACATGCAATAGACTACTTATTTCGTTCCTATGGGAAAAATAATAATAATAAAATCACAGACGAAAATGACCTTAATTGCTTGTATACTTCTGTCGCCGGTATTTATTACGTCATGTATTCTAATGAAGAAATAAACCTTTCTCAGGGAATCTTGAGAACTTCGTCTCACTTACACGGAGTAATAGGCTGTTTGGCTTTATTCGTAGCACGAGTACGCGAAAATTACTACCTCAACGTTATTTGTGTACTTATGATCATAAAAACTCAGACGAAGGGCGGGAAAAGGGGATCCCGTTTTTTGACTGGTAGATTAATGGTAACAAAATCCTCGTAGGCTGTCACTACAATAAATTTGTGTTTGTTCCAAATACTACGTTCTCGGGTGCAATAATGTGAAATTAAAGGGGACGCTTTGGTTAAGAATAGTTCTCGACCGGAAACCAACTATGATGTAATAAGGTCTCGTAAATGTTTAGATTCTCGAAATATACATAATCGTTTAAAGGTTACGGATGCGAATACCTGAGTTTTATAGAACTGGAAAAAATGAATTATCGGGTACCTTGTAAGATACTTGCCTAAATTTCTGCTAATCTTAATGAATTAAAATTGAGGTACAAGACTCGCCCACATGTACACGAATTGGTAGAACTTGAGTGAAAAGCGTAATTTCCACGTTTATACAAGAAAAAGAGTCATTTATTTCTTATCCCTGGTGCTTTCTGAAGTTGGTAGAGTTTTAAGGATAACAAAACTAACCTGTGGTAAAAACTGCCTACGGGATAGAATCGGTTTTCATGAAGTAGCCTCCTGAATTGGGAAAGTTACACGCAAAAATAGCAGGTTCTACGGTTAATGGACGCGATTGCTAATGAAACTTGAAGTAAACTATTAAACATTTCCATAAATAGGATACACGCACATTAGTGTTGGTGCTTGAATGATGCTTGCTTGAAATTTGCTGAATATACGCAGTGTAGAATCCTGTAAAATGATAATAGGATTATGAATGATACATCCCCTCCCCTCGAACATCTAATATTGATGGTCGAAAGTCTTTAGTGATTGGTTCCGAATCGTAAACGGACGTGTGTGATTGGTATCCTTTCGTAATAGGCTTTCTACGTCGTTACAAAATCAGTGTTACTCGTTTCGAGAAACTTTCCTATATTGATAACGGTTACACTGCATTCATTCAGCAATTCACCTTATCACCATGTGCTAAGTTGCTACAATCTACACATACCGGAATCCATCAAACCTCGGAGCTGATGTTACTAACTTCTTCCTAACATTTTTACAATTACAGTTTTATTTCAATCATTTCTAAACCCTTCGTTCATCATGGAGGAATCATCGAGCCAGATTGTACCGTCTTTTTATTTCGATCATCTTCCCGCTAAAAATTTATTCCGTCTAGTCTTCTTTATCGATCCACCAGCGAAAGTTGAAGATGTTAGATTTGAACCGAAAACGAACGAAGTATTGTTTTTATCGGGGTGTTACAAGAACGTGAAGTAAGTCATAAAGTTTTATATCTGAAATTGAAAGCGTACTTAATTTACCTCCGATTTGCGTAGAGTACTGTTACCTGTTGAAGTCATTCCTGTAGAAGGATCTGATAATCTGTTCCATAAATATGAAGAAAATTCTTATTATTTCGAATGGCTACTGAAAACGGACGTGCTGGAACACGAAGAAATTGAAGATTTGGATTTAATTTCTCGTCATTTGTCGTGGCGTAAACACGCTATCCGAGAAAGTGAGTTGAGTAAAGAAATACCTTGGGGGAAAAATGAGGGTTGTGGTTCACTATCAAGAATTTCAATCGCTCAACGTTGGGAAACATCAATATCGTGCTGTGTTATGATTTGGAATTATAAAAGTGATAAGATATTCCGTTTCAGTTTGCTAGATTTTCGTCCATCGTCTTTCAAAAGAATAACTTCTGTTGAAGATAGCATTACCACTCGCTACCGATCTCAAAAAAATGTGTATTCCAGCTGTATAATTAAATATGGTTAACATTTGGACAAGAGAAAAGTACCGGTAATGAAAAGATGGGGAGAGAGTGAAATGAATGCAAAGAAAAATGAAGGAAATGCGAACGTATGTATAATAAGATCCGAACTGTACCTTGGATGATGGATTTTACTGGGTACCTACCTAGCTGTAAATGACGTCCAGGAGATTTTTCTAAAAAAAACCTGAAATGCGAGTAAATAATCACCTTGTTTTTGCCTGCAAGTTTCCTGAACGTTTGTGCGCTCTGAAAATACTAGTTAAACAATTATTCGTATTTCACAATAATTCCTGGATAAAGAGGGTCTGGATACTGGGTCAAACACCCGGTATAACTACCACTCCCTTCCCCTAACCGCTATCGATGTTTTTCATTTGTGTTTATGATTTACGAAACTTTACTTACCTAATATCAGCAGAACCAGAGTCATTCACTACGAAAAGCGGTAGCAGCCTAGATGTAGCAGAATGTTTAAAAGCACTCAACTTGAACGATGCTGAAAAATCGAGAGTGGGATCCTACGGATTTGCCAGTCGATATACGAAGGCGATATTACCAGTAGAAGTATGATATTTCATGGTGGTGTGATTTTACAATTTATGTATTGTTGAAAATGTCTATAACTTCCGGTAGGCTTCTGCTGTCGACGTTCCCGATCTAGAAAACAGCGATATAAATGCTCGTAGATTACTTCGAAGGGAGGAAGAGAGACAGTCATTTGATGTAGATCACTATCTTTCTGATTTCTTCCTCGAACAACTCGAAGACGATGATCAGAGTCCCGATAGAATACGAGATAGCATCTTATATGTTCCATACTGGTACATAAGTGACCGACCAGCAGGTAATAATTCTGATTTAATTTGGACTTGGTTGGGTTGTTGATGTTCATTTGAATTCGAACTGATCCAATGTTCATCAAAATTAGAACACAGATTAACCTCAAATCAGATGGAAGTATTAGCTGGGTTACCATGCAAGAATTTCAACCTGAGTCGGAAGGAACGTTTAGAGGCCCTACACTCCTTGCTTGATATTATTCTTTCTTACGCCTACGATTATCGTCTCACTGATGGGACACCAAGCTGTGAATCTGCTTGGAACATTAGTAAATTATCGGCCACCCTTTCCTGGTTTCAGGTGAAGTATACAATCTTCTTCATTGATTTCGTTCAAAGATTTTATTAATTGTTCCTGTTTTAACCACCCTCCTCAGTATGGAATTTTGTGTCCTCTTATAAGTTTGACCTTTGGAGGAATTTCTGAATCCCTTTCTTTCTCTAATTTTTGAATCTGTCTGTCCTCCTTGGACTTAAATATGGAAGAAGGAGAGGAGGATTGGGGATAATTATGTGTGGTGGAAGGATCCCAGTGAGCATAATGACCTTGACCGAAAGGAAATTGACGTACGTTAAAAACTTGGAATGATTTCAACCTAGAAAGGGGGACCTCCGCAAGGTAGGTATGAACCTAATCTTACTATTTTACTCGCAATAACAGATTCATAACTCTGTCATCTTTCCTCTGTGTCATAAAATCTTATCTATTATGCGTTCAAAATCTTTCCAAAACTCTACTTTACGGGAGTCGAGTCGCTTAATTTTTCTGATGAACCGTGAGTGTATGACAGATGGCGGAAATTGAACCACTGGAAATAGTTTTTTTTCATTCTTGTGTATCATTGTCTAACGTACGTTATCAAATTGAAACATATGAATTAATAAATGAAACTGAAGAGTTCATTAATGGAAAACAAAAATTAAGTCTGTTGTGCTCTTTCCAATTATTTTTTCATTTGACGGTAATGTTTTCAGGTTCACCGAAACGTTGGTGATGCGGTCAACAGTTTTTTTCGTCGTAGTCTTACTTATCCATTGTGCCGTTTTTGGCTTCTAAGTAAACTCGTGTTTAAGGATGCCATAGAAATATTTCGTCTTGGTGAGTGATTTCACGTTTACGAGTTCAATAAAAGTTGATTGTTAGTTGTTCCACTATCTTTCCGCATATTCATTTTAGGTCGTCGGCAAATATTAAATTGTCTGATAGAAATTCATACAATTTTCGAGAGTGATGAGGACAAAAGGTTTTTGAATGAACTTTACATAAAAAACTATATGATATGGATACAGCAAGTAAATCCGATTACCATTGAAAACTATGTGGCGCAGATTCATTTGGTAGGCCTACGTCTCAGTTTTTATGAGAAAAATTAGACAAGATTGATTTATATCGGTTTTCATTCTGTTCACAGTGTGATGGAATCAAAAAAGAAGATGTATTCTCGCCATTACTACAGATCGAGCAAACAGCTATCGATATTTTGAAAGAAGATAAAGAGGAATACGATTTATGGTTTGATAAATTCACTTCTTTGTCAAAAAGTATTGTTAAACGACGTGAGAATCCACACTGTAAATTGTACGAATATTTTTTCTTTCTGCAGATACGAAATATATTTGTTTATGTTTTTTCTTCATATCTCTTCTCTATATTTATAGATTACCCGTAGATTCTTCTTCGGATTCTGATGATTCTCACTCAAGTTCAGATGATTCTTCTCTGGATTCTGACAGTGACCTCTCGAAATCCGGCCATGAAGAGTAAGTATTAGAATATTGAGTGATACGAATATTTTTTCTCTATGCTGATACAAAATATTCTCATTTTTATAATTATTCTCCATCTATATTTGCAGATCATCTGTTGATTCTTCTTCAAGTTCAGATGATTCATCTCTGGATTCTCAAATTGACCTCTCAAAGTCCGACCATGAAGAGTGAGTATACTTAAAATGTTATCGAGCCATTAATCTTAGGAAATGAGTACTTATTGAAGTGGGAAAATAAAGATTTTAAATCTTGAATCTTCATAAAAAATTTGAAATTTTAAGATTGTATGCCTCTCAGATAATAAGTATTCAGACTAACGATTACTGTACGTAGGTATAATTACAAATGGAGAAATGGGAGGACAAATTAAATTAGACAATTGAAGGAAAATGTTTTGAATGCCCCTCCTTCTGTAAGCAAGACTGGTTTATTAAAAAGGATTTTTTTTTGTGTTCGTTATTATGAAAGTTTTTCTCAAAATCTTTATAATTTTCTCTCTAACGAATACCACAATAAAACCCGGAGTACAAAATCATTAATTACTAATCACTGAGCGAATTGTTGAGGTAAGTGAACTGGTTCCAATTAAACTAGTAATTCATAAGCTCAAATGTTGCATTTCCTTCACGAAATAAATTATGAACTTTCGGGAAACGGTTTATTATTCTATTCCATCTCCTTCACTATGGCTGTAGGAAATCATCTCGCAATCATAAAGAAAAAAGTAATCATGTGTACAGTTTTATTAGCCTACTATCACAGTCGAAGAAATACAAACGCTATAGTATCATTTTCGCAGATTGTTGTACCACTCATGGCGAAGTAGGTGTTTAGTCCCTTTCCATATGAAATGGGTCGGTGACTCAGTACCCTCAAATGTGAACGACTTACTGAACTCGATCGCTAGTTTCGACATTACTAAGCCAATGTGACCTCCTCGTTGTGGTCCAGGATGATACACTCGACCATTTTCAGGGTGCATGAAAATTTTGTCCGGTTGAAATGGTAACGCTAGTTGATCACCTGCGTGGTTATGGCAGAACATTTCCTTGCCATCGATTTCGGCCACATGAGTGTATACGATCGGACAGTCATCGCATCGAACATAATTTCGTTCCCTTCCGCACAGAGATAGGAATGGGAATTCAGGATACCGACTCGTATCGTTGGGTTTCAAACGTTTGAAGAAGAAGACGAGAAATTGTTTGTCTGAAAATATAATGTTCGTTTACTTGAGTTCGTTATGAGCGAAAAAACTACGGGCTGGAAAATCACCTTTGAAACAGGATGTAAAGTTTTTGATTCGTGCATCGTCTAGGAATAACTGTAATAAAAATTCGTTGAATTATATCCCACATTATGCATCTTGCTCAAATTTTCCTTACCATTCCTTGGTGGTCGATGTAGTAGAAGTATTCTCGAATTTTGGGTTGTGGTGTTTGTCCTTGAGTGTAGGTAACGCAAGTTCTACGAAACATCCATCTTCGTATTTGTAATTTAAGCATGATTAATTTATCGTTGATGGAAACCACTCGTACACTATATTCATTGGAGAATAAAGATGAACCGGTATCCCGATGGAAAAAATACTTCATCGTGTTATCATTCAAATTTTCTTTTTTCATCGTTATGTAATTTAGAAGTGGCTGCACTGCTCGTTTCTGTTTACTTCTGTTATCATAATCGATGAATGATGTGGTGAAGCAGTAGTGGCTGAAAAATTTCGACTTCGTATAATTTTAATTTTGAGCCGAGTACCTTACAGAATTATTTCGACGTGGTTTCATTATTCCTTCTAATACATAATTAATATAGTAATTCATAATGGGTCTTGCAGATTCCTTGAATATTCCTTTGCATATGGTAAGCTTCGATTCTATAATTTTTGGTTTCTTCAAGAAATTTCAAAAGCAGGGGATAACTTTGTAGCGGTGTAATGAATTGGCTTCATCATTTCAACTTCTTAATTGTTTCATCTTCTTTTCCAGGATTTCGATGGTCAAAGAAAAGCTGAAAACATCGCTCGATTCATAATTACAGTGGCCGGTGTAAGTATTCAGAGCGAACAAATCTTCATCCTCGATAATTCTCATAATATTATGTATATTTGTTTTGCTGACATACTTTACTCTCCGTAGATTATTGGTTTCGGTTATGGCTGTTGGGAAGAGAAATTTTCTTATACTGTTTACAGTTTGGGCGTTGGATTTCTCATAGCCGCCGTGGTACGTAACATAATTGTAGATATTATTATTCATATTTTTGTTGTGAGATAACGTGTCACCAAATTATTTTTCTTTTGTCGCCTTAGTTAACACTACCACCGTGGTCTATGTATAGAAAGAAACCTTTAAATTGGCAAAAAGTCAAAGATGATGGTCAGCAAAAGAAGAAAAAGTAATACTTCTAGTTCTATCCTTATTCGGCAAGCTTATGTTTCGTTTCTTTGTGATTCTCAAATTCTCTTCATAACTTTTCAACCTTGCCGGTACTGTAAAAAACGGATTTTGTCATTTAAAGATATTTCCCATCTTATCTTCCGAATATTATATTATTATTGTAAATATTTGTTTAAACAGCGTTTCCTATTTAAATTTAAAAAAACTAGGAGAATATAAATATTTTTATGATCTCGTAATTGACGTGTCACTGTTAGTACGTGTTTGTTTCTCATAATAACTGACGTACAGCCTTAATATATTTGATCGAAATTCAATCTTATTCCTGTTCTGAAGAAGAACATCATAAAAATTTGATCCAGAACTGATTCTCGAAAAGCGAGAAAACTCCTTTCCTTGAGGATGAGTACCGATGTTTTGAGACTCGATACCATTCCAACTGAAAACTCGGAAACTAGCTGCAAGACAGTTCAGATATCAACACGCAATTTTCCCGTAGTCTTTATATTGTGGAAGAAGTAGATTAGTGCGTTAATTTGTACCGTATCATGATTTCGTTAATTGATAAGATAGGATGGAAAGTATTCTCTGAGAAGGGCTCGGGACGGTGATGATCGAATTCTTTCTTGTCGGTAATATGTGATAGAAACGTAGGTTATCTCGAAGTTTCGACGAGAATAAATTTTGTGTGTCAATCGATACTGCATTAAATTTTGACGATGAGTATCGAAAGAGTACAACTTCGGCAAATTACCCTCATAAGTACGTATTATTTGTATTAAACGGCCTTTCGAAAAATTGATAAATCTTTGATTTATTCACTTTTCCGAAAAAAAAATTAGCTACATTTTTTGCTGATAAATAAATTTTTGGTGACCAATCAAGCTTCCTCTCCCGTAACTTCATCCTTCGGCAATCACTCTTCCTAAATGTCATTCAAATCGTATTGTTCTCTCTGTAACACAGTGAAATTTGAAAGAATAACGTCAAATGAGGAAAATTGATTGTGAATAATTCGTGGTCTACGATGGCACTTATTTTTCCCCAGTCTATCTAGTCACCTCTGCAGCTTAAATTATAGTCGCTTAATAAAAAGAAGATAAGTGTTTTAAAGATTATGCTCTCATCAGTGAACAATATTTTCGAGAAAAAATTCAATCACTTTATGTCACAACCTTATTATCGTTGCATATAAATCATACTCGAATAATTTTTCGTTCCAGTGGTCGTGTCACTGCCAAGATTACTCTATGCGTTAAGTCTTTTCCCATCTATCGCTCCTCTCACACCTCAAAAACTCCCGCAAGGAATTCAAACCATTCGAGAAATTTACGAAGGGCACTACACCTATATTGACCAAACTGGCTATCTATTACAAATGTTGGAGTATGGCAAACACTATTTTATCGCTCGGCCCGAGAGATCTGGAAAATCGCTATTCCTGAATACTATGGAGGAAATTTTCAAAGGAAATAAAGACTTTTTCACGCGAACAGAAATTTTTAACAGTAATTACGATTGGAAGACACATCCAGTTTTGTTATTCGATTTTTCTCAGATAAATAGTCGAACCCAGGGACAATTTGAGAAGAGTTTGGGGCTGGAACTGAAAGAACTCGCGAAAACATTCGAGGTTCCAATCAATGGATGGTCAGGCGCGTCTTTTCAATTCCAATTGAAGAAGTTGGTAAAGGGTATTTACGAGAAACGCGGGACTGGAGTGGTCATTTTAGTGGACGAGTACGATAATCCGATTGGTAGTCATAGAGTCGACAAAAAAGTTGCCGAAAAAAATAAAGAAGTCGTCGATGATTTCTTCGCGACATTGAAAAGTCTAGACCGTTATGTGAAATTTACCTTCGTCGTCGGCATTGACAAATCTATCATTACCAGTCTCCGTGGCGCTAATTATTTAAGAGACATTTCTGAGGATCCCGAGTACGGCATGTTCTTGGAGTTCAATAAAGACAAGATTAAATTACAAGAATAATGTACTCGTATAACCTCCCACAAAAATGGTTTTGAAAATATTTATAACAAAAATGATTACTACATCATAGCTTTATTATTTCTTGTTTCCGTTGGGAAGTCTACTCTCTAACATCTTAAATATCTTGATATTTATTCTATTTGAAATTTGACCAGCTTCATGATACGCTTCCAGGAGTTTCCATTTAATGATTTGTTAATTCTGTAATTCATAATGATATCATCGAATATCTACAAATACATGAGATTGTGATTTCTTCCCCTCTACTTCTGAGAACGGATTTTCTCACGGCCATTCTTACAAAGAATTGCTGAATAATTTTATTCAGAAAAACTAATAACAACAACAAGGCTGATGACTGCAATCGTGTCGTATAAAAGAATACAAGCGAGCCTCTCAATACATTTGAAAATACAGTAAATCAGTGAATAGGAGGAAACAACGCGAGATAAATATAAATTCAATTCATTTATCAATAGATGCTTGTAAGATGGTAGACGGCTACTCAGTCCAGATTATCGTAATATTTATTTTGTTTCTGCTTTAAAACTGCTTGCACGCATTTTGACATGGTAACGGACGACCTTGATATCACATCGGTCATATAATAATCTTCTAATTTTTTCAGCTTAAGGTCTATCGGTGTTGAATGCAAGTTTCCAGTTGTTTTCTAGAGAGAAAAAAAAGATGATAGAAAAATTGAAATATATCGCTGAATCATCATTAACTTGAAAGAAAGATGAACACTCAAATTTCAAGGGTGAAAATGAATTTTTTTTGTGTAAGGTAAACTCATGAGAAACTACTTCTTGTTCTTTCAAATATTAGTTGATTATTATGGGAGTTGAATAATGATGTCAAGTAGAATCCTTAGCGATCTCACTAATTATCATCTTTAGAACACTAAGTATTCGAGCTATACGAGGACTTCAATCATGATGAAAATAAATACATTGTCTCTGACAACAATTTCGATAAACATGAGAGTACGAGACATTCTGTGACTTCGCCTAGTTCACGTTTCATGTTGAGCTGTCGTTGTTCCCATCAACAAAATATTTACGTTTATAAATCGACCAGCGTATTACAAATAATGACCTACTTGGGTACGTAGACTAAATTTCGATACAATTGTCAAAAACACAGATACGTTTACTTATCTAGATAATTTCTCAAGTTCTTTCCCAAATATTATATCTTCAGACTGGGCTCAATATAAAAAGATTGATACTACGGAAGTGCCCTTTCAAACTTTCATGTTCCTTCTGATCTAGAGAACGTACCTTAGAAAACACGACGGCTTCATCGCCGAATATCGATTCTTCGACATCTCCATAACGAGTTAAATTTGGCGACAATTCTTCTAATCGTTGACGAATCTCTTTCAGCGATTCATAAGGCAGTGCTTTGCCAGCCATCTACATACAATCACATAGAAAAATAGTACTTAGCAGGTGCAATTTTTTCTTTTTATTTTTTGAAAGTTTATTTTTTTTTACCTCCGAAAGTGCGCGAATAATTTTCCAGTCAACCCTTGCATATCCAGGTGGCGATACAGCGTTTAACGTTTGTTGCGTTCTTCCCTCCGTATTGACGTATGTACCTTGTTTCTCGGTGTAGGTGACGCCTGGTAAGATGACATCCGCAAGCTCACTTCCACGCTCACCGTGATGACCTACAATCATGTAAACGCAATATTAGATCACGTAATATAACGTCACTAAAGATGAAATTGCAATTTGTTCTGTGTTACCTTGGTAAATAACGAAAGTATCTTTCGGGATATTTTCTTTCAAAATTTCAGAATCATCAGCGCCTAATAAGAATAGCACTTTTGGTGCGAGTGATTTGAACTTTTCGTTTGTGATACCCGGCTTGTAACCCAAATCTAAGGCAGCAACTTGCGATGCCACATCGTGTAAAAAGTTGAAAACTTTCCATCCAGAAGGTACCTACCACGAAGCACATAATATACAGGAATTCACTCTTTTTTTTTTTGCTCACGAAAGAGGCGTGGTATCAACAATACCTTAGTCTGTTCAGCAACCTGCTTGGCCAGTTGCTGCGTCAAAGCCAGCAATACAGCCCCATCAGGACGTTTCATTTGTTGTGCTCCTAAAATAATCAATGGTTTTTTGGCACTAGCTAATCGTTTGCTGAATGGATGACTACCTGCTAAAATTTCTTTAATCGTAGATGGTGTTTCACCGAGATGCTAAAAAAAAAGAATAGTATTTTTCATCGAGCCATTAAAATAATTAATAGAACCGAAACTCTTGAAACCTACTTCGTAATTATAAGTCAAATTGACTTTAGGTCCTATTAATGCTACGTCAGCTTCGTTGTGAACGTATGCCTTGCGAATTCTCGTATTAATTAATGGAGCATCATACCGTGGATTGCTTCCAACTAATAATATCAAGTCAGCTTCTTCAATACCTGCATACGAACGTATTTTTTGATAGAGAATACAATTTTAAGAGAATTTTGTTCAATTTTTACCACGAGAATTTTCACTTACCGACAATTTTGTTATTGAGAAGATAACTAGCGCGAATATCAATTCCAGAGCCCTCCAACGGGAATGGATATTCTGTGTATAAATGCTCGCTACCTAATTTGTTTAATAAATCTTTCAAGCCGACTAACGCTTCAGCATCTACCATCGGGCCAACTACTCCGACGATCTATGATAAGAATTCATCATCACAAGTTGTCCTCATAGAAACGCTTATAGTCAAATGATTACCTACTTTGCCATCAGCAGCGTTCATAGCTTCGGCAGCTACACGTAATGTGTCCTCCCACATAATTGCTTTCAACTCCCCTTCTACCTTTACCATTGGAAAAGCTAGACGTTGCGTTTTCAGGCCGTCGTATGAAAATCTTGATTTATCCGCCAACCATTCTTCATTCACGTCCTGCAAAAGTAAAGCCATCATAAAATTACTCATTAGAAGTTGACACTATAATTCAAGAATTGAATGTTGAGAATGCAGTGGTAAACGATGGCAGCGGCTTCCGTTAATAAAAGCTATAATAATGAATGATTATTCTTTAGAGTATCGACAGTTCTGAAATTTACCTCATTTAAAAGGGGAAGGATGCGCATCACTTCATTGGTACGCATGGAAACAATAATGTTTGAACCGACGGCGTCCATTACATCGACACTCTCAATTCTTCGAGTTTCCCATGGTCTAGCAGTGAATGAGTACGGTTTGGATGTTAACGCTCCAACGGGACATAAATCGATCACATTCCCAGATAATTCCGATAAGAACATTTTCTCTATATAAGTTCCAATCTGAAGAAATCTTTGGTTTATTAAATTATTCCGGTACATTTTCACCAACCAGAGGGAAAAATCCAAGTACCTGCATGTCGGAGCCTCGGCCAGTGGTACCTAAATCGTCAACTCCGGCTATTTCAGAAGCGAAACGAATACATCGTGTGCAGTGGATACATCTGGTCATGATAGTTTTGACCAAGGGACCGATATCCTTATCTTCAACCGACCTAAAAAAGAAATTAAACATCGTTTATTCACTATCCTAGGCTTGGCGAGTATCACTTTTAGATGAAATGCATAGGGCGTTTTCTCAATGCATTATTAACCTAAGAAAGATCTGGGACTAGCGGTCTCATTGTTCTAGCTCAATGCATGAACGAAATATTATTGTTTACCTTTTGCCAGAGAACTGAATATCAGTAAAACGGGATCTATCACTCCCGAACGCCATACTCTGATCTTGGAGATCACACTCTCCACCCTGATCACAAATCGGGCAATCGAGCGGATGATTGACAAGGAGAAATTCCATTACACCTTCGCGTGCTTTTTTAGTCATATCCGAATTCGTTCGTACCCGCCATCCATTCATAACTGGCATTGCACAGGCTGCTACTGGCTGTGAAGCGAAATAAATTGTCAATACAGTCACTCTTGCAAGAGGAAATTAATGCTTTACGCAATTTACTTTCGGCGATTTTTCAATTTCTACGAGACACATCCGACAGTTGCCCGCGATCGCAAGTCGTTCATGATAACAAAATCGAGGAATTTCAACACCGACTAGAGCAGCAGCCTGTAATTTTCATGGACTATTATCATTAGATTATCAATTTTAAACAACGAATAATGAAAAACTTACTCACCTGTAGAACGGTTGTTCCAGGTTCTACAAGGACTTTTTTATCGTCGATGAATACTTCTAATAGGTTTTGTTGAGCAGCCGGTTTAGCAGCAGCGGTCGCGGCTGCTTTATTCGGAGTCTTACCGATGTGCACGCATCGTTTAGATGCTTTGGCAGCAGTCTTAATGGAGTTCCTCAACATTTCTCGGATAATATTAGTCTTCTACGAGCGCAACATCAATTGTTATTAAACGGACAATTATTGAAGATGCAGAAAATACATAATTAATAAAGATTTATGCAGTAGAATCTTGATCAGAAATCGGAAATACCTGATAACTTCACTTGGAAGTCATAGAAATGTCATAGCAGCCTAGATGCACCAAGAACGGATGTCCGGAATAAGAGGCGGAGGTCACGAAGAATGCGAGGAAAATTTAACGATTGCGGACGATCCAGTTCAATGACCAACAAAATATTACCGATTTAAAAAAGGTAGATAGTTTCAAAAACGTATTATTTTCTCGCCTCTACCTTTTACTTATCAGTTGATGAAGATGGTTGAGAACGACGGAAGGTTCATCACAGGTTCATCAGCAGAACTGCTACGAGCGCTCTAATCGTGATACGAAGGATTTTAATTTTTTGACTGCGTGGCCACACTGACACAAGCCGAAGCAATTCATAAAGGTCTAGGAGCGCTAGTATCGTTTTGTCAACATAATAATAAAATCAATCATGAAGCGCCAATATTTCGATATTATTATGATAAAACTACATAAGTGAATCGACAAGACGAGATTATTGTCTTCCAAAATTGCCAATGAAATATTAATCAATCCATCAAGAATTTCGACCAGAGAGTATAATATTATAAAGATTGGGAATAAAATATTAAAGTATCAGTTGGATTCTTTGATACCCTATTGACCTTTAAATCACTAGCTATAGCAATTCTTGAAGACCGTAGATTTTTCTCCATTCAATCAATGAAATCAGTATCGTGAAAAGGAAGAATTGTTCACGATTTTATGATAAAGTCGACTGATGACTCCCCAGAACGCACTCTGCTCTCGGGTCTCAAAAGAAGGCACCCAGATATTATTTCATTATAGAATTGATGTTTTTTTCCTTCTCTTTTTGAGTAGATACTTCATTTCTTCAATAACATGCGTCATGTTTCGATAGAATAATTCAAAAAATACAAATACATATTGAATCTGGAAACAGATGTTTTTCTCTCCATCTTTCAGGAAGATAGTTTCTTTATTTTACTTTTCAAATAATGAAGATACGAAACTACGTGACACATCAATATATTAATAACATTATTCACACCTTACACCTTCTCACTTTCAACAGATTCATTAATTACATCAACATTAGGTAGAGGAGCTGGCAAAGGAACATAAGAATTAGAAGCAAAATGCTCTTTGATGTAGTCGCCTCCTTTTTCTTGATAATCACTGTAAGAAAACAGATAAGTCTCGAAATCGTTGTTCAAACAAAATTTTTTGGCTCCCAACCACGCATTTAGCGATGGTTGTTTAGCCAACGAAATAGAAAATGTCGATTGGAACGGCCTCATCTCTAACAGTTCTTTGTTCATTCTTTCTCGAAATCCGGGAATTTGAGTAGGGCCCCCGGTAAGAAAGACGTTATTCGCTAAAACGTTGGCAATTTCTTCTGAATAACCTTTTAGAACAAATTCCACGGTCTCAGCAATACCAGCTTGACTAGATCCAATCATTGATGGCTGGAAGAGTATTTCGGGAGCTCTCATTTGTTCAAGTCCTAAATGTAATTGATAAGCTTCTTTCGTATTGATTGGTTCATTTGCAGCTGAGCTTGCCGAGAACAACGGATCGTAGTACTTGAGAACTTCCTCGAGTTCAGTAATTTTTTCTTGCTCTTCTTCGCTATCTGTATCACCTCCTTCCTAAACAAAGGTAATCATTTTACATTATAGATAAAGGTTACAAACACCATCTTGCAAGCGATAAATCATTTTTGAACTACGAGTACAGAGATTCTCAGAGCACGAGAAGTTTTTTCTCTTCCAAATAGACGAATATCGTGAAAAAATTCTTTCAGGATTATATTTTAAAAAATTACTTTGTTAATTGCTTTGTAGACATCCCAGTCTTCATCTCGAATGCCGAAGTCATCGTCGTATTTTTCTTTTCGAGCTAATTGACTGATAAGTCTCATTCTCTCTTGCGAAGCGACTGTGCCACGTTTAGCCATATCTTGTCTACGCTGACGACGAAGATTTCGTTTTTCCAACATTTCTTTTCTACAAATTCAGAAAGTACAGATAAACCAAAATCTTTTTTTTTTTTTCTAGAGTTCTTAACGCTGGTTCACAATTTTTACCTTCTTTTATAAACGGTTTTCAACCATAGCTTTATGTCTTCATCATCTTTAGGTAATTTTATATCGGTCTTCATTATTTTTATTTTCGGTTCCTAGAAGAAAAATAGTCATCACAGAGATTTTGTAACATTCCCTTCACGAAATTACTTTCGTTTACGAACCTCTGAGATGCTTTCTTCAATAGCACCCGTCACAGCTGCTATTTTAGCTTTTGTTTTCTGTATTTTTCCTTTCAACGTGTTAATAATTTTCTTAAGCTCACTCATATTCGATATTTGAAAACCACGTAAGGCGCTCTAACAACAAAATAAAATAATTGACAAATGCAAAACAAAAAAAGAACATCTTTTATGCTCTAAACACGAAATCTGTACCTGTATTTCTTGCGGTGAATCCATATCTGTGACCATTTCCTGTAAAGCTAAGAGACGACCTAATTTTTCTTCATCTTCTGCAAGCTGTGCAAACAGAAAACTAAAATTAGGATCCAAACTTTCTCTTGCAAAAGGGGAGGGCTAGAAATCAGTTATAAAATTATTTGGCCCAAAAACCCCCAGAACAGTGGCAAAAGATACCAAGTATACTTATGTAAGTGAAATAGCGAGTCTAAAAAGAAGATAAAAGAGAAATTAGTACCCCTCTATGGTGACGTTTTTGCAGTAACAAGCGCAAACCGCCCCTCTTCATTACGTCCATATACATTGAATTTCAACTTCGATCAACAGATCATCGACGCTCTTTCATACAAGATAATCTTGAACAATACTTGTACCGCATGATTGACAGTTAAAATTACCAAAAGTATACATAATCATGAATTTTCACCCAAGTTGATAAACATTTTGTTAATTTCAGGTACTAGCTGTTGACTGAAGAAGCTAAATTTTAACGGCCAAATCTATCATTTAAAATAATAGAAAATATTATAAAATCATCTCACTTTTTCGTCTCTTTTCTTCGCGTTTATTTCAACCAATTTCTTGGCTAGTTCTTTTCGTTTCTCGCGTTGTTGATCAGGAGTTAGCTGAGGAGTAACCGGAGCGGTAAAAGGAAGTTGTATTCTTTTGACATGTTGATCGTAGTAATCCGGATCAGCCCACTGATTAATTTCTTCTTGGTAGTCAGTAGCAATAAATCCATGGTCGAAAATCAAAGTCTAGAAAAAATTTAGCCAAATACATGATGACAGACATAAAATTTTAAGGATGGCACCATTGTCTCTTTCAAGCTTACTTCAGCACGACTCAATGTGATGGCATTTAGATGGACAGGATATTTCAACTGCAGTAATTTATGTAGATAATTTGTAACGTGAAAGCCACCGACATCGATTCGTTTACATCGACCCTCATCAACTTTTCCTTCAACAACAGGGAGAACGTGTGTACAATGATAACCAACGCTAACAATTAGCACAGTCTTCGATGCGTTATTTTCGTTCGTGTAACTTAACAATGAATCAACTCCGTAACAAATGCCTGGTACATGATATCCTTCAAAAAGTAATTCGGACATTACTGAAAAATAAGACACAAATTTTAGAGGTGATTTCACGTAACTGACCAGTGAAAAAGAAAAATGCATAATTATATTCTTACATATTCGGGAATGATTCGGATTAAGAAATGGTTCGGTAATAAGAATGGGATGGTCAACCTTCTCCTCAGTATCGATACTTAGATGAGAAAAACAATAATCCAGTATTTGCTCTTGTACTTCGAACTGTGTCACAACGTTCCGGTCAAACTGAGTTTTCAATTGGAAACGTACAGCTTCGATGTTAAGAATATCGTTACCGATTTGAGTTTCACCTTCCTACTTAGGAAATGAATCATTAGTAAGAAACGATATTAAATAGTTTCGCTGATTAGATAGTTCCATTCACCTTTCTTCCTCTGTCTTTGCGAGGCCTCGCTAAAAGATTTTTAAATACCAACTCCGGCTGCTTGCTAGATGCCCAACCGACTCTCGCATTGTAGGATCCTGAAACGGGAGATAGATTACGTATTTTGATATTTCAACAGACGGCAGATGAGAAAAATCTCTGATCCACCTACCATTATCTATTACTATGGGAATTCTAGTATTCTTGACATCTGAGGTGTACGGATAGAATGGATCTGCAACAGTTTTAATATCTCGGATATCTAGCAATGTCATATTTGTTTCGGAATCCGAGAATTACTCCCCAAGAGATACAACAGTTCTACTTCATCATTTTCATCAATTATTACGTTTTAAGGAGTACGCAGTTGGTTTGATACGACATGATAAATGATAATAGATAAAAGTCGATTTAATCCAAACACCGCCGGAGTCCGGTGGTCCGGACTATACTCTGTTCACATTAAGGAAGGATAGAAATATGACCTCGAGAACGGAACGCTCCGGGTAATTTTAATCTACCGTTCCGTTCTCAAGGTCATATTTTTATCCTTCCTTAATGTGAACAGAGTATAAGGACTTAGTCGGATCGGGACCGCCGACGATTTACGAGCTGCGCTTGCAGCTCTCAGGCTATCAGCATGACCAATGTTACCAACGTAAACGATAGAGCGCACTAGAGTATTTTACGAGTGGGACACGTTTTTGTTTTTGGCAAATGAATGTAATCGTGATTCGTGACGTTTACGTTGAGAATTTGTGGTGTAACGCGAGAAAAGGGACCAGTCTGGCCTGAGCCGTTCTTCACAGAACACGTGTTCAAAGTTGAAAATCGTAATATCTCGCGGTAGAGTGAACGGATTTTCGTGAAATTTAGAGACATTAACACGTATTCTGTGAAGAACCGCTCAGGCCAGACTGGTCCCTTTTCTCGCGTTACACCTATTCAACTATCAACACGTGCGCTGTGGAAAAACGCTTCGGCCAGACTGGTCCCTTTTCTCGCGTTGCACCACATTTTATGAATAAACAATAATGACGAGAAAACAGGAGATCTCTTTTTAGTCTTTCAGTAAAAGTATTTACCTACGGATATTGATATTACCAAAGCCTCCTATAGTTAAAGAAGCCATGAACGTAGAAAGGCAACACCGCATTCGCCCACGCATTTACATGTAAAACACCTCTCTCATGAAAAAATCGAGTTGACCCTTATTTGAAGGAAATTTCACAAGCTACAACTTTTGTTCTTTTCGATTTTTTCAAAAATTTAATATTTTCTTAAGAAACAGACGCTCAAAGAGTTTCTCCCCATAAAGAGCAATGTAAAAGTTGGGGCTTGGAATTTAACTGTTATTTAACTGTTATAACCGTGACCGAAAAAAAAAGTATCAATCTTGACCGATTGACCGATAACCGTTTCAAAGAATGATCGATAGTTCATAACAGTTATAACCGATATTTTATAACTCTCAAACGGTCATAACAGTTATCCTGACCGAAATAATAACTGTCAAACTCGGAATAAGGAGAGAAAGCTTCGATTCAGCAATTCAACCTGAGGTTCGGCCCAGCCGTCCAAGACATACTTTTCAGCAGATTCAGTTTTGACTTTGTAAGTTTGTAGCTGTTGGCTTGTTGCCGTTTGGCGTTTGCATTCAGATAACAACAAGAAAGAGCCTTAGTTAGGTACAAACCAATCAGCGAGAAAGCTTCACCTACATACAACAAGTTGGACAAAAGATCCTTGTTTTGCTGACTGATTGGTTTGTGACAAAGTACGACCCTTCTATCTCATGTTTTCGCCTCATTAGCTCATCGTTGGCTCATCGCAAAGTGTGTATGTTCGACTTCGAGGACAAGAAAAAAATGTGTTTCGACTTCGAGTTTCAACAAGATTAAACTGTGTTGACTATTGCATTAAAATTTTCAACAATTTTTTTTTATTGATTTATTCTATGGTGCGCTTTTTCTAATTTTTGTTTGTTCAAATTCTCTTCCACTTCCACAGATTCTTTTGCCTGAGACTGAGATCCAGAGAAGAGATATTTAACTCTTGGTTAATTTTTAAGACAAAAAACGCATATATTTGCCACATTGGCGCTGCAATCGCCGTTGTATACAGTGACACTAGAGTGTCACAACACAAAAACTATGTTAAAACTGACAGTGATCATACTGTTTCAGCCTTTCATTCTCGGAACAAAGGTCATAAGTTTGATTTTGAGAGAGCCTTAGGAAGATAATAGAAGTACCGGTAGGCAATATTATTAGGTACTAAAGATAAAAATTGTTTGAACCTCAAAATGGACTCTTTTAGTTCATCTTGATAATGACTGTCGTACAGTCGAGACGTTGGGGTCAATAAAATTCTTGTGGAAGGAAAAGCCTTATGTTTCTTTCACGTTTAATAGTACACCTCTTCCATGTAAAATCGTGTTTAGTGAAGGATCGAGTTTGTTGTATAGAATTCGGCGCACATGTCATAATTTAGGTTTGTGCTGCCGTTGATTTTCCGCCCGAAGTAAGTAAGTTATTTGAACAAGTGAATATACTTTTCTCATCCAATAATTCTTTAAATTTTCTATTGTTTCGACAAGTTCTTTAGAACTTTGTGCTAAAGAATATCGACTAGAATACCTAAAGAAAGAAGCGGGATCTAGTTGTCTGTTTTTTTTTCCTATTTATCTATATGTTTTTGAAACGACAAGTATTATTGTTGTGGTTTATTTTACTGAAAATATTATTTTTTCAAGTTCCAAGTATTCAAAAGTAAGTAGCCTATTATTGAAGTCATGAGGAGAATCCTCAAGTTCTACAACCTACATAAAGTACTTACTCACAAAACCTACTTTTCTTAAAATAGGTAGCTATCTTTTTATGCAATGAACTAAGGAGGGCTAGTAATTTAAATCGTGTATTATTTTCTTTGGTTTCAGCTTTGATGAAGAATCATCTTCCAGCGACCAGCTTTCAAATTTTGGTCCGTCTTATTTTACATACTATCCTTTCTTCCCATCACATAAGAAGTATTCAGATCCAAAAATAAAAAAATTAATTTTTCATTACCTATCCCACTAAAATTTATTATAATATTTAAAATATGAGGTACACGAAATTGAGTTGTCGTTAGTGAATCTTCTTTGTCAGATTCTGAAAGCATCTTTCTAGGTTTTCTATTTTGATAAAAAAGAAGACCTTTAATTTTCAGCCAATTCACATGTGAATTCTGGAATGTCGAAAATATTTTTAGTTTTATTTGAAAAATAAAATCGAATTTATGAAATCCTTTACAAAATGAACCCCTGCTTTTCACTATAAATAATAAGGCTTCCTAAATCTTTGACTTCTGATGTATGAAAAGAGTAAAGTACGTAGGTAGGTACCGCTGAATGAATGTAATAAATAAGAAAAATTTTACAAATCACTCAAAATTTGTTTATAATATTATAATTATGGGTACGTTTACAAAATTGGAACATACGATAAAAACTCTGTTGTTTGAAATAAAACAATTCCGCTTCGAGATAAGAATTTGTAGCAGGAATTTGGACAAAGTTTTGTATCTCTCATTCTCCGCAATTGTGGTAATGAATTAAAAATATTGTCACCAACCACATGTTTTTAGAAGTGCTTCCATATCTGAAGGAATCGGAGCTTGTAATGCTGGGTAATGAATTCTTCTCTGAGATGAAATTTAAAGAAGCTGTTCGTTGTTTCACTATGGCGATTGTAATGTACATGACATGATTACTTCGATTAATTGTAGTATTATGATATTATAGTTGCTGTGTATTAATTTTTAGGAGAAAAATCACGATATCCAGTACTATAGGCTACGAGCAAGTTGTTTCATAAATATGGGAAACGTTTCTATGGCATTAGATGATATGAGGAGAGTTACATGTTTGGAATCATCCAGCAAAGACGACAGTCTTCTTTTGAATAAATTATTATTTGATTCTGGAAAATTTGAAGAAGCTGTGACAGGTGAGAATTTTATATTTGTACATTGCTTATCTTCAATTTTCAGTTGAATGATCGCGAAATTATTATAAAACTTGGACTGATTCTGAAATTTGAGAGCTCAATCCACTTCTCCTCATACTTGTAATTTATAAGTGGTTTAGTAAATGCTTTTATACTGCTGTATGTTAGGTTTATGTTGGGCCTGGTTTCATGAAGGCTAATAGTGGGCCTAGTTAATTTTAATGTTGATAGATAGCATAAATTGCAGTACCCTGCGCCTATATTCATTCGATAACGGGGACTCACTTAGCTAGATAGCTTATCTTACAGTACACCGCACCTATATTAGTCCAAGGATCGGGTGCGTACGCCTCTGTGAGTAAAATTCGCAAAGAGGGCTATGATTTTATCACAAAACAGGCATGGTCTTGAAATATAAATGAGGTCATTTATTAGTAGACATGGAATAGGATCTCTATTTATTTATCTCTCGTTTTTTTTAAGTTCCTAAATTAAGTCAGAGCTTTCTTTCCGTCGAGAACCACAATTTATCTCAAGGACAGCGTGTGTGGATGTTTATTCGAAATAAGCCCCAAAAAGCAGGTTTGTCGTTGAAAAAAAAAAATGAGAGTGGAGGATTTATGGTTGAGAGGAGAACCGATGGGTCTTTGTTTTATATTCAATGTCTCTTTAAATCTTGAAATAAGGGAACTAGTTTCCATTTTGTGCGTTTATGAGATGAAATTTTTAAGGAAATTAAAATTAGAAAAATTCTTTGTTTCTAGAGACAATCGCTCTGAATGATTTTGATGAACTCGTGAGGCTGGGAGACAGATTAATGACCAAGGAAATTCTTGACAAAGCCTTATACTGCTACACCTTAGCAATCGTGAGTAAGCTTATTTGATGGGATGACCCAGTGAGTAATTAGGCTACAATGAGTATGATGGAAAATTTCCGGTTCATTTTACGGCAGGACGGCGATCCTTTGAAAGCAGATTATCATGAAAAATTAGGGAAGTATTACTCGAAAGTAAAAAATTATCAAAAGGCAATCTTCGAATTTCAAACAGCCGTAAAAATGGAGCCACAAAATCAACTTTTTCGGATATTGTTAAGAAAGGCATTGTTTCAATCTGAGAATTTCAACGAAGTTCCGAAAGGTGAGAATAAGAATAATTATTGAAGGTTACTTGTTGATAATCGAGAAAAATTATCT
Source organism: Aspidiotus rigidus (assembly GCA_035079385.1). Lineage (NCBI taxonomy): Eukaryota > Metazoa > Arthropoda > Insecta > Hemiptera > Diaspididae > Aspidiotus > Aspidiotus rigidus. Next base: position 434,040 of record JAVHKY010000023.1, read on the forward strand.
TTATTTATGAAAATTTCGTGGCCAATTTTTGGAATTTTTTGTTCTTGACCAAATGTCGAATTATTCTAGGGGGCTCAGTATAGATTTTTATGACGCTGTACCATAATAGTTATGTCTTTATCTGTTCTTAGAGATATTCGTGGTATTGACTGATAAAGAACTTGATACCCTAGCAACTGATTTCTATACCATTCAAAAACACGAAGAGGCTCTGCGCTGTTACGCGGAAGCAATTGTAATAGTCTTGAGATATTGAATTAGCCAAGCGTGGATTATGTCGAACGGATATTTTTTTGCTAAGAAATTTTTCTTCTCCCACGTTGAAAGTATGACAAACTCAAGTGACAAACTGTCGTTTTATCCTTACTTCACCTCTTCCCCTTCAGAAGTTTGACAAACAATCTCGAGAAAAATGAATCATTAGTTTCATATTTTTCTCCTTGAATCCGCGCCTGAAATACTTGACCCTGATTGAAAAATATGTGCGGTACAATAATAAAAAATTTTTTCGTTTTCAGGAAAGGCATTTTGATGCGCGGTATTGTAGAATGCGTGGACTTTGTTACTGGGCAATGAACGAACAAGGTTTGGCTATTTCGGAAATGCATAATGCTGTACAGCTCGACCCAAACAATAGGAAATATCAAAGTTATCTAAGGGATGCATTATTCCGTTGTGAAAACTTTAATAGCGTATCAGAAGGTGCGGTTTAGCAACCTTATAAAATTGCACTTTATTTGAAACCAAATATTATCGTTTAAATTTCAATTTGATATTCATTACCATAGCTAAAAAAATTTTCGGGGAAGGTTCGACTTCAATAAAGAAGAAGGCAAATCTTCGTTGAATGATAGAAACAGAAAGGAAAAATTAACGTCGTGTTTGACAGGAATTAATTACTTCTTGAAACTATGTACCTACAAAATCAATAATACTTAATTAATGGTATTTTATATGTTTGTTTAAAAGAATCGCTTCTTTTTCTGAGCGAAATCGAACTTGAGAAGCTGGGAGACAGATTATTTGAAAAGAAAAAATTTGTTGAAGCTGAACGTTGTTTCAAAGTGGCCATTGTGAGTACCGACGCAATCATAGTTGAATTTGCATTTCTTTTTTTCTATCTTTATTTCTTCATAGGGAAAAAATCCCTTGAAAGGACGATATTATGCAATGCATGGACATACCTATTGGAACATGAACAGGGCGAATCTTGCGATATCAGAATTTTACAAAGCACTACAAATAGATCCAACAAACTCGATTAATCGAGATTTTCTATGTCAAACACTGTTGGAGATTGGAAGATATGAAGAGGTGATAAGAGGTAAGGTTTTCTGTACTACGCCTTATAACATTCCAAAAAAAAAAATGGTCATGAAAAGGGGATTTGGGGCTAAGCCTAATGATCTCGAACTGAAATGAGAATTGAAAAAAATTACGTTTCTTCAACTTTTATACTTAGGAGAGAAGGGACGTCGGGGCGAAATTCTGGCCTTCTAAACGATTCCCCTGAATTATTCACGCTTTCTTTTTTCTTTGTCGCCCATCCACCACCATCGATTGCTGCTTTGAATTGCAGATAAAAACGTATCATATACTTTTCATCAATATTTATTACAATATTAAGTACGAAACAAAATTGAGGTTAAAATTTATTTTCTACCTGAAGAGATGCATGGGTTGGATGACATCCAACTGGAAGAGCTGGGAGACAAGTTTTTTTCAAGAAATAAATTTGAAGAAGCAGCTTCTTGTTTCACCGAGGCATTAGTAAGTGATGATCAAAATGTAATATTAGTTTGGAGTTTCAAGATATCGAGCTAAGGAGGGGGGGGGGGGAGTAAGTTGCGAAAAATTTCGACATTCAAGGAGTATTTAATAATATAATGAGATGAGGAATTCAATGAATTTTTAGTTTTCGTCAGGTATACATAATATCATGGGGAAATTTTCGACTAATGAAATATTTATATCAGAGGGGGGAGGATTTGAAAGAATTTCGACCATTAAGCTATTTGGATAAATTCCGACCATCCAGATCTATGTATGAGAGCAGTGAAACTTGAGGAAATTTGAACCAAAAATAATCAAGCCAATCAAGTCAATTATTGGAAACTGAATAAAAAATTCCTGCATAAAACAATTCCCTGACTCACTTCAATAAACACGGTTAATAAAAGAGATCCCATGGGAGGAAACAAAATAAGCTGCGCCTTCCAGCAGCTTTGCCGTCAAAAAAAATCTCATAGGTTCCTAAAATTGCAGTGAACGAGAATAGAAAGAGGCGAGCTGATAGCTATGCTTACGTTCTATAATTTTGGCGTATAATTATCATCAACGGACTGCGATGTGATCACCAATGGGAGCGCTGTCGCGTCGTTATAATCGACAAAAGTGGAAACGGGGTCAGGAAAATACTAACAGGGATCCTGTTCTATGTTTTTCTTTTTGTTGACAATTTCGCCGTGCGCCATCCGGCGAATAATTTAGAAAAATGTCGACTCTCGAGCTATAATATATAATATGAGGGGGCAGGGGGGCGATCCATTTTTGCCCCATGTGTTGCTCATTTTTTTTCTCGTGGTTGGATGAAAGTTGAATTTTTAGTTGTAGGCAAATTTCAATTTTTCATATTTTTCATGTGGTGCTGAGGTTCGAGAGCACCTATATGATCGCCACCACTGTGAATAGGATTTAGAAAAATTTCGATTTTCGAGCTATATATAATTATGATGGGAGGGAAACTTGAAGAAATTTTAACTCGCGGCCCGTAATATATGATAGAAGCAAGTGATTTATGATGTTTAAAGCATTGCATATCTAGCTCATTAAAGGGGCTAAGCCAATTTATTTACAAAGCATTGCACGTCTACTCACTCGAAGGGGCTATCCTTAATGCGGGTCTCATAATCTATAATTTTGCAACCCACATTATAGGTACCCTTTCGTTCCTTGTAATAACACCTTTAAGGAAACCGTCGTTTTTTTTCACTTTCATAAATAAGTCGAGAGTGGAAATATTAAGAAAACAAACTTCGCAGAGCGCAAAATTTCATTAAAACTGAGGGAAAAATTCAGATTTAGGAAATTGGAGCTCTCTTCTTTGTGTTGAAATGAACGTTGGATGTACGTCAAGAGAAAGATCGGGGATGCTTGTATCGGAAAACTAGTATGATAATTGGATTTCTCATCGAAAAATCGTCTTAGTAATGCATATCTACATCTCAATTAGCGCCGTATTAATCTTATTTTAAGAAAATGGAACTTCTTCCCGATCGTCGATTTGGATATACATCAATCCAACTTTGTCCGGCACAGCTGGATAGACTATCAGCCAGTAAGATAGGTCCTGACCTTAAGTAAGATAGCGAATTCGCCTGTAAGGGCTCTGCTACCCGTTGAATAAAAATCCATGTGTAACCCTGTGTAACCCTATCTACAAGAGGGTTGTCAGTGCAATTTCAGGGTCGTCTCGTTTAGCACCGTCCAGCTGATGAGGTGTGACCCTGCTGGAATGGATGCACTTTGACTTTTTCCACGTGTGACCCTGTGTAACCTTGTAGTAAACCTATTATTGCACGGCTTACAGTTGGGTCACTAGGGGTATTTTATGGGTTTCAGAAAAAAAGTGCATCCGCACCTCTAATATTCCCCTCTTGTAGACCATTTGTAACTGCAGTTACAGAAGGGCGATATAAGGGAAATATCTGTGACCCAATGATTGCCCGCGATGACTCTCAAGTTGCCCTGTAGTAGACACTCCATGTACAGGGTCACTGAGTAGTGATAAAAGGGTAATACTGTGACCCAATTATTGCTCGCGATGATACCCAAAAATATCCCTGTAGTAGACTCTGTGTGAAGGGTCACTGAGAAGCGATAAGAGGGTAATACTGTGACCCAATTATTGCTCGCGATGATACCCAAAAATATCCCTGTAGTAGACTCCGTGTAAAGGGTAACTGAGAAGCGATGAAAGGGTAATACTGTGACCCGATTATTGCTCGCGATGATACCCAAAAATATACCTGGAGTAGACTTGTAGTGGAAGGCTACTTAGAAGTAATGAAAGTCTGTTTTTGGGCGAATTAAGGGTGCGAGCTGTTGACCAAAAGTTACCCAGTTCAATGATGTAGATTCCCAGCAGTTCCCCATAAATTACTCGATCGTGGATGGGTTATTTTGAGGTAATTCAAAGGTATCGCAAATTCATCTTACAGTGAATGAGGGTCAATGAACTACTTTCCCAAAAATGTACCGTAAAGTACCAAATTGTAGCGCTGCTGAATGACTTATTGTTTAGCAAATTTCATGGCAGCAGTAAACTTTTTCAAGATGACTAGTTCAAATTCATTGCAATTCTTTCTCAATGACTGGCGCTGTGTATTTCAAGTTCACAAATTCATATACTCGTACTTGCACGTATGTTTTCGCAATCGTCCATCACTCAATATTTCTCAATTCAAATATTAAAAATTATGTTCAGCTTCTGTAAGTATTCCGATAGTCATATACGTACTCAGCACACTTCATAATGAAGTTATTGACAAAATAATTCGCAAACCGTAAGATAAACATAATATATTACTTGAGTTCAACGTACATGCTGTGTTCTTAATGACAAGATCTATGTTACCGGTGGCAATGAAAATTTCGAAGAATATGATACAAAAACACGCAAAAGTAAGTTCATCCCCAAAAACGAGAAGAAACAAATGTACGAATAAAAAATTGCGAAAAAAAAGAACCTAAACCTAAACACAAAGTACAAGGAAAGTATAGATTGGCGAGATAATAAGAATGGCGTTGAAAAAAAAAAAAAAATTACAAGTTAAACATACAGGAGAAGGAATGGATGGCGAAAAAAAAATTAAACTCAACGATATGAAGGAGTTTGTTCGGCTTCAGCTTGCCTGCGACAGCGAATTTCATCTTCCTTTCGACGACATAGATACAGAGAGCGAGGAAGGACGTCCGCAGATCTTGGTGCAATTTCTAATAAATGTTGCGTCTTGTCATAATCGGATCCATCCATATCTCCAAAAGACACGGCGTCGTCTTCGAAGGGCGTGAAGAAGAGTACCCTGTGAGCTTCTTCGCCCATGAGAACCCGATCATTTTTTTGGGTCGTACATGTATTGGTCCACGACTCTGACCCAACTGCAGGGAGTTGGAACTCAAACCTCCCTTAGAAATCCGACGGCGAGGGAAATCTAATTTCAAAGTACGGCTCCAGTAGGTAAACTGTAACGTACAAACAAATGGAATAAATTATCGAACACGGAGAGAGAAGGGGAGAGATGTGAGAAAAAGATGCGATGAACAAACAATCGGTATACTTACAATCAACGAAATATCAGATGAATGTCAACGAATTTTAGACAAAGATAATCGAGTATATCAGCAAACAGTAATTCTAGGCACAGATTGCTGCCAGCTCTGCGATGACATACGATGTAGACGGCATTAAAAGACTAAATGGCGATTCTGTACGAAAAAAAATTGATTTTAAGTTATCGAATATACGATAATTTGATAATTTTACTAATTTTACGAGACAAACAATGAGAGAACATGACGCATACTTACAATGAATAACGAGCAACAAACGAGAAATATCAGTTTCAACATCAGATTACACGTACAACAATCGCATTGATTATCAGTAAACAGCTCTACATCTAGCTACCACTTGTGACATACGATTTTGTGGTATCAACAGCGAATAATGGTGATTCAGTATAAAATACCTGTAAAATAACATATCAAATAAATTATCGAGCATAATAATTAACGGACAGAGGGAGGGAGAGAGAGAGATGAGAGAACAGGACGCGATGAATAAACGATCGGTATACTTACGATCAACAAAGTCAACAGATTATAATCGAATATCAGCGAAACAAACAGTAATTCTACGCCTTGATAGCTGCCATCACGTCTGCGGTGACATACGATATGTGTGAGGCATTAAAAGACCAAATGGCGATTCTGTACGAAAAAAAATTGATTTTAAGTTATCGAGTATACGATGATAATAATAATAATAATAGGAGACGAGAGACGAGAAAACACGATGCGATATGAAGAATACGATAGATACGTGTAAGTTCCTTTTAAACAACTCGAAATAAATTTGAATTTGAAAAGGTTTCTTTAATGGAACGCTCGAAAACAAAGAGATCGTTACAATGACGAAAGATATTTACACTCAAAGATAGACATCTAAGCAAGAGCGACAGCTTCTTGCATCAAGCGCACGATTCGAACTGAAAAATCATAGTTGAAACTGGACTTGAATCGTACACAATAAAATGAATCATCCTATAGATTACAGAGGCGAATACTATCAATACGGTAGAAGCTTGCTTCCGTCGATCAACGGACAGGAGTAAATAAGGCGCGTGCGACAAGATAAGACAAGAGATATTCATTCGAGACTTATATATGTACTTACATGCGGTAAAAATTCAGGAACAAAACGTTGATCTATCTTAATTGAAACCAGATATCCGATGGTGGTGTAATTTTGTTACAGAAGAATGAATGAGCACTACGAAAATACGCATTCGTTGAAATGTCGACGAGAACGGACATCTATAGAAATAAGCAGGACGGAATGGCGAATCTATAATAATAGGAAACGAAAAAATCGAATAAATTATACAGTAGCTATGACATCCGGTTATCCGATAAATTGTAAATATCATGTAGTAAATACTTACTTCGACAATAAGTTTAGGAACGAGACATTATGCGAGATGAAATCCTTGTTACGGAGATATAGAGGATGAGGTAGTATGCAAATGTACACAATAAACTTCGCAAAATTCACAGAGATGTAAAAATTAAATGTAATATTGGAACGGAACGGAATAGTAAATTTGAAAATTAATAAACAACAAACAAATCCAGTGAAGATGGCAGCTCTTTTCGCCTCTGTCTATGAGGTAGTGTGGTACAGCCAGGATTGGTTGAAATTGATCACGTGATACAAATAAAATATTTCTCTTACTACTCCAACGAGTGTCTGCCATGTAGATTGCATTTACGCGCATTAATTACAAAATTTCAATGATTAATTAGTTTTATATAAATAATTATGTCCCACATATGGAATTATCATACATATTTCGAAAATGAATCGCGAATAATGAAAATGTCAGGAGAAATGGTGCTACAGAAGTGAATAATTTTTCCCACACGTTGTTGGTAACATTGCATACAGCGTCGAAATTTCAAACGAAAACCTCGAAGCCAATAAGAAGAAATTTGAATTGTTCCGTTGTCGGCGTACGTTAACGGTTACTCGTTTTCCAGTTCGAACGCGAAGCAATTGTCGTTTATAGCCGCCATGTTTCGGCAGTTGGTGCAAAAAAAAAATCGTTCACATTCGTCGAAAAGATTTGAAAGTGTAAGTAATTCACGTTAACGCGGATACGGTGCCTGTCAACGCAGTACATTGAAAGATTGGATTTCATTCGTCGTGATTCATAATTTGCATGTGCAAGTACGTTATTTTTTCGCATTATTTGCCATATATGGAATCGTGTTTCATGTACACCTCATACGATAGATAGTATTCAATAACTCGATATAATATCAACTTTTCAGCTTGTCGCCACGTTATTCTTAGCTCGCCATTCGATATTGTACTTCAATTTGTGGATAATCGCTGCCTTACGTCTCTTTCACTTTGTACGTTTTCGATGGTGTTTGATGGTTCATGTTCAACGCATATGAATATTCATTCTCTCCAATCAGTAAAGTACGTGTCTAGGCGAATCGCTCATAAAGTTGTTTTATTTTACGAAATATTATTACCATCAGTTCACTTTTCTTTTCAGTGCAAATTTGGTATCGTGAATGTACAACTCGTCCATCAGTGTTCTCGCGTATCAAGTATTCTCGCCGATTGAAAATCGATTCGTCATTACGTAAGCATTTAAATACTGCATTTTATTTATTAGACAATATCATAATTAGCGACTATTTCTGCATAAAGTAACGTACGATTTCTTTCTAGTCTGTCAATGTATACAGTCACTGAAATGGTTTACGTAGTAACCACTCGATCGTCAAATGTTTCCATCTTCGCTATATTCGATCTCGAATCTATTTTCCTTTCTCGTTCTTCACTCTCTTATTTCTCATGAATTTATGTTGCTTCATTTCCTGATTCTCAGCCTACCGAATTTTTGGTTTTCAATGCGCTATCGAAGCGAGCTTTCGTACCTCAAGTTCGAGTCTGAAACAAGAAATTCCGCAATGATTGTTCAGTAATATTCTCACTCGGGTGTATGTTTGATTGAAAAAGACGCTCGATTATTTCTGATACTTCGGCCGCATACCTATCGCACGTATAATATTACTTATTTGCCTACAGTAAGTACTCGATAAGATAGCTCGTGTTATAAATTGCGAAGTACAAGAATGAAATATTATGTTTTTTTTTTTTCTTCTTTTTTTGGTGCGTTTTGATGCTTTCCTTATTTTCAGCGCTATTGTCTTACGACGAAGCCTCGACGTGGATCAAGTCTGAAAGCGCGAGCAGTTTGTTATCGGACGTATCCACTTTACCAGTACCTGAGAATGAATACCTTCCTAGTGCGGAGAGGCAACCTAAAGCAAAAGCGAGATTCTCCTACGGAAGTTCGTTGTTACCTGTCGCGAAGGAAAAGAAGCCGGAAAAGACTCTCGAAGATGCGTCTGTCAACGTTGAAAACAATTTCGGGTAAGCGCGTGTATTATTTGGCTGTGTTGATTTCTTACATATTGAACTACATTTTCAATGAAATTATTATTACAGATATGTTGTACATGATGGTGCTGATGATGGTGCTTCTCGCGCCTCAGACTGCTCTCTTTACTCTTATCTGACTACGCCAGGCAATGGAGAAACAACTCCTTCGAAATCTATCGCGTTCGACCCAGCCCGTCAGTCTGGAGTACACCATCGAGCAATTCGCCATTCTGTCATTTGCCATTTTCTGATGTAGCCGAATCAACCTCATCGTCGTTGGTCGAATGTTCCCAAAATGAACGGGACACCGAGTCCATCACGAGTCATGAATTGTTCCATCGTCTCGATTTACCAAAATCAAGTAAATCGGAGTTCTTGGCGTTTGATGAAAAAATAAAAACTACTAGTTTGTACTTTGAAAGCGTCGTGCGAGAAAATTTTGTAAGTTGTATTGCTTACTCAAATGCTTAGACGTTTCTTACCGTGTGCACTTGTATAACTGATTCTTTTTATGTACTCTCATTCATTATGTTTGCAGATTCAGGCAGTACGAATGCACAATCCTATTCGAGAAGGATACACTCATGCTTTATACTCTTTGTTGAGAAACATTTTTCGTTTATCTTTCAACGGGGAGAAAAATAATGACGAGAATGACCCGAATGTATCGAATGAAGCATTCGTAAATGGTGCCGAAATGTTCTATATTCAGTGGATTCAATACACTGAAGCGTACGAAATAATAATTCGTGAGTATTTTTTCGCAGGTTCTTTTTATTTTTTCTTCTTCGCGTACTCTAGTCTACATGTCTGTTTCAGGTGAAACCAGCAACTGGCCGAGTGAATACCTACCAATCGTACGACCTAATCACCTTCGTAGGAGTGATGGTCCCGCTATTACAGCAGCGTGGAACAAGAAGGATCACCGCGATAAAGTTCGCGCGATCATTCAAAGGTGGTTGAAATCCAGTCGCACCGTATGTAAACGTCGGTGCCTGAATGTGGAAAAAAAAGTTACAGTCAACAGTTCGGCGTCGAGAGAAGCTCGAGATCAGGAAGGTAAACTTTCATACAAAAATTACTGTTACTCCGATCACATTAGAAGGGGGGGGGGGGAGACGGAGACGATTCTGGTACAATCTTCGATGTAGATTTTTTGCGCATATTTGTCAGAAATGGTATCCTTATAAGAATTCCTGACAGTTCCTCTTTTTTTTCTTTTTTTTTTTTTCACTTTTTCTCGTATGATACTACCTCGGTACAAAGATTATCCTCACCAAATTTACCATAAAGGTGGGTTGCGCAAAAAAATCTATGCTCCAGGTTTGTGCCAAGTTCGTGTTTCGTTCGACTGAACTATGTCGCTTTTCTTGAATTTTCTTACCCTCTTAATAAACGTATTGTGACGTTCTACCAGTCACCAAATATCTCTTGACACCGATAATAAAGAACAATTACGAAAACCGAGCTTTATTACTGGTACCGCAAGTACAACACTTCTAAACACCGTTAAACTGTAACACAATCGCGTTAAAGAACGAGAACACGTTAACTATCGCTTTTAAGATTACAACTGAATCGCTTTATCGGGTTGCTGCCGGCTATTTATAGTCTCACCCTTATTTCCGGAATTCTCGAGATTTCTTCTAGAACGGCAAACAGGTTATGCAAGTATCCTTACAATCAATCGAGCACGTTCTAGGTTGTTCAAGCGTATTCGGCGAAGTAGTTAAGCGATAAGTACGCTTCCTTGCGGTGTCTGCTATTATTAAAAGTTTAGCGGCGTGTGCAAGCTTGGTGCTTGCGCCTTCATAGCAGAACGCCACACTTTCCCCTCCTCAGTTTTGAACGTCCCGTTCAAACGCCGGACTCCATACAGCTAGTCTATTCCGGTGGACCACTTTGAACCTTCTGTCCCGTTGGATGCGATAGATGACATCGTTGATTCTCTTCACGACTGTCCAAGGTCCTTCCCAATTGCACTGTAATTTTGGGTTCTTCCCTTTCTTTCTCTGTGGGTTGTAGAACCACACCCTATCCTGAGGTTCAAACTTTGTTTCATCTGCACAGATGTCATAGCGTGCCTTCATCCGGTCGCTAGCAACTTCTAAATTTTCCCTGACCAGCTCATGTACCTGCTTAAGTCGGTTCTTCAGTTCTTGTGTAAATGGCTTGACTTCTTGAGGTGGCTGTGGAGGGGTGCCCAGCTCTAAATCACACGGTAATCGAAGTTCTCTTCCAAAAATGATTTTTGCAGGTGTTTCCTTGGTGCTCTCATGGATTGAAGACCGATAGGCTAGCAGGAACAATGGAAGTAGCTTGTCCCAATTCCGCTGGTCACTATCAATTACTTTGGATAGGAATTGGTCTATTGTTTTGTTGAACCTCTCGACCATACCATCAGATTGTGGGTGGAGTGGTGTTGTACGAGTTTTCCTCAATCCCATCAGCTTAGCCACTTCTCCAAATACCTGGGATTCAAAGTTTCTTCCCTGGTCTGAGTGTAACTCCAGAGGTACTCCAAACCTTGAAATCCAGTTTTCCACCAGCGCTGTTGCAACAGTGACGGCTTCACAATTTGGCAGTGGGTAAGCATCCATCCATTTGCTGAAATAATCTCCTACCACTAGAATATAACGATTACCTTGGTCAGTTTCTGGAAATGGTCCTGAGATATCTGCCGCAATCCGTTCAAAAGGGTATCCCACATTGTAGATTTGCATCTTAGCTCGGCCCCTAGTATTGGGCCCCTTACTGGCATTACATGTTCTGCAACATTGAATCCAATCCTCTATATCACTTCTACAGGCTGGCCAGTAAAACCGTTCCCGAATCTTGGCCAATGTTTTTGTTATTCCAAGATGACTACCAGATGCGTCATCATGAACACTCTTCAAGACATCCGGAACAAGCGCTTCAGGTATCAGTAGTTGGCGCCGGTGTGATCTGCCATCTGTTGTTTCCCAGATCCGGTAAACAATTCCATTTTCTACTTGAAGCGAGTCCCATTGTGACCATAAAATCTTTAAATTTACTGACTGTGAGCTGATATCCTGCCAGACTGGTCGTTCAGCTTTCTCCTTCCAGGCTAAGATGACTGAAATATCTTTATCCTGTTGTTGAGCATTTTTCATATCCACATTGGAACTCAGTTGTATGGCTTTGACTGAGACTTCCTTCTTCTCCTGTTTGCAACAATGACTACAGTCTTCTGAGCATGGTCTTCTTGATAATGAATCAGCATTCTGATGACTTTTTCCTCTCCGGTGGATTATTTCAAAAGTATAAGTTTGCAGGTATTGCAGCCATCTAGCCATCTGCCCTTCTGGTTCTTTGAAATTCATTATCCACTGTAAAGCAGCATGATCAGTTCGTAGCAAGAATTTCTGGCCATACAGGTACTTGTGGAAATTTTTCATTGATTTTATAACAGCTAGTAATTCTTTTCTGGTCACACAATAATTTTGTTCTGTCTTACTCAGGGTCTTGCTAAAATAGGCAATGACTCGCTCCCCTGATTCATATTCTTGCGACAATACGGCACCCATAGCAAAATTACTGCAATCTGTATCAAGAATAAACCTTTTAGTTGGATCTGGATAGGCTAGTACTGGCGTGGAGCACATTCTCTTCTTGAGTTCGTTGAAGGCCTTTTGACATTCACTCGTCCATTCGAATGGATGTTCTTTTTCAGTTAAACGGTTCAACGGTTTCACAATGTTTGCAAAATTCTTTACAAATCTTCTATAGTATGAACATAGACTTAGGAAACTTTTTACTTCAGTACGATCCTTTGGTGTTGGCCATTGAGTTATTGCTTCTACTTTCCTTGGGTCAGTCTTCAAACCGTCAGCTGAGACAATATGGCCCAAGTATCTGACTTCTTTCTTGAATAATGAGCACTTCTTTAAGGAAAGTTTGAGACCTGCTTCTTGTAATTTTTGGAAAACAATCCTCAGGTGTTCTATGTGCTCTTCAGGTGTCTCGCTGAAGACAATCACGTCATCCATGTACACTAGGCAAATTTTTCCAATGACATCTTTCAAAATCTTTTCCACAAGGCGTTCAAACGTGGCTGGTGCGTTACATAAACCAAACGGCATGACATTAAATTGCCATAATCCTCCAGTGGTACAAAACGCGGTCTTCTCTTTATCATCTGGATGCACCTCCACTTGCCAAAAGCCACTCTTCATATCGATTACTGAAAACCATCTTGCTCCTCTTAAAATGTCAAAAAGATCATCCATTCTTGGCAGGGGATAGCTGTCTTTGACAGTAAGATCATTAAGCTTCCGGAAGTCAACGCAGAATCTTAAAGTTCCATCTTTCTTTGGTGCTAGTGTTACTGGCGAAGCCCATGGACTAGAGGAAGGTTCTATGATTCCTGGTTTCAGCATCTCTTCCAGTTGACGTTTCATCTCTGCTTCCTTGGCAAACGGCATTCTTCTGGGTCGCTGCCTGATTGGAACCGCGTCACCAGTGTTTATGCGATGTTGAACTATAGAAGTCCTCCCTAAGTCATTTTCATCTTTAGCAAAAATGCTCTGGTAATCTTCCAAAAATTTATTGAAACTTGACATAGTTTTACAATCCAAATCTTTCTTCACTTCATCGACTACAGTACTTAGTTCTTCTTCAACTTTAGTCTGGAGGAGACGATCCTTGGCTTCCAACTCATAAAGTGGCATATCTCCATGGGGACCTCTTAAAAGGTCATACTTCAGATCAATAATCAACCCATACTTTCGCATTAAATCCAGGCCCAGAATACAGTCGTCCTCGATATCAGCAAGGATGAATTTTCCAGTTATTACCATTGAGGAAATCTTGATGGACAGCTGGACAGTACCCTTGGTCCAAGCTTGTTCACCCATGGCAGTCCTGAGGCGGTGCTTTTCTCTCCAATTAATGGATAGGCCTGGGATGTCCTTGACCAATTGTGTCTTGATAACTGAACCAGTAGCAGCACAGTCCACGCATATGTCTATATTGCGTCCAATGCTATCATTCCATCCCGATACATAGACGTTCTCACTCGAAGTGCGCATTTTGGAAATCCTTATTTCTTGGGCCCTTCTGCTTGGCCCTGGAGTTGGTTGGCCCCTGGCAACTCCAGGTTGGAGTTTTCCGCCTTCTTTTGCAGAGATTTCCACTTGGGGCAATTGGGCTTGATGTGACCCTCTTCATCACAGTGGTAGCATCGACGTTTGTCTCCAGTTGGTCCAACCTTTGTTTGCTTCAAAACTGCGGAACTTTGTCTACGGGACGCCTTTCTTGCAGCTTCTACTTCCAGGGCAAAGGATAATGCTTCTTTCAAGGTTTTGCAACGTGCCATCCGAACTTGACTCTGAACCTCCCAGTCAAAAATTCCATCAATGAATGTCTCAGATGCAGTTTGTTCAATGGCTGATACAGTAGCTTCTGGGTAAGCTTGTTGAGTTAATTTTAGGATTTCGCTTGAAAACGCTTGAAGACTTTCTCCACGGTTCTGTCGACGGTATTTCAGTTCTCTTCTTCTGATGGGAGCCAAGTGAGCTTGACCAAAGCGTTGTTCAAGGACCTCAACCAACTTTTGGTAATTCTTCTTGTCATCCTCGGCAATGTTGGACAACAGCTGAAGTGCAGCTCCTCTCAAGCTGACGACCAAATTACCAGCCTTGGCTTTGTCATCCCATCCATTGAGTTGAGCTGCAATTTCAAACTGTGATTTATACAGTTCCCAAGAGATCTCGCCATCAAATGTTGGTATTTTGACTTTGGCCTTTGATGGTTCCGTAACTGGTATGTTTCCTTCATTAGATCCAGAACTGAAAAAAGTAACGCCTGGCGGATCCACAACCATGCTTACTGTTGGATTTCCTTCCAGTCTTTGAAGTCGTTCCTCTATAATTTTCCATTGTTGCCCAAATTCCTGTTGAATTCCCTCAACCTGATGTTGGATTGGTTGGATTTGGCGTTTAACCTCAACATCGATAGTCTCTCTTAGCCCATCAAAGATTTCTGCCTTATTCCGTTCGAGTTTCTCCTCCATTGCGTTCTCCATTGCATTCTTGTTCCGTTCAAGTTTCTGTTCAATTTTCTGGTCTATTGCAGTAAACCCAGTCTTCAGATCTTCTGAATTTTTAGCCATTGTATCTGTCAACATTTGCAGCATTGCACTCAAATCTATAGCTGGAGACTGCTTTGTTGGCGTACCGGTCCCAAGGTTTCCAGTAGCCTCGTCAACCTCAAATTCAAAATTGGCCACGTCCAAACCCGAGTCTTCGAATGCTTTTTCCAGACGATCGGCTAATTCATTTTTGGTTCCACTAACAGAGAGGTTACGATTCCGGAGTTCCTCGCGGAGTTGATCCCGAGTAAGTTCATGAAACTTCTTCTTCACCATCTTGAATCACCACAAGCTTCAAACGCACAGAGTAGGCTTACGCAATCCCACTTCTGACACCAGTTGTGACGTTCTACCAGTCACCAAATATCTCTTGACACCGATAATAAAGAACAATTACGAAAACCGAGCTTTATTACTGGTACCGCAAGTACAACACTTCTAAACACCGTTAAACTGTAACACAATCGCGTTAAAGAACGAGAACACGTTAACTATCGCTTTTAAGATTACAACTGAATCGCTTTATCGGGTTGCTGCCGGCTATTTATAGTCTCACCCTTATTTCCGGAATTCTCGAGATTTCTTCTAGAACGGCAAACAGGTTATGCAAGTATCCTTACAATCAATCGAGCACGTTCTAGGTTGTTCAAGCGTATTCGGCGAAGTAGTTAAGCGATAAGTACGCTTCCTTGCGGTGTCTGCTATTATTAAAAGTTTAGCGGCGTGTGCAAGCTTGGTGCTTGCGCCTTCATAGCAGAACGCCACAGTATTTTATCTTTCACCCATAGGTCAGTTGCAGCAGCATTCTCGTACCAATACGTCGGTCACGTCAGCCCCACCATTCAATGATTCGTTGTCAGAATTGCTAGATGAAGAACTTGAAGAACAACTCGCTAAGCTTCGTAAGACTTCCTCATCTTTAACTGTCAACGATGACCACCATTCTCCGACGGAGTAGATAGACCAATTTTGTTTGTTTCGCTCGCATGTTGTAGGGTTTCTAGGGACACGCTTACTGTACGCGAATTTCTTTTTGAATTTTTTGTTTCAATTTATTCTCATTCCGACTTCGCCATTCCTTATCGCTTTATTTGTACGTACATTTCTTTTTAAATTATTTTTTATTTCAATATTTTATTTATATTTCGACTTCGCCATTCGTTTGTATTTTTTAACTTTTACTGGTGCTCTTTTCTTCAATTCGCTTGAGATAATTATGCGCTAACGTCGCAATTTTTTGATACTTAAAATGCTAATTTGTAAAAAACGTTCACTTCTCGTTCATTATTTGTACTATTCTGTTCCGTTATATCCGTCGATTACATTTACTTCGTATTATTTCAATTTAATCGTTACATTTCAGTATTCATGACGCGTAAATTGTAATTTTCGTTATTTCATTTCTAATAATACACTGCATTCATTTTATAAACATTGTGTTGTACTATTATGTGGGCTTTACTGTAGGATTTTTAAGAATCCTATTGTAGCCTTTTTTGTGGAGGCTATTGCTTTCACCAAAAAGGCTACTATAGGGTTCTTAAGAAGCCTACTGTAGCCCTTTTCATGAAGGCAACGACCTCCATGAAAAGGGCTACAGTAGGCTTCTTAGGAACCCTATAGTAGCCTTTTTGGTGAAGGCAATGACCTGTACGAAAAAGGCTACTATAGGGTTTTTAGCAACCCTATAGTAGCCTTTTTTGTAGAGGCAATGACCTCTATGAAAAAGGCTACTATAGGGTTACTAACAACCCTACAGTAGCCCTTTTTGTGGAGGCGATAAAGGGGCTGTACTAGGGCTACTATAGGGTAGCCATAATGGGGTCGCTACATGGTCACAGTAGAGTTACCAAAGAGAAACCGAAAGTGTCATTTCAGGGCAACTACAGGTCTACTACAGGTCTACTACAGAGTACGGGTATCGCGTTACTAAAGGGTCACAGTGTGGCGATTCTAGGGTTGCTCGTCCAAGGACTACAACAGGGTCACTTTAAGGTTACTAATGAGTTACTGATCCTATGCACTTCGAAGGTTACTTCAGTGTCACAATAGGGTATACCGTGCGTTGAGTAGGGTTACCACTTTTCGGGAATATGTAGGGTCACTGTTGGGTTACAGGGTCACAAATGCACCGATGCACTTTTCCTGGAGAAATTGCTGGAGGGGAACTAGGGTCACAGAAAGGCAATTTATAGGGTAGATTTTCCACTCGTCACAATAGGGTAACAGATTATTCAACGGGTAGGAGCGCCACTTTCCACGCTACACTCAGAGGTGATGGTGTATAATAGTCTCATATGAATAACACGAGAATGATTTTTAAAAATTTCCTCACTACTTAATAATTAATTTAAGGACATCAATTAATTTTCAAAAAATGAGAACTACAAAAGTTAGAGCCGAGTCTACTTGTATAATGGACTACGCTGAGCGGTAAAAAATATACGGCTCAACATCTGGTGCTACAGTCTGTTCCACGAGAGTTTGGTATTATAAATCACGGGGAACCCGCATTCCATTCGCATTCCGTAACGTAAAATAAGCGTGAGTGACGTGGGTTGCCTATCGTTTATAATACCAAACTCTCGTGGAACAGACTGTACGCTTACAGCGACCACGTTTCGCGCAGTAGGGAAAGGTGTGACGCCGTGACGCGTGTATTTAAACACGCGTGGTCAGTGCCGTATACCTTATCACATCTGTGGACACTTTTTTCATACACGCTAGCGCAGTCCACATTGTCAAAGGAAATTCCACATAGCAAGGCATACTCCGTCCTTATTGGCGGATAGAACTATTTTCTTATCAACCCGTCTTTATAATCATTGAAATTTGAATAATTCATTCTCTGTTTACTTACCTAGTGTTCTTCAGTCAAAGCTTGTTTCAAATTTCAAGTTTTTGGCCAATAGCTAATACTACTTTTTCATTATTGGCGATTCATTTTGATGGTCTAATCAATATACTTACATGCTCCAGAACCAAAATTGTGGAGAGGCTATATATTATAACAAACGGGGCCTCAGTTTTTTGAAACTAAGAAAGTTGGATGAAGCTTTAGCAGACTTGGAAAATGCGGTAATAATGGAATCAACTAGTATTGAATATCGATTTGATTTTGCTAACGCGCTGATTAACGTTGAAAAATTTGAGGAGGCCAAAAATGGTGAGAATTGAAATTGTTCATATCCTTATAGCGTACGTTATAATAATATGGTAATACTATGAGCAATAATATGTGCAACCTATCATAAGATTTTTTTATTTTTTATTTGTATAACGTCGTTAGTTGTTGCTAGAAAGTACGTCAGCGCAAATGATTTGATGGATGAGATTATCATAGACAGACTGGAAATGTTACGTCGAAGAATTGATCATAGAATAGAAGAAAAGCGACGTGGAGAATTGGTTGTGAGTTAATTATTCAAAATTATTGCATGTGAACAACTCCCGAGTTGATATTTTTTCATGATGAGAAAATTCTTCTAGTGTAGATTCACTTGAAACATTTGATATTTGAGAGTACTTGTCATCAGATAGAGGAAGTAATCAGCAGAAGTGAACCTGCCGTCGGTGATAACGGTCAATTGACAAGAAGTACAGTAAAGAGACTGGAGTTGAAGAGAGTAAGAGACTTGTTTTCATCGGACAATATTTATTATGTAGCATCTTAGTACTTGTTTCTATATATGCAAGATTTGAGCTTCAATCTTATTCAAAAGTGCTATGGTGGTTTCTAGGTGCAGTTGTTTGTGAACTATAAAGTAATAAGTTTAGGACGGGTCAATTTTAGTAGAGATAAAACTTGCTTCATACTTCTGTGTTTCAAAAATCAAAATACCATATTTCACCTGTATGTTCATCTGGCACTTAGTGGTACATTTTGTGAGAGTTTGATGTTGGACATTTAATTAGCTCTTGCTCTCTTGCTCTCCTACTTTCTAGCGTATTGCTTGAAGATATAGATGTAGGTATCGTCTTTGCTCCTGAGTTTTTTTTACACAAATAGATACCCTTCAATTGTTTCTATAGTGGTCATATTGAATTGCAAGAGTTGCAGGAAGAAATTTATTACCTAGGTACCTAATTCAAAAAGAAAACTTTAATAAATGAAGAATGAAGGCATTTGAAATTGATCTATTAATATTTTCTATCAAATATATGACAAACTCCAAGAAGGCTGTAAAATTTTCAAATTGTTGATTTACTAATCCATAAAATTTTGAAGTTGAGCTAATAAAGTGAGGTATTATACATATTTAATACCTATAGTTTTCAATATTTTTTCAGTTGAATGCTAAATTATTTCAGAAAATTCAGAAAACAAAAATGATGGTACCTACTACCTAATAAAATCATTAATAGCTAAGGATGTTCATAACTCCACGAGTATTATATATTTTTTTTTCAATTATTATGTGCGTTTCCTGAGTACTCAGCCGTAATTTTGTTTCTAGGATAACCTGTTGGAAGACTTGATGGATGCATTCAATAAATACAAAGCTCGCAAGGAAACTCCTGGTTACGGATCATCGTCGGTAAGTGGGTAAATATGATGATGGAAAATCTTTTGAAATGCACTTATTATGCACACGACTGTTAAATTGGTGTTCATTGAATTTTTAGTTAGAAGTGCGTGAAACACCCAATTATCTTCTCGATAAGATTAGTTTAGATATTATGGACGATCCAGTGATAACACCCAGTGGTATTACTTATGACAGATCTACAATTTCGACCTCTTTACAAGTACGTATTTTTTTAAAGTAAAAGTATTGAAATATTAGGTATTGGAAAACAACCAAAGCTTGCGTGTTTTTTAGTTGTTACAAGAAATTTAATATCTATAGCCAAATTCATTGTTTTGGTTGTTTTTTAATAATGAGGGCTAAAAAGAGTGAAATTGAAGCACATTGATTTTGTACCATTATACTACAGCGTAGACGTTTGGATCCGACATCTTGCCAGCCACTTCAGGAATATGAATTGAGACCAAATCTTGCTATAAAAGAAGCTATTGATTTATGGAAGGAAGGAGAAGAGAAATACAACGAATTTATACCGTAGGCTTGTAATATGAAGAAAAAAAAAAAGTTTTGATAAATTGATGGCTGTTTTTATTTCAAAAAACTAATAAGATCAGAGGTTCAATGTAACATTTATCCAAAATTATGATATTATCTTCAAGCGGAAAAAATATTATCTTACAATGTTAGTCAAGAACGTATGAAGATTTCTTATTGTTCCCCTTCATGGTTGAGTCATTATATTACATTACTATCCCTCCATCCATTAGAAATATTATCATAGAAAAATATTTTGGAATGGGATCGATGTATGCTTACAAATGTTCTCTGACAATTGAACAAGAGTCTGACATTTCCCTAACCATCATATCTCTCCTTCAAAAAAAAAAAAATGGAAAAAATTTCATAACTGATATTTGCTCTGAAGAATTGGTGGCACCTTATTCTTAGCACTTTGCCAATAACGAAATTCCTCAAAATTTGGTATCTTTTCGTATTTTCCTTGTACAGTGAAAGCCTAGCTTTCAAAATTGTTATCTTGTGGATATCAAGTGTGGGCTTCTAAGTTTTATTAAGCAATATTCATAAAAAAAAAAAAAAAACAATTTTCGAGAAGGCACAATTTATCGAAACTATTGCGGCTATTCAAATTTATCACGTATATGACTAGGTGTGTATTTGATCAGCTGAAAGACGTTGAAAAAAACATTGAAAGTCGAACCATCGCTATAATCACAACCCATAATTTCTTGAGTTTGAATCATTTAAAAGTAACTCTTTCAGAATCATGATTTCCACAAAATATTGGGTGTTTCTATGGTTGGTTTTGTTTGAAAAACATTGTGTCAGAGGACCAACTCATGGCGAGTAGGTTTACAAATCATTCATACTTACTTGTAAGTAGATATTGTAGTCAATTTAAAAGGATGTTCAACATTAAGGCCGTACATTCATGAAAATAAGAGACTTACTCACCTCGAAAATGATCATGTTACCAAAGGCGCTCGGCAAGTTTGTGAGTTTCTTATTTTCATTCATTGTGCCTATACCAGGAGTCCCATTTACAAAACTGAATTTATTGTACCCACCCAGAGAAAACGTAATTCTATACCTGATGAGTAACTTGTTTTTCGCTATTTCACCAAAATTGCTAGAGTTTAATAGCCAAAATAAATAATCCACTCCCGCAACCATTTAGTTGTCTAGATTATTCTTTGTTTTCAAACCTGGATCATGAGCTTGTTTTGGATAGGTAGCCATCCTATTAGATCAAGTAACTTATTCGAGTGAAAGTGTTTATAATAAATTATAGTACTTGGGTCTGTAATTATACATTACTTTCATGTGGGTGTATTTTAAAGTCCCTGAATGTTAACTGAGATAGAATTTGGCCTACGAGTGCTAAATTTCTGGGCAAATTGAAAAAACAAGTTGTACAAAAACGCCATGGCAAATTCCTAATTATCTTACAGTCTTTGATACCTTGTACAGTATATTTCTCTGTCTCTAAGCTGTCAAAGAGGGTTGAATGTAGCAACTTTTGGACCCAAACATTAAATGCACAATGTTCCATATCTTTTTAATGTATGTGTTCTTCATAATATATATGTATAATCTAATTTTTTTGATTTTCTTCTTCTTCCTATAAATTGTGATATAGACCAGACGAAACAAGTGAAACAGGATTGTCCACTGATTGGTTCAGTTCTTATGGTATGTGCTTAAAATAGCCTATTCATTAACCTATTTCTTATTCAATTTAATTTTGTATTTTTGGTTCTGCTCATTTGAAGGAGACCGTTCCAGTGAAGATCACAAACTCGTTGAACAAGGATTGAAGTTGCAAGAAGAGAAAAAATTTGAAGAAGCTCTTCAGCTTTATGGTAAAGCAATTGTGAGTACAATATGGAAATGAGTGTTTTACAATTCACAGGTAGTATTCAAAATTCTCAGCTTGATATCCTAATTTTGTAACAACTGACCATAGAACTGGAAAGTAGTAACTGTGTTGGGAATGAGAAATTCCTAATTACAATTATACACGAGTGTGGAAAAAAATCCCATTTACCTATTGTAGATGATATAATCTTTTGACTTGACCTCTTTTCTCTTTAGGAATTGAGTCCGTTTGAACCGCTCTATCATAAACTGCGAGGAGAATGCCAGTTGGAATTAGGAAATTTAGACCAGTCTGTGGTATGCTTCCGGGAAGCCATCAACTTGGACCCATTGAATGAGCAGTATCGAAATCTTCTCAGGCAGGCACTGATTGAATATGGGCGAAAGTTTCAAGAAATTGTAGAAGGTGAGATTACCTTGTACGAGTATTTTATGAAATATTTCATAGTAGGGACATTTTTCTTGGAGGCTAGTTAGCCTCTGAATTCATTTGTCTGGCGAAAAAAAAAACAGTTTTGACCGTACCAAAATTTTCTAGTGGTAAATGGATTTTCTTTCACGACTAGTGATCACAAATATTAGAAAATAAAATACCTATTTTCAGAAATAAAGAAAGTCGTAACAAACGACTAGTTTGTACTTTCCTGTAGGTCAACGAGTTATTCACAATTCTGTGTACAGTTTTGAACAATATCCCAAAGTATAACAGCCCCTAGATCTGGTAGCCTGTGAATTTGCTTATGACTTTTTTGATGCTAGAATTCGGAAATAAAAGTTGAAATTACTATAGCTTCCGCAGACTACCTACTCGTAGGCGAATTATGCAAGTATAATATAATAATAATAGCCTATCTTACGCCAATTTGGCCAAAGGAACCTTCCCAAGCCGGACTTGGTCACCGTGGGAAGTGTAGACCTGTAAAACCGCACCATAACGTAATAACGTTGATGCAAGTATAGAATAAACGTATTTTTGATGACTTGCATAATATACTATGAAAAATTTCTGTCTTCCCAACATGGAGAATCTGAAAAGAAATGTATTTTGAAATATAGTTATGTAGGAGTAGAATAAGCAGCTAGAAGGTTATCAAATTTGTACTTGCTGCGGGGAGGAAGCACTAATTTACTATTGGGGTATATTACAAATTAGTTCAGCTCTTGTCTCTTGATATTTGCGTTTAATGAGTGTGATCAAGTAAGGGGAACCTATGAGCTGAGAAAATTTTGATACAATATAATTCATCATTCATCTTTTTCAAAGGAACTGTTCAAATATTGAGTGACGCTGAGCTCGAAATCGTTGGAAACGAATTTTTTGCGGAGAATAATTTTTACGAAGCTTTACGATATTATTCTGATTTAATAGTAAGTATCATATTTGCAGCTTTACTCATGATGATGTTAATCAGGACTAGCTTCTCAAACATGACTCGAATCATTTTTACAACCAAGTCCTGGGAAAGTGTTTGATAAATACTTTTATAATAGCATTAATTTGATGAAAAAAGTATACAGCACTAATAAAGTAGGTACCCACGAAAATAGTAAACAATAGATAGAACTTATTCTTGCACTTTTTCCATTGACTGATTGACTTCGTAGGAATGACAACGCAAGGGTATTGGTATTGTACATTTCTGAACTTGCAAAATCGAGTCTGAGAGGGATGACCCGTATTATAATTAGCTCATCCGATGAGATTATGCTGATTTTGTACATTATATTACAGAGAAGAAATCCGTCAATAGCTCGATACTATAGACTCCGAGGAAACTGTTACTTCGGGATGAAAAATGTAGAGATGGCTTTATTCGAATGTCAAAAAGCTGTCAAAATGGATCCACAAAACAGGGATAATCAGAGTTCGTTGAGACGAGCATTGGCTTCCGTGGAAAAATTTGATCCGTATTCGAAAAGTGAGTGGATGATGCGAAAATTTGTCTTTGCCATTGAAATTGAGTGACTAGGAGAATTTTCAGCGTAGGTACCTAATCTGTTTTATGGGAGGTTACTTGGGTTTGGTCAGCCGTCTGCCGGCTTCCGAAGAATTATGATACCATTAGGTATTGATTTGGAGGGATACAGGAACCGTTTAACCTACTTCAAGAACATGGAAAAATTTTGAATGTGGAGCTTTAGGTGATGGGTGGGGAGAAAAGTTGGAAAAATTCCGATCATCGAGCTATATAATATGGTAGTCGGAAGCTTTCGATAGCCTGTTTTACGGGAGGTTATATGGAGATGATATCCGTCGTTCGTTGTCTTTCCGGCAAATCTTCGTACCAATGGAAGCAATTGGCTATTGAAAATTCTTGGGAACCCTTTAACTCATGTTAGAGACTTGGAAAAATCTCACCAACCGACTGACCTTTGGGGACATCAGTTTTTCTAGCCTGCTAAGCTCTTAGAGAATAGCAAAACATTTTTTAATAGGACGCAGGGCAGGTCCCTAGACCAAGTCATAGTCTTCGTCGCCTTCGGAAATATAATTTGTCGTTCTCATTTCTCCTCTGATAAGTAGGTATAATCACTTTCAAGAATTTATTCAAGTCCCTAAAGTAGATTAATGTCATTTGACTCACTGTACGTGAATAATTTTCTGTGGATATACTACCAACAAAAATATTAACAGATTCCTCTCTAAAAAAAAATGTCCAACTATATCATTACCAAAAAAATGTGGAGGTTTTTACTGACCAACGTTTAAAATTTCACTGCACAGTTACCTTTTTAGTGGCCGTGGTACTGTGCATTGCTATTTTTATTGCTGCTATTTACCACTTCCTCCGAATGTTCACTAGTCATAGTCTTTTTTCTATTGAGCTAATGTTAAAGAAGACCGTACAATTGATATATTTTTTGACAGCAGAAAAATGTTAGGTAGCATAATGACGATAGTCCTCATGAACTTGGAAACAAATTGATAATGCTTGCCCATATCTTTTTTTTTTTTTTTTTTTTAAATCTGATCTTGTCTGCACCTCCTATGATCAAATGGCCTCCATCATATATCTGTAATTATTATTATTATATTTATTTATTTATTTATTTATTTATTTATTTATTTATTTATTTATTTATTTTTTTGTTTATTCTTCGAAATGATTGTTTTGTGGAAGGGGTTGAGGGATGGAACATGGGACCAGGGTTGGGGCGGCTAGTGGTGGACATATTATCATTATTGTTTTGTATTTTACCGACTTTTCGTAGAAAAGCGAGTATTACACCCGTCACAGTTGTGGCAGAAAGAGGGGAGAAATGAACTTTCTCGACGTTTTAGAGGTCATAGATCATCGCTACGTCATTAAAAAAATTTCAGGTTTCCTTATATATATATATATATATATGGATCAAGATTTGTCCGGACTTCTCCTCCGAGACTACTGGATGGATTTTCTTGAAACTTAGTCAAGTTGTAGTGTTATATCTGAAGTTGTGCACCTGCATTTTTTTTGACGATCGGATCAGTAGTTCTTCAGATATACCCAATTAAAAAAAACAATTCCCCACTCCTATAACTCTGATATGGTTGGTTCAATTTTTTTCAAATGTTGATATATTGTAATTTACACGTCTGAAAATGTAATTGTGAACTTTTGGTGTTGATACGATGTCTGGTTCGTGAGAAATCTCAAATTGAAACGTGAACTAATTTGATGAAATTTGCAAATATTCGAGCTACTACTATTTTGTAGTACTAAACTTCAGGTAGTTGCTTTCGTCATCAAAAGCGAAGGGTAACCTTTGGTTACGTAGATTGTCAGTGTAGTTGTAGCTAGTTTTATTCATTTTTTGGGTTACCTGTTCACACACGTAAGGATACGCTCTTTATGAATGAATTTTAAGTATGTGTTGAGTTTCTCATGAATGAATGTTATGTAAGGATATGCTATAGTATTGGTGAGCAATCTTTTGCGTACGTATAATCTTTCATGTTTCATTTTATTTCTTTTCTTTTAATTTTTTTTTCAATTAATGAGCTAATAAGAGCCTGTCATAAGCTTGGTGTTGTTAGTTCAGATATGGGAGAGGGAATGAGAGCATGAGAGAAGCATAAGATGAGGGATAAGAAGTGTATGTGTGTGAGTCTAGGGTGACTGATTCTGTGGCTAACCCTTACTCACACTCTGTGGCAAAAACATGAGACTACGCGAGGTACACAACTTAATTTTCAATAACACTTTAATTTCAACATCAAATTCTTTTGAAATACTCCGGTTTAAGGTGGGGCGTATAATGACGCGATGTTCTTGCTCCCATGCTTGCAAAATGGGGTGGGGCGGTTGCTATTGCATAACTCTTTTGAGTTTTCATCCATAAGTGTGCGCTTTTAATTCTCTTAAAGATAACATTTTTCAAGGAAAAAGCTTTTTATAAGTACGTGCAAGGACGACACAGTTTTGAAAATAAAAAGAGGCTTTTCCGGCCTCTTTTTATTTTCAATAACATTTTTCGGTTATTCTCTCATAGATTGCGATGAGAGCGTGAATACAAATTATGATTGCATGAAGAGAAGAGCAGCTGGAAATAACATAGAATGATGCTCGGGAATTGGAGATGATCAAGAATGAAAGTAGAGGGGTGAGAGATGGTGAGGATATATGTAAGCCTCATTGAGAGAACGATTTATAGAATAAGTTGGAGTTATGAAGAAAGGACTTAAGCGAAATGATGACTTGTAGGCAGAGGTAAAAATTATTTTATTTTTTTTATTTACATTTAGATTTCTTTTAAATTGACGAGTTACTAAGAGAGTGGGAGCTCAGTGGTTTTGAAAAGTGAAGATGTGGAAAAATAAATTTAGTTGTTGGAAGAATTGAAAGATGTTGACAAAAAATAGAGATTCATCTGATAGTGCTCCTATGTGATTGTGAGAGATAAGTCAGGAGTTCGGGAGTAAAACTAATTTGGGACAGGAAAAGATATTTTGAATGAGGGAGCTATCAGAATCGCAATGAGAGCGTGAAAAAAGGATATAAGTGATGAGATGGGTGTGTGTGTGAGTCTACAACAACCAACATTAAATGATACTTGAGAATCGGAGATGATCAAGAATGAATCGATACGTTCTTCTAATTTATGGTTATTCATATTACCAAGAAGAGTGTACACCCGAAGGTGTAGCAAATTATATTGAACCACAAGAGAAACAGCCGCTAAACGTTTTCGGTTAAACAACCATCATCGGAGCGTAAACGAAAGCGACTCTATTAGAGAGGCAAGAGATGGTGAGGATGTGTGTATCTTATTGAGAAAACGATTCATTGAATAAATTTGAGTACTAGAGTTAAAGTTTAAGCAAAAAACTTGATTGTAGATACAGGTGAAAAGTCGTGTGTTGCTTACGCGGCTGCGTAAGCATTTTTTTTTTTTTCTATTTTGAATTTTGTTTGTTTATTATTCGTATTTTTCTATTATTTTCATTTTTATTTTTGTTTTAATTTTTTTTTTTTTCTCATCTTTTTTGCTTATAGTGCTCTTCTGTCATTGGCCGATCGGCTGTTGGAGGGCACTTTAATAATATAAATAATAAATAATAATAAATCAGTCCCAAAATAAAAAGTACTCAATAGATTTGTTGAACAATGAACTTCAATTAAAATGTTTAGCTATGAAAAATACGAAGTACGTGACTGTACCTACATGTAGATGAGGAGATTTTGTTCTATATTTGAAATAAATATTAAATTCTATCAAATTCAAGGGGCTCTTGTCCTCCTGCTCGATGATGAACTTGAGCTATTGGGAAATGAGTTTTTCAATAAGAGAAAATTTACAGAGGCTCTTGGCTGCTACACCGAGGCAATTGTAAGGAGATCATATCAATACAATGACTAACTATTTTCACAAGATTTTAATTTCCTTTTGTATAATTTCGAAGAAAAAGAAACCGAAAGCACAATATTACAGATCACGTGGAGACTGCTACTTGGAAATGGGAAATCCAAATTTGGGGATATCTGACTTGAAAAAAGCGATCCACCTAGGTCCGCCGAACCAGTCTTCTAACGATCAAACTTCGTTAAGAAACGCGTTGCTTCACCATGGAATACTAGACGAAACTCTTACGGAAGGTGGGAACTTTAAATTATGAATACCATATTCATTCGAGTAGAAAATTTTCTACAGGATGTGGAAATGTAGCTCTGTGTACAAAATTTTATGATATAAGCTTACAATTTTCAATATTCTTTTAAGAAAATTGCACAATTAATATTTATGTAAAACGCCTTGTACCCTAGTGTTTGAAAGGGTAGGCAATGTGAACTTCACAGTGTGTAAGATTCAGAAGAAATTTCGATAAAAAGAGCATAATTATTATGTAAAAAGAGACAGTATTTTGAACATTTTGTAAAGAAAAATAAAAAGATTCAATAAGCTGCAGTAGATAACATTAAGTTTTTGAGTCGAGAAAGTTGCATCGAAAAATAGAGGCCAATGCTATAGCAAAGACAACATACATAACATAATTATAGACCTAAATGAAGAAAAAGCTTTCGACTCCAACATTTTTGAGTCTTAAGCTAACCATGTACACAACAAGCTTGTAGACGCGCATTTATATTTTCATGGAATTTACTTGTTTTCGAAGATACACTTGCTTTTCTGGATACTAACGAACTCGAGACACTGGGGAATGAATTTTTCTCAAATAATAAATTCGACGAAGCCATTTGTTGCTTGACTGAAGCGATTGTAAGTATTTGTGTACGTTACCGAGAAATTGATCAGATGACATAAGCAGGTGCCCTGTAGCTATTCAGCCTAATCGTGTGAAATCTATGTTTCAGATGGAGAATCCTACGGCGCAGTCCTACAGATTGCGAGGAAATTGTTACAGAAAAATGCAGAAATTAAGATTGGCAATTTTGGACTTCAAAGAGGTGCTACGCTTGGATCCGCACAATGAAGACGATAGAATTATTTTGAGTAGACTATTCTTCGATGATAAGAAATATGCGGAAGCAATGAAGGGTCAGCAGAGTAACATACTTCTAAAAAATATTCATACACACCCTGAAAAATATTCGACAATGAAACTTAATGCAGTCTAAAGTATTTGTTAAACTGCAGAAATACTATTGTCGAAAGATACTCACGAAATTGTCAATATGGCAGGAAAATTTTTGGCCGCAGAAAGGTACAGAGAAGCTCTAAGCTGCTATAGTCAGGCGATTGTAAGTTATTTGACATTACCGTTGGTGGTGTTACAGTGAAATAATTTTCCACCTAAACTGCAATTACCTACGTATTATCATCGTTTTATTTAACTATTTATTTATCAGGCGCAGAATCCTGAAATAAGCCTCTTTACGTTACGAGGAACCTGTTACCTGCAAATGAACAAAACGAGTGCAGCCGTAGCGGATTTTAAGAGAGTGAAAGAAGTTAATCCGCAAGATGAAAATAATAACTCTTTATTCGAACGTGCACTCCTTAATATTAACGAATATGAGGCTATCCCAGAAGGTGAGGATAACCCAATTTTGTTGACAATGAGTTTGTTCTTGTGCTATAAGTATCTGAAAATGTTTGCCATCCACCTCTCCGTTAAAAATCTTTCTTCCTTATAATTTTTCCCCTTCATAGCCTATAATTTCGATTCAAAACTGCTCTTATAATACTTTGTTTTTTGGAAAGAGAGAGCAATTCGCTCGCTAAAATTACAACTACATCAGGCTTATAATATTATTAGCGCGGACATGCGAGAAGTAATGATTTCCAAAAAATCAAACAAACGTGCTTGTTTTTAGAAATTAACGCGAAATGAATTACGTGAATTTAAATCTGTTGAACACTACTTTGAATACTTAGGTACAAAGGCTCTAGCCGGGTAAGGGGGGGGAAAATGGCCTTGGTCGGAAAATGTTTCAAATGTCCGTCAAAATGTTGTCCCCAATGAGAAAACTCGAAATCCAAAAAATTGGACCCATCCACTCACCCACATGGGCTGCAGAGTGATTTTTAGGCCTGAAATCCAAATGGCTATATCTCAGCCAATGATGATCGCACAGCAATGAAACTTGAGGACATTTTAGTATATGTGAACGTTCATCTATGGTATTTTTTTCAAGAAAAACCATTCATATTTTCCCTAGTTTCTAGCTATAACAAAACTTCAAACTCGAATAAAAAAAAATCGGGGAGGGGGGAGGCACCTAGGGAAAATCATTCATTTGAAGCGCCATACCCTCTACTACAACATACATGAGTACCATAGTCCTCGGTGAGATGCAACATTCCCAAAAAAATCAATATTTAATGAATTTCTGTGATTTTTCCATGAATAGCGGGTCGAACTATGACTGCTACCGCAATAGACCGCGAGAAATCAATGGTCAATGTTCGAGGTGACTCCCCCATGAGATGAAATGAGAATGTTGATAGACCAAAAATATATTTTTACTATTTCGTTTATCGATTTGGTCAATTCTTATGTAAACACGTCCACCGATTAGGTGGAGTACGTTAGATTGAGAAAAATAGTTGAAAAATTCTCCAGTCGCTGGAAGGGTCTGAAAATAGAAGAGAAGTGAGAAAATCCACTTTTTCACCCTGGAGGACCGTGAGTTTTGGTATTTCATTCATCAATTCGTTCAATTCCTAAGTAAACATATACGCCAAGTTTGAAAAAAATAGTCAAAAAATTCTCCAGCCGCTGTAATGGTCTGAAAAGGACAAATAATTGAGAACGTCCCATTTTTTACCCTGGAGGACCGTGAGTTTTGGTATTGCGTTCATCAATTAGGTCAATTCTTATTACACATATCCACCGAATCCGAAAAAAATAGTCAAAAAATTCTCCAACCGCTGTAATGGTCTGGAAATGACAATAAATCGGGGAAATCCACTTTTTCACCCTGGAGAATCGTGAGTTTTGGTATTTCATTCCACAATTCGTTCAATTCTTATGTAAACATGTCCGCTGAGTTTGAAAAAAATGTTCAAAAAATTCTCCAGTTTCTGGGATGCTTTGGAAATAGTAAAAACTCCAGGTGATCCACTTTTCCAACATAGAAACCCTTATTTTTCATATTCTGTTTATCAACAAGGTCAATTCTAATGTAAATACATCCGCCGAGTTAGTCAATAAATTCTCCAGTTGCCGGAACGGTCTAGAAATACCAAGTTCAGAAAATCCACTTTTTCAACATGGAGAGCCCTGATGTTTGGTATATTCTTCATCAATTAGGTCAAATCTTATATTAATAAGTCTTACAAGTTGGAAAAAAATTGTCAATAAATTCTCCAGTCGCTAGGACGCTCTGGAAATAGTAAAAAACCGATACACACCCACCCCTAAGATTCATTTCCTTTACTTTAAAGTATTGAATGTTTATTTTTGTTCCCCTGAAGTCGTAGAGGTACAAACTGTGGTACTGGGAGCCGTGCACTTCCATGAAGTGCAGGAATCTCCTCTCGAGTTGAGGTGACAATGCTTCAAATATTGGAATTCATGAGTATGACAATACAAAGGAGATGATTGTCTTCTTGTGTCTCGGAAAAGGATTCCTCCACATCATGCGAGTACACGGCTATCAGTAACACAATTTGTCCCGCTGCGACTCGACGGGGGAAAAGTAACACAGGAATCATTGTGGCGGGTGTGTATCTTTGATTTTTTAATATTTTCAGAGCGTCCCAACGACTGGAAAATTTTTTTCAATTTTTTTCGAAATAGTAATGTATTTACTCAAAAATTGGCCTTATTGATAAATAGAATATAAAAATCACGATTCTCCAAATTCAAATAGCAGATATTTTCAATTTTTCATTTTCGGACTATTCCAGCGACTGAAGAATTTCTGGACTATTTTTTTCAAACTCGGCGGAGGTATTAACATAAGATTTGACCTTTTTGATGAACAACATACCAAAAATCAGGCCTCTCCATGTTGAAGAAGTTGATTTTCTGGATTTGGTACTATTTCTAGATCGTTCCAGCGACTGGAGAATTTGTTGACTATTTTTTTCAAACTCAGTGGACATATTTATATAAGAATTGAACGAATTGTGGAATGAAATACCAAAACTCACGATTCTCCAGGGTGAAAAAGTGGATTTCCCCGATTTATTGTCATTTCCAGACCATTACAGCGGCTGGAGAATTTTTTGACTATTTTTTTCGGATTCGGTGGATATGTGTAATAAGAATTGACCTAATTGATGAACGCAATACCAAAACTCACGGTCCTCCAGGGTAAAAAATGGGACGTTCTCAATTATTTGTCCTTTTCAGACCATTACAGCGGCTGGAGAATTTTTTGACTATTTTTTTCAAACTTGGCGTATATGTTTACTTAGGAATTGAACGAATTGATGAATGAAATACCAAAACTCACGGTCCTCCAGGGTGAAAAAGTGGATTTTCTCACTTCTCTTCTATTTTCAGACCCTTCCAGCGACTGGAGAATTTTTCAACTATTTTTCTCAATCTAACGTACTCCACCTAATCGGTGGACGTGTTTACATAAGAATTGACCAAATCGATAAACGAAATAGTAAAAATATATTTTTGGTCTATCAACATTCTCATTTCATCTCATGGGGGAGTCACCTCGAACATTGACCATTGATTTCTCGCGGTCTATTGCGGTAGCAGTCATAGTTCGACCCGCTATTCATGGAAAAATCACAGAAATTCATTAAATATTGATTTTTTTGGGAATGTTGCATCTCACCGAGGACTATGGTACTCATGTATGTTGTAGTAGAGGGTATGGCGCTTCAAATGAATGATTTTCCCTAGGTGCCTCCCCCCTCCCCGATTTTTTTTTATTCGAGTTTGAAGTTTTGTTATAGCTAGAAACTAGGGAAAATATGAATGGTTTTTCTTGAAAAAAATACCATAGATGAACGTTCACATATACTAAAATGTCTTCAAGTTTCATTGCTGTGCGATCATTATTGGCTGAGATATAGCCATTTGGATTTTAGGCCTAAAAATCACTCTGCAGTCCATGTGGGTGAGCGGATGGGTCCAATTTTTTGGATTTCGAGTTTTCTCATTGGGGACAACATTTTGACGGACATTTGAAACATTTTCCGACCAAGGCCATTCCCCCCCCCCTTACCCGGCTAGAGCCTTTTTTTTTGTGTTTTTTCTTTAGCTCGTCTTCCAATCAATAAAACGTGCTATTTAGCCTATACTGGTAAAATTTTTCCAATCGCGTGTCTGCAATTGATCAAAGCTCCAGAAGTTTTAAAGTCTCCCCTTTTAAATTGACATTCAGCTTAAGTTGTACATCGATGGAGTTCAGAACTGGAAATTTTACTAAGTTTCACCCATTCTTATACTCTTTGCCCGTTTACAATATCTTTACAAATCTTCCTCCCCTGCATAAGAATTCAGGGCTCGAAAATTTTCCTAGTTCCTCTCTTGTAGGGAGAGCTATACCTTCAACCTTTGCCAAAATTGCTCCACCCTCGTCTCCAATTATAGGGGTTCAGAGATAAAAAATTTTCCAAATTTTTCCTGTGTATGTCAAGTTTGAAATGTGGCCAAGAACTCTTCTCATACCATCAGCGTATCAGGATAATTTCTGCGCCCCCTTCTTTAATTGGCCTTAGAAATAGATATTGAAAAAGTCGCTGTTGGAATTTTTAATTTCGACCTACTTTTAAAAATAGATTTTTTCGCGTTCAATCATTTTCATAACTGTTAGGTATTCTCTTTTTTTAATGTGTAAAAATGTTGTATCGCGCCAATTTTTTCTCGTTTGATTTTTTTTCTCTTTCGTGAATGCATTTTTTTCGCGTTCATTATATTTTTTTTGCGTGGCACGAGCCAGATTTTCGCGTTCTGAAAAATCACACCCACTGGTATATTTTTTCACTCAATAACCCGCTTGATGACGTTATTTGAAAACTCCAGGGCCTCTGAAGGATGTGCTTTGCTCGTAAAAACGAGCATAAAAAAGTGGTACCGGGAGAATTTCTCACTGCTCAAATTTTCATTGGGTCTTTTTAATGTTTTGAAATTTTGTTCAAAAAGGGTCAAAGTTAGAGGCGGTATCGAAGTAGAATTAGAAAATTTTCTTTCGTACACTTTTTTGTTCATCGAAAATTCGTCTATTTTCTGACGTTGTAAAATGTTTTTGGAGGATTTCTTTTCTTACTATACCGCCTTCCGTTGGACTTTCCTATTTAACATTTGCGGAGATCGAGAAAAATCTTCGGAAAATGGAGCTTTGAACAATAGTAGGGTCCTAATCGTAAATCCGCTCGATGTGGCTGTTAAAAGCAATTTTATGATTGATTATTATTTTACATACTCAGACGAACAAATATATAGCCTGTATGCCTATTTTTCTCACTCCCTGTTTTCCGAGGTACCACCCCCTAATCTAAAAAGCTCGTCTATCTCGAGAAATATTGACTTTTTGAATAAAGTTTTCAAACAAAAGTTGCTCCATTATTCTTCCTCTACAACTTTACCTCTCATGAAAATTTCATTTTGAGCAATCCTCGCGCTTCAAATTTGAAAAAACATGGTAGAAAAAACAAAGAATTACAATTTTTTACATTTTTATCAAACATACAGTCACAAAAAATGTTTAGAATTCAGTTTCCTTTCGAATGAGTATCAAGACGAGACGACTTCACCCCACCCCTCCCTCATTTCAAGAGATCCACCCCCGCCCCTCCTCTTGCCTCGCAAACATTTGATTAATGATAAATTTTCAAAAAAAGATGCTTTATTTTAACTTATCATGATTGTGCACTTCACCTTTTTACCTTAAATTTAGAAATTCCTTGAAAAAGTACCTGCCTTAAGAAGTTACAAGTTCTAGCTCAGAGGAGATCAATTGAGATTAACTTTCAATTTCCTGTTCAGCTTTTACATCATCAGCTCAGAAGGGTAACATAATAGGCTGGAGGTTAGACTTATTACTATTCAAAACCTCGATTTTGACTAAGAGGAGAGGCGGGGGTTGAGCTTTTGAAATGAGGGAGGGGTGGGGTGAAGTCTTCTTGACACTCATCATTCAAAAGTAAACTGAATTCTAAATATTTTTTGTAATCATATATTTGACTGCATGTTCAGAATTTCTCATTAAAAATGTAAAACAACGTGATTCTTTGTTTCTTTTACCATGTTTTTTCAAATTTAAAAGGCGAGGATTGTTCAAAATGAAATTTTCATAAGAGGTAAAGTTGTAGAGGAGACATGATGGAACAACTTTTGTTTAAAAACTTTTTCAAAAAGTCAATATTTCTCGAGATAAACGAGCTTTATAGATTAAGGGGGTGGTACCTCGGAAAACAGGGAGTGAGAAAAATAGGCATGCAGGCTATATTTGTTCGTCTGAGTATGTAAAATAATAATCAACCATAAAATTGCTTTTAACAGCCTCATCGAGTGGACGGGTTTTTCTGTACAAATGGGACCCTACTACAACTTTTTTGTGAAATCTTGTAAGTCATTTCTTACAAGGATTATCAGTCACGCTCGATAAACGTCGAATAGTGACCCATCGTATACCGAACCTTACAGAGTATTTAGGGAGTACACCGTTTCGGCATTTCCCAACAGGCAAAGCACACCATGAACATATTTAAAACTCCTAATTTCTAACAACTGAAAATCCGTTGAGTTTTCTTAATAGAATTATCAGGTTACATTTGTCATGGAAGAAAATTAGAGAAATTCAGTGACATTTTTTGTACACATTCGGCGATAACGAAGTAAAGAATAAGACATTGTACCCTAAATTGTGTTGTATGCTGGGTATCCGTTTGTTCGCAGAAACCTTCAACCTCCTTACTGAGACTGAACTCGAGAAATTGGGTGAAGAATTATTTTCCAGAAATGAATACAAAAGAGCTGCTCGTTTTTTCAGTTTAGCGATTGTAAGTCCGAATATAAACATATTTCATGTTATAAATATATTGGAGATAGACACTTACAGCGGCGTAGTAATTCTACGCTCCCTTCAACGCAAATTTTAATAAAAGAAATATTTGCAGCTTGCCTAAGTCGTGTTAGCGCGCTGCATCCTCTTGATTATTTCGATCTTAGAAATAGGTTAATTTTTTACCCTATAGTCCTTAGACGTCAATGTAGATGAAATTTATTCTCAAACGCGGATGTCGTGATTTTACAATTGTCTTATAGCTATTAGGTACCAGTTACAATTACGTTATTTCTTTTTCGTAACAAAAACGTGATTTTTTATGAACATTGAAGAATTCTTGCCTTTTGGTTCCGACTGATTAATGAAATTGGTGCAATGCACGTGTATTTTTGATTTTAGAGAAGGAATCCGATTGCTCAGTATTATAGATATCGAGCTAATTGTTACATCAAGATGGGAAACTTATCCAAAGCTCTTCCGGATTTAAGAAAAGTAAAACAATTGAATCCACATGACAAAAATGATAGGCATTCCTTAATCGACACACTCGTGAAAGCTGGAAAATATTCAGATGCCATTAAAGGTTTGCATTTAATATTTATAAGTTATGTAAGTCTGTCCCATGATAATTTGAAACCACTTTCAAGACCTAATCGATGATCACGCGTGGATCTTGTGTAGTAATTGGTCAACTTCTTTTTTTCTCTCGCTGTCTGCTTCTTTCAGAGTAATCTGATTTTTTTTTTTTTTTCAAAGAAACACAGGAACTGAACAACGATGATGAGATTGTGGAGTTGGGTGAAAAATTTATGTCCTTCGCTATTTTTACTGAAGCCCTACGCTGTTACGATTTCGCAATTGTAAGTTTATAGTGACGAAGAATTATGCAAACTTTATCCGCTACATACTATATTTTAGTAAATTATAGCGTATGATTATTTGGAAGTTCATCTTTTCATAATGAAGTTCCGGTATATCTAGATAAAAATTTCAAACGTCTTCCCCTCTTCCGGGTCTAGAGTTCAAGCTTGGGAAAAGGGGCGAAATCAATGTGATGAGAATACCTATAGATCGTTAATCAGATAATATAAGTGAAGGTAATTATGATATACTCATAATTATAACTTCATGCTCGAAATATTCCTGCTTTTCTTTTTATAAGGTGATGAGTAAAACGTGGGCCAGAATTGAGGTCGTGACAATTGCCAACAAATCGCTGGTACTTTGCTCCGCGCTTGAGATTCTGAATGACGCCAGTAAGAGAGGGGTGAAAACGGAACATACAGCCTTCTAGATTAGAAGAAAATCTTGTTTTCTAAGAGTAATCCCCATCTTGAAGCTTTAAGGTTAGAATTTTTTCAAGTCCTAAGATCACATTACGGATTTCTGTATGACAATTTTGCAAAAGAAACCCGATCTTAAAATCCAATACTAAAAGAGCCTTAGTCGTTAATTTGAAATCACAATTTCCCAACACTCCAACTCACTCATATATTATAACGGGGGTATTGATCGGATTGCTGTCTTTCGATCTATATAAAAATATGCTTCTGTGAATTAGTAGCCTATGGTTCAGTCTGATCGATTTATCTTTCTTCATAAATTTAATGAATTTCAGTACCTACATTTGATTTTAGGAAAAAAATCCTCAAGCACGCTATTACAGACTGCGCGGACTTTGTTACTGGGAGATAAAAAATCAGGATATGGCGATATCTGACCTTCAAATAGCTGTTGAAATGGATCCATCTGATGAGAATAGGAAACAGATGAAGAAAATGTTACTTAAATTGTATTATTTCAGCGAAATTCCAAAAGGTAAAAGTTGATCATTGTTTCTTGGTGTATTTATCAAGTAAAAAGGACATGAGAATCAGACTGGGCAATTAGATTTTTATTTGTACAAGACCATTCTTTTCTTGGAAATAGATCTGAAGTCTATGATTTCCTTCATGACTGTGCTTGTTACGTACAATAAAGGCCTATATTCAGAACTAAAAACTGATCCCAGAGTGGTGGCTAACGATTGGCAAGACACTAGCATGGGACTCCATCTTGGATTAAGTCTGCTGCAGCTGATGGCTGTATTTGTATAATTTTTCTATTTGGGAGCAGTATATGGAAAAAAAAAAATTAAAAAATTAAAATTACACTTGACTGAAGCAGATTTAGCTTCCGGACATCCCACAAAAGATGTTCACAAATAAAAATTCTACAAATTACTTGAGATGGCAAAATCTTCAATTCCGCTACATTCAAATGTTATTTGAAGTTTTTTTATTTTTCTCTCATATATACCGCCATAGTTTAGCTCCCGTTTTCAATTTCGGTAAAAATACCATTTTAGGTAAACGAATCACTCGCGTAATTAGCGACCCTAGCGGGTGGCCGGCCCCAATACTTTGATAACGTCCCTGTATGTTGATGACATTATTTGCGCTAGAAACACAGAATTTAAAGCGATAACCGTTCCGGTGTTCTTCCAAATGTCATCGCGGACTCTTGCGGACGACCGAACGACTGACTTCCGTGCGTCGCGTCGCTTTGCGGCTCGCGAGTTTATTTTAACCGGGATGGGGTAACGCATTGGTTTAGTAAGAGTGATGCCGCGAAACTTTGAAATATTTTCGTACTTCTTGGACTTGTAAAATTTTTAATTTTCAATTCTTGGACTTGGAAATATTTTCAACTGTTGGACTTTTAAATACTTTCAACTATTGGACTTGGAATCATTTTCAAATTGTGGGACTTTGAAATATTTTCAACCGTTGGACATGGATTATTTTCCAATTGTTGGACTTTGAAATATTTTCATACTTCTTGGACTTGTAAAATTTTTCATTTTTGATTGTCGGACTTTGTAATATTTTCAACTGTAAGAGACAATCAAAAATGAAAAATTTTACAAGTCCAACTGTTGAAAATATTTTCAAGTCCAAGAATTGAAAATTAAAAATTTTACAAGTCCGAGAAGTACAAAAATATTTCAAAGTCCCGCGGCATCACACTTACTCCGAGTATGGCAGTAAACCGACGCATTAACCCCATCCCGGTTACATAAAATTAATTGCGCATAAAATAAACTCGCAAGTCAGCGGTCGTTTGGTTTCGGTCGTTCGCTCGCGGGAGTCCGCGATGACATTTGGAAGAAGACGGGAAACGGGTTATTGCATGGCTGTCTCTAGTATCAGGCCGGAATATTTGAAACTCGACAACGCTGCACGGGGCTAAAATTCGTATAGTATCTTATGAAGTTTTTGAAGAAAATGCAGAGAACGTCATTTAAAGAGCCAACGTTTTTTTATTTTTTAAGCTTGGTCTTGTTAAGATTGATCAACTACAAAGCGAGTTATTCACGTTTTAAAATAAAAAGTCAGACAGAGGGCAAATGTTAGTGATGGGCGATTATCGGTTATTAACCGATTAATCGGTTTATTCTTGGGGTAAAATTAACCAAAAAACCGGTTTATTTGTGATTAAGAGTTAATCTGAAAAACCGGTTAATCAGAGGGCATAAACCAATTAACCGCCAAAATTTAAAATTTTTCAACAATTTTGAATTTCAATTGATAATATGATGAATTTGAAGCACCAGGTGGAGGAAATAGGAATTATCAACTGAGATATTTCTCAATCATTAATACATGAGAGATATTGTTTCTCTTTTTTTTCAATATTTGCGATTTCGAGAGCAAAAAAGTGGAAGACCTTGGCGCTCCTAGCGGAATTTTTTGAGAACTAATAGCGATCTGAATTATTGCCAGTTAACCGGTTAACCAGTTTATTCGGAGGTTTTCAACCAATTAACCGGTTACAATGGTTTCTGATAAACCGTTTAACCGGTATATTGAAATAACCGATAACCGCCCATCACTAGCGAATGTACCGCGCTTCGCCCTCTGTCTGACTTTTTATTTTAAAACGTGAATAACTCGCTTTGTCGTTGATCAATCTTAACAAGACCGATTTCAAAGAATTGAGAATCGTTTACTCTTTCTATAAACTTTTTCTCCGCGAAATCGAATACTGTTCGCAAATCAATGATTAAAGTGTTTTTCAAAGATTTTTCCATAAGAGCCTGTATAAAACTCGGCCCCGTATTTTTCGTTATCGTGACGTTGCCAGATTTAATATTCTGGCTGTACTAGAGACGGCCGAATTGGAAATTTGGAATGCAAGTGCAGCCATCAGCAGGAGGCATAATCCCATAAAAATGAACCGTTATTGGGGCTTAAACTTACACTAGAGAGCGCTACTGAAAGGGTGAATGAGAGAATTTATGTACGTTCATACATTGATTTTCAATCGACTGTTATTTTTTCAATATATCATCTATCGCTACAATGTTTTTGTACCTATTTAATGTTGATGATACAGATAACAAAATTTATGCTTTTATTTGCTTTAAAAAACAATATCCTATTAATTATGGTGCTTGAAATTTCTTCATTTAAAAAGCATTGAACAAAAGTGTGAATATTGTTAGGGCTACCAACTCCCCAACTCTAAGTTTAAATCCCAATAGTGTCTTAGCGTACTCTTAAGAAGGAACAGCTAGTTTCTAATGAAATTTCTCATAAATATTTTTCTTGCTCCCAAATCAGAATATAT
The DNA here is from genome assembly GCA_035079385.1 of Aspidiotus rigidus. Taxonomy (NCBI): domain Eukaryota; kingdom Metazoa; phylum Arthropoda; class Insecta; order Hemiptera; family Diaspididae; genus Aspidiotus; species Aspidiotus rigidus. The sequence continues at coordinate 474,294 of JAVHKY010000023.1, forward strand.
ATCTCTAGTGATTTAAATAGACAGTAAAATTTTGTAGAATTTTAAAACCAAGGTTTACCTCTCGTTTGTCCAAAGAAACACTTCTTCTACTGAACAATTGGGAACTTGTGACTTTGGGTGATCAGTTTTGTCGCAATAATAAGGATGAAGAAGCAATTCGCTGTTACACTTTGGCAATTGTACGTAGACTGTACCAATATAATAATTAGGAAAATAATAGTAGTTCTACTGCACTACGTATTGATTTTTAGGAAAGATTTCCGGAAGCCTATTCTTACGCAATGCGGGGAAATTGTTTCAAGAGAGCGGGGAAATTGGACATGGCGCTACAAGATTTTCACAAAGCGGTGCAGCTAGATCCGCGAGATGATGGGTGCAGAAATCGTCTGGTAGAAGCAGTTCGTGTTCACGAAAAAATCAACGAAATTTCAGAGGGTTAGAAATCGTTCATTTTCTTTCTCTTTAGAGGACCAGTACCTTAATCTGTTAAATATAGGTTTGTCCGGGCGTTAACAGTGCACTGCATACCAGGAGGTTCCTGCTTCTTGGGTTTACCTTGTTGACAGGCAGTGTACTGTAAAACAGCCGAACATTTTACTTGATTAGAAATATTATTGTGGTGATAACAACCACTATCAGCGTACAGCAGCAAATGTCAGCAGTTTAAAAAATTTTCGGCCAATAAAATCAGTTCTGTCAATCCCCATGACCTCTTAAGAGTTAAGACGCTGGCGACTGGCATACCAGAAAACAGTTTCCTGATTTAACAGCATGACGCGCGAACAGCTTCCTACTTTTACAGTGCAAGCGCGCGAACGCAAACCTGCCCATTTTTACTTTTTACAATCAGAATCTGTAAAAACTGATAACGCCCGAACAAACCTTAAAATGTGTGGAGCATGAAAACAGGAATATTTTTTTCTTAAATATTTGTGTATCCTTCTTTTTAAGGTCCATATCTCCAACTCCACTGATCAAATTTTGAGGTGGGAGTGGGTTGAATCATTTGTGCTGGGTTGTGCCAGTTTTTTGTTGTATGTCCTTTCCCTCAAATCGTTTGAGCGAGCTGTAGAAATGCGACCCCCGTATTCACCTTGAAAACGGACTGAATTAGGTGTGCTACGTTTTTGCTGTATTATGCTGTTGTGGCTGGCGACGTAGACCTTTATTTTTATATTACCTATCCTTATTTTCTGATTGACTAACCCAACATATCAAATTCTAAATGAAGGGTGAAGTGATGGTGTGGGCCTATTTACGAACTCATTTCAAGAGTTTCTTTCTCTTATATTCTTTATCTTGGAGAAATAAGTCTCAATTTAAAACGAGATTGAATGGAACTACCGTAATTCTTATAACTTTATTACCTTCGAAGGCAAAAATGAAATACCATAGTGAATTAGAACATCTTTCATTTATTTTCGCAATTTTTTATTTCTGTTTTCTATTTTTATTTTTCTATTTATTTATTTAAAGAAATATTGATGGCTTTGACTGAACGTGAACTTGAAAGACTGGGTGGTGAATTTTTTTCAAAAAAGAATTTCGAAGACGCGGTTCATTGTTACTCTATAGCGATTGTAAGTAAGTACGGAATTTATAATCGTTCATATTCAAAATAAGTTAATAGGTCCATGTTTTACATCTATAATTGAGAAATATGTTGTGTCTCAAAATTCGCTCCATCTTGATCGTCTTCAAGTTGAAAAACCATCCTCCATTTTCACACAGGTTTAGGTCTGGTTTAAAAGAAGTCAGTCGTGATATCAAAAAAATCAAGTCAACAAAGCTTAGTTGAAGGAGAGTTCCATTAAACGTCAAAATTATCATTTCTTAACGTGTACACTTATTATTGGTAAAAATTTGTAAGCTCGAATGTGCTCTGAGACTCTCCAAATAAAATTATAGACAAACTTCCTGGTGACGTCAAAATTGTAAATCAGTATTACTTTTGTGGCTTACAAATCTCTTCACTCGCATAACAAAAATACAGAGAGCAAAGATCAATATGTTACTAATTGTAAATAGTAAGCAATTTCTTAGTAGGTAACCAAAAGTTTATGAACGAGTACTAGGAATTCTAATTTGTATAACTAGGATTCTCTTTTATTTACCTTGATCTTTGCTCCCTGTATCATTCTTATGAGAGTCAATGGAGTCAAGGGGTTTACACATATAAACACCAGAGCAGGTAATCTTGCGTACCGCAATTGACTGTATGACGTTAGAGGAAATTTGTCTATTAATGATTCATGCAATTTTTAATAAATATTACTGAAAACTACATCATTTTGATAATTTTGAATTTCAGATGAAAAATCCTTTTCAAGATATGTACCATGTATGGAGGGGACATGCCTATTGGGGACTGGAAGATACGAACTCGGCTATATGCGATTATAAACGTGCAGTGCGAATAAATTCTCAAAATAAGAAGAGTTGGTATTTCTTATGTGAAGCCTTGTTTGAAACCAAAAGATATGATGAACTTGTGGAAGGTGAGAATAATAGATTGTCCTGTAACAATGATCAAAGGCCTTGCTCTTCTCATTTTTAACAACGACAAAGTTGATATTACTTCTTTGTGTGTCATTTGCTTTGATATTTTTTCGTACTTTGAATGGGAGAAAGAAAACTGCACACACGTTTGAAAAACACGAGAAGGTGTATTTTGCAGACGCGGTAAAGTGCACACAGTGAGATGAGAGTGTGTGCAGAATACATTTTAGGCGTAGATAGAAAACGTAATCTGCACACAACTCGCTGATAACGAAATAAGGGAATCTTTATGAGAACGTTTCGATGTGTGTTTGATTCTTGTTCATGTTGATGAGTGTTCAAACAGATGAACCACTAAAATGCAGTGGCAGGTTACAGCTATGTGTTTTCATGTTTACGAGTACATAGGGAGGAGAAATGAAGTGAATCATCTGTAGGCTGTGACGAATTTTTAAATGGAGCTCTCTTCTTCATTGTGAATCAAGAATCATTCGGACTACTGAGCATTTGTTGTAATGATGAATTCGCAACCTTTGAAATTTATTCCTGGTATTCGAGGAAATGTGTTACTGGTTTTCGATAATTTTACGTACCTATTATAAATTTCGGACGTCCGTAAAGTTTGTAACGTGGCGTTGTTCAATGCGGCCGTGTACTGCCTCTGTTTGTATTCAAGAATGTGAGATTGTAGCAATGAAGGGAGTTCATAATCACAACGTCGATGCTGCAAAACTTAATAGGAAAAAAGTTTCTGAAAAGTGTAAGCGTAAAGCGAGAGACGATGTTTGCGAACGGCCAGTCAGGATTTTTCGTACCGTCCTCCACGATGACCTTCCTGCAACTTTTACACCAAAGGATTCTGCATTATGTAAAACGAAATGTGTACAACGCGCGTCAGAAAGAATAACCATTCAAGAAACCGAAGAATATTGATGAAGTTCACTCAGTACTTTCTCAAATGACGAGTAAAAGTTGTAGGGGTGAACCATTTCTTTTGGTAAATGATGAAGTAAATCATGTAGTAATTTTCTCTTGTGATACCAATCTACAAGTTTTGTGTGGAATAGAAACTTTGTTTGTTGACGGAACATTCGAATACTCTCCGAAATTTTTCACCCAATTGTTCACTTTTCTGGATGCAAGTGAAGTTTGTGACGCTTTCGTTGAAGATCTGCGTCCAATACAGCCGCAATGTGAGAAGTTGGACAAGTTTTCTGAGTACCTAATGAAGCAGTATCTTCAGAATGATGCCAAGTATCCACCAAATCTATGGGCTTGTCACACTACCTCGTTACAGCGAACCACAAATGCGTGTGAATCTTTTCACAGTCGTTACAATGATTGTTTCTACAAAGCTCATCCAGATATCTTTACAGTCACGGAACGTCTCACCGAGTTCCAAACAGACACTTATGTTCAAATCCAGGGCCTTCATATTCCACATGAGCCAAGAAATGATTAAATACACGTTGCCGAACACATGTGCAGAATCTTATTCAGCAATATGACCGTGGTGAAATAACGCGCCTGCACTTCCTCAAAAGATGCGGCTACTACATATGTCCAAAACGAAAGAAATCTACTCCAGCAACGGCTGCCTCAGCAAGCACCACCTCAGCGACTACTTATTTAGGTATTAAGCAATAGCGTCCCACACTTCTTAAATATTTTACTAGTTGATTAACGAAGTTTGTTACCCTTTAAGTATAATTTTTCAATTTTAGTGTATTTTATTCTTATACTATCATAATAATTATGAAATGTGTGCAGAATACAAAAGTAGTATTACTGTTAAATTACCATTGTGTGCAAAATACACAGGAAATATAATCGTTGCTCTGTGTGCAAATTACAATGTGTGCAGTTTACCTTTCCTCGATGAAATCTGTGTGCAGTTTACATACGCCCCTTTGAATTGATTGTTTTATATTCTCTCTCTCATCACCACCAATCGAGTCAGTCATATCTTCGTTAGTAATTTTAAAATTTTATGATTCCCATCTTACTGAGATCAAAAGTCTCAATCTTTTGAAAAAATTTACAAAGCCATTAACGAACCTAATTGAGAAGTGCAGGGGATCTCAAAGACATCAGTTAATTGAATTCGTATGTCCATCGCCAAGATTTTAAATGGACCCTTCCTTATATCTATACCTTGGAAGATGAAAATTTTTCGAGCTCCAAGATTATCTTAAGGTCAGAAAACGACAGCTCATATTCGCCTTCTTCCCTTGAGAAAAAAAAATATTGTTCAGTTCTCTAAAGTGATGATTTGGGAGGTTATTTTGGGAACGGAAGTTCAACAAACAAAAAGAAAGAAAAAGAAAAACCCTTATCAATTTACATATTAAATATGTAGAAGTATAAAGGCAATTGCATAAAACGAATTTTCATTTGAATCAAATGGCTTACCTACATCGTTTTAGAAATGGTCGGCTTAAGTGCTGATGAACTTCAAAAGTGGGGAGACAAACTTTTCATGAGGGAAAATTTTGAAGGAGCTATTCGTTGCTACTCACTCGCAATCGTGAGTAAAACGTTAATCCAATAATATTCGTGCCCCCTACTTGTTTTTTGTTTTTTTTTTTAATGTATTTTTTCGGTCTTCTTAGGAAGAAATCCCTACCGAAGCTTCATATTTCAATAAACGAGGACGTTGTCGTCGAAGAATGAACGAGTTGAATGCGGCTGTTTTAGACTTGAAGAAGGCGGTGCACTTAGAATCCCCTTCGAGTTCAAAATGTGTAGATTATCGTATTGATCTCGGCAAAATATTCGTCGAAGTTGGAATGTACGCTGAAGCAAGAGAAGGTAAAATACAAATAGCCTAATAGGTAATGCGAAGTATAGTTCTGTAACAAAGTTGATAATATTCGAGTTATTCTCATTGTTAGTTCTGATACCTACTCCCATCGATTACGATTATTTGAGTAGACAAGATATCTCCAGGATGAGTAGAGCTCTTTGGACGATAGATGAATTGATAGTGAAGATGCGGCGTACGAGATTGAAGGTAGGAAATTTGTTCAGCTCATTTCTTAATTTTTTGTGAAAGTAGGGTGAAATTGGCTTCATCTGTGGATTATTTAAAACCTTGGACTCGTTTGGATATGTGCATGTAAATTTATCTCTTGGGAAACTCTCAGGTTGAAGTTCTGGGTTTTCGACTCATTGTGCAATAAGTGTCTAAGCGACTTCGAAACCATCTAAAGAAAGGATTTTTTCTGTTGCGAAGGCAAAAAATCTGTTTGTCCAAATTGTTTTTCTTATTAATTGCATATAGCAGCCCAATTTATTACCAGTAAAAATTACTCGATTTGAGAACATTGTCACGGCAGAGGAAGTTACATGCGGGGAGATAATAAACTAGATACCCTCGTTACCCTCATCAAAAAATTATCGAGTAGTATACCTTTTTGGGTTTATCTGATTGGATTCCATGGCGTGTGTATAATTCAAACTTGAGAAAAAATAGTTATCAAACCTAGAGAGTGTAGCCCGATTCTCCGATCTGTGACCTGCTAGGCTATTAGTTTCTTAAAAGTTGTAGTAGACCTATAGAATTTTTGTAGAATATTTTTTCATAAAATTATCATGTACATGTGATCGAGAAAGATGAAATATGCCAAAAATCTTGTACTTAATTCGTCTTATCGCAATTAGCCCAATTAGTGAACAATCCTTTACCAGTCGATATTTCCAGAATTTAACTCATATTCATTCACACAGGAATACGCGGAGCGATTAATAACAAAAGATACCAACAGTCAAATGGATAGAATAATTCAAGGAAGAAGAGATAATCACACTGACCGAGATAGAAAAAACAAAATTACTGAAGTAAAACGGAGACGTGTAAGTTGAGAATTATTTAAACTAATGGTTACATCAAAATTGAATGCACAAACATTTTTTGTGAATGAGACAGTTCCGCTAATTTTTAATCAAACTTACATTTTTGTATATATCAACGGTAGTTTCTAAATTTATTATCGGAACTCATAATGAGTGAGTGAGGTGTAAGTAGAGCACTAATATTGAGAAAGGGTTTTCCAATTGTACAAATCTACTTTATTAGTTGCTTATTACAAGAGTACTTTCGGGTGTTATCCCATCATCAGTTGTGTCGCAACTGGAGAACAAGGCCTCAACCATGAGTTTTTATACTGCTTAAGGATTGGCCCAATCTATTGTCCTAAATGCTGCGTTTCTATTAGCTACCTGGATTCCTGCCGTCTCATTGGTTGGTTCTGTTCTTCTCCTCTCGTCCAATCACCAGGCCGAATAATTTTTCGCTGTCAAATGTGATTACATTGTTCAAGTGGTAGGCTTTCTCCCTCTTGGCCTTTGCAATCTCCATTTGTTCCCAGAGTTTTCCTCTCTTTGTGCAATTCTCTACATGTATGACTTCAAATATTCCCTCTCCATCGTGGTTTTCCTCGTTACAGTGTTTCCCAAACAGTGACTTGCCATCTTCTTTCTCCCTCGACGTTTTGTGCTCCTTTCTCCTGATCTCAAACTTTCTCTCAGTCTCACCGATATAGATCCCCTCGCACTGTTCACAACTGAGCTTGTACACTCCGCTCAAGCTTTCCTTGTCCTTTTGTTCCATCTGGTCATTGCTGATTCTCCTCACCATGGTTTGGTTATTCTGGATACCCACATTTACATCGTAGCCGTTGAACGCCTTTATCACCTTGTTTGTGTACTTTCCTATATGAGGTATCGATCCAGAGTACTTTCTCACTATGCTATCATGGGTTCCTTTCTTTGTTTCCATTTTCCCAAAGACTCCCTCCACCACACATCTGCGGTAGCCATTGGCTTCTGCGATCTGCTTTACTATCTCGATCTCTTTCCTCTTCTCTTCGTTGTTCTTGAGGATAGAAATTGCCCGATAGCAGTAGTTCTGGATTGCCGCTAACTTGTGCCTGGGGTGGTGGTAGGAGTCATTTGGGATGATGGTGTCAGTATGCGTCGGCTTCCTGTAGATTTTGTATTCTATCCTATTGTTCTCCATTGTGAGTGTAAATTCCAAATAGTTGATGGTCTCATTGCCTTTTTCCACTGTGAATTTGATGCTCTTATTCATCGCGTTCATTTTTGAAAGGAATAGATCCACCTGTCTATCAGTGCCTGACCACACAATTAGGATATCATCTACATATCTGGCCCAGTGTTTGATCGAGTTTCTGAACTTGCTACCCTTCAATATCTTGTTTTCCATATCATTCATGAATATCTCCGCCAGTATTGGTGACAGCGGTGATCCCATCGCAAGTCCCCTTTCCTGAATGTAGAACCGGCAGTAGTTCTGGCTCGAGATCTCTTCCACTATGTTGGCGTACTACGGCCCATCGGGGTTCCCATGGTATCTGTTGTTTTTGAGCAGAGTGAGAAGTTCCTCCTTCGGTATGGTATCAAACATATTTGCCACATCAAAGGATATCAGCTTGTCGTTACTCTTGATTTCCAACTTGTCCAGGTGCTCAATCAGCTCTCCGTTGTTTCTGATACTTCGTCTGGGTGCAAACTGGTAGTTTTCTTTCAGGAATGTGGCTACAATCTTCGCTATCTTGTAGCAAGGTGATTGAATGCTGTTGACCGGGGGTCTCATCGGACGGTTCGCTTTGTCCCCTTGAGTTTTGGTGCAACCGGGTTCATCTCAAGCGTCCTTCTATTGCCGGGTCCATTGTTCCGTTTCAACACAGCTTTCAGGTCATCTTGGTATTTCCGTGTTGGGTCCTTGTTAGCTCTTGGTATCCATTCACTGGGATGTACGACTCCACTTTTTGGGTGTAGTCCTCCTTCTCCATTACCACTACTGTGTTGCCATTGCCCCCCTTGGTCAAAATCAGGTTGTTCTGTCGGATCTTCTTTTGTAGATTTGTGATCTTCCTCTGCATCACTTGCGTTCTGTCATAGGTTCGGCACATATTCTCTTTGATGTTCAACAGCACTTTCCCGAGTTTGGTCCGGGCTTCTGGTCTCACGTCGTGTTCCATGGTTTGGATTACTTGTTCGCAGCTAATGGCCATTCTTTCAAGCTTACACTGGTTCAGCCTCTCGGGCTGCTCGTACTTGATGCCTTTGTCCAGCAGTCTTCTTTCTTCTTCTGTGAAGGTGACGCTTGATAGGTTTTCGGTTCTGGGAACAAAGTTGTGCTCAACTCTCGCTGTCTCTTCCTTTCTTCTTTCTTCCGGGTCAGTTCGGCAAACTTCTTCTTGATCTGTTTTGTTTGGTCTTCCACTCGTTTTTCCACATAGCCCTCTTCTTTCTTCCCCTCTCCTCCTTTTTCGAACATCATTTCTTTAAATTCTAGCGGGTGGAGTAACCTTAACAGATGGAAATATTGATCATATAGTAGACCATTCAGCCTGGTGATTTTCTTGTGGAGTTCACCAATTTCGTTCTTCACTCTGAAAACTCAGAACTTAGGACGATAAATTGAATCAACCACTAAGCAGTTTTAGCCAATAAGAACACAGAATAAGTTTCTAAGAAGTGAACCAATCACGACACAGCATTGTTACAGCCAATAAGATCACAGTGTTATACTATAAAAACTCATGGTTAAGGCCTTGTTCTCCAGTTGCGACACAACTGATGATGGGATAACACCCGAAAGTACTCTTGTATAAGCAACTAATAAAGTAGATTTGTACAATTGGAAAACCCTTTTTCAATTCTAAATTTATGTATTGTGATACTTGTCGTTTAAAAGTATTGTTTCTTTTTGTGTTCTTATTGCAGGAAGTATATTTGAAAGAACTGTCAGACGCTTTCTCTGAATATGAAACTCACAGACCAGCAAGGACTCTTGTCAACGATCCGGAGGTAATTGTGAATGAGTTCATGATTTTGTGATGTTATGATTATTAACACACTCGTTCAAAACGGCAACTTATTATTTTTTTCGTTTCAGGATATACCGAGCTATTTGATCGATAAAATAAGTTTAGACATAATGACAAATCCCGTCATTACACCTAGCGGTATCACTTACGAGCAATGTCAAATTTTGACCCATTTAGAGGTATGCGTAACTGATAGTATTTTTTTCCGAAAGGAATTCCGATATGTTTCGCCATTGAATGACATGAAAGTAGTTTAGAAAATTCTGAAAGATATGGCGAAGATCATTTCCGTCAATTTTTATCATCTTCCTGGTTTATGTACAGCAATGGCAGCAAGTAACCCAAGGTGTCCTTTCCTAAGACCGATTCCCTTCCTGTAGAGTTCGTAACTCGAAATTTTTCCAAGTATCTCAAATACGTCAACTAATTTCTCTTTCCTTCTACAGATTTATTACGGAACCTCTTCTTCGTCAGGGTGGGGAATATCCATCGTCCGCCGTTTTTTGAGCTTGAGAATGAAAATATTCCAAGATCTCCAAGTATAAGTACATTAGGTGTGGGATTTTAGATATTATATAAGTGCACCGAGGGACTGAAGCAGTAAATTCACGTGAGAAGTGAAAATGGGAAAATTTATACTAATGAACTAAATGAGTCCCAAAACTCTTAATTAGATAAGATCCCTTTCTCGTTTCTCACGGGAACCTATGGATATCTTCGAAAATTCCCGAGGTCTCAGAACTGATTTAGAGTCAGCTGCCTCTGCCTCCTCCTACCTCGGAATCACAATTTATAGAACAGACGGTAGTGAAGCTCGGACTCTTCATACATACCGTTCGCTTATTCCTAAACTAGGTTACAGGCCCTCTTTGAAAACCCGATTCGCGGCTCATAATAATTATACTGATAGTTGAGAAATTGGAATTTTTCGAAGTATTTCAACTTAGGTAGCCCACTGTTGGATATAGCTTTGGCGACCTTTGAAAATGTTTTCCATTCCCTGCTGTAGATCGGAGTCCCGTCCTTCAAAAATTTTTTCTCAATTAGGTCACGACTTTTTTTTTTCGAATCCGCAATTACTGGATACTTATGAGTACCTTCGGAAATTTTTGTTCGTCCCTAAAGTGAAATAAGACCTCTTCTCTGCCCCCCCCCCTAAAATAATTTGCCGAAAAGACGCGGCGAATGGCAGCTGTTTTAATTCCCAAATAATCGCTTCCTGATAGAAAAATTAAATTGAAGACTGGATGCCTTCGCAAGCGAAACGAAATTTAAATTCTTTATGGCTAAAAGGCTAAACTTAATACTGTAACATAGAATCATTCATTCAGAATAGAGAGAAAAGCTTTATCAATATTTGGTAAAGCTCGATAAATTTTGAGAACCCTGTTTTTCAGTTTGCTGATCAATTCCCATATTCAAGTTGATTTTTAAATTTTAGACTTTTATCAGGTGTTGTGAACGCAAAATTAACGAAGGAATCTTGGATTTTTTTTTTTTTTGATTGAGGTTTAAAGCGAAGTAGGTATCTACTCCTTAAATGGATGGGGAAGAAGATGATATAGGCGCGATTAAATTTGGTGAAGTGATGGAGTCTGATTAATCCGAATAATTCCTTCTTCCCAGGCATTTGCGGCTTTTTCCTCCAGATTTTAGTCTACGTTTGTAACGAATAGTGGTCTTTATATTTTCTATCACAAGGAGGAATTTGAATTTCCATCTGAAGGCGAAATATGACTATCTAATCATGTGGCCTGGTAGTATAATGATTGTAGCACTCCGGGTGAAAACGAAAAGTCGCGAGTTCGATTCCCGCTTGGATTAGGAATTTTGACATGGATAAGTTTCAAGGCTGGTTGAGATCTATCTGTAATTTGCGTGACGAAATCGCGAAAGGAAATGCCGTGCAGAGCTGATGACGTAATACCTTGATCTACTCTAAGGACTTGGAAAAATTTCGACCTCTCTATATCTTTAGCCTGTATTACATCAGGTCTGATGTACAGTAGATTGAGCTATAGCAGGCATAACATGCAGGATGCTGGCCTGGTTTCAGCTTCAACTAGTGAGAAGGAGGGCTACATACTCGTATGTTAGGCTAAAAGAAAGATGAGGAGGGTATTATACTACTGCATACTAAATTGTAAAGCAATATATTAAGGGTGTGCTTCACTTGTGAAAATATGGTCGTAAAACATGGTACCGAAAATCATATTTCACTGCTCGAATTTTGAACAGATTTTTCAGGTCCAACCAGGAGCGCTATCAAAGCAGAATTTTACTTTCTCAATTAAACCTTGAAATTGGTAAAAATCTGTCTATTTTCTGACGAGAGTGAAATTCTTCTGAGTCCAAATTCTGGATTCTGTTTCTATAGCGCCTTCCATTGAACCCTACTGCATAACATTTCCAAAGAACGAAAAAATTCGTCGGAAAATGGAGCCCTGAGAAGTTCCCTTGCAAAATTATTCCTTGTCATTTGTTACAAGGACTACCCACGCACGCCCGACAAGCGTCGCATAGTGACTGCTGGGTTTTGGGGGATGTTTAGGCAACTTATCGTACACCGATTTGGAGTTTCCGAACAAATAAAGCACACTAAAGGCGCAAAAATACTCCGAAGGGAGAGAGTAAACAAATGCAAACCGCAGAAAAATATAAGACGACGAGCGCTTTCGGTTAATAAACCATCTTCAAGCCTGAAATGAAAGCAACTGACGAACAGAAAAGAAGAGCAAGGTATTAAGATTGTCCAAACGAGAAATCGCGGTGTGAATCATAAACCAGTTCTATCAGGCCATCTTCCGGAATGTACGAGTTGAGTACAGTGATACCGATGGTGTTTAGATGACGCATTATCTCCATATGGTCGAGGGCGATGCGCTTACGATAGTAATTCTCCTTATGGAGAAGCTTTTCGGATCCCTCGCGGAAGCTGTGGCCACTGTTTATTAAATGATCAGCAAAAGTTGACTCTCCTAAGTATCCCTTCTTCCAAGACTTCAGGTGCTCAGCTACTCTAACTTTCATTTGGCGGCTGGTCTCACCAATATAAAAGCCTCCACAATCCCTACATTCCGACTTGTAGAAACCACTCCTCTCATCAACAGGTATGGGGTCCTCCAGTCTCACAAACAACCTCTTGACTGTGGTAGGGTTGTAAAACGCGGGTCTGAAGCCAAACGGGTGGAGGGCCCGACCCAATTGGAGGGAGAACTTCCCCAAGAAAGGGAGACTAATCCAACGCAAACGGCGATCACGGATCGTGTCTCGGGGGAGGGAAGTGGTGGCATCAAGAAGGCACCTCGTAACTTTCCTCCGAACCATCACGTCAACATCGACATTGACCCCATTCACTCTGGCCAGGTGTTTTATATGTGAGTAACTCTTTCTTGAAGGCGGACTGACTCAAAGGAATAAGAGTCAGTCTGTTAACTAGGCTGTGAAAAGCAACCATCTTATGAGCAACAGGACCGAACGAACCACCGTGGACTAAAAAACATCGGTCGTAGTATCTTTACTGTAAATTCCAAACTTATGGATACCGTCTATTATAGAGATCGATAAATCCAAAAAGTTAATGGAAAATACCCCTAGTTCCAACGTAATTTTGATGGAAAGGTACCAGGAATTGAGATACCTCAGTAACTCACCAAGGAGATCTGGGGGACCAGTCCAGGTGCATAGAACGTCATCAACGTACATGTGCCAATAGTGAATATGATTAAGTAACACATGGTTCGAGGAAAAAAGGTCAAGTTCAAACTTAGACATGAAAATTCCGGAGATGAGAGAGCCTAATAATGATCCAATAGGGATCCCTACTTTATCAGGAAACTCGAAAAATTTTCCTTCAAATTTACAGTAGTTGGGGGACCATCAAATATTCAGAAGATCGAAAAATTCCTGAAGCTCATTGTGAGGAATATTGGCTTTGACGAGTAGCTCACCCATACCCTGGATAGTAGCAGCCTTAGGAATATTCGGGAACAAGCCAACAACATCAAACGTGCAGATGGTCGTTCCCGGGGGAAGACTCACACCCTTCAGAATGTCAGTTAAAGAGGCCGAATTCAAGACCGAATGAGGAGATTCAAAATCAATGCGATTTTTGAACCAACGGTCCAGGAATTTGGCAAGGAAGTAGGTGGGGGAGGAGACGAAAGAAACAACGGGTCGCATCGGGATATTTTTCTTATGCACTTTGGGCACCCCGTAGAGGAGGGGTGGTGTGGGGTTAGGAACAAGGAGGGTTTTTGACATGTTCCATGTCTTTTCTCTCGCCGGACCCCGATTTTGAAACTCGCGAGTACACATCCCCCCCCCCCGTCAAGAGAAATCTCTACCCCGTGGGTGATTCAGAAATTCGCGAGTACACCCCCGCGTAATAATAAAAATGACGGCTTCCTTAACGAAGTTAAACGAGGAACGCAGGGAACCTGTTTTATGATTCGAATGAGATTTGGTATTGAAAATTCAAGGAAGCCTAGATCATATATAGCTGGAGAGTCGAAATTTTTCTAAGTCCCCCTCCTATCATATATGGCTCGAGGGTCGAAATTTTTCTAAGTTTTTCGCTGGACGGCACACGGCGGACGGCGGACGGCAGATTTCTCAAATAGCCCCCCATAAAACAGGTTCCCTGTTAATAAATAATTAATTAATTAATTATTAAATAATTAAATAATTAATAATTAAATAATTAAATAATTAAATAAATAAGTAATTAAATAATTACATAAATAAATGATTAAATAAATAATATAATTAATAACTAGAAAATCTCCACCCCTCGGGTGATTCAGAAATTCGCGAGTACACCCCGCGTAATAATAATTAATTAATTAATAATTAAATAATTAAATAAATAAATAAATAATTAAATAATTAATATAATTAAATAATTAAATAAATAAATAATTGAATAATTAATATAATTAATAATTAGAAAATTTTCCAAGTCCCTCTTCCTATCATATATGGCTGGATAGTCGAAATTTTTCCAAGTCCCCTAGACTTAAATTGTCTCATACCATTCCAATACAACAGCGAGACAGGGGGCGAACGAGCGGAGCGAGTTCGCGCTACCCCATATTTCTCAAAAAAGACTTGAATTTTCTCATACCATTCCAATACAACAGCGAGATCGCTCGTTCGCCCCACGAAAGTTGATACCTCAAAATATAGAACACCCACAATTACCTCAAAATATTTCTCATACAAGACTTATACGACGCCAAGATAGGTAAAGGGGTAAACGAATAATATCTCACGAACACTTGACCTAGTAGAAGCCTAGACTGAAATATTTCAAGATGACTGATAAAATATAAAAGACATGGAACATGATTTTCATTTATTTGGCTATGCCAGAAATTTTTTTTTTTTTTTCAAAGCAGGAGTTTTGATAATAGCCTCACTCCTGTTGATGACACTCCTAACTTCTTTAACGTGCTTAGGAAAACTGAAACCCTCACTCTCTTTAGCCCCACCCTGCTGGAGGACTTCATGGACCTTTGAAGAATAGGCCGACTTCTCCATCACTACAACAGCATTGCCCTTGTCAGCCTTAGTGACGTTTAAATCTCCCTCTTTCATCTTCCTCTTCAGACCTTGAATCACTCCTCCCAATTTAATACTCATGCGAGGGAGGGGGTTATTACGGACTAATTCAGCACAAACTTTCTGGATATTAAAACAAGGACCAATTTTAACCGCAAGATCCGCAACAACATTCGCCAAGGTTTCATCCTTCTTGAGGGGAGGTAAACTGAATTTCAAACCTTTCTCAAGGAGGGCAGTTTCGTCATTATTAAACACTACCTGACTATTATTTATGAGGGGGGGGGGGGGGGGGTGGAATTTGTGAACGACAACATCGTCACTCTTCCCTTCCTCAACCACCTCATCATTAACCTTCATTAGGGAGGATAACTTCTTATTCTTCTTCTCCTTCAAGTTCACCTCAAACTTCCGACACATTAAATTGAAGTCCCGCATGAAGTAATAAAGCTCAAGGGGGAGGAGCATACCGGAGAGTCTCGAATGGACCATAAGGTTTAATCTAGTCGTAATATTAAATTTACCATACTATCTTCGCAACTCTGTTCTTATCCACTTCTCCCTCATATCCCAGAAAGAGTTACTCACATATAAAACACCTGGCCAGAGTGAATGGGGTGATGGTTCGGAGGAAAGTTACGAGGAGCCTTCTTGATTCCACCACTTCCCTCCCCGGAGACACGATCCGTGATCGCCGTTTGCGTTGGATCAGTCTCCCTTTCTTGGGGAAGTTCTCCCTCCAATTGGCTCGGGCCCTCCGCCCGTTTGGCTTCAGACCCGCGTTTTACAACCCTACCACAGTCAAGAGTTTGTTTGTGAGGCTGAAGGACCCCATACCCGTTGATGAGAGGAGTGGTGTTTACAAGTTGGAATGTGGGGATTGTGGAGGCTTTTATATTGGTGAGACCAGCCGCCAAATGAAAATTAGTGTAGCTGAGCACCTGAAGTCTTGGAAGAAGGGACACTTAGGGGGGTCAGCTTTTGCTGATCATTTAATAAACAGTGGCCACAGCTTCCGCGAGGGATCCGAAAAGCTCCTCCATAAGGAGAATTCCTATTGTAAGCGCATCGCCCTCGAGCATATAGAGATAATGCGTCATCTAAACACCGACGCGACGGTATCACTGTACTCAACTCGTACATTCCGGAAGATGGCCTGATCGAACTGGTTTATGATTCACACCGCGATTTCTCGCTTGGACAATCTTAATACCTTGCTCTTCTTTTCTATTCGTCAGTTGCTTTCATTTCAGGCTTAAAGATGGTTTATTAACCGAAAGCGCTCGTCGTCTTATATTTTTCTGCGGTTTGCATTTGTTTACTCTCCCTTCGGAGTATTCGTTTTTCGCGTTTATTATGGATAACCTTAACCTTGAGGAACGTATTCGTTTAAATAAAGCACACCTTTAATATAGAAGTCGATATATCGACATAAAATGCGTTCTGTAGGTATGAATGTAAACTGACCTCTGACATCATCAGATCGTGCCGTCACTGGGTCGGAAGTCAATACTGTTTTTCAAGTCTCTTTCCTATCATATATCATGGCAAGGGACTTGGAAAAATTCCACCTTTCAAGCCATAATATTATGGGATTTAGAAAAATGTTGACTTTCGAGCGATATATATGTTACAGTTGAAACCCGAAATCAGTAAATTCTAAAATTCACTAGTCAAAACTAGTTGCCACAAATGACTTTAGTCAGAACTAGTTTCGACTAGTTAACTCTAGAATTTACCGTGACCCTCAGCGTTGAAGCTAGTTTTAACTTAAATAATTTCAGGTAAAACTAGTTTTTACTAGTGAAAACTAGAATTGACTAGTAAAAAGTGAAATAGAGAAGAAATTATGATTGTCGGGGAACACTAGTTTTAACTAGTGAAAACAAGAAGGGTGAATCCAGTCAGTAAAATGAATTTCTTCCCTAGTACAAATGTAATTGCATTTTTATCAAGGGTGTTGGAGGCATATTTTTTTTTAGAGGCGTCCGGAATGAATACAGAAAATGACTCTCCGACTCCGGTTGCTTCCAGTGGACACGTTTGGAGGCGTCTTCTGACCTCCAAAGTGTGTCTCTGGAAGTACCTCCAAATGCCTCCAGCGCAATTACTGAGATTGGAGAAAATGCCTCCGGAGGCACTGTCGAAGAAACCGAAGACGTCTTTGGAGACGCCTCCGAAGGCACTTGTAATGTTGATCAGTGTGACCAGATGTAGCATATTGGCCTCCTAAAGGGTCTTTGGAAGCACCTCCAAGCCTCTAGGTGGAAGCAAGGTACCTCCGGAGGCAAAATGCTCCAGCCTCCAACATCTTGGTTTAAATCCTCACCATCTTCGCCTCATTGGAGACGGAGGCAAGGTACCTCCAGAGACAAAGTGCCTCCAGCCTCCAACACCCTTGAATTTTTGTTTTTCACAAAGCTTGTTTGTACTTGAATGGTGTGCGTCAATTAGTCACTGTTAGGTTTGCTCTTGTAACGTTTATAGACCGACGAATTCGTATGATGTACGATTTAATGTGTGATTTAAGGAAGAAAAATTTAGAACTTTTTCGTATATTTTATTCCAGTGTGAGCTACTTATCCTCAAAGTTGAGCAGAACTACCAAATATCTATCAATTTGGCCGAAGTATGTCTGGAAATACCATCACCTTTTAAACTCGAACAATTTCAATTCATTTCAGTTATAACTAGAATTTACTGATGAATTCAAACAATTTTTTTATTCTAGAATTAACTAGTCAAAACTAGTTCTGACTAAAGTCATTTGTGGCAACTAGTTTTGACTAGTGAATTTTAGAATTTACTGATTTCGGGTTTTAACTGTAACATATACAATGATAGAAGGGACTCTCCAAGATTTCTATTTCAATTTGAATTCTCAATACCAAAACAAATTCGATCTCTAGAACTGGTTTTCTGCGTTCCTCGTAAATCCATACCTATTATAATGATCGGTGAAATCTGAGGCTTGTTTTGTCCCTCCTCAATCGTAACTTAGCTTGTATCGAGAAGTTTCAAATTGTTCGAAGAAAAAATGGACCCATTCCTTGATTACGGGGAAATTCTTAGCAATTTTTTGCCATACTTCCTCTTCTTTCTTTAGCTAGAAGTTTGTGGAGTTGTAAGTGAAGTCGCAGGATAGTTCTGCCGATGGAAAAGAGTTCCGCGGGTGTTGACGATCAACGAAATTCGATAGAAATGACTACGGCAGGACTGTAGACCACAGTGTTTTTTTTTTAAGCGTGTATTTCCGACAGTCAGTCCCTCTCACGCTATATCCGCTATGTCAATTACCAAAAGCTAACTCTTAGCTTTCTATACGTGTATCAATCTCGTATATTTATTCGTGATCCTAATACATTTGTCGTAGACAAAGAAAAACGACCCAAGTGCTGGCCGGGAGCTGTATGAACATCAGCTAAGACCAAACCATGCTCTAAAAGAAGCTCTAGATTTATGGAAAAAAAGAAATGGATTGCTATGAATCGTGGAGGAGCTAAAGTACAAAATTTATGATACGGAATGTGAATTTAACCAATATAAGCATTATAAAAATATAAAACCCAATAAAATTCGTTGAATTTTGGCGTAAAAATTATCATTCCGGTTTTCTAAGACAAATTTCATACTTTCATTTTATCGCGAGCAATTACTACTCTTCTTTTGATCATCCTGCGTGGGTCAAACAATGCGTGACTGTGCCTCAAGTTTCACGTCTGATCTCCAACACGGTATACAAAAAAGAATTGTGCGTAATTTATGTCGTGAGTATTTTTATACAATATTTCAACTTACAAAGCAAGAATTAAAAGTACATTCGTACTTATATTACATTATGAAAACAGCTGTGTAGATAAGATCCAAATTTTGTTTTTGTGGTTCTTAATGTGATTTATGCGAGAAATCATTTCGTATTTGTTACAGTACACGTCGTTGTACAACTTTGTACTTCGAAGAACGCCTACAAAACTAACGTTATTACGTCGTTCCTGCAACGTATACGAACGCACCCATTCACTTTACTTGATGCACCTGGCGATGGGGTTGAATTTTTACCATGACAACAAAAAATCAAAAATAAAAGCCATTCTCGTGAAACAGAGAAACCGCTCACACGTTTTACTAGTAATGTTACTCTTCATCAATGGCAGAAGTTTACATCATTGGGCAAATAATCGGAGCGAGTGATTTTCCAAGTAAAAGTCTCTTTTGTAAATGGAGTTTGCATGCTGGTAAGTATGATGACTTTTTTTATGGATGCTATGGAAGTGTTATGTTCGCGATAAAAAAAATATATATGTTTGGCCCATTCCAATGAAGGCGGTGGTTGGAAACTAATTTCGGGTACTCGAGAAGGACAAACACAAATAGACGATCCTTCAGTTGGAAGATTCACTTATTGGTGTCATCCGATTGACGTGCACTACGCAACGAGAGGACCTCAAGGTGAGAGAGATGTAAGAAATATTTATTTCGTTATTACCTTAATTAATCATTTTTTTTTGTGAATATCAAACAGGTTGGCCCAAGCTTCATATTCAAGTGTACCATTACGATAAGTTCGGTCGAAGTCAAATCTACGGTTACGGATTTTGTCACGTACCCACTAGTGCAGGCACTCATAAAGTTGAATGCTACACATGGAGACCTGTTGGTTAGTTTATTTCTTCATTTTTGGAAATCTTTGTATTTAAATCTCCAATCTAATGATTATGATGAAGAAGAAAAAAAAATACTCTCTGGATGACAGACGAACGTGATCCGATGAAATGCGGGGAAATTTCTTTATTTTTTCCGGTTTACAATTCCTCATCTCACACTCATGCTCACGTTATCATAATTGAGAAAGAGGGGGGGGGGGGGAGAGTGTGAATCGTATTTTGGCGATGGATTTTCGAACTGTCACCTCGTTTTTCTTGGTTTATCCAAAAAGTGATTTATGAGCTCTCTTGAAAAAATTCTTTCAATATCATCTCTTTTACAGGTTCTATGTTAGAAGAATTCCGTAGATATTTTCTCGGCGGTGGCATTCAGCTAAGATCGGTGGACTTGGTATACTCCGGTAATGAACGATATCGCTTGCAAACCGAAACTATGGGCACCGTTCTAGTCGAATTTAACGTGATTCTACGCAATTTCGCAAAATACGGCGTCGAAACATAGGTCCGCGATGGTCGTCCCCGTCGTAAGGGACGTCAATTGTTTCTTATCATTTTGTCTAGTTTTACTCGTGTTCGGTAACGCGTTAAATGAATCGACCCCGGCTCAAGAAGATTCATCTACAATCGCACGCGATGTCTGCGAGTTGAACAGTTCTTGTGCTACGTCTACTGCGTCTACTGAGAAGTTGACTGAGAAGAATATACCCGAAAAAATACTTCAAATTGTCTCGACCAAAACGACGGGAAATAACGAGCGAATAGACTCGAGTCAATCTGATCCGGCCAGTAGTACCGACTCGCTAAATTTCGACATTGACTTATCACAGCCTGTTCAGAATCAGTCATCATCGTCTAACGAGTCAAAACCAGTGGTTGTCAAATATCCAATTCAGCTGGAAGAGAGCTGCTTCTGTGATATAACGGTAATAAATTAATTTTCTTTGGCCTACCGCCATCTCAATTTGCCCCGTGTTTTGATAGGAGAGGGGGGGGGGTGTACTGTCTGAAGAATATGCTATAGCCAATTTTGGTTCCGACTTATGGCAATTTGTAATCCCGAGGAGGGTGGGCGTTCTGACCTAGTCTAGGAACTCTGACAGTTTTCGATGATGACCGACCAAAATTCTCCGTAGTTCCGCGGCTCATGTATGTATGCTGAAAAAGTCCTGAGGTCAAGGAAACATTGAAAATTCCCATTCCCCTCATCGAGAAAAAACGAAAAAACATGAGATGGGTTTTGAAAAAATTCAATTCTGAGGTTTGATTGAGAGAATAAACTTTTAAGTCGTATTGAAATGCTTCTTGAAGTTGCCATGGCATTAGCTAAGCTCTTTATTGGGTCAATAATATTGAGTACCGGACTTTCAAGTTTGGTGATCAACTCAATTCACATAAATTATTTCAAATGAGAAATGAGGATTCAGGTATGGAATGATTCTGGAAGACTTTGGAAAATACGTTGGTGAAAATTTTTCTGTTTTGGTTAATAGAATTTTTGTGTTCATATTTGTAACTTCATTCATTTTCTCTTTACAGAAAGGAGGCTGCGACCTGAATTGCTGTTGCGATCAAGATTGTAAGTACGTTAATCGTAACGTCTTTCAAACGTGCAATAAAAGCTCTGTCATTGAAGCTGATAAAGATTCGACGTGCATTACCAAAGTACTCGACTGTCCTTTATTGTGTGTCGTGAAGGATAATTTATACAGTCGTCACTTCTATCCTGAGTACAAAGTAAGTCAGTATTCTTGATAGTTGTTATGATCTTTGTAAATGAATTTTTGATGTCTCTCTATTCGAGTATTGGGTCGAGGCTAGAAATAATTCCCAATAAAGGAATGATTTTGAAAATATTGGTCCCCAAAACATCGGACTTTTCTGCTCTCTTTTTCTCTCTGTTCCAAGTGCACAGCCTTAGTAAAAGAGAACCATACTATATTCAGTGAATCACATATTCCATAGGCAATGCTAAACCGCATATCCCATAAGAAATACCAAACCATACATTCAGTAAACCACAAATTCCATAAGCAATGCTGAATCATATATTCAGTGAACCACATATTCTATAAGCAATGCTGAACCACATACTCCATAAGCAATGCTGAACCATATATTTAGTGAACCACATATTCCATAAGCTATGTCGAACCATACGTTTGGTGAAACACATATCCCAAAATATACTAAATTAAAACCATGGATAACGAAAATGCGAATTCAGAAGATAAGATATAGAGATAGACTACACTTAGAAGTTAGGAAAAAATCACAAGATGAGGAACTAAATAGGAAATATAAAGCCTATAGGAATGAAGTAACAGCCATGATAAAGAAAAGAAAAACGGAACATTACGCAAAGCAAATAAACAACACCCCTTTCAATAGTAAAGAAATATGGAAAACTCTTCATAAGGTTGTAAACAATGGAAAGGGAAAAAGAGAGGATAAGGACCCTAAAAGCTTAATGGTCAAAGGAACTGTCACAACTAATATGCAAGAAATAGTTGAAACATTTAATCAACACTACACGAATATATAACGGATACTATAAAGAAAGAAATCGAAAAAATAAGGAAGGACAGGGGGGAATCAAAAATTACGATAAGGACGGAGATAAACTAAAAAATTGAGGAAAATACGACCTGGGAAAAATTCAATCCTGTAACTGGATATACGACAAAAAAGATAATTAACAGTTTAAAATTGTACGCAGATGCAGGATTGGATCAAATCCCAGCGAAAATAATAAAGGAAAATAGAGACAGACTGGCAACTCCAATAACCCATTTGATAAATCTTAGCATAAGCTCTGGGATCTTCCCGGAATTTTACAAAAGAGCAGTCATTAGGCCAATATATAAGGGAGGCAATGTAGAAGATATAAATAACTATAGGCCGGTTTCTTTACTTTCGAATGTATCAAAAATAATAGAAAAAGCGGTGAAGGAACAACTAGTATCTTATCTAGAAGGGAGGGAATATTTTGTAGAAAGTCAATTGGGATTTAGGAGAAACATGGGAACGGAAGACGCAATCAGCAAACTTCATAATACACTTATAAACGAAATAGATAAGGGAAAAAAATGTCTAGCCGTGTTCCAAGACCTATCTAAAGCCTTCGATTTAGTTGAGCACGAGAAATTAATTGAAAGAATCAAGGAAGCAGGATGTGGAGGAAAGGTGCTCAATTGGTTCCAATCATATTTGGAATGTAGAAGGCAAAAAGTGAGAATAGGAGGAACAGAAAGTAACTATCTCCAACTGAGGGTGGGTACACCACAGGGGTCGGCCTTGTCGCTTATATTATTTCTAATATATATGAATGAATTGGGAAGGGTGGAAATCAAGGGAAAAATAATCTCGTATGCTGACGATACAGTAATGATAGAAAAAGGCGACACGTGGGGGGAGGTGAAACAACACATTGAGGAAGATCTAGGGATGATAATAAGCTGGCTCAATAACAATAACTTTATATTAAACCTAAAAAAAACGAACATTATACAGTTTAGCCTACAGAATAAAAAAAACGAAGAAGATGTGAAAATATTTGTCCATAACACAAAATGTAGCGAAAAGAGTCATGAAGAAAAAGGTGAATGCCAAACATTAATGAAAGTTACACATACGAAATACTTAGGGGTCACAATTGATAAGAATCTTAATTGGAAGGAGCATATGAAAACCGTAGCAGGAAAACTTCTGAAAACAATATATCTGGCTTTGCAAATAAAAAATATGATACCGAAAAAGACAAAAAGATTAATTTACATGGCAATGATCCAATCCAAAATTCAATATGGAATCGTGGCATGGGGGGCAACGTATAAAGTAAATCTGAAAACAGTAATTCGTAGTCAAAAGAAATTCCTGAAAATTTTGTATAACAAACCGAAAAGATATCACACAAAAGACCTATTCAAAGAAACAAAGGTGCCGACAATAGAAGAACTACACGAAATTAGTACCATAAAATATGTAAAAAAAAACGGCCATCTAAGAAATATACGGGAGAAAAATAGAAAAACTAGGAACAACGAACTCACAATTACACTACCGAAAGTAAAAACTGACGCAGGAAAACGAACAGGATTATACAAAGGACTACAATACTTTAACAAACTAAACATGGACGATAAAGAAGAAATAGTGAACGCAAAAATAACTAATTACAAAAAAACGATACGAAACATAATAGAAAAAAAAACGAAAAGACTAACGCACACCAAAAGAACGAAAACCAACTAACCGATATCGTAAAGCTGAAAACAAATATTATTAATATTACGAAAATTTGTACATATTATGTAATAAGAAGTCCGTCCAACACGAAATCTATATCTCAGTGGAGGGAAATAAAAAATATTTCAATTTCAATTTCAATCCACATATTTGGTGAACCATATTACATGAGCAATGCTGCACCACATATTCCATGAGCCATGCTGACCCACATATTCCATCCATATATTTGGTGAACCACATATACCATAGGCAATGTTCAACCACATATTCCATAAGCAATGCTGACCCACATAATCTATAAGCAATGCTGAACCATATATTTGCTGAACCGCATATTCCGTAACCAAGCCAAACCATATATTTGGTGAACCACATATTCCATGAGCGATGCTGAACCATATATTCAGTGAACCATATATTCCATAAGCAAAGCTGAACCATATATTTGGTGGAACACATATTCCTTCCATATGCTGAACCGCCTATTCTATAAGCATGCTGAACCGCATCTAGTCCATAAGCAAAGCTGAACCAGATATTCCATAAGCAAAACCAAACCATATATTTGGTGAAACACATATTCCATGAGCGATGCTGAACCACATATTCCATAAGTAATGTTGAACCATATATTTGGTGAAACACATATTCAAGCAATGCTGACCCACATATTCCATCCACATATTTGGTGAACCACATATTCCATAGACAATGTTGAACCATATATTCCATAAACAGAGCTGAACCATATATTTGGTGAAACACATATTCCATCCATATATTTGCTGAACCGCATATTTTATAAGCAATGCTGAACCAGATATTCCATAAGCAAAGCCGAACCATATATTTGGTGAACCACATATTCCATGAGGGATGCTGAGCCACATATTCCATAAGCAATGCTGACCCACATATTCCATCCACATAATTGGTGAACCACATATTTCATAGGCAATGTTGAACCATATATTCAGTGAACCATATATTCCATAAACTGAGCTGAACCATATATTTGGTGAACCACATATTCCATGAGCAATGCTGAACCACATATTCCATCCACATAATTGGTGAACCACATATTTCATAGGCAATGTTGAACCATATATTCAGTGAACCATATATTCCATAAACTGAGCTGAACCATATATTTGGTGAACCACATATTCCATGAGCAATGCTGAACCACATATTCCATAAGCAATGCTGAACCATATATTTGGTGAAGCACATATTCCATCTATCTGCTGAACCGCCTATTCTAAAGCAATGCTGAACCAGATATTCCATAAGCAAAAACAAACCATATATTTGGTGAACCACATATTCCATGAACGATACTGAACCTCATATTCCATAGGCAATGCTGAACCATATATTTGGTGAAACACATATTCCATCCATATATTTGCTGAACCGCATATTTTATAAGCAAAGCTGAACCAGATATTCCATAAGCAAAGCCAAACCATATATTTGGTGAACCACATATTCCATAGGCAATGTTGAACCACATATTTCATAAGCAATTCTGACCCACATAATCTACAAGCAATGCTGAACCATATATTCAGTGAACCATATATTCCATAAACAAAGCTGAAACATATATTTTGTGAACCACATATACCATGAGCAATGCTGAACCACATATTCTACGGGCAATGCTGAACCGCATATTCCATAAGCAAAGCTGAACCAGATATTCCATAAGCAAAGTTGAACCATATATTTGGTGAACCAAATATTCCATAAGCAATGCTGAACCATACATTCAGTGAACCATATATTCCATAAGCAAAGCTGAACCATATATTTGGTGAACCACATATTCCGTGAGCAATGCTGAACCATATATTTGGTGAACCAAATATTCCATGAGCAATGCTGAACCACATATTCCATAAGCGATGCTGAACCATATATTCAGTGAACCATATATTCCATAAGCAAAGCTGAACCATATATTTGGTGAACCACATATGGTCCAGTAAAATTAGCCATTTTAAAGGTCGAAAAAAACAATAAACGGTACAGAAGCGAAATTTGGAAAAGTTGTTGGGAACTTTCTGGTGAGTCTTTTTCCAAGTTTCCTCAACATTCCGGGTGGAGCTTTTCCCCAGGGGGTACGAAGAAGAATTTTTTTAAATTTTCTAGCTCTTATTCGCAAACAAATGATTTTAGAGAAAAAAAGTTCAAACAAAATTTGTTCCTCGTAAAATTTCTTATTAAAAAGCTCTCTACATATTTTTTCTGTAAATGCACTGTTACGCCGCTACAGCGCGTGACAAGTGAACACCTCTTACTACTCTGTATAATTGACATTGATTTACGCAGCACATTGTGTTCTACCATACAAAAATGCGAGTTATTGTTTCTGCGCCCGGGAACAAATTAATGTGGTTGGGTATAGATTCTTCATCTACTATTTTAAGAGGACATCAACACTTTATAATGAATACCATAATTCATTTTCCATTTTCCAATCTTTTTCTTTTTCAATACTTACAAGTAGAAAGAGTCAGTTACAAAAGCATGTAAAATTGAAAATTTTTGAGTTTACAAAGGATTAAAATGAAATTTTTCTTTTCCTACTTATCATTATTCATTTTTTTTACAATAATTCCTATCTACGACTTACTGATACCAACGAAAATAATGTAATAGGTGACTCACGTCGCGTGGTATACCGGATCTACATTCTTACATACAAAGTAGCAAGAGGTGTTCACTTGTCACGCGCTGTAGCGGCGTAACAGTGCATTTATAGAAAAAATATGTAGTGAGCTTTTTTATAGAAAATTTTACGAGGAATAATTTTTACTCGAACATTTTTCCTCTAAAATCATTTGTTCGCGAATTAGAGCTGGAAAACTATAAAATTTTCTCTTTGCAGCCCCCTGGGTGGAAAAGCTCCACTCGGAATGCTGGGGAAACTTGGGAAAAGACGAGAAGGTTCCTAACAACTTTTCCAAATTTCGCTTCTGTACCATTTATTGTTTATTACAATGGCTAATTTTACTGGACTAATATTCCATAGGCAATGTTGAACCACATATTCCATGAGCAATGCTGACCCACATGATCTATAAGTTTAGAATAGAATATTTAGCTTATGGGGGGCTCACTCGCGCTGTAGTATAAAGGAAGCCTAGACCTAGTATGAAGCTAGTATTAAGGAGGTTTGGACCTAGTATAAGGCCAGTATAATACGTCAAATAGTATAGCTTAACTAAGTACTAGGCCAGTATACTGTATACTAGGAATGAGGCCTAGTGTACTAACTCGCTCGTTGGCGCCCTTAAAGTCTACGTAGTTTAGAGCTAGTATAATGGTAGTATAAGCCTCGTATACCAGTAGTCAAAAAGAGATTCTTTCAAAATTAAGGCAGTGCTCAGAAAAAAAATACGCTCGTTCGCCTCCTTCTTTGTCTAGTATAAGTCTAGTTTAGAATAGAATATTTGAAGCTAGTAGCTTATGGGGGCGAACGAGCGGATAATATTTAAAGCTAATAGCTTTCTCCTAAGTCTGTAGTATAAAAGAAGCCTAGACCTAGTAAGCTAGTATAAAGCTATGTACTAGGTCAGTATACTGTATACTAGGAATGAGGTCTGCTATACTAAGCTAGTATACTGTTTTTTTTTTTCTTTTTAATATTTCATTTTTTTATTTTTATATTATTTTTTTTCATTTTTTTTATTTTATTTATTTTATTTTTATTTTTATTTTCTCATTTTTTTAATATTTATTCTTTTATTATCATTTTTTTAATTTAATTTATTTAATTTAATTTATTTTATTTTTATTTTTTTTCATTTTTTTTATTTTATTTATTTTATTTTTTCTATTTTTTTTTATTATTTTTTCAATTTATTTTTTTATTATTTTATTGTTTTATTTTTATTTATTTATTTTTTTATTTTTTATTATTTGTTTATTTGTTTATTTGTTTATTTTTTTATCATTTTTTTATTTTTTCTATTTTTTTTAATTTTTTTATTTTTTTTATTTTTTTGGTTTTTGTGTGGTATTATTTGTAAAACGCTACTCTCTTGAGTACAATCCTTTTAATCAAAGAGAGATCTTACACGCACACACGCGCGCACATCCTTTCGAAATTCAGGTAGGGCTCAGAGAAAAAAAAACGACGGTTTCCTTAACGAAGTTGAAGGAGGAACGCAGGGAACCTGTTTTATGAGTCAAATGGGATTTGGTATTAAGAATTCAATGAAGCCTAGACCTAGATAAAGCTAGTCTAAAAAAGGCCTAGACCTACTATAAGCCTAGTATAATATAGTTTGAGAGTCTAAATTTTTCTAAGTCCCCCTCCTATCATAAATAGCTCGAGAGTTGAAATTTTTCCAAGTTTTTTGCTGGACGGCGCACGGCAAATTTCTCAAAAAGCCCCCCATAAAACAGGTTCCCTGTTAAAATTCCAAGTCCAAGGTCAGCGAGAAATTAGATACTTTCTGCTGATGTGCAAAAAATGAAAATCATGTCTTTTTCGTAGATTTTTGACCTCAGGTCTCAACGAAGGACAGAGGAAGATATTTGTAATTGACCGAAGTAATCTTGGGGAGCCTCCTTTTTACGCTACGCTAGCATGTTAGGTGGTAGACACGGTCCTCCCCAGACTAGTCTGTTCATTTGTCCTCTCCTTCTTCGGCTAGTATAATTTACCTGGTATAGTGAACTAGTTCTTCAAGCTTGTTGGATCAATTGCGTCTTCTTTTTCTATTGCCAGTACTTGACCTAGAAAATAGCAAAGGGGCTCCAAGCTAGTCGCTTGGACACACACATTTAAATCCAAAAAATGGGAATACAGTATAACAGGAGTATCGCAAAGGTTGAAATCCCACTGAATCCCAAGATCATAGAGCGTGGATGCCCGGATATAGGGAGGCAAAGCCTGAAAATAGGATACTCAGTCTAGAGTCTCAGTGGCGGTCGGATACGTTGTGTGGTTTTGGCGACCGCTTTACGCACAAAGGTCTTAAATTGAAACCCTATTGGGAAGGAGCAGAAATTTACGCGTTTTTGGTGATTTTTGATCCTTCCAACCCTTAATTTTGCATAAAATACGTTCGTGTCCAAAATATATCTTTTCGTGTGGGGTGCAGCGCTTATTTTGTTACTGGCTACCTGGAGCTCCAACATCGCTGTAGTCGGAACGAATAAAACTTGGAAAAATATAAGACAAAAGAGTTCTTCCTTTCTCGATCTCTCATCTCACATGTGGAGCTGATAAAATGCACCTCATCAGAATGGACACAAATTAGATCATCTTTTTGTACGGGACCCTGACTCACAGTAATCGACTCCAATGGAGCGAAAGCGGGGTTGAAAGTTGTCATCATAAGAACAAAGTTGAACTTAATTTAAGGCTCGACAATAAAATTAACCTCGAACCATTGTATGTTAATTTATTTTAGACGCCGCATGAATCTTCGCAACTGGACAAACTTATGAAAAATCGTCAAGTATTCGGGTGGCCTACCGTTTATCCGTTTCCTGAGAAACATTTCAGCGAAGAAGCGGAGCCATCAAGTGAGGTGTTTGAAGAATATAAAGTAGATTCTCCGTTGTTAATCGAAAGCGATCGTAGATTGCGAGTATTTCGTGAGTATAATTTCGCTATAAATGGTCAATTTTATTCGATCTCGCAATGATTTTGTATCTCTTTTGCCACAGATTTGCCAAGATCTACTTTAACGTCCAGAGATTGCAATCATCGAAGACCAGTAGGGTTCTTGAGTAATTTTGAAACCCTTTGCACGCATAGGTTGAGTGCAGACCTAGCAGCGGAGTGCGAAAGCGCGGGGTCGATCTTTAACCCGGATACGTATTTTAAGAATATGTCAATCGTCACGAATCCAGTTCTAATCAACGATTCTTCCAAGTTGGTAAGTGCTAGGATTATGATTGAAGGAGAGGACTTTGGAAAATTCCAAGCGTCGAGACATGATTGTGTATCGAGAGGTAGCGAGGGTGGACTTGAAATAAGTTTTGTTTTCCGATCTGGCAGAGGATGATCGAAGGGGACTCGAAAAAATTTCAATTATCGAAATAGTTTAGAAGGAGAACAAGGAAAATTTTCACCTGCGAGCTGTATTATGTATATCTTATTTCCTTTTTGAAGTTTATTTTTTGGGAATGGTGGCGACAATAGCCTGGGGCACAATCAATTAACTGCCATTGCAGGAGGGGGAAACCCATTGTCCCGAGTCCCCGTCCCATCATATGAATTTTTTCCTAGTCCTAAAAATGATGACGTGACAACCTGAACGCGCTGCAATATTGAAAGAAGCCGTCGTATTTCCAAGTCTCCCTTCTATTAGACGAATACGTTCCTCAAGGTTACGGCTATCCATAATAAACGCAAAAGGACGAAAACTCCTAAGGGAGAGTAAACAAGTCAAACCGCAGAAAAAATATAAGACGGCGAGCGCTTTCGGTTAATAAACCATCACCAAGCCTGAACTGAGAGCAACTGACGCACAGAAGAGAAAACAAGGTATTAAGATTGGCAAAACGAGAAATCACGGTGTGAATCATGAACCAGTTCAATCAGGCCATCTTCCGGAATGTACGAGTTGAGTACAGTGATACTGTCGGTGTTGAGATGACGCATTATCTATATAATATACTCGGGGCAATGCGCTTGTGGTAAGAATTCTCCATATGA
Source organism: Aspidiotus rigidus (assembly GCA_035079385.1). Classification (NCBI taxonomy): domain Eukaryota; kingdom Metazoa; phylum Arthropoda; class Insecta; order Hemiptera; family Diaspididae; genus Aspidiotus; species Aspidiotus rigidus. Next base: position 504,812 of record JAVHKY010000023.1, read on the forward strand.
AGGAGCTTTTCGGATTCCTCCCGGAAGCTGTGGCTCCTGTTTATTAAATGATCAGCAAAAGCAGACTCCCCTTAGTGTCCCTTCTTCCAAGACTTCAGGTGCTCAGCTACTCTAACTTTCATTTGGCGGCTGGTCTCACCAATATAGAAGCCTCCACTATCCCCACATTCCAACTTGTAAACACAACTCCTCTCATCCACAGGTATGGGGTCCTTCAGCCTCACAAACAACCTCTTGACTGTGGTAGGGTTGTAAAACGCGGGTCTGAAGCCAAACGGGCGAAGGGCTCTACCCAATTGGAGGGAGAACTTCCCCAGGAAAGAAAGACTGATCCATCGCAAACGATGATCGCGGATCGTGTCTCGGGGGAGGGAGGTGGTTGAATCAAGGAGGCTCCTCGTAACTTTCCTCCGAACCATCACGTCAACGTCGACATTGACCCTTTCACTCTAGCCAGATGTTTGATTGTGAGTAATTCTTTCTTGAAGGCAGACTGACTCAAAGGGATACGAGTCAGTCTGTGAACTAGGCTATGAAAGGCAGCCATCTTATGAGCAACAGGACCGAACGAACCTACATGGACTAAAACATCGGTCGTAGTATCTTTCCTGTAAATTCCAAACTTATGGATACCGGTTATTATAGAGATCGATAAATCCAAAAAGTTAATGGAAAATACCCCTATTTCCAACGTAAATTTGGTGGAAGGGTACCAGGGATTGAGATACCTCAGAAACTCACCAAGGAGATCTGGCGACCAGTCCAGAACGTCATCAACCTACCTGTGCCAATAGTGAATATGATTAAGTAACACCTGGTTCGAAAAAAAGAGGACAAGTTCAAACTTAGACATGAAAATTTCGGAGATGAGAGAGCCTAAAAGTGATCCAATAGGGATCCCTACTTTATCAGGAAACTCGAAAAATTTTCCTTCAAATTTACAAAAGTTGGGGGACCAGCAAATGTTCAGAAAATCGAAAAATTCATGAAGCTCATTGTGAGGGATGTTGGCTTTAACGAGTAGCTCACCCATACGCTGGATAGTAGCAGCCTTAGGAATATTCGGGAACAAACCAACAACATCAAACGAGCAGATTTTCGTTCCCGGGGGAAGACTTACACCCTTCAGGACGTCAAGTAAGAAGACCGAATTGAAGACCGAATGAGGGGATTCAAAATCAATGGGATTTTTGAACCAATGGTCCAGGAATTTGGCAAGGACGTAGGTAGGTGAGGAGATGAAGGAAACAACGGTTCATATCTGGGTATTGTTCTTATACACTTTGGGTAGCCCGTAGAGGAGGAGGGGGGGTGTAAGGTTGAGAACAAGGAAGGCTTTTTTCAAAGCAGGAGCTTTGATAATAGCCTCACTCCTGTTGATTCCTAACTTCTTTAACGTGCTTAGGGAAGCTGAAATCCTCACTCTCTCTAGCATCACACTGCTGGAGGACTTCATGGACCTTGGAAGAATACGCGGATTTCTCCATCACCACAACAGCATTGCCCTTGTCAGCCTTAGTGCTGATTAAATCTCCCTCTTTAATCTTCCTCTTCAAACCTTGAATCACTCCTCCTCATTTATTACTCATACGAGGGAGGGGGTTATTACGGACTAATTCGGCACAAACTTTCTGGGTATTAAAACCAGGACCAATTTTAACCGCAAGATCCGCAACAACATTCGCCTAGGTTTCATCCTTCTTGAGGGGAGGTAAACTGAATTTCAAACCTTCAAGGAGGGCAGTTTCGTCACTATTAAACACTTCCTGACTATTATTTGTGAGGGGGGGATGGAATTTGTGAACGACAACACCATCACTCACCCTTCATCAACCACCTCATCATCAACCTTCATTAAGGAAGACAACTCCCTATTTTTCTTCTCCTTCAAGTTCACCTCAAACTTCACAGCCTAGTTCACAGACTGACTCGTATTCCTTTGAGTCAGTCTGCCTTCAAGAAAGAGTTACTCACAATAAAACACCTGGCCAGAGTGAATGGGGTCAATGTTGATGTTGACGTGATGGTTCGGAGAAAAGTTACGAGGAGCCTTCTTGATTCCACCACCTCCCTCTCCCGAGATACGATCCGTGATCGCCGTTTGCGTTGGATCAGTCTCCCTTTCTTGGGAAAGTTCTCCCTCCAATTGAGTCGGGCCCTCCGCCCGTTTGGCTTCAGACCCGCGTTTTACAACCGTACCACAGTCAAGAGGTTGTTTGTGAGACTGAAGGACCCCATACCTGTTGATGAGAGGAGTGGTGTTTACATGTTGGAATGAAGGGGTTGTGGAGGCTTTTGTATTGGTGAGACCAGCCGCCAAATGAAAGTTAGAGTAGCTGAGCACCTGAAGTCTTGGAAGAAGGGACACTTGGAGGAGTCAGCTTTTGCTGATGATTTAATAAACAGTGGCCATAGCTTCCGCGAGGGATCCGAAAAGCTCCTCCATAAGGAGAATTCCTATCTTAAGCGCATCGCCCTCGAGCATATAGAGGTAATGCATCATCTAAACACCGACGGTATCACTGTACTCAACTCGTACATTCCGGAAGATGGCCTGATTGAACTGGTTTATGATTCACACTGTGATTTCTCGTTTGGACAATCTTAATACCTTGCTCTTCTTTTCTGTTCGTCAGTGATGCTTTCATTTCAGGCTTGAAGATGGTTTATTAACCGAAAGCGCTCGTCGTCTTATATTTTTTCTGCGGTTTGCATTGTTTACTCTCCCTTCGGAGTATTCGTTCTTTTGCGTTGATTATGGATAGCTGTAACCTGGAGGAACGGATTCGTTTAATTCTTTAACGTGCGTAGGGAAGCTGAAATCCTCACTCTCTTTAGCACCACACTGCTGGAGGACTTCATGGACCTTGGAAGAATAGGCCGATTTCTCCATCACCACAACAGCATTGCCCTTGTCAGCCTTAGTGACGATTAAATCTCCCTCTTTAATCTTCCTCTTTAAACCTTGTATCACTCCTCCCAATTTATCAGTCATGCGAGGGAGGGGGTTATTGCGTCAAGAAAGGGAGCATACAGTGCCCACAGTTTACTGGAGTTATACAAGCCAAATGTGATCTCCATTTCGTTTTTTTGATGAAACCTAGCTTAGTAGACAAAAAACATTATTTATTTGGCTCCACCAGAACATTCATTTTTATTTTTTGTAAATTTCTTACCCTATGCATATGAGAGCGAAAGAGGACTTAGGAAAATTCTGAATGTTGAGCTGTATGTAAGAGGAAACGGATTTGAGAAATTCCCAATCTTTGAGCTAGACGTATGACAGGGAGAAATTTTAAACTTTCCAGACATATATGTATACACATAATATATCATCAGGAGAGAGACTTGAAAAAATATCAAAAAAATCACCATCCTCAATGAAATCTTTTTTTCTGGGCCGTAGCCTCCTCTAAGTTTATCGATATAAAATATCTTACCTCATCACCCTCGAGTGATTCGTATACTGTTAAATTTTCTTCTTCAAAAAGAAACAATTTTGATTATTCATTCTCTTCACTCGGATGTGAAAAAGTACGCGAACTGTTATTTCCACACCGTCGGGAATTATTTCTTCGATAAATTGTGGATAGCGTTAACGGCAACTGGGTCTATTCGATTCCTCACTATATCATTTGGCGATGATAGTAACCCTTGCTGTTCGACATGTCGGTTATTAGGCCCTATACAAGTATTCGCCAGGGTGAGAAGACCGTCAATTTGATTCACATCGACGTCAACGGTTTTTGGGCGTTGTACTTCCGAAAGTGGTCCCTTGACAGCCGCTTCTTGTATCCATCTCGAACCTATCTGACTTGATTGAAGAACCGAAGGAAAAAATAGCTCCGATGGTACGCTTCGACGAACCCGTTTCTTCGTCTCCGCTTCGAGATACTTGATTACATGATCTTCTTGCGCCGCCTGCATAGGGGTCTGTCCAGTATTATCTTTCAACAAAATGTCTGCTCCATGCTTAACGAGATATTTAACCACGCCAAGGTTACTCATACTCGCTGCCAAAAGTATAGGAGTTCTACCACCATTATCCTGAATGTTGACATTGGCATGCTTTTCTCCTACGAAATATTTTACAAAATTCGTATGATTTATCCTCGCCGCTCGATGAATGACGGTTTCACCAAACGTGTCCCTCTGGTTGATATTGATATCCAACTTCCTGTCATCCAGTAAATATTTCGGTACACTCACGTCACCCTTTCTAGCTGATTTATAAAGAATATTACCACCAAGTGAGTCGATCACGGTTACGTTTGCTTTGCACTCTTCCACTATATACTTGACGATGTTCAAGCGAGCGTGAAGAGCTGCCGTAAATGCTGGAGGTTGTCCCAATCCGTTTTTCAGGCTGACGTCTGCATTCTTCTCTTCAACAAAATATTTAAAGATCTCCAAGTTGCCCATTTCGGCGGCCAAATGAATACATGGGTCCCCAAAACGATCACCCATTCCCTGCTCTATGAGCCTATCCGCGTTATAATTTTCAATGAGAAATTTTACCATTTTCATCGAACCACTCTCTACCGCTTCGTGAAGTAAGGTTTGATCATACCCATCCGTCTTGTTGGCGAATTCGGGAGCCTTTTCTAATAGATATTTCACCAATTCGAGATTAGCTCTCCTGGTAGCGATGTGTGCTAAGGTTCTTCCGAGAGGGTCGATCGTCATTGGATCCATATTATCAACTTCGATGCAATGCTTCACCGTTGTTGTATCGTTCCTCGCAGCAGCTTCGAAAATCTTCTGCAACTGCAACAGATCAACCGAATCACCTTTCATTTTTCCGGGTTGAAAACGTCATTCAAAATATAGCAATTTCGCGTTCTGATCTTTCAAACCGCTTTAATAAGAAAGAATGACTCGAGATAAGTTCTTATCAAATGTTATCGCAGTTGATCTCAAACGAAGAATTTTATTAGACGATATCGTGATTGAAATTGGAATGTAAAAGACGGATCGGTCGCGAACCCCAGAAGAGGGTCTTTGTAGTTTTGTAATTAAGCGAGAGGCTCTCTTTAACGTCAAATTATCTTCTGATTACAGAATTGCACCCGAAATTGCGTGAATATTGTACCGTTTATTTGTGGTGGCGAAGATATTTCGACTTGCGAAGCGAAAAATACCGCTTTCGTGACGTCAAAAATATCGACGGATGGTCGCAATGTGTGCGAGCGAGCGGTCACTAGCGTGCATTATAACATTCTGCACAATGGGACAGATGGCATATTAGCGGCCCATGTTTATCTCCTTGTACAAAACTTGACTTTCCGCGCAAAAGCGTTATGGGCTGTAAAATTTCAGATGCGATTCGCATGGTTCAATCAGAACGAGACTTACGAAGTGAGCGGTTATCCCGGCTATGTGGCCGGTAAACCGGTCATCACTGGTTTTAAAGTTGCGACCGCGAGCCCAAATCAGAACCTTACGCGATATACTACGAGTATGGATCGTCGTCAGGAACGTTGGTTGAGTGTTTTCGCTACCGATGTGGACGGTAGTTGTTCAAAAACACGGAGGCGAAACATCCTGTTTGACCACAATATCCTCGCTCAATGCTCCATCAAAACTCCTAAGATTGAGAGTGTTCAACAATGTGAACAACTGCAAAAAAAGGTGAGCTATGAAGGCATAGGAGATGCAATGACAGTTTTGTGAGTCGGATTTTCTTTTTTTTTTTCACGCATGCGTCCTTCTCTCTTATCGTTATCGGTTAAAATTCAGCTGAATTCGGCTTTTGGCTTTCAGTTGACATCTACTATCCCATTTAAATCTTAGCTGCCCGTATTTAACTAACAAAGGCTGTAGCCAGGTAACAATGGTGAACCGGCCTTAGTCAGAAATCTCCGATTCAAACTATCGGAAGTTATTGGGGATGGAATGAAACTCTTATTTTCAAATTTTCAGCCACCTAAGTCTATTCTATCTTCCGTGATATTTATAATGAGTGCGAAGTTCAAGCACGGCATTTTCTAAGCCCCCGTATTGAACCTGGCTGTAAAATTAAGCTTTATCCGCAGAACGGAATAGATGAAAATGACTCATACTCTTTTAAATTCCATTTCAGATATTCAGTATAATGTTCGGAGACTACGTGAACATCACGAATGTAATTATTTCCAAGCTCGGAGCGCCGAAAGTTCACGACTCTTCCAATTGGATACCACTCGTCACGGACTTGGGTTTCGCTATGGAACTGGTGAACGGGACATGCTCCGATTTCGTGACATCTATCAAGTTGATCATTTTACATTCTGAGGTTGGTGATTTTGAAGAGCCCGAACAGACTATAGTTGCAGCCAAACTCAGTGGGACGCCGGTTAGTCGTAATCTCAGCAACCACGACTGGATAAGGATAACCTTTGCCGCAAACTTTTACGACATTACGAGTCCTCCTCTTCGTGTCTTCGCTGAACCACCCACTTACGAAATAAAACTGCCGACTGATTTTTTCTACCCATTTTTCTCTTCAACTTGTAGTTTTACAATTTTAGACAAACGCCTTTTATTCTTAACATTTGTGATCGTAATATGTAATGCGTTTGTATGAATGGTAAGGTTATTTCCTATCGGATTTTTAATTTCAGAAAGAATTTTTTTTTAAGGAAGTATAAAATTTAAGATTTGATTACCCCTACGATATAAACTTGACTTATGCTCATATCCATATATGTACTTGAATGTGCGAAAGAAATTTCATGGAGGCGAATAAAAGATTTCAAGTGTATAATATTCTTTTCATCAAATAGCTTCCAAAATATCTCACAAATTGAAATTTTATTAAAAAATGTTTCGAACAACTTTTGTTTATACTAGCTTAGTATATTAGGCTTCATACTAGGTTTAGGGTTCTTTCATACTATAGGCTTAGGAGGTCTGTATTAGTAGTTTATACTTCTAGCTCTATTTTACTAGGCTTAAGCCTAGTATAAAATATACTGCATGAAGCAGAAAGAGTGGGAACTCGGAAAATTTTCCTGGAAATTACTGGACAACCTTGTGTACCACCTTTGTCGCCCCGCAAATTAATGGACAAATTGGTAGCCCGTGCGCTTGCGTCTGCGAAATACCTCGTGGATGATTTAGAAATATGCGAGTACACCTCCGCACGACCCTTCTTCTTTCAAATTAGTGGATGAATATTTCATACGCCAAACGAAGGAAGAGGGCAAACGAGCTGAGCGAGTGGTGATAGCCCAAAATATATCATATCACACTTTCGCCCCATGAAAATGGCTCAAAATATTTTTCCCACAAATGTAGATAACTGCCCCATAGGCTTTCTCAAAAGCGTCACAAAAGGCGTGTAGTTGAATGAAAGCAGGGGCAGAAGTGAAGTGATATCGCACGAGCGCTTGACCTAGTAGAAGCCTAGATTACAATAATTATTTCAAGATGACTGATGAAAATGTAAGAGACATGAAACATGATCTTTATTTATTTGGCTAACCCGTTGAACCATGTCGACCGTCGATTTAGGGTCGATTTTGAGTCGACGGCAATGTCGACTCGAAATCGACTGAAATTCGACGTCAAATCGACGTCTTTATTGAAGTCCATAAAATTACAGTCGATTTTGAAGGTAAATCGACTGCCTAACGACGTCGATTTGGAGTCGAAATATCGTCGACTTAGAAAGCATCTTGTCCAATATCATGTCGACCGTATAACGACGTCGATTTTGAGTCGATTTCGAGTCGACAATTGTGGTATTGTGATCGACCAAAAATCGACCGTATATCGACGTCGATATATGGTCGATTTTTGGTCGATCACAATACCACAATTGTCGACTGGAAATTGACTCAAAATCGACGTCGATGTCCGGTCGATTTTTGGTCGATCACAACACGACAATTGTCGACTGGAAATCGACTCAAAATCGACGTCAATATACGCTCGATTTTTGATCGATCACAATACCACAATTGTTGACAGGGAATCGACTTAAAATCGACGTTGATGAACAATGAATGACAAATCATTTGGTGAATATAATAGCCTACCTGTCACAAAATAAGGGACCCATGTTTCACAAAATACTTTTGGAGAAATGAGTCTCATGCACCTGTGCACGAAACCTCTTTCTCCAGAAGTATTTCATAAAAGATGGGTTTTTAATCGCGAGGGGAATTATTCAATTGCAAGCGCGAATTTTCAATCGCGAAAATCTATACTGGAATTATACCTCTACCATCAATAGGTCCCCGTAGGTGTTAGGCTAGGTTCGTCCGCGCAGGATAGGTAAGGAATTGTGATGCGCAGTTCGAGCCCCGGTGATGATGATAGAAAGATTCTCATCGATAGGTTTTTTTTTATTTTTTTGTTCTCTTTTCTTTAGTGAATATTGCGTAATAATGATGATAATAATATTAATAATAATAATTATTATTAATAATTATTGCGAGACTTCATAACGACGTCGATTTTGGGTCGAAGGCCACCGCTCACCTTAAATCGACTCGATATCGACGTCGAAATCCAGTCGTTTGCCGTCGATTTACGGTCAACATACCCCGGAACTATTTCGACTCGAAATCGACGTCGAATTTGGGTCGATTATTTATTAAAAAAATGGGTCGAAATGACGTCGATTTGCAGTCGACATGGTTCAACGGGAAGCCAGAAAATTCTTCAATTCTTGAAAATATTGAAAAGTTATGTTTAACAAATATATGAAAAGTCATATGCGGCAGAATAATTATATGAAAAGTTTTTTTTATAACTCCTGCAACAAAAGTGCGTTTTTTGTTGGTCGATTTTAGGTGCGAAAGTAGCTGTTTGAGAACTCATCTACTTTGCAGGTCGTCTGTTTATTTTTCTATCGTCTGCTCTCATTTTACCGCCCGCTTGCTACATTACCACCCTGAATTCACACTTTTCTGCCCGCTCCATTCTCGACGGCCATTTTCTGTATATTATTTTTTTTATGTCTCCGCGATCGGGGCTCGAACCACGCACTCCTGACTTTGCAAGCCGTTGCACTACCAGCTGCGCCGCATTGCTCCATATCGATAGTGGGTGATAATGTTCTATGTTAGCAGCAGGAGAAATTGCGTGCAACGGCGACCGGGTGACGAGTTGACGACAAAACAAAAAACGCACACTCGTAGCCGTCGTTATAAAAAAAATCTTCCAAGACAAGGAGCGAAGTGACTCGACTGACTCGTTCGGCTTGCTCCGCTCGTCTTCGACTCGCGTCGCAACTACACCAAACTCGTCACTCAAAACGTGTCATGAAATATACTATTAACAAATATATTGAAAGACATATCCGTAGTAGCTTTTTATTTTGGCTGATTTGGCTTTCGGCTTTTAGTAATGTATAAATCAGGAGAATCGGGGCTTTTAGTTCCTGTGGAAGGTACCTATTCTGTAGTGTTTATTTGTTGACTAATGGCTTCAGGCTTCTGGAATTTAGATGATCAGGGGAATTCGGGCTCTGTCGCATTTGTGGAAAATACCTATTCTCCGATTTGTGTCCATTTACATTGTTTGATTACATTACAGGCTACTATGATGAACGGCAAAGCTGGAACGAATCTTTCTACCTTTTTTAATTATAGAAAATATTTGAAAAATTATGTTTAGCAAATATATGAAAAGTCGCATGCAGCAAAATAATTATATGAAAAGTTTTTTAACAAATATATTCAAAGTCATATCCGTAGCAGCTTCTAATTTTGGCTGATTTGGCTTCCGGCCTTTAGTAATTTAATGAATCAGGAGAATCGGGGCTTTTAGTTCTTGTGGAAGATACCTATTCTCCAGTGTTTATTTGTTGACTAATGGCTTCGGGCTTCTGGAATTTAGATGATCAGAAGAATTTGGGCTCTGTTGCATTTGTGGAAAATACCTATTCTCCAATTTGTGTCCATTTACATTGTTTGATTACATTACAGGCTACTATGCTGAACAGCAAAGCTGGAACGAATCTTTCTACCCTTTTCAATTCTTTTCTACTTTTTTTAATTCTTGAAAATATTTGAAAAGTCATGTTTAGAAAATATATGAAAAGTCATATGCAGCAAAATAATTATACAAAAAGTTTTTTAACAAATATACTAAAAGACGTATCCGTAGCAGCTTCTGCTTTTCCACAGTTTCTACTAGATCAAAGAGGGGAGCGAACGAGTGGAGCGAGTGAGCTTTCCAAAAGGTATTATCTTGAAATAATATTCTAAACTGGACCTACACCAGACTAAGGCTTGTGAACTTACCAAAAGCCACTAGTTACTGAGAAAGAAATCATGAAACATGACGTTTATGATCTTTGTTCATTTGACTAAGTATGCCAGAATTTTTTTTTTTCAAGTTTTAACAGGGAACCTGTTTTATGGGGGGCTTTTTGAGAAATTTGCCGTGCGCCGTCCAGCAAAAAACTTGGAAAAATTTCGACTCTCGAGCCATATATGATATGAAGGGAACTTGAAAAAATTTCAACTCTCGAGCTATCATATATAGCTGGAGATTCGAGAAAAATTTAGACTCTCAAACTATATTATACTAGGCTTATAGTGGTATGGCTAAAATATGCTGTTTAAAGGTGAAAATGGATACCGTTTTATCTCCAGAATTGAAAAGGTATTATGTCCATTTTCACCTTTTAAAAAGCATATTTTACACATACAGGCCGCTGACACCCTCACTCAAGTACACAACAAAATATAACTTTCAACAGCCTGCAACAATAGAGTCTACTACTGAATGATATTATAAGTAAGTATGGGTTGCGTGAGTGAATCAAAAAAGGTAAAAATTGAATCTAAACCTGATACCTGCAGAGAATTGTTACTTCGCATACCCTTTTAATCCCATATTTTATTGTGTGCTTGTGTGAGTGTGTCAGCAACCTGTATGTGTAAAATACGCTATTCAACGTTTTTCTCCAATTCAATAGTTAAATCAACTCATTACTACGTTTTATCCTCGGAATTTAAAAGGTATTATGTCCATTTTCACCTTTTAAAAAGCATATTTTACACATACAGGCTGCTGAAACACTCACACAAGCACACAATAAAATATGGGATTAAAAGGGTATGCGAAGTAACAATTCTCTGCAGGTATCAGGTTTAGATTCAATTTTTACCTTTTTTGATTCACTCACGCAACCCCTACTTACTTATAATATCATTCAGTAGTAGACTCTATTGTTGCAGGCTGTTGAAAGTTATATTTTGTTGTGTACTTGTGTGAGTGTGTCAGCAACCTGTACGTGTAAAATATGCTTTTTAAAAGGTGAAAATGGACATGATACCTTATTCTGAGGCTAAAACGTAGTAATGACCAATGAGTTGATTCAACTATTGAATTGGAAAATAGCATATTTTACACAGACAGGTTGCTGACACACTCACACAAACACACAATAAAATATAGGATTAAGAGGGTACGAACTAACAATTCTCTGCAGGTATCATGTTCAGATTCAATTTTTACCCTTTTTGATTCACTCACGCAACCCATACTTACTTATAATATCATTCAGTAGTAGACTCTATTGTTGTAGGCTGTTGAAAGCTATATTAACAGGGAACTTGTTCTATGGGGGGCTTTTTGAGAAATTTGCCGTGCGCCATCCAACAAAAAACCGAAAAATTTCGACTCTCGAGCCATGTATGATAGGAATTTTTTCAAGTCCCCCTTCTATCATATACTGGGTGGGGCAGAAAGATGTTACCAGTTAAATGGGAGTTTGCACTAAATCTGTCGAAGCGCGAAAACGCAGAACGTTAGACGTATACTTTAAATGTACGAATTTTCTATCTCAATTTTATCTTTAATTTGAGCCACATCCGAAGTTTCTAAGACTTTTCTGAGCTGTGTTATGGACCAAAATGTGCCGAAAATTCACCAAATCATCAGGGTTCCCAAAATAGGGCTTGAAAATTAATTAATTTACAGTATTGAACTGAATTTCGAAAATTTTAATAATTCAATTATTGTTTCTTAGGTGAATTTAGACGGGAAAAACGAGAAAAATAGTAACAAAACCCTAAGAAGCACCAAAATGGGTTAATGGCCCCAAAAAGGGTCAAAATTTCCCCAAGGTGGAAAATCGTTCAAACTTTTGAATTGTAAATCGATTTTTTAAGTGGAATTTCGCACTGAGTCCGAAAAAAATATTTCAAAAATTCTTTGAAGCACCAAAACGGGTTAATGGGCCCGGAAAGGGTCAAAATTTTGCCAAATTGGAAAATTGTTCAAACTTTCAAATTTTAATTCGATTTTCAAGTGGAATTTTGCGCTGAGTTCGAAAAAATTGCTCACCGAGTTCTTCGAAGTACCAAAAAGGGGTTAATGGGCCCAAAAAGGGCCAAAATTTTCCCAAATTGGAAAATCGTTCAAACTTTCAAATTTTAATTCGATTTTCAAGTGGAATTTCGCGCTGAGTCAAAAAAAAATGCTGAAATAATACTTCGGAGCACCAAAATGGGTTGATGGGCTCGAAGAGAATCAAAATTCCTCCAAGATGAATAATTGCGTAATCTTCAAATGTTGTTTTTAATTCTGGAGTAAATTTTTGCGCCGAGTCCAAAAAAATACTGAAAAGGCCCTAGGCTAGATGATCTCCAAAATGAAAAATCAAAAATTCTCATTCTGCAGTAAAATTGTTGATTCAGGGGATGGAAGGAATATTGACAAGTTCGTCTTCCGTTGGGTGCTTGCGGAGTGAGAGATCGACTAGCTTCGGGTGACATATCCGAAAGAGGAAATTGCGGAAATTCTCCTCATTTGGGGATTGGAGGGAGACGACAATTTCATCTTCCGTTGAAGGTTCGCAGTGAGAGATCGACAAGGGCTCTGCGTATGATCAAAGCGGGAAAAGTGCGAAAACGCACGTTGTTTTCGGCAAAGAACGCAATGTTGGTCTTCTGTTGCGTGCTTGCAATGAGAGATCAACTGACGCCCTACCAATGAGCAAAGCGGGCCAAACTGCAAAAACTACTTGATTCAGGCATTGGGAGGGTACCGCGAATTCAATCTTGCTCGTGATGAGCGATCAGCTACAGCTCACCGCGAGCTCATGACGAAAGACCAGTTTCACAGTATCGTTCCTTCCTTCGCGGGAATGTACGAGAATTTTCTCGCATCCGACTGCCTCCGTCAAACACGGGGCCTCGATCGTTTTCTCGTCGCGAGCTCATGACGAAAGACGAGCTTCCCGTATCATTCCCTTCCTCGCGCGAACCTACGAGAATTTTCTCGCATCCGCCTGTCTCTATCAAACACGGGGCCTCCATCGTTCTCTTACCCCGAGCTCATGACGAAAGACGAGCTTCACAGTATTGTTTCTTCCTCGCGCGAAAGTACGAGAATTTTCTCGGATCCGGTACCTTATCGAACGTAGGGCATTGATCGTTCTCTCACGGCAAGCTTAGCGAACAACGGCTCGGGATATCCTTCCCAGCACTGGCTGTGAAAACGAGAATTTTCTTGAATTCACCTACCTAGATAAAACGGGGCTGTTACAGTTCTCTCCTGGCGAGGTCACACGGAAACGCGATCTTCGCGGTACGTTTTTCACCATTGCCTGAAACAACGAGAATTTTCACGTACTCACCCAATGAGATCAAACACAGGGCTCCAACTGGTCTCTCACCGCGAGCTCATAGCAGACAACAATCTTCTTAGTACCCTTCTCTACTTCGCGGGTCTCCACGGAAAATTTTTCGGATTTATCCGCCTTTATTGAACAGGGGGTCCTACCCGATCTCTCACCGACAATCTTAAGGACATCATTCCCTTCAGCGGGTGAAGCCCCGAGCAATTCCGGGCATTCGTCTGCCTCAATCACATACTGAACTGTAGCTGATATCTCATCACGAGCAAGACCAAATTCGCGGTATCATACCTCCCATTGGCTGAATCTAGGAGTTTTTGCACTGCATCAAACATAAGTGGGACTTTTATCGTGGGCACGCAACAGAAGACCAACTCTGCGGTATCATACCTTCCTTTGCCTGAAACAACGAGAGTTTTCGCACTTTTTCCCACCCGCGACCAATCTTTTGTTCTCGTGAAGCTCTATTTCTATGAGAACCAAATGAAATTGAAAGGACTAAAGGATTTTCCAAGTTGGTAAAATTGTCATCGTTTTTGGGCACTTGCACACATTTTGGTGCTTCGAAAAATTATTCAACAGTTTTTTTTTACAACTAAGCACACAATTTTACCCTAGAATCAAGAAAAACTTTGAAGATTAGGCAATTTTTTTTGTTTTGGAGAAATATTGACCCTTTTTGGTCCCATTAACCCATTTTGGTATTTCGCAAGATTTCTTAATAATTTTATTCAGATTCAGCGCTAAATTTTGTCTTAGAATCGAGAAAAACATCGAAGATTAGGCGATTTCATCATTTTGGGGAAATTTTGACTCTTTTTGGCCCCATAAACCCATTTTGGTGCATCGCAGAATTTTCTAACAATTTTATTCAGACTCAGCGCTAAATTTTATCTCAGAATTGAGAAAAACATCGAAGATTAGACGATTTTATCATTTTGGGGAAATTTTGACCCTTTTTGGGCCCATAAACCTATTTTGGTGCTTCGCAAAATTTTCTAACAATCTTATTCAGATTCAGTGCTAAATTTTACTCTACGATCGGGGAACACTCTGGAGATTACGCGATTTTTTCAATAGGAAAATTGTCTTTCGATAATTCACAACTTTGGGAACCCCTGCTGTGAAATTACGGCATATTTTGGTGCATAACTCGGCTCAGAAAAGTCGTAGAAACTTCGGATATGGCTCAAATTAAAGATAAAATTGAGATCGAAAATTCGTACGCTTAAAGTATACGTCTAACGTTTTGGGTTTTCGCGCTACGACAGATTTAGCGCAAACTCCCATTCAACTGGTAACATCTTTCTGTCCCACCCTGTATAGCTGGAGAATCAAAATTTTTCCAAGTCCCCCTCCTATCATATATAGCTCGAGATTCGAGAAAAATTTAGACTCTCAAACTATATTGTACTAGGCTTATAGTAGGTGTAGGCCTTCTTTATACTAGCTTTATCTAGATCTAGGCTTCCTTGAATTCTCAATACCAAATCCCATATGACGCATAAAACAGGTTCCCTGCGTTCCTCGCTTAACTTCGTTGAGGAAGCCGTCGTTTTTTTAATGAACGGCGCACGGCTCAAAAAACCCTGTATAGAACAGGTTCCGTATAAACAGTCACAAATTTTCCGCCTTAGGCAGTAGCCCATATTGCCCTCACGTAAATTCTAGGCTACCTAAAACAGAGTAGGTGAGAATATACGAGTTTTCTTTTGCCTCTTTCGGCGTGAAAAAAGTACCGGTATCTCTCTTTTCTGGAGTTTGAATTGATGAAAAGTTTCATGTGATTCCAACAAATCATAATAGATCAAGTTTAATTTCATATTTTTATTTACATCAAAATACTCGAATTCCATAATTTATTTTTAAATATTAAAATTTACATTTTCAAAAAAAAAAGAAGAAAAATACATATTTATTCTGAAAATACTATACATGGTATACAAATATAATTATAAAAAAGAAGTATACAAATAGTTCAATTTTTTTCGCTCAAATTCTTTCAGTTAGAAGAACTCGTGTCGATTAAATACTTGTATTTTGAAAAATTAATCAATGTAGTAAAACAATAACGCCACGTGCACTTTAAAAAGAAAAAGAAGAAAAAAAAAAAAAAATAGTTACGAGTACATAATAGGTTCTGTGTGTTCCAGATGATGGGGCTAGGTCTTATCTTTTATCGGTCCACGAGTACATCAGAAAATTATAGGTACTAGACACGACACACCATGACCTGGTCACTTAATATATTATAAACGGATGACTAGATTCTGAACTATTGAAAAATTCTATTTTACTCTACAGCGTTATCGTTAAAACCCTGTTTCATTTAAGATATGCGTTCTTCGTTTTCGAATTTGAAGTAGACAAGATTAAGACAGAAAATTATAGTCGCATATCGATGACGTTTGGAAAGATTGAATTAGGTAAAACTAAAAAATTTGAGAATATCGTTCACCTCGTTAAAGAAACTTCGATACTTTATGCAACTCAATTCTTCGTCGAGTTTATCTGACTAGCAGCACTACAATAAGGTCTCTGCATGTATTATGGTCGCTGAAATTTCACTTTAAATAATCCATTAAGTACACAGCACGTATTAGATTAATTATTTTAGAATGAGGTAAAACTTAAAAAGTCTTATCACATTAATGAAGAAGAAAATAAAAGGAAAAAAAAGAATACACACTCCGTAACATTTCGCTCTATAAAATAAATAAAAGATCACAGAAATTAAATAAGTGTTCGAGTGAGAATCTACAAAACATTACCCGCTCTGTCGCGCGCATAAATTACACCTCTTTTCTTGTTTTATTTTGACAATATTATCCTGCGTAATCCCGAAAAAAAAAAGACATTAGTATAGAATGAAAAAAAAACGGATCGCAATCCGTATTATCTTCGGTACCTATACTAAAGACGAGAAGATCGCTGTTCTTTTCGTATTTTACATCCACATATTCTGTACATCGCATCTATCCTCGTGCGAATTTGAGGAGACAAAAAAAAAAAAAAAGGTTGTAAATTTACGCGCGCTTTCTTTTCCTCAACATCAACGAACAGAACAACAACGAAAACAACACCTATTACTACACAAAAATAGTGCTACACGAGAAGAGGAGCTAACTACTACGGCTTTAATCTCATGAACCCAGCGCCATTTGAACCCAATCGTAATTCTTCGTACAGCGAGGGAGCCACTTCCGTCGGCATTGGTACGTGCAGAGGTTCCTGTTTCCAGCCCTGCGTCGACGGTACGTTATTCGAAACACCATTTGCCAGACCGTTACTCATGTAAGTATTCTCGTTAGCCTGTAATAAATGTCAACGTGAAAGTGTTGGAAAGGGAGAAAAAAATATATATATATATTTGCGAGAAAAATCTACATACTTTACTATGTAGGTAAGGGTACAAAAAATAAGTTCTGCAAGTATTAATGTAGGTACTGACGTATATAGTATACTTATACCAAGAAGCCAGGTTAATTAAAGGTAGTAATTAAGGTTAAAAAAAAAGTCCCAGGATTTATGTAACCGCTACCTACAAACCGGCTACGGGATAGGTAATGCGTTCACGTACCTCGTATTTTGTTACGGTACAAAAGAAAGGACAGAATATGCATCGTCGGTTAGCCAGATTTGGTAAATTGAACGCGACCATTTAGCCAAAGAACGATGTTTCTTGCATCTATCAATTTATGTTATAATGCGTTTTTAGTAGAGTGATCCAAGGTCGCACACTTTAAGGTAGAATTTTGAGTACACATATGACGTAAATCAAGAAGTTCGAAGTCATCACCAAATTATGAATTAAAGGAAACTCTTTCAACTCGATAGAGAAACCGGGACCCAACAAAAGACAATAGCTGGGTTTCAATGGGGCACCGGCCCCCGGCCCAAATATCACATTTATGCATTGGAAAATGTTTGTTGATATTAAAAACAAGTTTTAAAGAGAATTTCAGATTTTTATCCCCTATACAGGGTGGACCAGAAAGATGTTACCAGTTAAATGGGAGTTTGCGTTAAATCTGTCGTAGCGCGAAAACGCGAAACTTTAGATGTGTATACTTCAAATCTACAAAATTTGTATCACAACTTCATCTTTAATTTGCGCCATATCCGAAGTTTCTACAACTTTTCTGATCCGAGTTATGGACCAAAATGTGCCGAAAATTCACCAAATCGCCAGGGTTCCCAAAATAGGGCTTGAAAATTAGTTAATTTACAGTATTGAGCTGAATTTCAAAAATTTTAATAATCAAATTATTGTTTCTTGAGTGAATTTGGACGGGGAAAACGAAAAAAATAGTAACAAAACCCTAAGAAGTACCCAAAATAACGAGTCAAAATTTCCCCAAGTTGGAAAATCGATCAAACTTTTGAATTGTAATTCAATTTTTAAGTGAAATTTGGCGCTGAGTCCGAAAAAAATGTTTAAAAAATTCTTCGAAGCATCGAAATGGGCTAATGGGCCCAAAAAGGGTCAAAATTTTCCCAAGTTGGAAAATCGTTCAATCTACCAAATTTTAATTCTATTTTCAATAGGAATTTTTGCGCTGAGTCCGAAAAAGATGCTTTAAACAGTTTTTCGAAGCACCAAAAAGGGGTTAATGGACCCGAAAAGAGCCAAAATTCCCCCAAATTGGAAAATCGTTCAAACTTCCAAATTTTAATTTGATTTTCCAGTGGAATTTTGCGCTGAACCCGGAAAAAAATGCTTAAAAAATACTTCGAAACACCAAAATGGGTCGATGGGCTCAAAGAGAATCAAAATTCCTCCAAGATGAAAAATTTGCGTAATCCTCAAGAGTGGTTTTCAATTCTGAAGTAAAATTTAGCGCCGAGTCCGAGAAATTGACTCCGTGGTATCGGGGCCCTATTCAATCTCTCACCGCGAGCTGACAACGGAAGACAAGCTTCTCTGAAACGTCACTCTCTCGGCTGGTGCTACAAGAAAATAATCGCACTCTTACGTTACCGGCGTTCATTGCTAGAGGCATATGGTCAATTAATCACTGCTGCGAGTTCACAATGTAAGACGAGCATCTCACTACCATGCTCTCCATCGCCTGATGAAACAATATGAGTTTTCACACTGTTACCTGTTTCGATCATACGCAGGGCCTCAGTCGATCACCGCAAGCAATCTTTGTTCTCGCGAAGCTCGATTTCTTTGAGAACCAAATGAAATTTGAAAGTTTAAGTGATTTTCCAAATCGGTAAAATTGTGATCGTTTTTGGCCACTTTCACACATTTTGGTGCTTCGCATTCAACAGTTTTTCAACTCAGCACACAAGAAAAACTTCGAAGGTTAGGCGATTTTTTTTTGTTTTGGAGAAATGTTGACCCTTTTTGGTCTCATTAACCCATTTTGGTGCCTTCGTAGAATTTCTTAACAATTTTATTCAGATGCGCGCTAAATTTTATCTAAGAATCGAGAAAATCTTTGGAGGTTGGGTGTTTTTATCATCATGGGGAAATTTTGACCCTTTTTGGGCTCATAAACCTATTTTGGCGCTACGCAGAATTTTTCAACAATTTCATTCAGATTTAGCGGTAAATTTTATCTCAGAATCGAGAAAAACTTTGAAATTTGGTCGATTTTATCATTTTGGAGATATTTTGACCCTTTTTGGGCCCATTAACCCATTTTGGTGCTTCGCAGAATTTTTCATCAATTTTATTCAGATTCAGCGCTAAATTCCATCTCTGAATCGAGAAAAACTTCGAAGATTAGGCGGTTTCATCATTTTGGGGAAATTTTGACACTTTTTGGGCCCATTAACCCATTTTGGTGCTTCGCAGAATTTTTTAACAATTTTATTCAGATTAAGCGCTAAATTTTACTGTAGGAGTGGGGAACACTTTGAAGATTACGCGATTGTTTCAATCATGGAAAATTGTTTTTCGATAATTCACAACTTTAACAACCCCTGCTCCAAAATTTTGGCACATTTTGGTCCATAACTCGGCTCAGAAAAGTCGTAGAAACTTCGGATATGGCGCAAATTAAAGATAAAGTTGAAATACACATTTCGTAGATTTGAAGTATACATCTAAAGTTTCGAGTTTTCGCGCTACAATAGATTTAGCGCAAACTCCCATTTAACTGGTAACATCTTTCTGGTCCACCCTGTATATCCTCAAATATGGTCAAATAAATGTTATTTTTTTCAAAAATTCATATCTCGAAGAGTTTTCATCCGATTTTTTTGAACTTTGGTAAAATGGAAAGTGTCTTTTGAGGCAAATCAACTTATAATTTTTTTGGAATTTTCCAATCGAATATTTCTTGCCGAATTGCCCATCTTATTTTTTTTAACGCTCATTCTCCAGGTTCTTTTCAGATTGCAATTCTGAAAAAAATATATGACCTGCGATGAGAACAAATTAGAGATAATTCTGTAGCTAACTAATCATAGTACTCATACTTACAATCAACTCAATGGGTACAGCCGTTTTATAATGGCAGTAAGTCCTTAAGAAAAAAAAAAAAAAAAAAAAAAGGATGCTCATCACTCATTGGCGCAAGAACACCATTTCTCTCTGATTGAACATCGAATCAGAGAGAAAATGATGTTCCTGTTGATGGGCAATGAGCATCCTTTTCTCATCGCAGGTCACATATATATCATGTATTGAATTATTAGGTACCTATTAAAAAAAAAAAACATATTTTTCCAAGTGGTGCATCATAACAAAAATTGACAATAACTAATTTTTTCCTGATTTTTACTATCAAAAATACAACTTTTTCTGATAAAAGAATTTATTAGTCCTCCTATAATCCCTTTAAAATATTTCCAAATATATTTCAGGTACATTTTATCCCGTCGCTCTTTATAGATTGCTTAATCACTGCCTTTATCCAAGATATACTTGTCAAAATTGATACATATTCATATCAAACCATAAAAGTTACTATTTCTCAATTTCAACTCTCTCCAGAGCATATATGAAAGCTCTAGGAATTTTTTGAGAATTTTTACTCTTTTATAAAAATCTATGATAAAATCCACAAATTTCTGAACATTGGCCGTAAATAATTGAAGGTTTAATAACTATTGAAGTAATTCTATTTAGTTGATTAGGAATACAATCTATTTTAATATTTATTGATGGTAATGTTCATGAATGAACTACACCTAAAGATGAAAAAATTATTATTGTTTGATAATCAAATGGAATTATTATATTATTATTAGACTACTCTCACATCCAACTCAAACATTTCAAATTAAAAACTGTCGGGTCTTGATATTGTATTTATATAGATATATTCAAATATAAAAGGATGCCTGAAGTACAATAGATTAAATGAAAATGAAGAAGAAGTGAAAGGAAATCAACAAAGTTCCAAGTTATACCAGTAGCTACTTATTAATAATCAAAGTCACTATTCTCGTTTATAACAGGTTTGATATTATGGTGGTTTCATATAAATATTATTCAAAATCAAATCTCTGTCGATGATCTAAAACACTCGTGTAGAACAACATTCACGTTTCCAGATTCTCCTTATTCAAGAATAATTTGAATATGTATCAATTTTGACAAGTATATCTTGGGTAAAAGTAGTGATTAACCCATCTATAAAGAGCGACGGGATAAAATGTATCTGAAATATCTCTAGAAATACTTTAGAGGGATTATAGGAGTATTAAAAAAAAAATTTCATCAGAGAAAGTAGTATTTTTGATAGTGAAAAAAAAAAAAATAGTTATTGTCAATTTTTGTTATAATGCACCACTTGGAAAAATATGGGTTTTTTTTTTTTTTAATAGATATTAATTCAATACATGATATATATTTTTTTCAGAATTGCAATCTGAAAAGAACCTGGAGAATTAGCGTTAAAAAAAAATAAGATGGGCAATTCGGCAAGAAATATTCGATTGGAAAATTCCAAAAAAATTGTCAGTTGATTTGCCTCAAAAGACACTTTCCATTTTACCAAAGTTCAAAAAAATCGGATAAAAACTCCCTGAGATGTGAATTTTTAAAGAAAATAACATTTATTTGGCCATATTTGAGGGTATATAGGGGATAAGAATCTGCAATTCTCTTTAAAAATTGTTTTTAATACGAAAAAACATTTTCCAATGCATGAATATGATATTTGGCCTGGGGGCCGATGCCCCATCGAAACCCGGCTGTAGTCTTTTAACAATAGTGGTAGCGTGAGGTTCGACTTTTGATGACGTCACTGAGTTCAAATTTCAGATTGAAGGCCATCGAGACATATTTTGAACATCAGTTAATCGAAGTAATTCAATTCTCATTATCCTATGAACGTATTATATTCCAATTTTCTCTGGGAAATCCAATTGCTTTCAAATTCATCCTGAATTAGTAGAAACAGTAGCGGTTCTACAATTTTGTCGCTGTGAGAGGGGGGGGGGAGATAGAATTTCGATGTCTGGCACGTATATTGCTTCAGATAGGCTGAATTTCAAAGAATGTGAGAGGTCGGGAAATTCACTTTCCAATACTCATAATTGCTAAAAATGTTTTCTCCGAAAAAAAGTGAGGGGCGAAGCAAATTTCTCGCCGTCAATTCACAAGGTAAGAGAGTTTCCAGATAAATTTATCACACCGAAAATGTTAGGGCTCTTGCCTTCTTCGATCCTGACCTGGACTGAAGCTCATTTATCCCCTGTATGTTGCAAAAGACGAGCTTTTTAATGATTTCATATTCACAACGAACGCCTGCTTCCATCAGAGACGGGGCTGTAACCGACCTCCAAATACGAGTCCAGAACAGAAGATCAGTTTCCTAATACTATCCCCTTCAAAGCCTGAAACAACGAAAATTTCCGCACATTTGCCCTCTCTTTTTAGATTTTACGAGGCTTTGAGAACCCCAGTACGAGTTGACAAAGTTTTGAGAAGCGATTCCACAGAGCTTATTCAGGATGAATATTATTTTGAACCCTTATTCGGCTTCGTAGAGGATCCTTCAAACACAGAGAAGTCGATGAAATACGCTCACCTGAATATTGTCCATGCTGACCTCTCTCAAATAGCTCGGATTTTCAAAAGCAACACCGTTAGCGGTCGATTTTCGCACCAGCAGTTGTTTCGAATACAGATAATAAATTCCAGCTACGACCATCGCGCTCACAATTAGGAACGATACTATGACGCTGAGAGCAGTGCCCACTGTCGCATGTTCATCTTCTGATAACATTTATTTTTTTTTTCAATCTCACAGCAAAGATAGTCAGAATGGTACTAACAAGAAGTTGCTTTACTTACCGCCCAAACTCGCCGCCGAAGTAATGTACTTTTCTTGAGTAGAAAATTTAACCGGTTCAGTTAGCATACTCGAACCCGCCTTATTCGTCGCCTTCATTACCAGCTCGTAAGTAGCAGCTTCTTTCAACCCACTTATCAATAAACTCGTCTCCTTCGTTTCCTGTTTTGTTGGCATCTTGTTGTTTAATCTTCTCCACAATAAGCTGAAAATTTCAGATCATTAGATGGCGATCAAGAATTGAAAATGATTTTAAAAGAATAACTCACCGATAGAAGTCAACGGTGGAGGGATTTTTATTTGGAGGATCCCATTTGACGAGTACGGAATGTGAGTCGACTAATTCAATTCGCACGTTTTGTGGTGGTCCAGGTAAGCTGACTAGGATTAAATAAGATTTGATTA
Organism: Aspidiotus rigidus; assembly: GCA_035079385.1. Classification (NCBI taxonomy): domain Eukaryota; kingdom Metazoa; phylum Arthropoda; class Insecta; order Hemiptera; family Diaspididae; genus Aspidiotus; species Aspidiotus rigidus. Next base: position 528,059 of record JAVHKY010000023.1, read on the forward strand.
GAAAATAGACACCATCTCATATAGCACAGGAATATTGAACACGACAATGTGATCCGAGTCTCTGGTCTCCCTTTCAAAAACGAACCAAATTTAAACATCGATTTCTATTCAAAATTTGAAAGTTCGCTGAACCAAACCGCATGAACAAATTCTGAACAAAACTTTAAGATATGCCCCCCTCCAACCCGAATTGGAATGCATGTACATCAGGGAACACGGTAGACAAGATTTTGAAATCGAACTTGGATATTTTTCGAGTTTCATTGAAGGAGAGAAGTAGAAAGATAGTCAAAAAACAACGTCTTCCTTAACGATGTCCTGTGGGTTTAAAAATAATACATGATAATGATATGACCCGCATTAGGATAGCCCCTTCAAGTAACTAGACATGCAATGTTTCTTACACCAATTGGCTTGGCCCCTTCAATAATCCAGATATGCAATGCTTCAAACACCAAAAGTCCCACTTCTATCATACTACACAGCTCAAAGATGGAAATTTTACCAAGTCCCCTCCTATCATAAATACCCTATAGCTCGAGATACGAAACTTTTTCTAGTCCTCCTCCTATTGTACAAAGCTTGAGAGTCAAAATTCTTTCAAGTCCCTCTCCTATCATACATACCTCGAGAATCGACATTTTTCCAAGTTTTTGGCCAGGTGGTGCACGAAAAATTTCTCAAAAAACCTGGCTTAGAAGAGGTTCCCGGTTAAAAAAGCTCGGGAAAAATGATGAAATGAAAATCCACTAATAGTCGTCATCTTACACACCCCACCGTTGCTAAGATACTCTAAATTGACTCGCTATTTCAATCTAAAGTCGAGTCGACTCCAGATTGACGTCGATTTGAAATCGACCAGCCCACATTATCAGAGAACTACGAATCGACTTGGGATCGACTCAACAGAGCATTCGATCTTGAAATTGATGACCCAGTAGAGCTGCAGTTGAATTTCAAGTCGACAGAAAAATTTGTACAACCAGGGTTGAAAAAGCAGAAATGGAAAGCGATTCAACAACACTTCCGCTTTTCGATATTGCTTCTGACCTTCGGAAATAAAACTTCCGCGTTTTGCTTTTTCGACCTTTGTTTTGCTTTTCGCTTACACTTTTTGCTTCCCAAAAAAGTATCGCTTACCGTTAAAAACTTTTCGCTTTCTAATAACTTCGAATCACTGCTTTTTCTTAGTTTGTTATTTTCGACAAAAATCCAAAAAACCTATCAAATTCATTAAGCGAAAAAAAAACAAAAAAAAACGCAATAATGAAAAACTTCCACTTTTTGCTTTTTCGACCTTTGCTTCACTTTTCGCTTCCCAAAAAAATATCGCTTAGCGCTAAAAACTTTTCGCCTTTTAATAACTTTCCATCACTGCTTTTTCCTAGTTTGTTATTTTTGACAAAAATCCAAAAAACCTATCAAATTCATTGTGCGAAAAAAAAAAAAAAACCGCAATAATGAAAAACTTCCGCTTTTTGCTTTTTCGACCTTTGCTTCGCTTTTCGCTTCCCAAAAGAGTATTGCTCAGCGCTAAAAACTTTTTGCTTTTTAATAACTTTCCATCACTGCTTTTTCCTAGTTTGTTATTTTTGACAAAAATCCAAAAAACCTGTCAAATTCATGAAGCGGGGAAAAAAAAAAAAATGCAATTGTGAAAAACTTCCGCTTTTTGCTTTTTCGACTTTGGTTTCGCTTTTCGCTTACGCTTTCCGCTTCCCAAAAAAGTATTACCTACCGCTAGGAACTTTTTGCTTCTTAATAACTTTTCATCACTGCTTTTTCCTAGTTTGTTATTGTTGACAAAAGTCCAAAAATGCTGTAAAATTCATGAAGCGAAAAAAAGAAGAAGCAATAATGGAAAACTTCTGCTTTTTGCTTTTTCAACCTTTGTTTCGCTTTTTGCTTCCCAAAAAAGTCTCGCTTATCGCTAAAAACTTTTCGCTTTTTCATAACTTTCCATCACTGTGAAAAAGTAGACAAAAAATTAGAACGTTGTTTTAATAAACTTTGTTTCAAACAAACCAATGTTTAAAACATTCAAAATATGTTTAAAACAATAGTTATAACTCCAAAAATAAGTTCCAAACAATAATTGAATGATATGAAATGGTTTTAAACGATGTTTAAAACATTTAAAATGTGTTTTAAACAAGGAATTAAAAACCATCATTTATACCATGTTTTAAACATAAAATCTGCTTTAAACAAGAAGAACATGTTTTTGTTTTTTGTTTTTGAAAAAAAAAACTGTTTTTTTTTTTTTTTTTTTTGCAACCCTGGAATATTTGAAGTTACGAGTATACATGTAGAGAATCGTACAAAAAGAAGAAAACTCTGGGGGCAAAGGAGATTGCGAATGCAAAGAGGAAGAAGGCCACCCACTTGAACAATGTCATCATATTTGACAGCAAAAAATAGTTCAGCCTGGTGATTGGACAAGAGAAGAGGAACAGAACTGACCAATAAGATGGCAGGAAACTAGACAGCCAATAGAAACTCAACATTTAGGTCAAAAGAGTGAACCAATCACTAAGTAGCACGTTATAGCCAATAAGAACACAGTGCAGTGTCATCTTATTGTAAGAATAAGTTTCTAAGAGTGAACCAATCACAACACGGCATTGCTGTAGCCAATAAGATAATAGTGTAATACATACTATAAAAACTCTTCTTTAAGGCCTTGTTCTCCAGTTGCAACACAACTGATGATGGGGTGACACTCGAAAGTACACTTGTAAAAGCAACTAATAAAGTAAACGTGTACATTTGAAAAACTTCTTCAAATCGGAGAGGTTGATCTATGACGTCATCAGGTCGCAACTTGGAAGATATTAAGTTTTTTTTTTTTTTTCGGAACCAGAGTTGAATTTCACTTTTAAATCGTGTAAATAAAATACGGAAGTTTGAACGATTTTGACAAATTGGTCAATTTTTGGCACATTCTGATCCATAACTCAGCTCAGAGAAGTCGTAAACAGTTGGGCAAAGGCGCAAATTGAAGATAAAATTGGGATACAAATTCCATAGTTTTGAAGTTTACATTTTACGTTTTTACGCTAGAACAGATTTAGTGCAAACTCCCATTTCCCCATTTTGGTCCAACCGGTACATGATGATAGGAAGCTATATAAGATAGGAAAGGGACTTGGGACAATTTCAACTGTCGAGCTATACATAATGACAAGAGAGGGACCTGGAAAAATTTAGACATTCGGGCTATAATTATGAGGAGCCATGTACTATGATAGGATAGGGAATTGGAAAATTTCTAACTCTCGATCGGAGCTAATGCGTCTTTTTGTCAGAAGATAGTTTCTGCCTCACTCAAGAACGGTTGATTTTGAATGTGCTTGATCCTGTCCTCTCTATGAGTTGGCACCAGATTCAGAAAATTAAAAAATACATTTTGCATCATCCAAATTGAAATTTTGGAAAGCAAACTTTCCACCAAAATTTATACAGTAAGAGTCTCTATCAATAGGAGAGCCGGAGGGCAGAGATCGCAAAAGTAGGGACCAGAAACGGTCACCATCAATTTACCTCGTCCTTCTCGGAAACAGGATATAATCGGTTTGGAATAGGAAAGTAAACATAACGTATTGTTAGCAACTACTTCTCCGCGACACCAATCGAGGCAACTTCTCGGCACGTCCGACGTTCCACAACATTGTCTATGATCGGATCCATCTATCACAAGAACAAAATACCGGTACCACAATTTACTCACGCTCAGCTATGAATACTTCGCTATGCTCGCGTATTTGAATCTCACCTGATGCGCATTTCATCAATTTGTGTAGGTCTTCCCCACAGTCTGGATTCTCGACAGCCGCTTCGACATCGTAAAAGTACGAACAAGTGTTCAAACAACTCGCCGATACGTTTTGTTCCACACAGCATTGGGTCACATTATTCATGGACGTCGGCTATCAAACGGTATTTTGAGTCAATTTTCAATAATTGCATCTCTCGCACAGTATTTCTTAATGTTAAACGATATACTCACAGCGTTACGTATTCTCACGGAAATCGGTTGTGTCGCCAGACCGAAAGAATTTTCAGCGTGACAATAATAATCACCATCGTCCACATTCGCTATCTTCGATATTGTCAGTTGCATAGTGTACTTGTTGGGCTCCTACAAGTCACACGTCATTATTAGGGTTAAATACGGATCCATCTCATAAGATAATCAAAGCTTACTTACCGTCTTCGATTCGATTATGTGCGTGCTATATTTGCCTCCTTCGATGACAGCATCTCTACCTTTAGGATCTTTCCAGAACATCATTTTCGGTGCTGGATAAGAATCGACATAACACTGTAAGGTGACTGTATCGCCGATATTGGCCATCGTTATACCGGCTGGGACTAGTTTAGGAACATCTAGAAGTCGAAGAAGAAGAAATAATAAAAAAGAATACTGGGACATAAATTTATAGTTGTCGTTTTTCTTTTCATTTTCCTCGCGCGAAAAAAAAAAAAAAAAACGCTCTCGTATTTCTTCTTACACCCTCACGGTGCCAAGTCGTTTTCTCTCACTAGTTCGACGATAACGTTAGATTTGTAAATATTAATTTCGAGTCACGTACAGTCGCCTCGGGTAGAGAGCTTGGACGATTGATTATTTCCGTTTTTATATAATATTGTACCACCGTGTGTATTTTCCTTCTTTCTTTTTTCTTTCCTGTCTGTACGCCCCGCAAGTTCGCGCTTATAGTATGCGACTTACTTTCCGATTTTTTATCATTTCTAGATACAGCTCGAAATTGTTGTAGGGTCAAACGTACATGAATACCGTTTTTACAAAAGGAGTTTTTTTTTCATGAAATTGTCCATGACTAATGGACGAAATGTTTCTTATTTTTCGACAGGAGTCTTACCCTTAGGTAGTAGCTGGTGACACCGTTATAATTCTTACTGCAGTAGCTAGTCATACTGTTTTCTAATCTTCAAACTTTTTCAGATTCCCTGCTTTGGTGTTCTGAGAACATTAGAAGATAGAATTGGAGTCAGATCTTGAAATGAACTTGAGTGACAATTAAGCAAAAGTGTCCCAGGCACCGAATTGAACGGAGTCCAAAAAATTTAATATTTAGTCCGAGCTCTATTACCTCAAGAGGTCTGATTTTGCCTCACTCTGTATAATTACGAAATTCAGTAAAAGAAACAACGACACAATTTAGGCTCCAAAAATTAGCCTGCAAGAAATTTTCCACACTCAGCTGATACTCACAATTAATGGTAATGGTACGGAAAGCCTGCATCGGTGTACCGTAACCATTGTCGGCGTAGCACGAGATGTGGTTCATATCGCGCGTAACGTTTTTGACGATCGTCACCATATGTCGAGTTGTCTCTTGACGAATGAGACGGCCCGATATGTACAGCGATATGGTCGGCATAGGGGTACCCATCGCAATACACAATACAGTCATTTGGCCTCCTTCGGACACCATATTCATCGGATGTACCGTCGGTGACTATAATAAGGAAGAATATTCAAATAAATTTTTGGAACTTTTTTCTGGAATTCACATAAAAAGCTAGCTCACCTCGACGAAGGCCGGAAAAGCTGGGTCGGTCCACGCTACCAACGTTTCCGAAGGTAAACTTTCACCCGATTTTGAGATCGCAACGACGTAGATAATATATTGAGAATTAGGATTCACATTCTCAAGTGTGTAAGTGGTAACTTCTGTTTCGTACACGTGGAACTTGGTATCTGAGTTTCCTCTCCAAAACAATCTATAAAATAACGAAACATTGCGATATTCGACTGCATAACTTATGTACAACAGGGCGACTCCATGGTTAGCGCTTAAGTCTCTCTAGTATTGATTTGGTTACATAAGGTGGTAGAAGAGATGTTCTAAAGAATACAATATAAACGTTCATAGTGGTTTTGAGGTTCTGGGAAGTGATGCATTAAGTTGTACCACTTCCGCAAAACTCAAAACCACTTCCCGTGTTTGTTTACATTTGGCGAGAATACTTCTATAGAGCCTCAGGCTACATACCGATAAGATAAACGTTCGGATGGGTGACTAAATTCTGGCGGCTGCCACGTGATGGTAACGAAATTAGCGCTATGACTGGACACAGTGACTGAATGTGGTGGCGATGTTACGCTGGCGACTCCATTTTTATCAACGTCTATAAAATAATTCGTGGATGAGTTCTCAAAACGTAAGGAACAAAATGGTATGACACATTTTTTATAGATACCTACCTTTTTCGGTGATATTCAACAGAAGCATGGATGAAGGTAACGAAGACCCGTACTTATTTTTGGAAACGACGAATATTTTGTACAGTTTACCAGTTTCTAAGTTCTCGAGTTTCGTTGTCAACCCATTCACAGCCATTTGCTGCAACCAAAAATGGAAAGTTTTTGTAAAATGTCTATGAAAAATCCCGAGTGGCGAGCTATATAATTATGTCAGGAGGGTATTTGAAAATTTTCAATCATCGAGTGTACACGAAGAAGCGGTCCGAAGAATGGCGGGAACTCCAGAATTCTGAACAATTTCGACCGTAGAGGAGAAAGGACATCGAGAAAAAGAGGATGACTTGAAAAAATTAAATCACATATAAGAAGGGAGACTTGAAAAGAAAGACCAAATACCCGATCGTAATCGATCATCGAAATGGTGTAGTTAATGAAAATGACTTTACTATCAATTGTATTTTACCTGATCCAAATCTAGAGATACTTCGTGCATCGTAGCATTGGTCACTTGCTGATAGTGAACAATATAGTTCTGCACATCGGCTCCATCTTTGGGCGCCCTCCACTCCAGCGTGACACTGTTATTCTTCAATTTAAGCGCCTGCAATTCGGTCACCGGTCCCGGTAATAATCCTGTGCCTACAAAAACGAACAACAGGCCGATGAGCGGTCCTCTGACCCTCGTTCCTTTGCATATCCAGCACTATAATCTTCAACATTACCTTCTTCGAAACATTGCACAATATTCCCAATGAAAGGTATACACGTATTTGGAGACGACGCGGTCACAGATTTGCCGATAACCCCAGTACAGATAGGCAAACAGTTAATCGGTACGCCGCGTCTCTCGCAGCAGCTCATATGGTTCCGTCCTCCAGCTCCACAACGAATCAATTTATGGAATTCGCTGCCACAAATACCAGCTAACGTTTTCAACTGAGTCATGCTCGCGTCATACGTACACAACGGCATGCAAATTTCGCTCAATCCGGCGCTATCGCAGCACTCAGTCACGTTATACGTAACCTCGGGTGCTTCCTCCTCTTTCGCCACCAAATCCTGCAGAGTATTTTATACGTTCATGTCAAAGATTTGCATCGAATTACTCTGAGAAAAAGATTATTTCCTCACCACACTCAATGTATGGAACAACAAGCGTTGGGACGGCTCTCCCGGTCCGTGAGAGTTCACCGCCTCGATGAACACTTCGTACATGCTGTCTGTGTGTAAATTTTCTAATACGTAAGGAGAATGCGCCTGCAAAATGAAGAGAAAATAGAAACAAGTTCATGGAACCAGGGCGTACAGATTTCAAACTAGCTCACGTTACGAGTAACGTAATAAATATCGTCCATCTGTCGATAATGAATGTTATAGTGAGCGACGGTATCAGCCAATGATTTTGGTGCATCCCAGTGAACGATGGCGAAATTGATGTCTACATTTCGCACTCTTATATTTGTCGGCGCTGAGGGAACGACACCGAATCCGCGCATCAAACAATTCGTGTAATCGCCCATGTACCGCACACATCTAGGAACAATTCAAATTTCAATTTTAATTCAATTGAGGTATATACAGTCATTTTTATTTTATTCAACGAAATTTTGTAACGTAGAACAAAAAACCAGTACGTCAGTGTTATTTACAATGATCAAGTTTTCGATGTTGAACATCGATCGATACACCGGATTAACTGTTGGAAAAAGTACCCAAAATATATCCTTCAAACGTAATGGCTCCCATAAGAAATACATGCGGAGCAAAGATCATCATGTCACTAATGAAAAATAATGAATATTTCAAGAATGAAACAAATATATTTCAGTTATTCTGATCATAAGTATTTCAAAAGCAAATTTTCATTTCTTAATTTTCTCTTGTTTTCAATTAGTAACATGATGATCTTTGCTCCGCATGTATTTCTTATGGGAGCCATTATGCTCAAAGGATATATTTTGCAGATGTATCGATCAAGTTCAACATCGAAAACATGATCCATGGTTTCTTACTCTTAAAATTTTCCTTCAACCTACAGTCTGTTCCACGAGAGTTTGGTATTATAAACGATAGGCAACCCACGTCACTCACGCTTATTTTACGTTACAGAATGCGAATGGAATGCGGGTTCCCCGTGATTTATAATACCAAACTCTCGTGGAACAGACTGTATTCTGTTGAGTTTATTACACCCAGCTGAAAGCCAGAAGCCAAGAGCCAAATTGAGCTAAATTTTTATTGATAATAAAGAACACGCTTTCTTTAAAACTTTGTAAGCCAACAGCCAAAATAGGTTAGATTTTCCAGTAGCTTTCTCAATTCTCGCAAAATAGGAGAATGCACTGCATAAGTGTTCAAATTAGCTCCACTCTCTAGGCCAGATAGGCTTTGCTGGTTTGAACTTTGATCTTTGACTATAAAGTCCATCACCCTGACTCACGTCAACTGATAACAGAGAAAAATGTTGTACTGCAGCTTTCAGCAAACGTCGATTCCCATAAGAATAGCATGGGTGACATTCGATCATATATCAGTATTCCAAAACGAAGAATAATTACTTAGGCAATAAAAAGTTTATATTATTTGTAATCCAGAAGCTATCCAGTTCTTGAGAATCAACTTTTCATTCCTTATTTATTCTTCATTTTTGAATACTGATGTACAATCAAATGTTACCAATGCTATTCTTATAATATGGGAATCGATAATTCACTGGAAGAAATTAGCGTGATATCGTTGTCAAATATCGCATTGCGACGTCACCGGTGATGAACTTTATATATTATGTGGACTCAGGGCTGGGCACGGATCAGATATTGCGGATCAAAAATTGGCGATCCGTGATCCGTATTAATTCAGATCATTTTTTTTCCAACTATTCATGATGTACCTAGAATGTGATATTAGAATTTCCAACCAATTACAAACGTTTGTTGGATAGGTATCTATTCATGATGTAGAATGTCATATATTAGAATTTCCAACTTATTGAAATACTCTTGCTTTGTTTTTGATAATCGATTATTTCTGAAATAATCAGAGTATTGCAATCAAAAATTCCAGCTTCAGCTAAAACTTGAACTTACAACCTTGAAAAATATGGCTTCCTGCTTAATTCAGCTTATTTTTGGCTGATCAGTGTCATGCAGATTGGATGTACAGAGGAAATGATAAGGAGCGTTGAGGCTTTGCTACACTTGTGAAAGATACCTATTCTCCAGCTTGTATTCATATTATGTAATTATCAACTTAACAACTTTGCAGACTTCAATGCTGAATTGCTGTATTGCCGTCTGTGACTCAGGGGGAAATAAGCCTGCTGTTAATAAACCTTTGATCCTTATTCCCGCATTTTCTTGTATTGGAAAAAAATGGAAAAGCTAAAACAAATTAGGCTAATTTCAACTTAAGAGCTGATTTTTAGCTTCGCTGTTATCAGTAAAACTTTGGCTGGATTCGGCTTGTGGTTGATGGCTGTCTGCAATACCCTGAGTAAATTAAGTGAAAATGAAAAAGAAAATTTGGCTAACTTCACACTACATGCTCGTGACTATATTCTAGGTATAGTCATCTGTTTGAAACGTTGAGCTAATAAAGATTTTATAGTGTGAAGTTGGCCAGATTTGTTTTTTCCTTTTTACTCTTTTAGTCTTTTTTCTTCAACTGATTGGACTGTTTGAATTAGGTATTATTTGCAATGAAACTAAATTTTTGTTATTCTCATACAGAAGTCCCACCGCTGATAACAGCATCTTATCATAAAAATACAATCTATAGAGAGCTATCTTCTATATGGGGCTGAGAGATTCTTGTTAGTTGAGTACAGCTATCTAATGAACTTCTCAACAAATTTCAACAGTACAAGTATAAAAGAAAGAGAGATCATGAAAATGAACCCCTAATCCCTATATTTTTTCTTTGTTTTTGGAATACTTGAGGGTCTCCATTCTCTCATGGGAATCAACATGTTAAACACTTTTGTTTTGATTGTTGCAGTAAGATTGGGTTACGCTATAATCAGCGGTGGGACTTCTGTATGACTATAACAAAAGCTTAGCCCGTTGCTCTATCCATAGATAGCCTATCACTGCGTAACAATTTAAAACTTTTTGAAAATTAGGTACTTGAATAAGAATAGATGATTCTTAAAATATTTTTTGCACTGAATTCAATGCCGTTTTTCGATAGCACATCTAGATTTCTTTAATCATCATCTTTACTTACAATAAATTGTCGCGTGTCGTCGCAAAACGTAACGCTGGTTCTCGTGCTGTGATACTGCTATTGTTGATCAAAGCACGGGAACCTGTGTTACGTTTTGCGACGACACACGATGATTTATTGGTACGTATAAAGATGACGATTAGGCCTACACGACATCTAGACGTGCTATCAAAAAACGGAAAACGGCATTGAATTCAGTGCAAAAATTACTTCAAGAATCATCTATTCTTATTCAAGTAATTGTTTATGTGTTACGCAATATATTGGAACTGGTATTTGTTAATATTGCTAGGTACCTAGGTACTTGTTTGTTGTGATTATCCAGTCAAATTTACTGTGAAAGATAAAAGTATAAGTGTTCTTCTACTAATTATGTAAGTATCCTTTTACTTGTATCAAATTCCTCATTATTGAGTTATTCACAACCTCTAAGTAGCTTCTGTTGAAGTAGATGACTTTTGATATCAAATAGAATAAAACTAATACGGTAGGTAGTAGATAACTTAGATAAGCTAGTTGGAATTGGTAGAAGCAATGAGAATGACTGTAGCGAGTGTGAGGCTACATACATTAATAAATGTATGTACCTAAAGTTGTAAGGGTAATACAACTTTGGTAAGTGTCTGATCTTATCATTTTTGGAAAGGGATTCTCTTCGACTGAATTAATTCCGTCTCATGGAAGTGCACCAGGTTAGAACAGAGTCATAGAGTATAGGTAACAAATAATGAGTAAGACTTGTGACTAGTTTTGGAATATAATTTTCTTGTGGATTTGAGAATTTGTTTTTCTTCAGTCTAATCATTGCTCTCTTACAGAACGTTTGAGTAGATATTCTGCAAAAATATTTTTTGTTATGCATCCTAGGAAAGAGTAAGTGTGTAATTTTAATTTTTGAGTAATTGTGCTACAAACTTTTAGGCCGCCTTCTTCATAGAGATTAGAAGAATTATGTGATAAAAGATTGATTTGAAACGAGTATGATAGCAGAATCTTTGGATCTATCTTGTTATCTATTCCCATAAGAAATACACTGGAATTATTTTCATCACATGTTCAAATTGAAAAATTGGAAGTAAATAAGCAGTAATTAAGTGTTTAAGTGATTATATTATTCAGAATTAGGAAGTTCTCAAGTATTTGAAAATGTATCAGCGGCCAGTTCTTTATTTATCTTGTTTTCAAATCTGATTGTAAGTAATATCAAAATATTCCTATCTATTTCTTATAGAGTACCTAATCTTCTGTTTACAATCTAAGCTGGTAATGTAGGATAAGATTGACAATTTCAAGCGGGCTATAGGGTTTGTTGAGGTGAATGGATGTGGAGCTTGTGATGTCACAATAACTTGGTCCATTAAATGGATGGAAATGAAAATCAATAGATAACAGAAATGAAACGAGAAGACAATTAAATGCCCTACAACGTCGCTAGTATCTGAATTATTTGATTTATAGAATGTTAAACTTGAAAAGCATACAAGTTTTTTATTACAGTTCATTTAGGGTAAATAATTTTGGAAACAAAACGTGCACTGAATTGGATCACAAATCACACAATTCAATCTGTTTTTGGTCCTGGTTTTAGTGTTCACTGAAAGGCTACTGTAGAGGCGTGGTCGAAAGAGTCCTCGGGGAAATGGAAGCAAAGCAAGAAATTCACGGTAGCACAGTGAGAAAGTACTCCGGAGTACACCAACAAAATCATAAAGGCGTTCAGTGTTTTTAATGTGAATGTGGGCAACCATAAGAACCCATCTGGAAGAAAGTTCAAACTCAGGAAAAAAGAACACGTAACATCAAAGGAAGAAGGAGACAAGTCACAATTTGGTAAATACTGCAATGAAGAACACACAATGGTACAGGAATATTTGATGTCATACACGTAGAAAAACGCACATGAAGAGAAGAAAACGCCGGGAACAGATGGAGATTGCAAAACAAAGGGGAGAAAAAATCAAGCCTCCTCAACAAAGTAGAATTGTATTTTTTCTAGTAACTATACTAGGTTATATTATATCGACTTGGAACTCAACATTTATTGAATTCCTAAATTAGATAAAAGCCGTGTCTCGCAACCCATGACGTCATCAGACAGTTGAAAGTATTATATAGGATTCGCAATTTTTCTCATGTAAATCCTTTCTTCACACCGTCCGTTAACAGATATTTTCATGATTCAAAGAAACAATATCTAAACTTACAAGTTTTGTAGCAACGAAGAAGACTAACTTACTTGAAGTAACTGTAATCGATCTGGGTGAGATTGCCCAAACATAAATCCAGACAAGAACTCGGAATTCCTCTCGCCTTGCAACAGGGCGTATGATCGATGCCATTCGTCAAACAGCTGAAAGTTTGAGAGGCCCACGGCGCGCATATCATCAGGTCGGTCACTTCGGTAGCGTCCGATTGCGCCGGATCGCACAACTTATTCAAACACCTGCAAAAGCAACCGGAAATGCATTGTCGATTAAGCTCGAAATAAAGTCTGCGAAAACACGGATGATAAATACGAAAATTAGTATTCCGCGAGTACGAGCTAGAAGATGCGACTTTTTCGAAGTTCGCGCGAAAAATCGACGGACGTCACGTTCCCATCTTTTGACTATACAGCTTCGTTCCAACAGGCGGCGAGAGAAAAACGTTCGCAACGACAAAATCATTTTCATTTTCGCTTCAACGAAGGCATTTCAATCATCGAGTCATCTTTAGCTCGCTTTTCTTTTTCCTATATCGTCTCTTTCGGCAACGCGAAAATTTCATTCCGCTCATTTAGCGATGACGAAATTTCCAGTCACGCGCCGCGTTCTTTCCTTTTTCTCGCTTTTGAATCGAGTTGTTCAAAAAGTGAGATGGGGCATTGAACATACGAGTATACGTCTCTCGACACCGTATATCTCGTTCGTAACACTATCACTATCTACTTCCCTTCCTACAAACGCGCATACGAGTTTTAATTTAATAAGAACACGCATTCCGCAAACTGTTGATTTTCGTACGTGCGAAAACTTGCGCGCACAGAAAATAACGCCCTTTCCTTACGCGACACACGTCTACAGAAGTCAACTTTTTAATTCGTTTCCGTCGCAATATCTTGAACTTACGTCGAATGAGTAATTCCTTTCTTCTGACAACAGCTCTTAGTGTTTGGCAAGGGTGGTGGCTTCGTATTCCCAGTGATCTTCGTCGTACCGGACGGTAGAGTGACCGCGCGAACAGCGTAAGAGGGTAGACTAGAACCGTGTCCGTTGCGAGCGCTCACCGTGATTTCGTACATCGTGTAAGGTGTAAGTTGACGGATGGCTACCCAGCGCTCGGTGGTTGGAACCTGGAAACATTTCCGAGTCTTCTTATACGAAACTTTTCCAAGTATCGGTAGCAAACTCTAGCTACTCACCTTGACTTGAACGCTGTGCGGGGTGACTATAGTCCAACTGCTATTTTGCTCGTCGCCTTTCTTACCGCTTCTTGGAGCGTTATCGAATGATTTTAGCATGGTCACGTTGACGGCGTATTCGCTTATGGAGGCCGAATTCTGCATCGGCTTATCCCAGGTAACGTTGAGGATATTTTCGGAAACCACTTCGGCTTGAACTCCAACTGGTTGACTGGGTAACAATTCTGTGAACAAAAAAATAATAAAGAAGTTCATTATTTCAGCGGAGACTAACGAAACTACCGCTTTCAATGACCGGGGAAAATGATTACGATCACCCAATGAATCATGTCAACTCTAAATCGACTCGCGATATTGACCAGAAGTTGACGTCAAATTTCAAGTCTATTCATTTTCGGCCAATGTTGGCCGCAAATTGACTCAACACAACAGGAAGTCGACTCAAAGTTGACGTCAATTTTAAATCGATTTAGTTCTGCCTAATGTCGACCAAAAATTGACCCCCAACATGACTGGGAGTAGACTACCTACCAATTTAATTCGTAATTTTGAACCAAAGTCGACTCACAATTGACTCGCTCAACGTCCATTCAGAATGAACCCAAAATTTTTAGAAATTGTCTCCAAATTGACTTCCAAATGTCGACTCAAAATTGACGTCGATTTTAAATAGATTTAGTTTTGCCCAACGTCGACCAACAATTGACTCAACACGGTAGGAAGTTGACTAAAATTTGACGTCAATTTCAAATCAATTTGGTTTTGCCTAATGTCGACCAAAAATTGACTCAACATGACTGGAAGTAGACAACAAATTAATCCGTAATTTTGACCCGAAGTCGACTCAAAATTGACTCGCTCAACGTCCATTCAGAATTAACCCAAAATTTCTAGAAGTTGTCTCCAAATCGACTCGCAATTTCAATCAAATGTCGACTCAAAATTGACGTCAATTTTAAACAGATTCAGTTTTGCCCAACGTCAACCAACAATCGACCGAACATGACAGGAATTCGACCACAAATCAATCCAAAATTTTCACTAAAAATTGACTGGAAATTGACTCGCCTAACATCAACTGCAAATTGACCCAAAATGACTACTTAGCAGTCGACTCCAAATTCACTCGCAATTTTGACCGAAAGTTGATTAAAAATTGACGTCAAATTTAAGTCAATTTAATTTTACCCACTCACAACTGCAAATTGACCCAATAAGGCTGGAAGTTGACTGCAAATCAACTGCTCCCTTTTACCGCTCATTGTCAACTATGATCAAAAGTCAACTCAAAATTGACGTCAATTTCAAGTCAATTTAGTTTTACCCAATGTGGACTGCAAATTAACCCAATATGGCTGGAATTTGACTGCAAATCGACCGCTCCCTTTTACCATTGACTCATTGTCAACTTCAATCAAAAGTTGACTCAAAATTGATTCGCAATTTTAACCAGAAGTCGATTCAAAATTGATGTCAATATCGAATCAATTTAGTTTTACCCAACGTCAATGGCAAATTGACCCAGTATGGCTGGAAGTTGACTGCTAATCAACTGCTCCCCTTTACTATTGACTCATTATCAACTTTGATCAAAAGTTGACTCAAAATTGAGTCGCAATTTCAACCAGAAGTTGACTCTAATTTCAAGTCAATTGAGTTTTACCCAATATGAACCGCAAATTGACCCTGTATGGCTGGAAAATGACTGCTAATCAACAGCTCCCTTTTACCATTGACTCATTATCAACTTTGAGTCGCATTTCTAACCAGAAGTTCACTCAAAATTGTTGTCATTCTAAGTCAATTTAGTTTTACCCAATGTGAACCGCAAATTGACCCAATATGGCTGGAAGTTGACTGCTAATCAACTGCTCCCTTTTACTAGTGACTCATTATCAACTTTGATCAAAAGTTGACTCAAAATTGATTCGTAATTTTAACCAGAAGTCGACTCAAAATTGATGTCAATATTGAATCAATTTAGTTTTACCCAATGTCAACCGCAAATTGACCCAATATGGCTGGAAGTTGACTACTAATCAACTGCTCCCTTTTACTATTGACTCATTATCAACTTTGGTCAAAAGTTGACTCAAAATTGATTCGCAATTTTAACCAGAAGTCGACTCAAAATTGACGTCAATTTCAAGTCAATTTAGTTTCACCCAATGTCAACCGCAAATTGACCCAACATGACTGGAAGGTGACTCTACATCAATCGCTTCTTCTTACCATCGACTTATTGTCAACTTCAAAATTGAGTTGACCCTCAGTATTATAGATTCATATCGACTGAACATCGACATCAGTTTTAGATCGATTATACGTCATTCATCAGCCAAAGGACTTGCAATTGATATCAAAATTTTGTAGATTTTGAGGGTACATTTTATACGGTTTTAGAATCGAGGTCGAAAATGAGTCAACAAAGGAAGTTGACGAGTGCACGTCCACAGAGAATTATTCAGGAAGGGAAGGAAGGGGGAACAAGACGAAAACCTCCTGGCCCAAGCGGAAAGCGAACTTGCGACCCCTCTCCTTCATGACAAGAGCGCGATAACCACTACCCCATACGGTATTAAGAAATCTAAGAGAAGCCCAAATCGACTTGAAATCTATCCAACAGAGAAGTCGATCCAAATCGATAGAAAAAGTTGTTGAAATCAACTCAAAATTGACTTCAAATCGACCTTGATTTGAGTTCGATGTACGTCGAAGAGCGTAAATTATCAGAGAACGACACGAAAGCGATCCAACTAAGCATTCAATTGTAAGTAAATGGAAAATTTAAAGAGGGATCGAAACCGACCACATCGACGTGGTAAATACCTAAGCCGAAAAGAAGTTGATCATATTGAGCCAATATCAACGTCGACGGGAGATCGATTTCAACTCGACCAAGACAATTTGTGGAAGCTTTGACGTAACACAAACGAACAAAATACCGGTGCAAATCAGCACAAGGGAAAATTGGCTGCATCCTTCTAATTTATAATGGGTTCCATATTACGTAACTACACGCTTATGTTGTTCACTCGTAGGTCCTTGGCGAGAATTCGTTCAATTTTCCAAGTCCCTCGGTTAGGTCAGCCAACTCGCTTTCCTCGTATAGCTCGTGATTCAAACTATTTGCAAGTTCCTCATTTAGTTAGGTTGGCCAACTCCTCTATCTGCTTTCAAGTCGAAATTATTATTATTATTATTATTATTATTATTAGAGTGCCTTCCAACAGCCGATCGGCCAATGACAGGAGGGCACTATAAACCAAAAAAAAAAACAAAATCAAAAACAAAATATGTAGGAAAAAAAAAAAAAAAAAATAGGTGAATAATGAACAAAAATAAGGTATGGGCAAGCATTATCAATTTGTTTCCAACTTCACGAGGACTGTCGTCACCTTGCTACCTAACATTTTTCTACTGTCAAAAAATATATCAATTGTGCGGTCCTCTTTAACAACATGGTTCAAGAGAGACAGGGCAAGAAGCAGTGGAGCAGAAGCAAACTGCTGTGTTCTGTGCCGAGGAATCTGAAAGATATCCCTACACCTACTCGTTCTGGATGGAGCGAGGAAATTTATCTTACTTAGTAAGAACGACGATTCAGTTTTTCCACACAGGATATCCCTCACTATCATTATTAAACTAATCTCCCTTCTCACTTTTAGAGTAGTTAACTCGTAGCCCAGCACCAACTCCGAATAAGTAATTGAGGTATCGTAATATCCAAAATTTCTAAAATAGAGATATCTTGTGAACATTTTTTGAATACGTTCAATTTTTTTCAACTTCCCCTTACCTACTGGACCCCATATCACACTTGCACTATCCAGATGCGATCGTACAAGCACCAGATACAGCAAGCGGAGAACAGACATGTTGACAAAAGATTTGGTCTGTCTCATAATGACACCCAAATTGCGTTTTGCTATCTCTATATACTCGTACTTTGTGGTTTATGTATGGCTCTAACTAGATGAAGATCATTCGAAAGCGAACATTTTTGACATCCCGACCGCAACATAGAATCAGCTAATATTGATTTTTACATTTCTCCGCGATGTTACATCTCAGAATCTCGGACTTCGTTTTCATCACTTTCGAGAGTCATTTGTTAAAAAACTTATGAACTTATCTCGACATCCTCTCTGCGATATGAAGAGCTTTTTATAATATACTCAGGTATTGAATTACAGTAACTAGTGAATTCTTTGGATTCCTAGCAGAAGTCTAAAAGGTACTAAAATTCTCGATAATTTAATTAAATCCGGACTTCGAAAGATAAGAAAATAAACAAGACTTTGACAAATGATGATCCTGTCTGTCAAAACAATTATTATCAGAAAGAAAACAAGGAGAAGCACCTTATTATAGTTTCAAGACGTAGCGCACGAAAAACCTACACCGAAATGTTTGAAACGAGAAAATTAATTAAAATCTTTTTACACAGAGAAAACTGCTGATAAGCCGATGAAAATGAAAAAAAAACGTCGAGAGAAACTAAATTTTGTGCATTTCAGAAGATCGTGAGATTTTGATTAGTTTTTCCAAAGTCTTGACGAAAAAAAGGAAGAAATAAAAATATAATACTATAATAATTATTATAAAGAGAATGTGAAATTGGAGTGAACATATTATGATAAACGTGATTAAATTCTAGGACAGTGATCTTCAACACGTGGCTCGCGAGAACATTTCGAAACTTGAAATCTCATTAGTACAGTCGATAAAAACATCGGTCATCACATTGGGGAGTTGTCAGAAATGTCTCAGGTTTGGTGTCTAAAATAACATACTAGAAGTCGAGCCCGAGTGACTCGCGGAGCTGTATTTTACGTCAATATCGCGAGTTATGTTGGCTCTATTCCCCCCCCCCTCCCATGACGGAATTTTGAACCGCGACTAATGGCACAATTTTGTTCACATTTTCTTCAATTTCGATCGACAAATTTTAAATTTTGTTCACTCGTCGTTTCCTTGCTACAGCCATTTCAAATTTGGGGGGCTGGGGAAATGCAGCCCCCCATCTTCGAATTTTGGGTTCAAATCCATGTGATAATTTTGTTCATATTTTGTTCAATTTTGTTCAACAAATTTTAAATTTTGTTCACTCGTCGTTTCCTTGCTACAGCCATTTCAAATTTGGGGGCTGGGGAAATTCAGCCCCCCATCTTCGAATTTTGGGTTCAAATCCATGTGATAATTTTGTTCATATTTTGTTCAATTTTGTTCAACAAATTTTAAATTTTGTTCACTTATCGTTTCCCCGCAACAGCCATTTCAAATTTGGGGGGCTGAGGAAATGCAACCCCTCCTCTTCGGATTTTGGGTTCAAATCCATTTGATAATTTTGTTCACATTTTGTTCAATTTTTTTCAACAAATTTTAAATTTTCTTCACTCGTCCTTTTCCCGCTACATCAATTTCAAATTTGGGGGCCCAAGGAGAAGTATACAGGGTGGACCAAAAAGATGTTACCAGTTGAATGGGTCTTTGCCCTAAATCTGTCGTAGCGCAAAAACGCAAAACATTAGACGTATAGTTTAAATGTACGAATTTTGTATCTCAATTTTATTTCTAATTTGAGCCACATCCGAAATTTCTACAACTTTTCTAAGCCGAGTTATGGACCAAAATGTGCCGAAAATTTACCAAATCGCCAAGGTTCCCAAAATAGGGTTTGAAAATTAATTAATTTACAGTATTGAGCTGAATTTCGAAAATTTTAATAATCAAATTATTGTTTCTTAGGTGAATTTGGACGGGGAAAACGAGGAAAATGGTAACAAAATCCTAAGAAGCAGCAAAATGGGTTAATAGGCCCAAAAAGGGTCAAAATTTCCTCAAGTTGGGAAATCGTTCAAACTTCTAAATTATCATTCGATTACTAAGTGGAATTTCGCGCTGAGTCCGAAAAAAATGTTTAAAAAATTCTTCGAAGCACCCACATGGGTTAATGGACCCAAAAGAGGTTAAAATTTCCCCAAATTGGAAAATTGTTCAAACTTTCAAATTTTAATTCGATTTTCAAGTGGAATTTTGCGCTGAGTCCGAAAAAAATGCTTAAACAGTTCTTCAAAGCACCAGAAAGTGCAAAAATTTTCCCAAATTGGAAAATCGTTCAATCTCTCAAATTGTAATTTGATTTTCAAGTGGCATTTTGCGCTGAGTCCGAAAAAAATGCTTAAAAAATTCCTCGAAGTACCAAAATGGGATGATGGGCTCAAAGAGAATCAAAATCTCTCCAAGATGAAAAATTGCGTAATCTTCAAGAGTTGTTTTCAATTCTGAAATAAAATTCAGCGCCGTGTCCGAGAATAATACTGAAATGACCCTAGATGATCTCCAAAATGAAAAATCAAAAATTTTTCTCATTCTACAGTAAAATATTGTTGATTCAGGGATGGAAGTAATGTTGACAAGTTCGTCTGCGTCGTTGAGCGCTCGCGGAGTGAGAGATCGACTAATTGCGGAAATTCTCTTCATTTGGAGATTGGAGGGAGACGACAAATTCATCTTCCGTTGAAGGTCCGCAGTGAGAGATCGACAAGGGCTCTGCGTATGATCAAAGCGGGAAAAAGTGCGAAAACTCTCGTTCTTTCAGGCAAAGAACGCAAAGTTGTTCTTCTGTTGCAGGCTTGCGATGAGAGATCAACTGACGCCTCACCTATGAACGAAGCGGGCCAAAGTGCTAAAACTCCTTGATTCAGGCAATGGGAGGATACCGCAAATTCGGTCTTGCTCGTGATGAGCGATCAGCTACAGCTCGGTCTTTGATTGAGGCAGGCGAACGCCCGGGAGGAGGGTGCTTCCGCAAAAACTCCTGTTGTTTTGGGCGAAGGAGAGGATGATACCGGCGACTTCGTTTTCCATTACATGCTCGCGGTAAAAGATCGACTGAGGCCCCGTGTTCGATAGTGGCAGGTGGATGCGAGAAAATTCTCGTACGTGATTCCGTGAAGCTCGTCTTTCGTTATGAGCTCGCGGTGAGAGATTGAATAGGCCTCGTAATAGGACAGGCAAATTCACAAAAAATCTCGTAGTTGACGCAAAGGTGGTAAGGTTACTCTGAAGTCTGTCTTCGGTCATGAGCTCGCGGTGGGAGATCGGGTTAGAGGCGGGTGAATCTGTAAAATTTTGCGTGAAGACACGTGAAGGATCAAACACAGGGCCTTGATTGTTCTCTCACGGGAAGCTTAACGAACGACGGTCTCGGGATACCCTTTTCTGCACTGGCTGACAAAACGAGAATTTTCTTGAATTCACCTGCTTAGATAAAACGGGGCTGTTACAGTTCTCTCCTTGCGAGGTCACACTGGGACGCGATCTTCGCGGTATGTTTTTCTCCATTGCCTGAAACAACGAGAAGTTTCTCGTACTCACCCAATTAGATCGAACACAGGCCTCCAACTGGTCTCTCACCGCGAGCTCATGACGAAAGATGAGCTTCAAGGTATCATTCCCTCATTCGCGTGAAACCGGGAAGATTTCCGCGGATTCCCTTGCCTGTATCAAACACGGGGGCATGACAGATCTCTTACCGAGAGCTCTTGACGAAAAATGAGCGTCGAACTTTATCATCCCCTCCTTCGCGTGGGGTGAACAAAATCCAAAATTTCCTGAACAAAATTGAACAAAATGTGAACAAAATTATCACATGGGTTTGAACCCAAAATTCGAAGATGGGGGCTGCATTTCCCCAGCCCCCCAAATTGAAATGGATATAGCGGGGAAACGACGAGTGAACAAAATTTAAAATTTGTTGAACAAAATGTGAACAAAATTATCACATGGATTTGAACTTAAAATTCGAAGATGGGGAGGGGCTGCATTTCCCCCCCCCCCCCAAATTTGAAAAGTCTGTAGCGGGGAAACGACGAGTGAACAAAATTTAAAATTTGTTGGACAAAATTGAACAAAATGTGAACAAAATTATGGCGTTAGTCGCGGCTCAAAATTCCGTCATGGGGGGTTGGGGAAATGGAGCTAGTTATGTTAGACCTAGAGAAAAACTTTCCACACAACTCGTGAATTTCTTATAAGCCAAACTACTTCACTTTTAGCCTAGAAAGTTCATTTAAGTAGTCAAATATCACGTTTTTCGCAAATTTTTAAAGTTATAATTGCCTGATACATAAAAAACGCGATCAACGTCCATTCTTTTTGCAGGATAACATATGTAAACATACTTTCTTTTTTTTTTTTTGAGGGTACCTCAGTTCACAGGTGCATGATGGGGGCAATGTATTCCCGGCTGGACTGGCTACATGTAGTATTTACAACTTGAATTATGAATAAATTGACCTATTCGCATATAAAGCGATCTGTAGTGGCGCTGTTGTCGATGTCGAGAAGGTGATCATGGCGTTTTTCACCATAAGACAGCATGTTAATAAAATCGACTATACCTTCTCAAAATATTATTTTTTCTGAAAAATGTATGGAACGAAAATTGCAGTCCTCTTAATTTCCTGTCGAGTGAATATAATTTCATATATCTCGGATGAATTTTTCAAGATCATCACCTTTTCGCAAGCTTCCGCAAATGACCGTCACAGAAAATGTAGATAGCGCCTTCTTTGATTTTATTCGCGAATAGGGTGTCGATATCCAGTGACGTTCTGTTGTATGTCCCTCCTTTCCGTGACCGACCTGTCCAACTGAAAGAGTTCGTTGTTGGCAGGAGCGCAGTTGTCCGAACCCAGTTGGCCCACCGATTTACTGAGGTCTTATAGCTTTGGAGGGGTCTTCATTGTTCTCACGACTCCTGTACATCGTCTGAGTCTGCACCATCAACTGCCATGTAATCGTCTGAGTCGGGAGGAGAGTCATTGTCATTATCCTCGTACAGTAGAATGGAGTCTATTTTCCGTGATCCACTTTGTACTCTTTAGCGTCGAGGCGAGACAGACCCATACATCCACTGCACAAACATACTTCATTTGGCTCCATATCAAAAAGTCTTTATCATAAGAAATTTTACTAGGAACATTTTTTGTGTGGAAAGTTTTACTCCAGCCCAGATAGAACTCGAGATATTAATGAAAAATTGATTTTCAGGGAACAAAATGTGCCACAGTGGTGCGAGTCATGCAGTGAAGGGTATCGACTATTAGCAAGGATAGAAAAAGTTACGATTAGACCTACATACAAAGAGAAATTACGAGATACACAAAATAATTCTACAAATATCTGTTAATACTTAGAGCTAATTTTTCTTCCTCCTTCACTGTTGATTTATACTCGTAATTTGTGATCTCAATTTATTGTGAGCACATTTTTATTTCCCAACCTGGAGATTGATTTCCTCCAAACTCGTAGACAAGTGGTAGATCTGCGAAGAGTTGACAAGTGACTGAAGACGAGAAGAATTCAAGAGTGTCAGTCGTTTGAGGTCGTATTCGAGTAAATCATGAAATAGAAACTATCGCGGTTCATGAGAACGCTCTAGATGATCCTTGGAAAAACATTAAAAAGACGATGAATGGTATTTTCCAATTTGGCAAAGTTTTTCAGAGGAAGCAATTCAAAAAATTACCCATCTAGTAAGATTCTTTTATATTTACTCCTGTACGCCACTCGATGATCTTCAAACAGCACTCGCTGAGCGTTGCCTACATTCCGTTATTATATTTAATGAAAAACTTGAACTTGAGGCTGATCATGTTTTTATTGCGCCCGCACTCGAATACGTACGAGAGAATAGAGGGTATTTTCTTTGAGGATCCATATTTATAAAGTAATTCCGGTTATACTCTTCTCGCGTTCGAAGTGATACACAGCTTCAGAATAAAAAAAAGTGAATTCTCGCGCGTCGTCAAAGAAAGTAGTAGTGTAGAAATGAATTTTCTAGTGGAAAATGTCTGCCTTTGATATTTGCACTCTTATCGAGTTCTGCATGAAAAAGGCTGTAAATATCATTGAAATTTTCATCTTTTGTTTCACGCGCGAATTTCAGCATGAGGAAGAGAAGTTTTCGAAAAGAAGAACGCGCGAATGCGGAAATCTTTTTAGCATGCGACCGACGCCGTCCCTTCCTCTTTCATTTTTCGGGAGCGTAGATATTTTCAGGCTGGAGAAAGTTGGGTTGGTTTTGAAGAGTCCTAGTCCCTATCGTTGGTTTGTCAAAGGCGAAAAGACGAAATAATTTAGTCGTATGAAAGGCGTTTTCGAGTTTTTTTTTTTTTTTTTTTCTATTTGTACTGCCGGCCTCTCGTGTATTTTACATTTCTTTATTTTATTATCATTTATTTATTCGTTTATTTTTTGGAAAGAATTCCTGACGTTGAAAATATTATTCCTTCTTGCTGGGTAAATTATTTGAGCTTTCTTTTTTAAATTGATTTGAGGCCCTTTCATATTTCTCCTTGCGTAAGTTTAAAAATTTCTTAATGATATGAAAGTAAATATTTTTTTTTTGGAAGGACTGAACGGAGAATCAGAATTGATAGTACGGGTGCAATTTTATTAGCGGTTGATTCTGACTCTGACATTTCGATTATTTTTGGTCGGTATTACACGAAAAACCCACAGTGATTTCGAATTCAGTCTCAGTCAAATGATGTGTCCATGTGGGGTCGATAGGACGTAATACTAGAGTCAATATGGTTCATCAGGAAAAGGCTGGAAAAATTATCGATCATTGTATCTCCTGCAATACCAATGGGGAAACCACAGTTTCCACTAATTTCAAGCCCGGATTTAGAACTTTGCCGCCTAAACGCACCAACTGATATACCGGTCCGTTTTTGCAACGTTTTTCCACCATCGACCTTTTTTTTTCTTTGTTTTTGCTCTTTTTGCTTTTTTGCCGCCCTACGCAACTGCGTACTCTACGTACATGTAAATCTGGGGTCACTTCTTCTTTTTGTCTGAACAAAGTTGACATTTTTGAATATCCTGAAAGTCTCCTTCCTCTACGTAATAATCAACATTTTTCTGGAGATCGGGCTCTAATTTTTGCGAGTCCCTACTAGGCTACAAGACATTTAAACCAAAAATATCCCTGACGACGTCACACTCTACTGCTTGTTCTCTCGTCATAATGAAAGATTTCAAGAGATATTCGGTCCTGATGATGTCATACCCACAAACATTAAATTTTCTCATATCCTTCTTCTATCGCTTTCTATTGAAGACACGCCCTTCTTCGAATAGTATTTTTTCTTGATTGACCAAGCTTGAATCTAGTTTATCCCAAAGGCGAAATTTAGCTTAAGACACCACAGTTATAGCCTAACTTGAAGGTGTGAAGCTCAACCTTCCTGTGAGCCCACCTCCATAGAGGTCGATGACTTCAAATTTTTTTCGAGTCCTTCCTGTAGAAAGGATAAAATCTTTATATTCGCTCACGTCTCTAAACTAGGTCAAGGCCATTGATGACGTCGGACGCGGACGTTTTCTCGCTCAAAGTTAGGTGAACATAAGGAATCCTAACCTATAGAATACTCATCTGGGCCTAGCTTATAATTATCCTAAGACTACATTCCAGCCTCAGATTCAATAATATTAGAGCCCAGTTTATAGTTTGAAATTTTTTCACCTCCAAAGAGGCTCAGAGATCAATATTTTTGTAATTTTGTCCTTTTCCAAAATTCATAGCTCAAACTTTTTCCAAGTCTCATCATTGGAGGATCGAAGATTGAAATTTTTCCAAGTCCCTAACATAGGTCAATGCCATCGATGAGGTCACAAAGGTCGAACGCAAAAGTTTTTGTGGGAAACCAACCTAACCAAACATCTATCGGGACTCCCGCTTGAAAAATTTCGACTTTCTCGATATGTAAATACGAGCGGGGTAGAGAAAGGAAAAAATTTCGAGTTCCACTGGAGGACTTCAAAAATTTTAGATTCGTCGAAGAAAGTGTGGTTCTGAAGTGGGTGGTTCTCCGACCTAGTTGAAGATATCTCGAAAAAATGTCGATTTCCAAACTGAGTATAATAAGAGGGAAGACTTGGAAAAATTTAGGTGCATGTCAGTGAATACCTCCCTTTCCGAATTCCGACCCCCGCTCAATCATTTGTTCTGAGTTTGTTTTGGTTTGTTTAGCTCTTATTTTCACTCGCTCCGACTTCTCTCCCCATAAGCCTCCGTAGGGAGATGGTAGTAACACGAGCTTCCCGTTAACAAATATTTTCCTCAGAAAAGGTTTCAATTGTTGGTTCTACACTTTGGCTAGTTTTTGTTATTTCCAGACTCCTTTCTTAACAATCTTCAAGACCGCCAAATTTTGCCTCCAAAATAGAGCCAATGGTCATTCGACGATGGCTTAAAGCCTCGACTCAAATCAGAGTCGACAATTGTATGGAAGAGTTGGGTAATAAGGAATACTGAACAACACGGGCACCGTAGCAAGTAACCGGAAGAGGATTGTCTGTATTTGGGAGAACCGTGTAAACTGTTCAAGGAAGGTGCTTTAGCCGCGAGGACTGCGGATCCCCATGAACCATCATGACTCCAGATCGACTCCTCATTTTGACCTAAAGTCGACTAAGAACAACGTCGGTACAGAACCAACTTAATTCCGCCCGATGTAGACCGCAAATCAGCCCAAAATGACTGGAAGCCGACACAAAATCCACCGCTCCTAAAATTGAGTGATATCTACGCAAAGTCGTCTGTCTTGGGGCAATTATACGACATAGACTTGCAATTGACATCAACATTGCTTTGATTTCAAGTGCACAATCTGATAGAGTTTTGGAATCAAGGTCAAACATGAGTCAACTTCCAGTATAAGACTTGAATGCCGACTGAAAATTGGCGTCGGAATTGCGTCGACTCAACCATAGCCGCACTAGTCAGGCAGGACGTAACCGAATTGAGTCCCGGGAGCGGGGGTACCTATTTTTGATAGCCGAATTGAGTCCCAAAGGGAGAAAAGACGGTAAAATAATATCCGGATTGAGTCCCATAGTGTCGGGGGTAGAAAAAGGTAGAGTCCGAATTGAGTCCCAAAGTGTCAACGGTACTAAGTCTGAGAAGATGGGTGAATTTGTTCATTTTCCTTCGTCCAGTGCTGTAGGCAACTTGATCCCAGCTTTTTACAGTTCATGGATTTAAGTTCAACGCTTATGTTCCTCTAGTATTTTGTCTTCTGACGAATAAGACGATTGAAGCCTACAAAACAGTCGTTCGACATATTGTAAATGAAATAATTGATCTTGCCTTGGAGTTTGAAGCCTCGGAATTGTTCTGTTCCTTCTATACGCTGCACACCCCAATATTTTTATTCTCATAGATACTCTTCTTGAGGTCCAATGCGACATTTATGTCAAAATCATCGACATGTTGAAGGAACGTTTAGGCAGAAGGGAAATGAGAATCATTCGTGAACTCGGGTTTCAATTCGGATATCATTAAAGGAATACGTTCCTCAAGGTTACGGCTATCCATAATAAACGCGAGAAACGAATACTCCGAAGAGAGAGTAAACAGTGCAAACCGCAGAAAGATACAAGTCGACGAGCGCTTCCGGTTCATAAACCATCTTCAAGCCTGAAATGAAAGCAACTGACGAACAGAAAATAAGAGCGAGGTATTAAGATTGTTCAAACGAGAAATCGCGGTGTGCATCCTTTTTCTGAAATTTCGGAAGCAACGCGCTTCATTTTCCTCTCATATTTGGTTTCTTCGTCGGTGTGCATTTGAAGCCTAAGTTCGTAAAATTCCGGTTTTATTCCGATTGTACGATTACGACTAAGAAACTGGAAAATTTTATGAGGGAGAGGTGGATAAGAACAGCGTTGCGAAGACGTATGGTAAATTTATTATTACGACTAGATTAAACCTTATGGTCCATTCGAGACTCTCCGGTATGCTCCTCCCCCTTGAGTTTGATTACTTTATGCGGGACGTCAATTTAAAGTGTCGGAAGTTTGAGGTGAACTTGAAGGAGAAGAAGAATAAGAAGTTGGCCTCCCTAGTGAAGGTTAATGATGAGGTGGTTGACGATGGGGTGAGTGACGGTGTTGTCGTTCATAAATTCCCCCCCCCCCCCCCTCATAAATAATAGTCCAGTAGTGTTTAATAGTGACGAAACTGCCCTTCTTGAGAAAGGTTTGAAATTCAGTTTACCTCCCCTCAAGAAGGATGAAACCTTGGCGAATGTTGTTGCGGATCTTGCGGTTAAAATTGGTCCTGGTCTTAATACCCAGAAAGTTTGTGGCGAATTAATCCGTAATAACCCACTCCCTCGCATGAGTAATAAATTGGGAGGAGTGATTCAAGGTTTCAAGAGGAAGATGAAAGAGGGAGATTGAATCGTCACTAAGGCTGACAAGGGCAATGCTGTTGCGGTGATGGAGAAGTCGGCCTATTCTTCTAAGGTCCATGAAGTCCTCCAGCAGTGTGGTGCTAAAGAGAGTGAGGATTTAATTTTTCCTAAGCACGTTAAAGAAGCTAGGAGTGTCATCAACACGAGTGAGGCTATTATCAACACTGCTGCTTTGAAAAAAGCCCTCCTTGTTCCTAACCCCACACCATCCCTCCTTTACGGGCTGCCCAAAGTGCATAGGAACAATATCTTTCTACACATATAACAAGGCTCCTATCTGCTGATCGCTTCAGATTGAAATTCAATTGAATTTAAATGAATGACAATATGGATAGAAACTGGGGAATGATATCTTTCTACACATATAACAAGGCTCCCATTCTGCTGATCGTTTTAGGCTGAATATCAATTGAATTCAAATGGATGATAATGTCGACAGAAATTGGAGAATGGTATCTCTCTACACATATAACAAGGCTCCTATTCTGCTGATCTTTTTAGGCTGAATTTCAATTGAATTCAAATGGATGATAATGTCGACGGAAATTAGAGAATGGTATCTCTCTACACATATAACAAGGGTCCTATTCTGCTGATCGTTTTAGGCTGAATTTCAATTGAATTCAAATGAATGATAATGTCGACGGAAATTGGAGAATGGTATCTCTCTACACATAAAACAAGGCTCCTATTCTGCCGATCGTTTTAGGCTGAATTTCAATTGAATTCAAATGCATGATAATGTCGACGGAAATTGGAGAATGGTATCTCTCTACACATATAACAAGGCTCCTATTCTTCTGATCGTTTAAGGCTGAATTTCAATTGAATTTAAATGGATGATAATATGGACAGAAACTACCCCGATGCGATCCGTTGTTTCTTTCGTCTCCTCCCCCACCTACCTCCTTGCCAAATCCCTGGACCGTTGGTTCAAAAATCACATGATTTTGAATCTCCTCATTCGGTCTTGAATTCGGAGGGTGTAAGTCTTCCCCCGGAACGACCATCTGCTCTTTTGATGTTGTTGGTTTGTTCCCGAATATTCCTAAGGCTGCTACTATCCAGTGTATGGGTGAACTA
Organism: Aspidiotus rigidus; assembly: GCA_035079385.1. Classification (NCBI taxonomy): domain Eukaryota; kingdom Metazoa; phylum Arthropoda; class Insecta; order Hemiptera; family Diaspididae; genus Aspidiotus; species Aspidiotus rigidus. The sequence continues at coordinate 557,277 of JAVHKY010000023.1, forward strand.
CTCGTCAAAGCCTATATTTCTCACAATGAGCTTCAAGAATTTTTCGATTTTCTGAATATTGGCTGGTCCCCCAACTACTGTAAATTTGAAGGAAAATTTTTCGAGTTTCCTGATGAAGTAGGGATCCCTATTGGATCACCTTTAGGCTCTCTAATCTCCGAAATTTTCATGTCTAAGTTTGAACTTGAACTTTTTCCTCGAACCAGGTGTTACGTAATCATATTAACTATTAGCACAGGTACGTTGATGACATTCTATGCACCTGGACTGGTCCCCCAGATCTCCTTGGTGAGTTTCTGAGGTTTCTCAATTCCTGGTACTCTTCCATCAAATTTACGTTGGAAATAGGGGTATTTTCCATCAACTTTTTGGATTTATCGATCTCTATAATAGACGGTATCCATAAGTTTGGAATTTACAGGAAAGATACTACGACCGATGTTTTAGTCCACGGTGGTTCGTTCGGTCCTGTTGCTCATAAGATGGCTGCTTTTTACAGCCTAGTTCACAGACTGACTCGTATTCTTTTGAGTCAGTCTGCCTTCAAGAAAGAGTTACTCACAATAAAACACCTGGCCAGAGTGAATGGGGTCAATGTCGATGTTGACGTGATGGTTCGGAGGAAAGTTACGAGGAATCTTCTTGATTCCACCACCTCCCTCCCCCGAGATACGACACGTGATCGCCGTTTGCGTTGAATCAGTCTCCCTTTCTTGGGGAAGTTCTCCATCGAATTGGGTCGGGCTCTCCGCCCGTTTGGCTTCTGACCCGCGTTTTACAACCCTACCACAGTCAAGAGGTTGTTTGTGAGACCGGAGGACCCCATATCTGTTGATGAGAGGAGTGGTGTTTACAAGTTGGAATGTGGGGATTGTGGAGGCTTTTATATTGGTGAGACCAGCCGCCAAATGAAAGTTAGAGTAGCTGAGCACCTGAAGTCTTGGAAGAAGGGACACTTAGGGGAGTCAGCTTTTGCTGATAACTTGATAAACAGTGGCCACAGCTTCCGCGAGGGATCCGAAAAGCTCCTCCATAAGGAGAATTCCGATCGTAAGCGCATCGCCCTCGAGCATATAGAGATAATGCGTCATCTCATCACCGGCGGTATCACTGTACTCAACTCGTACATTTCGGAAAATGGCCTGATTGAACTGGTTTATGATTCACACCGCGATTTCTCGTTTGGACAATCTTAATACCTTGCTTTTCTTTTCTGTTCGTCTGTTGCTTTCATTTCAGGCTTGAAGATGGTTTATTTCCCGAAAGCGCTCGTCGTCTTGTATTTTTCTGCGATTACTCCCTTCGGAGTATTCGTTTTTCGCGTTTATTCGGATATCATTCCACCACCCCCTCAATAACTCGGGACTCAATTCGGCCAAGAACAATAGTTTGTGACTCAATTCGGCATCGCCCGTCAGGCATGGTATTGGGTGGGATTCTCGATAGCCCTTATTTGATCTCGCGCGTCATAGCAAGACACAAATACACATAATAGTAGGAATAGGGGTCCTTGGGAACTGTTCTGGAAATCGACTAGAATTGTCCAAAAACGCCCAAAATAGACCACAAAACGACTAAAAACAACCAGAATCGACCAAAACAACCAGAACTGGATATACATTAGACGCATTTTGTCGATTTTCTTTGATTCCAGTCCATTTTTGGAACAGTTACCAAAGGGCCCTATTACTACATATGACCCACATTAGGATAGCCGTTCAAGTAAGTAGACATGCATGCTTCATACACCGATTGACTTAGCCCCTTCAATGAACGAGATATGCAATGCTTCAAATACCATATGTCCCCCTCCTATCATATATAGCTCGAGAGTCTAAATTTTTCCAAGTTTTTGGCAGGTCGGTGCACGGCAACTTTTTCCAAGTCCCCTTTCATCATATAAGGTTCAGAGGTCGAAATTTTTCCAAGTCCCTCTCCCAAAAATCGATTCGAAATCGGCTTCAAATCGACGTGACAATTTAGTCGATGCTAAGCCCATATCAGCGTGATATCGACAGTGATGTGATTTCGATTAGGTTATTGACGCAATTTTTATCAAGACTTTGAACGAAGTGAATTCTTGGTTGATAGGATATCTAGGAAATACCAAGGAAGACAGTGCAAAGTGTTCTGCATAGAGTGATAACAAGATTGGAATGGTCTAGACTAAAGCTACTTATGATTACAAGCCATGACGTAAAATGGCAATACCGCGTGGACATGTAAAACATCTTCTGGCGACCCTTATTGACTTTTATTCTCTTCAGTTCTCCAAAAAACTTCCTATTTCTTAGTTAAAGCCGCTAAAACTTTGTCTCCCATAAGAGCCTACGCTACGGTTGTGCAGTTGCCAATTTTACGTCCACGGCTTGTTACTATCCGCGTACTCAGCGGCAAAGAACTCGAAGAAGACGCTGGTCTTGCAGACACTGTCTGGCTTCGGTCAATTGCATCCACAGCTCTCCCCCTCTTCTCCTCACCGTTGAGAAGTGGGCTATCTTCCAAAAATATAAAGTAATAGTTACTAAAAAATCTTACCAATCCCTTGAACAATGCACGCCAATGTCTCCTCTGTGTAGGCGGAGCAAGAAAAATGGGTCTTAATGTTGTCGGTAATCATAGTATATTCCCCTCGGCACACATCCTGGCATATATCTGGTACTTTTTCTTGAACGCAGCACGGTACGTGATTTCTTCCATCTGCGGACGTGATAAATCAATCCATTAACGACGATACCGATAAATTGAAAAAGCGTAAAAAAAAATTAGAGCGACGAACAATGAAGTGGGGTTCGACAATGTAGAGGACCATTAGACCTATGAGAAATATGAGTAGAGATTCCGAGCGTGTAAATGAAAAACGCACTCGTACACTGGCTGCGAGTAATGCGGTTTTCCCAAACCCCCTCACCCACATTCTCTCTCTTTCTCTCTCGCTCTGTCAACGCGTGTGCTGCGCGTTGTAATAAGAATTTACAATACGGAGTACGGCCGCAAAGGGTTACCTATTTCACGAAAATTACCCTATGCTACGGTAGGCCGACATTTTATTCTCGATAACCTTTATTTGAAATTAAAAGCGAATTAACAAATTAATACACACAGTATGGTCTACACTAAAGGTATATTCGCGACGAGTGTATTAATGAATTTACCTGCCATGCACCGTACTATAGAGGGAAAATCGGACTCGCATTGTTCCGGGTCCTGGCCGGTATTCCCTTCGAGTATATTTTGAATAATGCAGAATCCCAGACATTTCGCAGACACATTAAACGCTGTACAGCAATCCGTATAATTATGGTTTAACGGTTCGACGGAGGCGTCCGTTCTTTCCTCGATTCCCACGTTGTCCGAGCCGTAGTGAATGGTGGTGTTGCCTTCTTTTGGTGGTTGTAATTCGCGCGAAAGAACTGCACAATAGAAAGGCAAAATAGTACACGATTAATACGTACAAAATGAGTACAGAGGGCGCACGCGTCACCTCAGTTTATAAATCGAGTTCTAATTCGAAAAGGGTCAATTTTGTAGAAAAGGTAGGCGGCTGTACCGGGGAATCCGGAAGAAGGATTAAAGGAGTAAATTGACTGCAGACCATAATTTCTATCGTCGAAGCGTTCTACCGGCAGTGTGCTAACAACCGAAGAAACAAAGAAAAGATAATAAGCCGGTGTCGACGTCACCCCCCCTCTTTTTTGGAAAGTTTTACGCGGGCCTTTTATTACGTCGAAGCGCGTAATATACCTCCTTCTTACATACAGACTCAAAGGTCGGTATATTATTAATATGTGTACGTGACAGTCGAACGCGAGACCAGGTAGGCGTTCGTTCAATTTAAGAAGCAGGAGCTGAACGGGAATAAAACACGAATGTTATAGAGAGGATATGGGTCCGGTGAAATTTCCAATTTGAAAACGAAAAATCCCGCTACAGGCTAAGACACGTGCGCGGAGAAATTAAATTCTCACATCGTCGAGAAGAATCTAAATTTTGGGCTCGAACATCCGGAGAAAAGAGTAACACATTCATTGTCGCGTATAAAATGAGTCTGTCTTTGCTCCGATCAAATTTCCGAATTTAGAACCTCACAAATTGTACAAATTTTTCTTTCACCTCAAAGCGAGAATTGATACAAACTTTTCTGAAAGAAAGCTAAGATTACTTTTACAGAGTTTCCAAGTTATGTATGTATGAAAAAACTCGTATTCTTCAGGCCTTTATCATAACGCGAGCTGGGAACCTGTTAGGGGGTTCTTCAAATTTCGACTATAATCGATTCTATTTGGGGAAGTCAAATCTTTCCAAGTACTATCGCTCTGTGTTGCCAGGCTTTATTCCCATAATTTTTCCAAGTCCTATTATTCACACGTATAACTCAAAAGTCAAAATTTCTACTTATCACACTCATTCAGGTCATTTTCAAAATTGTTACAGGCTCCACTTGCGGAAAACGTCCCGTGCGGTCCGCTTTTCGTCGTCCTTCCGGCGAATGGGAAAGTCTAACCATCGAGCTTTACTCATCAAGAGCTTCCCAGAGAGGGGGGATAAATTGAGGAAGTTAACAACTACTTGAGGGACTTGAAGGAATTCCAATCATTCCTATACATATCAGGAGGAAGACTAATAAAAATTTCAGTTTTGGAAGGAGAGCAAATGATGATTCCGAATGAAGTAGATGCTCTGGCCTTTTCTTGAGACTTGAGAGCTATACTCATCGAAAGGGCACCTCCCCGAGAAACACAATCGACCGTCGAAATTAGGTCTTTTTATAGGTAGTCACTCACAATTATATCGACCATCAATCGACCAAAAATGAGTAACTAAAACTACTTTATTGTATCGATCTATTTTTTGACCCAAATTAGACGTCGATTCATGGTCAAAGTTTGGTAGCTTGATTTTCTGTATGATTAATCAACTATTTTTCAACGTCTTTCTTCAGTCAAAATAAAAATGTCTATACTTCGACGTCTTTTGTTAGTGAGAATGAAAACTAAGCTCTATTTTGACGTCTTTGTTCAGAGAAAATATAAATTACCATATTTCGACCTCTTTCTTCAGAACAAATGAAACCTGTACTCTATTTACATGGCTTTATTGAAACGATCTGTTTTTCAACCAAATTAGAAATTGATGAACAGTCAAATTTTGGTTGAATAATTTTTGCTCAACTAATCGACTGTATTTTGACGTCTTTTTTTAGTCACAATTAAAATGACCACATTTCAACATCTTTCTCTAGTACAAATAAAATTCCCATTCAGATTCAAAAAAGACGTCCATTCTTCAGTCAATTATTGGTCAAAATAGAATCGATTTTCATTTTGGTTGAAAAGTGACCTCAATTTTTCGGTCAATTATTGGTAAAAAAAAGAAGTCGATTTCCATTCAGATTCAAAAAAGACGTTGATTCTTCAGTCAATTATTGGTCAAAATAGAATTGATTTTCATTTTGGTTGAAAAGTGACCTCAATTTTTTGGTCAATTATAAGTCGAAATAGAATCGATTTTCATTTTGGTTGAAAAGATACGTCAGTTTTTCGGTCAATTATTGGTAAAAAAAGAGTCGATTTCAATTCAGATTCAAAAAAGACGTCGATTCTTCAGTCAATTATTGGTAAAAAAAGAGTCGATTTCAATTCAGATTCAAAAAAGACATCGATTCTTCAGTCAATTATTGGTCAAAATAGAATCGATTTTCATTTTGGTTGAAAAGTGACCTCAATTTTTCGGTCAATTATAAGTCGAAAAATGACGGCTTCCTTAACGAAGTTAAACGAGGAACGCAGGGAACCTGTTTTATGATTCGAATGAGATTTGGTATTGAAAATTCAAGGAAGCCTAGATCATATATAGCTCGACAGTCGAAATTTTTTCAAGTCCCTCTCCTATCATATATAGCTCGAGAGTCGAAATTTTTCCAAGTTCCCCTTCTATCATCTATAGCTCGAGAGACGAAATTTTTCCAAGTCCCTCTCCTATCATGGCTCGAGAGTCGAAATTTTTCAAGTCTCCCCTCCTATCATATATAGAAAATTTTCCAAGTCCCTCTCCTATCATATATAGTTCGAGAGTCGAAATTTTTTCTAAGTCCCCCTCCTATCATATATAGTTCGAGAGTCGAAATTTTTTCTAAGTCCTCCTTCTATCATCTATAGCTCGAGAGTCAAAATTTTTCTAAGTCCCTCTCCTATCATATATGGCTCGAGGATCGAAATTTTTCTAAGTCCCCCTCCTATCATATATAGTTCGAGAGTCGAAATTTTTTCTAAGTCTCCCTCCTATCATATATGGCTCGAGGATCGAAATTTTTCTAAGTCCCCCTCCTATCATATATAGTTCGAGAGTCGAAATTTTTTCTAAGTCTCCCTCCTATCATATATAGTTCGAGAGTCGAAATTTTTTCTAAGTCCTCCTTCTATCATCTATAGCTCGAGAGTCAAAATTTTTCTAAGTCCCTCTCCTATCATATATGGCTCGAGGATCGAAATTTTTCCAAGTCCCCCTTCTATCATCTATAGCTCGAGAGTCGAAATTTTTCTAAGTCCGTCTCCTATCATATAGGGCTCGAGGATCGAAATTTTTCTAAGTCCCCCTCCTATCATATATAGTTCGAGAGTCGAAATTTTTTCTAAGTCTCCCTATTATCATATATAGTTCGAGAGTCGAAATTTTTTCTAAGTCCTCCTTCTATCATCTATAGCTCGAGAGTCAAAATTTTTCCAAGTCCCTCTCCTATCATATATGGCTCGAGGATCGAATTTTTTCTAAGTCCTCCTTCTATCATCTATAGCTCGAGAGTCAAAATTTTTCCAAGTCCCTCTCCTATCATATATGGCTCGAGGATCGAAATTTTTCTAAGTCCCCCTTCTATCATCTATAGCTCGAGAGTCGAAATTTTTCTAAGTTTTTCGCTGGACGGCGCACGGCGGACGGCAGATTTCTCAAATAGCCCCCCATAAAACAGGTTCCCTGTTAATAGAATCGATTTTCATTTTGGTTGAAAAGATACGTCAGTTTTTCGGTCAATTATTGGTAAAAAAAGAGTCGATTTCAATTCAGATTCAAAAAAGACGTCGATTCTTCAGTCAATTATTGGTAAAAAAAGAGTCGATTTCAATTCAGATTCAAAAAAGACGTCCATTATTCAGTCAATTATTGGTCAAAATAGAATCGATTTTCATTTTGGTTGAAAAGTGACCTCAATTCTGCAGTCAATTATTGGTCAAAATAGAATCAATTTTGATTTTAGTTGAAAAGAGACGTCGATTTTTTCTAAAAAAACAGTCAATTTCCATTCAGATTCAAAAACGACGTCAATTCTCCAGTCAATTATTGGTCAAAATAGAATCGATTTTCATTTTGGTTGAAAAGAGACGTCGATTTTTTGATCGATTATTGGTAAAAAAAGAGTCGATTTCCATTCAGATTCAAAAAAGACGTCGATTCTTCAGTCAATTATTGGTCAGAATAGAATCGATTTTCATTTTGGTTGAAAAGTGACCTCAATTTTTTGGTCAATTATTGGTAAAAAAAAGAGTCGATTTCCGTTCAGATTTAAAAAAGACGTCGATTCTTCAGTCAATTATTGGTCAAAATAGAATCGATTTTTATTTTGGTTGAAAAGAGACGTCGATTTTTTGGTCGATTATTGGGAAAAAAAGAGTCGATTTCCATTCAGATTCAAAAAAGAAGTCGATTCTTCAGTCAATTATTGGTCAAAATAGAATCGATTTTCATTTTCGTTGAAAAGAGACGTGGATTTTTTGGTCGATTATTGGGAAAAAAAGAGTCGATTTCCATCCAGATTCAAAATAGACGTCGATTCTTCAGTCAATTATTGGTCAAAATAGAATCAAATTCAATTTTTGTTGAAAGGAGACGTTGACTTTTCCGTCGATTATTTTTCAAAATAAAGTAAAAAATAGGAGGAAATTACTCGACCGTTAATTGACTTAAAAAATCATTTCATTACTGTAGACAAACTGGGTCGATTAATGGTCGATAAGAGATCAAATCGACAGCTTTTCTAGGTCGATTGTGTTTGCCGGGTAAAGAATTTTGATTGTCAAGGAATGTATCCAGGGTTCGCAGTGGGGGAGAGAAGAGAGGACGAGGGGGTCGGGTATTTTTTAATTGTGCGAAGTTTGTTGCAAAGTTGAGAAGACCAGAGGTTGTGCCGTGATGAGGTGATTTGTGAACGGTAGAACGGTTTTAAGGCATAGGCCGGAAAAGGGGAGCGATCAGTTATTAGGGAAGAAGCAAGGCTTGCTTAGCAGCCTGGTCCACTGCGTCATGTTCCGGTAGACCGATATGACCAGGGATCCATAGGAAAGCAATTGAACACAGAGAAGATGTTAAGGTGTGCAGGATTAAGAGAATGCGCTGTACGGAAGGACTGTGAGAGTGAAGGTATTGCATCGCTTGGAGGGAGGAGAGAGAGTCAGAGAGCAGGAGGAATTTACGGGGTTGAGAGAGAAGAGTGAGGTGAGTAAAGCAGATATAGATGACAGATAGTTTGGCAGAATATACGGAGGTTGAGTTTTTCAAACGAAAGTGTGAAATTTCACCATTGATGGAGAAGGTGTAGCCAGTTTTAGGGCCCATTTTGAACCATCTATAAAGCACAGGTTTGGGAGAGTTGACATTGAAAAATAGTAACGTTTGTGGTTTTATATTAATGTTATTGAAAAATCAAATCTCTTTCTATGATCTAAAATAATCTTGTAGAACAATATTCACGTTTCCATATGATGGCAAAGAGATGCAAGAGACAGAATCCGTTGGGAGAGAATAGGGGAGGCTTGTGCCCGTAGATGGGCTACCTTCAAATTGTAATGTAGTTATAAAAAGTGTCATGGAAATTATTATTATATTCTCCTTATTCAGAATATATATATCAATTTTTACAAGTATATCTTGGATAAAGGCAGTGATTAAGCCATCTATAAAGAGCGACGGGATAAAATCTATCTGAAATACCTTTGGAAATATTTCAGAGGGATTATAGGAGTACTAAAAAATTTTTTCATCAGAGAAAGTTGTATTTTTGTTAGTAAAAATCAGAAAAAAATTAGTTATAGTCAATTTTTGTTATGATGCACCACTTGAAAAAATGTTTTTTTTTTTTTTTTTTTTTCAATAGATAATAATTTAATACATGATATATATTTTTTCAGAATTGCAGTCTGGAAAGAACCTGGAAAATAAGCGTTAAAAAAGACTAAAATGGGCAATTCGGCAAGAAATATTGATTAGAAAATTTCAAAAAAATTATCAGTTGATTTGCCTCAAAAAATACTTTCCATTTTACCAAAGCTACAAAAAATTGGATAAAAACTCTCTGAGATATGAATTTTTAAAGAAAATAATATTTATTTGGACATATTTGAGGATATATAGAGGATAAAATTCTAGAATTCACTTTAAAAATTGTTTTTAATATCAACAAACAACACTTTCCAATGCTTGAATATGATATTTGGCCTGGGGGCCGATGCCCCATTGAAATCCGGCTACAGTCTTTGTTGTCAGAATGACCGAATGATATTTCTTGATGACGAGGATGTAATTGTGAATCGAGATGGCCGTGAAAAATTAGATGCCATTGTAAAACTGCAGTGGCAGTGGGGAACCCGCTGTCCCATCCCCGCTGTCCCGAGTCCACCTCCTATCATATAAGTCTTGAGGCCTGAAGTTTTTCTAAGTCCCGAAAATAATGACGTGACAACATGAACGCGCTGCAATTTCAAGGAAGCTGTCGTTTTTTCAAGTCCCCCTCCTATCATATATAGCTCGAAGGACGAAATTTTTCTAAGTCCCCTACCCCTCTCCGTGACGTCATCGTCCGCGAGTGCGTCGTCCGGCGAGAAACATAGAAAACTTTTGACTCGTATTGCATTGGAGTATTAAATTTTTCTAAACATAAAAAAATTTCAACTCCTATTGTACATGGTTTGGAGGATGAAATTTCTTCAAGTCCCCCTTCTACCATAATATAGCTCGATAATGAAAATTTGTCAACAGAGAACCAGTTTTATGGGGAGCTTTTTGAGAAATTTGCCGTGCGCAGTGCCAAAAAACTTGGAAAAATTTCGACTCCTATCGTATATAGTTCGGAAGAATTTTCTCAAATCCCCCCTCCTATCATACATAGCCCGGAGGTCGGAATTTTTTCGAGTGCCCCTCTCCTCTCCGTGACTCCATCAATCTCGCTCGCGAACGGAAATTTCCTGAAAGTACCCCCAACAAAAGGGATAGCGGTTTCCTTACTAAAAAGGTGCTTAACTGAGTATGCCAGAAAGACTCGGTTTGAATCGTCTTGTAATGCCACGAGAATGTTGACCTTCATAGCTGTCAAGTTGAAGGATATTTTTCTTTCGAGTTCAACATCGGGACGTCGTTGATATAGGCGACGGCTCCAACCTACCGTGAAGACCCGAACAAATTCAGGGAACTCGGAAAAATGCCGACCACTAAGAGATAAATGAAAGAAGGGGTAAACTCAGGTTTTAGAGGGGCAAAGACACTTGGACAAATGTCGACCTTGACGTCGTAAAACGTCACGCAAAAATCATCTCCCAAATTTTCGACTGAGCCTGTTCCAGTCGTTCCTATCATATATACCTCGTCGATAAGTACAGAGCTGATAGATATACCTTTATCATGAGAAAAGCCAAGTAAAAATATCACAAGTTCATACTACCATCAGAAAACAACTCAAGTGTCTCAACCCAACACCCAATCGATATTTTTCTAAGTTCAATCCCAATGGATATACGTATACGATCGAAAATATTGTAAGTCCCAAACCTATTCTACAGGCTAGATATCGATCACATATTATTAGGACAAGGTTTCAAGTCCCCCATATTCCGTCCGCTCATCCCAATATCAAGGTCGAAAATATTTTAGCGGGGAACCCGCTATCTCTTTTCTTGGGGGGTACTTCCAGGAAATTTTCGTCCGCGAGCGCGAGCGATGTTGATGACGGCACGGAGAGAGGAGGGAGACTTGGAAAAATTTCGACCCTCTAGCCATATATGATAGGAAGGAGAATTCCTGCCTCCGAGCTATATATGGTGGGAGGGGGATTTGGAAAAATTCCTACCTCTGAGCTATATACGATAGGAGGGGGACTTGGAAAGACGACGGCTTCCTTGAAATTGCAGCGCGTTCAAAATGTCACGTCATGATTTTCAGGGCTTGGAGAAACTTCAGGCTCTAGGGGACTCGGGACAGCGGGTTCCCCGCTGCCATTGCAGCCCTGCAATGGCAACTAATTTTTATTTATTTCAAAGTATTTAAAGTGCCGCCCAACTGTCTTGAAGACCAATTATAGGACAAAGTATACCGAGTCTTTATTATGTATTTTGATAGTCCAAACCCAATCTAACAAAGTCCCCCTCCAAACATAAGTGAACAGTCGAAAAAATTCAAAGTCTCACCTCTTGCCGGATAGCGGCCACCGTTTTCTCTAAAAGCCTCCCATAAAACGAATTCTTTGTAAATATAGTTATACGACTTCCTCGAATCCCTTCGACTCTTTCGAAATCACATTCCCTCGAACGTATAAATTGAAGGTCAACATCTGTCTAATTTTTTAAAATCGACTTCTCGAAGAGGGTCAGACAGCCTTCCAGCATTTTTTCGAATACATTTATTTGAATAGTTCCCGCCTCTTTCCAGCCTCAAAATTCCTCTTACATGTACATATTGAAAGTCAAAATCCCTCCAATTTCGGTGATATCAGCTGTATTTTTTTCAAACCCTCCTTTCTCCCTCCTTCCCATGTGTACAACCAAGTTTCTAAAAAAGATCGGATTTCCCGTGCATTTACCCGAACAGATCCCGCCAAAATTTTTCGGGACCATGAAACAGGTTCTTACTGAAAATGCCTTTTCAAAAGGGATTCGTAAGTGAAAAGCTCAACAGAGTAACTAGAGACCATACAGTATTATTAGGCCTATTAGGGGAGAAGAACTAAAGATGGTTTCGCAGGAGAAGAGGTACTTAGGAGCTTCGATAAATTTGTATCGGAATCCTTATCTATATCTTCGGTCGAAGTAACAATACCAGATAATACATTTTTACGTACCAGAAAGTCTGTGAAAAGATCGAACGATGGGATCGCTGTTGACTTCGCAAACGTAAATTCCAGAATCCGAGGCTTTCGTACTCTTAATATTGAGAACCCACACATCACCGCCTGAAACAAGAGCGAACTCGCGATCGGTATTACAGATCAAAGATAAATTCGTTAATAAATAATGGAAATCATTCTCGGGAGATACGTTCTCGATCCTTTTCGTTATATCCACATAAAAAATGTTCTTTCAATTCCCCATTTACATATATATTATAAACGAAATTTGAACCAGGCTCTCGTCGGCAGTAGTTCGCGAATAAGTATACACTAACATTAAATATTACTCGTCGCGTGAAAATACGAGACAATGTAAATGCGAAATCATACATACACACTAAGCATGTGAGTATATGGTTACTATAACATGTGATATACTTCGAAGTCTGTTTTTCTTTCATTTTCGCTCACCCTCCGAGACTTTTTCCTTTCCTTCTAACTTCGTATAGACTTGATTGAGAATGCGAAAAGAATCTAAAAATTATTCCGTACTACTCTCGTAAATGCTGGATGTGACATAATTTAAAGTCGGTATAATACTCTCGATGGTGCGGTGGATCGTCTGGGTGTTATAAATGAAACTACCTATTTTTGCTCTCTCCTCCCATCATTATTTGAAAAAAAAAGAAAAGAAAGTATTTTTCTCGAGTATGTGTATGCATGCAGATGATCGACCATGTAATACGACTACAATATTGCGCAAAATGTGGGTAAAAAAAGAGGAAAAAATGGGAAAAGGTAAGCAATATTAACAAAACACTTTAACGCCTACAGTATTGTACCGGTACACGTACGATACCGAGTATGCATACGTAAATATGAGATATAATGTACGAGTGAATATTTTATGGACCATTTTGGCGACTATATTTCAGGTATACATATTGTACGTATACCACAGGGAATACAGAGAAAAGTAAGTACCAATAATCGTGTAGGATTCCTTCCTTTGCTAGAATATATATGCTGAGAAGCGTTCTCGCTGTTTGAGTTCTAATGACTAAGTTAATTAAGAGTGTTGTTAATCCGTTTCATAGGTAAACCTATTGAAGTTTTAGATGTCACCTTGACGACGACATTGAAATCGCACTCGGATGTTGTCTTCGTGAATCATTTCGATCTTTGACACCTCACCTCTGGAATACGAATAATCTCTTCACATTCCATTCTTACAAAAATTTGAAGAATGAAAAGGCTAATAGATCCCATCTTTGGGACTTATGAACTCAAAATCAAGCCAATAATTATGCCTCAAATGCGCTGAAATATGACACAGTTTTCCTGCATGTTTAGTTTTTCACCTTCAAGTTCTACACTATTCGTGTTGCGTGGTTGCTCCACTTTCTTCTTCATGAAGTTCATCACCATGATGTCACACCAATTGATAACAGTGTAAAAATGCAGTATTGCAGCTTTCAGCAGACATCGATTCCCATAAGCATAGCATTGGTAACATTTAATCATACATTAGTATTTCAAAATGAGACCAGCCTCGTTCCGATAATAGCACACCAGATATGGTTAACGAGGTTTTTAGGTTTCTAAAACCAAGGCCAAACTAAGAGGCACACATGTGAAGATTTGGTTCAATAACCAATGCTTGAGACGAGGCATTATTCACAAGTATGCGACTATCAGGCTAACAGGAAACAGCGCAGCTGTGAAACGCACCACCAAGATGCAAGCCGAAACATTGAGAGTGAAGAACGAAATTGGTGAACTCTACAAGAAAATCACCAGACTGAATGGTTTACTGTATGATCAATATTTCCACCTGTCAAGGTTACTCCACCCGCTAGAATTTAATAAAATGATGTTCAAAAAAGGAGGAGAGGGGAAGAAAGGAGAGGATTACGTGGAAAAACGAGTGGAAGCCCAAACAAAGCAGATCAAGAAGAAGCTTGACGAACTGACCCGGAAGAAAGAAGAAAGGAAGGAAGAGTTAGCGAGAGTTGAGCACAATTTTGCTCCCAGGACTGAGAACCTATCAAGCGTCACCTTCACAGAAGAAGAAAGAAGACTGCTGGACAAAGGCATCAAGTACGTGCAGCCCGAGAGGCTGAACCAGTGTAAGCTTGAAAGTATGGCCGTTAGCTGCGAACAGGTAATCCGAACCATGGAACACGACGTGAGACCAGCAGCCTGGACCAAAATTGGGAAAGGCTGTTGGACATCAAAGAGAATATGTGCCGAACCTATGACAGAACGCAAGTAATGCAGAGGAAAGTCACAAATCTACAAAAGAAGATCCGACAGAACAACCTGATTTTGAAAAAGGCGAACAAGGGCAGCACGGTAGTGGTAATGGAGAAGGAGGACTACATCCAAAAAGTGGAGTCGTACATCGCAGTGAATGGATACCAAGAGCTGACAGAGGACCTCAAGATGACCTGAAAGCGGTGTAGAAACGGAACAATGTACCCGGTAATGGGAGGACGCTTGAGAACAACCCGGTTGCACCAAAACTCAAGGGGCTTGTAAAACTCCACAAAGCGAACCGTCCGATGAGACTCCTGGTCAACAGCATTCAATCACCACGCTACAAGATAGCGGAGATTGTAGCCACATTCCTAAAAGAAAACTACCAGTTTGCACCCAGACGAAGTATCAGAAACAACGGAGAGCTGATTGAGCAACTGGACAAGTTGGAAATCAAGAGTAACGACAAGCTGATATCCTTTGATGTGGCAAATATGATTGGTACCATACCAAAGGAGGAACTTCTCGCTTTGCTCAAAAACAACAGATACCATGGGAACCCTTGATGGGCCGAAATACGCCGACATAGTGGAAGAGATCTTGAGCCAGAACTACTGCCGCTTTAATAACAGGTTCTACAGTCGGGATGAGATCATCGCTGTCACCAATACTAGCGGAGATATTCATGAATGATATGGAAAACAAGATATTGAAGGGCAGCAAGTTCAGAAACTCGATCAAACACCGGGCCAGATATGTAGATGATATCCTAATTGTGTGGTCAGGCACTGATAGACAGGTGGATCTATTCCTTTCAGAAATGAACGCAATGAATGAGAGTATCAAATTCACCGTGGAAAAAGGCAATCAGATCATCGACTATGTGGACCTCACACTCACAATGGAGAACAATAGGATAAAATACAAAATCTACAGGAAGCCGACGCATACCGACATCATCATCCCAAATGACTCCTACCACCACCCCAGGCACAAGTTGGCGGCAATCCAGAACTACTGCTATTGGGCAATTTCTGTCCTCAAGAACAACAAAGAGAATAGGAAAGAGATCGAGATAGTAAAGCAGATTGCAGAAGCCAATGACTACTGTAGAGGCGTGGTGGATGGAGTCTTTGGGAAAATGGTAACAAAAAAAGGAACCCATGATGGCATAGTGAGAAAGTACTCCAGATCGGCACCATATATAGGAAAATACACAAACAAGGTGATAAAGGCGTTCAATGGCTACAATGTAAATGTGGGTATCCAGAATAACAAACCCATGGTGAAGAGAATCAGCAATGACCAGACGGAACAAAAGGACAAGGAAAGCTTGAACGACGTATACAAGCTCGGTTGTGAACAGTGCGAGGGTATTTACATTGGTGAGACTGGGAGAAAGTTTGATATCAGGAAAAAGGAGCACAAATGTCGAGGGAGAAGGAAGTTGGCAAGTCACTGTTTGGGAAACACGGTAATGAAGCAAACCACGATGGAGAGGGAATATTTGAAGTCATAAATGTAGAGAATTGCACAAAGAGAAGAACACTGTGGGAACAACCAAGATTGCAAAAGCCAACAGGGATGTCAAGCTAAAGCCAGCCAAACATAAGCCAAAAGCTTAAGCCAATATTGTGACCGTTTTGCGGAAACTAAAATTCGGCTAATGAAATGCACCCTGTTTGGCTGTCAGCCCAAAGTCAGCCATTCATCAGCCCAAAGTCAGACAATCATCGAAAAATTGGATATCGGCTTTGGAACAATATAAACAGGCTCCGGAACGGTATAAAGCGACTCCGGAACAATAAATGAATAAGCTATTAGCCAATGGTAAGTCAGCCAATGAAATCAAGAACCATTGGCTTTCAGCTGAAGCCAATGCAAGGAAAGAGCTGAAAGCCATAAGCTAAGTTTAAGTCAATGATGATTGCCTGGATATCCCTGAAAGCCAAGAGAGAGAAAGCCTACCTCTTGAACAATGTAATCACCTTTGACAGCGAAAAATTATCCAGCCTGGTGATTGGACAAGAGAAGAGGAACAGAACCAACCAATTAGATGTCAGGAATCTAGATAGCCAATAGATATGCAGCATTTTGGACGATAGATTGAACCATCTCTAACCAGTATGTTTTAGCCAATAAGAACACAATGTCATAATATGTTACTAAGAAGTGAACCAACCACAACACAGCATTATTATAGCCAATAAGATGACAGTGTTATACTATAAAAACTCATAGTTAAGGCCTTGTACTCCAGTTGCAACACAACTGATGATGGCATAATACCCAAAAGTACTTTTGTAAAAGCAACTAATAAAGTAGATTTGTACAATTGGAAAAGCCTTTTTCAGAATATTTCAAGTCCTAAAAGTAGGTCAAGGTCACTAATGACGTCATTGGTTGTAACAAAATTGGCGACAATACACCTATTGGGCCTAATAATGAAGGCTTGTGGCAAAAGTAGCAAGGTTGGTATTATAGCAAAGTATACCAATTATCGGAACTCATAATGAGTGAGTGAGGTGTAAGTAGAGCACTAATATTGAAAAACGGTTTTTTCAATTGTACAAATCTACTTTATCAGTTGCTTTTACAAGAGTATTTTCGGGTGATATCCCATCATCAGTTGTGTCGCAACTGGAGAACAAGGCCTTAAACATGAGTTTTTATAATATAACACTGTGATCTTATTGGCTATAACAATGCTGTGTTGTGATTGGTTCACTTCTTAGAAACTTGTTCTAACAATAATATGATATTGTGTTCTTATTGGCTGAAACATACTGCTTCGTGATTGGTTCAATAGGGCAGCAAATTCGGAAACTCGATCAAACACAGGGTTAGATATGTAGATGATATCCTAATTGTGTGGTCAGGCACTGATAGACAGGTGGATCTATTCCTTTCAGAAATGAACGCAATGAATGAGAGCATCAAATTCACCGTGGAAAAAGGCAATCAGATCATCGACTATGCGGACCTCACACTCACAATGGAGAACAATAGGATAAAATACAAAATCTACAGGAAGCCGACGCATATCAACATCATCATCCCAAATGACTCCTACCACCACCCCAGGCACAAGTTAGTGGCAATCCAGAACTACTGCTATTGGACAATTTCTGTCCTCAAGAACAACAAAGAGAATAGGAAAGAGATCGACATAGTAAATCAGATTGCAGAAGCCAATGGCTACCGTAGAGGCGTGGTGGATGGAGTCTTTGGGAAAATGGAAACAAAGAAAGGTACCCATGATGACATAGTGAGAAAGTACTCCGGATCGGTACCATATATAGGAAAATACACAAACAAGGTGATAAAGGCGTTCAATGGCTACAATGTAAATGTGGGTATCCAGAATGACCAACCCATGGTGAAGAGAATCAGCAATGACCAGACGGAACAAAAGGACAAGGAAAGCTTGAGCAAAGTGTACAAGCTCAGTTGTGAACAGTGCAAGGGTATCTACATTTGTGAGACTGGCAGAAAGTTTGAGATCAGGAAAAAGGACCATAAAATGTCCAGGGAGGTAGAAGATGGCAAGTCACTGTTTGGGAAACACTGTAACAAAGAATACCACAATGGGGAGAGAATATTTGAAGTCATACATGTAGAGAATTGCACAAAGAGAAGAAAACTCTGAGAACAACCATGATTGCAGAAGCCAAGAGAGAGGAAGCATGCCTCTTGAACAATGTAATCACATTTGACAACAAAAAATTATT
Organism: Aspidiotus rigidus; assembly: GCA_035079385.1. Lineage (NCBI taxonomy): Eukaryota > Metazoa > Arthropoda > Insecta > Hemiptera > Diaspididae > Aspidiotus > Aspidiotus rigidus. The sequence continues at coordinate 575,352 of JAVHKY010000023.1, forward strand.
TGGCCTGGTGATTGGACGAGAGAAGAAGAACAAAGCCAACCAATCAGATAGCAGTAATCCAGATAGCCAATGGAAACGCAGCATTTAGGACAATAGATGAACCAATCTCTAAGCAGTATGTTCTAGCCAATAAGAAGACAATGTCATAATATGCTTCTAAGAAGTGAACCAATCACAACACAGCATTGTTATAGCCAATAAGATAACAGTATTATACTACAAAAACTCATAGTTAAAGCCTTGTACTCCAGTTGCAACACAACTGATGATGGGATAATACCCAAAAGTACTTTTGTAAAAGCAACCAATAAAGTAGATTTGTACAATTGGAAACCCCTTTTGGCTTTTTCAAAATATTTCAAGTCCTAAAAGTAGGTCAAGGTCACTAATGGCGTCGTTGATGGTAACAAATTTGGTGACAATACACATATTGGGCCTAATAATGAAGGCCTGTGGCAAAAATAGCAAGTTGGTATTATAGCCAGGTATACAAATGTAGGAAGGTGAACTTTTTACAAGTGCCTAAAGGAGGTTAGGGTCACTGATGATGTCATCAAGCATGACCCAAAAACCAAGATGATTTTTTATGAAGAACATTTATAATAGAAAGTATGAATGTTATATTCCAGTGTTCACAGTTTGCGCAAAGTATAAATAATGTTAAATTCCAGAGTTTACAGTTTGCGCAAGATATGAATGTTAAATTCCAGAGTTCACCGTTTGCGCAAAGTACGAATGTTGTATTCTAGAGCTTACAGTTTGCGCAAAGTATGAATGTTAAATTCCAGAGTTCACCGTTTGCGCAATGTATGAATATTATGTTCTTGTGTTCAAAGCTTACGCAGAGTATGAATGTTGTATTCTAGTATTTACAGTTTGCGCAAGATATGAATGTTAAATTCCAGAGTTCACCGTTTGCGCAAATTACGAATGTTGTATTCTAGAGCTTACAGTTTGCGCAAAGTTTTAATGTTAAATTCCAGAGTTCACCGTTTGCGCAATGTATGAATATTATGTTCTTGTGTTCAAAGCTTACGCAGAGTATGAATGTTGTATTCTAGTATTTACAGTTTGCGCAAGATATGAATGTTAAATTCCAGAGTTCACCGTTTGCGCAAAGTACAAATGTTGTATTCTAGAGCTTACAGTTTGCGCAAAGTATGAATGTTAAATTCCAGAATTCACCGTTTGCGCAAAGTATGAATATTATGTTCTTGTGTTCAAAGTTTACGCAGAGTATGAATGTTGTATTCTAGTATTTACAGTTTGAGCAAAGTATTAAGGTTATATTCTAGAGTTCACAGTTTGCGCAAAGTATGAATGTTAAATTCCAGAGTTCACCATTTGAGCAAAGTATGAATGTTTGTTCTTGTGTTCACAGTTTACACAAAGTATGAATGTTGTATTCTATAGTGCAGTCTTTACAGTTTGTGCAAAGTATTAATGTTATATTCTAGAGTTTACAGTTTGCGCAATGTCATAATGTTGTTTTCTAGAGTTCACAATTTTTGCAAAGTATGAATGGTAAAGTCCAGAGTTCACAGTTTTTGCAAAGTATGAATGGTAAATTTGGCTAGGTACATACACTTTGCGCAAATGCAGAGAAAAAACTTGCGGAAAGTAAGAAGCATTTTGCGCACACGCGTAAGAAACAGTTTACACTAAAAGTTTGCGCAAACAAAGTCAACAACAGCGGGCAAGGTGAATCAGGATGATGTAATAATTTTGTAAGATAATCTTAGTACTCCAAAGATGACTAAAAAGAATACTTGTATGTACACACTAGGTGTATAGAGTTGGTGAATCTAGGTCAATTCTGGTTTAGACAAATTCAAACCAATAGAATTATCAGTGAAAGAGCATCTACAGTGATAAAGTTGACTTCCTCATACAGACTTACACTCGCTTCACCAGAAATGAAATTGACCTGCTAAAATACTTACGCACTATTGGTTACAGATGCCACACAAATTGTCGCCTAATATAATTTTTGGTCTGTTATTTGTTTATATGCAATGCATAGCCATACTCTTTTAATCACGCATAATACTTTTTGGTCTGTAAATTGACTACAGCCATACATTTTTAATCACGCCTGTGATTGCAGACAGTCCTAAGCCTGTTCAAAGTGAGAAAGGAAATGTGTGGCTAGTGTGTGCGCAAACTATGTCTCTTTTCTTGCGCAAAGCCGAAAATGTACACATTTTCGGTCCCATTTGCGCAAAGTGAATTTACTGTAAATTCTCGAGTTCACAGTTTGCGCAAAGTATGCTTTAGTGTTACTCAATTTTAAAAATACAAAACAAGTGTTCTGGTGATACTGCTTAGAATTAACGTTTGGATGTTGGCAGGGTTTTGTGACATTACAAGAAAAGCGAACTTACTGTCCTTCTGTATAGAAGATGGAAACTAGAAATTTCTCTGCGTTACTCAAGGCCGTAGATAGCATCATAAAGGTCAGACATGGATGTTTTTTGAGAATGTAACTTTTTCCCTCTCCCATTGCTTGAAATTAGTTTGAACATAAGAAGTCTTAGCCTAAAATGTTCCTCTGGGCCTTGTTTACATTTAGTCCAAGACTTCATTGTTATTACCCACCTTATATTAGGTTTGATAGGTTACAAATTGGTGAAGGAATTAATGCGGAGTTCAATATTTCTTCAAGAGAGAATTTGAATTCCTTTTTCAAAATTCTTCCCCCGATTTGCCTAAAACGCAACATAAACAATTAAACGTATTTTTGAGACCAAAATTGGAATAGCGATGACCTTCAGTCTTTCTCAATGATTTGAGAGGAAAATAATCATTCTAAGAGAAAAAAGAATATAATTGATGGAATGTGGCACAAAGTATTATCAAGGCCATTTTCTGTCTGATCTAAAGGAAGTTTTACAGCATGACTGTATTTTGGAATAAAGTTGAAAAAACAGCGGCATATACGTAGCACAAGTGATTTAAACTATTTTTGGACCAAAAATCAAAATTGAGGCTCATGTGCTCTTCAACTACGACGAGAGGGGAAAAGGGGAGGTACTTTTCCCACGGATTCGAGTTTTTTATCAAGAATTCAGGAAGGAGCAAGTAATACAGACAACAATTTCATCGCGGGCTATCACAGATTGCAAATTTTTCAGCCTCAAATTAGCTTCGTGCAACCTGGTTCTCCTACCCCTGACAATTGGAGGGCAAGGGTACCAGAAACAAACAAAAAAGAACCACAAAACATTCCATTCATTTCTGCCGCAAATCCATCTAACGTCACATTGGGTCCAGCATGTCCACCCCCCTCCCTTTCCTCAAAGATTCAGTGATAGCACAATCAAGCACAAAAGTAATATTGTAGCCTACTTAGAGGCCAAAAATAAGATGAGGGAGGGCCCGCATGTCTACAGAACCCCTTCCTCACGGTTTTAAGAGGAGAAGGAGGTGTTAGATTTGACGTACTTTCATCTAGATTACAATCAGGAAAGGGAGGGTAGGAACATGGACCTAAATCAATTTTCCCGACACCTGAAGGTCAGTGGAGCGATTTTGCAATGAAAGGTCAGGAAAATCGAGTGCTGCAAAACATTTCCAGCATGAATTCATCCAAACAAGAACATATTTTATCACAGCTTACATCTCCAACTGGATAGCAACGGCTTGGACCATACAAGGGCAATTTAAGTATCTCATTTGTCATGAAGAATATGCTTGTTGAAAAAGTGTTCATTTGGTGAGAACTCATCCAAGTAATAGGGGAGAAACGCGCATTTTTCTTATCAATGTCTTGAACGATGAAAAAATAACGGCTGGCTTCTCCTCCATCCTTTCTTTCGCCAAAGAATCTGCATTGCACGATTTTAATTTCACAGGCATTCTCAAATAATAGAACGAAGTATCAATTTTTCTTCTTTCAACGAGATTGAAGACCGCAACCCTCGTACGCTGGTCGATTTCTAACAAAATTGAAATTTGTTGAATATTTATTTAATAGTCAATTCGGCCGCGGCCATAATCTCGCACACAGGATTCTGGGTTTAAATGATGTTGAAAAAAATCATTCTACCCTTTATAAAATGCCTACGCGTTGGTCCAAAAGTGTGCGTGCGTGCGGGCGATGCTTTGAAAGTATGTTTTGAGAGTACTCATAAAAACCAAAAGGACAATAAGATATTCCGCTTTCATCACGCTAATTCGCCGCGGTTTTCATTTTATGCTGAATAGCCATACCTAAGTTTCGTTATAGATTTCTCAGTCTGATGTACAGAAAGCAAAATGAACTTTACTATTGTTGTAACGTCAATCATATTCTATACCAAAAAGAGACGACAAACGTATAAGCTTTAAAAACGATTTACGAAAATCTTCAGCTTTTATTTGAAAAAAAGAAACGGTCGATACTTCTTATTTTTCTCCCGCGCAGTCTTCAATTATAAAATATCTATGATAGCATTTTCATTCGCGAGAATGAAAAGAAAAGAATATTAGCTTGCGCGGAATAAAAGACTGGAGATTTAAAAACACTTTTGGGGAAGAGTAACTGAAGCAAATCTAAGAGGCATGTCTTTCAGGTTCCTTTTACTCATATCGATGGTTTTGGATGTATTAAAAATAGTGAGAATCGATATTTTATTACCGTCATCGTGTAGGATTCGGAATCGGCGATCAGCAGTTATACGTTGGTCGTTGGCTGTCAATACACGATTGCCATGGCGATCGGCGTCCGCCACCTTCCACATGACTGTGTTGTCGGCGGCCCCACGAATGACACACGTGAGGAGAGCATCGTCCCCTTCATAGACGTGTACCGCACCCCGAAGGCCTAAATCATCCGCGCTCGGAGAATCCGCAGCGTCTGTAACAAAGAAAGAAAAGGGGTATAAATGATGCTGCTCAATGAAAGGCGCGAAATTTTCTTTTAATAATATAATAATTCGACTTAGGAAAAATTCGACTTACAGAAAGAAAGAATTCGACTTACTCACGTCTCCTTAGAAAGAATAAATCGTGTACGTATGAAAATTCAGAAGGAGCCATGTACAGATAATGGACGGTCCATTATCCGTTTGATATTTCTCACTACTCTCCCTCTTTTCCCTTTTCCTCTCTTTTAACGCATGTTTCATATCTTTCCTGAATCCTAACTTCTAATTCCGAAATTTGCAAGTTCAAACCACCCCTTCGAATTGGTCTTCCCCCCAAAAAACACATCCCTTCTGAAGTTTCCTGAATCGTAGTTCCTAACTCCAAAATTTACCCTTCCCACCGGTTGCTCCCCCTCCCACCCCATGGAAAAGAACCTTAAATATGATTCTGAAAATTTTCGAGTTTCACAAGTCTTGAATCTTGACCCGTAATTCCAAAATTTGCGAGTTCACACCACCCCGCGAGTTCCCCCCACTCACCAATCCTGTATACTGTATCCCTTCTCTTTCTTCACCATAAACTATGACGTCATCAACCTTGACTCCGATCTTAACTCTGAAATTTGCGATTTCAAACCATACCTTTCCTCATCTTCGTAATCTGTACGTGGTTTAAAGGCTTTTACATCTGTATGTAAGTCTCTGCCTTCTGAGAGGAAAAGATATTACTTGTACTTACGCGAGTGCGTGAGTGTGTTTTCCATTTGGCTTTTCCAGGAGATTTATTAAGAATATTCTTTGTTTATGGCATAAAGCAATTTATAATTACGTTTGTAATTAACAGCCATAGGTAGCGTTAAAATGTGAGTTATGATTTTAATTTTCATTTAGATTCTGGGAAAATACTCGCTGACAGTTGAAGTGGAGATATTTGAATATAGGTGTATTTGATAGTCTTTGATAAAACTTCCGTTTCACACGTGGCGACGATTAAATTCTCTACGGAGCGAAATTTAAGTAACGATAACGAGTTTTTGATGCGTTAAAGATGTTAACAGATAAGATTTTATTAAAAACATTGCCTTGTTCTCGACTTATATCTTTTTCGACATCCTATACACGAGCATTATAGGCTTCAATTTTGCGAACGGTTGCTATATACAAAATTTATTATACGAATTAGAAAGCATTCTAAAGGGAAGGTAGTGCGTTTTGTCCTTGTTTCGGAGTAGTTTTGCCGTACACTTTTTCTTCGTTCGCGAATTGCTCGTTCCGAATGTCTGCAGATAAATTTAGCGTATACAATCAAATCTCGAAGGCGTTCACACGCGATAAAGAAAAGACAATTTAATTACGGGCGTGGAATCGAATGTGGATGTATGGCGTCGAAATATTGAAAACGAAGATACTGAATAACGTTTGAACTGTATATCCGTACGCGAGATTTTTCTACAATGGATGAATTATGGACTTCGAGTTGATATCTGCGGACATATCTTGAGTTATATTGTACAGGAAATTTCCTAGAGTAGAGTGTTTCCAAAAAAAAAAAAAAGAAAAAGAAAGAAAAATGCCATTTTGACCGTTAAGATAGAGGGACGTGGAGTTACGAGTAGCTCACCTAAAATAAATAATGACGAATTTCTCGAGAGAATTAAATTCGTTCATCCACCGGCACGCCTCTTCTGGTTTAATTAATTAGGTGTTTTTTTGAAATTTATTCTTCTTCCGCGTTTAAGCAGCGTGATATACTTCTACTTCACTACTTTCCGTTTTGTAGAGGTGTATTGTCTGTGTATTGTCTTTCTTTACGATGTAGTGAAAGGAGAATAACCCTCGAAATAATTGAGCACGGGTATACTCGAAATGGATGATGATATCTCAACAGTTTGCGGTCATTCATCGAAGGTATACTTCTTTTCACCGATTGAGATAGTTTTCCAAAAAATACTCACGCACTACGTGATTAGTATACGACTTTTCTTTCACTAAGAGAATCACTCCCGTTCTTTAGATTAAATATCGATGACCAATCAATCAAGCCAGATATTTATAGAATGAACAGTAAAACTCAGTTTATAAATTCTATCATTATGACGTTGCATCACTGATAATAAAGTACAGATGGCAGAAGTGATCTAAAACTTGCAAAACATCAAGAGAGTTCGTTCCCCTCGGAAAAGGACTTGGAAATTAATTCAACAAAGCAGGTGGTTCACCAGGCAGCTGGTTCAGCATGGGTCAACCGAGCAAACGGTTCAATGTGAAGCACCGAGCAGTTGGTTCAATGTAAATCGTCGAGAAGATAGTTCAGCATGGGAGCCTTGAGCAAATGGTTCAACCAAGCAGTTGATTCGACTAGACGAAGTCATACTCAAGCGAGTAATACAAACGGAGTAATTTACAATTTTAGCCACAGAAATTAAACGACGCCGGAGCGCTTTCGATTAAACAATCATTGTCAACGGGGACTGGAAAGCGACTGAACCAACTCCGGCTGTAAACTAGGAACATACGAGGAAATCAGGATTGAAGCAGCGAGTCATCACGACGTGAATCATACTCGTCAACTAGTTCAATCAACCCCTCATCAGGTATGTACCTGATGAGCACATTAAGGTCGTCGTTATTTAAATGACGGATTATTTCGATGTGTTCTAACGCTTTTCCCTTCGAATACGCGTTTTCTCTATAGAGGAGGACCTAGGACACCTCTTTAATGCTATGGCCGCTAGTGATTAGATGGTCCGCAAACGCCGATTCACCTATATTCTTCTTTTCCCACGCCTTCCTATGTTCAGCGATTCTAATTTTCAACTGACCGCCTGTCTCGCCGATATAAATTCCGTTACAATCCTTACACTCAACTTTATACACACCACTCCTCTCGGCCAGTTGGATGGGGTCTTTTAGCCTAACCAATAAACTTTTTATGGTATTGGGGTTGTAATACACAGGCCGAAATCCGAAGGAGCGTAGGACACTACTCAATTGAGATGAAAACTGCCCCAAGAACGGACGCCTTATCCAACGCTCTCTACTGTTTAGGGCCGTATTGCGGGGGAGGGAGGTGGTAGTATCGAGGAATTTTCGAGTAACTTTCCTTTGGATCATAAGGGCAATGTCTAAGTTCACTTCATTCACTCTGGCCAAGTGCTTTATAGTTAATACCTCTTTTTGGAAGGCTGACTGATTGAAAGGAATACTAGTCAGTTGATGGATTAAGCTGTTAAATCCAGCATATTTATGGGCTAAAGGGCAAACAGATTTGCCGTGGACAGTAATATCGGTCGCAGTATCTTTCCTGTATATGGCGAATTCATGGATACCGTCTCTATTACAGATCGTCAAATCCAAGTAGTTAATAGATGCGCCACCGATTTCTAAAGTAAATTTTATAGAAGGATATTGATTATTTAGATACTGGAGAAACTCCAAAAGGAGCTCTCGGGGACCAGTCCACGTACACAACACATCGTCGACATACCTGTGCCAATAATAAATCTGATCTAAATACGCACTGCCAGAGGAGAACAAATCGAGCTCGAACTTAGACATAAAGACCTCCGAAATGAGAGAACCCAAAGGAGAACCGATGGGTATTCCAACCTCTTCAGGAAACTCAAAAAACTTGTTATCGAATTTGCAATAATTGGGAGACCAACAAATATTGAGGAGATTGAAAAATTCACCCAATTCTTCTTGGCGAACATTTGTTTGAATCAAAAGGTCTCCCATATGTTGCATGGCGGTTGCTCTGGGGATATTGGGGAACAGGCCGACCATATCAAATGAACATAGGGTCGATCCCAGCGGAAGAATATTATCCTTAAGCCTATCAGCCAAGGAGACCGAATTTTTCACCGAGTAAGGTGACTCATGGTCAACTCTCGATTTAAACCATATTACACCTTGAGCCTAATTTCATTAAGTTTCGGTTGTTTTCGGATTGCGATCGTACCACCAAAAAATTGGAAAAATTCTTGACGGAAAAATGGATCCGCACTGAATTGCGGAGGTGGCATGGAAAGTTGAATGTCACCACTAGGCTGAACTTATTGGTCCATTCTAGACTTTCTGGCCTATTGCATCCGGGTGAGTTGGATCTGTTTATTAAGGATATTAATGTTAAATGCCGCGGTTTTGAAGCTAAATTGAAAAGGAAGAAAACTAAGATACTTTGTTCCCTCCAGAAAAAGAAAGAAAATTTGAATAACCCCGCTGTCCAGGAAGTGAGACCTGAGGTCAGTGTTATCCAAAACTTCCAACCGCGCATTATGTTGAGTTCAGTAGTGATGAGGTGAATTTATTAGAGAAAGGGTTGAAGTTCAGATTACCCCCTCCTAACAATAGTAATGCTTTGGCTAATGTTGTTGCCGACCTCGAGGGAAAATCGGACAGGGGGTTAATAATCACAAAAATTGTGCTGCTCTTGTCCACAATACTCCCCTCCCTCGTATAAACAATTACGCAATTGAGGTGATTAAGGGATTAAAGAGGAGGGTCAGGGAGGAGGGCTTAATCATCACGAAGGCTGACAAAAGTAATGCCATTGTCATGATGGAGAAGTCCTCCCACGTCTCCAAGGTCAATGACGTTCTCGGCCAGTGTGGTGCTAAGGAAAACGACAGTTTCATCTTTCCTAAACACGTAAAAGAATTTAGACGCGTGATAAACGAGTGTAAATTTATTATTAAAACTCCCTCGCTAGAAAGATTGCTCCTGGAGCCCAACCCTGTGCCTCCCCTCTTGTAAAGGGCTACCAAAAGTCCATAAAAAAGATAACCCGATGCGTCCGGTCGTATCCTTTGGGTCCTCCCCCACGTACGCTCTGGCGAAATTTTTGGACCGATGGTTTAAATCGAGAGTTGACCATGAGTCACCTTACTCGGTGAAAAATTCGGTCTCCTTGGCTGATAGGCTTAAGGATAATATTCTTCCGCTGGGATCGACCCTATGTTCATTTGATGCGGTCGGCCTGTTCCCCAATATCCCCTGAGCAACCGCCATGCAACATATGGGAGACCTTTTGATTCAAACAAATGTTCGCCAAGAAGAATTGGGTGAATTTTTCAATCTCCTCAATATTTGTTGGTCTCCCAATTATTGCAAATTCGATAACAAGATTTTTAAGTTTCCTGAAGAGGTTGGAATACCCATCGGTTCTCCTTTGGGTTCTCTCATTTCGGAGGTCCTTATGTCTAAGTTTGAGCTCAATTTGTTCTCCTCTGGCAGTGCGTATTTAGATCAGATTTATTATTGGCACAGGTATGTCGACGATGTGTTGTGTACGTGGACTGGTCCCCGAGAGCTCCTTTGGGAGTTTCTCCAGTATCTAGATAATCAATATCCTTCTATAAAATTTACTTTAGAAATCGGTGGCGCATCTATTAACTACTTGGATTTGACGATCTGTAATAGAGACGGTATCCATGAATTCGCCATATACAGGAAAGATACTGCGACCGATATTACTGTCCACGGCAAATCTGTTTGCCCTTTAGCCCATAAATATGCTGGATTTAACAGCCTAATCCATCGACTGACTAGTATTCCTCTCAATCAGTCAGCCTTCCAAAAAGAGGTATTAACTATAAAGCACTTGGCCAAAGTGAATGAAGTGAACTTAGACATTGACCTTATGATCCAAAAGAAAGTTACTCGAAAATGCCTCGATTCCACAACCTCACTCCCCCGCAATACGGCCCTAAACAGTAGAGAGCGTCGGATAAGGCTTCCGTTCTTGGGGCAGTTTTCATCTCAATTGAGTCGTGTCCTACGCCCCTTCGGATTTCGGCCTGTGTATTACAACCCCAATACCATAAAAAGTTTATTGGATAGGCTAAAAGACCCCATCCAACTGGCCGAGAGGAGTGGTGTGTATAAAGTTGAGTGTAAGGATTGTAACGGAATTTATATCGGCGAGACAGCCGTCAGTTGAAAATTAGAATCGCTGAACATAGGAAGGCGTGGGAAAAGAAGAATATAGGTGAATCGGCATTTGCGGACCATCTAATCACTAGCGGCCATAGCATTAAAGAGGTGTCCGAGGTCCTCCTCTATAGAGAAAACGCGTATTCGAAGCGGAAAGCGTTAGAACACATCGAAATAATCCGTCATTTAAATAACGACGACCTTAATGTGCTCAACAGGTACATACCTGAGGAGGGGTTGATCGAACTAGTTTACGAGTATGATTCACGTCGTGATGACTCGCTGGTTCAATCCTGATTTCCTCGTATGTTTCTAGTTTACAGCCGGAGTTGGTTCAGTGGCTTTCCAGTCCCCGTTGACAATGATTGTTTAATCGAAAGCGCTCCGGCGTCGTTTAATTTCTGTGGCTAAAATTGTAAATTACTCTGTTTGTATTACTCGCTTGAGTATGACTTCCTCTAGTATTTCTGGCCATAAATTGAGAAACCGCATTGATTCCAGTTGATTCAACCTAAACAACGGAGTAAAAGGTTCAGCAGCGGCTTGGCATGAAAGCTGGAGGTTGAAATTTGTCTGTCCTCAAAGTAGGTGTGTCATGGTTGATGACCGACTGACCCCCTGTATTCACGAGGAAAATAATCGAACAAGGTTGTGACTGGAAGTTTATACCTGCTTGGACACCTCACATCGGTGGTTTGTGGGAGTCTGGGGTCAAGTCGATTAAGCGTCATTTAAAAAGAACTTTAGGTAGTGTTGTTCTCACTTACGAGCAATACGAAACAACACTCATCATGATTGAAGCTTGTTTAAATTCGCGACCACTAACTATTGAATCTTCTGATCCCAATGACCCAAGCGCACTTACCCCAGGACATTTCCTGATTGGCGGGCCAATAACGGCTCTACCAAATCCCAATATTACTCATGTTCCCACGAGTAAGATAAAATACTGGGAATCCACGAAACAAAAGACACAGCAATTCTGGAAACGCTGGAGTTATGAATATTTAAATTCACTACAAGAAAAGACGAAATGGCGCATGAATAAGAGAGAAATTAATGTAGGTGACATAGTGGTTATTAAAAACGATGACTCCCCTCCTACTCATTGGCCGCTAGGAGTTATAACCTCTCTCCATCCAGGTCAAGATAATATAGTACGAGTAGTCACTCTTCGTACACATACTGCTAAAGGCGTAGAATTTATTAAGAGACACGTGTCACGCTTAATCTATCTTCCGTAACTAAGTTCCACTATCAGTTTATTAAAAAAAAAAAAAAAAAAAAACGATAATGAAATCGACTAATTTTTCAGAAAAACCAATTAAGAATGGACCAAAACTTGGAAAAGACACGCTGAATTTCAAGGCCGACTTGAACACCAATATTTAATTTTAGTGTCCTTTTATGATTAATTTTGGTTTAGCACTTATCAATAAGGCTGAACTTGAATACACCAAATTTTATATATGAAAATTTTATATGCATTTATTTTTCGGCACGCTGGTACCAGCACATTACGTACGTATATATAATCGAAATTTAAAAGAAAAAAGCAGGTGAGCCGTTGATGCTCCTTTTCTACGTGTGCCCGTAGAAAATTATATTTTGGTGTGATTTATTGAATAAAACCTGCAAATTCATTCAACTTTCAAACTGAAGGTTCAAACGTCAATTCAACTGCTAAATTTTTTAGGCAGAACAAAATTCTTTGGTGTAACCAAATTTCACTTGAGGTTATCTTACAACCTCAAGGGGGGAGTATGTTGGAGAATACTCTTATCTTTGTCTTTCATTCATTCTTTCTCACTTTGTTCTCATCTCATCTTAATTTATTATTTCCTTGGAATTTATATTTCGTTGTAATACCTGCGTAACACGAATGATTGTACTGACTTGAAATATAGTCTTATGCTGCTTACTTTCTTATTGGTGTTATTTTTGAGACTTATACTTATCTATACCGAAACATTCGTATCCAGTCGTTTTGTGACGGTTTTCAATGGGTCATCAAAATGATCCATGAGCGCATCGTACGCTTCGAAGTAACAACTACCGTCGAGTGGATACTCTTTTATGACTTCGTGAGCTTCACCTTTCGTTTTAGTGAACAATGTGCGATGTTTTTCGAGATTTGGCAGCTTGGAATTGTGGTAGTATGTCGTAAAAGCTGTCTTGAACCGGATCCAGTCGTCTCTGGTTCCATCAAAGGGGTCGATATTGATCTTTTCGAATTTTAGATTTGGCGACTCGTTGTTGGACGTTCCTGCAAAAATCTTGGTCTTGGATGTAATCTTGGCGCGTAGCGATTTCACGAATTTTAGAAATTGAGTTCGTTTGCATTCTTCTTCGTTCTTTACATCCGGAGGTAAGGAAGCGCAGCACCCAAGAAAAGTAGTCTGGTACAAATTTTCGTATCGCATTAGATCGTCATATTCGACTTCAAGGGCTCCGAGATTATTGTCGATAATAGCCTCTTCAATGACGGCTTCCGATAATTTAGCGTCTGTTTGTAATATTCGGAGCATTTCGATGTCTTGGTTGAGTCGCGTATTTGTTTCGGTTTCGGTCGATGGAATGGGTAAAAACTGATTGCTATTTGATTCTATCATTTCAACATCATGATTTAAGTTAGATTCGGGATCGATTTCGTTTTGGTTTTCTTCGCCGCTCATTGTTGAGAGGTACCGATTATAAAGAATTCGTGAGTTCGCTCCTCACCCGGGGCACCAAATGTTTCGGTATAGATAAGTATAAGTCTCAAAAATAACACCAATAAGAAAGTAAGCAGCATAAGACTATATTTCAAGTCAGTACAATCATTCGTGTTACGCAGGTATTACAACGAAATATAAATTCCAAGGAAATAATAAATTAAGATGAGATGAGAACAAAGTGAGAAAGAATGAATGAAAGACAAAGATAAGAGTATTCTCCAACACCCTGCTCAAATAGGTTCAATATAATGAAAGGTTGAACCCAGTCCATAGCTGCCTAGTTTTAGGCCTAGTAGTATAAGTTTAGTATACTATATATTCATAAAGGCCCAGTCCCGCCAGGGTCTGTAAACGAAGGTAGGGGATCAGTCGACACTCGCCGATCTAAATTTTTTCTCAGAAAAAACAAACAAGGGCTGTATATACATCATATCCTTTGATACCTTTTGGGTGTTGAGTTTGTTGTTGTCTATTTAGATGTACAGTTGCGAAGTAAAGTTTGGGAGCGAAGTAGTGGCTCCAATCAATATCGAAGATCTCACATAGTAAGACTTGTAGTCACTGAGAGTTTCATCTGGACAACAATTCTACAAGATGAATCGTTTTCGGTCAACTTTCTGCCGTTGAAATTGGCTATGTCCCTCCGAGTGCCGCAAATGATGCTGCGGTCGAGTGCAAATCAGAAATTCGTAATTAGTCGATTGTATGGTCCATCTTTCATTTCCCCACATCGAAATTACAAGAAAGCTAGCAAAAAGACTGCAACCCTCACATGCACCTTAGCCGTAACATAACGCATGACATTTCTAATACCAAAAACACGCTAATGCAAACGCAATATATTACAAAAAAATATTGCGTAGCGTGTAGCTTTTTCCGCGAGAATTTTTCATTATTATACGAATCTTTTCTACTCTCATCATTCATCATCGCACTTGTCAGAAGAACTTATTGTATCTTGTACTTTCCGTAACTTTACGCAGCGTTTTTCCTCGTTAACAAATCAGCTTCGTCAACTTTTCGAATATATGTACATATTTTTTCTTTTTTCCACCATTCGAAATATTACCGTATTCGATTGGAAGCTGCTCTATCTAAATAAAACAGTTTAAGCGTGCAAATCATATGCTGCGCGTATACCGCAAAGTGCCTCGCCATTTTTCGCCTCTCACTCGCTATAAGTTATTCCCACTTGTCTGTTCGCTATTTACGCTTTTTCTCCCTTTTCTTAGTAATTGATGATAACAAATCATTGCGAACTTTTCCTCTCCACCCACGGAATATCGATGTTATAAAAAAATCTGCATTCTCGACCTTTGTATTCCTCGACGAGTGTGTACTCGCTCGCGGAACCTAAAATACGAATTTGCATTCGATAATGAAAATACTGTACAGCATATCGATGTACCTCATATAATAATACAGACTATAGAGGACTCATCGAGTGGAAAATTTTTCCAAGTTCGCTCGTCGTTTTACTTTCAACTACCTACTCAACAAAATGAAGAGAGAGAGAATGATTCGGAAGAATAACAAATGAGGAAATAAGTACATCTCTCGTTCCGACATTTTTTCTACCTTTTTCTGGGAATGGTTTTCACCAACGACATACCTTTTTTCTTTCTTCGTACATTTTTACAGATTCGTGCGTCACGGATTGGACTCGCTCGCGGTCATAATTCGCAATGGTCGTCGGCCACGTGGAAAAAGTCGCATTGCCGCATACGTGAAGCCTTTTTACAAGTATACCGTCTATACGTTACAGTCATCAAATGCTTCCGTTTTCAGTTTTATAGCGAGTGCCGGAGCACGAGGCATAAATTTTATTTGGTTTTCGTTTACAATATACAAAGTGGAAGACAGCTGTCAATTATATAATACGTAACGCTGACACATTCCTGAAGTTCGTGCGCCGCAATGTATCCGAGAAGGTAAAGACGTTACTTTTTGTGTACCATGAGATAGCGTGTTAACTTCCTGCCGAAAATTTTACGCCTCCTTAAAAGTTATCCGCGTTGACGTATTTATCACAGGTTCACTGATGTTGAGACACGCTCATGAAATTCGTAGTGACAAGAGGATGAAAAATGGAAAGTAATACGCGCTCCTCGAAGCGTGAACTTGGCCACAAATGTGATTCGCGCATTAAAATAGGATTCCCGTACGTACGCTATTCTACGCTCTTCTGCATGAACACGAGTCGTATATCTTTATCCTCGATTCTTACCCCCTCTTACCCGAGATCTATGTTCTTCGGCATTTATTCTTTTCAAGACGATGCTATTCATACAGTGTACTGTAGGCGTAAATACGATCAGGAACCATTGTGAAGAGTTCAGAAAGAACAAAATTCACAAGCGAAAGGATATAGAGGCAATTGGTGAACGCGCGTCAGAAGTTGGAAGAAGAGAAGTTTCACAAGATAATGAAATAAAATAAAAGATGATGGAGATTGAGGAGAAAACTCATCGACTCAAGGAAATTCTTTAAGAGTCCAGTTTCATCTGCAGGCCATTAGACCTACCCACCAAGGAGACTGTACAATTGATATTAAAAATACCCTATGGCACAGGTATGTAGCCACGGATCATAGTTGAACTCCATCGCCATGGTCGAAGGTTCAATTCTACAGCAACAATCCACAGCCGAACACTATCCGTACAGGCATGGTGCACGACTTAACTTCAGATTTACGGTATATAGCTGCACTCTGCAGCCAAGATACGCGGCGAAACAATACAGTCAATGTGTACGGCTCAACTCTACAGCCACGGTTCACAGCTTAACTATGAATCTATTTCAGGTTCAGGAAGAGTTTTAGTGATAAGAAAGTAAAATATATTCAAGAACGTTTCGAAAGATGCGAAAGATAATAAAAACGATTATTCATATTGGAACGTCCGCAGTACAATGTCTATAGATTGCTGGATGGGTAAATCTTCGAAGATGATAAGCCGCCTTGGCAGCAGTGATTGTGTCTTGTTCAATGGACGAGTCCATTTGATGATGGGTTTTAGTGGGAGACTCGCTGTCTGTTCTGTTGGGGGGAAGCATCCCCAGAAAACGGGTACCTAACGTCCGACTTTTGTGACATCATCATTCTCGAGAAAATGTCTTTGATGATGATGGTGATGATGATAGTAAAGCGACTTAGAAAAACGACGGCTTCTTTAACGAAGTTAAACGAGAGTGGTTTTGGTATTGAGAATTCAAAGAAGCCTAGACCTGGTATAAAGCTAGTATAAAGAAGGCTTGGACCCACTATAAGCCTAGTATAATATAGTTCGAGAGTCTTAAATTGCTCTTGACTCACGAGCTTCATGTAATAGATGGGGAACTTGAAAAAAATTTCATCCTCAAAGCTATACACAATAGGAGTCATATGTTTCTGAGTTTTTCGCCGGACGGCACAAGCCCAATTTCTCAAATAACCCCCCATGAAACAAGTTCCCTGTTACAATTTCGACCAACAAGAACAGAAAAGGGATATGGAAGAATATAGACCGCTATCCTTTTTGTTGAGGGTACTTCCAGGACATTTTCGTCCGCGAGCGAGATGATGAGGTCACGAGATTGATGACGTCACGGAGAGGGGAGGGAAATTTGGAAAACTCCTACCTCCGAGCTGTATATGATAGGAGGGGAGACTTGAAAAAATTCCGACCTCCGAGCTATATATGGTGGGACGGGGACTTGGAAAAATGTCGACCCTCCAGCTATATTCAACTAGGCTTATAGTAGGTCTAGGCTTTCTTTATACTAGCTTTATCTAGGTCTAGGCTTCATTGAATTTTCAATACCATATCCCATTTGACTCACAAAACAGGTTTCCTGCGTTCCTCGTTTGACTTTGTTCAGGAAGCCGTCGTTTTTTTTCTAAGTCCCCCTCCTATCATATATAGCTTGAGACTCAAAATTTTTCCAAGTCCCCCTCCTAAAGTCCTCCCATCATATATAGCTCGAGAGTCGAAATTTTTTCCAAGTCCCCCTCCTATCATATTATAGCGTGAGACTCGAAATTTTTCCAAGTACCCTCCCAAAGTCCTCCCATCATATATAGCTCGAGAGTCGAAATTTTTTCCAAGTCCCCCTCCTATCATATATGGCAGGAGAGACGAATATAGCTCGAGAGTCGAAATTTTTCCAAGTCCCCCTCCTATCATATATAGCTCGAGAGTCGAAATTTTTTCCAAGTCCCCCTCCTATCATATATGGCAGGAGAGTCGAAATTTTTCCAAGTCCCC
Organism: Aspidiotus rigidus; assembly: GCA_035079385.1. Classification (NCBI taxonomy): domain Eukaryota; kingdom Metazoa; phylum Arthropoda; class Insecta; order Hemiptera; family Diaspididae; genus Aspidiotus; species Aspidiotus rigidus. The sequence continues at coordinate 593,094 of JAVHKY010000023.1, forward strand.
CTCCTATCATATATAGCTTGAGACTCGAAATTTTTTCCAAGTCCCCCTCCTATCATATATAGCGTGAGACTCGAAATTTTTCCAAGTGCCCCTCCTATCATATATAGCTTGAGACTCGAAATTTTTCCAAGTCCCCTCCTAAAGTCCTCCCATCATATATAGCTCGAGAGTCGAAATTTTTTCCAAGTCCCCCTCCTATCATATATAGCTCGAGAGTCGAAATTTTTTCCAAGTCCCCCTCCTATCATATATGGCAGGAGAGTCGAAATTTTTCCAAGTCCCCCTCCTATCATATATAGCTTGAGACTCGAAATTTTTTCCAAGTCCCCCTCCTATCATATATAGTTTGAGACTCGAAATTTTTCCAAGTCCCCTCCTAAAGTCCTCCCATCATATATAGCTCGAGAGTCGAAATTTTTTCCAAGTCCCCCTCCTATCATATATGGCAGGAGAGTCGAATATAGCTCGAGAGTCGAAATTTTTCCAAGTCCCCCTCCTATCATATATGGCATGAGAGTCCAAATTTTTACAGGGAACCTGTTTTATGGGGGGCTATTTGAGAAATCTGCCGTCCGCCGTGCGCCGTCCAGCGAAAAACTTGGAAAAATCTCGACCCTCGAGCCATATATGATAGGAGAGGGACTTAGAAAAGTTTAGACTCTCGAGCTATATATATGATAGAAGGGGGACTTAGAAAAAATTTGACTCTCGCGGCATATGTATAAAACAGGTTCCCTGCGTTCCTCGTTTAACTTCGTTAAGGAAGCCGTCATTTTTCCAAGTCCGCCTCCTATCATATATAGCTTGGGCGTGGAAATTTTTCCAAGTCCCCCTCCTAAAGTCCTCCCATCATAGCTCGAGAGTCGAAATTTTTTCCAAGTCCCCCTCCCATCATATATGGCAGGACACTCGAAATTTTTCCAAGTCCCCCTCCTAATGTCCTCCCATCATATATAGCTCAAGAATCGAAATTTTTTCCACGTCCCCCTCCCATCATATATGGCAGGAGAGTCGAAATTTTTCCAAGTCCCCCTCCTAAAGTCCTCCCATCGTATATAGCTCGAGAGTCGAAATTTTTTCCAAGTCCCCCTCCTAATGTCCTCTCATCATTTTGTATAGCTCAAGAGTCGAAATTTTTTCCACGTCCCCCTCCCATCATATATGGCAGGAGAGTCGAAATTTTTCCAAGTCCCCCACCTAAAGTCCTCCCATCATATATAGCTCGAGAGTCGACATTTTTTCCAAGTCCCTTTCCTATCATATATGGCAGGAAAGTCGAAATTTTTTCAAGTCTTCCTCATATCATATATGGCTCGAGAGTCGAAATTTTCCCAAATTTTAACAGGGAACCTGTTTTATGGGGGGCTATTTGAGAAATCTGCCGTCCGCCGTGCGCCGTCCAGCGAAAAACTTAGAAAAATTTCGACCCTCGAGCCATATATGATAGGAGAGGGACTTGGAAAAATTTCGACTCTCGAGCTATATATGATAGGAGGGGGACTTAGAAAAATTTCGACTCTCGAGCTATATATGATAGGAGGGGGACTTAGAAAAAATTTCGACTCTCGAGCTATAGATGATAGGAGGGGAACTTAGAAAAATTTCGACTCTCGAGCTATAGATGATAGGAGGGGGACTTAGAAAAATTTCGACTCTCGAGCTATATATGATAGAAGGGGGACTTAGAAAAATTTCGACTCTCGAGCCATATATGATAGGAGAGGGACTTAGAAAAATTTCGACTCTCGAGCTATATATGATAGGAGGGGGACTTAGAAAAATTTCGACTGTCGAGCTATATATGATCTAGGCTTCCTTGAATTTTCAATACCAAATCTCATTCGAATCATAAAACAGGTTCCCTGCGTTCCTCGTTTAACTTCGTTAAGGACGCCGTCATTTTTTGCTGGACGGCGGACGGCAAATTTCTCAAAAAGCCCCCCATAAAACAGGTTCCCTGTTAAAATTCCTACCTCCGAGCTATATATGATAAGAGGGGGACTTGGAAGGACGACGGCTTCCTTGAAACTGCAGCGCGTTCAAGTTGTCACGTCATGATTTTCGGGACTTTGAAAAACTTCAGGCTCCAGGGGACTCGGGACAGCGGGTTCTCCGTTGCCATTGCAGTCCGGCAATGGCATCTAATATCTTGAACCTGGACTATTTTTACCGCTGAAAGTAGAGGGAGTGTTGAACTTGAACCATCTTTACCGACTTGGATTTTTTCCGGACACCACACGGCACACATTTTTCAAAATACGAATCCCCGTCCCTCCCCCAATAGAGAATAACTTCCCTGTAAAAATTTTGATTTCCGAGCTCATTAGATCGTGACGCCATAAAACCGATGTATGACATCATCAGATTGTGACTTGAAAGAAAAGTAGAATACATCGAATTACTTATTTCCACGAGTCGGAATTGATGGAATTACGTAAAGAAAGACAAAAACTAATAAAAAAGGCCCTCTTCATAACAACCAATAGAATTTATCAACAGTTGAGGAACTACAAAGTAATCTTACACTTTTAAGTTCCCTTTTTGTTAGATTTTTTCAATATCCGGAGAAGTGCATTTTCTTACATATCTTATGTCAATGCAGTGTCAGGAAAGTGCTCTTTTCTCATCTTTTTCCCTTCGATCTCATTTTCCAAAAGTACGCAAGGAAGATGTTGCGATGTTACTCTATAAATTGTAGTGTATTCTAGAATTTAAAAGAATATTCTTCCAAGAAATGTGCATTCAAAATTTGAATACAATTTAGAAAAACGGGCGCGAACGGTTCTTGTCCGACATTTGTGACGTCATCATTTTCGAGGAAGCTTATCAAAGAATCATCTACCACCGAATTTTTGTAACTCGTTGCATAAAACCGAAGGTGTTCTAAGAAGAAAAATTAATCATGTGTATAATATTATGTGACTGTATCATTACCTCCTTCTCTACAGTATCATTGCTATCCCAGCCTTAGAAACTTTATGGATGAAAAGGAAATGACCGAACTCACAATAATAAAAAGCTTTCTGAAACAGAATAAAGCTACTACATATTATCAAGTAGCTGATGAGATCATGAATACAATTTATGAGAGGACGAAAAGAAGAGTGGTTGGAGACATCTTCAAGTGATGCCAGGTATTGGAGGAAATTAAGAGTTGAGGCACTCAGCTTCACATTCAGTACGACCTGTCAATCATGCCAAATATTTGTAGAATGAACAATAAAACTCAGTTTATAAATTTTATCACTATGACGTCACATCAACTGATAACAAAGTGAAAATACCTATAATCCAATGAGGAAACCTGAATTTTGTTTTCATTTAGGCTAGGAGTCATCTAAAACCTACGAAACGTCTCCAAAAATTTAAACTTCAGCCCATTTTGATTTTGCATCTATAAGAACGAAGTACTGTAGTAGTGGTTTAGATAGCGACCGGGATAATCGATGTGGATACGTTGAAAATTACTGTAGGATACAATTGGTGCCCGTTGGATTGTGGGTGCGAACATGAAAGAATTATACGCGCCGAGGGTTGTGAATTTCGCCTCGTGGCCGAATGACAACAAGAAAATTTCCTTTCTCCAAAGAATAAATGTCGTGGGAATTGGAAATCCTTCCCCAGTGAGTCAATGATTCCACCTAACAAATTAGTATAATTTTCTGCTCGTTAGACGCGTATTATCGAACTGTGATTTTAGCAGGCTGTTTGTTCGAACTGTCAGCGATATCGTGAGGCCGATGCACGTGTCCATCAACGTTTCCTTAAAACATTCCTTCTGTTTGCGTTGCGAGAGAGAGAAGGTACTTTCATCCGTTTTCTTACGCTAAATCCGCGTTATTATTATTATCGTTGTTACTTTCTCGCGTCACTCGTTTTGACATCTTCCCAGGTAGCTATAAAACTAAGCGCCACGCATTGTTCGAGTAATACTCGCGTGATAGGATGATAGTGAAAATGTAAAGCGATGTATAAGATTGCGAAGCTAGGCTAGCGAGCATCATCCGTCAACGCGAATTATTTCTATTGTCGACTAAAAATCAGTCGGAAAGTTGAACGGAGGTGCCGCGCGAGAATATTTACGGCGAAATGCTTATACAAAATTACTAACTGGAGTACGCGAATGGTTGCGTATTACGAGATCATTTTCTGTGATTATGTCGCGCCATTACGGTTCGTTATTTTGAACGCGATCTTACGTCGTTGTAATACGTTTTTCGCTCTCATATTCTTAGAATAAAGACTGTCGGACAATATAATGTCACTCTGAGATACAATTTCCTTACATTTCAATTTACTTTTCGAAAACCATAAACTTTCGCAAAGCGATAGCGGAACGATGATGACTGGCGGTAGCGAGAAACAATATTTCGGAGAAGAAAATACGTAAATTATACATAAAAACCTCTCTAGAGCTGATTTAATCACTATCTCGTAAACGATGATTATTAAAGCTCCAATCCTTGTTTAGCGATACTGTCAAATGTCATTTCCTCTCGGGCGTTGACTTCTAACCACTCTTTCACCCAGTTCAATGTTTCGATTAAAAGGTGACAACCGCCCGATTGTGAAGAGAAAACGTACTACAAGTGAATAAACTTCTCCGTCTGTCATCATACTAACTTGGCCTATCAGCGAAATTCATTTCGACTTTTGAGCTGTATATGGCCTTGAAAAACTTTACACTTTCTTCAGTTATATGAAACTTGAAAGAATTTCGCCAAGAGACCAAATGAGAGAATAGAATCAATACGGTTTCTCAATTTATGGCCAGAAATACTAGACGAAGTCATACTCAAGCGAGTAATACAAACGGAGTAATTTACAATTTTAGCCACAGAAATTAAACGACGCCGGAGCGCTTTCGATTAAACAATCATTGTCAACGGGGACTGGAAAGCGATTGAACCAACTCCGGCTGTAAACTAGAAACATACGAGGATATCAGGCTTGAACCAGGGAGTCATCACGACGTGAAACATACTCGTAAACTAGTTCAATCAACCCCTCATCAGGTATGTACCTGATGAGCACATTAAGGTCGTCGTTATTTAAATGACGGATTATTTCGATGTGTTCTAACGCTTTCCGCTTCGAATACGCGTTTTCTCTATAGAGGAGGACCTCGGACCCCTCTTTAATGCTATGGCCGCTAGTGATTAGATGGTCCGCAAACGCCGATTCACCTATATCCTTCTTTTCCCACGCCTTCCTATGTTCAGCCATTCTAATTTTCAACTGACGGCCTGTCTCGCCGATATAAATTCCGTTACAATCCTTACACTCAACTTTATACACACCACTCCTCTCGGCCAGTTGGATGGGGTCTTTTAGCCTAACCAATAAACTTTTTATGGTATTGGGGTTGTAATACACAGGCCGAAATCCGAAGGAGCGTAGGACACTACTCAATTGAGATGAAAACTGCCCCAAGAACGGACGCCTTATCCAACGCTCTCTACTGTTTAGGGCCATATTGCGGGGGAGGGAGGTGGTAGAATCGAGGCATTTTCGAGTAACTTTCCTTTGGATCATAAGGGCAATGTCTAAGTTCACTTCATTCACTCTGGCCAAGTGCTTTATAGTTAATACCTCTTTTTGGAAGGCTGACTGATTGAAAGGAATACTAGTCAGTTGATGGATTAAGCTGTTAAATCCAGCATATTTATGGGCTACAGGGCAAATCGATTTTCCGTGGACAGTAATATCGGTCGCAGTATCTTTCCTGTATATGGCGAATTCATGGATACCGTCTCTATTACAGATCGTCAAATCCAAGTAATTAATAGATGCGCCACCGATTTCTAAAGTAAATTTTATAGAAGGATATTGATTATTTAGATACTGGAGAAACTCCAAAAGGAGCTCTCGGGGACCAGTCCACGTACACAACACATCGTCGACATACCTGTGCCAATAATAAATCTGATCTAAATACGCACTGCCAGAGAAGAACAAATCGAGCTCAAACTTAGACATAAAGACCTCCGAAATGAGAGAACCCAAAGGAGAACCGATGGGTATTCCAACCTCTTCAGGAAACTTAAAAAACTTGTTATCGAATTTGCAATAATTGGGAGACCAACAAATATTGAGGAGATTGAAAAATTCACCCAATTCTTCTTGGCGAACATTTGTTTGAATCAAAAGGTCTCCCATATGTTGCATGGCGGTTGCTCTGGGGATATTGGGGAACAGGCCGACCACATCAAATGAACACAGGGTCGATCCCAGCGGAAGAATATTATCCTTAAGCCTATCAGCCAAGAAAACCGAATTTTTCACCGAGTAAGGTGACTCATGGTCAACTCTCGATTTAAACCATCGGTCCAAAAATTTCGCCAGAGCGTACGTGGGGGAGGTCACAAAGGATACGACCGGACGCATCGGGTTATCTTTTTTATGGACTTTTGGTAGTCCGTACAAGAGGGGAGGCACAGGGTTGGGCTCCAGGAGCGTTCTTTTTAGCGAGGGAGTTTTAATAATAAATTCACACTCATTTATCACACGTCTAACTTCTTTTACGTATTTAGGAAAATTGAAAATGTCGTTTTCCTTAGCACCACACTGGCCGAGAATGTCATAGACCTTGGAGACGTAGGAGGACTTCTTCATCACGACAATGGCATTACTTTTGTCAGTCTTCGTGATGATTAAGCCCTCCTCCCTGACCCTCCTCTTTAATCCCTTAATGACCTCAATTGCGTAATTGTTTGTACGAGGGAGGGGAGTATTGCGGACAAGAGCAGCACAATTTGTTTGAGTATTAACCCCCGGTCCGATTTTCACCTCGAGGTCGGCAACAACATTAGCCGAAGAATTACTATTATTAAGACGGGGTAATCCGAACTTCAACCCTTTCTCTAATAAATTCACCTCATCACCACGGAACTCAACCTGACTGCAATTTATAATGCGCGGTTGGAAGTTTTGGATAACACTGACCTCAGGGCTCACTTCCTGGACAGCGGGGTTATTCAAATTTTCTTTCTTTTTCTGGAGGGAACAAAGTTTCTTATTTTTCTTCCTTTTCAATTTAGCTTCAAAACAAGGCATTTAACATTAACAGCCTTGATAAACAGATCCAACTCACCCGGATGCAGTAGGCCAGAAAGTCTAGAATGGACCAATAAGTTCAGCCTAGTGGTGACATTCATATTTTCATGGCACCTCCGCAATTCAGTGCGGATCCATTTTTCCGTCAGGAATTTACCCGATGGGTCCGGTTGTATTCTTTGTGTCCTCCCCCACGTACGCTCTGGCGAAATTTTTGGACCGATGGTTTAAATCGAGAGTTGACCATGAGTCACCTTACTCGGTGAAAAATTCGGTCTCCTCGGCTGATAGGCTTAAGGATAATATTCTTCCGCTGGGATCGACCCTATGTTCATTTGATGTGGTCCGCCTGTTCCTTAATAACCCCAGAGCAACCGCCATGCAACATATGGGAGACCTTTTCATTCAAACAAATGTTCGCCAAGAAGAATTGGGTGAATTTTTCAATCTCCACAATATTTGTTGGTCTCCCAATTATTGCAAATTCGATAACAAGTTTTTTGAGTTTCCTGAAGAGGTTGGAATACCCATCGGTTCTCCTTTGGGTTCTTTCATTTCGGAGGTCTTTATGTCTAAGTTTGAGCTTGATTTGTTCTCCTCTGGCAGTGCGTATTTAGATCAGATTTATTATTGGCACAGGTATGTCGACGATGTGTTGTGTACGTGGACTGGTCCCCGAGAGCTCCTTTTGGAGTTTCTCCAGTATCTAAATAATCAATATCCTTCTATAAAATTTAATTTAGAAATCGGTGGCGCATCTATTAATTACTTTGATTTGACGATCTGTAATAGAGATGGTATCCATGAATTCGCCATATACAGGAAAGATACTGCGACCGATATTACTGTCCACGGCAAATCTTTCTGCCCTGTAGCCCATAAATATGCTGGATTTAACAGCCTAATCCATCGACTGACTAGTATTCCTCTCAATCAGTCAGCCTTCCAAAAAGAGGTATTAACTATAAAGCACTTGGCCAGATGAATGAAGTGAACTTAGACATTGCCCTTATGATCCAAAGGAAAGTTACTCGAAAATGCCTCGATTCTACCACCTCCCTCCCCCGCAATACGGCCCTAAACAGTAGAGAGCGTTGGATAAGGCTTCCGTTCTTGGAGCAGTTTTCATCTCAATTGAGTCGTATCCTACGCCCCTTCGGATTTCGGCCTGTGTATTACAACCCCAATACCATAAAAAGTTTATTGGTTAGGCAAAAGAACCCATCCAACTGGCCGAGAGGAGTGGTGTGTATAAAGTTGAGTGTAAGGATTGTAACGGAATTTATATCGGCGAGACAGGCCGTCAGTTGAAAATTAAAATCGCTGAACATAGGAAGGCGTGGGAAAAGAAGAATATAGGTGAATCGGCGTTTGCGGACCATCTAATCACTAGCGGCCATAGCATTAAAGAGGGGTCCGAGGTCCTCCTCTATAGAGAAAACGCGTATTCGAAGCGGAAAGCGTTAGAACACATCGAAATAATCCGTCATTTAAATAACGACGACCTTAATGTGCTCATCAGGTACATACCTGATGAGGGGTTGATTGAACTAGTTTACGAGTATGTTTCACGTCGTGATGACTCGCTGGTTCAATCCTGATTTCCTCGTATGTTTCTAGTTTACAGCCGGAGTTGGTTCAGTCGCTTTCCAGTCCCCGTTGACAATGATTGTTTAATCGAAAGCGCTCCGGCGTCGTTTAATTTCTGTGGCTAAAATTGTAAATTACTCCGTTTGTATTACTCGCTTGAGTATGACTTCGTCTAGGAAGACCAAATGAGCTTGAGGGGGGGGGGGAGCATGAGGGAAATGGATAGTTGCTTAGTTGATTCTCTTCTGCAGATTCGGCTTCATCCTGCACCATAAGTAGTTCCTACTTGCAATATTATTTGTAGATGCCCCCACATTTATTGCGTTCCTCAATTAACTCGAGTAATAAATCGGAGTCCCTATGTCAAGAATGTTTTCAAGCAGATCTTCAGTTTTTGCGACGAAAGTTGAAATTCATTCGATGAACATTTGTCCCATCGCAGCGTTATAAAACGCATCGGAATGAGGAATCCCAGAGTATATCATCATCGAGACCGGAACAATTCCCCATATTCCCTGAATTATTTTATGAAAACTTTCTTCCTTACCATGATATTTCACCTCTTCCGACCAAATTTCGCGGATGATTTTTACATCCTGGCGATCCAATGACAAGAATTTACCCTTACACTCGATTGAAAGGTTTTCAGCCCATACGACTCGTTTCCTCAATTTCAAATGTAAATGCGTGAAAAGTCTCTCGCGGTTTAATAATTCAATAACCACCAAGCTGCAACCTGCTTACACAAAAAAACCTATAGCAGATCCATCTTTGATGTTGATTTCATACCAAGTTTATACCATTTTGAAAATTTTAAGTCATCTCTTTGTGTTTCGGTCAAACGTGTATACGACGATGCGTTTTCGAGGACATCAAACAGTTCTTTCACATGACTGTAATTTAAACTTTCATCTCTACTGCTACCTCGACCCTCACTTGACCGCCGCAAGAATTACGTTCCTCTACTCCGTAATCACTCGCAATATCTTTCAATTCCCATCGCGAAATAACGAATACAGTATATAGTTTCCTGTTTCTTTTTTCGCCGCAGCCGTGCGACGAGATGATTGTTGAAAGGAAAACCATGTATTATGAACTAATGCTTACTTCACTTGCTGTAAAACTTCAATTTGTAACGATTCTCCTAATCCTATTAGGTTTTTTTTTTTTTTTTTAGACTTTACTGTATTCGCGTAGCTCTATATGGGACGGAATGCGAGGATATATTATTGACAAAACTCGAAGACTGCACCGTATTTCGCGAATGGGAATGTTTTGTCGGCCTCCTTATGTGCAATTGAGAACTGATGGTCGTACGGATTTCTCTTTTTCGGTTTAGGTTACTAAATGTCATCTTCACTACAGGTCATTATTTTCTAGCTGCGACATTTTTTTTTCCCTGTAGCTGGTTGTTAGAGGATGAAAGTTGTTGGCTTTCCTTAATAGAAGGGTTGTAGAACGAGGGAAAAAAACACTTCCTAAGTGAGACTTTATTTACAATCTTCCAATTTCCATGAATATTCGCTGCACATTCCTGGTTCTTTGAATCGTCCTTACACTCGTTCTGGACGACTTCTCGGTATAATTTCTTCGTTCGTCTTTCAATACTGCTATTGAAGAAATTTTCGTTCTCCAAAAATTATCGTTGGGTTTTTACGCTGATTGGAGACGATACTTCGATTCTTGTCAATAACTAGCTTTGCCTTTTCATAATTTTCCAAATTATCACACCCTGATTTCTTTTTCAACTGTTATGTTGGATAATTTCCAGGTCTTACTCTTTCACCAGTTCTACATATCCCTTTTTTTTTGTCGGAATTTCTGTTCTCCCCAATGAAGATTCCCAATGGGTCTGTACTAATTTTGACATTGAGTATAATGATTTTATATGGTTCCAATTGACTTTTGCGGGAACTCAAACAGTGTCTTGAAAATAAGTTACTTTTGCGAAATTATGGCCACTCGAAGGGCACCACCTTGTTGAACCTCCTAAAAAGTATCCCAGTATAGGCCGACTCAAAGAAGGTACTTCACACAAGGAGAGAGATGGTACAGATCCGACAAAGAGCTGCGCTGAGATGTGTCAGTGCCTACCACACTGCCTTGATGGAAGCACGGCTCGAGAGTCGAAATTTTTCCAAGTTTTTTGCTGGACGACGGACGGCGCACGGCAAATTTCTCAAAAAGCCCCCCATAAAACAGGTTCCCTGTTAAAATTTTGACTCTCGAGCCATATATGATATGAGGGGGACTTAGAGAGATTTCGACTCTCGAGCTATATGTGATAGGAGGGGGACCTAGAAAAATGTCGACTCTGGAGCTATCATATATAGCTCGAGATTCGAGAAAAATTTAGACTCTCAAACTATATTATACTAGGGTTATAGTAGGTCAAGGCTTTCTTTATACTAGCATTATACAGGTCTGGGCTTCCTTGAATTTTCAACACCAAATCCCATTTGACTTATATAACAGGTTCCCTGCGTTCCTCGTTTAATTTCTCAGTTTTTTTCTGGACGGCGGACGGCGCATGGCAAAAATCTCAATAAACCCCACATAAAACAGGTTTCATGTTAACAAATGAGTTGAAAGTAGAAATCGTAATATGAGAGAAGGGGCAAAAAGACGAATCGCGGATCACGACGTCCATAGAGTACGGTTTTCTGTAGACTTCAAAATCAAACCTAGAAGGAAGGAGGGAGATCGTGAGGTCGAGTAAATTAAACTGAGAGCCTCCGATCGCAACAGTGAAGTCAATGGAAGGATAAAAGTTGTTCATGAAATTCGAGAACTTTTAAAGGGAGTAAACGGGTCCGGTTCAAACGTATAATATGTGGATGTCATCGACATATCTGCGCCTTAGAAACACGTGATTGAGAAGAGGGTGCTTAAAATAGATGATCGTAGCTTTATATCTGGACATAAATACTCCGGCCACAAGAGGATGGGGACACCCAATGCCAATATTGGGGCTAAGGCATTCTTAAAGGAGAGAATTGAATTCAGAAATCAAAGGAAAAACCAGTGCCTCATCAAGTAAGTCAACCATGCGTTCACGGATAGGAAGCAGGCCACATCAAACGAAACTAAAACAATTCCAGGAGGGGGAGACTAGGAGTAAACTCGCTCTTAGCACGTTTCCAACAGAGAATAAAAAATGGCGTGTTTTGTTTTTCTCAGTTGTGAACTGGTGATTGTTTCTATACGAGCTTCGTAAAAATCGTAATTCCATTCCTATAGTGAACGTCTCCCGTACAATTACGCAATTCTCTAGATAACTGTACGGAGATGGTGTGTATGTGTAATTAGCACGTAGGTTAGACGAAAATACAAAATACTACCTTTGATTCTGTCACAACCACCAAAAATGAGGCACATATTTACGATACTGTCTCAGGGTGAAGGAGACAGGAAGGTTTACAGGCTCGAGGAGACCTCGTCTCCTCCACTGAAAAGCTATACAATTACAACAGTAAGTTGAAATTCACTGTTATATTTTGCATTATGCTAAAACCACTCTTATTCGAATGGTAAAATTTCACGCATCAGCGCTAAAATTGACATCCTATTCATCTTCAGCCGCGACCTCGCGATAATGGCGCTGCTGGCACCATACAACCTACATATCCCACGAAAAGTAGCTGATTCGCTACAGTTAAAAACAAATTTCGTGCTTCCACTCTTCCCTTTTTAAACGCACTTATATCCAATTTAGGATAGCACTCGACCATTTTCGAAAACTTCGAAAAACTCGATACGATATGAAGGTACAATAATTTATTGCAGTCTACGAGTATCTAGAGTCGACACCCGAGGGTAGTAATTCAGTCACTTTTCGAGTACCCATTTTTCAAATCGATGATTATAATTTCCTCAAAAAAAGAAAAATTTTCACTTAAGCTTTTCCTTTATAGCGAACGTTAGATGAAGGAGGAGAGGGGGTAAAAAATAGAAAGCGAAATATTACCTTTACAGAATATACATCTTATTAGCGACGGTTATTCACCTTGCCAACGTTAGCTGCGAGGAAAATAATAGAAAAAAAAGAGCAAAATCTCGTATTTATAGAAGTTTTCAACGAACGAAAAGAATATTGTATACTCGGTTATATTCGATTATTTTCAAGACCGAAATCTCGCTGTACTTCACAATTTGCGATGCAAAAGTGCTGAGCGGATGAGATATTTTGAATATTATAAGGTAAGTACAAGAAAATAATTTTCATTTCCGCTATATAGTAGCGTGTATTAAGTGTGGCATTAAAACTCACCCTTCTGTATAGAACTTTCCGATAACAAGAAATATAAAATATACGTAACTGATTGTACGCACAAGTGAAAATAATGACGAAGAAAAATTTTCATTTTCAACTTTGACACGTACAGCATAGCGGAAAAGATCTACACAAAAACTCGTCACGTTAGAACGAAAAATGGAACCTCGGGAAAAGGAGTTAACGAGAAAAAAAGGAAGGAAATAGAAGAAATCGAGAATTTACGTAGGTAGCAAGAATACAGAAGAGTCACGAAGCCAAACCAATACGTTGTAATTCCTTGGCAACGATCCTAAAATTCAACTCTCGAATGAAACAACATTTTATCCAGGATAAATAGGCAGCATAAAATACTTCCAAGTATCGAAGGAAATTAATTTCCCATTTAGCGCCTTCTGTCAATAACGCGATGTCTCCGTCTTTTCACAAATAAATTTTTTAACTTTAATACAACTCGATTCTCGTTTTCCTTTAGCGGTTGCATGGTAAATCAGAATGATATCGAAAGTTGAAGGAAAACGCTCGAAATTAGTATTCGACTTGTTTATCATAAGACCACCTGAGCGATTTTTTCCCCCGAGTGAATCGACAGAAACTTATTCCATCGACGTATCTACCTTTTGGGAACGGAACATTTTCGAAATTTTACAGATCTACGATGGTATTTTTTGATTAATTAATGACGACCAAAGTAAACGGTATTGATGGAAAGGCGAACTAGTATTACAAAACGTCTGTTTCGTCTTATTGGCAACAACATGAGACGTTCGTATTGCTTTAAATTGAAAAGCGGTTTTCGGATAGCGAAATCGCCCTCGTGTCTCGTATCGTATTAATATCATTCACCACGACGTTTCAAAAAGGAAACTCAGCAGCCACGATGGGCGAATACTTAAGCGAACGTGCCGAGGCCAGATTGCGGTTCTGTCTCGGGCGACTGAAAAATAACAACGACAGCTTGCATCGTCGTCGTCGAAATTCAAATGACGGTATTTATCTACGACGGCGACGATGCAACTTTCAGACACCACCACACGTATACATCCTTTTTCCCTCTCGAAGAACGCGTCAACTGTTGCACCATTCCAGATCGTCTCTTTCGTTGAACGTTGCACTCTCCTTCCATCTCCACTCAAAATCACGAATCATCCTACTTACATACTTGTACTGTAAGATGATAATGTTATGTATCGGTAACGCTACAAATTTGTGAACTATAATTTACATAGCAATCTTATCATTATTTGGTGTATTGTTCGCGTTCGGCAGATTCCTATTCTTATAAATATGCCGCACTGTTGTACAAACAATGTTTGTCTTATATAAAGCTCCATCTTGAAAAGCTTGAACCTGCGGGTAGTACAAAGCAAGAGATTTTCTGGTAGAGCCAAACGAATAAAGATCATGTTTCATGTCTACCAGTAAATTACATCATTTTTGTTTTAAGAAACATGTCCTAGCTTATGAATTTTTCTCACAAAGGCCTATGCTCCGTTCTTAGAATACGTCATACATCATTTTCTTGATAATTATGTTCCATGTCTTTTCTCTACCCCCACCCTAATCTCGAAATCTGCGTCCAGGCATCCGCACGACCATTTTCAAAGTTGAATCACAGCCCTACTCCTGATTCCAAAATTTGCGTCCGGATGTTCGGGAACATAATTTGAGGTTAGGGTAGGGCTACAGAAAAGACATAAACATCATAAACTACACTATTAAACTGGACTTGACCTAGGCTAGGACTTCCTCAATAACTTTATACTAGGATTATACTAGTTTTGAACTAAAGTAGACCGAATATACAGTATACTGGGTCTACACCAGCTAGGCAGCTATAATTAGCTTAGGCTGCATTATACTAGGCCCCTTCATTATACTAGGCCTAATATATAGTATATGTGTTCGCTATGTACCCATGCACCTATGTATTTAGTACCCACGTGTCTATGTACCTATGCACCTATATGCCTATATACTCATGTACCCATGTACGTCATGTGCCTATGTACCTATGTACCTACGTGCCTATATATACCTATGTATCCAGTACCTTTGTACCTACGTGTCTATCCATACGTACCTATGCACTCACGTCCCTGTGTACCCATGTGTCTATGTACCTAGGTACGTGTCTTTGTACCCCTCCCCCTATGTACCCATATGTCTATGTCCCAAATCCAGGTAAAATAAGAAAATGAACTTCTGGATGACCAAAAATCAAAATAAATGTTGAAATATAACTGGATTTCCACTTCCTCATGGGTCTATGAGCCTATACACGTACGTTCCTATACCAGGTGGGACAAAAAGATGTTACTAGTTAAATGGGCGTTTGAACTAAATTCACTGCAGCTCAAATACGCAAAAGGTTAGATGCACACATTAAATCTACAAAATTTGTATCAGAATTTTATCTTCAATTTGCGCCCTTACTCAACTTTTTACGACATTTCTGAGCCGAGTTATGGACCAAAACGTGCCAAAAATTGATCAATTTCCAAAAATTGTCAAAAATTGAAAATTGTTCAAACTTTCATATTTTATCTGATTATAAGTGAAATTTAACACAGATTCCAAAAAAAATACCTAAATAACCCTATGAAGCTTGTAACCCAGGAAGATTAGGCTCAAAAATAAGAATAAATAGAAATAAATGCCGGCAAAGGTTTTTTTTGTGGATTATGTTTAAAATGGTCTCCTGATAAACATACTAAAAGTTCACAGCAATCAGAGGGCGGGCCCTCCCCCAAAGGGAGTCAAAGTACCACAAAAATTAGTTTTCTGAGAATAAATCGAAAACTAAGCATCAGAGAAAAAAAAGTTTCAAACGAATGTTGTTCCTCATCAAATTTCCTACAAATTTACCTATTATATATGTCAACTTGGCCCAAAACCTCGAGCTGAAAAGTTGGTTTCAAAGTTGAGCAATTTTCTAAAATTTTTGATTTTAGTGTTAGTGTACTCAAATTAGACAGGTTTCGGAAAAAAAAGAACATTGCGACATGGTAAAGGTCTGATTGCTGGAAATGGTCAAGAATGAAGTCCAAAACAAAATACTAACTTCTCCGCGTTTTTCCCCAAGGGCATCTTTTTTACGGGGGTTGAAACCCCCTCAAAATCAGTTTTTTGTAAATATCCCGCTTAATACGCATTTTAGAGAAAAAAGTCATCAGTCAAAAATTATTCCTCGTGAAATTTCCTATCGGACTACGTACATATTTCATTTTTAACCTACGTGTGATAGTTAGCTTAAAAATGACGGCTTCCTTAACGAAGTTAAACGAGGAACGCAGGGAACCTGTTTTATGATTCGAATGAGATTTGGTATTGAAAATTCAAGGAAGCCTAGATTTGGAGAACCCTTCCTATCATATATAGCTCGAGAGTCGAAATTTTTTCAAGTCCCTCTCCTATCATATATAGCTCGAGAGTCGAAATTTTTCCAAGTCCCCCTCCTATCATATTTAGCTCGAGGGTCGAAATTTTTCTAAGTTTTTCGCTGGACGGCACACGGCACACGGCGGACGGCAGATTTCTCAAATAGCCCGCCATAAAACAGGTTCCCTGTTAAAAATGACGGCTTCCTTAACGAAGTTAAACGAGGAACGCAGGGAACCTGTTTTATGCTTCGAATGAGATTTGGTATTATCATATGGCTCGAGAGTCGAAATTTTTCTAAGTCCCTGTCCTATCATCTATGGCTCGAGGGTCGAAATTTTAACAGGGAACCTGTTTTATGGGGGGCTATTTGAGAAATCTGCCATCCGGCGTCCGGCGTCCGCCGTGCGCCGTCCGGCGAAAAACTTAGAAAAATTTCAACCCTAGAGCCATATATAATAGGAGAGGGACTTAGAAAAAATTTTGACTCTCGAGCTATATATGATAGGAGGAGGACTTAGAAAAATTTCAACTCTCGAGCCACATATGATAGGAGAGGGACTTAGAAAAAATTTTGACTCTCGAGCTATATATGATAGGAGGAGGACTTAGAAAAATTTCGACTCTCGAGCCACATATGATAGGAGAGGGACTTGCAAAAAATTTTGACTCTCGAGCTATAGATGATAGGAGGGGGACTTGGAAAAATTTCGACTCTCGAGCTATATATGTTTTTTCTCTTCCTTCTAATTTGCTAGGTAATTCATTTTACTCTTAGGTCTATATCTATATAGTGTATATATACAGTAATAGAATGCACGTATAATATTCGGTTTTAGCTATTTTTTAGCTAAATTGTATCGGGTAAATTAGGTATGAATCGCGGTGAGGAAAAGGGCACAGTTTTTAGTATTATTTTGCTAGGCAATTCATTTTACGCTTATATCTATAGTTTATAATATATATAGTAATAGAATACACCGGGGACTTGGAAAAATTTCGACTCTCGAGCTATAGATGATAGAAGGGGGACTTAGAAAAATTTCGACTCTCGAGCCATATGTGATAGGAGGGGGACTTAGAAAAATTTCGATCCTCGAGCCATATATGATAGGAGAGGGACTTGGAAAAATTTTGACTCTCGAGCTATAGATGATAGAAGGGGGACTTAGAAAAATTTTGATCCTCGAGCCATATATGATAGGAGAGGGACTTAGAAAAATTTTGACTCTCGAGCTATATATAATAGAAGGGGGACTTAGAAAAATTTCGACTCTCGAGCCATATGTGATAGGAGGGGGACTTAGAAAAATTTCGACTCTCGAGCTATATATGATAGAAGGGGGACTTAGAAAAATTTCGATCCTCGAGCCATATATGATAGGAGAGGGACTTAGAAAAATTTTGACTCTCGAGCTATAGATGATAGAAGGGGGACTTAGAAAAATTTTGATCCTCGAGCCATATATGATAGGAGAGGGACTTAGAAAAATTTCGATCCTCGAGCCATATATGATAGGAGAGGGACTTGGAAAAATTTTGACTCTCGAGCTATATATAATAGAAGGGGGACTTAGAAAAATTTCGACTCTCGAGCCATATGTGATAGGAGGGGGACTTAGAAAAATTTCGACTCTCGAGCTATATATGATAGAAGGGGGACTTAAAAAAATTTCGATCCTCGAGCCATATATGATAGGAGAGGGACTTAGAAAAATTTTGACTCTCGAGCTATAGATGATAGAAGGGGGACTTAGAAAAATTTTGATCCTCGAGCCATATATGATAGGAGAGGGACTTAGAAAAATTTCGATCCTCGAGCCATATATGATAGGAGAGGGACTTGGAAAAATTTTGACTCTCGAGCTATAGATGATAGAAGGGGGACTTAGAAAAATTTTGATCCTCGAGCCATATATGATAGGAGAGGGACTTAGAAAAATTTTGACTCTCGAGCTATATATAATAGAAGGGGGACTTAGAAAAATTTCGACTCTCGAGCCATATGTGATAGGAGGGGGACTTAGAAAAATTTCGACTCTCGAGCTATATATGATAGAAGGGGGACTTAGAAAAATTTCGATCCTCGAGCCATATATGATAGGAGAGGGACTTAGAAAAATTTTGACTCTCGAGCTATAGATGATAGAAGGGGGACTTAGAAAAATTTTGATCCTCGAGCCATATATGATAGGAGAGGGACTTAGAAAAATTTTGACTCTCGAGCTATATATAATAGAAGGGGGACTTAGAAAAATTTCGACTCTCGAGCCATATGTGATAGGAGGGGGACTTAGAAAAATTTCGACTCTCGAGCTATATATGATAGAAGGGGGACTTAGAAAAATTTCGATCCTCGAGCCATATATGATAGGAGAGGGACTTAGAAAAATTTTGACTCTCGAGCTATATATAATAGGAGGGGGACTTAGAAAAATTTCGACTCTCGAGCTATATATGATAGAAGGGGGACTTAGAAAAATTTCGATCCTCGAGCCATATATGATAGGAGAGGGACTTAGAAAAATTTTGACTCTCGAGCTATAGATGATAGAAGGGGGACTTAGAAAAATTTTGATCCTCGAGCCATATATGATAGGAGAGGGACTTAGAAAAATTTTGACTCTCGAGCTATATATAATAGAAGGGGGACTTAGAAAAATTTCGACTCTCGAGCCATATGTGATAGGAGGGGGACTTAGAAAAATTTCGACTCTCGAGCTATATATGATAGAAGGGGGACTTAGAAAAATTTCGATCCTCGAGCCATATATGATAGGAGAGGGACTTAGAAAAATTTTGACTCTCGAGCTATATATAATAGAAGGGGGACTTAGAAAAATTTCGACTCTCGAGCCATATGTGATAGGAGGGGGACTTAGAAAAATTTCGACTCTCGAGCTATATATGATAGAAGGGGGACTTAGAAAAATTTCGATCCTCGAGCCATATATGATAGGAGAGGGACTTAGAAAAATTTTGACTCTCGAGCTATAGATGATAGAAGGGGGACTTAGAAAAATTTTGATCCTCGAGCCATATATGATAGGAGAGGGACTTAGAAAAATTTTGACTCTCGAGCTATATATAATAGAAGGGGGACTTAGAAAAATTTCGACTCTCGAGCCATATGTGATAGGAGGGGGACTTAGAAAAATTTCGACTCTCGAGCTATAGATGATAGAAGGGGGACTTAGAAAAATTTTGATCCTCGAGCCATATATGATAGGAGAGGGACTTAGAAAAATTTTGACTCTCGAGCCATATATAATAGAAGGGGGACTTAGAAAAATTTCGACTCTCGAGCCATATGTGATAGGAGGGGGACTTGGAAAAATTTCAACTCTCGAGCTATATATGATAGAAGGGGGACTTAGAAAAATTTCGATCCTCGAGCCATATATGATAGGAGAGGGACTTAGAAAAATTTTGACTCTCGAGCTATAGATGATAGAAGGGGGACTTAGAAAAATTTTGATCCTCGAGCCATATATGATAGGAGAGGGACTTAGAAAAATTTTGACTCTCGAGCTATATATAATAGAAGGGGGACTTAGAAAAATTTCGACTCTCGAGCCATATGTGATAGGAGGGGGACTTAGAAAAATTTCGACTCTCGAGCTATAGATGATAGAAGGGGGACTTAGAAAAATTTTGATCCTCGAGCCATATATGATAGGAGAGGGACTTAGAAAAATTTTGACTCTCGAGCCATATATAATAGAAGGGGGACTTAGAAAAATTTCGACTCTCGAGCCATATGTGATAGGAGGGGGACTTGGAAAAATTTCAACTCTCGAGCTATATATGATAGAAGGGGGACTTAGAAAAATTTCGATCCTCGAGCCATATATGATAGGAGAGGGACTTAGAAAAATTTTGACTCTCGAGCTATAGATGATAGAAGGGGGACTTAGAAAAATTTTGATCCTCGAGCCATATATGATAGGAGAGGGACTTAGAAAAATTTTGACTCTCGAGCTATAGATGATAGAAGGGGGACTTAGAAAAATTTTGATCCTCGAGCCATATATGATAGGAGAGGGACTTAGAAAAATTTTGACTCTCGAGCTATATATAATAGAAGGGGGACTTAGAAAAATTTCGACTCTCGAGCCATATGTGATAGGAGGGGGACTTAGAAAAATTTCGACTCTCGAGCTATAGATGATAGAAGGGGGACTTAGAAAAATTTTGATCCTCGAGCCATATATGATAGGAGAGGGACTTAGAAAAATTTTGACTCTCGAGCCATATATAATAGAAGGGGGACTTAGAAAAATTTCGACTCTCGAGCCATATGTGATAGGAGGGGGACTTGGAAAAATTTCAACTCTCGAGCTATATATGATAGAAGGGGGACTTAGAAAAATTTCGATCCTCGAGCCATATATGATAGGAGAGGGACTTAGAAAAATTTTGACTCTCGAGCTATAGATGATAGAAGGGGGACTTAGAAAAATTTTGATCCTCGAGCCATATATGATAGGAGAGGGACTTAGAAAAATTTTGACTCTCGAGCTATATATAATAGAAGGGGGACTTAGAAAAATTTCGACTCTCGAGCCATATGTGATAGGAGGGGGACTTAGAAAAATTTCGACTCTCGAGCTATAGATGATAGAAGGGGGACTTAGAAAAATTTTGATCCTCGAGCCATATATGATAGGAGAGGGACTTAGAAAAATTTTGACTCTCGAGCCATATATAATAGAAGGGGGACTTAGAAAAATTTCGACTCTCGAGCCATATGTGATAGGAGGGGGACTTGGAAAAATTTCAACTCTCGAGCTATATATGATAGAAGGGGGACTTAGAAAAATTTCGATCCTCGAGCCATATATGATAGGAGAGGGACTTAGAAAAATTTTGACTCTCGAGCTATAGATGATAGAAGGGGGACTTAGAAAAATTTTGATCCTCGAGCCATATATGATAGGAGAGGGACTTAGAAAAATTTTGACTCTCGAGCTATAGATGATAGAAGGGGGACTTAGAAAAATTTTGATCCTCGAGCCATATATGATAGGAGAGGGACTTAGAAAAATTTTGACTCTCGAGCTATATATAATAGAAGGGGGACTTAGAAAAATTTCGACTCTCGAGCCATATGTGATAGGAGGGGGACTTAGAAAAATTTCGACTCTCGAGCTATATATGATAGAAGGGGGACTTAGAAAAATTTCGATCCTCGAGCCATATATGATAGGAGAGGGACTTAGAAAAATTTTGACTCTCGAGCTATATATAATAGAAGGGGGACTTAGAAAAATTTCGACTCTCGAGCCATATGTGATAGGAGGGGGACTTAGAAAAATTTCGACTCTCGAGCTATAGATGATAGAAGGGGGACTTAGAAAAATTTCGATCCTCGAGCCATATATAATAGAAGGGGGACTTAGAAAAATTTCGACTCTCGAGCTATATATAATAGAAGGGGGACTTAGAAAAATTTCGACTCTCGAGCTATATATGATAGGAGGGGGACTTTCGATCCTCGAGCCATAGACATTTAATACAAAAAATAACTCGAAAAAAAATTCTAATTAGATATATATCCTCTTCCAGAACGAACAACGACAAGCCAAGATAGACAAACAATTTAGCCAAATTAAAATCAAAAATTACTTGTAAAATTTCAAGTGAAAAAATTTGACAAATAAAAATTATCAAATTGAAAAAAGACTTTTTAATTAAATATTTGGGGCGCATACAAACCAACTAATCCAAATATAGCTCGAGAGTCGACATTTTTCCAAATCCCCCTCCTATCATGTATAGCTCAAGATTGAAAATTTTAACAAGAAACCCAATTTATCCAACTATATTATATTGGTCTAAATCTTCTTTTCACTACCTTTCCCCAAATATAAATTTCCTTGAATTTTCAATACCAAATCTCATTCCAATCATAAAACAGGTTCCCTGCGTTCCTCGTTTAACTTCGTTAAGGAAGCCGTAATTTTTCTAAGTTTTTCGCTGGACGGCGCACGGCGGACGGCGGACGGTAGATTTCTCAAATAGCCCCCCATAAAACAGGTTCCCTGTTAAAAATTCATGGAAATTGAGCCTCCGCCATGCAAATCCGTGAATAACGCGCTCCTTGCCGAGAGATGACGTCGTTGCGCGGTGGTTAAGCGCGAAGGTAACGTTAATATTTCGCTATTACATACGATGAAACGTATACTAATTTTATTAGTTTTAATTAATTGTCACAGGGAATTTGCTGCACGATATTATTTTGAGAAAGGTATAATCAACGGCCTATCATACATGAAAATAAAGTTTTCCATACACGGACAGACATTTTAAAGATCGTTTCTTATGCATGTATGATATGTAAAAAGCTGAATGGGGGCTGTAAACATGCGAGCCCTTCCCCCATGTTGGAGTGGGTGGATTCGTTTGTACTGGGTTGTGCCGTAGAGTTTTCTGTTTGTGCTGGTCTTCTTCCCCCTCCAACCTTATGAGGGGGCTGTATGCCAGGCCAGGCCAGCATGTCGTGCTCCATTTTCGGACTGAAAACAGGCTGAGAATTTCGTGTGCTACGTTTTTGCTGTATCATGCTCTCAAGTTTTCCATTCTGGTTGTTTCAAGCAATGGTGGGAATGGATGTGGTCTTCTGTTGTGGATTCGCGGTGAGATTTTGACTTCGACCCGCGTACAATTGAAGTGGGCTAACGTGTGGAATTGTTTCAAGCAATGGAAGGAATGTCACCAAGAAGCTTGTTATTGTTGTGTGCTCCCACAAATTCAAGAAGAACCGCCGCAGTACAAATCCGAGAATAACGCGCTCCTTGTCAAAGTTGGCGAAGTTGCATGAGGGTTTCACGTTGATAGTCGATTGGGTCAGGCAAATTTGCTCCGCCATTTCAGGCGATCTCCCGAGAAGCTTGTTTTGCGGGGAGAGATTGACTACATGAGTCTTGCAATTATCAAAACAGAGAAACAAGAGATAACAAGCTTCTTGGTATCATTCCCTATATCGCCTGGAACAATAAGAAATTCAGCAAGTTTGCCTGGATTTCACGAAAAATAATTTTTGACAGATGACTTTTTTCTCTAAAATGCGTATTAAGCGGGATATTTACAAAAAACTGATTTCGAGGGGATTTCAACCCCCATAAAAAAGATGCTCTTGGGGAAAGACGCGGAGAAGTTAGTATGTTGTTTTGGACTTCATTCTTGACCATTTCCAGCAATCAGACCTTTACTATGTCGCAATGTTCTTTTTTTTTTTCCGAAATTTGTCTGATTTGACTAAACTAACATTAAAATCAAAAATTTTAGAAAATCGCTCAACTTTCAAATCAACTTTTCAGCTTGAGTTTTCGGGCTAAGTTGACATACATATAATAAAATGTATAGGAAATTTGATGAGGAACAACTTTTGTTTGAAACTTTTCTTTCTCTGATGCTTAGTTTTCGATTTATTCTCAGAAAACTAATTTTTGTGGTACTTTGACCCCCTTTGGGGGACGGCCCGCTCTGTGATCGCTGTGGACTTTTAGTATGTTTATCAGGAGATCATTTTAAACACAATCCACGAAAAAAACCTTTGCCAGCATTTATTTCCATTTCAAAACCTAATCCGCCTGGGCTAGATTTTTCAATTTCTTATTTTGGAAATCTTGGCAAATTGGTCAATTCTTGTCACATTTTGGTCCATAACTTGGCTCAGAAAAGTCTTAGAAACTTCGAATCTGGCTCAAATTAAAGATAAAATTAGGATACAAAATTTGTACATTTAAACTATACGTCTAACGTTTTGCGTTTTCGCGCTACGCAAACTCCCATTTAATTGGTAACATCTTTCTGACCTACCCGGTATACCTATGCCTATAATATACTCATCTACCTATGTACCCATGTGTCTATGTACCTATGTGTCTATGTTCCCATGTGCCTACGTGCCTATGTACCCATGTGACGGTGTACCCATATACCTATGCACCTTTGTGCCTATATGCCCGTTTCCCTGTGCACCTATGTATCCATACATCTATGTACCTATGGGTCTATGTACCTATGCACCCACGTGCCTGTGCACTCATGTGTCTATGTACCCATGTGGCTATGCACCTGCACCTACCTCCTTTTACTCGCAGAATTGCGTGGCAAAACTTGCACAATATCCACTTTTTGCAAATTTTGGCAAATATGGTAATTGTTTTATGAGAAGATGGTAAGTGTGTATATGTCAAACAAACAAATACGTTCCTCAAGGTTACGGCTATCCATAATAAACGCGAAATGGAAAATTATATGAGGGAGAAGTGGATAAGAACAGAGTTGCGAAGATGGTATGGTAAATTTATTATTACGACTAGATTAAACCTTATGGTCCATTCGAGACTCTCCAGTATGCTCCTCCCACTAGAGTTTGATTACTTTATGCGGGACGTCAATTTAAAGTGTCGGAAGTTTGAGGTGAGCTTGAAGGAGAAGAAAAATAAGAAGCTGTCTTCCCTAATGAAGGTTAATGATGAGGTGGTTGAGGAATGGGTGAGTGACGGTGTTGTCGTTCATAAATTCCATCCCTCCCTTATAAATAATAATCAGGTAGTGTATAATAGTGATGAAACTGCCCTCCTTGAGAAAGGTTCAAAATTCAGTTTACCTCCCATCAAGAAGGAGGAAACCTTGGCGAATGTTGTTGCGGATCTTGCGGTTAAAATTGATCCTGGTTTTAATACCCAGAAATTTTGTGCCGAATTAGTCCGTAATAACCCCTTCCCTCGCATGAGTAATAAATTGGGAGG
The DNA here is from genome assembly GCA_035079385.1 of Aspidiotus rigidus. Lineage (NCBI taxonomy): Eukaryota > Metazoa > Arthropoda > Insecta > Hemiptera > Diaspididae > Aspidiotus > Aspidiotus rigidus. The sequence continues at coordinate 618,156 of JAVHKY010000023.1, forward strand.
AGTGATTCAAGGTTTGAAGAGGAAGATAAAAGAGGGAGATTTAATCGTCACTAAGGCTGACAAGGGCAATGCTGTTGCGGTGATGGAGAAGTCGGCCTATTCTTCTACGGTCCATGAAGTCCTCCAGCAGCGTGGTGCTAAAGAGAGTGAGAATTTCAGTTTTCCTGATCACGTTAAAGAAGTTAGGAGTGTCATCAACAGGAATGAGGCTATTATCAAAACTCCTAGCTGCTTTGAAAAAAACCCTCCTTGTTCCTAACCCCACACCCCCTCCTCTACGGGCTGCCCAAAGTGCATAAGAACAATACCACGATACGACCCGTTGTTTCTTTCATCTCCTCCCCCACCTACCTCCTTGCCAAATTCCTGGACCGTTGGTTGAAAAATCGCATTGATCTTGAATCTTCTCATTCGGTCTTGAATTCAGCCTCTTTAACTGACGTTCTCAAAGGGTGTAAGTCTTCCCCCGGGAACGACCATCTGCTCGTTTGATGTTGTTAGTTTGTTCCCGAATATTCCTAAGGCTGCTACTAACCAGCGTATGGGTGAGCTACTCGTCAAAGCCAACATACCTCATAATGAGCTTCATGAATTTTTCGATCTTCTGAATATTTGCTGGTCCCCCAACTACTGTAAATTTGAAGGGAAATTTTTCGAGTTTCCTGATGAAGTAGGGATCCCGATTGGATCACCTTTAGGCTCTCTCATCTCCGAAATTTTCATGTCTAAGTTTGAACTTGACTTCTTTTCCTCGAACCAGGTGTTATTTAATCATATTCACTATTGGCACAGGTACGTGGATGACGTTCTGGACTGGTCCCCCAGATCTCCTTGGTGAGTTTCTGAGGTATCTCAATACCTGGTACCCTTCCATCAAATTTACGTTGGAAATAGGAGTATTTTCCATAAACATTTTGGATTTATCGATCTCTATAATAGACGGTATCCATAAGTTTGGAATTTACAGGAAAGATACTACGACTGATATGTGGTTCGTTCGATCCTGTTGCTCGCAAGATGGCTGCTTTCCACAGCCTAGTTCACAGACTGACTCGTATTCCTTTGAGTCAGTCTGCCTTCAAGAAAGAGTTACTCACAATAAAACACCTGGCCAGAGTGAATGGGATCAATGTCGATGTTGACGTGATGGTTCGGAGGAACTTGATTCCACCTCTTCCTTCCCCCGAGACACGATCCGTGATCGCCGTTTGCGTTGGATCAGTCTCCGTTTCTTGGGGAAGTTCTCCCTCCAATTGAGTCGGGCCCTCCGCCCGTTTGGCTTCAGATCCGTGTTTCACAACCCTACCACAGTCAAGAGGTTGTTTGTGAGATTGAAGGACCCCATACTTGTTGATGAGAGGAGTGGTGTTTAGAAGTTGGAATGTGGGGATTGTGGAGGCTTTTATATTTGTGAGACCAGCCGCCAAATGAAAGTTGGAGTAGCTGAGCACCTGAAGTCTTGGAAGAAGGGACACTTAGGGGAATCAGTGTTTGCTGATCATTTAATAAACAGTGGCCACAGCTTCCGCGAGGGATCCGAAAAGCGCCTCCATAAGGAGAATTTCTATCGTAAGCGCATCGCCCTCGAGCATATAGAGATAATGCGTCATCTAAACACCGACGGTATCACTGTACTCAACTCGTACATTCCGGAAGAAGGCCTGATCGAACTGGTTTATGATTCACATCGCGATTTCTCGTTTGGACAATATTAATACCTTGCTCTTCTTTTCTGTTCGTCAGTTGCTTTCATTTCAGGCTTGAAGATGGTTTATTAATCGGAAGCGCTCGTCGTCTTATATTTTTCTGCGGTTTGCATTGTTTACTCTCTCTTCGGAGTATTCGTTTTCCGCGTTTAGTGTATATGTCGTTCAGACACCGTTTGGCGTGACCTTGAGATCACATAAGAATTTAATTGTCAAGCTGACACAAGAACTTTGGGATTTGAAGAATCACCCTTTTTGATATAAATGAGAAGACTCTAAAGAATCGTATTCCATACAGATCCAATTATCCAGAACATGAGGGTGTTCCATTTTACAATAAAATGAGCTTACTTACCACCGTAAAGAATGAAATAAACCTGTGCCAATACTGGAAGCCATCCGATATGCTTCATCCTCAGCTATACGGGTCACACAGTCTGAAACAATCAGGAAAATACAAATTCCATTATGAATTTTATTATCAAAATTCAATTGGGGCGCAACTTTGACGCTCCAAGAATTTGGGAAAGGGGAGAAATGATCTATTTGAAAATCAAGGTTTTAAAAAAAAAAATCTAATATTTTGTAGAGTTGAAATCTGGGGATGCTAGAGCTTGTTTTCATTACTAAAACTTCGAAGAATAATAATGACGATACTATAATATAATTAATTTTGATAACGGAAGTCATTTTGCAGCGGGGGCTATCAAAATGGTTATTAAGAATTGGTCGGTCTATTTTTCATCATTTTTATTCTAAGCCAGCGTTAATGAGTTTTTTTCCCCCCAATGGTTTCTTCACTTTTCAAGGGTGGTCCTCCTATTCCGCCACTCATGACGGAAAATTACGAAGATTTCTAGAGTAATTATGAACGCACGAATTTTATCGATACCTTCATCCCTATATTGTGGTATCATCAACAACTTTTATTCTAGACGTCTAAACGACTTGAATTTCCAAGTTCGAGGAACCGAACCCATTCCATCATTTGCCTTCATTCTGCGGACTAAGTATATTAAATATTATTGTTTTTTTCGTTTTGGAGTACAATATCTCGTACATTGTGGAAAATGTAAGCATGACGGCAAAGTTGTAAAATATTTATAGAAGAAAAAGAACGAGCTGATTTACAACTATGTACTTCATTGTAAAGTACATTAGATCTTCAATTCTATAATTAGTGGCATCCTGCACTTGCTTTTAGTTAATGTTGCGCAGTTCTTCGTCGCTAATTCAAACTTCATTCCACTTAATGTCAGCGTCAATTTCACGAAGCTAAAGTAGCACGTCATAAATAATTTCACGGTCTCACTTTTCAAAGTCACTTCGCGGATTCCATTCCCCGAATCGTAAATATTTGATTCACCTATTGGGTAGCTTAATATGCGTTCGGCGAAAAACTTCGGTGAATTAAGTTTGAATACTTCCTGAGTCAATCTCGCAATTTGTGATATGTAGTGTCGCGCTTATATAATATCGAAGTAGCACCAATTCGTATGAATTGATACATAGGCTAATCGACTTCTTTCATCAAATTCTGAAAGTGATGAGGTGGGCCTTTTGGTAAAGAGGGACAGGAGTACCACGGAGATTAACGCCAGAATAAAGCTCGAATCACGATAACTTGTATGTATAGATTTCAATTGTAGCTTACTTTTTCTGAATCGCCCCTCCCCGTACGAGTATTAAAGTTCGGAGCTCCAGGTCTTCGAAGGTTTTTCCTCTGCTTTTACTTTCAACCGATCAGTTTCCAATTTTGTACTAATAATATGGAATTTTTCCATCTGCTCTCCTAATATCTATAGCTCGCTACGTTGCTCTCACATGGGACCAAGGACAAAAGCAAGAAGGTAATGCAGAGGTGGCAACAGAGAGGATGATACAGACTGTAACCAAAGTATGCGATGTAGCTATGCCTAGGCAAGGTCCACCAAAGAAGAGCAGAGCTGTTTACTCGTGGACCTTGCCTCGGAAGCCCAAAATTTATCAGCGTAACTAAACATCACTCTCATCGTTTACTCGTTCACAAAATAAATTACTACAGAGACAATATTTAGAATCAAAGAATGTACCTAACTAGTTCCAAAAACCTTTGGTTGAAGGATGAGGTTGATTTCATTTTAGTTTCAAGAGTGCAAGATAGAAAATCGAAACTTTTCCAACTTATAAGAATTGCCACCTTTTTTTCCCCCTCTTTCATTCTCAACTCATCCACCACACCACAAAGTTTCAAACTTCATTAGTTACATGACTCGATATGATCACTTCGAAAACTTTCTCACTCGAATAATATTGAAACTGGTCAATTTTCCAATGCATATCGGAGAAATAAAATTACCGCACTGGAAAAGTGTCAGTTTTAGTTATCGATTTTCCTTGTCACCCTCTGTTTATAAAATTCAGAAGATACAACACCTCTACTTCTCATATCATCGTGTCTTAATTTCACAGCCAGTCAACATTAATGTGTCACTGTTAGTCTGTTTTTTTTTAGTTTTTTTTAGTTTTTTTTTCTCTTTCTCTCTCCTAGCTCTTATCGCTCGTTTTTACAGATGCCAAGACCATCTATGTGCATAATGAACGCCACCATCGCTGACTACTCCATATTGACAACAATAAAACACACAGCGAAACAGAGAATAATTTGTGGCGCTAAATTTTTAAATGCATTATTTTCGCGAGGAATTAAAAATTCCGTTCCAGCGTTGGTAAGTTTCGAACAATTTTAGAGCTGTTCAAAGTACGTACAACGTTTTCGCATTAACTTTGTTTTCATTTTCCTTTAATTCGTTGTCGTCATTATTTAGAAAGCCGATGAAAGAGCTCGATGAATAATCGTAAAATTTGATATTATTGCGGTCGTTTCTATGTAAAAATAAACCAATATTGACGCGGACAGAATAATATTATGCGATTTTTTTTCCCTCCATCTCTACATTATCAGATATCTTCACAAATTTTTCTGAATTGTGAAAAATATTAGAGCAATTTTTAATGGATCTAGTCAATGTAGATGACCTTAAAAAATTTGAACGTTTACCTACGTTGAAAGCTTTGTGACTTTTTACAGGCGGCATAAATCTTGATTTTGTGACAACGGGAAGAGTAAAAGATCGTGTACATGATTGAATCGACCTGTGTTGGAATTCAATATTGATGAAGAGGAGGACAATGTTGACAATGGCGAGGACGACCATTTTTGACTCGGGATATCGCCCACAATCTGACGTATTAGGATCAGTTTTGATTTGAGTATTTTCGATTGTCTTTCGACCTTTGTGACCTGGTTCCAAAAAAAGAATGCTCAAATAGAAGTACTGACTGAGAGGACATAACATTGGGCCATTTTATGACGCCTCAGGCTTATTTCATTTTACAAAGAATTTCTTTATTGCCATAAAGGTTCCTCTGGTCTGCTCAATTATTGAGCCTATCTTTCTTACCACATTTACAGTCGTCAATAACTAGAGTTTTCAAGTACATGAAAATTAAACACCTTGATGGTATGACGATCGGAATGTGCTTCTTCGAGAATACCATGACCTTGGTTTTTGCAACATTAAGAGTTGAATCAACAATTTCACTCCTATAACAGCTACACTGCGTTTTTGCGGTAATTGTGGGATTGAGATATGATAGCAAAACACGATCAGGACAGAAGACCATTCTAAAGAGTAGACAAAGGGTAGCAAAAGACAATTGTGCGATCAAGATATCATAGCAAAAGACGATCAAGTCGGTTCCATGGATGATACTAAGAGACAATTCTAGAGAGTAGACAGTTGATAGCAAGAGACGATTGTGCGATTAAGATACAATAGCAAAAGACAAACAGGTTGGTTCCATGCATGATACTGAAAAACAATTCTAGAGAGGAGACAATTGATAGCAAAAGACAATTGTGCGATTAAGATATGATAGCTAAAGACAATCAGGTTGGTTCCATTCATGATACTGAAAGACAATTCTAGAGAGTAGACAATTGATAGAAGAGACGATTGTGCGATTAAGATAAAATACCAAAAGACAATCAGGTTGGTTCTATGCATGATACTGAAAGACAATTCTAGAGAGTGGACAATTGATAGTAAGAGACAATTGTGCGATTAAGATACAATAGCAAAAGATAATCAGGTTGGTTCCATGCATGATACTGAAAGACAATTCTAGAGATTGATAGCAAAAGATAATTGTGCGATTAAGATATCATAGCAAAAGACAATCAGGTCTGTTCATGCATGATACTGAAAGACAATTCTAGAGAGTGGACAATTGATAGTAAGAGACGATTGTACGATTAAGAAACAATAGCAAAAGACAATCAGGTCGGTTCCATGCAAGATACTGAAAGACAATTCCAGAGAGTAGACAAACGGTAGCAAAAGAGGATTGGGGGATTATGATATGATACCACAAGATGATCAGGTCGGTTTCATGCATGATAGAGAAAGACAATTCTTGAAGATAGACAAAGGGTAGCAAAAAACAATACTGTGGGATTGGGATATGATAGAAAAAAAATTTTCTGGCATAGCCAAATAAATGAAAATCATGTTCCATGTCTTTTATATTTTATCAGTCATCTTGAAATATTTCAGTCTAGGCTTCTAGTAGGTCAAGTGTTTGTGAGATATTATTCGTTTACCCCTTTACCTATCTTGGCGTCGTATAAGTCTTCTATGAGAAGTAGCGCGGTCTCGCTGTTGTATTGGAATGCTATGAGACAATTCAAGTCTAGGGGACTTGGAAAAATTTCTACTATCCAGCCATATATGATAGGAAGAGGGACTTAGAAAATTTTCTAATCATTAATTATATTGATTATTTATTTATTTAATTATTTAATTATATTAATTATTTAATTATTTAATTATATTAATTATTTAATTATTTAATTATTTAATTATATTAATTATTTAATTATTTATTTATTTCATTATTTAATTATTTAATTATTTAATTATTCATTAATTAATTATTTATTATTATTACGCGGGGTGTACTCGCGAATTTCTGAATCACCCACGGGGTAGAGATTTTCTAAGTATTAATTACATTAATTATTTAATCATTTATTTATTTAATTATTTAATTATTTAATTATTTATTTATTTATTTATTTATTTATTTATTTATTTATTTATTATTAATTATTATTATTACGCGGGGTGTACTCGCGAATTTCTGAATCACCCGCGGGGTAGAGATGTGCACGGACGCACGGTAATTAATTATTTAATTATTTTATTATTCAATTATTTATTTATTTAATTATTTATTTATTTATTTACTTATTTAATTATTTAATTATTTAATTATTCAATTATTTAATTAATTAATTATTTATTATTATTACGCGGGGTGTACTCGCGAATTTCTGAATCACCCACGGGGTAGAGATTTTCTAATTATTAATTATATCAATCATTTAATTATTTATTTATTTAATTATTTAATTAATTATTTATTTACTTATTTATTTATTTAGTTAAATAATTATTTAATTATTTAATTATTTAATTATTCAATTATTTAATTATTAATTAATTAATATAATTATTTATTATCATTACGCGGGGTGTACTCGCGAATTTCTGAATCACCCACGGGGTAGAGATTTCTCTTGACGGGGGAGGGGGGGGGGTACTCGCGAGTTTCAAAATCGGGGTCCGGCGAGAGAAAAGACATGGAACATGTCAAAAACGATCAGGTCGCATCTATGCATGATCGCTTGTGTGTCGCATGTGCAGCACCGCCCGTCATCCATAATGGAGTAGGTGCGGGTTGCGTATGCATTTAATATTGTTTCCCCCAACACCGGAATCGACCCTTTCGGGTATAACTTCAGTGAAGGAGGAATCTCCTACGCGAACCCCCTCTTCTACTCGGCAACTGCCAAGTTGCTTTGACAACCGCCAAGCTGCGATGCCCCCCTGGCACGCACAAAATGAACAGCACTGGAGAACACTCACATCACAAAAACGACACTATCACATCACATCAGGCGTAATAAGTCGCTGTTGCGTGAATCTCACTGTATGGTGCTCGTTAGACATATTCGTATGAACAGTGAACGTACCGTAGTAAGTTCACCGGAATAGAGGACGCGGAGCAACCATATAAACGCGAGATTCTTTCAACAACTATAAAGGCCCTAACAATCTGGATGGTATCCTTCTTCCTCTTCTTCCTGCAGATCTGGATGTTGATGGTACACAGGTGTTGAGTAGGCCATAGCGTGGTTCTGCATTTGCCTATTCCATTCCTGGTCCATCTTCCTCTTCATGATGGTGGCCGCAAATGCAGACACCTGGTTCCATGCTTCTTCGGAACCTAGCATGGTGGGTACCAGGCTACTCGGGTCGAGCGCTTCATCTACCCCGATCTCTTGGAGAGACCGACTAAGCTCGTCCCGCTCACGCCTCCACGCCTCACACTCAAATAAGGTGTGTTGTGGTCCATCATCCCGCCCTTGGTTACAGTGCGAACACGTTGCCTGCTCAACTCTCCTTAACTTCTCGTGAAGGTACTTGTTGAAGCAGCCATGGCCGCTTAACACCTGCGTCAGGTGAAAGTTCAGCTGACCATGGTGTCGGTTCATCCACTCATCAAGGTCGCGTATTAGCACACGGGTTGTCCATGTACCCAGCTCACTCTGGGCAATTCTTTCTTTCCACTTTACAAGCAAGGAGCGCCTGGCCTCCTGCTTGACCCGTAAAGCTTCTCGGTTGGTCGTCGTTCTCTTCTTTGCTTCGAACACCACCGCTCTCTCCTCAGCAAGGAGCTCGATTGGTGGTGAACGTGCTAATACACAAAGAGCCTCCGTCGAGACAGTGCGGTAGGCACTAACACACCTCAGCGCAGCTCTTCGTTGGATCTTTACCATCTCTCTTCTTCGGTATGGTATCTTCATGCAGTCGGCCCATACTGGCGCACCGTATAGGAGGATCGACAAGGCGGTGCTCATCATGATCCTTCTCCTTGCTTCTCTCGGTCCTCCTAGGTTCCTCATCAGGCGGCTTAGGTAGCCAACTATCCGGCCCGCCTTTTCCGCTGCCATCAGGAAATGGTGCCTGAAGCTCAGCGTTGAGTCAAACCAGATGCCCAGGTATTTCATTTGCTTCTTGGTTTCAATTTCCACACCTCGCAGGCGAAAGGTGGGTGGCTTGAACTTCCGACGGGTCGTGAATAAAATGGCCTCCGTCTTACTTGCTGCTAGTTCAAGTCCAGCCGACTCGATCCAACGCATCACATCCTCTAGGGCCCGGTTTACCCTGCTCTCCACCGCTACCGTTGTTTCGGCAGTGCATACCACCAGGGTGTCATCCGCATAGCAGATAAGCTTAACCCCCGGTGGCAGCTTCACCTTAAAGATTCCGTTAAATGCGACGCACCACAAATTATTTAATTATTTAATTATTTAATTATTTAATTATTCAATTATTTAATTATTAATTAATTAATATAATTATTTATTATCATTACGCGGGGTGTACTCGCGAATTTCTGAATCACCCACGGGGTAGAGATTTCTCTTGACGGGGGAGGGGGGGGGGGGTACTCGCGAGTTTCAAAATCGGGGTCCGGCGAGAGAAAAGACATGGAACATGTCAAAAACGATCAGGTCGCATCTATGCATGATACTGAAAGAATTTTCAAGATGAAGAAAGCATTGCAGCATCTTCTCATGTGATAAATATTCGGACCTAACAATCGAAGCGTTGAGTTCCATAAACTGTATTTCTATGAATGAATTATAATAATATTGGAAACAATTTCTATGATCATGATATGATCAACGTTCTCTCTTTTAACAGGGAACCTGTTCTATGGGAAATTTTTTGAAAAATTATCCGCGCGCCGTCCGACAAAACACTTTGAAAAATTTTGACTCTCGGACCATATATGATAGGAGGGGGACTTGAAAACCGGCAAAAAACTTGGAAAAATTCCAACCTCTGATTTAGGAAGGTGACTTGGAAAAATTTTGACTCCCAACCTGTATATTTCAGTCCCTAAAATAGGTTCAGGTCACCGATGACGTCCTATGTTATACTGGGTTTATAGTAGGTCAAGGTCTTTGTACTAGGTTTACGCTTGCTTGAATTATCAAAACGACCGCTTCCTTAACGAAGTTAAACGAGGAACGCAGGGAACCTGTTTTATGAGTTAAATAGCATTTGGTATTGAAAATTCAAGGAAGCCTAGACCAAGATAAAGCTAGTATAAAGAAGGCCAAGACCTACTATAAGCCTCGTATAATACAGTTTGAGAGTCTAAATTTTTCTCGAATCTCGAGCTATATATGATAGCTCGAGAGTTGTAATTTTTCCAAGTCCCCCCCCCCCTGCCTCATATATAGCTCGAGAGTCGAAATTTTAACAGGGAATCTGTATTATGGGGGGCTTTTTGAGAAATTTGCCGTGCGCCATTCGCCGTCCAGCAAAAAACTTGGAAAAATTTGGACTCTCCAGCCATATATGATAGGAGGGGGACTTGGAAAAATTTTGACTCTCGAGCTATATATGATAGGAGGGGGACTTGGAAAAATTTAGACTCTCAAACTGTATTATATGTCCTAGGCTTATAGTAGGTCTAGGCCTTCTTTAGACTAGCTTTATCTAGGTCTAGGCTTCGTTGAATTTTCAATACCAAATCCCATTTGACTCATAAAACAGGTTCCCTGCGTTCCTCGTTCAACTTCGTTAAGGAAGCCGTCGTTAAGCCGTCGTTTTTCCAAGTCCCTCTCCTATCACATATAGCTCGAGAGCTGAAAATTTTCCAAGTCTTTTTTCAGCTTGAGAGTCGAAATTATTCCAAGTCCCTCTCCTATGAGAGTCGAAATTTTTCTGAGTCCCCCTCCCATCACATATAGCTTGAGAGTCGACATTTTTCCGAGTCTCCCCCTATCATATATAGCTCGATAGTCGAAATTTTTGCATGTCTCCCTCCTATCATGCATAGCTCGAGAGCCAAAATTTGTCCAAGTTTTTTCGGCAAATTTCTCAAAAAGCCCCCCCTAAAACAGGATCCCTGTTAATCCGACTGACAGATTTCTGACTACGCCTCGTTCAAGCCTAGTATATCGTATTCTACTACATGCCAAGCCATACCAAGCCTCAGGCCCTAATATACGTATAGCTATTCTAATGCTTTCTAAAATACTGTATGCTAAGCTAGAGCTAATAGGATCTAGTATACCTCATTCCAGGCCTAGTTGAAGCCCAGTATAGTCTAGTATACTATATTATACTATAGGCCTGAAGAATAGGAACTCGCAGATTTCTGAATCAGGTGAAGGGTTGAGAGGGGGGCATTGAACTCGGTCTCTAATTTGGACTCGCAGAATTCTAGATCAGGTGAAGTGTTGGGGCGGCTGAACTCGGACTTGGACTCGCAGGCTTCCAAAGGTGAGCTGGGTGCCGGTAAAGACATTAACAATGTCAAGAAACCTACACTTTTCTCCCTATTTCCTCATGTAATCACAATTTTCCAAATCCCTCTCCTCAAATATCGAGTTCAAGAGTCAACATTTTTTCAAGGTCCTCTCCTAAAATAATTCACTCAAATGATCAGAATTCTTTCAATAATTTAAGCTAGGTAACCGCACAACTCGTACAGGAATAATTTACCCAGCCTTCCGGAGAAACAGGACAACTTTATTTAGCCGGCACAGCCTGTAAGCTAAGTGAAGGTATTCGTTCAGTCGGACGCGGACGATTTTCTGAGAATGTCAAGTTTCTCACTTGGAAGAAGTCAACAAAAGTTTAATTGGTAGGCTACCAGGAACCAGTGAAGGGAGGAGACTCGGAAAATGCGTCCAGGATGCCTATTGCGAGAACGTGATCGGTCCGAGAGAGAATGTACTGGAGAAACAAGTTCTACCTTCAGGTGTTCAGGAAAAGGCTATCTGAGACTTATTCAACAGGTTCCCAAAGTTGCTTACGTAATGAGCCAGACAGAACGAAAGAGTCACGAAAAGCTTCTCAGCGATAAACCAGTTGTCCGTTTCGGTGGGGGGTACTTACCTAGCTGCAAACGTTCACACTCTTTAAATTAATTAGATTTTGTTACATAACTTATATTTGTCTCTTTATTCATTATTTATAGGGAGTGTAGAATCGTGAAGCTGAAACAAACATTTCCGAATCAATATTCTAGCTCGGTAAAATTGCAAATATTCTGAAGGCAGACTTTTATCACGATTCAAAATAAACAGAAGTCGTTTGCGAATATGAAAATGAATTCGACGTCTCCTGATGGCAGCGATAAAACCTTTTAAAATGACGTATTTTCAGCAAAATGGTGTAATGTGTTCGGCGCATTTAAGAGAATTCGACACCTACCGTATTTTAATTTCAGGCATTTAGAACACATTTTGATAGCAAAATGACACGGCAGAACTGACTGGAAAATAGGCTGCCTCGGAAATTGACGGATGTGGAGGAAAGCTGCGGAATCGCGAATTACGACTTCGTCGTAATTATATACGTAAGAGTCGCTTTTCAGCAAATTACAAAATAATATCTTTGTGCCGTCGAAAGAAAGGCGAATAATAAATTTGATACAAGAAGAATAAGTAGTGTTAATAAGCTGCTATAGAATAAGATAGCCTATATTTTCCTCTCTTCAGTGACGTTACAAGTTTATTATATTTTTTCCTCCTTTGTAAAAAAAAGACAAAAATTATTGCTGCCAGATCGTCTTACGAAACCGAAAATTATAACGACCGTACAATATTTCGCTTCTGAAGTAAGAAAATAAGCCAAGATCGCTCGAAACGTAGCGCACAGGGTATAATTAAATAGAATGATGGTTTTGTCTTTTTAAAAAATACTTCGCGGTACAAAAGAGGTCAGAATAAGATTCAGCTTATTTACTAAAAAAATAATGTTGTAGAATATTCTATTTTTTTGAAAAATATCTCTTCTCGCGGGTAATTTAAAAGATTTAATCGTCCCAGGCGAAGAAGTTTATTTTTGAATGAACATTGTGTTGAAATAAGGGGGAAGGTGTGGCTGATCGTTCTCTTTAAGTAATCAAGTACCATCCCAAAAAGCAGGGCACATGCAAACTTAACCAAACTATGTAGGTAGAAATTAATTAACTCATTGCAAAAACCTTCCAATGAAAATACTGTGGGTACAAAGAAACGTTTCCGGAATCGAAGACCAGAAATTTTTTTTTTCAAGCTATAGATGATGTACTAAGGATAACTTCCAACAAAATATTTTCTGATCAAACAGAGTCACACAACAATTGCCCCCATTACATTATTAACATATTCCATGTCTTTTCTCTCGCCGGACCCCGATTTTGAAACTCGCGGGTACACCCCCCTCCCCCCTCCCCCCGTCAAGAGAAATCTCTACCCCGTGGGTGATTCAGAAATTCGCGAGTACACCCCGCGTAATAATAATAAATAAATAAATAAATAAATAAATAAATAATTAAATACCGGTAATTAATATAATTAATAATTAGAAAACCTCTACCCCGTGGGTGATTCAGAAATTTGCGAGTACACCCCGCGTAATAATAATAATTAATAATAAATAAATAAATGATTAAATAATTAATATAATTAATAATTAGAAAATCTCTACCCCTTGGGTGATTCAGAAATTCGCGAGTACACCCCGCGTAATAATAATAAATAAATAATTAATTAATTAATAATTAAATAATTAAATAAATAAATGATTAAATAATTAATATAATTAATAATTAGAAAATTTTCTAAGTCCCTCTTCCTATCATATATGGCTGGATAGTCGAAATTTTTCCAAGTCCCCTAGACTTGAATTGTCTCATACCATTCCAACACAACAGCGAGACAGGGGGCGAACGAGCGGAGCGAGTTCGCGCTACCTCATATTTCTCATAGAAGACTTATACGACGCCAAGATAGGTAAAGGGGTAAACGAATAATATCTCACGAACACTTGACCTAGTACAAGAATCAATAATTAATAAATAAATAAATAAATAAATAAATAAATAAATAAATAAATAATATTGAATAATTAAATAATTAAATAATTAAATAATTGAATAATTAAATAATTAAATAAATAAAGGCTGGATAGTGGAAATTTTTCCAAGTCCCCTAGACTTGAATTGTCACATACCATTCCAATACAACAGCGAGACAGGGGGCGAACGAGCGGAGCGAGTTCGCGCTACCTCGTATTTCTAATAGAAGACTAACTTATACGACGCCAAGATAGGTAAAGGGGTAAACGAATAATACCTCACGAACACTTGACGTAGTACAAGAATTAATAATTAATAAATAAATAAATAAATAAATAAATAATATTGAATAATTAAATAATTAAATAAATAAAGGCTGGATAGTGGAAATTTTTCCAAGTCCCCTAGACTTGAATTGTCACATACCATTCCAATACAACAGCGAGACAGGGGGCGAACGAGCGGAGCGAGTTCGCGCTACCTCGTATTTCTAATAGAAGACTTATACGACGCCAAGATAGGTAAAGGGGTAAACGAATAATATCTCACGAACACTTGACCTAGTAGAAGCCTAGATTGAAATATTTCAAGATGAATATAAAATATAAAAGACATGGAACATGATTTTCATTTATTTGGCTATGCCAGAAAATTTTTCACTCCATCGCTTTTTCTGAATCGAAATTAAGTAGAACACTCACACACAGTTGGTGTATGCATTCCTGAGATTACTCGTGAAGTTTCTTATTTTCCCTTATACTTTCTTCAGTAGTGCCTAAAGTATGTAGAAATCTACACATCGTTCAAAATATTGTCTAATTAATATTCTCAAAATATCGTTTATCGGAAGGTTCGAGCAATAATTCATTTTCTTACTCGTAAGCTTTATTTAAGTAGACGAGAATCTAAGTCACATAAAGCACGGAACTAAATAACCGGTAAATACGACGAACGATGAAAAAGCAGTAGAGAAGACCTTTTCACCTGCGGAGGGAAATGCAATAAAGCTTACGTATGCGTGCACGAAGATTATCCAAATTCAACATGGAAACTCACTCAAAGAGTCTTATATTATTTGTTCTTATACTTTTTCTCCCTTTTTTTTTTTTTTATTGCGGACGAATCGTATGATCAGAATGAGTTCAGCATCCGATCATGAAGCGTTAAAATCTTTATCCGCCGGAAAAGCTATTTTAAGTAGTAGAGGAAACTTTCGTTTTAAATATAGCCAGGAATGATGTCAATACACTTCATGAATTACGAGCAACGGTCGGGCTCACATTTGAATCAGAAGTGATGTACTACGCAAAAAGTTCGAGGGTACTAGTATCAAAATGCACCATACGGATATGGTAATTTTTTTTCTTCATTTTGTACTGGAAGTCATGTTCAAAAAAATCAACAAATATTAGCGGAAGTCAATATTTTCAAAAAAAAAAAATAGTGATAATAATAATAATAATAATACAAAATGAGGACATATTCCGAAGAAAACTTAACTACTCTGTGTTCGAGATGGCATATTTGAGACTTGAAAATCAACCTACAATAAAATCCTTCTGGGCGAGAAGTTGGGTATTGTACTGCTCGATCAATCAATCAGAAGTTCCATCAAGTGTAGAATCGTAGGTTTTTCTCTACGACCTATCGATTATCATTGGACCATTTCCAATCTTCGTAGTATTCGTTTGGGTTTGGGTTTAATGAAAATGGTATTCAAATTCGATCTCTGCATAACATCATTCGTCGGACTTGAGTATTCATATCGACGTGTAGTGAGAAAATAATTTTCTGCTCGCTGATAACGTCGTGGTCATTATTTTCGTTGTAACATTATATATATGAATACATTGGATCGGATTGTCAAAAGAGTTCGTCTCGTTTGAAGCTTAGATAGTCGAGATTTTACAGTACATATTTTTTATGAGTATTGATAAAATCCTGCGAGAATTTTCGTAGGGGACCTCTTTGTCGCTTACTTATGTTTCTATTATTTCATGACAGGATTTGAACAACGTGTTCCTTGCGAAATTGGAAGAAACCGTAAAGAGCGTTGTTGTAACTGAAATCAATAAAACCGTAAAGAGCGTTGTTGCAACTGAAATCAATAAAACCGTAAAGAGCGTTGTTGCAACTGAAATCAATAAAACCGTAAAGAGCGTTGTTGCAACTGAAATCAATACCGTTGTTAACCAGGAAAATTCCGATATTGATGTAAGTGACTTATTGGAAACTTTCTACAGAATAAGCTTAAGAAGTAATACTGGATTCTTGTATATAGATATTTCGTAAATCACTGTCCTACATTTATGTTGGCGAGGCGTCAAACGCATTGTTGACTATATTATATGGAATGACAAGTGACGAACGAAAAAAGTTTTACAAAGCTGCTGGTCTGAATTTCACGGAATCCAAAAACTTGAAGACAGAGGCCCACAACTTAAAGCAAAATCGTCATGACATAGCCCATGCGGGTAAGTTCCTATTAAAAAAACTCATAACTCATGGTTAAGGCTTTGTTCTCCAGTCGCGACACAACTGATGATGGGATAACACCCGAAAGTACTCTTGTATAAGCAACTAATAAAGTAGATTTGTACAATTGGAAAACCCTTTTTCAATATTAGTGCTCTACTTCCACCTCACTCACTCATTAGAGTTCCGATAAAAGTGTATGTAATTGATGGTAAGAAATTGAAAAAGACGACAAAAAAAAAAAAAAAAATTTTCTGGCATAGCCAAATAAATGAAAATCATGTTCCATTATTCTTAAAAAGATGATGTCTTATAAGAGATTTCTTAAAACATTATTTTAACGAGGTGTCAGCTACACTGTAGCTATTTAGCTCGATGTACAGAAATATTGAATAGTTACGTTGAAAAATTAGGAAAGTTTTTTATAGATCAATGTCGAGTGGAATTAGTGCGACAGTCAGGTTTGTTTCTAGATGTTAGAGTAAAAATTAGTAGTCAATCAAAAGGCCCCAAATTGATTTTCCGAAATTCGTTACAGAGGGTAGGAAACTTATTAATGGTAGTGAGGTTATCATTAAGAGCCATTCATTAAAGAAAGCCGTTTTGGAACCGAATCCAGTTCCCCTTCTCCTTCACGGATCGCCGAAGGTGCACAAAGAAAATGAGCCGATGCGGCCGGTTGTCTCATTTGTTTCCTCCCCCACCTACTCCCTCGCCAAGTTCCTGGATAGATGGTTCAAAGCTCGTGTGGAGATGGAGTCTCCCTATTCAGTTAAGAATTCTAGTGCCCTGTCTGAAAAATTGAAGAACACATACCTCCCTCCAGGTTCAATTTTGTGCTCGTTTGATGTCGTTGGGCTTTTTCCCAATATCTTTAAGGCTACCACTACGTATGCAACAAATAGGAAAATTGCTTGTGGAATCTGGCACTCCTCATAATGAATTTGGTAAATTTTTCGACCTGTTGAACGCCTGTTGGTCACCTAATTTTCGCAAGTTTGATGGTAAATATTTTGAGTTCCCTGAGGAGGTAGGAATTCCTATAGGTTCCCCTTCGGGTTCTCTTATCTCGAAGGTTTTTAACAGGAAACCTGTTTTATGGGGGGCTATTTGAGAAATCTGCCGTGCGCCGTCCGCCGTGCGCCGTCCAGCGAAAAACTTGGAAAAATTTCGACCCTCGAGCCATATATGATAGAAGGGGGACTTAGAAAAATTTCGACTCTCGAGCTATAGATGATAGAAGGGGGGACTTGGAAAAAATTCGACTCTCGCGCCATATGTGATAGGAGAGGGACTTGGAAAAATTTCGACTCTCGAGCTGTAGATGATAGGAGGGGGGACTTAGAAAAAATTCGACTCTCGAGCCCAACTACTGCAAATTTGTAGGAAAATTTTTCGAGTTCCCGGATGAGGTGGGGATGCCCAATGGTTCTCCCTTGGGCTCACTGGTATCTCTGGTATTCATGTCCAAATTTGAGATCGATTTGTTTTCCTCAGGCCCGACGCTGTTGAATCATGTCTTTCACTGGCATAGGTACGTGGACGACATACTGGGCGCGTGTACCGATCCAGTAGAACTCCTTCGTGAGTTTCTCACATACTAAATAGCCAATACCTTTCCATAAAATTCACCCTGGAAGTTCGTGGCTCATTAATAAATTTTTTGAACTTGTCCATTTTCGTTAGAGATGGCGTCCATGAATTTGGAATCTACAGAAAAGAAACTTCGACCGATAGTACAATCTACGGGTCGTCCTTTTGTCCAGCTGCATATAAAATCGCTACCTTCAATAGCTTCATCCGTCGTCTGACTCATATTCCTTTGAGCCACATCGAATGTTCCATGTATTTTTTGGTCAAGTATTCATTGATAACCCCATAGATGGGTGGGGCTTAAAGGTGAAGAAGAACGAGCAGTGAGCTTAACATTAAGTATCAGTGGCGTAACTACGGGGGGGGGGGGGGGGGGGTTTGGGGTTCAAACCCCCCCCAGAGCTTCCCAAGTTTATGAGTGTTTTGTAATTTTCAAGACGATTGAATCCACGACTGTATCGAATCCACGACTGTAACTTCCGAAACCCGATTGAATGGCCTCGCAATCCTGAATGTGCACGGGGATATAGGAATTACGACGTCAGAAGTTATTAATCTGCTCGCTACAAAGCCGAGGAAATTTGAGTTGATGATTAATTAACCTCATTTGTAAATACGTTCATATATGCATGCACCAATTATAAATTTTTTTCATTCGTATCTTCTTCATATTTTTTAAACCCCCCCTAAGAAATTTCTTAGTTACGCCACTGTTAAGTATGCTATTATCGGAACTCAGAAAACTACCAGTTGGAAAAATCGCCTGAAAAATTGCATCTCAGGTGCATTTTTTGACACATGGACAGAAAAATATGCATTGGAATGAAATTTGTGGGTCAGATTCATGTTCAGCGACCCAAAATTACCCCTGAAGCCGATTTTCATCAAATTCCAAAAATTTTTCCAGAAGTTTCAAATTTTCCCCCAACTTTGGAGACCCGCCGGCTGGAGTTTTTACTATTTCCAGGGCATCCCCGAAACTGGAGAATTTTTTGATTATTTTTTCCCAACTCGGCGGATGTATTTACATAAGATTTGCCGTAATTGATAAACAAAATACCAAAAATCACCGCTCTCCATGTTGAAAAAGTAGACTTCCTCGATTTTCTGCTATTTCCAGACTGTTTCCAGCGACTGTGGAATTTTTTGACCATTTCTTTCAAACTCGACGGACATATTTACATTATAATTGACCTAATTGATGAACAAAATACCAAAAATGACGATCCTCCGGGGTGAAAAAGTGGATTTTTTCGATTTTTTGTCATTTCCAGAACGTTCCAGCGACTGGAGAGCTTTTTGACTATTTTTTTTTTAAACTCGGCGGACTTGGGAATTGAACGAATTGATAAATGAAATATGAAAAATCGCAGTTCTCCAGGTTGAAAAAATGGAATTTCTCGATTTTTTGTCATTTCCAGAACGTTTCAGCATAGAGAAATATACTCAAAGAGAGTAACGAAACAATACAAGAACCGCACAATATTATAAACAGACCGAGCGCTTTCGACTAAACAGTCATTCTCACGGTATAGAAAGCGACTGAACCCAACACCAACGAGAACAAGAAACAACGAACGAGGAGGTCATGACTGAACCAGCGAGTCATCGAAATGTGAATCATTCTCATAGACTAATTCAATCAATCCCTCCTCAGGAACGTACCTATTCACCACGGTAATGTCTTTAATATTTCGGTGACGATGAATTTCAATTTCTTCCAAAGCCAAGCGCCTAAAATAAGATTTTTCCCTGTGGAGGAGAACTTCGGATCCCTCTTTGAGGCTATGACCGCATTCGATTAAGTGGTCAGCAAACGCCGACTCCCCTACTTTTCTTTTTTCCCATGCTTTTCTATGTTCATCAACTCTAATTTTGAATTGACGGCTCGTCATCCCTATATACACACTCGGGCAATCACCACAGGCCACCCTATAAACACCCTCCCTCTCGGCCATCGGAATCGGATCCTTTAACTTGACCAAGAGGCTCTTCACCGTATTGGTACTATAAAACGCCGGTCGGAAACCAAAGGGACGGAGGACACGGCTCACCTCCGAAGAAAACTTCCCCAAAAACGGCATCCTAATCCACCGTTTACGCCTATCAAGATGCAACTGGCGGGGGAGGGAGGTAGTTGAGTCGAGACTTTTTCTTGTAAGTCTCCTACGGACCATGAGGTCAATGTCCACTTTCACCTGATTCACTCTAGCCAAGTGCTTTATCGTCACGAGTTCCTTATTAAACGCTACCTCACTCAAGGGGGTCTGAGTGAGGCGATGTATTAAACTATTAAATGTGGCAACTTTATGGGCAAAAGGTACGAAAGACGACCCGTGGATAGTAATATCGGTCGAAGTACTTTTCCGGTAAATACCCAAAACGTTTCAGCACCTGGAGAATTTTTTGACTATTTTTTTCAAACTCGGCGGACTTGGGAATTGAACGAATTGATGAATGAAATATGAAAAATCGCAGTTCTCCAGGTTGAAAAAGTGGAATTTCTTGATTTTTTGTCATTTCCAGAATGTTCCAGCGACTGGAGAACTTTTTGACTTTTTTTAAAAAAACTCGGCGGACTTGGGAATTGAACGAATTGATAAATGAAATATGACAAATCGCAGTTCTCCAGGTTGAAAAAGTGGATTTTCTCGATTTTTTGTCATTTCCAGAACGTTCCAGCGCCTGGAGAATTTTTTGACCATTTTTTGAAACTCGGCGGACATATTTACTTAAGAATTGATCTAATTGATGAATGAAATATGAAAAATCACAGTTCTCCAGGTTAAAAAAATGGAATTTCTCGATTTTTTGTCATTTCCAGAACGTTTCAGCACTTAGAGAATTTTTTGACTATTTTTTTCAAACTCGGCGGACTTGGGAGTTGAACGAATTGATAAATGAAATATGAAAAATCGCAGTTCTCCAGGTTGAAAAAGTGGAATTTCTCGATTTTCTGCTGTGGAATTTTTTGACCATTTCTTTCAAACTCGACGAACATGTTTACATTATAATTGACCTAATTGATGAACAAAATACCAAAAATGACGATCCTCCAGGGTGAAAAAGTGGATTTTCTCGATTTTTTGTCATTTCCAGAACGTTCCAGCGACTGGAGAGCTTTTTGACTATTTTTTTTTTAAACTCGGCGGACTTGGGAATTGAACGAATTGATAAATGAAATATGAAAAATCGCAGTTCTCCAGGTTGAAAAAGTGGAATTTCTCGATTTTTTGTCATTTCCAGAACGTTCCAGCGACTGGAGAACTTTTCGACTATTTTTTTCAAACTCGGCGAACTTGGGAAGTGGATTTTCTCGATTTTTTGTCATTTCCAGAACGTTCCAGCGCCTGGAGAATTTTTTGACCATTTTTTCAAACTCGGCGGACATATTTACTGAAGAATTGACCTAATTGATGAATGAAATATGAAAAATCGCAGTTCTCCAGGTTGAAAAAGTGGATTTTCTTACTTCCCTACTAATTTCAGACTGTTCCAGCGACTGGGGAATTTGTCAACTATTTTTCTCAATCCAATGTACTCCCCCTAATCGGTGGACGTGTTTACATAAGAATTGACTAAATCGATAAACGAAATACTAAACATATATTATTTTTGGTCTATCAAAATTCCCATTTCATCCCACGGAGGAGTGCGTATTTTGTAGCTCGAACATTGACTATTGATTTCTCGTGGTCTATTGCGGTAGCAGTCATAGTTCACCCCGCTATTCATGGAAAAATCACAGAAATTCTTTAATATTGATTTTTTTGGGAATATTCCACCTCACCTAGGATTGTGGTATTTATGTATGTTGTAGTCGAGGGTATGGCGCTTCAAATGAATGATTTGCCCCAGGTGCCTCCCCCCGATTTTTTTTTATTCGAGTTTGAAGTTTTGTTATTGCTAGAAACTAGGGAAAATATGAATGTTTTTTTTTGAGAAAAATGCCATGGATGGACGTTCACATATACTAAAATGTCCCCAAGTTTCATCGCTGTGCGATCATTATTGTCTGAGATACAGCCATTTGGATTTTAGGCCTAAAAATGACTCTGCAGCCAATATGGGTGAGCGTATGAGTCCAATTTTTGGATTTCGTGTTTTCTCATTCGGGACAACATTTTGACGGACATTTGAAACATTGTAGAAGAACGTATTGAATGGTCGGCTCTAGCGGGTTATCCGAAAGAGGCCCACGGTATCGAAGGACGTGATTGTCGCGTAAGAAGAAGAGGGCTTTCCACTCTCCAGTTTTTGAACAAGGTCCAAAGAACTAGAAACCGATCGTTTAGGTTTAAACTGAGTAGTGCCCTTGAACCACTCGTCCGAGTAACCAGCTAACGAATAGGTAGGAGACGAAACGGTAGAAATAATTGGGCCGATCGATTTCCCAGGCTTCTAGAACTTGGGGTGGGCGTACAGCTTCGAGGGAGCAGGGTTTGGGACAAGGACCGACTTTTTGTGCCTGCTTTCCGGCAAGATGTACCTGAAACCCTTGACGGCCTTCATCACATGTTTACTAAAGTGGGAGGCAGGAAGTCCGCCCACGGCTCCACTGGACTGGAGATACAATTTATGTATCACGTGGTAAGAAAGAAGGGAAAAACAAAAATACTTGACCGTAATATTTTTTATTATACAGCCGAACTTCGTCAAGGTGAAATTCAACAGCGATAATTGGAATACGTGACATGCTCATGAGAAATGGATGGGGGGCGGGTACCTCGAACTCGTGGACTTCCCATGGTGTGGTGCTAGTAAAGAAATTAAAAATGTCAACAAATTCACAACACTCGATATTTCCTTCCAGGAGAGACGTTGTCGAGGAGTGACAATGGAAATACATTTTACTCTTTCGTACGTCGGGGTTTTCTGCACAGTCCTACTATTCCCTGAAAACTTGATCTTATTATTCTTCACGTCAAATCTACATCAATCCGGTGAAAACACAAACAACCTTATGAAAAATTTAATTCGTACTTATTTTCAGAACGCACCGGAAATTTTTTCCGACCTCTCTTCTCGCGCGCACTTGAGCGTACAGAAACCACAAATAATTGTTCGCCAACGCTTACTGGCTTTTAAAAGCTTCGTCCCTACAAAAGAAACGAGAGCGAAATGGCTCGGTACTATATACTTTCAACTCGAGGAGGGTTTGTCTGTTTCGTGAAAAAAGAAAAAGGTGGAAAACGGGTCCGCACGAAAAACAAGGGGGAAAAAAGAAAATTAAAAGGTTATCCACTTACACTAAACTCTAAAGCATGCATGAGAAACGTATACGAGAATGAAGAAGCGGAAATAATACAGTAAAACGCTGTTAACAAACAGAATGATTCGCGCATAAGATTACTCTCATACATTCGTCGGGAGAGAGGAAAAAAAAAAAGCTCGGATAGAGAAAATAAGCGGAAGTCTAATAGAAATTACACAATCAATGCGTTGTTTAGATTATTCTCACCACGAGCGACGAGAATATTAATGAGCCTTTTATAGACCCTCGAAAACAAATGAAAACGTCTAAACTGCTTTCGAAACGTACGGTGCCTTATCTGTAATACCGGCAATAAGACTTCGCTCGTTCCTCCGAACAATATTCGATAATGCTGTTCAAATGCTTATACCGTAGTACCGAAGTAGGTAATCGACAAAAACACTACGTTCGCCCCAAAAAAGAAAATGGAATCTACGAACATTTTGTGCTCCAATTGAGTTATATTAAATACCTTTTGCTTTTATATCGACTTTCGGAAAACTGAGTTCTAAATGTCACCGTTTTCTGGTTTTCTTGATAAAAAATAGGAAAAAAAAGTTGAAATGTCTCAAAACTTTTTTCTCTACTTTACTCCACGGGGAAAAAGTTTTCTCGCCGCGAGTACGGTATAAAATATATAAATATAAAAAAGACAGTAGGAGAAATGGGAAAACAAAGAAAAAAAAAAGGCTGAAAACTTTCAACTTTTTTTAATTTCGTAAGAATATTCTTTCATCAACAACTTCGAATATAAGGGCTAGGATTTCTTTTTTATTCCTAACCGCGAAACTCGAGTTCGCAAAATAGGTGCAGCGAAGTATTTGATTTCTCTAAGTTTGTAGAAAGGGGTTTCCATCGATAGAAATTAGAGAAGCAAACTGAAAGGTTATCACCATCAATCAGCTTATAATTGAAATTTTTGTCCAAGAAAACCGAAATCTCGAAGTTTTTTTCCTCAATCTACGTATCTGACTAACTCTTATAATTTACGATCTTACAACCGAAGTGATTCGTTCAAACGAGGATGGAAGTGTTAACGGCAGTAGTACCTACAAAGCCTTATAACAGGGGTCGAGGTGGAACAAATCCGACGATGCAGCAATTTGAGTCAGGAGGAATAATTGCAACTCCAATAATCGGAAAAAAGTCGCAAGACAAACAAACTTTCTCCTTCTACGTGTCAATAAAAATGTATCGTGGTATTTTTGTGATTCACATCTTTGACCTCGATTCTAAAACCCTATATCAGATTGAGTTGTTGAAATTGACGCAATGGCAATGTCGAGGTCGATCATAAGTTTTCTACCGATGAATGACGTGTAATCTTCGACATCAATCTATAATACCAAGAGTTGACTATATTTGACGTCGACAATGAGTTGATGGTATGGAGGAGTGATCGATATTAAGTCGAATTCCAGTAATTTTGGGTCGATTTGCGGTCGACATTGGGCAAAAATAAATCTGAGTCGACTACTGGTCAAATTGGCGAGTCGCTTGAAGTCGATATGGTTCATTGGGCGTGTTTCAGAAAACTGAAAGAAGAAAAAGAAGAGAATGAAAAATAAGAAGTGGTGAGAGAGGATTCAAAGAAATTTCAGCTTTCGAGGTATGAATGGGGACAGTGGCGTAGCGAAGGGGGGGGGGGGGGGGGGGTTAAGGGGGTCGGAACCCCACCCTTGATGGTTAATTGAAATATTGAATTTATGCCGAAAAAGCAGGGGAGAAAGTAAAGCGTGCGATATTCATTGTTTTTGAAAGCGCACGCGAGTAGAAAATCGAATGATAGCTCAAAAGATAACAAAACAATGAGTAACCAAGACAAATCATTTCTCGTTTTTTCTTGCTTGGTTTGATTTCATATCGTGACCCTCTTCTTCTTTTTCTTTTTTTTTTTTCCTTCTTTAGTTGCTCGTGAATTAGTTAGGAACAGCCAAGTGTAGCAAGGCGTTGCATTATGGATAAATTTGTTGTAAAAAGATTAAAATTGGATCCGTCTGTTTTTCAACCTGAAATTGATGAACCTCTTCATTGTGATACTTCGACTTCAGAGAGATTGATGGTGGATGAGTGCGATGATCTCGCGTCTGTCAACGCTTCTGAGCCTGAGGCTGAGGGTACCGATGTGAATCCGAATGATATTTCCTTATTTGTTAATAACAATTTGACCGACTTTGGAAGACTCGACCAATTAAACAATATCTGGACACCCGACCGTAAGTTTAATTTTCCGACGAGAAATCTTGGTGGTAGAAATTTGAAATTCCAGCATAGCTGGCTCGATCCTTTTCCTTGGTTAGCCTACTCAAAAATCAAAGATGGGGTATATTGCAAATTCTGCGTTCTTTTCAAGCAGAGAGAAGGAGGAAGTGGAAGGCAGACACTCCATAGTTTGTGCTCGAAAGAATTTTTCAAATGGAAAGATGCTTTAGAATATTTTCGAAAACATGAAACTAATATTTATCATACAAAGATTGAGGCTTCCGTTCGTTCCTTACAGAATATTTCGAATCAAAAAACGTCGTCTGTCAACCTCCAGCTCGATTCAGCTAAAAAAACCCTAGTTTTAGAAAATAGAAAACTTATTATTCCAATTATTGAAACGATTCTACTGTGCGGTCGACAGGGTTTGGCCCTTCGTGAACATCGTCAGTTAGAAAGTAACCCTGGTAATTTCTTGGCGATCCTGAACTATTCTTTGAGCTTAGCGGCTAACGAAGAATTCAACCGAATTCGAGAAAAATGTAAAAAAAATGCAACGTATACTAGCCCTCAGATTCAGAACGAAATAATCACCTCATGTGGGTCTTTAATAACCAAGAAAATTGTTTCAGAAATTACGAAGGCTAAATATTATTGTATTTTGGCTGACGAAACTACTGACGTGAGTAATATCGAACAGTTACCTCTCTGCGTACGATATATTGATGTTGAAAATTATAAAATTGTTGAGAGATTTTTCACGTTTGTGCAAGTCGAAAGCATAAAGGGTCAAAATCTAGCTGATGCTATACTTCGTACGCTAGAAGAAAATGGTCTTGATCATTCATGCATCAGAGGGCAGGGCTACGACGGAGCATCAAATATGAGTGGTAAATTCGTCGGTGTTGCTGCTCTCATTTCGAAAAAGGTGAAAACTGCTATCTACGTCCACTGTTTGAGTCATCGTTTAAATTTATGTCTATCTACAGCCAGCGAATTGCCTGCTGTGCGGAATACAACGGGAACTGTTGAATCCGTGTACAATTTTTTCCACACTCCGAAGCGTGAATGTTGTTTGAAAACATTTGTGAGTCAGGTTTCAGGGGAATACGCGAATAAAAAATTGAAGAGATTTAATCCGACTCGATTCATTGAGAGGCACAGCTCTATTACAATTTTCGTCAATTTACAAGAAGCAATAATGTTAGCCTTACAAGAAATATCAACGACTTGGGAAGACCGTGCATCATCTACCTCAGCTACACAATTATTACAAAATCTTAGAAGTTCAGAATTTAATATTACTATAAGAATTCTCGAGTTTGTCTTGTCACACACCATCGGTTTGAGCAAATTTTTACAAAAGCGAAATATCGATCTACAGCAAGCAATTACGCATGTTAAAGTAATTATTAATAGTTTGAAAGATGCCAGATCAAACGTTGAGAAAATCTTCTCTTCTTTATTTTCAACGACGGAGGAAGCTGGTGAAAAACTAGATTTCGAAATAACTATGCCACGAATTGTGGGAAGACAGAGACACCGTTCAAATACACCTGCTACGTCTCCTGAAGCTCACTATCGTGTCAATATATTTATTCCTTTTCTGGATCATGTCATCAAAGAATTGACGGAGAGATTTTTAAATCATGAAGACACCCTCGCGAATTTCAACGTTCTCACGAATGCCACCTCCCTAAATGAGGACCAAATAATCAATCTTCGCAAATTGTTCGACCTGTATAAATCTGATTTAAAAGAGGGACATTCTTTCGACAAAGTTGTTATCGAGATTAATAATTGGAAGAACCATCTTACGATGTGTAAAGTTGGTGGTGACGATTCTGTGATCGATCTTTTAAAACATTGCAATGAAATATTTTTCCCAAATGTTCGAATTTTATTATGTATTTTTGGTTGCTTACCGGTCTCAACATGTACTCCGGAACGGAGCTTTAGTACGTTGAAATTTCTAAAAAATTACTTACGTAATTCTTCCTCCGAAGCTAGACTTGATGGTCTAGCCCATTTATATTCGAATAAAGATATAGAGATTAGTGTTAAGGAAATTTTGGAAGATTTTTGTTTGAAAACTCGAAGAATAAATTTTAAATTGTAAGTTTTTAATTTTAATGAATTTTTATTCAGACAAAATAAACTTGTAAATTCATATTGTCTACGTTCCTACTAAATTATTTTCTCATCATCCTTCCACCTCCCCCCCCAGAAAAATTCGAATTTTCCCTTCCTTAAAACCCCCCCCCTTGAACATTTTCTGGCTACGCCACTGAATGGGGAGGCAAAGAGGGGAAATAAACTTGAAGAAAATTCGATCTCATTTTTTACTCTGGACAGAGGAAGGAGAAGGACGGAGAAAATGGAAGGTGGTACGGAAGGAAGTTCACGTTCGTCATAAAACAGGTTCCCTGTTCCTTTCAATTAAGAACAATAATCGTAGCTAACGAGAAAAAAAAAAAAAAAAAAAAAACCGTAGCAACGAAATAAGTGAGTCGTGATTAACGTGAAAATTTTAGCCATTTCTGTTAATTTTATTTCTTTCAATCCGAAAACAAGAAGACTCTTCCGCAGCACTTTTCGATTATTCTGTGGTGACATAAAGGTAGCGAAACAAATTTTCTTCAAGTCCGGTAAGGTTAATGACGTCATCAAACCCAAACGCGCTCGCGGGAATTTCGAGGAAGTTCCAATATTTTTACGGTCAAGTAAGCTTAATTGACTGTTTCGTATCTAAGTTCCACGAAAAATTTTGAAATCTGCGAGGCCCTCACCTGTCCCCCTCTTTATGGATAGCGAAACAATTAAAAATAAACATGAAATGATAGTGTCAATTTTAATATTCGATGGACTTTTTGATAATCTCAATGGAAAGGGACGAAGAATGATTTATCCACGGAATTTTCAACAGGATTGGTTTCTCTTAGAGAATATAATAATTATTCTGCATCCGCGTTGGCGCCGATTCCTCAAGTCAGAAAGTCATGCTGATTCTCCTGATCTCGCCTCTGTTGGGGGGTAATCGTGATCGGTCATTTATTTATTTTGGTGAATAGTTTGACCGTCGGACAATGATTATAGAATTACTAGAAAATAACGATAAAAACATTTTCCTCATTACAACGATGGCGTGAATTCCACTCCATGCACTTCAGAGTTACTGCTCGTCAACAAGACATAACGGTGGTTATACGAAGAGAGGAAAGATTGGTAAAAATGAAAAGAGAGAAAGAATACGAGTGGAAGTACGTAGATTCACTTTGAACACGCTCCTTCGAGATTTGACTGCTTGTACTGTAAAGGGAATAATTTAGAATACTTAAGTAGGTACCTACGATATTCTTCCTGGAATGATAACCATCTCGAAAAACATGCAAAACCGGCTGGAAGCATAAGATATTCGAATAACATAAAGCGAGTGCGATATCAATATCTCAGCTGACAGAACTGTACCGTAAATTTTTAATATGCGGTACATCGAAATCCGTTAAGTTCAAATAGTCATTGTTTTTACGTGCCTATTTGTATATACCTCCGAATAGACCACGAAATACTGGCGAGGTTATCACGAAATAGGACGATTCGCGAGTCCTGCTGCGAATATTTTCAAGTTTTGTTATTCGCTATACTGGTTTATATATTATTCTGTAACGCCTCGAAACAAACGAGTCCAAAAATTTTAGACCTGGGTCGAGATAATGATGTGCGAGATCAACGAACACGAAAAATGTAGTTTATTAGGAAGTGCATCCTGTGCTCTATCTGGATATGGAATAACACGTTCGAGTAATTTAACATCGACGAATACAAAGGGAAAATAAATAACACTTTCGTCGACATTGTACATGAATGATATACTCACGCTGACCAGCCGTAAAGGTATTTCTACACGGCTATACAGATTAAACTCTTCAAAATCTCTTCAAGGTCTAGATGGTCGCAAAGTGGAGAACATACTCGGGTACGACGGCATTGTGATATTCTCAAGGAAAGGAAGCTCAAAAAACTCAATTTTTTGCTCGCCCAGTTCGGAAAACTTACCGCTCATCCACTCAGGTTTATTGAGTCTAGTTCCTCACAGCAGAGTACTGCATACCCACCATTACGTGAGGAGGTAACCGTCGTGAGTGCGAACCCCGATGACTATCCGCAGCCGATGGCGCCCTCTAGTTAACGAAACTTAACTCGTCCTCACGGGAGATGAAACCGCCCTCCTCGGCAGAGGCGTGAAGTACGCGTTGCCACCCAAGTCAGAGTCTTCAGCCCGGGCCGATGTGATAGTCGATTTGACGATCAGTTTGGGAATGCACGAGAAGGTGATCAATGACTGAGCAGACTATGTGAAGAGCAACACAATCACATGTGCCTCGAGAAAAGTGACCTCCACCCTCAAGCAGCTTCAGAAGAAGCTCAAGTCCAACAATGCAATTGTGGTGAAGGCGGATAAGGGTACGATAGTGAATCGAGTTTCTTGAACTTTCTTTCCTTGAGAATATCACAATGGACTACACATTGTTTGTGTACGTGACAGAAAAACGCGTCGAAGGGTTCTTGATTCATTTTTGCCACTTATTTTTCCTAAATATACAAACTCAACTTGGAAATGTGTACTTCCTACCACACCAACATCGGTGCTCCAAATTCTACCGCTGCCACCTCTGCTTTACTTTCTTGCTCTTGCTCTTGATCCCACGTGAGAGCAAGGTAGCTAGCCTTCAAATGGTCGCTATTCAGCTTCGTAAGAGCCTATTTTCTTACCAGCTTTTGTGGAGCAGCGACCTCAACTTCCCGGTGGATAGAAAATATTTGATTATATCAATATATGACTGATAAATGAATCGATATCAATTTTATTATCAATGTATCATAGTAAAACATAAATTAACAGGGTACGGGTAACTACACATAAATACGGCGTTGCCCTAAATTTGCCGGTGACGTCACCATTTGATGACATCATACGGACTTGAAATCTTCCAGTCCGAATTTCCTAGGCCCTGCATACAGTATATACTAGGCTATACTGAAAAATTCGGTGAAAATCGATTTTTTTTTTCCGTGACTTTTCCACCTTTTGAAAGAATATCGGTTGAGCATCTCAAAAAGACGCAACATAGAGAATGAATTCAATTTTGACACCTCTGGAGGTGGGAAAATGCTCAAAATCAAGTTTAAAATCTTGAAACCGCCAGTTTGGCCTGAAATATAATGTCAAGAATTTTGACAATAAAATCCAAAAGCGAGCATCTTGAAACTCCTTAATCTGTCCGAGTTTTGAGAAATTCCAACAATGAGGGGCGGAGATAGAATTATTTTGAATAAATCTACTCGTACATTTCTAGCCATATCTCATTATAGAGGGAGCTCAGAGGAATGAGGATTTCAAGAAAATATTTTCTTGAAGTCAAATTTTAAATTCCGGCTAGGGACCAATGACCGTTCTTACGCGGCTATTTATAGCCTTTAAAAAACACATTTCTTTACCTCAAACGACGACATACTCAAAGGAGTAAAATAGACGGAGTAATTTAATTAAAGCCACAGAAATACAAAATACACCGGAGCGCTTTCGATTAAAGAACCATTGTCAACGGGTGACATGAAAGCAACTGAACCAACACCGGCCGGCAACAAACACTGCCGAGGAAATCATGACTGAACTAGCGAGTCATCACAATGTGAATCATACTCATAAACTAGTTCAATCAACCCCTCATCAGGTATGTACCTGTTGAGCACATTTAGGTTGTCGTTATTCAGATGGCGAATCATTTCAATATGTTCTAACGCGGTACGCTTGAAAACTGAGGACTCTCTATGGAGGAGGGACTCGGATCCCTCTTTGAAACTATGGCCAGTGGTAATAAGGTGGTCCGCAAATGCCGAATCAACCAATTTCTTCTTTTCCCACGCCTTCCTATGCTCATCTATTCTAATTTTGAGCTGACGTCCAGTCTGTCATTACACTCCATTTTGTAAACCCCACTTCTTTCGACCCGTGGGATGGGGTCCTTCAGCTTAACGAACAGACTTTTTACAGTGTTAAGATTGTAATACACTGGGCGAAACCCGAATGGGCCGAAGACACGACCTAACTGGGAAGGGAATTTTCCTAAAAAGGGGAGCCTGATCCAACGTTTTCTACTGTCAGACGCGGGATTGCGGGGGAGGGAGGTAGTGGAATCAAGGCTTTTCCGAGTCAATTTTCTATGGACCATCAAGTCAATATCCAAGCTGACCTCATTCACTCTGGCCAAGTGCTTTATAGTCAAAAGCTCCTGTTGAGCAGCGAGGTGACCCAATGGAATACTAGTCAACCGGTGGATATAACTATTAAAACCGGCAATTTTGTGGGCAACAGGGCAGAAAGGTCTGCTGTGGACAGTAATATCGGTCGAGGTATCTTTTCTATTATGGCGAATTGATGGGCACCTTCTCTATTAGAGATAGTTAAGTCCAAAAAATTTATAGATGAACCACCTACTTCTAACGTGAATTTGATGGAAGGATACAAACTGTTGAGATTCCTAAGAAACTCCAAAAGGAGATCTCGGTGACTGGTCCACATGCACAACACATCATCTACATACCTGTGTCAATAATGTATATGACTCAAAAGCCCCTGGCCAGAGGAAAAAAGATCGAGCTCAAATTTAGATATGAAAACCTCCGAAATGAGGGAACTCAGAGGAGAGCCAATCGGTCAGTCAGGAAGAAGTCCCTACAAGTCTAATCAGGCGAATACAAGGGGTGGTCAAGCACTGGTGTTTGATTTTGGGCAAAAAAACCTTTGATACCAAGAGCCGTACCATAGTTGTACACGCCAAAAAACCTTCACGGTTAAACTCATCCATAAAAAATCACAATTACATAGTCAAACGTTTGCAACATTTCTCGACGATTTCCGGCTAGTTTCCGCTTCATACTGTTGATGACAGACAGCGCACAGGCATAAACCGGTTTACCAGCACATGAAACAGCTGTTACCGACTCTTGAACACGTTGTACAACGCGGCACGTTTCTTGGTGGACTCTCCAAACACAGCACATAACATTTTTTTTAATTTGGCATTTCATTTTCCCGGTTTTACAAGGAATTTGATGACTATTTATTGCTCAACGTCTTTTTTACGCAAAAAAATTGGCCTGAAATCGGCACGGACCCACAAAGACTTCCTCCAAAAATTAATTTATGACAAACTATGCCATGAACCAACGTGAAATTTTGAATATTGATGGTCGATAGTACGACAAAACAAGATTCAATTAGGTTTCCTTGCCAGTGTTGCCAATTAGCGCATACAAATAATTGTCCGGGAATTTTTTTGACATACCTCGTACTCATAACTCCAATGTGATAGCAAAAAACGGTCAACGGCTTGGTGTTCAGCGCGAAAAATACTCCTAGAAACTTCTTCGATAGTTCATGTTCATAAACTGCTGTTCAGTAGTGTTATTGGTTTAGTCAGTTACAATATTTGATGACAGACTGCCTCCTGCGCAACCCAACGTAAGATTTTTTTGTCCGCGGAACTCCTCTGAAACTACCCGATGGATTTTTTTGTAACTTGGCCATATTGTAGTAGTATATCTGAAGATGTGCACCTGCAATTTTTTTGAAAATCGGATGAGTAGTTCTCGAGAAATGTTCAATTTGTTGAGAAATTTTGCAGTATTTCGAGTACCTTTTTGTCCGCGGAACTCCTCCGAAACTACCCGATGGATTTTTTTGTAACTCGGCCATATTGTAGTATTATATTTGAAGATGTGCGCCTGCATTTTTTTTGAGGATCGGATGAGTAGTTCTCGAGAAATTTTTACTTTTGTTGAAAAATTTTTCACTATTACGAGTAGCTTCTTACGAATAGCTGCGAGTAGCTGCTTACATTAGGAGAAGCGGATTTTCCTATACGTTTACCACTTTCGTCATCAGTACGTGTATTGTGATGAAGAACCTTTCATCATTCGACAGGTTCATTCTTTACCAAGGGTTCATTGGATTTTATTTCCGATGAAACCTTTTCGTTCAAATTTAGTACACTTGTATCTCGCTTCCCACAGCCCCTAGAGCGTTGAATTTTGTTTTGTCAAATTTTATTTGTTTTGTTAAATTTATTTTTTAACGGATAGTAGCAATGGCGAGTTGTTCATTTTTCTAGCTATTTTTCATTATTATTAGTCATACTCGATAGTTTTTTTTTTTTTTTATTATTATTATTTTACGAGCATTATAAACTGCACGAGGGTTATTTGCTCGGCGTTACAATCTTATTTTAGAACATTACTTGAATTAGGTTAAATTAGGTACGTATTGGTGGAATTGAGTGGCGATCGAACGGAATTTGTTGGTGAATTGTATGAAGTTGTAGAATTGAGTGGTACGTAAATAAGTTAGGGTTGAGTCGATGGTTTCGGAGTTGTTGTTTAGTGCTGCATTGATATTGGAAGTTATATTTAGGGAGGTTCGAGTGGGTTGCAGGACGGGGCATGAGAAAAAATGATCAACTGATAAATTTTCTTGGAGACAGTGAGGGCATGATGGAGGAGCGAGATTAGTGAGAAGATAAATATGAGTAAGACGAGTGTGGCCTATTCGCAGCCATGCTAAAATGACCTCCTCTTGCCTTGAATTTCGTTGGGATGAGGACCAAAATGTGGGTTCACGTTTTATTTTTCTTAATTTGTTATTCGACTGATTTTAGTGAAAACCTTGGCTTTGAATGATTAAGTACAATTTTTTAATCTTCATCAAATGTGCTGATGCGAGACTACCTGGGTGATTTCACTCTTAATTAATAATTGATTTATTTGTCATTTTTTCATGTATGGGCACATAATTAATAGTGGTTCATAGTTGATTTCAGGTGTCAAAAGAGATGGAAAGATTATTTTCAATTTGGACTGGCTTTTTTGAGTGAGATTTGAGATTAGACTAACGAGTAAACCGGGCTTGGGTGCTATATATTTTTACCGAATTTTCTAGCTAGAAAAGTGAGGTATTTTGTTAATACGTTTGGAATGGTTGAAGCGTGAGGGAAGGAATGAGGGGTTGACTATTGGGTGATTGGTTACTTCTTTCGTTTCGACATCGATTTTTTTAGTTTTTCGGGATCTCGTTGTAACTGGATTCCCAGATGAAGAATTTTGGGTGTGCATAGAAAATGGTGATATGATAGCGTGAAGGCAATTTATGAGTGCACGAGAGGAATAGCAGCTGGAGATAGCTTTAAGAGATGCCAGGAATCGGAAGTGATGAAGAATTGAACCACTCAGCACTAATATATAGTATACTAGACTAATAATATGCTAAGAATAACGTATAGGAAAAAATGATTGTAGAGCTCTTTTTTATTAGAAACAACTGTTATAGCCTCGTAGCAGTTTGGACAGGGGGAGGGGGAGGGGGAGTGGTTTTTCTGGAGACGTTTTGTAGGTTTTAGATGACTCTTAGCCTAAATTATAACAAAATTCAGGTTTCCTTATTGGATTATAGGTATTTTTACTCTGTTATCTGTTGATGTGACATCGTAGTGATAGAATTTATAAACTGAGTTTTATTGTTTATTCTACAAATGTTTGACATGATTGACAGGTCATTGGTATTTAATTTAAAGAGAGGGAGTGACTCTCTCAATGTTTTTTGCATTGTGGGAAGAAAAGTCGTGTACTACTCACGCGACTGCGTGAGTGTTTTTTTAATTTGGCATTTCCTTTTCCCGGTTTTACAAGGAATTTGATGACTATTTATTGCTCAACGTCTTTTTTACGCAAAAAAATTGGCCTGAAATCGGCACGGACCCACAAAGGCTTCCTCCAAAAATTAATTTATGACAAACTATGCCATGAACCAACGTGAAATTTTGAATATTGATGGTCGATAGTACGACAAAACAAGATTCAATTAGGTTTCCTTGCCAGTGTTGCCAATTAGCGCATACAAATAATTGTCCGGGAATTTTTTTGATATACCTCGTACTCATAACTCCAATGTGATAGTAAAAAACGGTCAACGGCTTAGTGTTCAGCGCGAAAAATACTCCTAGAAACTTCTTCGATACCTAGTTCATGTTCATAAACTGCTGTTCAGTAGTGTTATTGGTTTAATCAGTTACAATATTTGATGACAGACTGCCTCCTGCGCAACCCAACTTTTTTTTTTTATATTCATTGGAGTGCGAGTGTTTTCATTCGCGATTGTTTCCTTTTCTCCTTTAGCCAACAGACTGCGACAAATAATTTCAAAAAGAAGAAACAACGACGACGAAAAATAAATTCATCAAAAACTGTCCCCATTCGCTAAAAATTTCAATTAGAAAGACAATGCTTCCGCTACCCATTGATGCTTAATTTGCTTTAATTTTATTCTCACTTTCGGGTACTTTTGCTCCTCTTCTATGCTTTCGAAAATAAATATGCACCCGGTTATATAAATTCGAGGTTTCGCAGAATACACTGTTTATCTTGCGGTGACGAGATGAGATATTATCGTGTATTAAAGGCGAGAATAAATTAAGCGTTGTAAATTTTCAAATAATTAATCGTTCCGAATTAAGAGACAAATTCGAGAAAGAACTTAAGTCGATTTAACTATCATTAGGAATTGAAACGAGTGAATTTTATGATACTTCTTTTTGTCGTCTGAAATTCGCGGTGAATAATGCGATACCGCTTTTCTTTATGGAAAACTGTCGTATACTCTCGCGAACGGTGTATAAAATCTCAATTATTATACACCCAGAGCGACTTTAAAATACTATGAAATATGTGGTCTTAAAATTAATGAAATTCGAGAAAAAAAGAGAACGGCGAAAGCTAAAGCGAGAAGGAATACAGGAAGAAGTTGGTGGACTCTGATATATTTAGTTGGAGATAAAAGTTTCACCTCTTGACGTCGTAATTTGTGAAGCGAAGCGTAAGTCCACGGTGAGATGAGAACTACTCAAAAACTGCAGAAGTGATAAAAGTACTCATCAAAGCTTCAAATAAATACTGATCACGGCCACGATTATGAATGCAATTTGCTTTTTAAGGAGTGTTAGATGCCTATTTCA
Organism: Aspidiotus rigidus; assembly: GCA_035079385.1. Taxonomy (NCBI): domain Eukaryota; kingdom Metazoa; phylum Arthropoda; class Insecta; order Hemiptera; family Diaspididae; genus Aspidiotus; species Aspidiotus rigidus. The sequence goes on from JAVHKY010000023.1 coordinate 654,428, forward strand.
ACGACCATTGAGACTACGAAAAACTTACGGATTCAACAACATAGTTAATTAAGGAGTGCAACGAATTTTTTATATGAGAGAGTCGCAGCGATGAAGAAAGATATCTCAGTTTGCATAGAGAAGAGACTCTAAAATGACCGAATTTTCAATGATAGACAATCAATTTTTCGATTTTAAATGATTGTTATTTGATTTCAACTACTGTTCAGACCTTGCACTTTTCTCGAATCCCTCTTACGTAAGGTTCAAAGCTCGAGTATATTGGAGAGGAAGAGGAGGGCAGAGCCTATAGTTTGATCTATTGTCTTTCTTTTGTTCCTCTGCCAATTTATATAACTGAAGTATACCGTATCAGTATTACTGATTCATGACACTGAGAACTAATAATAAAGAAGAAAACTGGTTTGACCAATAGTTTTTAGTGTTCTACTCTTCTAAATAGCTACCGATGATATCATCACACCTACGGTTCTGCGATTAATAACTCAGCCAACAACACTATCCTCGCCTTACTCGCCCTTGCCATCCAAGCTTCCTCTCTCAGGCTTGCCGTGGGAGCTTGTCTTACTAGCCTCAAACTTGGCCAATGCGCAGAGGTCTCAGAACCTCGTCTCCACTTTGTAGACTCACCCTAACCCCCAACTTTTTAACGGGAACTTGTTTTATGGGAGGGTAATTTGAAGAAAAAAGACGAGCGCCGGGAGGCAAAACGTGTAACTTGGGAAAATTTCTACCACTGGGCTACGTATGATAGGAGGGGGATTAGAAAAATTTCTTCCTCCGAGCTGTATTTGATACAAGGTGGACCTAAAAAAATTTCGACTTCCGAGTTATATATATGAAAGGGGGCTTAGAAATATTTCTACTTCCGAGCTTAATATAAAACTCAATCCAACAACAAACTCCATCGTAGAATCAATTCGTTTTTTAATTTCACGGTCATCCATCATGAAGAAATGTATGTACTTACAAGGAGTAAAGAAACAAATACAAGAACCGCAATAAAATCACTCAACCGAGCGCTTTCGGCGAAACAGCCATTCTCGAGGTATAGGAAGCGATTGAACCGAACACCAACAAGAACGAGTGACAACGAAGAGGAGGTCATGATTGAATCAGCGAGTTATCGAAATGTGAATCATCCTCGTAGACTAATTCAATCAATCCCTCCTCAGGAACGTACCTGTTCAGCGTGGTAATGTCTTTAATATTTTGGTGACGATGAATTTCGATTTCTTCTAAAGCTAAGCGCCTGAAATGTAATTTTTCCCGGTGGAGGAGAACTTCAGACCCCTCTTTGGGACTATGACCACTTTCAATTGAATGGTCAGCAAACGTCGACTCACCTATTTTTTTTTCCCCCAGGCTTTCTTATGTTCATCAACTCTAATCTGGAGTTGACGGCTAGCCATACCTATGTATACACTGGGGCAACCCCCCCTCTTGGCTATCGGTATCGGGCCTTTTAATTTGACCAGAAGGCTCTTAACAGTATTGGTACTATAAAACGCTGGTCGAAAACCGAAGGGACGGAGGACACGGCTCAACTCCGAAGAAAACCTCCCCAGAAACGGTAGCCTAATCCACCGTTTCCGCCTAACAAAGTGCAATGTGCGGGGAAGGGAGGTAATAGAATCGAGAAATTTTCTTGTGAGTCTCCTACGGACCATCAGGTCAATGTCTACCTTGACCTGATTCACTCTAGCCAAGTGCTTTATCTTCGCGAGTTCTTTTTGGAAAGCAACCTCACTCAGTGGGAGTTGAGTGGGGCGATAGATTAAGCTTATGGACGTAGATAGAAATTTCGGTCGAAGTACTTTCCCGGTGAATACCGAATTCATGGATACCGTCAATGACAGATATGGATAAGTCCAGAATATATGGCTCGAGAGTCGATATTTTTCTAAGTCCCCCTTCTATCCTATATAGCTCGAGAGTCGAAATTTTTCTAAGTCCCTCTCCTATCATATATGGCTCGAGAGTCGAAATTTTTCTAAGTCCCCCTCCTATCATATATAGCTCGAGAGTCGAAATTTTTCTAAGTCCCTCTCCTATCATATATGGCTCGAGGGTCGAAATTTTTCCAAGTTTTTCGCTGGACGGCGCACGGCGGACGGCGCACGGCGCACGGCGGACGGCAGATTTCTCAAATAGCCCCCCATAAAACAGGTTCCCTGTTAAAATTTATCGAGGAACCACCAACTTCCAGAGTAAATTTGATGGAAGGGTATTATGCTATGTAAATAAGCGAAAAACTCACTAAGGAGCTCCGCAGCACCGATCCACGCGCATAATATGTCATCCACGTACCTATGCCAATAGAAAACGTGATTCAAAAACTCCTGGCCCGAAGAAAACAGGTCAAGCTCGAATTTGGACATAAAACGACGGCTTCCTTAACGAAGTTAAACGAGGAACGCAGGGAACCTGTTTTATGAGTCAAATGGAATTTGGTATTGAAAATTTAAAGAAGCCTAGATCTAGATAAAGCTATAATGAAGAAGGCCTCGAGACCTACTATAAGCCTAGTATAATATAGTTTGAGAGTGTAAATTTTTCTCGAATCTCGAGCTAAATATGATAGAATGGAGACTTAGAAAAATTTCGACTCTCGAGCTATAGGTGATAGGAGGGGGACTTGGAAAAATTTCGGCCCTCGAGCCATATATGATAGGAGAGGGACTTAGAAATCACATATGGCGCGAGAGTCGAAATTTTTCTAAGTCCCCCTTCTATCATATATGGCTCGAGGGTCGAAATTTTTCTAAGTTTTTCGCTGGACAGCGCACGGCGCACGGCAGATTTCTCAAATAGCCCCCTATAAAACAGGTTCCCTGTCTGTTTTATGGGGGGCTATTTGAGAAATCTGCCGTCCAGCGAAAAACTTAGAAAAAAATGACGGCTTCCTTAACGAAGTTAAACGAGGAACGCAGGGAACCTGTTTTATGATTCGAATGAGATTTGGTATTGAAAATTCAAGGAAGCCTAGATTTGGAGAAAGGTAGTAAAAAGAAGGCCTAGACCAACTATCCTATCATATATAGCTCGACAGTCGAAATTTTTCTAAGCCCCCCTCCTACAAACCCTCAGGAGATCAAAGAATTCCGTCAACTCCTTATGAGGAACACCAGATTTTACGAGCGAATCGCCCGTATATTGGATATTAACAGCCGTAGGGATGTGAGGAAATAATCCTACAACATCAAAGGAGCATAAGGTCGTTTCCGGGGGAAGGTTCACGTCCTTTAACCTATTCGCCAAAGAGCTCGAGTTCTTTACTGTGTAAGGGGAGGTACAATCTACTCGTGATTTAAACCAAAGATCTATAAATTTAGCTAATAAGTAAGTTGGTGACGAGAAAAACGACACGACCGGCCGCATTGGAACAACTTTTTTTAATGTAATTTAGGCAAGGCAACCCAAAAAAGGGGGTACCGGGTTAGGTTCCAAGATGGCTTCCTTTGTGAGAGGACTCTTGATAATGAATTCACATTTGTTAATGATTTGCCTCACCTCTTTAACAAACTGAGGGAAACAGAAAAGGCTATTTTCTTTGACTTGTTGGTTCAATCACGATCCTCAAGTTGTTTTCTGTGTCTTCGTTGTTGTTGGATTAGTCGCTTTCATTCATGCTCAAAATATGGTTCTTAAACCGAAAGTACTCAGCGGCTGTATTTAGTGTGAGTTTATATAATTCGTTACTCCTTCCAGAGTACCAAGTTTCTTTTGAACTCTACTGTACAAATGTGGATTTTATTGTGCCTCAATTAATTATTTTTTTCCGGCCAAAGAGCGGCTTATTTGTACAAATTTGATGATTTTATGACAAAATGCACAATTCTCTATAGAACTTGGAGTCAATAGCCTGTACTCTTATTTTTTCCTCCAACATCGTTTTGGCGGTGCAGCCGATAGTTTCGTACAATGAAGTGTGTCGTGAGAGAAATAATACTTATCGTGGCAACCATCTAAGATACATGAGGAAGACACACTCTGTGTAAAACTCATATCACGCAATTGAGGATTATGATTTGCCTGTGCGCTCTCGAACCTTTTCGATGCACAATGTCCACAACAGTCAGGAAATTACAGCGTACAAGTGCTTTGATTAATCTCAATCCGACGTTCAATTTCCTCTGTATTTGCCGCGAAGCTTTAATTACTATATACTCGCGCAGTGAAAGAATTAGTTTCGCTCTAAAATCAATTAGTAAACCAATCGCGAGAGTTGTGTATAGAAGAGCAGAATCTTGTAAACAACGTTCTCCTCGTGTCTATATTTGAATAATACGTTCGACGCCAAATTTTCCGTTTCAGATCGAGTGCTGTACATTGGAGTGTGTTTTAGTTTATATCGCGTTAATCGACATCATTTTGTGAGAGGCAATAAAGATTCAAATAAGATGGTTTCCTCTCGAGAGAGTAAAAGTGCAGCGTAATCTTAATGCGAAAATGTAATCCTACTCTCGAAATTCGAAGATGAAGATCTTGGAAAGATGGAGTATATCAACTAAAGTCGACGAACGGTACCGATTTTAGTCACTCTGTATTCGCACCTTTCTAATTTGTCCAGCAAATCAGCGTCCACTTGGGCGAATAATTATTCATGCGCTCGTGAACATCGAATTTTTGTAGAGTTCTCCATCACACTGGGGATTCTCTCTACCTTTTTTTTCACCATGAGCGCACGATGAACGGGGACGTAGATTAAACGTTTACAGATGACTAACGTTGAACGATTGCACATTTTTAATTACGATTTAATCCAGTAGTCTGCCACGAATGGAAAAATCTTGATAAAGTATTAGAAGAGATAATTATAAAGCGTCTCGTAATGAACATGCATTCTCATCAGTCCTATACCGCGAACGTCGTTCAACGCATTTTTCTCAGAGTATGATGGGCTGTTTTGGAAAATTTGATGTCCAAAAGTGCTGCCGGTATGAGTGTTTTAGAAGCGGTAAGAATACGTACCGACCCCCGAAAACAGACTCGAAACTCGAATCAATTTTAATCTTATGGGTTCTACGATGTACACGGGTACAATATATTGTTTTCCAACTTAGCCGTTCAAATTGGGGTGACTAATGGCTCGAGGGAAGGAAAGCGTTTTCAGCGCGGTAAACTGTACAGCTATAGCGCGTATCGCAGCGATATTGGTCGTAAAAATAAACGAGATGTTTATTACTTTTTTCGGGCGAATTTTTTCGCATCGGAAGCCTCCAGCATTCCAGCAGAATAAACAGTGTAGGAAAAAACAAAAATGCTATCTACAATTACCGATTCGTGTATTGAGTAAGTTTTAATCTGTATTGGTATTCAAAAAAATGTATAAATTAAAGTATAATGTAGTAAAAATTGTGAGAAATATAATTTCTGTGGGCAGAACAGAGAGAAAGAGCTCCATTATGAGGAAAAATTATCAATTAAGAGTTGCGTCTCCTGAGGAACGCCACTCCATAGCATTCGGAGTTGATCATTCGAAAAGCATTAGTATTGATTAGAAGGATGGTTGGAAGAAGGCTTTTCACAGTCACGAATAAAATATTTTGAGTCATGATAAAGTGAAAAGTTCAGCATACGGATTTTTTGTCAGAATGACGTGGTAATTGTAGGTAAGTGGAAATTTAAAATTTAGAAGTTTCAGATTGACATTTTTTCGAAAATTGAGAAAAATACATGGTGCAGTAGCTGGTATTGTAAGCTATCTACTTTACGATTTTCAGAGCAATTCGGTTAAAATTCAGCCTGTTAGGGAACGCAAAACTTTTTCCTGGCCATAAGATTCTTGTGAGTCAGATTCATGTTCAGCGACCCAAAATTACCCCTGAAACAAATTTTCATCAAATTCCAAAAACTTTTTCCAGAAGTTTCAAATTTACCCCCAACATTGAAGACCCGCTGGCTGGAGTTTTTACTATTTCCAGGGCATCCCCGAAACTGGAGAATTTTTTGATTATTTTTACACAACTCGGCGGATGTATTTACATAAGATTTGCCGTAATTGATAAACAAAATACCAAAAATCACCGCTCTCCATGTTGAAAAAGTAGATTTCCTCAATTTTCTGCCATTTCCAGACTGTTCCAGCGACTGTGGAATTTTTTGACCTTTTCTTTCAAAATCGACGGACATGTTTACGTTATAATTGACCTAATTGATGAACAAAATACCAAAAATGACGATCCTCCAGGGTGAAAAAGTGGATTTCCTCGATTTTCCGTCATTTGAACTCGGCGGACTTGGGAATTGAACGAATTGATAAATGAAATACCAAAACACACGGTTCTCCAGGTTGAAAAAATGGAATTTCTCGATTTTTTGTCATTTCCAGAACGTTCCAGCGCCTGGAGAATTTTTTGACCATTTCTTTCAAACTCGACGGATATGTTTACATTATAATTGACCTAATTGATGAACAAAATACCAAAAATGACGATCCTCTGGGTGAAAAAGTGGATTTTCTCGATTTTTTGTCATTTCCAGAACGTTCCAGCGACTGGAGAATTTTTTGACTATTTTTCTTTTAAACTCGGCGGACTTGGGAATTGAACGAATTGATAAATGAAATACCAAAACTCCCAGTTCTCCAGGTTGAAAAAATGGAATTTCTCGATTTTTTGTCACTTCCAGAACGTTCCAGCGCCTGGAGAATTTTTTGACCATTTCTTTCAAACTCGACGGACATGTTTACATTATAATTGACCTAATTGATGAACAAAATACCAAAAATGACGATCCTCCAGGGTGAAAAAGTGGATTTTCTCGATTTTTTGTCATTTCCAGAACGTCCCAGCGACTGGAGAATTTTTTGAATATTTTTTTTTTTAACTCGGCGGACTTGGGAATTGAACGAATTGGTAAATGAAATACCAAAACTCACGGTTTTCCAGGTTGAAAAAATGGAATTTCTCGATTTTTTGTCATTTCCAGAACGTTCCAGCGGCTGGAGAATTTTTTGACCATTTCTTTCAAACTCGACGGACATGTTTACGTTATAATTGACCAACAAAATACCAAAAATGACGATCCTCCAGGGTGAAAAAGTGGATTTCCTCGATTTTCCGTCATTTCCAGAACGTTCCAGCGAATGGAGAATTTCTTGACTATTTTTTTTTTAAACTCGGCGGACTTGGGAATTGAACGAATTGATAAATGAAATACCAAAACTCACGGTTCTCCAGGTTGAAAAAGTGGAATTTCTCGATTTTTTGTCATGTCCAGAACGTTCCAGCGCCTGGAGAATTTTTTAATTTTTTGACCATTTTTTCAAACTCGGCGGACATGTTTACTCTAGAATTGACCTAATTGATGAATGAAATATGAAAAATCGCAGTTCTCCAGGTTGAAAAAGTGGATTTTCTTACTTCCCTACTAATTTCAGACTGCTCCAGCGACTGGAGAATTGATAAACTATTTTTCTCAATCTAATGTACTCCCCCTAATCGGTGGACGTGTTTACATAAGAATTGACCAAATCGATAAACGAAATACTAAACATATATTATTTTTGGTCTATCAACATTCCCATTTCATCCCACGGAGGAGTGCGTATTTTTCACCTCGGACATTGACTATTGATTTCTCGCGGTCTATTGCGGTAGCAGTCATAGTTCACCCCGCTATTCATGGAAAAATCACAGAAATTCATTAAATAATGATTTTTTTTTGGAATGTTCTACCTCACCGAGGAGTATGGTACTCATGTATGTTGTAGTAGCGGGTATGGCGCTTCAAATGAATGATTTTCCCCAGGTGCCTCCCCCAGATGTTTTCTTTTATTCGAGTTTGAAGTTTCGTTATTGCTAGAAACTAGGGAAAATATGAATGATTTTTTTTGGAAAATATACCATGAATGAACGTTTACATATACTAAAATGTCCTCAAGTTTCATTGCTGTGCGATCATTATTGTCTGAGATACAGCCATTTGGATTTTAGGCCTAAAAATGACTCTGCAGCCAATGTGGGTGAGCGGATGGGTCCAATTTTTTGGATTTCGAGTTTTCTCATTGGGGACAATATTTTGACGGACATTTGAAATATTTTCCAACCAAGGCCATTTTCCCCCCTTACCCGGCCACAGTCTTTGTAGAAGAGCAATGGGCCAGATATGTCGATGATATCCTAATTGTGTGGTCAGGCACTGATAGACAGGTGGATCTATTCCTTTCAGAAATGAACGCGATGAATGAGAGCATCAAATTCACAGTGGAAGAAGGCAATGAGACCATCGACTATTTGGACCTTACACTCACAATGGAGAACAATCGAATAAAATACAAAATCTACAGGAAACTGACGCATACTGACACCATCCTACCACCACCTCAGGCACAAGTTAGCGACAATCCAGAATTGCTCATATCAGGCAATTTCTGTCCTCAAGAACAACGAATAGAAGAGGAAAGAGATCGAGATAGTAAAGCAGATTGCAGAAGCCAATGGCTACCGTAGAGGCGTGGTGGATAGTCTTTGGGAAAATGGAAACAAAGAAAGGAACCCATGATGGCATAGTGAGAAAGTACTCCGGATTGATACTTTTTACAGGAAAGTACACAAACAAGGTGGTAAAGGCGTTCAATGGCTACGATGTAAATGTGGGTATCCAGAATAACCAACCAATGGTGAAGAGAATCAGGAATGACCAGACGGAACAAAAGCACAAGGAAGGCTTGAGCGGAGTGTATAAGCTCAGTTGTGAACAGTGCGAGGGTATCTACATCGGTGAGACTGAAGGAAAGTTTGCGATCAAGAAAAAAAAAGCACAAAACGTCGAGGGAGAAGGAAGATGGCAAGTCACTGTTTGGGAAACACTGTAACGAAGAAAACCACGATGGAGAGGGAATATTTGAAGTCATACATGTAGAGAATCGCACAAAGAGAAGAAAACTCTGGGAACAAATGGAGATTGCAAAAGCCAAGAGGGAGGAAGCCTGCCTCTTGAACAATGTAATCACATTTGACAGCGAAAAATTATTCGGCCTGGTGATTGGACGAGAGAAAAAGAACAGAACCAACCGATGAGACGGCAGGTATCCAGGTAGCCAATAGAAACGCAGCATTTAGGACAATAGATTGAACCAATCACTAAGCAGTATGTTTTAGCAAATAAGAACACAATGTCATATTATTGTAAGAATAAGTTTCTAAGAAGTGAACCAATCACAATCCCAGCATTGTTATAGCCAATACGATCACAGTGTTATACTATAAAAACTCATAGTTAAGGCCTTGTTCTCCAGTTGCGACACAACTGATGATGGGATAACACCCGAAAGTACTCTTGTAAAAGCAACTAATAAAGTAGATTTGCACAAGGAAAACCCTTCTTTTAAGTATGTTAGGCTTATATTAGATTAAGGAATAGCGGCAAAGGCAATGAAGAATATGGTATATAAAAGGGCTAGAAATAGAAAGGAGCTGGGTTTGTAAGCTCATCAGCCTAACCTATACAGCATCTAGTTCTGAGTCGTTTACCTCAATGAGACCCAAAGTTGCCCGCATACTTGCTCAGGATGATCAGGGGCTATCTCAGCTGCCGAGAAATCCGAGCAGAGATGTCTGCTGGAACAGTGAAGTGCCGCTGGGATCAATCTTTGGACCGCTTCTGCGGAGCATCGCATTTAACGGAATCTTCAAAGTAATGCTGCCACTATGCGTTAAGTTCATCTGCTACGCCGCTGAAACGACTGTAGCGATGGAGAGCAGAGTGAACCGGGCCCAGTGAATCAAGTCGGCCAGACTAGAACTTGCAGTGCGAAAGACGGAGGCCATATTATTCACGACCCGTCTATGGTTCATTCCATCCACCTTTCGCCTCCAAAGTGTGGAAATCACAATCAAGAAGGTGATGAAGTATCTAGGTAGGCTCGTCTTTAGGCACTGAGACAGGATAGTGACCTACGTACCCACAGGACTGAAGGAAGCAAAAACAAGGATTATGATGAGCACCGCCTTGTCGATCCTCTCTACAAAGATAGCCTACAGATGGAAAAGATCTAACGATGAACTGCGCGAAGGTATGTTAGTGCCTACCGCACAGTCTCCACGGAGGATAACACATACGTTTCCACCCACCAAGCTCCTTGCCGACCAGAAAGCGACGGTGAACACGGCAAAGAGGGAGACAAAGACTGCTAGCGTATTTGAAAGAATTTCGATCGAATAATACATTCTGATATTCCCTCATAAAGTAGATTATTCCCTGCTAGCCTGAATAAATTTGGTTCATAAAAGGACTAAGTAAAACTAGCAATTTAGGTGAAATTATCCCAAACCAGCAATAAAATTTTGGGAAAACCGATTTACTTATTCTGAACAACTTTTCGGAAGAACTGGAGTATACATCCTCTGGACAAAATAAATCGATAAATTATACATTCCGTGAACTTACTGGACGCTCAAAATATGTAGCTAGTACTCGAACAGAATTCCGCATCACTCTCGAAGCAATGAAAATTACATTGAAAAATCTTGCTTCTGCGCTCTTGAAAACTCGACCGACCAGAGAGATGGGTAGTTCACCTTAACGATGATTGAAACCAAGTTTTTCATCCTCTTCTTTTCTGTTGCAGGTCAGCCTTCATTGAGGTAGAAATTTGTAAACAAATGTATGAATGAAAATTACGTACGGTATAATCAGCCGCGCGAGAGAATACGGATTTCGTCCGTGTAATTTTGTTGACCTTATCATCGCGCTCTTATTAGACAAACACATAGCAAATCCGATATAGAATACGAAGTTCATGGTCCGCGTCAGTGTTAATAAAGAATAACTGCTGAGTTAATCAGATCTTGAGGTCGACTATGTTACATTCGATGATATCATCTTAATTGAAATTATAATGCGATTCAGCGTTTGTATTACCGCATACTTACTATACTAATACTAGTACGTTCTCATAAGCTTATAAGAATTTCTTTCAGAAAATTAAATGATATATTTCATTAATTATACTTCCTTAAGTACTTCAAAAAACGAACGAAGAAAAGTCTCACTTTTGCCGTCCACTCAGCAAGATTTATTGGGCTTAGACCTACAACTAATACGTACTCAAATACGTAATGATACATTTCAACTAGAAATTATAGAGGTACAGGAAACCCATGATTTGTTTCGGGGTCAAATTCTAACTTTCTTAGTTAAATTGGTACGAAAAGCCCAGTTCTCTCAGGAAGGACCTTTATTCAGAGAAGAATACAATTTTTTCGTGAGTTTTATATCGCCACTATTTCAGTTCTACTAATCGAAAAATTTTGAAAATTGATATGGTCGGGTGAAATGCCTTATTTTACAAGGTGTTCTCCTTCCTCTTGAATTCAATATCACCGTTTTCGGTGCTGGTAAACTTTCTGGTTTATGTAGGCAGGGAGTGATGACAGTGGCAACCTCATACAGTTCGGAAGTCATTTTTTTTCGCTGCTCCTTCAAGGGTGGTATAATGAAACACAGCACATCTTATTTGAGAGTGAGGCGCGGAGGTGTGAGCGAGGTAAGCTTAGTCGGTCACTGCAAGAGATTGAGATCGATGAAGCGCATGTTTTGAAGAAGCATGGAACCAAGTGTCTGTATTGGCAGCCACAGTTGACAGGAAATCAAATAGGCAAATGCAATGTCCTCCTCAAACCTATGTAAGATCCACATATAGACGATAGCGATACTCTGCAGGAAGACGATCACGCATAACAGCAGAGCAAATTCGATTCCCGTTGAGGTCAGGATATATTTCGTATGTCAAAAGCAATTTAACTCTAATATGTGTGTGCTAGTTTGCGGGGGTCGGGCTTCGCCGTGGAAGTTTTTCCAACACCGAAGTTATATCCGAAAGGGTCGATCGATACTGGGGTTGGAAGAAACAAAATTGATGCATACGCGACCCGCACCACTCCACTATGGAAGACGGGAGGCAGCACATGCGACATGAGCGATTTTATCTTATACCAGTCGGAAAAGAGAGCACTCACACTGAAGATGAAATTCAATGCCTGGATTCAGACGTAGCCTTCTTATAGATAAAAAAAAAAAAAAAAAAAAATTAGAAGAAAATACAGGCAATAAGGCAATGACCGCATAAGTTTGGATATGACACGATATAACGATTTGATACTCGATAGAGCTTTAAGTTTATTAAATGCCAGTATGTTCATATCTGCGGTCCATTTGTCGAACAATGCAGGAGAAAAGACGTCGATAATCCTATTATGAGTGAGTACGAGTATTTTTGCATGAAATTGATGGCAAAACCATGTGTGCATTGTATGGAAAATTTACATGCATGTACGTTAATTCATTTTTCATGCTAATTTCGTGAAATTCTTTTTTTTTCTCTCCCGTTTTCAAGACGGGATACACCTTGTCTTTGAACAATACTTCTTTAACCTCACCTTCGCAAACACTCAGTAAAACTATTCGGAGTTCTACGTGATCGAAATATTCGATACGCTTGCCCCTGTATCGCAAATTGCGTTCAATGTGCAGTTTTGCAAGAAAAGACTTTTTTCAGTAATTAGATTTAGGATTTTCGAATACTGTTTATGGCCACTTATACACAATTTTTTGTAACAAATAGGTCGATGATCGAAATTTTTTCGTGTCAACTGCCTTGTGTATGTAGCTTCAAAGTAAAAATTTTTCCACGCCCCACTCCCCTTCACCCAGCTACAAAGTGTCTGTTGAAAAGAAATTCTGAAAATACTTAACTTTTGCTTGACTTATACTTGACCTTTTTTCCAAGTAAGCGAGTTAACAAGCAAAAAAGAAGGGGAAAAAAGTTAGATTGGGTAAAAATACTATATGTTTTTTTTTTTTTTCTTTTTCATAAATGTTTTGTCATTTCCATTATTTTTACTTGACCGTTGATGAAAATACTTGACATTTACTTGTTTACTTGACCTTTCATCAAATACTTGACTTTTACTTGATTTAATTGACTTACTTGACCGGTAGACCGGTAGACACCCTGCTATTGGGTATCCACAGGTCATTCTTTGGTAATTTTGTCAAGACCGTAAAGGGGGTCAGAGCTCACGCAATCCACCACACAAAACTTTCAGATATCCTCCTCACCCTGCCCCAGACTTTTGAATTATTCAGGCTCGACAATTCCTTGAAAGTCGACAACAATCTTTTACAAATCTCCAAACCTCCTGTCTCAGGATTGCCCTGAGAGCCTATTGTACGAGCCCAAAACTTGGCCTATGCGCAGAGGCCTCAAAATCTCTCCTTCACTTTCATAGACTCACCCTGACCTCCAACTTTTTATTGCCTGTCTCCCGATTTCCACAACTTCTAACTTATCTTTCTTCTTCACAACAACCAAACCCCCACATATTCGCTTATACTTCAATCACCTCAATAAAAGAAACATTCCCCCTATGTGTACAAGTTGGCATTATATTATCAAACTGTTTATTCACACACAGCAAAATGTTGTCAATGGTGGAATAATACATAAATTTTGAACAAAGGTTGAAATTAACTAACAAAAATTTTGTCAGGTCGAATCATAGCTTTAAACATTTTTGTAATAAAATTTTGTTAGTTCAAATCATAACATTCAACATTTTTGTAATACAATTTTGTTAGGTCAAATCATAGCTTTCAACATTTTTGTAATATAATTTTGTTAAGCCAAATCATGGCTCTTGACATCTTTGTAATACAATTTTGTTTAGTCAAACCATAGCTTTAAACATTTTTGTAATGAAATTCTGTAAGGTCAAATCATAGCTTCCAAGATTTTTTAACACAAATTTGTTAGGTCAAATTTTGGCCTCTAACATTTTCATAATACAATTTTGTTAGGTCAAATCATAGCTTTCAACATTTTTGTAATATGATTTTGTTAAGTCAAATTATAGCTTTTAAGATTTTTGTAATATAATTTTGTTAAGTCAAATCACAGCTCTTGACATCTTTGTAATACAATTTTGTTTAGTCAAACAATAGCTTTAAACATTTTTGTAATGAAATTCTGTATGGTCAAATCATAGCTTCCAAGATTTTTTTAACACAAATTTGTTAGGTCAAATCCTGGCTCTTGACATTTTTGTAATATTATGATTTCGTTAGGTCAAATTTTGGCTCTTAACATTTTCATAATACAATTTTGTTGGGTCAAATCATTGCTCTTGACATTTTTGTAATATAATGATTTTGTTAGGTCCAATCATCGTTCTTAACATTTTTGTAACACAATTTGTTTAGTCAAATCATAGCTTTCAACATTTTTATCATATAATTTTGTTAAGTCAAATTATAGCTTTTAACATTTTTGTAATATAATATTGTCAAGTCAAAACATAGCTCTTGATATTTTTGTAACACAATTTTGTTAGGTCAAATCCTGGCTCTTAACATTTTTGTAATATTATGATTTTGTTAGGTCAATTTTGGCTCATAACATTTTTGTATTATAATAATTTTTTCAGGTAAAATTTTGGCTCTCGAAAATTTTCATAATACAATTTTGTTGGGTTGAATCATAGCTTTAAGCATTTTGGTACTACAGTTTTGTTGGGTCAAATCATCGCTCCTAACATTTTTGTAAACAGTTTTGTTAGGTTGAATCATAGCTTTCAACCTTTTTTTAACACAATTTGGTTAGGTCAAATCATCGCTCTTAACATTTTTGTAATATAATTTTGTTAGGTCAAATCATAGCTCTTGACACTTTTGTAATAAAATTTTGTTAGGTCAAATCATAGCTCTTGACATTTTTGTAACACAATTTTTTTAGGTCAAATCCTGGCTCTTAACATTTTTGTAATGCATTTTGTTAGGTTGAAACATAGTTTTGAACATTTTTGTAAATACAATTTTGTTAGGTCGAATCATAGCTTTCAACATTTTTGTAATATAATTTTGTAAAGTCAAATCATAGCACTTGACACTTTTGTAATACAATTTTGTTAGGTCAAATCAAAGCTTTCAACATTTTTGTAATATTACAATTTTGTTAGGTCAAATTACAGCTTTCGACATTTTTGTAATATAATTTTGTTAGGTCAAATCAAAGCTTTCAACATTTTTGTAATATTACAATTTTGTTAGGTCAAATTATAGCTTTCAACATTTTTGTAATATAATTTTGTAAAGTCAAATCATAGCACTTGACACTTTTGTAATACAATTTTGTTAGGTCAAATCAAAGCTTTCAACATTTTTGTAATATTACAATTTTGTTAGGTCAAATTACAGCTTTCGACATTTTTTTAATATAATTTTGTTAGGTCAAATCAAAGCTTTCAACATTTTTGTAATATTACAATTTTGTTAGGTCAAATTATAGCTTTCAACATTTTTGTAATATAATTTTGTTAAGTCAAATCATAGCTCTTGACTCTTTTGTAATAAAATTTTGTTGGGTCAAATCATAGCTTTAAACATTTTTGTAATAAAATTCTATTACCTAGGTCAAATCATAGCTCCAAGATTTTTTTAACACAATTTTGTTAGGTCAAATCCTGGCTCTTGACATTTTTGTAATACAATTTTGTTAAATCAAATCATCACTCCTAACATTTTTGTAAATACAGTTTTGTTAGGTCAAATCATGGCTTTTAACATTTTTGTAATATAATTTTGTCAAGTCAAATCATAGCTCTTGACATTTTTGTAACACAATTTTGTTAGGTCAAATCCTGGCTCTCAAAATGTTTGTAATGCATTTTGTTAGGTTGAAACATAGCTTTGAACATTTTTGTAAATACAATTTTGTTAGGTCAAATCAAAGCTTTCAACATTTTTGTAATATTATGATTTTGTTAGGTCAAATTATAGCTTTCAATATTTTTGTAAATACAATTTTGTTAGGTCAAATCAAAGCTTTCAACATTTTTGTAATATTATGATTTTGTTAGGTCAAATTATAGCTTTCATCATTTTTGTAATATAATTTAGTTCAGTCGAATCATAGCTCTTGACATTTTTGTAACACAATTTTGATAGGTCAAATCCTGGCTCTTAACATTTTTGTAATGCATTTTGTTAGGTTGAAACATAACTTTGAACATTTTTGTAAATACAATTTTGTTGGGTCGAATCATAGCTTTCAACATTTTTGTAATAAAATTCTGTTACCTAGGTCAAATCATAGCTCCAAGATTTTTTTAACACAATTTTGTTAGGTCAAATCCTGGCTCTTGACATTTTTGTAATATAATTTTGTTAAGTCAAATTATAGCTTTCATCATTTTTGTAATACAATCTTGTTAAGTCAAATTATAGCTTTCAACATTTTTGTAATACAATTTTAACAGGTAACCTGTAGTATGGGGGGCTTTTTGAGAAATTTGCCGTGCAACGTCCGTTGTCCGCCGTCCAACAAACAACTTGGAAAAATTTTTACTCTTGAGCGGAACTATATATGATAATAGGAGGACTTAAAAAAATTTTGACTATCAAGCTATATAATATGATAGGAGGAGACTTAGAAAACTTTCGACTCTCAAGCCATATATGATAAAATTTTTCCAAGTTCCCCTTCCATCATATATAGTTTGAGAGTCAGAATTTTTTCAAGTCCTCCTCCTATCATATATAGCTTGAGATTTGGGAAAAATTTAGACTCTCAAACTATATTATACTAGGCTTATAGTAGGCCTAGGGCTTCTTTATACTAACTTCATCTAGGTCTACGCTTCCTTGAATTCTCAATACCAAATCCCATATGACCCATAAAACAGGTTCCCTGCGTTCCTCGTTCAACATTTTTTCTTTCTTTCTTCTTGCCCTTGCATTCATACGGCCAACCTTCAAAATTTTTCTCAGTGCTCAAAGTGAGTCACTGTCTCCACCTTTAGGGAACTCCAAGTTGCCAAAAGAACGTTGTACATGTTTTTGGAGAAGCCCTTTGTAAAGAAAATTTTACTCCAACTTGGAAGCCTCACTCCATTTTGGCGGTTCTTATTCAAATTCTGAGAAAATCTGTGTTTTGAATTAGGCCACCGCTCACTTCATAAACATCGCGAGTTTAATCGGACAGAAAAGCTGTAATCAAAACTAACCGACAAGGGGACTCCACGGGGACACGAATGCTGAAATTTCATTTCATACATAATATTTTCCTCCGCATAGCGGCGCGCTATTAATAAACGAATGGCGTGTCTTTTATCAGAAAATGTTATAACAATACCCGCGCGTAGATTAAGAGACAAATCGAAAGAGAAAATTGAAAACTAAAACAATGAATAAACGTCTTGTGCAGCAAACGTCGACGCAAACAAACAGTAGTTGTATGTTACATTTCCGAGTCGGTAATCAATATAATACTACATATTATTGTTGAATATATAAGATATATTCGGAATTATTCTACTCGCGAATATACGAGAAGTCTATTATGTGCACAGTATATATCAGGCTGTAACGTCATTAATCATCGTAATGCACAGCCATATCGTCGCAAACCACACGCACACACTCGCGTAATGAAAGCGCGAACATATTATGCTTCATCTCTAGTGTCAGTATTAGGATGCAGTTCTGTGCGAAATTTATATCCTCCTTTTCATCATATGTATTTTTTTCATACTACCCCTTTTTTTCCAATTCTCCACTCCATCGTGGATTATGGAAAAATGGCATCTAACCAATTTCGTCAGCGTTTTATGGGAAGGGAGACGACGAAGGCGAGGCACACATACACTGTATACATGTATTCATTATACGTACACACGTACACGAGCAAACAAATTTACAAAACGAGAACTTACGGGGGAGGCTTTCGGAAGATGAGAATGTTGGTCAATAGTTCGAACTTTTTGAACGCAGAGCAAAACCATAGGTGCGATATTATAATCGATGAAATTTCTCACCTGAAACAGAAAAAATATCACAACATTAGCTATTGAGAGACAGGAATTGTCAAATTGTGAGTAATAATTAGTTTTATGGATGAGTTACACTTCACGTTTACGTGATTTTACCGAGTTATATCCGTACAATCCCTAACTCAGAAGTCCTAACCTCAATTAATGTAATTGGAATTTGAAAATCGTTATGAAATTCGCGAGTAAAAAGATATGAATTTAAATAAGAGAAGGGATAGGTGGTGTAAAAGGAGGTGGATCTAAGAAAAGTAAGGGTTTCAATGAATCAGTAGATTGAGGTCCGAGAAAAGAGGTCGTACAAAGAAGGTTCTGAAATGCCATGAGCCGGTGGAGAATACGAGTTAATCGAGGAAGAGTGTGGTGGCCCGGATGTATACTCGTAGTTAGGCAAAGAAGAACTCTTCATATTGAGCTTCTCTTCAGAAAATGTCCACAGCACAGGTTGATGCCATCAATATTTCAACTGGTTCATATTCAGACCACTCCAGAGCACTTTTCAAAAGCCGAGAGTAGCAGTGATTGAGGTCCAATGCTAAGGAGGAGATCCATATTTTTAGCGACAAAATCAACAACCCCGATGAATCATATATCAACTTCCTACTTAAATTCACGTCGATTTTTATTCGATTTAGTTCCGCTCAATGTCCACTGCGAATCTACGAAAACGATTGGATCTTGACTCAAAATTGATATCGACCGCTCCTTTTTACCATCGATTAATCGCTAACGTCGAAATTGATTCGATTCCCAGTCGTCGGTTCTGAGTTGATCATTCACCCGGAAAAGGCTCGCGAACGACGCCGGAATTTCCTAATTTTCAAGCGCACAGTGTGATAGGGTTTCAGAATTGAGGGTGAAAATGAGTCGACACTTGGTATTAGATCAAATATTGACTGAAAATCGACGACGGCGACGGTATCGTGTCGATTCGACCAATATTGCACTAGTAAAACATGATAAAAATTCTTAATGGTCCTCATTGTGTCGCTTTTAGCGCGTAAATTCAAAAAAACGACTGGTAATCGACCCAACAGAGCCATCGGTTTCAGATCAATAGAAAAATTTGCAGATGTCGAATCGAAATTGACTCCAATTATTGGGGTCGATTTTAGATCAATTTAGAGTCGACCAGCAAACTGTAATCGAAGTAAAAGAACCAGTCAATTTCAAATCAATAAAAGAATCTGAGGAAGTCGACTCCAGATAGACGTCGATATCAGGCCAGTCGATTTCAAGTCGACAAAATTTTGGAGACGTCGATTCGAAATCGAATCTAGATCGACGTCCATTCAGGTCGATCAGGGTACATTACCAGAGAACTAGAAATCAACTTGGAATCGAACCTACAAGGAAGTCGTCAAGTCGATTTTCGGTCGATGGAGATACTATTTGGATAAGTCGAATCCAAACCGACTCAAGATTGACGTCGATCTGAGGTAGAGTTAAAGTTGACCAGCGTACATTCCTAGAGAACTGAAAATCGAATATTCATGAAACAAGAAAGCAGTCAATTTCAAGTCGGTAAACGAATTTGGAGAAGTCGATTCAAAGTCGGCTTCAGATTGACGTCGATTCAAATCGATCAGCAGACGTTACAAATTGACTTGAAATCGAACCAACAGAGATGTTGAATTTGGATCAACAGAAAAAACGACGGCTTCCTTAACAAAGTTAAACGAGGAACACATGGAACCTGTTCTACGGGTCCAATCGGTTTCAGTAGCGAGATTTGAGATTGAAATTTTGAAGAACCTGAAATTTTTGAAATTCTTCTGAGTCTGTTGCATATGATAGGAGAAGGACTTTAACCATCCTCCATAGAACAGGTTTCCTATTGAAATTTCGAAATTTCAAACTATAAATGATAGGAAAGGGACTTGAAAAAAAAGGACTGTAATTATTACAATAAAAGACAGGAATGTCTTTAAAAAAGGACTGTAATTATTACAATAAAAGACAGGAATGTCTCGAAAAAAGGACTGTAATTATTACAATAAAAGACAAGAATATCTCCAAAAAAGGACTGTAATTATTACAATAAAAGACAGGAATGTCTCCAAAAAAGGACTGTAATTATTAAAATAAAAAACAGGAATGTCTCCAAAAAAGGACTATAATTATTACAATAAAAGACAGGTATGTCTCCAAAAAAGGACTGTAATTATTACAATAAAAGACAAGAATGTCTCCAAAAAAGGACTGTAATTATTACAATAAAAAACAGGAATGTCTCCAAAAAAGGACTGTAATTATTACAATAAAAGACAGGAATGTCTCCAAAAAAGGACTGTAATTATTACAATAAAAGACAAGAATGTCTCTAAAAAAGGACTGTAATTATTACAATAAAAGACAGGAATGTCTCCAAAAAAGGACTGTAATTATTACAATAAAAGACAGAAACATTACAATACCGCTAGAAGAGCATCTAAATACTCTGTTCTCACTCAAATATTTACTGGAACGACTACTTTAGTAGAATATAAGCATAACAGTGCAAATTCTACGCACATTCATATATATAATGGGGATTGTTACATTCTGTTTGAGTTCTACTCAAGACTGTACGGTAATGATTCCAATACATCAAGAAAAATTTTCTGGCATAGCCAAATAAATGAAAATCATGTTCCATGTCTTTTATATTTTATCAGTCATCTTGAAATATTTCAGTCTAGGCTTCTACTAGGTCAAGTGTTCGTGAGATATTATTCGTTTACCCCTTTACCTATCTTGGCGTCGTATAAGTCTTCTATGAGAAATATGAGGTAGCGCGAACTCGCTCCGCTCGTTCGCCCCCAGTCTCGCTGTTGTATTGGAATGGTACGAGACAATTCAAGTCTAGGGGACTTGGAAAAATTTTTCTAATTATTAATTATATTAATTATTTAATTATTTAATTATTTAATATTATTTATTTATTTATTTATTTATTATTAATTCTTCTAGTAGGTCGAGTGTTCGTGAGATATTATTCGTTTACCCCTTTACCTATCTTGGCGTCGTATAAGTCTTGTATGAGAAATATTTTGAGGTAATTGTGGGTGTTCTATATTTTGAGGTATCAACTTTCGTGGGGCGAACGAGCGATCTCGCTGTTGTATTGGAATGGTATGAGACAATTCAAGTCTAGGGGACTTGGAAAAATTTCGACTATCCAGCCATATATGATAGGAAGAGGGACTTAGAAAATTTATTTATTTAATTATTTAATTATTTATTATTCATTATTAATTATTATTATTACGCGGGGTGTACTCGCGAATTTCTGAATCACCCACGGGGTAGAGATTTCTTCTGACGGGGGGGAGGGGGGTGTGTACTCGCGAGTTTCAAAATCGGGGTCCGGCGAGAGAAAAGACATGGAACATGTCAAAAATCGACTTCCGACCCTCTCACGTCACGATCTGATGACGTCATTTTAGCCGGATGGCGTACGGTGAATTTTTGGAAAAATCTCACATAAAACAGGTTCCCAGTAAAAAATTAGGAATAGTCACATTACAATCGACTCCAGATTGACGTCGACTTAAGGTCGATTTGAAGTCCTCCAATTTCCAGAGAACTGGAAATTCACTATTAATCGAGGCGAAACAGCGCTCAATTTCAAGTCGATAAAATTTTATAGAGGTCAAGGTCGATTCGAAGTCGACTTTAGATCAACGTCGATTTAGGCTGGTCAGCGTACATTACCAAAGAACTACAACTCGACTAGAAATCGAGCCAACACGGAAGTCGATTTCGGGTCAACAGAAAAATTTGAAGTAATTGTATTAAAATCGACTCCAAATTGACGTCGATTTGAGGTCGATCAATTTCCAGAGAACTGAAAATTTACTGTTAATCGAAGCGAAACAGCTCTCAATTTCAAGTCGATAAAATTTTTGAAGAATCGATTCGAAGTCGACTCTAGATGAAGGTCGATTCAGATCGATCAGCGTACATTACCAAAAAACTTATAAATCGACTAAAATCGAACCAACAGAGATATCGATTTTGGATCAATAGAAAAAATTTGAAGGATTTGAGGTAGATTGAAAGTTAACCATCGTACATTCTCACAGAACTGAAATCAACTTTTCATCGAAACAAGAGAACATTCAATTTCAAGTCGATAAAAATTATCCCGGAAAAAGAAGAAAAAGAAGATAGGACTGGGTTGGCTGAAACTGTGACCTATTTTTGGAACTTCTGAAATTTTCGAAGGTCGATCGTAGGTATCCAGGTATCTGGAGACTAAGAATAAACAGTAGAGGGAGATGACTTGCAACGATTTTAACTTTCGATGAATTATACACATGAAGAGAAGGCGGGCCGAGATACATTTGTCCTAATTGTGAGCCCTAAACAGTAAAAGAATGAGAAGAAGTGGAAACAATTCCCTCTCCCACCCCCTTTCTTACGAAGCTCAAAGTAGTGTTTCTCGAATGTCCCAGAGAAATCCTCACCTTTACACTCATTCCTAGGATGTAGGATAGACCCTTCCACTTCCCATGATACGCCACAAAACCCGACGTTAAAGCTTATAGCCTCAAATAAATTGCTATTTTATTTTCTACCATAAATATAACTGTCTTTCAAAAATATCTTATATTATATCAATAGCAATAGGGAACATCCCTTAATACGATAATTGCTGGGTTTTCTGTCGTCCACACCCGTCATGGTGATGTAATCAGAAAGCTTTACCAAGAGATTTATGAAGACGGAGACCAAAAAAAATCTCAATAATTATCACGTTCAACAAGACAAACGATATTCGGGAAAAAAGAGGAAGAGAATCTTGCGTTCCATTGAGATCTATGTCGAGACTAAAAAAATGAATTCTTCACATCCCCAATTTTGAAGAAAATTTCCAATTTTTGCATTGAGTCAATGACTAGATTTTGGAAAATTCGTCGATATCAAACGTAATTATTTCAGAAACGGTCGGTCAATCGTGCCAAAATTCAAACAAATTGAAATCAATTCTGTTCTTAAGCTAACGCGACCCTACGAAAATTACAAAAATTAAAATTGTGTCAAAGATGTTAATCAATTCTTTCGGAAAACAATTGGAAATCCAATTTGAAAATTTCACTTCAACCAACTTCCGCGGACGTTCAAAAAGTTTTCTTAAAACTTACGATTATTACTCAAAACGACGTATATTCGCGTGAAAGCTTAAACGCTTCCGGTATTCGAAATAGAGAGTATGTACACACACACAAACCACTGTGTCTCTTGAACAAAAGCGACTAACAACATTAATTAAGATAATTAAAATGGCAAAAAGTTCGGCAACATATATTAGATTCGCGTACTGTATACGCATACGTTCACTGAAATACCAAACCTCGAGTAAATACTCAGTATTATGTAAACGAGAATTTTTATTAATTTCGCTCAGCTACCTCGTCCATACGATGTAAGTTTGTATTTACAAAATGTTCTAGACTAGCTGTATACATTGCGCGAACATGTATAGAGTAAAATATATTTACGAAATACAAGAAAGTTTTTCAGTTAAGCTTAAAATTTTAGCGTATATAATGAATAAGGACTAATTAAAATTAATTTACATACGGTATACGAGAGGTGAGAGAGGCGACTTGCTTTTTATAACGCTACGCTTCTACGTTCCTATAATACGCCGCGCCATCTTACCGAACAAAATTTTAAACTTCTCCGACCGCCTTCGAACAGTCTCTTATTATTTACCAAGGTTTGAAACAGTCACATGCAGTCATATGCAGGAACTCAAACGTCAACTTCGGTTCCAGCCTAGCCAAAATTTAAGGGAAGTTTAATTTTAGAGCGCCTTACTTTCAAAACAAGTGAGATCGTGGGGTTTTATAAGTAATAGATATTATGTTCAACGTCTTTCTGTCTGACTGGCGGTTCCAAGGAAGACATGATCTCCAACTTATTTCAGGGGCTCGAAAAAATGTCAACTATCGAATATATTTAAGATTCGCTCGACTTTCCATTTTGTTGATATTTCAACACAAGAATGTATATGTACCTTACTTTACTTGCCTTATCTGCGAGTAGTGAAGACACGTCTTGCGTGTTACATTCCGCCTCTATCTCAGGACGAGACACCACCAGAGAAGAGTGTCGAGTTGATCCTCTACTGATCTTCTGTATTTTCTCAACTGCCTTTCCGGCTTTCGGATTTACCCGACGCCAAATTCCGTTCGGATATCATAGACATTCCATTATGTTGATATCTTGGCTCAAAAACGGGGAGTCAATTGACAACCGTTCGTTAAAGGTTTGTTGTACATCTTCCTCTGCGAGTAGCGGAGACACGACTTGTGTCTTACACATACATGAGAGAGCGGAGGAGAGATTTGGAAAAATTTTCGAGCAATATAATAAGCATATCAAAAGTGGAGACTCGGAACAATGTCGATAATCGAGCTATAAAAAATATCGTCGCCAAAAACGAAAAATTCTTCATAGAACAGGTGTCCTGCTCGCCCCCCGTCGCTTGATAGTCGATTTCCAGTAAGTTTTCTGGTAATAAAAGCTGGTTGACTTAGAATCCACATCAAATCGATGTCAATCTCGAGTTGATTTTGACTCAACTTCTCCAAATCATCTTATCAACCTGAAATCAACTGCTCTGTAGCGTCGATTAACAGTAAATCTTTAGTTTTCTGGTAGTATAGGCATGCTGGTCGACTTTGAATCGACGTCAATTCGGCGTCATTGCATGGTTGTTGCGGTCGATATCAGACCGACGAATATCGACTCCATTTTGACTCGACTTATTTGCCACGTCGCTTTCAGATCAATTTTGAGTTCACTTCCTCAAATTTTTCCATCGACCTGGAATGAACCGCTCGGTTGGGTCAATTAAGAGTCGATTTCTAGTTCTCTGATGGTAATATAAGCTGGTTGACTTAGAATCCACCTCAAATCGAGTCAATCTCGAGTTGATTTTGAGTCGACTTCTTGAAATTTTTCAATCGACCTGAAATCGTCTGCGCTGCGCTGTTGGGTCGATTAACAGTCGATTTTTAGTTTTCTCGAAACGTATGTTAGTCGACCTCAAATCGACGTCAATCTGAAGCCGCCGTAAGGTTGAAATCGATCTCACATTGACGTGTCACGATGGTCGAATTGACGCAATATCGACGTCAATGAAAGAGGGAGATTTAATCGCCACTAAGGCTGACAAGGGCAATGCTGTTGTGGTGATGGAGAAGTCGGCCTATTCTTCTAAGGTCCATGAAGTTCTCCAGCAGTGTGGTGCTAAAGAGAGTGAGGATTTCAGTTTTCCTAAGCACATTAAAGAAGTTAGAAGTGTCATCAACAGGAGTGAGGCTATCATCAAAACTCCTAGCTGCTTTAAAAAAAGCCCTCCTTCTTCCTAACCCCACACTCCCCCTCCTCTACGGGCTGCCCACAGTGCATAAGAACAATAACCCGATGCGACCCGTTGTTTCTTTCGTCTCCTCCCCGACCTACCTCTTTGCCAAATTCCTCGACCGTTGGTTCCAAAATCGCACTGATTTTGAATCTCTTCATTCGGTCTTGAATTCGGCCTCTTTAACTGACGTTCTGAAGGGTTGTAAGTCTTCCCCCCGGAACGGCCATCTGCTCGTTTGATGTTGTTGGTTTGTTCTCGAATATTCCTAAGGCTGCTACTACCCAGCGTATGGGTGAGCTACTCGTCAAAGCCAATATTCCTCACAATGAGCTTCAGGAATTTTTCGATATTCGGAATATTTGCTGGTCCTCCAACTACTGTAAATTTGAAAAAAAATTTTTCGAGTTTCCTGATGAAGTAGGGATCCCTATGGGATCACCATTAGGCTCTCTCATCTCCGAAATTTTCATGTCTAAGTTTGAACTTGACCTCTTTTCCTCGAACCAGGTGTTACTTAATCATATTCACTATTGGCACAGGTACGTTGATGACGTTCTATGTACCTGGACTGGTCCCCCAGATCTCCTTGGTGAGTTTCGGAGGTATCTCAATTCCTGGTACCCTTCCATCAAATTTACGTTGGAAATAGGGGTATTTTCCATTAACTTTTTGGATTTATCGATCTCTATAATAGACGGTATCCATAAGATTGGAATTTACAGGAAAGATACTACGACCAATGTTTTAGTCCACGGTGGTTCGTTCGGTCCTGTTGCTCACAAGATGGTTGCTTTTCACAGCCTAGTTCATAGACTAACTCGTATTCCTTAGAGTCAGTCTGCCTTCAAGAAAGAGTTACTCACAATAAAACACCTGGCCAGAGTGAATGGGGTCAATGTCGATGTTGACGTGATGGTTCGGAGGAAAGTTACGAGGAGCCTTCTTGATTCCACCACCTCCCTCCCTCCCTCGAGACACGATCCGTGATCGCCGTTTGCGTTGGATCAGTCTCCCTTTCTTGGGGACGTTCTCCCTCCAATTGGGTCGGGCCCTCCGCCCGTTTGGCTCCAGACCCGCGTTTTACAACCCCACCACAGTCAAGAGGTTATTTGTGAGACTGGAGGACCCCATACCTGTTGATGAGAGGAGTGGTGTTTACAAGTTGGAATGTGGGGATTGTGGAGGCTTTTATATTGGTGAGACCAGCCGCCAAATGAAAGTTAGAGTAGCTGAGCACCTGAAGTCTTGGAAGAAGGGACACTTAGGGGAGTCAGCTTTTGCTGATCATTTAATGAACAGTGGCCACAGCTTCCGCGAGGGATTCGAAAAGCTCCTCCATAAGGAGAATTCTTACCGGAAGCGCATTGATCTCGAGCATATAGAGATAATGCGTCATCTCAACACCGATGGTATCACTGTACTCGACTCGTACATTCCGGAAGATGGCCTGATTGAACTGGTTTATGATTCAGCAAATATTCAGAAGATCGAAAAATTCATGAAGCCTATTGTGAGGAATATTGGCTTTGACGAGTAGCTCACCCATACGCTGGATAGTAGCAGCCTTAGGAATATTCGGGAACAAACCAACAACATCAAACGAGCAGATGGTCGTTCCCGGGGGAAGACTTACACCCTTTCAGAACGTCAGTTGAAGAGGCCGAATTCAAGACCGAATGAGGAGATTCAAAATCAGTGCGATTTTTGAACCAACGGTCCACGAATTTGGCAAGGAGGAAGGTGGAGGAGGAGACGAAAGAAACAACGGGTTGCATCGGCGTATTGCTCTTATGCACTTTGGGCAGCCCGTAGAGGAGGGGGGTGTGCGGTTAGGAACAAGGAGGGTTTTTTTCAAAGCATCTAGGAGTTTTGATAATAGCTTCACTCCTGTTGATGACACTCATAACTTCTTCAACGTGCTTAGGAAAACTGAAATCCTCACTCTCTTTAGCACCACACTGTTGGAGGACTTCATGGACCTTGGCAGAATAGGCCGACTTCTCCATCACCACAACAGCATTGCCCTTGTCAGCCTTAGTGACGATTAAATCTCCCTCTTTCATCTTCCTCTTCAAACCTTGAATTACTCCTCCCAATTTATTACTCATGCGAGGGAGGGGGTTATTACGGACTAATTCGGTACAAACTTTTTGGGTATTAAAACCAGGACCAATTTTAACCGCAAGATCCGCAACAACATTCGCCAAGGTTTCCTCCTTCTTGAGGGGAAGTAAACTGAATTTCAAACCTTTCTCAAGGGGGGCAGTTTCGTCACTATTAAACACTACCTGACTATTATTTATGGGGTGGGGGGGGGGGGTGGAATTTATGAACGACAACACCGTCACTCACCCCTTCCTCAGCCACCTCATCATTAACCTTCAATAGGGAGGTCAGCTTCTTATTTTTCTTCTCCTTCAAGTTCACCTCAAACTGCCGACACTTTAAATTGACGTCCCGCATAAAGTAATCAAACTCAAGGGGGAGGAGCATACCGGAGAGTCTCGAATGGACCATAAGGTTTAATCTAGTCGTAATATTAAATTTACCATACCATCTTCGCAACTCTGTTCTTATCCACTTCTCCCTCATATAATTTCCCAGTTTCTTAGTCGTAACCTTACAATCGGAAGAAAACCGGCGTCCTGATCGAACTGGTTTATGATTCACACCGCGATTTCTCGTTTGGACAATCTTGATACCTTGTTCTTCTTTTCTGTTCGTCAGTTGCTTTCATTTCAGGCTTGAAGATGGTTTATTAACCGAAAGCGCTCGTCGTCTTATATTTTTCTGTGGTTTGTATTGTTTACTCTCTCTTCGGTGTATTCGACCTTTCGCGTTTATTATGGACAGCCGTAACCTTGAGGAACGTATTCGTTTAATTCGTCTCCTATCATAATCGCTCCCTATCATCATATTATATTACACGAGAGTCAACATTTTTTCAAATCCCTCGAAAATGATCGGGCAGACCATTCGCGCCCTTCAACACCTTCTGAGCGTACTCTTGGAAAATGAGGTTGAAGGGACGAAAGTGGGATAAGAAAAGGACGCTCTCTTGAAACTGATGTAAGATATGTAGCAAATACACTTCTCCGGGTATTGGAAAAAATTGACATAAAGAGGGCTTAAAAGTGCAAGATTACTACGTAGTTCGTCAATTATTAAAAAATTTTATTCATCGTCCTGGAAAAGACCGTTTTAATTTCTTTTTCTTCGTGCAATTTCGATTGTCCTACGTAATTCCATGTCAAAATGTACATCGCGACAAAGTAAATCGATATATTCTATTTTTTTCCTCCATGTTGCGATCCAATGCCGTCATAGAGAAGTGCCTGTGCGGGGGGGGGGGAGGTGAACGGATTAATCTACTGTAAGTCTGGTAATAGTATACTGTATATTAGGCCTTATACGCTGGAGGTCCACATTTTTTTAAGTCCCTAAAGTAGGTCAAGGTCATTGATTACGTCATAAGGCGTCACGCTCCACAGATTTCTGATCGACCCCCAGTCCAAAAGAACACGCAAACCATATAAACAAGCAAACTTTGTCAAGCACCTGACTGTGCCATCTATCCGACAATTGTGTGGTTCTCTTAAGAAATTTTTGACATATTTTTTGACGGTCGATAGCCTGAGAAAGGGACTCTTGGAAGCAATGTACAGAAAATCATCTCTATAACACCGTCTGATGTTTAAGGAAACTTGACTTTTATACATCCTTCGTTCGCAATCCAATAAATCTACATAATATTGAGATGACACCGATTTCGTCTTCTCTCTCATACAGCATCCATTCATACGTCTCATACCTCTGAAAGGACGTTTCTGATGCGTAATGGACTTACATACACACTGAAAGTAAGAAAAAAAAAAGTAAATATCACTGCTGTAAATCTTGACCTTCACTCGACAAGATATTTTTCTCGCATTAGATGTTCGCATTCGGTACGTACATGTATGATTACAATTCGTACTTTGAGTTAATTATCATTCACGTGCACTTTAGAGAAGTGGAAAACTCGAACTCGCCGGATATCATCTGCGATATTCAGTGCAAAACATATATCATCGTATCAGAACAATTTAAAACGAAGTCTTGACCTGTCTGAACTATGAACGAGGACACACGATGAGTATACGTATAGCCTATATTATTGCTTCGATGATTTAGAGAGAATCATCGTAAAAGCAAGCACACTGCGCTGAAGGGGTACGAAACTTTATAAATTTATATGAATCAAGTTTGGGTTTCTGTTTACTCAATCCAGATACGAAGTATTCATCAATTGAACAAAGAAGATTACGCTACCATAGACTTACACACTTACCAGCTACTCGTCTCGATCAAGGCTTTTCAAAGTTGATAAAATCACAAAATCACGAAACATAGGTTTTCAATCGTGCTGAGTAAATTATCAGTATTATAATTTTCAAATACAATTTTGACTCGAATCCAAGGAGATATTTTCGACACACATATCATCGACTCCGAAAGAGTCTGCTGAAGAAGGAGTTAACGTTTGAAGTACGAAATTTTACGAAGAAAATTCGAGTTTCTACGTATGTACCAAACAGTCAGTCATCACGTTTAGTACAGTTTTCAACAACGTTATGGTACATTGTAATTAAGAATTCAATTTATTTTGCTGAACCGTACATAATCAGAATTAGGCAAGTGCTTTCAGTAAAACTATCGTACTCAGACAGACTTGAAAAATCAAATACATTAGCATTACTCATCAATAGACGTATACACATAATATTGTTTACTGCATACTGTATCGTGGAAAATTATCTTATACGTTCTGTAATTCCTATTGTTTTGAATGCAACAGGTCTTTGTATAGACCTTACCGGACATTTCTATGCCCTCGAACAGAAGATCCGGAAGCAATAACATGGACTGCGTCCTCCCTCCCTATTTACGTATCTATTCCTTGCTGGATACGCTGCACAGTCACATTTGGAAACTTTTCTGCGTCTCTCAACTAGATCAAAGCCAGGTCTCTTCAAGACTACCATTTGCTGTAAGGACCATAGACATCTCCCATAGACGGGAACTCGTAGTGTAGTCGATAAAGAAGTTGAACTACACATTTTGGGGAGAAGAGCTAGATTTGACGGAAATGTCTCAGGTTTGGTGTCTGAAATAACATGCTACAAGTCAAGATCCCTCTTTGCATAGCTCGCAAAACTGTGGCATGTTCTTGCTCCCTAAAATCTATTTTCGTCAATATCTCCAGTTCTATTAGACCTAGAGAAAAACTTTCTACACAAAAAATGTTTCTCGTGAAATTTACTACAAGATAGACTATTTCACTGTTAGCCTATGTCTAGCTATTGCTGTCCAGACTATCCTCTTCAGCCGAATTTCAGTATCTGGTGTACAGCGTCCAGTTTGAAAACCGTACTGACTACGAGAGGTTATATCTCTTTCCTTCAAATAGTTCTCAAGTTGATTGGCTATCACTCTTTCCAGAAGTTTCCCAACATTGTCCAGCAGACAAAGGGGTCGATAAGAGGATGGCAGGCCAGGTGGTTTACCTTTCTTATCAATCAACACTAGCCTGACTCTCTTCCATCGCACAGGGAGCAGTTCTCCAGTAACCACCACATTGAATGTATCAACAAGCAGTGATGGGTCAACTGAGTGTATGGCGCTCCAGATGGATTTGGAATCCTTCCAATATTAACCCTGCAATCTATTGACTGCTACATTCACCTCCTCGGCATTTAGGACGGATATACCATCCTCTTCTACTATTAGTAGCGTTACCATTGGTAGTGACTGCTGTGGAAACAAGATATCAATGATTTGCCCCACAACATCCGTCTCCATTCGGCTCATTGCTAAGAGGCTGTCCATCTTCTTCAGCACAATCTTGGAAGGCTTGCCAAATGGGTTTTCTTCTGCCATCTCGCACAGCTCTTTCAATGCAGCACTCTTGCTGTCTTTGATGGCTTTCTTCAGCCTTTTACAAACCAGCTGGTATTCAGGTACAACCACCCGCGCCGCACCCCTTCGCGGCCTCTACTACGCTGGTATATCCTGCGTTGGCGTTTGCACTCCTTCTTCAACTCGGCAATATTATTGGTCCATCAGTAACCTGCTCTGCTCTTCTTTGGTGGACTTTACGCATTCTCAAAGTCATGTTATGGCCGATAAGGAAGCTCAACCGTCGGCCGGGAGCGATTACCAAATTTTGACTTGAAGAGGCGCTCTATTTCTAAGAGTTTACAAAAAAATTGAGCGACGGAACGTGTAGTTCAGATTGTATGTTAATAACATTAAGTCACCTTTCTTACCACGAAATCGGTAATCGTTCGTGAGAAAAACTAGATGGAGGTTCACATAATCTTTACTGGAGTTTCTTTTGTAGATCCGTGCACTGATGCCAGATATGCTAGGAGAAAAAGAGGTAGCTACGTATCCCAATCCCGTTGGTCTTCATCAATGCTTTTGGCTAAAAACTCGTCCACAGCATGGTTAAATACTTCAACCATCGTGAAATATTAATTAAAATGGTAGTCAATATGAATAAGAATGAATGCACTGCGAATAGTAAATTAAGCCATAGGGGAACGAAGAAAGCGATTTCTAGAGGTGCACTTCTGCGATCCGAGCCACGGCCACGGAGAGGGCCGCCACGCAGCGGGAGTTCATCCAAAAGGCCAAAACATGCAGATTTGGTAGTTATGAAATGCCATTAAGTACATCTACGCACACGGTTAGATTAGGTTGACGTTTAGCATGAGAAAAAGGGATTTAGAAATTTAGTGACAGATATACCTACTGCACCTAAAATTCTGAAATTATCTCATTAACCGCAATCGTTTCCAGAAGAAATTGGGGCTCCATTTCCCCAACTTCCCCGTGACTGAATTTTGAGTCGCGACTAATGCCATAATTTTGTTCACATTTTGTTCAATTTTGTTCAACAAATTTTAAATTTTGTTCACTCGTCGTTTCCCGCTACATCCATTTCAAATTTGGGTGAACGGGGGAAATGCAGCCCCCATCTTCAGATTTTGCGTTAATCCATAATATGATGATTTTGTTCACATTTTGTTCAATTTTGTTCAGGAAACTTGGCAGGGTTGCCACTTTTTTCTGAAGATGAAATTCCCTGACTTTTTCAGATTTTTCCAGATCACAATCTCCACTGAAAAGGAAAAAAAAAAAAAAAAACTCACCAGGAAAAAGAAAGTAGAAAAAAAAAGCTTTTTTTGACATATTTGGAAAAATTTGACTTTCCTTGAAACTTTTAAAATTCCCAGAATTTTCCCTGACTTTACTATGATGAACAAAATTCCCTGACTTTCTCGGATTTTCCCTGATCACAATCTCCACTGAAAAGAAAAGAAAAAAAAAAGCTCACCAAGAAAAAGAAAGAAAAAAATTTTCAGCTTCAGCTTTTTTTTGACATATTTGGAAAAAATTCCTGACTTTCCTTGAAACTTTTAAAATTCCCGGAATTTTCCCTGATGTGATTAACGAAATTCCCTGACTTTCCCTGACTTTTTCAGATTTTCCCAGATCACAATCTCCACTGAAAAGAAAGGAAAAAAAAAAGCTCACCAAGAAAAAGAAAGTAGAAAAAAATTTTCAGCTCCAGCTTTTTTTTTGACATATTTGGAGAAAATTCCTGACTTTCCTTGAAACTTTTAAAATTCCCGTAATTTTCCCTGACTTTTCCATGATTAACAAAATTCCCTGACTTTCCCTGACTTTTTCAGATTTTCCCAGATCATAATCTCCACTGAAAAGAAAAGAAAAAAAAAGCTCACCAAGAAAAAGAAAGTAGAAAAAAATTTTCAGCTTCAGCTTTTTTTTTTGACATATTTGGAAAAAATTCCTGACTTTCCTTGAAACTTTTAAAATTCCCAGAATTTTCCTTGACTTTTTAAGATTTTTCCAGATCACAATCTCCACTGAAAAAGAAAAAAAAAAAACAAAATTTCAGCTTCAGCTTTTTTTTTGACATATTTGGAAAAAATTCCTGACTTTCCTCGAAACTTTTAAAATTCCCAGAATTTTCCCTGATTTTTCTATGATGAACAAAATTCCCTGACTTTCTCAGATTTCCCCTGATCACAATCTCCACTGAAAAGAAAAGAAAAGAAAAAAAAAAAAAGCTCACCAAGAAAAAGAAAGAAAAAAATTTTCAGCTTCAGCTTTTTTTTTGACATATTTGGAAAAAATTCCTGACTTTCCTTGAAACTTTTAAAATTCCCGGAATTTTCCCTGATGTGATTAACGAAATTCCCTGACTTTCCCTGACTTTTTCAGCTTTTCCCAGATCACAATCTCCACTGAAAAGAAAAGAGAAAAAAAAATGCTCACCAAGAAAAAGAAAGTAGAGAAAAATTTTCAGCTTCAGCTTTTTTTTTGACATATTTGGAAAAAATTCCTGACTTTCCTTGAAACTTTTAAAATTCACAGAATTTTTCCTGACTTTTCCATGATTAACTAAATTCCCTGACTTTCCCTGACTTTTTCAGATTTTCCCAGATCATAATCTCCACTGAAAAAAAAAGAAAAAAAAAAGCTCACCAAGAAAAAGAAAGAAAAAAATTTTCAGCTTCAGCTTTTTTTTGACATATTTGGAAAAAACTCCTGACTTTCCTTGAAACTTTTAAAATTCCCAGAATTTTCCCTGACTTTTTAAGATTTTTCCAAATCACAATCTCCACTGAAAAAAAAAAAAAAAAAAAAAAAAAAAAAAAAAGCTCACCAAGAAAAAGAAAGAAACAAATTTTCAGCTTCACCTTTTTTTTGACATATTTGGGAAGAAAATTCCTGACTTTCCTTGAAACTTTTAAAATTCCCCGAATTTTCCCTGACTTTTCCATGATTAATAAAATTCCCTGACTTTCCCTGACTTTTCCCGGATTTCCAGAAAGTGGCAACCCTGTTCGGATTTTTTTTCATCCATCATTTCCCCGCTACATACATTCAACATTTTGGGGCCTAAGGAAATGTATACTAGCTCGAGAGTCAAAATTTTTCCAAGTCTCCCTCCTATCATATATGTATAGCAGGAGATTCGAGAAAAATTTAGACTCTCAAACTATATTATATTAATCTTATAGTAGGTCTAGGCCTTCTTTAAACTAGCTTTATCTAGGTCTAGGCTTCCTTGAATTCTCAATACCAAAATCATATGACTCATAAAACAGGTTCCCTGCGTTCCTCTTTCAACTTTGTTAAGGAAGGCGTCGTTTTATTGAATCAAGTTGCGGTACACAATCTCTTCCACCATTTTAAGGTACTTCAATCAGTCAGGGTTTCCGATGGTATCTGTTGTTTCACAGCAGGGTGAGAAGTTCCCTTTTTGATACGGTACCAAATATGTTGATGCAGTGGAGGACGTATGAGACTGTCTTGCCTCAACGTTGCTGGAAAGCACAAAGTGGATCACGGAATAGCCTCTATTCTATTGGACGAGGATGATGACGACTCACATAATAATATACAGTAGTCGTGAAAACAATGAAGACCGCCGCGGGCTAACTGGGTTCGGACGACTGCTCCTGTCAACGACGAACTCCTTTAGTTGGACAGGTAGGGCACAGGAAGGAAGGGATATCGACAGCATACGGGCCAATTTATTCATCATAGGCAATCTAATAGGGGATACATTTCCCCCAGCACGTACGTGTGGACTGGAATACCTTAAAAAAAAGGAAGTATGTTGATATGTGTAATCCTGCAAAAAGAATGATTGTTGAGCGCGTTTTCTGCGTATTAGGCAATTATACTACGCAGTAGAAATCACGAATAACGATACCGCTTTTAGCGACTTACCGTTTATAACGATCAAGTTAGCGAGTCCTGGCCGCTATAGAAAAAGCATAATAATTCCTATCGCTTTTGATGATAGATTGGATTTAACGATTGAAATTTTGATTCATATGGACGTCTTTATATCCGATTTCTACTGTAGCTTCAAAAAAATTGACATGATATTCGAATACTAGAATAAATTTCCTAGACTAAGAGTGGAATAGTCTATCTTATAGTAAATTTCACGAGGAAAATTTTTTGTGCAGGAAGTTTTTCTCTAGGTCTAATAGAACTCGAGATATTGACGAAAAATTGACTTTAGGGGGCAAGAATGTGCCACAGCTTCGCGAGTGCAGAGAGTGGTCTCAACTTTTAGTACGTTATTTCAGACACCAAACCTGAAAGATTCTATCAAATCTTGCTCTTTTTCTCAAAATGTGATGATTGATGTTTTTATCAACAGTACTACCTATAAGAAGCTGTGGAAAAATAATTTATTCGTTACCCCAATACATCTTCTGTATCTTCTAACCTGGGAGAGGGAGACTTTTAGCCGCCACGAGGAAATATGAAAAACAAATTTGGGAAGAAATAAGGAAAAATCGATGTAAAATGAGGATAGATAACGAAGAGACGAGAAAAGGTTGGTGAGAAGAAGGTCGAGTGAGGAAAAATTGAAGGGAAAAGAAGACGAGATATGAAAGGAGGAGATAAGGCTAAGATACTTGAAATGATGACTCTTAGCGTCCACCACCTTTTTTTTGTTTCCTGCACTCACACGAAAGAATATTGGTGAATTTCTCTGTTGAAGCTCAGATAAACTTACGGAGAGAAGTGGGAGTTCCAAAGCTTTTTCTTCTGCTTGTTAAACAGCAAGAGAAACTTTCCCCAAAAGCATCTTCTAAAATCGCTCATGTTTAAGCCGGTACCTACTTCATTTCTCGCGACCCCTTCCTCAGAAGAGTCGACTCAGAAACAAATCCTTCCGATCTTTCTACGACGTTACTTCCAATCCGTGATTACACCACAGAGAACTCAAGATATTAAACTATACCTTCGGTTATCAATTGAACAGAATCAACAAAATAGACCTTGAAGGAGCGGAAACGAATAGCTCAAGTCCTTATATCAATCTGTCGGCGATAAATCCGAATTAACAAGAACGATTGCACCATCAAAGACTCACGCACTCACCTGCTTCTCCGCAGCGGCGCTTGCAACACATCAAAATCACAAAACCACGACAGTTCGTAAAAGCGCGAAAAGAAACAGCGGCTTCCGATCGCGCCAGGCAAATACGTGAAAAAAAAATCAACCCATCCAGATCACTTTGACCGCAACTATTCTAATTCCCTCCAGCTCCCCGACACTCCGAT
Organism: Aspidiotus rigidus; assembly: GCA_035079385.1. Lineage (NCBI taxonomy): Eukaryota > Metazoa > Arthropoda > Insecta > Hemiptera > Diaspididae > Aspidiotus > Aspidiotus rigidus. The sequence continues at coordinate 690,787 of JAVHKY010000023.1, forward strand.
GTCAACTCGTTGTCGCCGAATAAATCGCGAAATTATCGATTTAACGACATAGCGAGTTAAACGAGTTATCGTATTCGAGAAATGAAAAATATTATCATCATCGTGCAGAGAGAGGGACGGGTACCGTTAAATGAGCAGCGACAAGACGTGAGGTCGCGTACGCTTTTCTGCGTCAATAGGTCGCTACAACTCGTCGCGAGTCGCCGAGGTGAGGGACTTCCGAAGAGCGTACTCGCAACATAAATATTTACAATACTATAATTTAGTGTAATCTTATCCGAATATACACACAGGTACACATATAAAGATGTACTGTAACTATGCTACCAGAACTGTTAACGGTTTTTTTTTTTTCTCTCTTCTGTTTTGTCTGTTTTGAACGCGTTCGACCACACATTGACCCACTATGACAATTCTAACCTAGTGATAAACGTTGCCAAATGTTTCAGAGGTCTTCTTCCGTAGACCATTATAATAATTATGTATAGTATATATGTAAAGACGCCACCGCGACGCCGAAAGCAATATTTTAGGAAAAGACTTCACTCTACGAGCAAAAGAATATGATTTCCAGCTGCGAGATCTGCTCTCTGTGGAGCATGCATAAAATATGACGGTGGAACGAGAAGAACGATGAATCACTCGAGTCTCGATGGTATGTTTAGGGCACGGAATTTTAAACTTGATATATTGTTTCACGTGCCCTAGTCCACGCCATTGAATATGAATGAAATGTAGGCCACACGTAAAATATTTCCAAAAATTTTAGTATATGAAAATATACGGAGAATATTCAAAAACAATCACTTAAAGAGACCACACTGCTAAATTTTATAAAAGAAAGAGCATGAGTTTTTTTAATTTTCGGGGAATATCTACTGTCAGTATCGTACGGTCAAGATTCTCACCCTTTCAATGGCGTCACAGGGTAGGGCAGGTTTGTCGTTGAAAAAAATTCAAGTTCTGAGCGTGGTAGGCAAATTATGACAAACAATAGGCAACTGCCTCAAAGGGACATACTGGGCTATGGCAACTTCTTAATTTGATGATGTCATAGGGTGAGCGGGAGGGGGAATTCTACGTAAGCCAAGGCATAATATTACGAGCTTGAGATCTTAGTCATTACACATAAATAGTGTCCGGCAGTTCATGATTTTGTAACTTTTTTTTTGGTTAACGTTGAAGTCAATCTGACAATAAATGTGGATCGATCTCATGTATAGGGACCCCCTCCCCAAATCTTGAGTTGCTCGTTTTTGCACGTTTTAGCATTTTTTTGAAAATGTCATTTCCTTCCAAAATTTCATTAGTTTTGAGAAATATTGCTTACAGAACATGAGAAACGAAGGGAAAAACGAAGAATTAAGGATGAAAGTGAAGATTCGTAACACTTGACGCATGAAAAGTCTGCAGATAAGAAGATGACCGCTACAAATACTCTCGTGAAGGTCGAAACAAGGTAAAAAGTGTTCTGCCCAACAAAAAGGTAGTGAAAGAGCTTGCATTCATTAAAACTCACGCGAGTCACCTACCAACAAAGATGACATCACTCGAGGGTCGGAACCAACCCATGGCCGAGCAGCTTCGTTTACTGAAAGTTGTGAAAGAAAAACAGGAAGCTGTGCGAGAGGAAGAGGGCGGAAGAATTCTACACCAAAAGTTTCGTTCCGTTTTCGAAGAAATAAATGAGGGGTTGCAAGTACTGCTCCAAATTGATCGAGTTGAAATATGTTCCACCTGACATGAGTCCAGAAGTGTTGAGTTATCTTTACTACGCTCATCTAAGTTCAGTTGAGGTGGAGCGATCGTTTTCACAATTCAAACTTATTTTAACCGATAGAAAGCAAAATTTTTATTGATATCAATTTAGAGCAAACCGTGATTGTGAATTTGAATGCCCATATTTTAAAATGATACCCTTTTTCTTATTTTTGTAACTGCACGTTTTCAAAATTATATTGCATATTTTCAGTTTTTCTTGCACGTGTTTACTGCATTTTTTCCATCTTTAATTGGACGCATGGCGAGTTTATAAACTGCACGAACTTCCGGACTCTACACATAAATATAGAATTTTTCTACATGTATATGCTAAATGCTGGGGGTCAGCTGAAAAACTGTGAGACGAGACGCCTACGATGTCATCAATAACCTGGATCTACCCTAAAGACGAGAGAATTTTGACTATCCCACTTTCTAAGTTGATCTATTGAAGGGGCTGGAGAAATCTAGCCCTCCCCATCTTTGAATTTCGGGTTCAAACTAATGCCATAATTTTGTTCGTTCCGCAACCATAAAATTTTGTTTACTCATCATTCTTTCGCTACAGACATTTAAATTGGGGGGGTTAAAGAAATGCGGACCCTCATGCACGAATTTTGGATGGAAATCGGTATCATAATTATGTTCACTTTTTGTTAAATTTTGTTCAGGAAACATTGAACCATTATTTCCTCGCTGCATACATCAACGTTTTGGGGTCCAAAAAGACGTATACTCTCTCCGTCGCATCACTCACCTTTGAAATTTTGACCAAAATCCCAATTACTTTTATCTTATATTTCGGAACCCACGGAAGTAAAATACCCCCCTTCTCATTTTTGAACATTCATTATCTCATTATGTTTAATTTTGAAGATAAATCCCTCCCCCAATTCGAATGGAATTTTGATGTCCAAGTGGTTTGATTTATTTGTGCTAAATTTGTACTGGATTGTGCCGCAGGGAATCTTTTGAGAAAGTTTTTGAAAATTCTGGCGCCCCATCGTGCGCCGTCTGGCAAAAACTAACCCACCCTAATAAAGGGGTTGAGATCTGGAGAAATTTCAACTTTCGATTCTCAGTCTTAAAATCGAATTTCTCCCATAGAACGGATTGTCTGTGTTTCTCGTTCGAGTTTGTAAAGGAAGCCATCGGTTTCTGTTGAGGTTGCGCGGCGAGAGATTGATGAGTGCCCCTAGCTCGATCGATGCGGGCAAATGTATGGAATTTTTCTTGTTATTCACGCTGAAAGGAATGTTACTGAGAAGATCGTTGTCCGTGGTGTGCTCACGGTGAAACATTGGTGAGGATTGATGAGTCGGGAATCGGGAATCGGGAATCGGGAACTTCCCGGTGGGCCGCGAAAATTTCGGGCCGGCGAGCCGGTCGGCCGAAAGAGAAAAAAAATAAGTAAAAAAGACAAAACAAATTATCAAAGTGGATTTCTTTATTGCCTGGAGTCTGTTCTGTTAACAATTAGAAGAGTTGGCCTCCCTAGTCAGACTTTATTCCTGAAAGACTCTGCCTGAGATTCGTCATCGATAACAGAAAAAAATGTCAGGTTCGATGGCAAACGATGAACAACTGTCGGATCCCAAGTATATTCTAGAGGAGTGAATACTGTATCAACAGTAATGAGGTCCAAGTTTTATGATAACGATGAAGAGAGTCGAGAAAAGCGCGAAGGTATTATGAGAGATTTTAATTATCTTGACCCAGAAAATTTTAACAAAATTCAAGTCGAAGGTCTTCAACCAAACGCCTTCGGAGCTTCCTTAAAGGTGGGCTTGAAAGATGAAGTCACGGAGGATTTAAAAAATTTCCTGGACTTTGTAAGAAAATGGAAGGATTTACGATACGGAAATTTTCCAAAACATCATAGATGAATCACAGGGATCTGAAGTTGAATCAATATCTGAGGATGATTTAGTGGATGGTGATGGAATGGAATCATGGAAGTCGATGAAAATTCAGAGGAAAAAATTGGAAAAGCCTAATTGTAAAATCTGTCAGAATTATTTACCTTGCGTGTATTCATTGCTAGTCAGATATAAATTGTATTCTTCCGCATACACAAAGCTCATAGCCCTGAAGGCAGGCTGCTAGTAGCTCGTTAATTAAAAAAAAAAAAAAAAAAAAAATGTTCATTATCTATAAAAAATTTCTATGACATTCTCCTGCGTACAGGTAAAATGCGAACTTAGGTAAATTTTCCAAACTTGAAGTTATAAAAACTAAGCTAAGAAACTTGTTGAGCAATGTTGAGTTGGAAGCTTTCACAGGGTGTCCACTTTTTCTCTGAATTGAAATTCCCTGACTTTTTCAGGTTTTTCCAGACCATATTCTTCACTAAAAAGCAAAAAAAAAAAGAGGAAAAACTTCTTAATCTTGGCTTGAACTTTTTTTGACGGATCTCGAAAAATTCTCTGACTTTGGGTAAAATTTCCAAAATTCCCTGACTTTTCCCTGACTTCCAGATTTTCCAGACAAGTGGACACCCTGTGAAATTTTTTTAATTGATTTTAATTAAAAATATAAATAAAATTATAATATTAATTAAATTAAATAATTCAATTGTTAGAAAAAAAAAAAAAGAAAAACGGAAAAATCGGCACTAAATATCACTTTTATTTGTTTCCCCATTTTTGTATTCCTTTTAGTCTCGACCCTGATGAAGTCGCGTGATGCGACGAAACGTCGGTCTCGTAAACAAATAAAAGTGATATTTAGTGCCGATTTTTCCGTTTTTCTTTTTTGATTATTCAATATCACGTGTAAATCTCTTTTTCGTTCAATTGTTAGGTATTATTTGAGTATTAATTATAATTGATAGATGATTGATATTTCTAGGAATAATAAAATTAATTAATCAATTTAAGTTTAATAATAATAAAAAATTAATTTAATAATTTTATTTATGCTGATGTCTTGCGAGGTTGAAATACTGTATTGAACAAAAATTAATTCAAATGATATTATAACTAAAGCGTGTCAGAAAAGTAGAAAGTTAGCTGATAAGTTACTTTTTTAACTTCTTTAATAATATAGCCAAATAATCCTAATAATAATAATAATAATAATAATACAGATAAAAAAAATGAAAACGAATAAAGCATGCTATTTTGATAGTGTTTGTGATTTTCAAAAGTTCACGTGCGAGGGCCGGCCGGTGCAAATATTTCCCGAATGCTATTTGTATTTTACAATCCAACCCTGGAGAGCCCCCAGTCTGATTGAAGCGAGCAAAATGTATGAAACTGTCAGTCGATCGCTGCGGCAATAGTCGACTGATGAACAAGAAACAAAATCCGTAGCAATATGAAAAATTAACCCATTTTCAATCCTTCTTCGCTGCCTACGAATTTCGTTCACGAGTTATGTACAAACGATAACGAATATTTGCGATAAGATGTCGGATCAGCAGACGCCTAGTCAGAAATTCCTGATGGGTCCAATATAAACAATTCGAATCTCTCATTATTCTGGTTCAACCCGTTAAGGACTTGTACGATCCCAAAGCTTAGTTAAATTCATTCTTACGTCAACCTTACTCTCGTTCACGAGACTGACGGATAGACGTTTTATCATCTGTCCGTTAGATTCCAAACAGAAGATTCGCTCAAGCTGACATCGTAAACTTTACATTACGAGTACAACATTTCAGGTTGTCAAAATTTCTTAATAAATTTCTTTGTAATTATTTATATGTCTCGATATTTTCCTTTGATGAAATTTCAGCACGTCTTCCACTGCTTCAAGCCACTCTAGCTAATCCCCTTCTTCCCATTTTCTACAAAATCTCTTATTGTTCCTAGCAATAGTGGGAACAATACCGAAATTGTCTCCTATTGTGGACTCGCGATGAGTCCCGTGTTCAGTGCAGAAGCTCTCGTTGCTTAGAGCGACGGAGATAGTGACACCGAGAAGCTCGTTTTCCGTTGCATACTCGCGGTGAGAGATCGGTTAAGGCCCCACTATGACCGACGCAAGCAAATGTGCGGAGATTCTTGTTGTTTCAGGTGATGAGAGAAATGTCACCGAGGTACTCATTTTCTCTGGCATGCCTACGGTGAAAGATCGACTACGATCCCGTGCCCGGCACACTTTTCGAATTCTTGTCATGCTTGAAAAGACTATGTCAATTTATAAAGCTTCTTCTTCCATTGCAAATGCGCGGCAAGAAACTACCTTCACCCCTCGTCCAGATCAGGAAAGAACAGACGGCAATTCACCTTGTTCTAGGCAAAAGAATTTCAATGTAGTGAAACGTCCGAAAATTCCATAATGATAATTGCTACACATTCTCTCTCTTTGAATTGAACCAGGGCCAAGACTTGATTTTTTGCCGTAGAATTTCTAGGTCAGTCATCACAATGATAAAATCATAATGTTTGGACCCTTACCTCGTTGACCTTGACCAGGGCTAGAGTAAATTTCTCATCACATTATGTTGCAGAAGACAAGCTAGTCTACAAGGAGAGTTGTCAAGCATTTTCCCGACGGAACTGAATTAGGGGCACTCATAAATCTCTCGCCGCGAGACCGCAACAGAAACGAGCTTCTCGGTAACATTCCTTATTTCATCTGAAACAACGAGAACTTCCGCATATTTGCCCGCTTCGATCATGGAGGGACAATATTTGACCTCTCTAGGGGAGTCTATAACAGAAGACGAGCTTCTAGGTACCACTCCGAAACGACGAAACTTGCCGTAAGTTTGACCGACCCCCATCATATATAGCCGGGAGGTCGAAAGTTGAAAGTCACTCTCAAGTTCAATTCTTATGTCGCGACGCGACGATTGGCTAGCAAGTGCACCAGAAAAAAAACCATCCATTTTCATTCCAAAAACTTTCAATTGTCCAAACGGGGTCCTGCACGTCTACAGTTCGGAGACCAGCAGAAATAAAAACTCGACGGCATAATCCAGTACAAACACGCCATGCAAAAGATTTAGTGTAAGTGAAACTAATGGTGGTACAATCGAGATTAACGATGTAGAAACTATTGAGACAAGTTTTGATTTCAAATTCAAATTAAGGGTTGCAGTGATATGGGCCTGATATCTACAGCGCAGAGTTCAGAGACGTTTGTTGAATGCTCTCATCAAAAATAAAAATGAAAAGCGTTTTTATCGCGTCTCAGATTTCCAAAATGCTGTTTTTTTTTTTGGTAAAACATTTCAGTCATGTAACAAATATGACCCGCGATGACGTTAAAGGTGTGTAATGAAATGTATACAGAAAACACGATGTATTTCGCGCAAAATGCCTGGGTCGACAGAAAATTTCATTTTTGCTCCCCCATATTCCGTATAAATATATTGTACTTATTATATTATATGTAATACAATATGAAGTTCATATTATAATGTGCACGAAATACGTCTAAATTACCATACTCGTATAGGTATACATATGTAATATTTGTAACGTCCGCGCGCAGTCAGTGTATTTTAATATCTGCGCTGGCGCGTGATCGCATTTATCCTAATATTTTACGCTAAATTACGCTATCGCGGGGTTTTTAGTTCATGTGTGAATACGCGAATGCATGCGGTGGAATGAAAACATCAATTTGAACCAGCTTTAAACATTGGGCTTAGATCAACGAGTGAATAAATTAACCGCGGCCGATGTGGGTGATACGTTTTTATCATTATTTTCATTGACGCGCACATTACCTGTGTGGTCACGTGTTACCCTATCTAATAAAAGATAATGAATGAACGATACACTACTCCTTTCATTAGTTCAAGGTTTCAACGGTATACATCTATACGTGTATTAGCTTTATAAAAGCTTCTGTGGTTTTACATAGACTTGAAATTTTCAGAAAAAAAAAAAAGAATTCAAATATTCATGACAGCGTGAAGAATTATTTTTCATCTTTCGAGGTATCCCCGTCTTTGCGTTGTGAACGTGATTTTCATTAGAAAATATCATAGAAATTAGCCAACAGAAAGCTTGAGAAGACAAGATTGCCGAAATCTAAACTAGAGATGGAGTTAGGTTCCATTGAACCTTAGTCGTTCTGGATTGATTGTGGTGCCTCCCTGAAGAGTTCATAATTTTCAGGAGTAAAAAGTAAAGATCATAATATGTATCTCATATCATCATAGTGAAGAAGTTCGAGTCAATAGTGTCACAACACAGCTAGAAAGAATGAGAAATAAGCTGAACCAGCCTAGGGTGAGGAAACGGAACGTACCCCCTCTTTTGTAATGCCCATTCTAGATCCTTTAGGGTAGCATAGACTAACATTACCTCAATCTATGACGACATTTAGGTACTTCTTGTCTGGGTTCGTGAAGTTGCCCTCCTTACTACAACACAAATAAGTAACTAACTCGGCAATAGCAGGTCTGCCAACACTGAGCATTGAAAAGAATAGTGAAAAAGTGACTTATATAAAAAAAGGACTTGAAGAGAAGAAAAAAGTGACCTAATATGGACTTCAAAAAAATAATGACTGAAAGTGATTGGGTTAAAACTATCATACCTATCATGAACATCAGAAACATTGGTAATTGAATATAGCACTCGAAAAAGAAGATAGCCCAATGCAAAGACGGTCGTTAGCCAGTTCCAGATTGACTGACACAGCTCAATAAATATTTTTAGGACAAACGGTAAAGGCTCTAGCCGGGTATGGGGAGGAAATGGCCTTGGTCGGAAAATGTTTCAAATGTCCGTCAAAATGTTGTCCCCAATGAGAAAACTCGAAATGCAAAAAATTGGACCCATCCGCTCATACACATGGGCTGCAGAGTGATTTTTAGGCCTAAAATCCAAATGGCTATATCTCAGCCAATAATGATCGCACAGCTATCAAACTTGAGGACATTTTAGTATATGTAAACGTTCATCCATGGTATTTAAAAAAAAAAAAACCATTCATATTTTCCCTAGTTTCTAGCTATAACAAAACTTCAAACTCGAATAAAAAAAAATCGGGGGTGGGGAGGCACCTGGGGGAAATCATTCATTTCAAGCGCCATACCCTCTGCTACAACATACATGAGTACCATAGTCCTCGGTGAGGTGGAACATTCCCAAAACAATCAATATTTAATGAATTTCTGTGATTTTTCCATGAATAGCGGGGTGAACTATGACTGCTACCGCAATAGACCGCGAGAAATCAATGGTCAATGTTCGAGGTGAAAAATACGCACTCTTCCATGAGATGAAATGGGAATGTTGATAGACCAAAAATATATTTTCAGTATTTCGTTTATCGATTTGGTCAATTCTTATGTAAACACGTCCACCGATTAGGTGGAGTACGTTAGATTGAGAAAAATAGTTGAAAAATTCTCCAGTGGTTGGAACAGTCTGAAAATAGAAGAGAAGTGAGACTTTTTCATCCTGGAGGACCGTGAGGTTTGGTATTTCATTCATCAAATAGGTCAGTTCTCACGTAAACATGTTCGCCGAGTTTGACAAAAATTGTCAATAAATTCTCCAGTCGCTGGAACGTTCTGGAAATGATAAAAATTAGAGATAATCCACTTTTTCACCCTGGAGGACCGTGAGTTTTGGTATTCCATTCATCAATTCGTTCAATTCCTAAGTAAACATGTACGCCAAGTTTGAAAAAAATTGTCAAAAAATTCTCCAGCCGCTGTAATTGTCTGGAAAGGACAAATAATCGAGAACATCCAATTTTTCACCCTGGAGGACCGTGCGTTCATCAATTAGGTCAATTCTTATGTAAACACATCCGCCGAATCCAAAAAAAATAGTCAAAAAATTCTCCAGTTTCTGGGATGCCTTGGAAATAGTAAAAACTCCAGGTGATCCACTTTTCCAACATGGAAAACCGTGATTTTTCATATTCTGTTCATCAACAAGGTCAATTCTTATGTAAATACATCCGCCGAGTTGCAAAAAAATAGTCAAAAAATTCTCCAGTCGCTGGAACGATCTAGAAATAGTACCGAATCAAGAAAATCAACTTTTTCAACATGGAGAGCCCTGATTTTGGTATGTTGTTCATCAAAAAGGTCAACTCGTATGTTAATACCTTCGGCGAGTTTGAAAAAAATAGTCCAGAAATTCTTCAGTCGCTGGAATAGTCTGAAAATGAAAAATTGAAAATATCTGCTATTTGAACTTGGAGAATCGTGATTTTTATATTCTATTTATCAATAAGGTCAATCTTTGAGTAAATACATCCCTATTTCGAGAAACATATTCAATAAATTCTCCAGACGCTCATTGGTATAGTCGATTCTTCTGAGAACACTTACGCCGAGTTTTAAAAAAATTGAAAAAAGTTCTCCAGTCGTTGGGACGCTCTGAAAATATTAAAAAATCAAAGATACACACCCGCCACAATGATTCACGTGTTACTTTTCCCCCCTGGAGTCGCAGCGGTACAAATTGTGTTACTGATAGCCGTGCACTCGCATGATGTGGAGGAATCCTTTTCCGAGACACAAGATAACAATCATCTCCTTTGTGTGGTCATGCTCGTGATTTCCAATATTTGAAGAATTGTCACCTCAACTCAAGAGGAGATTCCTGCACTTCATGGAAGTGCCCGGCTCCCAGTAGTACAGTTTGTACCTCTACGACTTCAGGGGACCAAAATTAACATTCAACAATTTAAAGTAAAGGAACTATCTTAGGGGTGGGTGTGTATCGGTTTTTCACTACTTCCAGAGCGTCCTAGCGACTGGAGAATTTATTGACTATTTTTTTCCAACTTGTAAGACTTATTAACATAAGATTTGACCTAATTGATGAAGAACATACCAAAAATCTGGGCTGAAAAAGTGGATTTTCTGAACTTGGTATTTCTAGACCGTTCGGCAACTGGAGAATTCATTGACTAACTCGACGGATGTATTTACATAAGAATTGACCTTGTTGATAAACAGAATATGAAATATCACGGTTTTACATGTTGGAAAAGTGGATTACCTGGAGTTTTTACCATTTTCAGGGCATCCCAGAAACTGGAGAATTTTTTGACTATTTTTTTCAAATTTGGCGTACATGTTTACTTAGGAATTGAACGAATTGATGAATGAAATACCAAAACTCACGGTCCTCCAGGGTGAAAAAGTGGATTTCCCCGATTTATTGTCATTTCCAGACCATTACAGGGGCTGGAGAATTTTTGGACTGTTGTTTTCAAACTTGGCGTACATGTTTACTTAGGAATTGAACGAATTGATGAATGAAATACCAAAACTCACGGTCCTCCAGGGTGAAAAAGTGGATTTCCCCGATTTATTGTCATTTCCAGACCATTACAGGGGCTGGAGAATTTTTGGACTGTTGTTTTCAAACTTGGCGTACATGTTTACTTAGGAATTGAACAAATCGATGAATGAAATACCAAAACTCACGGTCCTCCAGGGTGAAAAAGTGGATTTTCTCTCATTTTTGTCATTTCCAGAACGTTCCAGCGACTGGAGAATTTTTTGACCATTTTTTTCAAACTTGGCGTACATGTTTACGTGAGGACTGACCTATTTGATGAATGAAATACCAAACCTCACGGTCCTCCAGGGTGAAAAGGTGGATTTTCTCACCTCGCTTCTATTTTCAGACTGTTCCGGCGACTGGAGAATTTTTCAACTATTTTTCTCAATCTAACGTACTCCACCTAATCGGTGGACGTGTTTACGTAAGAATTGACCAAATCGAGAAACGAAATTAAAAAATATATTTTTAACCATTCCCATTTCATCTCATGGAAGAGTGCGTATTTTTCACCTCGAACATTGACCATTGATTTCTCGCGGTCTATTGCGGTACCAGTCATAGTTCACCCCGCTATTCATGGGATTCATTAAATATTGATTTATTTGCGAATGTTGCACCTCACCGAGGACTATGGTACTCATGTATGTTGTAGTAGAGGGTAAGGCGCTTCAAATGAATGATTTTCCCCAGGTGCCTCCCCCCAAATTTTTTTTATTCGAGTTTGAAGTTTTGTTATAGCTAGAAACTAGGGAAAATATGAATGGTTTTTTTGAAAAAAATACCATGGATGAACGTTCACATAATACTAAAATGTCCTCAAGTTTCATTGCTGTGCGATCATTATTGGCTGAGATATAGCCATTTGGATTTTAGGCCTGAAAATCACTCTGCAGCCCATGTGGGTGAGCCGGTGGGTCCAATTTTTTGGATTTCGAGTTTTCTCATTGGGGACAACATTTTGACGGGCATTTGAAACATTTTCCGACCAAGGCCATCCCCCGCCCCCCTTACCCGCCTAGAGCCTTTGTATTTGGGTGTGATATTGAAAGTAAGATTCGAGAGTTTCTAAATTTGCGTGTCATTTCACAATTGAAATAACAAGAGTAACCGATTCTACAAGCACACACGTTTATGAAGGTGCGTGTTTGTAAAATTTATTGTTCTCATTATCTCAGTTGTGACCTTGCGGGATTTGGAAAAATTTCAACCTTCCCAATACTTTTATACCTTATTTCCTGCTCTTTTTCCTGAATTCGCGTGCCGGCGTCCGAGCGCAGGAACACTATAAACCGCGAAAGAAATTTTTTTTCAGCTCAAAATGTGTGCACTCCAATTTTTCGTTTACGAAACAATTTCAGAATTTTAGATCCATAATTTCTCAGTTTTATTTGTCCTCATGGGAACTGAAAAAGTTTACATAATTCCACCAATACATAACCGTTTCTTTTCATATAAGAAAATATTTTACGCGATACGCTCGATACTTAAGCAGTCATTTCACGGACAAATTCGACCATTTTGAAGCAGAAAAGAATGAGCAGAGAGAGAGAGAGAGAGAGAGAGAGCGAGAGATTGATGAGCTGAATAGAAATTGGTCGTAGCCGAATTTCAACGTTCTATCTCGAAGGAAATAATATCTTGAAAGATGATGTTATAAGTGCATAAAATCTTCCAACACGTTCTACGTAATAGTGAATAAAAGTTCTCAAGCAACATGAGAAGAAAAAAGAACAAAAAGAAGATTTATCACAATAAACCATAATGTACATTTAATGAACTTCCCGAACCAGAAAGAGAAACAGTAGTGGATAACGAGCAACAAGTAAAACGTTACGAGGGTTACAAATTATCAAAAGTAAGATCAACTACTGTAAATTGCTGTCTAATTTATTGTGTGGTGTACCTATTATACTTTTCTTCAATAAAATACAAGCAGCCGCTTACAATGGCGTATGATTCAGTAAACCAACAATCACGCACTATATAAATTTCAATGCGTAAACTAGACTGCTCGGCTAAAACATCCATCCTCCCCTCAATCATATTTCAAAAATCATATTACACGAGCACAATAAATAGGAAGCCAAGAAGTGTAATTTAAGGAATACCTGAATTATGCGCGAAGAGGGAAAAAATCGAGTTCCTTAAAATACTTTTCTCGCCAAAAACGGATAACAATTTTCCCCCTCTAATTTTCCTCTTCAAAAGAATGGAATTCAGCGCAAGGTGAGGTGCGGCGTGCTCGCCATTGTAATTTAAATTCTTTAATACTTTATTCTCGCGAATTTAATTTCTCACTGACGTATATATCCTGTACAATACAACAGTTTGTGAACTTAACTATAGGCAACTTAAACTTATAAGAAACACAAATTTCTACGCAATTATCGACCTCGCTTCAAGCGCCATTATAAAGTCGTTAATTTTGCTAAAACGATACGATTACATTTTCAGGCCTTTGCGTGTGCTGTTTGTCCTCTTTTCATGCGTAATTATTCGACGTTCAAAGCATTTTACCGGGCGTCAATTTCACCCATTCTTCAAACATCTGTCAATCAGATTAAGGGGGAAACCCGTGAAACGATAGTGTCTTTTCGGAATGCTTCGAAAAATACTTATACAATTGAAGGAAAAGGTGTGGTGTGACACGAAATTCTTTCCGTGGATTTTCTTCGAATATTCAAAGGCCTTTCTGCACACAACTTTCTTGAAGTAGAGAAAAAACGAAACTAACACCGACCGATATGCTGAAAGGAAACCATTTGACGCTTGAAACGCTTCGTTAACCGAAAATGGGCATTTCTTTTTCCATCTGCGAACTACGTAAATGATAACAAGCAACGGTAAAAGGATATTATTTTGTGAGCGCGTAACCAAAAATACAAAATTCGGATTCATTGTAGATGAAGGGTGGACACTTATCTTCCAATCTCGAAAGAATTTTGTCTCGCAAAAACTCGAGGAAGAAAGCAAGCAACTTCAACCCTCTCTCTAACTCTAATGTACTTATCAAGAAATCGATTAAATATTCTTCCCAGAGCGGCGATGAACTTTATCTTACAAACCGTGAATCAAACGACGATGTACCTTCAAGTTCAAAGAATATATTGAAGGATTATTTGGAAATGAAATGTCAGCAGCTTCCTGCTCCAAGCCTGTTGAAAGATTGATTAGTGTTTTTACTTCAGCAGAAATAACTGGCAAAGGACTGTAGGTATTGAAAGATAATAATTTGAATGTTCGAATTCAATCACCTACTTAATGAACCCCGTTCATAGCAAATCCCCCATAACCGATACATTCGACTTCTTCAACCTAAAATGCGTCCCAATCTCACAGAAATACCAGAATCCAACAGAATTGTTTTTACTCAAAATATCAGGAAACTGCTTCAAGAATATTCTCACTAAACACTTTGCCTCTCCAACGGGTCTAAAACATCCAATAAAGCAGCTTATGCATACTTTATCGACGGGGAAATAGTTTCATAACGCATCCGCAACGCATACTTCCATATTTACTGCAGAACTTATAGGCTTATTCACCCGCCTCTCCCATCTCTCCGAATTATCGCCAAACGGCAAATTCCTTCTCCTCATCGACTTTCTCTCTCTGTTTCTTCACCAAACTCCCTTACAGACCCATACAAATCTAACCTAATCATACAACGCCTTCTCCACACTTCTCACCTTAGATTCGATTAACACGTAAATAATTCATATGGATCTCCGGGCACATCGACCCCTCTGAACATTTCGCTGCTGATCAAACCGCCAAACAAGCTACCTCCTGCATCCGAATAACGGATAATTCCATCGTTCCATTCCTAGACTACAGCAAATCACTACCTTTCACTCACCATCGAATCATGGAACACACTTTGGAAAAATCAATCCAACAACTAACTACATCGTATTAAAAAAATCCCCGTCCCCTGGTCATCATCCATTAGTAACACGAGACCATAAGAAGTCATTCTTTCTCATCTAAGAATAGGCTACACAAAAATTACGCACTCCCACAAAACTGACCCTCACGTCCTAACCCCTCTATCTTGCCTCTCCTGCCGACAAAACAATTCAACAGTTGACCATTTTTTCTCCTGCCTCCAACTCTCATCTTTCCGTTCTTCTACAATAAATACATCCTCCTCCCTCACTCAAGTATTCAGCAACAACTACGGAACCATTTGTGAAACCCTACAATACTCAACTAACTGTCCACACTACAATCAATATTAATTTGTAAAATGTTCACCTTCCTCGCTGGCTATCTAATTTAACAACATAACTATTCAAAATTGTTGTATACCGACCTAAGTAGACAGTTTGTTAAAACGAAAAAAAAAAAAAAAAACAAATTAGACGCCATTGCAGGACTGCAATGGCAGCGGGGAACCCAGTGTCCCGAGAATTTTTTCAAGTCCCCTCCTATCATATGAAGCTTAGAGCCTGAAGTTTTTCTAAGTCTCGAAAATGATGACGTGACAACTTGAACGCGCTGCAATTTCGAAGAAGCCGGGTTTTTCTAAATCCCCCTCCTATCATATACAGCTCGAGAGTCGAAATTTTTCATATTCCCCCCTCCTATCCATGACGTCATCAAACTCGGGGGAAGAAAATTTCCTGAAAGTACCCCCAACAAAAGGGATAGCGAGTTCCCCACTAAAAAAGAAAATGTGGGCCAAAGTCACGATGAAGCAAATATGAGAGGTGATGATAGAGGCCTCAAAAAAAGAATTCACTTTGTACCACACTGGATACATGCTACGATGAGGTTCTGTTTTGCTCGAATATTATGATTTTTAATGATAAAACTATGATTAGTGAACCCAATATTGAAATGCTAGGGGTTTGAGACGTAAACTCTGGACACTTAATTTTATTTCTGCACAGAAAATATGCTTAAAAATATTCAGTCTCTTATCACCTACGTAAAATAAAAAATTTCACAAACTTAAATAGCATTCTGGTTCAGCGATGTCTGTAATTTCTACAATGGAAGCATTACACTTATTAAGAAGAGAGAATGAGGCGAAGTCACATAAATGAAGATCATTTTTAATGTCTTATATAGTTGCTCGATCGGGCTACCCGTTAAATAATGATAATTTTTGATAGTGGATAAAAAAACAGTAAAGAAATTATTCAGCCTAGACTCCTTTGCGACGTCATCAACATCCGTGACGACCAGTATACATATTTCAAGCTCATTAGCTTTCGGCGGCCCACTCGCTTTACTCTTTCGCCTTCATTTTTGATTCTATCTCGCGGCTCGCACGTAAATATCCAAATCAATTTCCACAAAATCCCCTGAACAATATCCACTAAAAATATATTTTTGGTCTATCAACATTCCCATTTCATCTCATGGAAGAGTGCGTATTTTTCACCTCGAACATTGACCATTGATTTCTCGCGGTCTATTGCAATAGCAGTCATAGTTCACCCCGCTATTCATGGAAAAATCACAGAAATTCATTAAATATTGATTTTTTTGGGAATGTTCCACCTCACCGAGGACTATGGTACTCATGTATGTTGTAGTAGAGGGTATGGCGCTTGAAATGAATGATTTCCCCCAGCTGCCTCCCCACCCCCGATTTTTTTTTATTCGAGTTTGAAGTTTTGTTATAGCTAGAAACTAGGGAAAATATGAATGGTTTTTTTTGAAAAAAATACATGGATGAACGTTTACATATACTAAAATGTCCTCAAGTTTCATTGCTGTGCGATCATTATTGGCTGAGATATAGCCATTTGGATTTTAGGCCTAAAAATCACTCTGCAGCCCATGTGGGTGAGCGGATGGGTCCAATTTTTTGGATTTCGAGTTTTCTCATTGGGGACAACATTTTGATGGACATTTGAAACATTTTCCGACCAATGCCATTTCCCCCCCTTACCCGGCTAGAGCCAAGAAACGGCATGGGGGTTGAAAACGCATCAAAAAATTTTCTGCCATAGCCAAATAAATGAAAATCATGTTCCATGTCTTTTATATTTTATCAGTCATCTTGAAATATTTCAGTCTAGGCTTCTACTAGGTCAAGTGTTCGTGAGATATTATTCGTTTACCCCTTTACCCATCTTGGCGTCGTATAAGTCTTCTATGACGCGAACTCGCTCCGCTCCTTCGCCCCCTGTCTCGCTGTTGTATTGGAATGGTATGAGACAATTCAAGTCTAGGGGACTTGGAAAAATTTCGACTATCCAGCCTTTATTTATTTAATTATTTAATTATTTGAATATTTAATTATTTAATTATTTATTATTATTTATTTATTTATTTATTTATTTATTCATTTATTTATTCATTTATTTATTTATTTATTTATTTATTTATCTATTTATTTATCTATTTATTTATTTATTTATTTATTTATTTATTTATTATTAATTCTTCTACTAGGTCAAGTGTTCGTGAGATATTATTCGTTTACCCCTTTACCTATCTTGGCGTCGTATAAGTCTTGTAAGAGAAATATTTTGAGGTAATTGTGGGTGTTCTATATTTTGAGGTATCAACTTTCGTGGGGCGAACGAGCGATCTCGCTGTTGTATTGGAATGGTATGAGAAAATTCAAGTCTTCTATGAGAAATATGAGGTAGCGCGAACAACGAGCGGAATTCAAGTCTAGGGGACTTGGAAAAATTTCGAGTATCCAGCCATATATGATAGGAAGAGGGACTTGTTAAATTTTCTAATTATTAATTATATTAATTATTTAATTATTTATTTATTTATTTATTTATTTAATTATTTATTTATTTATTTAATTATTTATTTATTTATTTAATTATTTATTTATTTAATTATTTAAATATTCAATTATTTAATTATTTAATTATTTAATATTATTTATTTATTTATCTATTTATTATTAATTATTACCAGTTCGCCCCCTGTCTTGCTGTTGTATTGGAATGGTATGAGACAATTCAAGTGTAGGGGACTTGGAAAAATTTCGACTATCCAGCCATATACGACAGGAAGAGGGACTTAGAAAATTTTCTAATTATTAATTATATTAATTATTTATTTATTTATTTATTTATTTATTTATTTATTTAATTATTTAATTATTAATTAATTAATTATTTATTATTATTACGCGGGGTGTACTCGCGAATTTCTGAATCACCCACGGGGTAGATATTTCTCTTGACGGGGGGAAGGGGGGAGGGGGGTGTACTCGCGAGTTTCAAAATTGGGGTCCGGCGAGAGAAAAGACATGGAACATGTCATATTCATTAATCCCTTTTTAATCAGGATACTTTTTTTTAAAACGAAAAATTCACGCATAAGACAATATTATCTTCATGATGATTGTAGCCGACCTCCGTCTAGATACTGGCCTCCGTTCATCTTTCGATTCCTGCTGTAAATTTTATCAAATTCAGTCAAGGAACATGTTTCGGTGGAGTTAATTTAGTAAAATGTCCGCAATATCCTAAGGAAGTAAGGGCGCTGACATAGGCACGGTGTAGCATTGACTTATTTGAGGGACAAAAGTCACTATTCTCGTTCATACTCATCCTTCCCCCAAAGAAAAAGAAAAAGATATGTGAGAGTAATATCTACGACTTCTCATGCTGTGGAACAGCACGAGTCCTGTATTTCGTTTTCAAACATGAAAGAAAGCACGATAGAAAGTAAGAGTGTAGTCTCGTTTACAAAAGAATTGCTGCGGAGACAGTGAGTGAAAAATATTCTGCGAAAAGCGGGACAGGAAACAATATTGACGGCTATACTAAAAGCGTCGCGACGCGTCGCGTGTTGCACGTATGGAGTCGTCTTTTTTTAATGCTCGTAAATCGCGAATTAATTATTCAAGATAATGTTCGCATTTCGTGTTCGTTTTCCGTGTCGGCAGTGTCGGGATAGAAGAGAGGCTGGCTGTACGGTCGTAATAACGGGTATATGATACACGTACTGTGTAGTAACATCGAACGCGTAACTGTTATTTAACTGGAAGTCTATAATATCGTCGTCGAATAAAACGTAGTACATATTCAAGACATGTCATCTTTTGAAAATTCTCGTAGCGTCGAGTTTTCCGAACGTCCGGCCTTTTTCTATTCATCGACGTCGAATCTGAATTACGTTTTTCGCTCAACGTTACGGAATATCAGCGAGGATTCGCCATTTTTTGAGCACTCGGCTGCGCTGCGACGACGATATCCATATCTGATGGTGATTTAATTTCTGTATCTACGTAGGGTCGTCCGTGCTCTATCTTTTACCTCGAGTTAGATATCGTTGTGCGTAGAACAGCATATTTTATTCTAACGATTTATCTTTTGTCTACTTTCGTGTTCGATTATGCATACACAGTATACGGTTCCTTTTTGGTGTTTCTTTAAACGTCTATAGAAAAATACGAGGAGAGCTTTCACTAGGTTTTAAATTTCTGGAATGGTAGGACTTTTTACGTGGTTTTTCAACCGTGTCATACCGCAATGAGTGAGAGAGGGCGATTTTTGATCGCGAGCTTCAGTCAACAAATACGTTTTCGTATCATGGTATGATGAAATTACTATTTGAAAGTACGGAAGAAAGAGCCACCTCAGTTCCAGAAGTTGATGATCCAATTCAGCTTGCATTTAACAATCCGTTCTTTCATTAATGGTATCACGTAAACGTCAGTTTTTCACATAAATGCTAAAGCAGCACTTTCTGGCAACCTTGGAAATACAAATGAAAAAACGAGGAGATGAATAAGAAGGGGGAGGGCGAATAGATCCGTGAGGGACTTCATGCGTACAGCTAGGGAAGGAGCAAGAATTTGGACTACGAAATGAAATCATTTACAGAGAGTGTTTCGAGTGAACGAAACGAGCAACGAGCTAGTAGAAGAATCGGGCAAACAGGGAGTTCTTGTAATGACTTCTTTTTTTGTAAGGTTGCCATGACAGAGTCATAATTTTTCAGTTCAGGTCCATGGCCAAGGAGACGCGCTCTCTCTACTAATGTCACAAAACCCTGCTACATCGCACTCAGGTAAAAAAATCTATCCAAAAAGAAAAAATTGAGGCTTCCTTAACGATGTTAAAGGAGGAACCCAGGGAACGGTGACGGCGGTGTGACGGCGGTATGAAGGTGACGGCGGTATGATGGCGATGGCGGTGTGACGGCGGTTTGACGGTGACGGTGGTATGAAGGTGACGGTGATATGAAGGTGACGGCGGTATGATGGGGACGGCGGTGTGACGACGGTTTGACTATGACGGCGGTATGAAGGTGACGGCGGTTTGACGGTGTCGGCGGTTTGACGGTGACGGCGGTATGACGGTGACGGCGTCATGATGGTGACGGCGGTATGAAGGTGACGGCGGTATGAAGGTGACGGCGGTATGATGGGGACGGCGGTGTGACGGCGGTTTGACGGTGACGGCGTCATGATGGTGACGGCGGTATGAAGGTGACGGCGGTATGATGGGGACGGCGGTGTGACGGCGGTTTGACGGTGACGGCGGTATGATGGGGACGGCGGTATGATGGGGACGGCGGTTTGACGGTGACGGCGGTATGAAGTGACGGCGGTATGAAGGTGACGGCGGTATGATGGGGACGGCGGTGTGACGACGGTTTGACGGTGACGGCGGTATGAAGGTGACGGCGGTATGAAGGTGACGGCGGTATGAAGGTGACGGCGGTTTGACCGTCTCGGCGGTATGATGGGGACGGCGGTATGAAGGTGACGGCGGTTTGCCGGTGTCGGCGGTATGTCGGTGACGGCGGTATGAAGGTGACGGCGGTGTGACGGCGGTATGATGGGGACGGCGGTGTGACGACGGTTTGACGGTGACGGCGGTTTGACCGTGTCGGTGGTATGATGGGGACGGCGTCATGATGGTGACGTCGGTTTGACGCTGACGGCGGTATGAAGGTGACGGCGATATGAAGGTGACGGCGGTTTGACGGTGTCGGCGGTTTGACGGTGTCGGCGGTTTGACGGTGTCGGCGGTATGACGATGACGGCGTCATGATGGTGACGTCGGTCTGACGGTGACGGCGGTATGAAGGTGACGGCGATATGAAGGTGACGGCGGTATGTTGGGGACGGCGGTGTGACGGCGGTTTGACGGTGTCGGCGGTATGATGGGGACGGCTTTTTGACGGTGACGGCGGTATGATGGGGACGGCGGTGTGACGACGGTTTGACGGTGACGGCGGTATGAAGGTGATGGCGGTTTGACGGTGACGGCGGTATGAAGGTGACGGCGGTATGATGGGGACGCCGGTGTGACGACGGTTTGACGGTGACGGCGGTTTGACCATGTCGGCGGTATGATGGGGATGTCGTCATGATGGATGCGGCGGTATGAAGGTGACGGCGGTTTGCCGGTGTCGGCGGTATGACGGTGACGGCGGTATGAAGGTGACGGCGATTTGACCGTGTCGGCGGTATGATGGGGACGGCGTCATGATGGTGACGGCGGTATGAAGGTGACGGCGGTTTGACGGTGTCGGCGGTATGACGGTGACGGCGTCATGATGGTGACGTCGGTTTGACGGTGACGGCGGTGTGACGGCGGTGTGACGGCGGTATGATGGGGACAGCGGTATGATGGGGACGGCGGTGTGACGGCGGTTTGACCGTGTCGGCGGTATGATGGGGACGGCGTCATGATGGTGACGTCGGTTTGACGCTGACGGCGGTATGAAGGTGACGGCGATATGAAGGTGACGGCGGTATGAAGGTGACGGCGGTTTGACGGTGTCGGCGGTATGACGGTGACGGCGTCATGATGGTGACGTCGGTCTGACGGTGACGGCGGTATGAAGGTGACGGCGATATGAAGGTGACGGCGGTATGTTGGGGACGGCGGTGTGACGGCGGTTTGACGGTGTCGGCGGTATGATGGGGACGGCGTCATGATGGTGACGTCGGTTTGACGGTGACGGCGGTATGAAGGTGACGGCGGTTTGAAGGTGACGGCGGTATGATGGGGACGGCGGTATGATGGGGACGGCGGTGTGACGACGGTTTGACGGTGACGGCGGTATGAAGGTGACGGCGGTATGAAGGTGACGGCGGTATGATAGGGACGGCGGTATGATGGGGACGGCGGTATGATGGGGACGGCGGTGTGACGACGGTTTGACGGTGACGGCGGTATGAAGGTGACGGCGGTATGTTGGGGACGGCGGTGTGACGGCGGTTTGACGGTGAAGGCGGTATGAAGGTGACGGCGGTTTGACGGTGTCGGCGGTATGATGGGGACGGCGTCATGATGGTGATGTCGGTTTGACGGTGAAGGCGGTATGAAGGTGACGGCGGTTTGACGGTGTCGGCGGTATGATGGGGACGGCGTCATGATGGTGATGTCGGTTTGACGGTGACGGCGATATGAAGGTGACGGCGGTATGAAGGTGACGGCGGTATGAAGGTGACGGCGGTATGATGGGGACGGCGGTTTGACGGTGACGGCGGTTTGACGGTGACGGTGGTATGAAGGTGGCGGCGATATGAAGGTGACGGCGGTATGAAGGTGACGGCGGTATTATGGCGACGGCGGTTTGACGGTGACGGCGGTATGACGGTGACGGCGTCATGATGGTGACGGCGGTGTGACGGCGGTATGAAGGTGACGGCGGTGTGACGGCGGTTTGACGGTGACGGCGGTATGACGGTGACGGCGATATGAAGGTGACGGCGGTATGATGGTGTGACGGCGGTATGAAGGTGACGGCGGTATGATGGAGACGGCGGTGTGACGACGGTTTGACGGTGCTGGCGGTATGAAGGTGACGGCGGTTTGACGGTGACGGCGGTATGACGGTGACGGCGTCATGATGGTGACGGCGGTATGAAGGTGACGGCGGTTTGCCGGTGTCGGCGGTATGACGGTGACGGCGGTATGTTGGGGACGGCGGTATGATGGGGACGGCGGTGTGACGACGGTTTGACTATGACGGCGGTATGAAGGTGAGGGCGGTATGATGGGGACGGCGGTGTGACGACGGTTTGACTATGACGGCGGTATGAAGGTGACGGCGGTTTGACAGTGTCGGCGGTTTGACGGTGTCGGCGGTATGAAGGTGACGGCGGTGTGACGGCTGTGTGACGGCGGTGTGACGGCGGTATGATGGGGACGGCGGTGTGACGACGGTTTGACGGTGACGGCGGTTTGACCGTGTCGGCGGTATGATGGGGACGGCGTCATGATGGTGACGTCGGTTTGACGCTGATGGCGGTATGAAGGTGACGGCGATATGAAGGTGACGGCGGTTTGACGGTGTCGGCGGTTTGACGGTGTCGGCGGTATGACGATGACGGCGTCATCATGGTGACGTCGGTCTGACGGTGACGACGGTATGAAGGTGACGGCGGTATGATGGGGACGGCGGTGTGACGGCGGTGTGACGGTGACGGCGGTATGATGGCGACGGCGGTAT
This sequence comes from Aspidiotus rigidus, assembly GCA_035079385.1. Classification (NCBI taxonomy): domain Eukaryota; kingdom Metazoa; phylum Arthropoda; class Insecta; order Hemiptera; family Diaspididae; genus Aspidiotus; species Aspidiotus rigidus. Next base: position 714,174 of record JAVHKY010000023.1, read on the forward strand.
GATGGGGACGGCGTCATGACGGTGACGGCGGTATGATGGGGACGGCGGTTTGACGGTGACGGCGGTATGATGGGGACGGCGTCATGACGGTGACGGCGGTTTGACGGTGACGGCGGTATGATGGGGACGGCGATATGACGGTGACGGCGGTATGATGGTGTGACGGCGGTATGAAGGTGACGGCGGTATGATGGGGACGGCGGTGTGACGACGGTTTGACGGTGACGGCGGTATGAAGGTGTCGGCGGTTTGACGGTGACGGCGGTATGACGGTGACGGCGTCATGATGGTGACGTCGGTTTGACGGTGACGGCGGTATGAAGTGACGGCGGTATGAAGGTGACGGCGGTATGATGGGGACGGCGGTGTGACGACGGTTTGACGGTGACGGCGGTATGAAGGTGACGGCGGTATGAAGGTGACGGCGGTTTGACCGTCTCGGCGGTATGATGGGGACGGCGTCATGATGGTGACGGCGGTATGAAGGTGACGGCGGTTTGCCGGTGTCGGCGGTATGACGGTGACGGCGGTATGAAGGTGACGGCGGTGTGACGGCTGTGTGACGGCGGTGTGACGACGGTTTGACGGTGCTGGCGGTATGAAGGTGACGGCGATTTTACCGTGTCGGCGGTATGATGGGGACGGCGTCATGATGGTGACGGCGGTATGAAGGTGACGGCGGTATGAAGGTGACGGCGGTATGAAGGTGACGGCGGTTTGACGGTGTCGGCGGTATGACGGTGACGGCGTCATGATGGTGACGTCGGTTTGACGGTGACGGCGGTGTGACGGCGGTGTGACGGCGGTATGATGGGGACAGCGGTATGATGGGGACGGCGGTGTGACGGCGGTTTGACCGTGTCGGCGGTATGATGGGGACGGCGTCATGATGGTGACGTCGGTTTGACGCTGACGGCGGTATGAAGGTGACGGCGATATGAAGGTGACGGCGGTATGAAGGTGACGGCGGTTTGACGGTGTCGGCGGTATGACGGTGACGGCGTCATGATGGTGACGTCGGTCTGACGGTGACGGCGGTATGAAGGTGACGGCGATATGAAGGTGACGGCGGTATGATGGGGACGGCGGTATGATGGGGACGGCGGTGTGACGACGGTTTGACGGTGACGGCGGTATGAAGGTGACGGCGGTTTGACGGTGACGGCGGTATGAAGGTGACGGCGGTATGATAGGGACGGCGGTATGATGGGGACGGCGGTATGATGGGGACGGCGGTGTGACGACGGTTTGACGGTGACGGCGGTATGAAGGTGACGGCGGTATGTTGGGGACGGCGGTGTGACGGCGGTTTGACGGTGAAGGCGGTATGAAGGTGACGGCGGTTTGACGGTGTCGGCGGTATGATGGGGACGGCGTCATGATGGTGATGTCGGTTTGACGGTGAAGGCGGTATGAAGGTGACGGCGGTTTGACGGTGTCGGCGGTATGATGGGGACGGCGTCATGATGGTGATGTCGGTTTGACGGTGACGGCGATATGAAGGTGACGGCGGTATGAAGGTGACGGCGGTATGAAGGTGACGGCGGTATGAAGGTGACGGCGGTATGATGGGGACGGCGGTTTGACGGTGACGGCGGTTTGACGGTGACGGTGGTATGAAGGTGACGGCGATATGAAGGTGACGGCGGTATGTTGGGGACGGCGGTGTGACGGCGGTTTGACGGTGTCGGCGGTATGATGGGGACGGCGTCATGATGGTGACGTCGGTTTGACGGTGACGGCGGTATGAAGGTGACGGCGGTTTGAAGGTGACGGCGGTATGATGGGGACGGCGGTATGATGGGGACGGCGGTGTGACGACGGTTTGACGGTGACGGCGGTATGATAGGGACGGCGGTATGATGGGGACGGCGGTATGATGGGGACGGCGGTGTGACGACGGTTTGACGGTGACGGCGGTATGAAGGTGACGGCGGTATGTTGGGGACGGCGGTGTGACGGCGGTTTGACGGTGAAGGCGGTATGAAGGTGACGGCGGTTTGACGGTGTCGGCGGTATGATGGGGACGGCGTCATGATGGTGATGTCGGTTTGACGGTGAAGGCGGTATGAAGGTGACGGCGGTTTGACGGTGTCGGCGGTATGATGGGGACGGCGTCATGATGGTGATGTCGGTTTGACGGTGACGGCGATATGAAGGTGACGGCGGTATGAAGGTGACGGCGGTATGAAGGTGACGGCGGTATGATGGGGACGGCGGTTTGACGGTGACGGCGGTTTGACGGTGACGGTGGTATGAAGGTGGCGGCGATATGAAGGTGACGGCGGTATGAAGGTGACGGCGGTATTATGGCGACGGCGGTTTGACGGTGACGGCGGTATGACGGTGACGGCGTCATGATGGTGACGGCGGTGTGACGGCGGTATGAAGGTGACGGCGGTGTGACGGCGGTTTGACGGTGACGGCGGTATGACGGTGACGGCGATATGAAGGTGACGGCGGTATGATGGTGTGACGGCGGTATGAAGGTGACGGCGGTATGATGGAGACGGCGGTGTGACGACGGTTTGACGGTGCTGGCGGTATGAAGGTGACGGCGGTTTGACGGTGACGGCGGTATGACGGTGACGGCGTCATGATGGTGACGGCGGTATGAAGGTGACGGCGGTTTGCCGGTGTCGGCGGTATGACGGTGACGGCGGTATGTTGGGGACGGCGGTATGATGGGGACGGCGGTGTGACGACGGTTTGACTATGACGGCGGTATGAAGGTGACGGCGGTATGATGGGGACGGCGATATGACGGTGACGGCGGTATGATGGTGTGACGGCGGTATGAAGGTGAGGGCGGTATGATGGGGACGGCGGTGTGACGACGGTTTTGACTATGACGGCGGTATGAAGGTGACGGCGGTTTGACGGTGTCGGCGGTTTGACGGTGTCGGCGGTATGAAGGTGACGGCGGTGTGACGGCTGTGTGACGGCGGTGTGACGGCGGTATGATGGGGACGGCGGTGTGACGACGGTTTGACGGTGACGGCGGTTTGACCGTGTCGGCGGTATGATGGGGACGGCGTCATGATGGTGACGTCGGTTTGACGCTGATGGCGGTATGAAGGTGACGGCGATATGAAGGTGACGGCGGTTTGACGGTGTCGGCGGTTTGACGGTGTCGGCGGTATGACGATGACGGCGTCATCATGGTGACGTCGGTCTGACGGTGACGACGGTATGAAGGTGACGGCGGTATGATGGGGACGGCGGTGTGACGGCGGTGTGACGGTGACGGCGGTATGATGGCGACGGCGGTATGATGGGGACGGCGTCATGACGGTGACGGCGGTATGATGGGGACGGCGGTTTGACGGTGACGGCGGTATGATGGGGACGGCGTCATGACGGTGACGGCGGTTTGACGGTGACGGCGGTATGATGGGGACGGCGATATGACGGTGACGGCGGTATGATGGTGTGACGGCGGTATGAAGGTGACGGCGGTATGATGGGGACGGCGGTGTGACGACGGTTTGACGGTGACGGCGGTATGAAGGTGTCGGCGGTTTGACGGTGACGGCGGTATGACGGTGACGGCGTCATGATGGTGACGTCGGTTTGACGGTGACGGCGGTATGAAGTGACGGCGGTATGAAGGTGACGGCGGTATGATGGGGACGGCGGTGTGACGACGGTTTGACGGTGACGGCGGTATGAAGGTGACGGCGGTATGAAGGTGACGGCGGTTTGACCGTCTCGGCGGTATGATGGGGACGGCGTCATGATGGTGACGGCGGTATGAAGGTGACGGCGGTTTGCCGGTGTCGGCGGTATGACGGTGACGGCGGTATGAAGGTGACGGCGGTGTGACGGCTGTGTGACGGCGGTGTGACGACGGTTTGACGGTGCTGGCGGTATGAAGGTGACGGCGATTTGACCGTGTCGGCGGTATGATGGGGACGGCGTCATGATGGTGACGGCGGTATGAAGGTGACGGCGGTATGAAGGTGACGGCGGTATGAAGGTGACGGCGGTTTGACGGTGTCGGCGGTATGACGGTGACGGCGTCATGATGGTGACGTCGGTTTGACGGTGACGGCGGTGTGACGGCGGTGTGACGGCGGTATGATGGGGACAGCGGTATGATGGGGACGGCGGTGTGACGGCGGTTTGACCGTGTCGGCGGTATGATGGGGACGGCGTCATGATGGTGACGTCGGTTTGACGCTGACGGCGGTATGAAGGTGACGGCGATATGAAGGTGACGGCGGTATGAAGGTGACGGCGGTTTGACGGTGTCGGCGGTATGACGGTGACGGCGTCATGATGGTGACGTCGGTCTGACGGTGACGGCGGTATGAAGGTGACGGCGATATGAAGGTGACGGCGGTATGATGGGGACGGCGGTATGATGGGGACGGCGGTGTGACGACGGTTTGACGGTGACGGCGGTATGAAGGTGACGGCGGTTTGACGGTGACGGCGGTATGAAGGTGACGGCGGTATGATAGGGACGGCGGTATGATGGGGACGGCGGTATGATGGGGACGGCGGTGTGACGACGGTTTGACGGTGACGGCGGTATGAAGGTGACGGCGGTATGTTGGGGACGGCGGTGTGACGGCGGTTTGACGGTGAAGGCGGTATGAAGGTGACGGCGGTTTGACGGTGTCGGCGGTATGATGGGGACGGCGTCATGATGGTGATGTCGGTTTGACGGTGAAGGCGGTATGAAGGTGACGGCGGTTTGACGGTGTCGGCGGTATGATGGGGACGGCGTCATGATGGTGATGTCGGTTTGACGGTGACGGCGATATGAAGGTGACGGCGGTATGAAGGTGACGGCGGTATGATGGGGACGGCGGTTTGACGGTGACGGCGGTTTGACGGTGACGGTGGTATGAAGGTGACGGCGATATGAAGGTGACGGCGGTATGTTGGGGACGGCGGTGTGACGGCGGTTTGACGGTGTCGGCGGTATGATGGGGACGGCGTCATGATGGTGACGTCGGTTTGACGGTGACGGCGGTATGAAGGTGACGGCGGTTTGAAGGTGACGGCGGTATGATGGGGACGGCGGTATGATGGGGACGGCGGTGTGACGACGGTTTGACGGTGACGGCGGTATGATAGGGACGGCGGTATGATGGGGACGGCGGTATGATGGGGACGGCGGTGTGACGACGGTTTGACGGTGACGGCGGTATGAAGGTGACGGCGGTATGTTGGGGACGGCGGTGTGACGGCGGTTTGACGGTGAAGGCGGTATGAAGGTGACGGCGGTTTGACGGTGTCGGCGGTATGATGGGGACGGCGTCATGATGGTGATGTCGGTTTGACGGTGAAGGCGGTATGAAGGTGACGGCGGTTTGACGGTGTCGGCGGTATGATGGGGACGGCGTCATGATGGTGATGTCGGTTTGACGGTGACGGCGATATGAAGGTGACGGCGGTATGAAGGTGACGGCGGTATGAAGGTGACGGCGGTATGATGGGGACGGCGGTTTGACGGTGACGGCGGTTTGACGGTGACGGTGGTATGAAGGTGGCGGCGATATGAAGGTGACGGCGGTATGAAGGTGACGGCGGTATTATGGCGACGGCGGTTTGACGGTGACGGCGGTATGACGGTGACGGCGTCATGATGGTGACGGCGGTGTGACGGCGGTATGAAGGTGACGGCGGTGTGACGGCGGTTTGACGGTGACGGCGGTATGACGGTGACGGCGATATGAAGGTGACGGCGGTATGATGGTGTGACGGCGGTATGAAGGTGACGGCGGTATGATGGAGACGGCGGTGTGACGACGGTTTGACGGTGCTGGCGGTATGAAGGTGACGGCGGTTTGACGGTGACGGCGGTATGACGGTGACGGCGTCATGATGGTGACGGCGGTATGAAGGTGACGGCGGTTTGCCGGTGTCGGCGGTATGACGGTGACGGCGGTATGTTGGGGACGGCGGTATGATGGGGACGGCGGTGTGACGACGGTTTGACTATGACGGCGGTATGAAGGTGACGGCGGTATGATGGGGACGGCGATATGACGGTGACGGCGGTATGATGGTGTGACGGCGGTATGAAGGTGAGGGCGGTATGATGGGGACGGCGGTGTGACGACGGTTTTGACTATGACGGCGGTATGAAGGTGACGGCGGTTTGACGGTGTCGGCGGTTTGACGGTGTCGGCGGTATGAAGGTGACGGCGGTGTGACGGCTGTGTGACGGCGGTGTGACGGCGGTATGATGGGGACGGCGGTGTGACGACGGTTTGACGGTGACGGCGGTTTGACCGTGTCGGCGGTATGATGGGGACGGCGTCATGATGGTGACGTCGGTTTGACGCTGATGGCGGTATGAAGGTGACGGCGATATGAAGGTGACGGCGGTTTGACGGTGTCGGCGGTTTGACGGTGTCGGCGGTATGACGATGACGGCGTCATCATGGTGACGTCGGTCTGACGGTGACGACGGTATGAAGGTGACGGCGGTATGATGGGGACGGCGGTGTGACGGCGGTGTGACGGTGACGGCGGTATGATGGCGACGGCGGTATGATGGGGACGGCGTCATGACGGTGACGGCGGTATGATGGGGACGGCGGTTTGACGGTGACGGCGGTATGATGGGGACGGCGTCATGACGGTGACGGCGGTTTGACGGTGACGGCGGTATGATGGGGACGGCGATATGACGGTGACGGCGGTATGATGGTGTGACGGCGGTATGAAGGTGACGGCGGTATGATGGGGACGGCGGTGTGACGACGGTTTGACGGTGACGGCGGTATGAAGGTGTCGGCGGTTTGACGGTGACGGCGGTATGACGGTGACGGCGTCATGATGGTGACGTCGGTTTGACGGTGACGGCGGTATGAAGTGACGGCGGTATGAAGGTGACGGCGGTATGATGGGGACGGCGGTGTGACGACGGTTTGACGGTGACGGCGGTATGAAGGTGACGGCGGTATGAAGGTGACGGCGGTATGAAGGTGACGGCGGTATGATGGGGACGGCGTCATGATGGTGACGGCGGTATGAAGGTGACGGCGGTTTGCCGGTGTCGGCGGTATGACGGTGACGGCGGTATGAAGGTGACGGCGGTGTGACGGCTGTGTGACGGCGGTGTGACGACGGTTTGACGGTGCTGGCGGTATGAAGGTGACGGCGATTTGACCGTGTCGGCGGTATGATGGGGACGGCGTCATGATGGTGACGGCGGTATGAAGGTGACGGCGGTATGAAGGTGACGGCGGTATGAAGGTGACGGCGGTTTGACGGTGTCGGCGGTATGACGGTGACGGCGTCATGATGGTGACGTCGGTTTGACGGTGACGGCGGTGTGACGGCGGTGTGACGGCGGTATGATGGGGACAGCGGTATGATGGGGACGGCGGTGTGACGGCGGTTTGACCGTGTCGGCGGTATGATGGGGACGGCGTCATGATGGTGACGTCGGTTTGACGCTGACGGCGGTATGAAGGTGACGGCGATATGAAGGTGACGGCGGTATGAAGGTGACGGCGGTTTGACGGTGTCGGCGGTATGACGGTGACGGCGTCATGATGGTGACGTCGGTCTGACGGTGACGGCGGTATGAAGGTGACGGCGATATGAAGGTGACGGCGGTATGTTGGGGACGGCGGTGTGACGGCGGTTTGACGGTGTCGGCGGTATGATGGGGACGGCGTCATGATGGTGACGTCGGTTTGACGGTGACGGCGGTATGAAGGTGACGGCGGTTTGAAGGTGACGGCGGTATGATGGGGACGGCGGTATGATGGGGACGGCGGTGTGACGACGGTTTGACGGTGACGGCGGTATGAAGGTGACGGCGGTTTGACGGTGACGGCGGTATGAAGGTGACGGCGGTATGATAGGGACGGCGGTATGATGGGGACGGCGGTATGATGGGGACGGCGGTGTGACGACGGTTTGACGGTGACGGCGGTATGAAGGTGACGGCGGTATGTTGGGGACGGCGGTGTGACGGCGGTTTGACGGTGAAGGCGGTATGAAGGTGACGGCGGTTTGACGGTGTCGGCGGTATGATGGGGACGGCGTCATGATGGTGATGTCGGTTTGACGGTGAAGGCGGTATGAAGGTGACGGCGGTTTGACGGTGTCGGCGGTATGATGGGGACGGCGTCATGATGGTGATGTCGGTTTGACGGTGACGGCGATATGAAGGTGACGGCGGTATGAAGGTGACGGCGGTATGAAGGTGACGGCGGTATGATGGGGACGGCGGTTTGACGGTGACGGCGGTTTGACGGTGACGGTGGTATGAAGGTGGCGGCGATATGAAGGTGACGGCGGTATGAAGGTGACGGCGGTATTATGGCGACGGCGGTTTGACGGTGACGGCGGTATGACGGTGACGGCGTCATGATGGTGACGGCGGTGTGACGGCGGTATGAAGGTGACGGCGGTATGATGGCGACGGCGGTGTGACGGCGGTTTGACGGTGACGGCGGTATGACGGTGACGGCGATATGAAGGTGACGGCGGTATGATGGTGTGACGGCGGTATGAAGGTGACGGCGGTATGATGGAGACGGCGGTGTGACGACGGTTTGACGGTGCTGGCGGTATGAAGGTGACGGCGGTTTGACGGTGACGGCGGTATGACGGTGACGGCGTCATGATGGTGACGTCGGTTTGACGGTGACGGCGGTATGAAGTGACGGCGGTATGAAGGTGACGGCGGTATGATGGGGACGGCGGTGTGACGACGGTTTGACGGTGACGGCGGTATGAAGGTGAGGGCGGTTTGACCGTGTCGGCAGTATGATGGGGACGGCATCATGATGGTGACGGCGGTATGAAGGTGACGGCGGTTTGCCAGTGTCGGCGGTATGACGGTGACGGCGGTATGAAGGTGACGGCGGTTTGACCGTGTCGGCGGTATGATGGGGACGGCGTCATGATGGTGACGGCGGTATGAAGGTGACGGCGGTTTGACAGTGTCGGCGGTATGACGGTGACGGCGTCATGATGGTGACGTCGGTTTGACGGTGACGGCGGTGTGACGGCGGTATGATGGGGACGGCGGTGTGACGACGGTTTGACGGTGACGGCGGTATGAAGGTGACGGCGGTTTGACCGTGTCGGCGGTATGATGGGGACGGCGTCATGATGGTGACGTCGGTTTGACGCTGACGGCGGTATGAAGGTGACGGCGATATGAAGGTGACGGCGATATGAAGGTGACGGCGGTTTGACGGTGTCGGCAGTATGATGGGGACGGCGTCATGATGGTGACGGCGGTATGAAGGTGACGGCGGTATGTTGGGGACGGCGGTGTGACGGCGGTTTGACGGTGACGGCGGTATGAAGGTGACGGCGGTTTGACGGTGTCGGCGGTTTGACGGTGTCGGCGGTATGATGGGGACGGCGTCATGATGGTGATGTCGGTTTGGCGGTGACGACGGTATGAAGGTGACGGCGGTTTGACGGTGTCGGCGGTATGAAGGTGACGGCGATATGAAGGTGACGGCGGTATGAAGGTGAAGGCGGTATGATGGGGACGGCGGTTTGACGGTGACGGTGGTATGAAGGTGGCGGCGATATGAAGGTGATGGCAGTATGAAGGTGACGGCGGTATGAAGGTGACGGCGGTATGATGGGGACGGCGATATGACGGTGACGGCGGTATGATGGTGTGACGGCGGTATGAAGGTGACGGCGGTTTGATGGGGACGGCGGTGTGACGACGGTTTGACGGTGACGGCGGTATGAAGGTGACGGCGGTTTGACGGTGACGGCGGTATGACGGTGACGGCGTCATGATGGTGACGTCGGTTTGACGGTGACGGCGGTATGAAGGTGACGGCGGTATGATGGGGACGGCGGTGTGACGGCGGTTTGACGGTGACGGCGGTATTATGGCGACGACGGTTTGACGGTGACGGCGATATGAAGGTGACGGCGGTATGACGGTGACGGCGTCATGATGGTGACGTCGGTTTGACGGTGACGGCGGTGTGACGGCGGTAAGAAGGTGACGGCGGTATGCCGGTGACGGCGGTATGATGGCGACGGCGGTATGACGGTGACGGCGGTATGACGGTGACGGCGGTATGACGGTGACGGCGATATGAAGGTGACGGCGGTATGACGGTGACGGCGTCATGATGGTGACGTCGGTTTGACGGTGACGGCGGTATGAAGGTGACGGCGGTATGATGGGGACGGCGGTGTGACGACGGTTTGACGGTGACGGCGGTATGAAGGTGACGGCGGTTTGACCGTGTCGGCGGTATGATGGGGACGGCGTCATGATGGTGACGTCGGTTTGACGGTGACGGCGGTGTGACGGCGGTATGATGGGGACGGCGGTGTGACGACGGTTTGACGGTGACGGCGGTATGAAGGTGACGGCGGTTTGACCGTGTCGGCGGTATGATGGGGAAGGCGTCATGATGGTGACGTCGGTTTGACGCTGACGGCGGTATGAAGGTGACGGCGATATGAAGGTGACGGTGGTATGAAGGTGACGGCGGTTTGACGGTGTCGGCGGTATGACGGTGACGGCGTCATGATGGTGACGTCGGTCTGACGGTGACGGCGGTATGAAGGTGACGGCGATATGAAGGTGACGGCGGTATGAAGGTGACGGCGGTATGTTGGGGACGGCGGTGTGACGGCGGTTTGACGGTGTCGGCGGTATGATGGGGACGGCGTCATGATGCTGACGTCGGTTTGACGGTGACGGCGGTATGAAGGTGACGGCGGTTTGACGGTGTCGGCGGTATGAAGGTGACGGCGATATGAAGGTGACGGCGGTTTGACGGTGTCGGCGGTATGACGGTGACGGCGTCATACTGGTGACGTCGTTTGACGGTGACGGCGATATGAAGGTGACGGCGGTATGATGGGGACGGCGGTGTGACGGCGGTTTGACGGTGACGGCGGTATGAAGGTGACGGCGGTACGATGGGGACGGCGGTATGACCTGTTCTATGGGTCGAATCAATCAAGGTGAAACGCAGATCAAGAAAATTCCAGGCCATTGACAAATCCCTGAAAATGATGACGTCACGAAAGGATGTTTTCTGAAAAGGACCCCCCAATAAAAGGAAGGTTCCGAGAACCAGACGTAGATTTATTGCTATTATCTAGCCTAGACAAACTGTCCTATGTAGAGTAAGCTAAGAGAACGATTGACGACGTCATCCAATTCGATAGCAAAAATTCTAATCCCGCGACATTTCCTCGAAAATGATAACTTCACAGACACAAACGTTTCCTGAGAAAGACCCCCAACAGAATATATATCGGGTTCCATTGCTTTATCTAGCCCAGACAAATTCTTATATGCAATGTAACATAACAATCAAGATTGAACGCAGATCAAGAAAATTCTAGGCCCTAGACAACTCCCCGAAAATGATGACGTCACAAATGAGCGGATGTGGACGTTTTCTGAAAATGACCACCCAATAAAAGGAATAGCGGGTTCCCCATTAAAAACGTACTTTCAATTTGACCTGTAGGGTAGTTTGGAACTGAATTGAGAAAATACTAATTTTCTAAAATCTCCTTCTATCATAATTATAAAGAAAGAAAGAAAGGAAGAAACCAAATAAATAAATCAAATACAATAATGAATACAATAAACAGAGCCCGGATTCCTTGGCATTTGTCGAATCATTTTGCTAAGGGCGGGAAGCTTGAAAATCGGCTAAAAGTCCATTTTAGGTGTACTCGGGCTTGTAAAACATATTTTATCTTGCCAAAAAATGCCAAAAATGGAATAAATGCCGAGAACGGGGTTTAAAGCCGAATAAGGCCGAAAATAACTATTAATTTGTTAAATATCGTCCAAAATGATAAAATTTTGAGCAAAAGTAGCTGAATTTTGCTTAAAATTCAGCAATTCTGGTAAAAATTGGACCTTTTTTTTTGAAAATATTATTTTCAATCAGAAGTTGAAAAATTAAAAATCTTGTTTGGATGATTGCTAGAATTTTTTATTGATGAGTTTAATCCCCAAAATTCGTTAACTTTAGTCAAAATCACGTAATTTTGGTTGTAAATTGAATAATTCTAGGCGTGAATTCGTAAAAGCAAAAACGAATATTTTTTTCATTTTTTTTTTTTTTTTTAATGCCGAATGATGCCGAAAATGCAACATTAAGTGCCAAAATTTTTCATTTATAGTGCCGAAAAATCCGGCCTCTGTCAATAAATGAATAAATAAAATAAATGAAATGAAATGAATAAAAATAAATAATGATAAATAATTATAATAATAAATAAATGAATAAAATAAATAAATATGTAAACAAATAAATAAATAAATGAACAAACAAATAAATAAATAAATAAATAAATAAATAAATAAATAAATAAATAAATAAACAAATAAATAAACAAATAAATAAATAGACAAATAAATAAATAAATAAATAAATGAAATAAAATAGATAAAATAAATAAAATAAAATAAATAGAATAAAATGAAAAGAATAAAATGAATAAAATAAAATAAAAAAAAAAAGGGACATATTAAACTGCACAAAAAAAAAAAAGGCGTTTGAACGAAAAATGGCAGCACAACAAAATCATTCAAAATAACAAACTAAGAAGTGGTGGTAACAAAAAGTACAGCACACAAAATTTTCGAGTATACTCAAGAAAAAAAAAGAGAGGAATGAACGCTTGCCCGTTGGCTAATAATGAAATGGAATTTTAGACATAGTCAGACAGTAGTCAGAAAAACAAAATCCACATTCAAAAAATAGCACTCCATTCGTCAACGTACCAGATATCTCTTTGCCGCTATGGACTGCCGCTTATCAGTGGGCTGCAGCTGATAAAGAAATTCTGCAACGCCCTCACAGGACGAAAGTTGTATGGAGTACTTTGTGGCAGCAGGAAGCAGCAAGAAAAGTACTTGGGAAAAAGAATTGATTTTTGAGATGCGACGGCAGGCAGCAAACGTTCGACGACTTCAAAGCCCGCAAATTCAATATTTGGACCATAGTCATCACAGAGGAAATTTGCGGAAATCTAAATGCTCATGTCCCCTCCCCCCTTTTGAAAAGTTTGTAGTGTAAGCATACGGTAGGGGATGTGCATTCGGTTTAAGCTACTGTCAGTGCCACCTGAAGCGGAAACATTTCCATTTGGTCAAAAAAGAAAAGGTGGCAGGCCGCATCAAGCCAAATGCGCTCTTGTGGTGCAACACATTCTTAATCATAGAATGATCTTTAGTTTTCAACTCATTTTATAATTGAAGCGTACGCTTTCTTTTGTTCATTTTAATTTTTCGGTTAAAAGTTTCAATTTTTCGTGATATTCTTGTTTTTTTGTTTAATGTACTTTTCTACAAATATGTTCATGTACTATTTTTAATTATCACTTTTATTTTTTTTTTTCGTAAAATGATTCTTAATCGCTTACAGACTTTTTTTTTCGTGATTTCAAACTTTTCATTTTGTGCAAAAAAATTCCACCTACCTATAAATAAATAAAATAAATAAATGAATCCAAGACCCACTCTTATTATTCCTGTTTCCTTTCATATACAGCTCAAAAAAAACAAGAAATATTTTTCCAAGTTCATTTTGGCAGGACGTCGGGTAGTGGACGGCAAATTCAAAAAAAAAAAAAAAAAAAAAAAGAAAAGAAAAGGTTTCCTGTTGAAAAATAGGTGTGAAGGGAATTCCGCCAAACAATTTTGCATGGATCCCATACCAGTTGAATTTGGGTAAGGGCCCGCTCCAGCTCCACTCGTTCTCCTGAAGAAACGACCAGAATACGTAGAAACGTCCACTTCACTTGAGGGAGTTCAAAAATTTTTCGAGTTCCTCTTTTCTTATTTCCAAATTTCCAAATCTTTATGGAAGTCAAGTTGTACGATATGGTTCACATTGTTATGGTTGAACCTTACCCCTAATTCCTAAATTTACGTCCACAGCCGTACGGCGTAGCTCCATTAGCTGAAACAGCATACCAAAGACTGTAGAAAGGGAAAAGAGGTGTAGCACTCCTTAGTCATGCCCCTGATTGACTTTCATCTACATAGGGACTCCTCAGATAACGTCATGGGCTGGTTAATTAGCAGATTATTCTACTCTAAACAGGAATCTAGAGAGGTCATTAGCGGGGGTGCGGTGAATAAAATTGTTATCTCTTGCCTCAACCTAATGTCAGAAATTTTCTTTTTTTTTCAGTAGAGTGAGTTAAGAGGGGACAGGTCAAGGCGACCCCTAAGGTTTGTTAGTAACCTGAGGTTAACAAGAAGACAGCAACTTTCAACTAATGCGTGGTTTAGAGTCTATATAGACAGAACGGGCACTCGTTAGACATTCGCCAGTGCGAAAGGGCTGGTCCTCATTGATGTTTTTGAATGAAAGCTGTCACGCAAGAATAGCAGCCCATTAACGGACACTCAGAAAGTACCACTTATCACACAGCTGAAAGAGAACGGCCACATTGGAAGCGTTTGTTCCAGCGTACTTGTCTAGATCCATCAAAAAAAGCGAACAATGATCAGGCTTATTGCAGTCCAGGCTCACAACTGCTCCCAGGCCACTTTAACGGCGCTAAGCACAACAACTTTCGAAATCTCACTATCCCAACGGATTGTTATATCTTGCTTAGGTCGAAACAAAACCCAAATTTCTGGGAATATTCATAATATTGATCAAGTACATCTCATCTTATGTTAGGTACCCGCCTTTGAAGATCTACACGCAGCCCACAACCAGCTGACTGCCTCCTAAATGACCAGAATGTACTTTCCAGATATCAACCAGAGGGCTTCAACAACGAACGCACCCTTCATAATAATTCCAATTTACCATAGTCTGAAAAAGTGGCAAACTTCGAGCTGTAAACGGTATAAATTTTTACGCTCTCCCCCAAATTTCTTCACATATCATGTGGGTAGCGTCCTTGAAAATCAGTTTATGGTACGATCAGACTTACGTCTGCGTCTCGTCTTGACGTTTAATTGTACGGAAAACTTTCTAAAAGAGGTACTCGTAGAGCGACCCTGTTCGAATGAAGCACCTCATTCGTACTAAAAAATTGTTCCACATTTAAGCAGGAACATTACATATAATTTTGAAAGAGGAAACTCATTCTTCTAATTGGTACAATCTTACAATGTACGAGATTCAATGTTGAATGTCGTGAAACGTGAAAATACGATTCTATTTGCAACGATTTTCCGAGAAATTCTAATCTCGGTACATCATCAACAGTGCGTGCACGTTCATTATAAGTTGAATCATTATTACGAATCGTCGAGCCGGTACATTTTTTCTCTTTCTTCTTTTCTCACCCACTATACAGCAAACAACACGCATACGTTCACAACAGATAAGCCAATTTATAGTTCCTCTCTCGAACTCTCGGCTGAACGTTCGCCTTAATTTCCCATGAGCACGAGGCGAAGACGCGTCCTTCGACGAAGTATGGAAGTAGAGAATATGACGACGATGAAGACATAAAAAGTTCACTCTCGCGCCCATGCACTTGAGATTCTTAAGGAAGGATTTATATACGACGAAAGAGTTGATTTTTGTAATCTAGAACTCGAATGGCAATAATACAAACATAAACGCCACGGTTATTTAATAGAACTCGAAGCGCGCGTCAGTACCTAACCTATGTACATATATATAATATGTACGTATTATTTTTATTGTTGGCTACCTTGACACCTAAATCCAAAGACTCTTTAATGACTTCCTCAAGGTAATTACGAGATACAACAAACAAATGCGACTGTGCATTATGAATTCTGCTTGTCTATCCGCTTTTGTTATAGAAACGAAAAATTCTTCAACACGTCCGAAGACGGGCACGTTTTTCGAATCAATTTTACCACAATGATTCGAATGAAAGATGGACAAATTCAGGGTCGAGCATTCGAGAGGGCCGTCGAAATGAGAAACTCGGAATTGGTCTACTATTCTATTGTGCGGTAGAATATAATTTTTTTGGACGGGTCTTGGTTCAGAAGGCGGTCAATTTACATTGAAATAACAATATAAGTCTCGCGGTAACTGACGATGAAAGTCGGGGGTTTCAAAGTTTCAGGGACCTGAAATCCTTCCTATACTATTGTTTCCTTTCCTTTCGTTTTTTTTTTTTTTTTTTTTAATGAATAAAGTCGTTTTGAACGTCTTCGACAGTCCCCAGATTGAAGTCTATGACCAGGCCTTCGGTTCAAAAACTACAGCTTCTAGAGTATTTCTGATTATTTAGTAATGGAGCTTGAGGAACCGAACTTTCCATATCTCATTCTTTTCTTTGTGTAGCGTCGCGGCGATTTTTTTCACCGAAATCGTAATTCTGGTTGAGAGGGGGAGGGGTTTACGGCATCACTCACTCCCTCTCCCTCCTAACTATGAGTCTAGAAGTGCCGAATAAAGTGAAAGACTATTGAAAAACAACGCCTCCGTTCCCGAAGTTGAACGAAGAGCGCAGGGGACCTGTTCTACGGGTCTAATTGGTTCTGGTATTCAAAATTCAAATTGATTCCTTGAAGAGTCTCAAGTTTTTCCGACTCCCTTGTATCATGGTGTATACATTGTACAGTTAGAGAAATTTTCACCTTCGAACCCTATATATGTGTAAGACTCAGTGAGAGAGTAGATACCCGACTTTTTTGAGGGATATGGAAAAATTTCGAGTACCAAACTATACAGAGGAAGAAGGACAGAAAGATGAGATAGTTGAGCTGTTGGAATAGATGGGTCCAGATTGTATTTTCGTTTTGAAATTGAGATCATCCATAAACAGTTTGAAATTATCTTGATTAAAATTGGCATACATCTAAAGAATTTCCCGTCCATCGATAGTACGCCAAGTAAATAATATTGACACGCTTATGAAATCTGTTGCTCAGATAAAAAAAAATTTACATACTAATGAAATATATGAAACAGAAAACAAATTTGAGGTACCAATGCGAATTATATTGCACCGAGAACATTGACACCTACGAAGTACTGGAAAGAGGCGTTTAATTTCTTTTTATTGTATTTTTGTAGTAACGCTTGCTTTGCATTGGAAGGGCGGCCTCTTTTCGTTTTTTCCCCTCGGGGATGTTTCTAGCTTTTTGCGGGACGGTAGGTATATAGTTTCAGTCGAATTTTTATATGTCCATCGCTTCATCATCCATTCGGCATACTAGTGTGTACGAGAGAGCCCGATGTTGTCACTCGTTCTCAGGCTCAGTGGCAGTGGCGTAGCGAAGGGGGGGGGGGTTAAGGGGGTCGGAACCCCACCCTTGATGGTTAATTGAAATATTGAATTTATGCCGAAAAAGCAGGGGAGAAAGTAAAGCGTGCGATATTCATTGTTTTTGAAAGCGCACGCGAGTAGAAAATCTAATGATAGCTCAAAAGATAACAAAACAATGAGTAACCAAGACAAATCATTTCTCGTTTTTTCTTGCTTGGTTTGATTTCATATCGTGACCCTCTTCTTCTTTTTCTTTTTTTTTTTTTCCTTCTTTAGTTGCTCGTGAATTAGTTAGGAACAGCCAAGTGTAGCAAGGCGTTGCATTATGGATAAATTTGTTGTAAAAAGATTAAAATTGGATCCGTCTGTTTTTCAACCTGAAATTGATGAACCTCTTCATTGTGATACTTCGACTTCAGAGAGATTGATGGTGGATGAGTGCGATGATCTCGCGTCTGTCAACGCTTCTGAGCCTGAGGCTGAGGGTACCGATGTGAATCCGAATGATATTTCCTTATTTGTTAATAACAATTTGACCGACTTTGGAAGACTCGACCAATTAAACAATATCTGGACACCCGACCGTAAGTTTAATTTTCCGACGAGAAATCTTGGTGGTAGAAATTTGAAATTCCAGCATAGCTGGCTCGATCCTTTTCCTTGGTTAGCCTACTCAAAAATCAAAGATGGGGCATATTGCAAATTCTGCGTTCTTTTCAAGCAGAGAGAAGGAGGAAGTGGAAGGCAGACACTCCATAGTTTGTGCTCGAAAGAATTTTTCAAATGGAAAGATGGTTTAGAATATTTTCGAAAACATGAAACTAATATTTATCATACAAAGATTGAGGCTTCCGTTCGTTCCTTACAGAATATTTCGAATCAAAAAACGTCGTCTGTCAACCTCCAGCTCGATTCAGCTAAAAAAACCCTAGTTTTAGAAAATAGAAAACTTATTATTCCAATTATTGAAACGATTCTACTGTGCGGTCGACAGGGTTTGGCCCTTCGTGAACATCGTCAGTTAGAAAGTAACCCTGGTAATTTCTTGGCGATCCTGAACTATTCTTTGAGCTTAGCGGCTAACGAAGAATTCAACCGAATTCGAGAAAAATGTAAAAAAAATGCAACGTATACTAGCCTTCAGATTCAGAACGAAATAATCACCTCATGTGGGTCTTTAATAACCAAGAAAATTGTTTCAGAAATTACGAAGGCTAAATATTATTGTATTTTGGCTGACGAAACTACTGACGTGAGTAATATCGAACAGTTAGCTCTCTGCGTACGATATATTGATGTTGAAAATTATAAAATTGTTGAGAGATTTTTCACGTTTGTGCAAGTCGAAAGCATAAAGGGTCAAAATCTAGCTGATGCTATACTTCGTACGCTAGAAGAAAATGGTCTTGATCATTCATGCATCAGAGGGCAGGGCTACGACGGAGCATCAAATATGAGTGGTAAATTCGTCGGTGTTGCTGCTCTCATTTCGAAAAAGGTGAAAACTGCTATCTACGTCCACTGTTTGAGTCATCGTTTAAATTTATGTCTATCTACAGCCAGCGAATTGCCTGCTGTGCGGAATACAACGGGAACTGTTGAATCCGTGTACAATTTTTTCCACACTCCGAAGCGTGAATGTTGTTTGAAAACATTTGTGAGTCAGGTTTCAGGGGAATACGCGAATAAAAAATTGAAGAGATTTAATCCGACTCGATTCATTGAGAGGCACAGCTCTATTACAATTTTCGTCAATTTACAAGAAGCAATAATGTTAGCCTTACAAGAAATATCAACGACTTGGGAAGACCGTGCTTCATCTACCTCAGCTACACAATTATTACAAAATCTTAGAAGTTCAGAATTTAATATTACTATAAGAATTCTCGAGTTTGTCTTGTCACACACCATCGGTTTGAGCAAATTTTTACAAAAGCGAAATATCGATCTACAGCAAGCAATTACGCATGTTAAAGTAATTATTAATAGTTTGAAAGATACCAGATCAAACGTTGAGAAAATCTTCTCTTCTTTATTTTCAACGACGGAGGAAGCTGGTGAAAAACTAGATTTCGAAATAACTATGCCACGAATTGTGGGAAGACAGAGACACCGTTCAAATACACCTGCTACGTCTCCTGAAGCTCACTATCGTGTCAATATATTTATTCCTTTTCTGGATCATGTCATCAAAGAATTGACGGAGAGATTTTTAAATCATGAAGACACCCTCGCGAATTTCAACGTTCTCACGAATGCCACCTCCCTAAATGAGGACCAAATAATCAATCTTCGCAAATTGTTCGACCTGTATAAATCTGATTTAAAAGAGGGACATTCTTTCGACAAAGTTGTTATCGAGATTAATAATTGGAAGAACCATCTTACGATGTGTAAAGTTGGTGGTGACGATTCTGTGATCGATCTTTTAAAACATAGCAATGAAATATTTTTCCCAAATGTTCGAATTTTATTATGTATTTTTGGTTGCTTACCGGTCTCAACATGTACTCCGGAACGGAGCTTTAGTACGTTGAAATTTCTAAAAAATTACTTACGTAATTCTTCCTCCGAAGCTAGACTTAATGGTCTAGCCCATTTATATTCGAATAAAGATATAGAGATTAGTGTTAAGGAAATTTTGGAAGATTTTTGTTTGAAAACTCGAAGAATAAATTTTAAATTGTAAGTTTTTAATTTTAATGAATTTTTATTCAGACAAAATAAACTTGTAAATTCATATTGTCTACGTTCCTACTAAATTATTTTCTCATCATCCTTCCACCTCCCCCCCCCAGAAAAATTCGAATTTTCCCTTCCTTAAAACCCCCCCCTTGAACATTTTCTGGCTACGCCACTGCTCAGTGGCATAATGAATTCCGCGAATTGGGTGACGTTCACGCAAGCAGGAGCACGGTGGTTTTCCAGTTTCTCACCAACTCCTATACTTTTACGGCCGATTGGTTTACCGGAAGTCTTTCTCATCGTGTGTGACCTCTTTTGATCCACAAATTCGTCGCCTCCAGAGCATTTTTCGTCGAGCACCCCTATACCAGTAGAAATACTTTAATCAGCCATTGTTCCTCGAAATACTGGATAAAGCCTCTTCCTCCCTTTCTTTAAGGGAGACTCGCGATGCCTTCGTCCATGCGCACATCGCTACCTTTTCGCTGTGGTGCAAAGTTTTGGTGCTACAAAAAGGTGCGTGACTACCCCGTTTACTATTTTCTGATCAGGACATGATTGTGGCGTGCATTGCATTCGTTATCGTTTCAACGTCGTGCCAGATGCTTTTCAGGGGGAGTGGATAAAATAGGCATTGGATGTAATTTTTTGAAACGTGCAATTATGTATTTCCCATTAAAATTAAGTAACTTGAATGACCTCCTTCCACATCAATTAATGACTTTGATCGACTTAAACGACTCAAATGACTTTCAAAATAAGCTTCATGTGAGGAAACTCTCTCTTATGCGATTATATACGAAATCAATTTTTAGACAGTAACACTATCCGGCTAATCGGAGGTACTCCATTGTAGTGTCCCTAGAAACAACGCTCTGTCTTTTACTTACATCGCAAAATCAAAACTTGACATTTATTCCATGTTTCGTTTCCTTCATGCGTGAAAGTAACAAAAACTTGTCTACTGTCTTTGAAAAAGGAATTTGATGTACATAATTATATTGTCTCGTTACCTCGCAAGCACCATATGAGTTTACGTACAGTTCCAATTTTTTTCTTTTATTACGTCAAAGTCATGAACTCGCCGTTGGCTCGATTTTTCTCGAGATTTCGATATTTTTGTCCCACTTCATCACAATGAATACAAGTTGAGATCACCTTCTTCTGTCGATTATACTTGTCAACATGAGAACTTTTTCGGTCATCGCAGCACGCTTTATTTAATCAACACCATCCACTCGAGCCGTAATACCGCCGTTCTTCGCGAACGCTCTAAGCCCTTATACACTTTTTGTTTCCTCACCTCTTGAGCGCGAGTCCTACATTTCTAGAAGAATAATATATATATATATATACACATATACACCGTATTCGTACATGCACAATCAGGTCAAACTAGAATTTCTCGTAGTCGCGTCAAATTGTTCGGTCGAAATAACGTTTGTACTATATTGTATTGTTTTTCGTACCACGTACTCGTATTTAGAAAGACCATTCATCTAAATTCTCGCGTAAACAGTTTCGTACATTCGGATATTCGGAGCGTTTCACATGGCTAGCTCGAAATTGGAATTCAGTAAAAGGCAACATAATAAAATGTTTATTTACCTTCCATCATCAATTTAGTTGGTATTTCTTTTTCACTTTTCTTTTTTTTTTGGACGCATTGCATCGTACGTACGGACCGCATAATAACGCGGGCGTTGATTTCCATCCGAAGTTTAGTCACGTGTTTCGCAGCAAAATTGAGTAACACGTTCGAAAGGATTAGGCGAGAAAAGTTAATCATTTTTCGATAATAATGCAGCCGCATCCGCGTTACGACGTTAACAAAACGCTTGCCTCGAATGCGCAGACTTGTAAACTATGCGAGTATTTTAATAAGCGAGAGGGGCGAACCCAAGTTTTCATTGCTGCAAAAAATTCGCGCGTATCGATAGACTCTGGCTCATTTTATCGGCGATAGGGCTACAATGGTTGAAAGTCTATAAATCTGACATTGTTTGCTGTAATTAAGGGTGGAAGATTATCAATTGTGAAATTTTGAAACTTCTTGATGGACTTTGAGGGTAAATCATTGAAGTAAAATGCTTAATTTTGACCGAGGTAAAATAAGAGCGAGTGAAAGATATTTGGGATGGTGTTCACATGCAAACGCTCTCTACCCCTCCTCCAATGTGCAAAACTGTACACATTCTATCACATGTTATTTGATTTTCATCTGTACTATCTTTGTATGTTTCTCAACGAAGGCTGTGCATTTGGAGCTTGTCTCTGATTTAACTACACAAGCCTTTCTAGCAACATTGACCTGTTTTGCAAGTCGCAGAGCAATTCCTGCTGAAATTCACTCTGATAATGGTACAACTTTTGTTGGTGCAAACTCAGAGTTGAAGCGTCTACACACCTTCCTAGAAGAACACCAAAGGGAAATTAGTGAGTTTGCTCTTTCCAAAGGAATAAATTGGCTTTTCATCCCACCTAGTGCTTCTCATTTTGGAGGTCTGTGGGAATCGGCGGTCAAGTCGATGAAGTCACATTTAAAAACAGTCTTATGGGAGAGAACATTCACCTTTGAAGAACTCACTACTTTGCTTGCACAGGTAGAAGCTTGTTTGAACTCACGTCCTTTGACTCCTCTATCAGCAGACCCAGATGAATTGGGTGTTTTGACTCCAGGTCATTTCCTTGTAGGAGGTCCTCTAACGGCCTTACCAACCGAACCTCTGCTTGACCTTCCAGAAAATCGCGTCAAATTGTATCTAAGGCGTGAGAAAGCTATGCAGTTATTTTGGAAGAGGTGGTCAATGGAGTATCTGAAAACTCTACAGCAGAGAAGTAAGTGGCGCATTACAAAGGATGAATTGAGGGTAAATGATCTGGTCTTGATCATAGAAGAGAATACGCCCCCATTAACCTGGAGGAAAGGACGAATTCAAGAATTGCACAAAGGCAAGGATGGTCTAAGTCGTGTAGCGACTGTTAAAACGGAGGCAGGCTCTTTTAAGAGGCCAATAGTGAAGTTGGTTTACCTGCCTACTGATTAGAGCTGATACCACAAATTTCAAGCGTTTGATAGAGACTTCTTAATAGCGTTACTATTAACTCGATTATTTTCACTGTGCGCAGAAACGAGTAAGGAGACAACTGACAGTGCTAGCAACAACATGGATACTGAATAATTGTTGTTTACTTACAAATTATTTGTAAATGCATTGTAAATAAAGGCAATATTAGTTGGCCAACTTTCTGTAATGTTTGGTACACATTAATTATACAGCAATTCTCTAGGAGTAACTTTAAGACAGGTGGGTCCACGAGAGACCTTAGCTTCAGTAGTACCACTGAAGCTGGACAAGATTGCCATGTCCATAGAGTAGTGTTGTCTCAGCTTAGCTATTATTCCCTGCGCCGTGATAAAACCTGTCAGACGAGGAAATGACTGTTTACTCAAGAAAAGTATAACATCCTCAATTGAGAAAGTCTCTGCTAAAGGCATTATATCAAACTTCGGATTGCTTGAATTACAACACTGATTTTACCAATTTTGAGACAATGTCTCAAGGGGGGAGGATGTATAAAATCTCACACAAAGGGATTAAGTTACTCTCACAACGAAAGCTACGCACCATTGAACCTGTATAAACCTGTACGTAAGGGAAAGTTAACCCCTACGCGCATAAAGGACCACGGACAATAGATTATGAATCATGCTGATTGTAAAGGTAAGATAGCTTCAATGACACACTAAAATAAGTAGGTTAAAATTAGTCGCTCAAGTATCGACAGCTAGGGAGGTAGTTTCGTGCGCGGAGCCTGCTCTGTCCGGACAGTGTTCGTCGGAATATTAAGGACTTCCGTGCGGCCCGCTTAGAGAGGCCTCGATAAATCAGAAAGGACAACAGGTATCTCCCATTTTAGATATCTATAGCAATTAAAGTCAAACTCGCGACTCTTTCCTTTATGGAATAAACCAGGACACTACTACGGTAGACAGTCCGCCAAATATATTTCTTAACAGTTACAGTGCTGTGCGTGTGTGTGTTTGCGTAATACAGTATAAAATCATACACCTACTTTAAGCCCGGTATAGGCTGGTATTAATATAGCATAGCATAGGCATATGTTAGTATAATCCAGTTAGGGTTAGTTAAAATTAGTTTGAGCCTAGTTTACCGCTAATGTAACCAAATACACTGTGAAACTCGAACTTGGCCTCGCAGATTTTTCTGGATAGGTCGAGGGCTCTAAAATTCCAAGTATATCAACGAGAGGGCGACAACTGGGCCTCGCAGATTTGCAAAAAATGTCAAAATTCACACATGAAGCTTGTTTTCTGTTGATAAATTTTAGAAAAAAGACAATAACTACCATGAGACGAGTTTTGCAACGTAGACGGTACAGATTCTCAAGATTTTGAGCCATCAGCACAGTGAGGCCCATAGAATGTTCATTTTTGCGTCCAGTTCGTGGGAGCGGCAGGTACACCCCTGTATGAGAGTCGATCAGGATGAACCGCGAAGTTTACGAAAACAAAACAATCTTTAAGATCCGTACCTTGCCCAGGGAGAACTATTCTGAACCTCTACAAAAAAGGACGACCTCTATTTGTAAAGAAAAGAACGTCATTTCTCCTGGTCACCGTGCAGCGTACATCTTATGAATTTTTCCCAACGAATACCACACATTGCTCCATCGATGGGAAATAAAGAACGGATTGTTCATGTACCGAATCGTGCGCAATCGAAAATGACTTTACGAATTAGACGTAGTCGGAAGAAAATATACAGCGGCGGCATTTATAAGAACAATTTGTTTCCACTTTATTAATTAAGGGAATGTCAAGACGGCAGCACAAAGTAAGAACGTACCTGCATCATCTTGAGGCGCAATGTGGCTGTTCTTTCTTCTCTTCCAGCGTTCTAGATTATATACAAATTAATTAAATAAGAAAAAAAAAAAAAACGTAACGCGCGATGCTAACTCGGGCGTAAATTTTAATATATATACACATTTTTTTCCCTACTTCCTTCTCGGCAAGTCAACTTGGTATTCAGTTTCAAATTTAACACGCCGGAATTATCAACTAAAAGTTCATTTGAACCTTTTTCATACGCGCATTACTTTGAACTGTATACGCATCGGCAAGAAAATACCAGATGGAAAAGAAAATGAAATATACTTCTATAATGAAAGTTGTATAATTCAAAAAAAGAGAAAAGATGGAAATAACGAGCGTTCTTCGAGTATACGCGAGTAGGTAAACTCGAGTCGAAACGGCGAGGAAATTCAGAAAAAATAAGGATAAGAGGTCTTCAAAGCGTTGTTCTACAACATGATAAACGAGATACGAAATACTACAGTACAATATACACAATTCGTATTGGCAGTTTGTCTTAAACACGATAACTTTTACAATCTGCATAGTCTACAAAAGCTGTAGAAGTGTATACTTATTCTGTAAAATATATATTAATGTAGGTGCGAGGGCGAACTATAGAGTACCCGAGTAACATTTCAAACGTAAATCGGGTTGAATACCTTCGCCCGACGAATTTTTCTTTCGCAGTCCGTTACGTTTCAATAAAAGATAACTCGCGTAAAAGATAAACGGTTGTAACATTTTTAGCCCTCGTCTCGACTCCCCCGTAAATCGACTTCATTAATTCGTTCGTTACGTTTAGTTCGCGACCTTTCTCCGGCTCTACGACAACGACTTCGAACGCTGTTGCACTCGCTATTTTTCTTTTGTCTCCTCTATAGCAGCCGAGTCGGAATATCTTCCGTCATTTTGCGAATAATATCCGCCGCCGATTGTGAACGTGAATTACTCGACGCGTACTGAGCGAAATTTGCTGAACGCCGCGCGCGGTTAACCCCGACGTGCGCGACGCGCTCCGCTGCTCCAAATTAATAAGTTAATTTGAGCGCGAAGTCGAAAAGGCGAGAAATTAATCGTCCGATGCGCTACCGGGGGCATATATAGGCAGGACAACTACGTGCTGGCTGGCGTATGACTCCTTTCCTGTTCTTCCGCCATTACTCAACGGTCATGCTGGCCCTCTAGAATACTTGTAGACTGAATTATACTTCACATCTAAGCAGTAAATGAAGAATATTGAGGGAAGGAACAATAATATGGATTGAGTCTACCTCCTCTACAACAAAATTGTAACGCGGATATTATAAAAATACGTATTTACCTACTTCTCACTAATTTTGAATCTACTGATCAATAGCGAGAGAAAGTACCTTGAATCAACCGATTGAGGGCAAGTAAAATAATATACGAATTTTCAGGCGAGCATTTGGAATTAACAAAAATAGAACGATATTAGCGCTGGATACTGACAGTTCCACCAAATGTTTGAGATATAAAAAAATGATTTGTTTGACTTGAAAAAACTTTCGTATTTAGGAGAAGGTTCAAAAAACTGCATTTTCTCCTTCAAAGTAATTATATATAACTACGTCCTATAGGTCTCCCTTCACTTTGAGTTGATTTGGACAAATAATAACTAGACTATCGTTGAACGTTTCAAAATGTAACAGGATATCGCAAGATGACTTAAGTCACCATACTTCCTGTTCTCAAATATTTATCGTCTACGCAAGACTGAGTACAATGTATACTTCCTATTTTGGCTTCTATTAGTGTCTATAACTAAAGAACCCTCAGAACTACTGATGACCCACATCAGTTGATGAAACTCAATTATCTAATATTGCAGATCCCTGTATCCGCCATACTGAAGACACAATCGTCTAACTCTACCTGATCCGGGACTACCAGAGGAAATAGAGTGCTTAAAAGCATCTGTGGTAGGAGTGGTTTGCTCAAATTTACAATCTTTGGTTTACTTGATATGAAGCTCATGACTTACCTCAATGGAAAATGGGTTTTGGTACGCAGCCGGTAGTCCAGCAACTGTATTTTCTCTTACAGTGGTCACAGGCAAGAAATGTCTTAGTCTTATACTCACAATACATATACCACATTATCATATACAATTTGTCATTTCAATTTTTGGGGCTCATGTCTGACAAGATATCTGTGTTTAAGCGGATTTTACAAGTAAATAAAATGTTGGTGTTCAAACTGATTCAAATCACATATTTATTGAATGAGTGGAAGCAGACTTTTGGATTAATTGCGGAAAATTAATAAAATGGTCTTTTTTTCTTCTGCCAGAGCGTCTTCATTGACTTCACATTTATCTCTACTCTAAAGACAGGTAGGAGAACGGCTAAATTGATTCCAGACATAGGGATACGACTTGAAAACAAGAAATTGAAATCAAATTATTTTTTAACACAGTATTTGACGGGGCGTGGGAATTTTGCAACGTACCTCAAAAATTTCAATATTATAAATGATAGTCCATGCAGGGAATACTTAAATTCTGATGATGATCCGGATCACACCTTTATAAAATGCAAAAATTTTGATCGTATCAGGGGGGATGCTAAAATAACTACAGAGGAATTGGGACAGTGCCTGCAGAATGGGGAATGCCACCAAAAAGTGGATGGATATATAAGAAAGATATTAAAAACCAAAAAAGAAATCAAATAGACTGAGAGGAGAAGGTAGGGGAAAAAAAAATAAAAAAATAAAAAAATAATAAAAATAATAAAAATAAAAAAAAAGATAAAAAAAATTAAAAAAAAATAATAATAAAAAATAAAATAAAATAAAATAAAATAAAATTAATAAATAAATAAGATGATAAAATAAGTAAAATGAAATAAAAACAGAAGTCATACCCTCTTTCAATAGGTAGAGTTAAGTGTATAGTTATACAGTGTATTTCAAACTCGTCATGAGAGGGGTGGAAAAAAACCATGGTAAAACCCACCCAACTCTCATAACTAAATGTAATGTTTAAATGTAAATAAATAAGAAAATTTAAAAAAAAAAAAAAAAAAAATACATTTTTCACTACAACCAAATACAATACAAGAAGTTGCTCACCAATCTTTGGTATCCATATAATTTAAACAAAAACAAATAATCGTCAAAGGAATAAATAATAAAATTGAAATAAGATTGATGTATGAAAAGCCTTTTTCTAAGAGAAAAGGAGACGAAAAAAAGAGAAAAGGTTTCTCCATTAACATCTAAAGCTGGAGAATCTTTCAGGCATTGTCAGTAGTGAGTAGGTCACTTGAGCACAAGAGTCTTTGGCAACGTTAGTAGAAATAGGTGGGCCATTTCAGCACCAGCACAACAGTCTTTAGCATTGATCAGGTGCGTCATAATAAGAAATGATTAAAATTTTAAATGAATACAAATTGAATACAAAATAGTACATTTTGTAATAAGTGGCAAAAACAAACAATATTGGAACAAGCGCAGTGTAGCCACACAAGCAAAGCAAGTGTGGATAAGTGAGTGCCAATATCATTTGTTTTTGATACAAATTACAAACATAGTACTTTTTATAATACATGTAGTGAAAGGAACACTTGGGCCTACAATTTAAATTAGTTATTGTTCAAAAAGAATATTTACAAATTTTTTGAATGGCACCACTGATTTGATTTTTGCCAGGGTTCTGATGATGGCATATTTTGCTACAAAAAACAAACACAATACGCAGCACTTTTGCTTCATATATTATAAAAAATATTTTTAATATATATGATAGCAAAGTATTTGCTTTGCGTACTCTTTAGAGTTTGCAAAGTACAAAATTTTTGAGTGCAATGTCGCGCTGCATACACCGAGACAGTGCAAAAAAAGAACAAAGTATGCAAAAAAATGAACAAAGAGTGCAAAAAGTCTTTGTTTCATACTGCTATGATAAGGACACTATCTACCAAAATATGCGCGGCAATTTTTGCAGCATCTTTGCATCTGTTGTAATTTGTTTCAATTTGTTTTTGCCATTCAGATTCTTGCTCAGTGCTGCCATGTGTACAGATTTATCCATATTTGTACAGATTTTAGGACCTGGAAAAAAAGTACAGATTTTGTACAGATTTTGGTTAAAATCTGGTTTTTGTATGGATTTTTTGCCTGGTGCCATTTATCATTGCTCTAGAGCTGTTTTTCATCAGTATTGTTACTGTTTTGATCAAACTGAAAACCTCGTTGATTGAGTTTCATTGAAATTGAACTCTTTCTGTCTTTCATTATTAATATACTGACCTTTAGCTCTTTATTATTGAGAAAGGATTACATTACAGGTTATCTGAGGAAAGAAAAAAGAATACCAATGGATCGCTTTATTATAATGTTAAGAAAGAAGATGGTTAACTTACGCTCATATCAATAAATTGAATGCCTGCATTTTGCAAGTTGCAACTGTATGGTCATTTTGCTCAAACAATGGCAAAATTTTGTATCTACTGACGTAATGTATAGGTACAATTTATTACAGCATTTTCAAAGCAAATGAGAAAGGAAAAGAAGATATGCCGAAGATGATCTGGTGCATGAAAATGGTAATGGAAGATCTATCCAATTTTGATACCATCGTGAAAGTTGATCAAAGGAAAAATACCTTAGTTGCCCGCAAGAGAGATACCTTTCTCCTGAGCTGGTAGAAGAAGATCCATATTTTTGAAAAAAAAATCTACAGATTTGTAGGGATTACAAGGGAGCGTGACGTACCAAGAAAATCTTGCTGCGCTGGCCCGGGATCGACCCTGATTATAATGATATCAGACTACTTTAGCGCTCTTGCTGCTCAAAATCTGTATTTCATGGAAAAAATCTGTACCTAGAAAAAAATCTGTAAAAATGGGTGAAAAAAAATTATTCGGATTTTTACAAATATCACATGGCAGCACTGCTTGTTTCTTTTTGGAAATTCATAATAGTGAAGGAATGTGAATTTGTATATGCCAAAAATCGCTCTGTATGAACAGACGATGCTCAATCTCTTTTTTTTTTCTCCTCCTTCTCTCTTATGAAAAAGACTTTTCAAACAATCATAGGCAATACCTTAAATATACAATTAAAATTTTGAATATCATATTCATTTTCAATAAGCGATAATATAATTAGTTTATAATTGGACGCAACTGTTGCGGATTTTAAGACTTAATGTTTACCATCCCTGAACCAATGGGCGGATTTACTAAAACCTTTTGCCTCATTTTGTATCTTCTACAAAGGAGCAAAAAAATTTTTCAAAACTCAAAATTTGCAGCTTTCTTGCACGCCTTTGTGTTAGCTGAACGATTTGCGTATTCAGCACCAATGGCAACATGTTCTTTTAAAAATCAAAACTATCACAAATCATTGTATAGGCGGTAAAACCCTTGTTCATTTTTCTTACAACGAAGAAGTAAATGATTAGGAAGAATTTGCCACTCTAAGCTGCCTATCTCGCCAACCCCTAAATCCAATCCTGCTTGAACCCAATATTGAGGCAGCAGGCGACATGTGGCCGTCTACGCACTTTATGAAGAAAGTTCAATGCAAACATACCTTAGGTAAGCTTATTTGGCTGAATCATCTACAACAAGCGCCTTCATCTGGTATTTTCCTCAACAAAGAACCCCCAATGCAAAGTATACCCACTTCTCCAATCACAAAAAGCTCAAATTATATTCATGAAGAGTACCAGTTGATGAAGTTTTCAATTTATGAGTAATCTATCATTTTCTCATTGCCTACACTTTTTATGGTCAGAAGGTCAATCATTAAAATACTAGGAGGTTCTAGTTTTTTCAACAGAATTCTAGAAGCAAGCCTATTGATACTATCAATTCTGAGTTCGAAGATTGTCTGACGTCTTTAAATAAGGAACGATTAAGTTAATGTAATTAATTAACAGGTCTTCGTCTCAAATGATTTTTAGTTCGTATTTATTCAGTATATATTAAAGGGTTGAAGTCGGTCCAGAAAGCGCAGAAGTTCTCGTTCCTTTAAACTTTCAAATACAGTATGCTCGACAATTTATTTCTTACCGTTGTAGTCTTTCATCATAAAATGTTCCAGCGTTTGAAGTAAACGTTCATTCTCCTTCAGGGAAGAGAATCGCTTATTTAAGCACAGTACTTGTAGGAATATCGGCAGTCTAATACCTTATTAATTATGAACGCTAGGATGAGTGAAGAAAATAAATTGAAGAATGTCGGATCTCGCGGATTCGTATCGCCGGAGAAATGCGTATTAGGTGCCTATTAAAAATTTAGTGAATAGGAGCAACGAGGCGAAGTCTTCTGTTTCCAAATTTAATTAATGTCAAATCGTTGACGGGTGAACGAGAATGCATAAACCGAGATGGTCTTTATCGCGTTGAAATATTTCAGGAACGCGAGAATAATACGCTTCGGTTGCATTATGATGATCGTGTTCGACTCTCTTTTCGGCGGCGAAAAGGATCCAATAATTTTTGCTGTGGGAAAAGACGCGATTGTGGGTCGTTCTACCTACTTCCTCTTTTTTTAGATTTTAAAATTTCTTCAGCTTACTTCTTGATAGTGACGATGATTGGGAAGCCCAAATCAATTGGTTTAGGTGGCGAGGAGACGATTCACAATTTTTTAGAATCCTCATAGTTTTGTGATAATCTATCATAGCTCAAGTTCAAAAATTGAGTACACTCGAATGTAAGTTGCTATGTGAATAAAAATTGACCCAACCAAAATGTTGAAAGAGAAAAAGTTGTTAATTTATTCATATTAACTAGCTTGAGCTACACGCAGGGCTATTAGTTCGGCGTTACTACTCAATTATAGCACAGAATATGCTATTATACATATTCGAATTTACAAAAGAAAAACATTAGAAAACTTTAGTACACAACTGTTACATTGAACATTGAAAAGTGTGCATTTTGACATACCCGAGTCTAATTGAAAAGACACGATATTTTTACCTTCAATATTCGAGACAGATGGGGAACCTATTTGTATTTAAAGGGAAAGACTTTTGAACGAAGCCCTAAGACTAAGAGAAAATCGCCGAGCCTCTATGATAAATAGGACTGACAACGAAAATCCCATAGCGTTTCTGTTCATAGAAATGAATCACAACGTTTCACAGAACCTCCATTTGATTTCTTCAGAGGGTCTTTTTTTATACATCACTCAAAATTCCACATTTTTCATAGTGAAGTACTTCCTACAATCGAGATCAGAAAGCCAACCTCCAGAGTCAAGTATAAAGTAATTATGTTGGTAACACAAAAAAAGATCCTCCATAATCATTCTGTTCCCTTGGTGAGCAATGTAAGTGCAGTATGACTTAGGGTACAAGCAAGTTATTTGTAATTTTCTATCCATTACCTCATGAAACGGCGTGCATCGAGATCTTCTCTGCCAATACTTAATCACTATCAGTATTAAAATGACTTCATTTCGTTTCCAACTCACCTGTAACACAAAGGGAAAAACAAATTTTTAGTAATTTTTACAGTTTCGGAAAATAAAACGAGTTCTACTGTTAGAGAAGAAATTATCTTTATCCTCATATCCTTGTCGTTGGGGTTTTCCCCTACCCTATCGTTATCAAAAAACATTGTATAATCAATAATCGTGTTGTAACTCAGTCTTGTCTTGTTATCGTTCTCGTGTCGAATCATTGAAAATCGTCGTTGTGTCGAAATTGTACTTATTATCGTTGTCGTGTAATTAAAAAATTTTGTATATGTCGAATTCTTGTTAGTTTCAATTTTTAATCTAAACAAAACATTGGTCCTCCGTCCGGTTGTGATTTTTACACCAGTGAGTGGATTACAACCAAAGAATAATCTTTGAACATAATTGAAGCCAAAATTCATGACCTAATTTTC
This sequence comes from Aspidiotus rigidus, assembly GCA_035079385.1. Taxonomy (NCBI): domain Eukaryota; kingdom Metazoa; phylum Arthropoda; class Insecta; order Hemiptera; family Diaspididae; genus Aspidiotus; species Aspidiotus rigidus. The sequence continues at coordinate 746,774 of JAVHKY010000023.1, forward strand.
TGTGAATTCTCGTTTTTCGTGTCGTCTTTGTGTTGTGAACTATGGAAACGCTCAAAAAAGAGCATCGTTACTTGAAACTCTCGCTTACCCGTATGAAAACGGAGATGGAAAAATTGTGTGAACAAAGAACTGTTAACCTCGAGCTCGTTTCCGAGCTAAAAGTAAATATCGAAAAATATTTCCAGCCGGAAGTGCAGAAACTAAAAGACACCACTGATCGGATGTTGATGTTGTTAGACGAATCGAAGGCCGAAGATCAGGTAGTGGAAACTAATCTTTTAAACGATTTAGATCAGTTTCGCGCTGTGAGATATTTTGCAAAAGTCGAACAATTTCATGCCGAATTATCGGAAGAGAAATTTCGTAAGTCAATCGTTCCTAGTGTAGCTAACGTCGAATTGGCTGCTAGCACATCGTTAGTAAAACATCATAATTTTGCTAAAATAAAAGAAATCGAACCCCCTACGTATGACGGGGATTTTACAAAATTTTTCGAGTGGAAAAATTTATTCGTTAATCTTATCCATAACAGACCTCAGACCGAAATGAGTAACACATTTAAACTCTACTACTTGAAAAAAGCTATGATCAAGGATGTTGAAGGTATTTTGACTGATTTTGAATTAACCGATGAAGGTTATGTTCATGCTTGGGATTATGTATTGTGTAGGTTCGAAAAACGCAGGTCAATCGCGAAAGCGTTCTTTCGAAAAATGCTCCAGTTAGAACCCATAAAAAATGAGCAGAACTTACAAAAATTGTTAGACTCAATGAACGGTGTAATTCGTGGATTATCTGCAGCCGGCGAAGAAGTAAACGACACTTTTTCTCGATTCTTAGCTTTTTATACTTCGACTAAGCTGGACTCAGTGACTTTAAAAGATTGGGAAGACTCAGTAACGAGTAGCGATAGTCACCCGAAATTTGACCAGTTAAGTAAATTTCTGCAGTGCCGCGCTTTTGCAGCGCAAGAACGTCAACGGGAAGCGGCGTATAAGTCACCGTCGATACAGTTTCATAGGGATCAAAAAAAAGCTCCCATCGTAAAGAAATCATTTTCGACATCTGTAGATCGTAGATGGAAATGTGTTGTTTGCTCATCAGGTGTTCATTTTTTAAATCAATGTGCCGAGTTTAAAGCTAAGCCTCCACAGGAGCGTTTCGAAATCGTCAAACAGTTTAAATTGTGTTTAGTTTGTTTCGACTCTCGACACGGAGTCAAAGAATGTAGATCTAAATTTTTGTGTACTTGTGGTAAAAAGCACAATTCGTTACTTCATTTTGACTCAAAAAAATCGCAAAATTGTCATGGTTCGCAAAACGTTTCGCAAAATAACAGTGGTTCGCAAAACGGTTCGCAAAATAGTAGTGGTTCGCAAAACGTTTCGCAAAATAGTAGTGGTTTGCAAAGCACTTCGCAAATCAGTAGTGGTTCGCAAAGCGTTTCGCAAAATAATGACGTACCGAGATCGGTCGAAAAACAATCATATTCGTGTGTCAGTGACCCACTTGAAAAATTCGTTATTTTACCGTCAGCGGTCGTGTTCTTTTCGTGCGGTGGTATCACGGGAAAAGCTCGAATTTTAATGGACAGCTGCTCCCAACCAACCATGGTCTCTGATTTCTTTGTCCATCGGAACCAGTTAGCGACAAACAGAACACATTCATCAGTAGTAAAGGGCGTCGGCGGTCCTATTGGTACAGCATCTTATATAGACGTCACAATCTCGTCCCGCTATGGAGATTTCAAACTATCAGTAAAAGCAGACGTTGTCCCCGAATCGTCTATCGCGTACGCCGCCGGGTTTCAGGTGCCCGCCGGAGTTACTTCCTTAGTGAGAAAATATCCGTTGGCTGATCCAGCCTGGGCTCACGAGAATTTTTCAATTGACCGCGTAGATATGGTAATTGGTGGTGAATTCTATGAAAAAATTATTTGTGACGAATCGTATTGGATTGGCAGTTTGAAAATGCGTCGTACTCAATTTGGTTTCACTATTGCTGGGTCAACACCGGCACCAACGCGTCAGGAGACGGAATTCTCCGGATGTACCATCCAGGAAATTGATAGTTCGTTACGTCGATTTTGGGAAATTGAGGAAGCCGCTTACCAGTCTTCTAACCAAAAATCCTTGGAAAGCGCAGCTTGCGTGCAACACTTTATCAAAAATACGACGATAGCCTCTGATAATAAATTTACAGTGGCGCTACCATTCAAGACTGACCGCTCAAAAATTGCAAACAATCGTAATCGTGCAATGGCCAGCTTCTATCATATGGAGCGAAGCTTAAATGAAAAAAGTTGGACTGCTTATAAGAATTTTATGACCGAATATCGGGAAATGGGACACATGTCGTTAGCCAACCCCCCCAACGGTCCCACTTATTATATCCCGCACCAATTAGTTGTTCGAGAGAACAGTTCTACCACACCATATAGAGTTGTATTTAATGCATCGTCACACGCTAAAGGAGAATTGTCCCTTAATGATGGTTTGATGCGAGGTCCAGTCATACAGAGAGACTTGTTCGATATTTTGGTCACCATGAGGTTATTTGAGTATGTTTTCTGTACTGATATTGGAAAGATGTACCGAATGGTTTGGGTACATCCTGACGATCGCGACATGCAGCGGATTTTCTGGCGAGGAAGTCCAGAAGAGGAGCTTCAGGAGTATTGCTTAAACACAGTGACATACGGCAGAACTCCCGCTTCATTCATGGCTACAAAGTGTTTAGACTTAATCGCGGAAGAGCTGGAGACTTCAAATCCAACCGCAGCCCGCTGTATTCGAGATTGTTTTTATATGGACGACCTTATCGCTGGAGGCAACTCACTGGAAGAAACCTTGTCGTTACAGAGATCAATACACTCCGCCCTAGAAAGAAGAGGTTTTCAACTTCGAAAATACTGCTCCAACTCGAAAGAATTCCTTGAACAAATTCCAAGTAAACTGTTGGCGGAACCTGTTTCATTGTCATTTGAGGAAGAAGGTCACAGTAACGCGATCCTTGGAGTAGCCTGGAACCCTTCCACTGATTCGTACAGTGTTAATTCGAAAGTGTGTGAATTTTTGGAAAAGGTTTGTATAACTAAAAGAGTTATTTTGTCGCAAATTTCGCGGATTTTCGATCCCCTTGGACTTGTATCGCCTGTTACAATTCGCGGTAAATTACTATTACAGTCGTTATGGCGCGAAGGTAAAAATTGGGACGAACCCATTGCCCAATCGTTGTCCGAATTATTTTTGTCTTATATGCGCGAATTAAGTGAACTAAATTCTCTCGCAGTACCGCGATCAATCAACAATGTTCATAATCGACAACTTATTGTTTTTTGCGATGCCAGCGAAAAAGCCTATTGCGCGGTTGTTTATTTAAGAACGATTGATCTCTCTCGCCAAGTGTGTTGTCGAATGATTTGCTCTAAAACGCACGTCGCGCCTGTTCGTTCGTTAACTATTCCTAAACTTGAATTGTCCGGTGCGTGGCTTGCTACCGAATTAGCTTCTCGAATCGCTACTAACTTGAGCATAAGCTCAGAAAACATATTCGCGTTCTCAGACTCTACCGTTGTTCTTTGTTGGTTATCTAAATCGGCTAACAATTGGCTTACTTTTGTGTGTAATAGAGTACAAAAGATAGTTTCGATCATTCCTTATAGTAACTGGTTCTATGTTCAAACCGAATCAAACCCCGCAGATTACGGAACTCGCGGGTTAGCTGTAAATGAATTTTTGAATTGTATATATAAGACGTGGTTTGAAGGACCTGAATTTTTGTTGCAAAAAGATCCGTTTTCGTATTTTAATGTACCTAACCTTGATGTAAATAAAGCGCTTGAAAAGCGAAAGTCGAATTTCAGTTTTCATACTATTTGTTTGTATAATTTTATTGACAAATTTTCGTCTTTTAATAAATTAATTCGAGTCGTAGCTTATATTTGTCGATTTTGCAATAATTGTAGACCTAAACTAAAGGGTTACCAAAGATATGAAATACTATCTATTAGTTATGAGGAATTTTTTAAGGCTTTAAATGTAACAATTCGATTTGTACAACTGTTGAGTTTCAGAGACGACGTTGACCAACTGAGTCGGAAATTACCCGTGAAAAGCAAAAGTTCGCTGGTTTCATTGAACCCCTTTCTGGATAAAGACGGACTGGTGAGAGTCGGAGGTCGAATGGAAAATTCCGACTTTTCAGAAGACAAGAAGCATCCAATTATAATAACGGCAAAAAGTCATTTCGCTAAACTCTTGTGTCGATACGTTCACGAAAAATATTTCCACGCAGGACGTTCGTTTCTAGCCTCGTTTTTCTCTAGTAAATATTGGTTTGTCGGCGGCCGATCTAATTTATTCAAATCTGTCGTACATAATTGCGTTCAATGTGCCAAAGCTCGAGCCAAGATTTGTCAACAGCTGATGGGTCAACTGCCTCTATCCAAAGTTTCTATCTCGTACCCTTTTGCGCATTGCGGCGTCGACTTTGCTGGGCCTTTTTCATGTAAATGCACAGGTCATCGATCTACTCGATTGGGAAAAATATATATTGCTGTGTTCATATGTCTCGCCGTCAGAGCCGTTCATATTGAAATCGTCTCGGACTTGTCAACCAACAAATTTATTGAGTCTTTGCAGAGGTTCATCGCGCGCCGGGGAATTCCGCACACTGTATACTCAGATAACGGAACGAATTTTGTCGGGACAAAAAACTTCTTTGAAATTGATCAAGGAAAGGTGATTGAATTTTCGACCTCTGAGAGATTTAATTGGGTTTTTATGCCACCTGCGTCGCCGAACTTTGGAGGTACGTGGGAGGCCGCTGTCAAGTCGGCCAAAAAACATATGTTGAATGTCACTTTTGGGGTCGTCTTATCCTATGAAGAATATGGGACGCTTTTCACTCGTATTGAAGCATTGCTCAATTCTCGACCTCTTTGCTATAAAAACGTTGCCGAGCAAGGGTCCGAAATTTTGACTCCAGCCCACTTTCTAATCGGTCGTGCTATGACTTCCCTACCAAGGATTGATGATGATGGAACAAATCTTTCAAATCGGTTGCTTCTGATTCAATCTCAAGTGCGAGGTTTTTGGCTTTCTTGGTCAAAAGACTATATCAACCAAATGCAACAACGCTCCAAATGGCAGAAAAAGGAGCCAAATTTAGTTCCCGGTCAAGTTGTTCTCGTGCGTGAAAAAGGTACCAAACCGTTTGAGTGGCCACTTGGGGTTGTAGTGACGGTATGCCCTGGAAAGGATGGCCTGGTCCGCGTTGTAAACGTCAGATTCAAGGGAAGTGTTAAAACGAGATCAGTCTCTTCAATTGTAGTCCTCCCGATTCCGGAGCCTTCTGAACCCCATGGTTCAGCCGGGGGAATTTGTTAGAGAAGAAATTATCTTTATCCTCATATCCTTGTCGTTGGGGTTTTCCCCTACCCTATCGTTATCAAAAAACATTGTATAATCAATAATCGTGTTGTAACTCAGTCTTGTCTTGTTATCGTTCTCGTGTCGAATCATTGAAAATCGTCGTTGTGTCGAAATTGTACTTATTATCGTTGTCGTGTAATTAAAAAATTTTGTATATGTCGAATTCTTGTTAGTTTCAATTTTTAATCTAAACAAAACATCTACAATATTATAGTGCAATAAATAATGAAAAATTGAATACTATCAAATTGTCTCTCTAGCTATATACATGAGAGGGAACTTGGAAAAATTTCTACAGATGGAGCGCTGTATCTAAGCGGTAGGACCTAAGAAAATTTCGCCTGTCCACTATCAATTAAATAAGATTATTTAACCCAACCTATATATCAAGAGGTGTGTGTGCTTTTCACTTATATAAAAGAGACTTTTAGCATTTTATATTGTACATGGATGGTATATCTACGAGTATATGTTTTTGGGCTGAGGGTCAGTCAAAAATCCTTGTCACGTGATGCGTCATGCTTTATGACGTTGTCGATGACCTTGACCTAGTTTAGAGATTTATGAAGACTGAACCTATTATAGCAACCCAGTATACAATCAATACATATCGATACAATCGAGATCGATACATCGATATTGATTTGTATTTCTTTGCAAATGCCGAAAGACATAATGAAGTGAAGAAATTTACTCTTTGTGTCACGCGTAAGGACGTCATGAGTGACCTTGACCTACTTTTGACCGTCGCTACTTTGAGACCTGTACTTTCAGTTTCCATTCAACTAGGCCTAACATACAGATATGCTGAACAATAGGTTAACCAGCTGATCCTTTTCCCTATATTATGAAATGCCATTATCAAAGACCATGTCTCACTTGACTATATTAAGAAGTATCATATATCTTTACACTAGGCCTAAGATACGGGCTACTAGGCTTCACATTGAAGACTTGAAAATTGCTATGCTTAATAGGTTAGCATATAATATACCAGGTTCAATTAGTCTCGACTACTTCACCCAACATACTCCTAATATGTAACAAACTATGGCGGGGCATACTATGACGTCATAGTAGACTTTTCAGGCGAGCTAGTGGAGCTAAGACATTTTCTCGAATTAATTCTCTAGCTGATGGCTGCACCTGCATTCAAGTTCTGCGTTCTCAATTACCAGAGCACAGTGACTTCATCAAAGTACAGAAAAATCGAGGGTAATTCAGCCATCAGCTGGAGACTTTATTCTAAACAATATGTCTGTCCATTATATCACTTTTTCTCAATGTTTAGGTGGGACGAGTGAGCCCGTTGGCTAGTAAATACAACATATAGAATACTAGGTTCTTAGTGAACTAAGAAATACTGGTGGAGAGCACGGTACTATGACATCATCATGACTCAGATAGCGGTATCAGAAGTCAATATAATCGGTACAATCGATTCAATATGATCGGTACATCGACATTGTTATCTGAAGGGGAAAGCAAACGAGTTTGGAGCGGATATGAGCCCTTGGACTAGTGAACCTCAGAGACAAAGCAAGAACATAAAATGCTACGCTATGTGTCTCTTCTTCTCACCTTGTCTTAGGTCTTCCAAAAAAAAATCTTGAAAAGGATTGGGACAGCGTGGGAGGAGACACGTTAGCTTCTTGCTTTTCCCCTACAACATATAAAGGAGGAGAGACAAGCACAAAATTCGACCAACGGTTGTCAGACGGGGTTCCGAGTTTTGAAGAATACACAAGTGGAATGGGCCTTTTTTGTTTCTTTAAATCTATATAAGCAGATTCTAATGGCAAAATATATGTATATATTTTTCGGGGGCAGGGGAGGAAAAGTTACCAACTCTCGAGCTACTCAAGGACAAAAAAATAGAAGCCATTGCAGAAGTTGCAATGGCAGCGGGGAACCCGCAATTCCTTAACTCGACCTCTCAGGTGGTGTGGAACTGAGTTGATAATCTTGTCATATAATTCAAATCGAAATTATCATTCTATACATTCCCTCCTATCATATATAGCTTGAGAGTCGAAATTCTTCTAAGCCCCCTTCTATCATATATAACTCGGAAGTCACAATTCTTCCAAGTCCCCTCCTATCATATATAATTCGAGGCTCGAAATTCTTCCAAGTCCCCCTCCTATCATATATAGTTCGGGACTTGAAATTCTTCCAAGTCCCCCTCCTATCATATATAGTTCGAGTCTCAAAATTTTTCCAAGTTTTTGGTTGGACGGCGGACGGTAGCTCGAAAGTCAAAATTCTTCCAAGTCCCCCCCCCCTATTATATATAGCTCGAAACTTGAAATTCTTCCAAGTCCCCCTCCTATCATATATAGCTCGAGTCTCAAAATTTTTTCAAGTTTTTGGTTGGACGGCGGACGGTAGCTCGGAAGTCAAAATTCTTCCAAGTCCCCCCCCTCCCTAATTATATATAGCTCGAGACTTGAAATTCTTCCAAGTCCCCCTCCTATCATATATAGCTCGAGACTTGAAATTCTTCCAAGTCCCCCTCCTTTCATATATAGCTCGAGACTCGGAATTCTTCCCAGTCCCCCTCCTATCATATATAGTTCGAGTCTCAAAATTTTTCCAAGTTTTTGGTTGGACGGCGGACGGTAGCTCGGAAGTCAAAATTCTTCCAAGTCCCCCCCCCCTCCCTAATTATATATAGCTCGAGACTTGAAATTCTTCCAAGTCCCCCTCCTATCATATATAGCTCGAGTCTCAAAATTTTTCCAAGTTTTTGGTTGGACGGCGGACGGTAGCTCGAAAGTCAAAATTCTTCCAAGTCCCCCCCCCCATTATATATAGCTCGAGACTTGAAATTCTTCCAAGTCCCCCTCCTATCATATATAGCTCGAGACTTGAAATTCTTCCAAGTCCCCCTCCTATCATATATAGCTCGAGACTTGAAATTCTTCCAAGTCCCCCTCCTATCATATATAGCTCGAGACTTGAAATTCTTCCATGTCCCCCTCCTACATATATAGCTCGAGACTCGAAATTCTTCATAGTCCCCCTCCTTTCATATATATCTCAAGACTTGAAATTCTTCTAAGTCCCCCTCCTATCATATATAGTTCGAGTCTCAAAATTTTTCTAAGTTTTTGGTTGGACGGCGGACGGTAGCTCGAAAGTCAAAATTCTTCCAAGTCCCCCCCCCCCCTATTATATATAGCTCGAGACTTGAAATTCTTCCAAGTCCCCCTCCTATCATATATAGCTCGAGACTTGAAATTCTTCCAAGTCCCCCTCCTATCATATAGAGCTCGGGACTTGAAATTCTTCCAAGTCCCCCTCCTATCATATATAGCTCGAGACTTGAAATTCTTCCATGTCCCCCTCCTACATATATAGCTCGAGACTCGAAATTCTTCATAGTCCCCCTCCTTTCATATATAGCTCGAGACTCGGAATTCTTCCAAGTCCCCCTCCTATCATATATAGCTCGAGACTCGAAATTCTAAGTCCCCCTCCTATCATATATATAGCTCGAGACTCGAAATTCTTCCAAGTCCCGTAACCTAACCTAACCTTAGGTTACTAACTTCGCGGGCGCGGACGTTTTCTGAGGATGTAATCTCCTAACAAAATGGATAGCGGGTTCCCCACTAAAAATTTGGTTATGGAACTGCATGTACCGCAGGAGAGAGACCTGCAAATATTCTGAATTTTAACAGGGAACCAGTCCTAGCGGTTCTTCGAGAAATTCACCGTACGCCGTGCGCCGCGTGATGTCCAGCCAAACAAAACTGGTCCAAGTCCAAAATCATTGGCAAAAATGGTCCAACTTCCCTCCTATCAAATGTTCACTGCTCCGAGGTCGACATTTTTTCAAGTCGCCCTGCTATTATACATATAGCTCAAACGTTCGACTTAGAAGAAATTCGACTTTCGAACAATAATATATTAAGATAGGTGGGGGAATTTTTTCAAGTCCTCCTCAGGACTTGGAAAATAATTATCATAGCTCGAGAGTTGAAATTTTTTTCTAAATTCAAATTGGAGTCCCATCCAAATTTTTCCAAGTTCCTCTCCCATCATATATTATAGCTCGAAAGTCGAAATTTTTTCAAGTCCAAATTCTTTATAAGGCGCACGGTGTACACGGCAAATTTTTCAAGAAAACCCCCCATGAAACAGGTTTCCCATTAAAATTTCGACTGTCGAACTATATTATATGATACGAAATGGACTAGAAACATTTTCGACTTTCGGCCCTATGACGTCACGACCTAGTGAGGTCAAAATGGTCTAAGTCACGCCATGGCAAAAATGGTTCAAATCCCCCTCCTATCATACAGCCGGAGGTGGGACTTGAAAAAAATTTCGACTTTCGACTCTGTGACGTCACGATTCAAATCCATAAGGCGTTCATGGACCCCTTCTTCTTAAATACCTCAACAATTGGAAACCTGTCATCTCGGAAAGAATCGCCGCCCGGCTGGCTGGTGACTCAACTATAGAAAGAGAAGAAATTCCCCCCGAGTCCCCTTCCTTATCATACACATAGATCGCAAGTCAACATTTCTCCAAGTCCCAATCGTATCATATATACCTCGCTCCAAAGAAAATTTGTCCATTTCTAATTCCGCCTGTTCCTCCTGAAAGAGGCTCTCTGCACCCCTCATTCAACTCCCTTAAAGATTGACCAACCCCCCCCCCTTCCCTTCATAAATATTACATGATTGTCCGAGTTTTTTCAAGTCTCCATCTCTCAATATAAATACGTCTCAAACTTCCCGACGGCATCTCCTAATATGAATAGCTCAGTAGCCCGAGTATGCCACAACCAAATCTTCTCCTCGAACGTTTGAATTCTTTACATTCTCGAGAAGGCAGACATTTGTCAAAGTCCTCCTCCTGACCTGTAGCTCGCCGAATGGTCTCCGAAATTTAACCCAAACTGCCGATATTTGAATACAAAAAATACAGAATGACGAAAGTCCTCTTTTTGACTCAAGTCTGAGTTTGGAATTTCATACATTTTATATAAAAAACGTTAATTCGCGAGTTTTTCTGTTTCACACCTTTTTCAGAATAAATTTTCTCTGATGTTATTTGAAAATTTCTTCGCGCTCAACTTTTACACGAGGTGGTCTAGTTTCACTCCATTCTTCAAATATAAATGTCATCCATCCATCGATAACGAAAATATTACAAGGCACACGAGTGAATTCTACAAAAACATTTCAACACTCGACGTCCTCGCGTGAAGATGAAATACGAAAAATCATAATATCCTGCACGACATTAAATTGCGAGCGCACAATATACAAATACATAAGTCACTAGTGGTTCCAATTTTTTTCCCCACCTTAAGAAATGGACCATGACGGGTCGACACACTACAATTCGTCGGTCAAATTCCGTATACGGAAACCGTCCGTAAATTTTGAAAATCGAGAAAAAGAAAAACTAAATTCGTTTTATCGCACTACATTCTGCGTACATCATTTGAAAAAGATAGATTTGCGATGCCTGATGAAAGTTTATAAAAAGCAGAAAAAAAACCTACACAACGCGCGCTTTAGAAGAATGCACACGGAATACATTACGAGTACTTGGGAGGAAATTTCATTCACTTTATTTTCTCCTTGTTGAGTGCTTCCTGCTCGAAACAATGAAGTCACTATACTTCGTAAAAACCCTTGAGGAGTCATTTCCAGTAACGCAAGAGAGTGCAACCTTTATAACTATACAACGCCACCTTATATGATCTATACCTATACGAAGTACACCCTCACGATACTGAATTGAATTAGAATTTTAAATAAATATCGCGCTCGACGAACTTAGAAGTAACTGCTCTACCATGTGTTGACCGAGGTTATGCATTGACCTGAATACGAACCTCGTCCAATAACGTTGCTACCTATTCTGCCTAAAAGAATTCCCGAACAAAAAAAAAGAACAAGTTCATAACCCCGACCTTTATAATATTTCTCCGGAAGCAATGCAAGATTACTCGAAAAAAAATTCTCTACACATTTCGTATCATTCTTTTTTTTTTTTTCTGTACGAGTAGACCAGATTTTATACACGAGAAGCGTGACATATACTTTCTACATTCATTAAACTTTATTGTATAAGCTTACTCATTATTTCGGTCGTTCATTGATTAATTAGCCCCCTTCGCTCCGACCAAATAAGCCCTTCACAAATTCACAAAGATAATTCGAAAAAGTTGATAGTCAATTTGCAAGCGCATAATATTACATAATAGGCGTACAGTATAGATCTATTACAAGGATCTAACTGTGTTGGCACACGAAATGGATATAAACAAATTGTAACCTTCGATATCAGGAAACAGAAGAAGAAACATCGACGAGAAAAAAACGTTCATCTTAATTACGCTTTGACGGCTATCAAGAACAGAGACGTTTAGACAACTGACACACAATGAACCGAAGATTAAACATTGCATAATATTTTTTCAAAATTTTCGATAAATCAATGCTGTATGAGATAGGTACTATGCAAAAGTATCGACGATTGAGAGGACGAGCGAGAAGAAAAAGAGGAAAATACAAGGAGAACGTAGAATATTACGGATTTTTTTATTCGAATCCAAGATGTTTTAAATTCATACATGAAATACTGCAAATATAAATAAGTGCACATATAATACGAATGCATATATACGTATAAGATACACGCAACTCCTCATCGTATGAATATTTTATTCAATCAACTAGGTATTCGAATCGACAGGAACCGTTAGACGCGATATCCGGAACCGTATGTAATTTGATATTGAAATAAATTTTGCTAAAATCCACTTAATGATGTTACCACTTTTAACGATCAATGAATACAATCTCTTCCTAATAATGTGTCTTCATTTTTCATGCTTTTACCATCTGAAAGAGAATCGAGGATGTCCGAACAATTGAAATATCGGGACGTGGGTCGGCATACTCATGTTGTTCAGGTGCTACAAGTGTACACGCTCCAGAAAGGTACCTTGCTCTTCAATGTGCACAACCACAATATCAAAGCATCCAAGGTAGTCGAATACCTTGGTGTGATGCGACAACAAATTAATCTTCAAGGTACACTTCGAGTACATCAAGGAAAAAATGATAACCCGCATTCCCCTCCTCCAGAAACTTGCCCGGAACCCATATGGATACGGCTCTAAATCGCGGAAAGTGATGTTCCAAGAATTGATCTTCCCCCTTGCTGAATATTGCTCATTTACATGGTACCACAGACTCCGGCTGAAAACATACAGAGTCCAACGCCGCTGTGACATCATCAACAGTACGGGTTATAAGGAAGTTAGCAGCAAAGTTGCTAGTGTGCTTGCTGCTAGTCCACCAGTCCACCTGCAGATAATTGAGAGATCAGTCAAGCGGCTCCCGTCAAAAGTCTTGCCAGTCACTCGCTAAGGATACCTCCCTCTAGTTGAAATTGATGATGAAGGCGACTTTGTGCTACAAGGTCGAAATGAACGACGATAAATCAGGTAGTGGACAGTGAAGTTTTTCTCGGAGAAAACTATTCGTTTGAATACTAAGATACCTGATGGAGAAGGCTACCGATATATCCTCAGACGACGAGATTACTTTCCATTTCTTTTTATGAAGTAATGCCATTTGTGCGGTACTGAACACTACTCTCAACACATTGTGTTCTCTTCTCCCCCTTTTTGAAGACACTGGCTTTTGCTAATTTACTCCTCGTTGTACTCTGTTGAGTATATGACTCGTTTCGCTATGTCTGGCCATAACTTAATTGTTTTTTCGAAGGGTTTACCACTTTTTTGATGTACATCGTTGTAAATAAAGTAGGATCCATTTTTTTTAGTCTTGAAAGTTCGTTTTTCTAATGTTATAGAGTTTCTCAACAGTTAATGAACTATGAAGTAGTCTTGCACTTTTAAGCCCTCTTTTTGTGAATATTTCCAATCCCGGAGAAGTGTATTTTCTTCGTAAATCAGAATGTTCTTTTCTTATTCTCCTTTCTTCCCTTCGATCTTATTTTCCAAGGGCATGTTCGAGAGGTGTTACGATGTAACTCAATGAAGCTTAGTGTACGGATTTGAAAAAATATTTTTCCTAGCAATGTTGTTCATTTTATGAAACTTTTCTGGGACGCTGGAAATTCTATGTATTCGATTTGGCAAGTAGAAGGATACCTTCCCTTGCACGCGTTAGTAATTAGAAAAACGTCGTGCAAACTTTCCAGCGTATCTCGTCGACGATGGGGCAGTCTATAGCGGTTTTTCCATAATGACAATATGAATCGTAACCTGTCCGACATGGTTTCGTCGAACTGTTCTAATATTTGTTCATTTTCATCAAGTAAATGATGGTATATTCCGTGTGTGTTCAGTCGAAAGAGTGAAAGATAGAGGGAAAATGTCGAAAATCGAATTTACGTACCGCTTTGTGTCTTTGTTTTTAGCGCGAAAGCTTTGTGCATTATTCATTGAACCTTATACGTTTTCATCAGCGGAATGAAGGTCGTGTAGGAAAAATGACGCTCGTGGAAAGAGGGAGAGTGAAAAAAAAAATCCTGGATTTCACATCGACGAGACGAACACACAACAAAATGCTATAATGTATACTTTTGATTTGAACTTGTGTACGTATGTGTGTGGGTGTGTACACATGCCGTATACTATGCGCTGCCTGTATTGAGATTGATCTGACGGCTTTGTTCAGTAATGTAGAAATAAGATTCTCGGCAACCGAACGGCTTCGTCGGCATTTATCGATACGTGGTATTTATATTTTCTTCTTCTCAATATATTTTACGCCACGTAATTGGCATCCAATTTCGAAGAAAATTGAAAAATCCTCGTCAACGTGTCTATATACGTATAAAGTCGCATGCGGTATCTTGTTTTTCAAAAAACTTCCATTCAATACAACATCCTTCGAGCTGTCTGTCAAAATTAATGAACGCGTTGGAACGAAATGTGACGTATTTTGAAACAGTTCGAGAGAACTGAAATTTGAAAAATAATTGAGTAGTATTCATCCATACGATATTTCGGTAAAATATGTTCCAAATATTTTCTCGTAATCGTCATCTAGTGCAGAATACGACTCCTGTTTCAATTTACAGGTGGCTCAACCAGCAACTTTTTTGTTCCTTTTTGAAGTGAGAAAAAATAACAAAAATATGTAAACGAAAGTTGACGATTTGTTTGTTCTTTTCTTTGTGAGTGAAGAGGCCTTGAGAATTTTGATGTTGTTGTTTCTATGAGAGGATTCGGGCTTTGAACCCCTCTTCAATGTAAAGTGAAATGAGTCTAAACGAACGCTAAAAATATCGAAATGTGACAAAAAAATTAAGTTGAAGCTTCGCATTTCCGTGGGAAACAACTAGTCTTATGAGTCTGATAGAGAGTTTGAAATTTTCCTATTCCCTCTCCTACCATATAAGCCTCCTCATCATCATCTACAGTTCGAGTGTAGGAATTTTCCTAACTCCCACTCTTATCATAATATATGGCTCGACTGTTGAAATTTTCTCAAGTCCCTTTTTTTTATCATATATAGCTCTCTTATTATCATAAATAGCTCTAGAATCGAAAGTTCTCGTCAATTCCCTCAAAAATGACGACGCTGAAAAAGTCGGACGCGGACTGTTCCCGCCCGTTTTCTATTTAGGTGATTGTATTTAAATTTAGAATGCACACTACTTGGAATTGAATCATCCTGCGTCATCTCGAAAAGCAGAATAATGAGAATGTACAAATGATTACAGTGAAGAATTTCACTCGTGAGGATATCGGCTCCGCATTCAAAAGGCTTAAGCCAAAGTGAGGACTAGGGCCATATGGGGTACCGCCTGACATTTATAAAGGGTGTGGGGAGGTCTTTACTGCCCCCTGGCGTACATTTGTAATCCCACCCCCCCCCCCCTCCCCGCTCCTGGGTGGTGTCGGCTGCTGTTCAAGAAATACCAAACCCTCGGCCTATAGCCATTCCCTCAGTACCATCTAAAACATTTGAGTCAGCCCTGTTTCGTAAACTGTATCAGCAAACAAGGTTAATAATACCGCAGCAGCAGCACGGGTTCGTGAGGGCTAAATCTGTAATAACAAATGTAATGGAGTTAACTCATTTCATCGAGCGAGCGTTTAATCAGATTTTGAAAAGGCATTTGATAAAGTAAACCATAGTAAGCTACTGTTAAAGCTGAATCGTCTGGGTTTCTCTAAGTCTCTTCTGAAGTTATTTGAATCATATCTGCAGGACAGAAAGCAGTACGTGGCGTTCAAGGGAACATGCTCGGAGGTTTTCAAAAGTCCCTCGGGAGTGCCTCAGGGATCCTACTTGGGGCCGTACTTGTTCCTGTTGTATGTTCTGGATGCTCATGCGGGGATGGACTCGGGGTGCCTGCTGTATGCGGATGACGTAAAAATCTACAGAGAGGTACAGAACTTGCATGATGCTGGCTTGCTGCAGCGAGATCTCAATGGACTAGTAAATTGGAGTGAGGAAAATCTCTTACCATTGAGTATCAAAAAATGTGTACATATCACCATCACAAATAAAAAAAAACTGATAGATACAAACTATGCCGTTAAGGGAGAGCGAAGAAGTTAGAGATTTGGGGGTGCTTTTTAGTCATGATCCAAGTTTTGGAAAACAGTTCCGAAAATCGCTGAACAGCGCCAGTTGTAATCTCGGACTCATAATGCGGCACTCGAGGATGTTCACTAATACTGCGAGATTGAAAATTTTGTATTTTGCACTGGTAAGTGTGGCATGGGGGCCCACAGGGAGAGAGAGTACGAAAAAATTAGAACGAGTTCAAAAAAGATACCTAAAATATCTATATTTCAAAGACTTCGGTTATTATGATTCAACAATATTACAGGGAATTAGTGTTGGGCTATGAACTCACCAGCCTATCGGTAAGGAGGGAAGTTGGTCTTTTATTGTTCGTCTGGGACTTATTCCAGTCCAAAATTGAGCTATATATGATAGAAGGGGGACTTGGAAAAATTTCGACTCTCGAGCTATATATGATAGGAGGGGGACTTGGAAAAATTTCGACTCTCGAGCTATATATGATAGGAGGGGGACTTGGAAAAATTTCGACTCTCGAGCTATATATGATAGGAGGGGGACTTGGAAAAATTTCGACTCTCGAGCCATATATGATAGGAGAGGGACTTGGAAAAATTTCGACTCTCGAGCTATATATGATAGAAGGGGGACTTGGAAAAATTTCGACTCTTGAGCTATAGATGATAGGGAGGGGGGACTTGGAAAAATTACGTCTATCACGCTATATCAATGATAGGAGAGGGACTTAGAAAAATTTCGACTCTCGAGCTATATGTAATGGGAGGAGGACTTACAAAAATGTCGACTCTCGTAGGAGAGGGATTTGGTAAAATTTCGTGGTCGAGAACCGTAAGTACTTGTGTCTGTTACGTACAAAGCTAGAAATTGTGCCATTTGTGCATGGTACAAACATTTCTATACTATTCGTGAAATAAATATTGCTTTTTATACCTTTTGAGAAAACGGTACCAGTAATTCGCAAAAGGAACCACCTTTGTGTTCAAAGTTGATCTGTTGCGTCTATAAACGAGTGCTAATATTCTCAAATTTTTTCAGCAATCATACAAAGAAATCTCAAACTCGACAGTGCCATTATTTTGGCTATAAAAAATGGAGACCCAAAGCTGCCTTAGTAAAAATGAATGGTGAGAGATTCAAACTCAAAAATATCTTCAACTGAAATTTTATTAAGATGTTCAAAATCTCGCTGTTTACATATGAGATCGTACCCTTGTACTCTCACAGAAATAAAGTTTATTAGCCTACTTCTGGAATATTTATAAAATAAAGGTTTCAAGATTATACATCCAGAAACCGGAAATATTATCTAGTGATGAACCGGCCCCGGGTTCGAGCGTGGATTCTGATGATCTTCAGTGCTTGAACGAAAACTTAGAATATCTTAACCAAACACATATAGCTCGAGATATGAGAAAAATTTAGACTCTCAAACTATATTATTCTAGGCTTATAGTAGGTCAAACCTTCTTTATACTGCCTTTATCTGGGTCTAGGCTTCCTTGAATTCTCAATACCAAATTCCATATGACTCATAAAACAGGGTCCCTGCGTTCCTCGTTTAACTTCGTTAAGGAAGTCCTCATTTCTTCTCTCTCTCTCTCTCTCTCTCTCTCTCTCTCTCTCTCTCTCTCTCTCTCTCTCTCTCTCTCTCTCTCTCTCTCTCTCTCTCTCTCTCTCTCTCTCTCTCTCTCTCTCTCTCTCTCCCATTTCTTCTTTTCTTCCAAGTTCCTCTCTTATCATCATCATCAAGGACATTTTGCCGAAAATGATGTCACAAGCGTCCGTCCCCTCCCCAACAAAAAAGATAGCAAGTTCCCCGTTAAAAACCATATACCAATGAGGTGAAGACTGTTCAAGCGCGCTTTTTGTTGGTAGGTTTTTCTCACGCACTAATTGGCCTCTTCCCAAATATTAGATTGCATACTCGTTTGCCTGATCCTCATCGTAATGATACTCGCCTCACATTGGCCTTTTGACAGGGGAATAAAAAAACATACACCCACGAGGCGTAGATCGTTGCAGGCGCGCTTTTTGCTGATGCTGTTTTGGCTCACGCACTAACGGGGTTCTTCTCTATTATCATATTGCATACTCGTTTCCCTGATTCTTATCGTAATAGTACTTGCTATACATTGATCTTATGGTACGGAAATAAAAAACATATACTTATTAGATGTAGAGTGTTGCGAGAAGCATCAAATTCAGTAATAAAAGTCATAATTGCAGTCAACTCTCGTTCACCCGCCCATGAATTTCCCTTCTTTTTCAGGGTAATTACTGGAAGATCTCGGATAAGATCTCGTCTGAGGCTTATGGATGCATTACATTCATTTATATGGACTCTGAAGACGTCACTTTATATGTACGTGTACATTGATGGCGACACTGCCCACCCAAAATTCGGAACTTCAATGCAAGTACAACCATCAGCTGGAAACTTCATTATATCTCTTCTTACAATGTCTCAGTCACTGAAAGGATAGAACTATATTAACAGTGCTCGTTAACATAGGGTATCTACACGAGAATATTTGGTAACGTCACCGAGCCGTCAATGCATGCAGACAAAAAACGGGAGAGATGATGGTGTCTTTCTCCCGACTGCGAAAATTCAGAAAGCACAAACAATTAGCTATACGTACATCGGACTTCGATGAACCGGTAAAAGAAGGTAGAATATTCAAACTTTGTTCTCATTTCCTCGTTCAAGCGACAACGTCGTCGATACAAATTATGTAGTCGCGAGCGTTGATGTAGATATACGCGAGAGTGCGTATATAAATGTATTTACGTAATTAGTAGTCGGTCAAAGAACTAATGTATTCTTGGCATCTTTGCGGCGACCTTGTCATAAGCGCGCAATTTACAATACAACCTCAGGCTTTTTAAAATATTTATGAGCCTTGAAACGGAGGAAAAAAAAAACGACGCCAATTTGTCTACGAATGTTGGAATATCTAGGCGTAAGTTATCATACCTGTTTTACATCAGACCGTTACTCCTCCCTCGATCGATTTTTTTCCTTCTTCTTTCTGATCGACTAAACAATGATGAATTGCATAAATAAAGAAAAGTTCAATATAATAGCACGTCGCGCCAGACTTAATGACGACACCTACAGTATACGAATTTTACAGCGCGGTACAAAACGTCTTGACCTTGAACGTGATTTATAAACCCGGAAAAAAGCAGGCCTTAGAACGTTGCCGAGAGGAGTTTTTCTACTGTTCCACAGAAACGCGTACGCAAACTTTACCTACATTATACGTGAATGTATTTGAAAAACTGATATCCCCAGCTTGGAATAAATGGTACAGCGATTGAAATATCGAGTATTCCCATTGACAGTGTAATTATTGGAACGACACTGATGGCGCATCTTGACATTAAGTGCATCTTCACACTGTGTAAATAGCGTAAGAATACAGTCTTTCAAATTCGAGCGTGAAATTAGGAAAATCGAGTCTACTCAATCGTGAAACTCGTGCACGTTGCACTTCCTCTCGATTTACCGTTGAAGAGATGAAGAAACCCTCGCAAAGGTACGTGGAAACGAACTCAAGATTCGGACATCCAGATTCCTTCTAACTACTCGGGTATACAAACATCACGCTTTATCAAATTAAACCTCTCAGAGGCGTACTATACAGATTTAACAAAAATATATATCATTAAAGAGAGGCCACCGCGTGCCAATAAAATACAAATAGCGTTCTACATTTTGTAATATAATGTATTATTATGCAATTGTAAAAACACATAGTGAAAAAAAGAACTATGCCGCCAATGGCACCAACCTGAAGCCGAAAATAACCGTGACAATTTTATTTTGCGGGTGAAGCGTTGAAGCGTGCTGCCTCGATACGACACGGCCTGTTCGTTCCACCGACAAGTAAAATATTGGTGTACCAACATTCACGCAAATATACAATGTTCGTATACCGGTGTGGTTTCCTTCCCAACTAGACTTTTCTATCTCTTTTGCAGCAAATGCAACGTTGCTGCCAGAGCTACTGCTCCTGCAGCTCCAACAAGACAATTTTCGGAGTAAACGAACTTCTCTTGTCTGCACTTCAATACGCATACATACCTTGAACACACCACGTATACGTGCCACATTTAATTGTATTCGTCGTGCCTCTCGTTATAATTTTCTTTTGTTTTTCACGACCTTCCGATAATGTCCGTGTTGGAGACAAAACCGTCTCATCTACGTTTAGAAACTGACGCATACACACGGTTGTTGCGGGCATATGAATGCTACAAGCACGCGCGCGAACTCGATTATTAACGTTTTGGTGAATAACTTATGTAAAAATGTGGTACATCGAACGCAGAAAAGAGTACTCCTAACAAATAATAGTGAAAGATTAAATTTTGAGTCATTCTAACAGTAAGCTGTCGACGAACGTACTGCGACTTCGTTCGGAGCATTCGGTACAAGTCAGAGAGAGAAAGAGAGAGGTCAAATAGGGGGGCGATTTCTGAGTAGAGTCTTCTGATACTCGTGGGTCATTTAGTACATCAAATGATATCATGATGTGGAGATCCTTCTCCCTTGGAGAATTATAACCCGAGATTGAGAAGCAAACGCGAAAAACAAATACTCCGAAGGGAGAGTAAACAAATGCAACCGCAGAAAAATATAAGACGACGAGCGCTTTCGGTTAATAAATCATCTTCAAGCATGAAATGAAAGCAACTGACGAACAGAAAAGAAGAGCAAGGTATTAAGATTGTCCAAACGAGAAATCGCGGTGTGAATCATAAACCACCATCTTCCGGAATGTACGAGTTGAGTACAGTGATAACGTCGGTGTTTAGATGACGCATTATCTCTATAAGCTCGAGGGCGATGCGCTTACGATAGGAATTCTCCTTATGGAGGAGCTTTTCGGATCCCTCGTGGAAGCTGTGGCCACTGTTTATTAAATGATCAGCAAAACCTGACTCCCTAAGTGTCCCTTCTTCCAAGACTTCAGGTGCTCAGCTACTCCAACTTTCATTTGGCGGCTGATCTCACCAATATAAAAGCCTCCACAATCCCCACATTTCAACTTGGCTCTCATCAACAGGTATGGGGTCTAACGACGACATACTCAACGATTAAAACGTACGGAGTAATTTGAATAGAGCCACAGAAATGAAAATACACCGGAGCACTTTCGATTAAAAAACCATTGTCAACGGGGACCTGAAAGCAACTGAACCAACTCCGGCCGGCAACAAGAACTACCGAGGAGGACATGACTGAACTAGCGAGTCATCACAATGTGAATCATACTCGTAAACTAGTTCAATCAAACCCTCATCAGGTATGTACCTGTTGAGCACATTTAGGTTATCGTTATTCAGATGGCGAATAATTTGTCGTTTTCATCCCATATTTGGTTTCTTAATAAGTGTTTAAAATTGCATGTGAAACCCAAGTTTATCAAATTTCGGCTGTTCTCCGATTGTGTTCAGACCACCAGGAAACTGGAAAAATTTTTGACAGAAAAATGGATCCGTACTGAGTTGCGGAGGTGGCATGGGAAGCTGAATATCACCACAAGGTTGAATTTGTTGGTCCATTCTAAGCTTTCTGGTTTACTCTCGCCGGGTGAGTTGGATCTGTTTATTAAGTCGGTTATCCTTAAATGTCG
This sequence comes from Aspidiotus rigidus, assembly GCA_035079385.1. Lineage (NCBI taxonomy): Eukaryota > Metazoa > Arthropoda > Insecta > Hemiptera > Diaspididae > Aspidiotus > Aspidiotus rigidus. The sequence goes on from JAVHKY010000023.1 coordinate 768,419, forward strand.
GTCTTTTGAGGCTAAATTGAAATGTCAGAAAAATAAGAAGCTTAGCTCCCTCCTAAATTTGAATGCCTCTGCTGTCCAGGAAATGGGTACTGACGTCAGCGTTATCCAAAAGTTTCAACCGCGGATTATAAATTGTAGTAATATTGAGTTTGAGAGTGACGAGTTGTATCTCTGGGAGAAGGGGTTAAAATTCGGGTTACCCCCTCTTAATAATGCTAACACTTTGGCCAATGTTGTTGCGGACCTCGAAATAAAAATTGGGCCTGGGGTTAATACTCAGAAAGCGTGTGCTGCCCTTGTCCGCTATACCCCCCCCCCTCCCTCGTAAAAATGATCTGGCCTTTGAGGTGATTAAGAGGATCAAGAGGAAGGTCAGGGAGGAGGGCTTAACCATTACTAAGGCTGATAAAGGGAATGCCATTGTCGTTATGGATAAGTCCTCTTACGTCTCCAAGGTCTATGACGTTCTCGACCAGTGTGGCGCCAAGGAAAATGCGGATTTCAATTTTTCAAATCACGTCAAAGAAGTTAGACGTGTTATAAACAATTGTGAATTTATTATTAAGACCCCTAAGCTTAAAAGAATGCTTCTTGAGCCCAATCCAGTGCCGCCCCTCTTGTACGGGCTACCTAAGTTTCATAAGAGGGACACCCCGATGCGGCCGGTCGTTTCTTTTGTGTCTTCCCCCACGTACTTCTTGGCGAAATTTTTGGACCGTTGGTTCAAATCTAGAGTGGAATTTGAGTCATCCTACTCTGTGAAGAATTCGGTCTCTTTGGCTAATAAGCTTAAGGATGACATTCTTCCGCCTGATTCAACCCTATGCTCCTTTGACGTAGTCGGCTTATTTCCGAGTATCCCTAGAGCTACTGCCATGCAACATATGGGAGACCTTTTGATCCAATCTAATATCTGTCACGAAGAGTTGGCAGAATTTTTTAATTTACTCAATATTTGTTGGTCTCCCAACTTCTGTAAATTTGAAGGCAAATTTTTCGAATTTCCTGAGGAGGTAGGTATCCCTATTGGCTCTCCTGTGGGTTCCCTCATTTCGGAAGTTTTCATGTCTAAATTTGAGCTTGATCTCTTTTCCTCTGGTCAGGGCTTTTTGGGTCATATATATTATTGGCACAGGTACGTCGACGATGTGTTGTGTTTGTGGACTGGTCAACGGGATCTTCTTTTGGAGTTTCTTAGGTATCTTAACAGTTTATACCCATCCATCAAATTCACGTTGGAAGTAGGCGGTTCATCTATAAATTTTTTGGACCTTACTATCTCTAATAGAGAAGGTGCCCACGAATTCGCCATATATAGAAAAGATACCTCGACCGATATTACTGTCCACGGCAGATCTTTTTGCCCTGTTGCTCACAAATATACCGGTTTTAATAGTTATATCCACCGGTTGACGAGTATTCCATTAGGTCAGGTCAGCTCGCTTTTCAACAGGAGCTTTCGACTATAAAGCACTTGGCCAGAGTGAACGAGATCAGCTTGGATATTGACTTGACGGTCCATAGGAAATTGACTCGGAAATGCCTTGATTCCACTACCTCCCTCCCCCGTAATCCAGCGTCAGATAGTAGGAAACGTTGGATTAGGCTTCCGTTTTTGGAGAAATTTTCTTCCCAATTAGACCGTGTCCTCCGCCCATTTGGGTTTCGGCCAGTGTTTTACAATCTTAACACTGTAAAAAGCTTGTTTGTTAAGTTAAAGGACCCCATCCCACTGGTCGAAAGAAGCGGGGTTTACAAAATTGAGTGTAATGATTGTAATGGAATCTAATTAGGCGAGACTGGACGTCAGCTCAAAATTAGAATAGATGAGCATAGGAAGGCGTGGGAAAAGAAGAAATTGGGTGATTCGGCATTTGCGGACCATCTTATTACCACTGGCCATGGTTTCATAGAGGGATCTGACTCTCTCCTCCATAGAGAGTCCTCGGCTCTCAAACGTACCACGCTAGAACACATCGAAATTATTGGCCATCTGAATAACGATAACCTAAATGTGCTCAACAGGTACATACCTGATGAGGGTTTGATTGAACTAGTTTACGAGTATGATTCACATTGTGATGACTCGCTAGTTCAGTCATGTCCTCCTCGGTAGTTCTTGTTGCCGGCCGGAGTTGGTTCAGTTGCTTTCACGTCCCCGTTGACAATGGTTTTTCAATCGAAAGCGTTCCGGTGTATTTTCCTTTCTGTGGCTCTATTCAAATTACTCCGTACGTTTTAATCGTTGAGTATGTCGTCGTTAGATGTTTCTGGTCATATTTTAGAGAACCGAATTAATTCTAGGTATGGGGTCCTTCGGTCTCACAAACAACCTCTTGACTGTGGTAGGGTTGTAAAATGCGGGTCTGAAGCCAAACGGGCGGAGGGCCCGACCCAATTGGAGGGAGAACTTCCCCAAGAAAGGGAGACTGATCCAACGCAAACGGCGATCACGGATTGTGTCTCGGGGGAAGGAGGTGGTGGAATCAAGAAGGCTCCTCGTAACTTTCCTCCGAACCATCACGTCAACATCGACATTGACCCCATTCACTCTGGCCAGGTGTTTTATTGTGAGTAACTCTTTCTTGAAGGCAGACTGACTCAAAGGAATACGAGTCAGTCTGTGACCTAGGCTGTGAAAAGCAGCCATCTTATGAGCAACAGGACCGAACGAACCACCGTGGACTAAAAAACATCGGTCTTAGTATCTTTCCTGTAAATTCCAAACTTATGGATACCGTCTATTATAGAGATCGATAAGTCCAAAAAGTTAATGAAAAATACCCCTATTTCCTACTTAAATTTGATGGAGGGGTACCAGGAATTGAGATACCTCAGAAACCCACCAAGGAGATCTGGGGGACCAGTCCAGGTACATAGAACGTCATCAACGTACCTGTGCCAATAGTGAATATGATTAAGTAACACCTGGTTCGAGGAAAAGAGGTCAAGTTCAAACTTGGACATGAAAATTTCGGAGATGAGAGAGCCTAAAGGTGATCCAATAGGGATCCCTACTTCATCAGGAAACTCGAAAAATTTTCCTTCAAATTTACAGTAGTTGGGGGACCAGCAAATATTTAGGTGATCGAAAAATTCCTGAAGCTCATTGTGAGGAATATTGACTTTGACGAGTAGCTCACCCATACGCTGGATAGTAGCAGCCTTAGGAATATTCGGGAACAAACCAACAACATCAAACGAGCAGATGGTCGTTCCCGAGGGAAGACTTACACCCTTCAGAACGTCAGTTAAAGAGGCCGAATTCAAGACCGAATGAGGAGATTCAAAATCAATGCGATTTTTGAACCAACGGTCCAGGAATTTGGCAAGGAGGTAGGTGGGGGAGGAGACGAAAGAAACAACGGGTCGCATCGGGGTATCGTTCTTATGCACTTTGGGCAGCCCGTAGAGGAGGGGGGTGGGGTTAGGAACAAGGAGGGCTTTTTTCAAAGCAGGAGTTTTGATAATAGCCTCACTCCTGTTGTAACGTGCTTAGGAAAACTGAAATCCTCACTCTTTTTAGCACCACACTGCTGGAGGACTTTATGGACATTAGAAGAATAGGCCGACTTCTCCATCACCAGAACAGCATTGACCTTGTCAGCCTTAGTGACGATTAAAGCTTCCCCTCTAATCTTCCTCTTTGAACCTTGGATCACTCCTCCCAATTTGTTACTCATGCGTGGGAGAGGATTATTGCGGTCTATTTCAGCACAAACTTTTTGAATATTAAAACCAGGACCAATTTTCACAGCGAGATCCGCAACAACATTCGCCAAAGTTTCATCCTTCTTGAGGGAGGTAGAATGAATTTCAAACCTTTCTCAAAGAGGGCTGTTTCATCACCTGAAATACTATATGACTATTATTTATGAGGGGGGTGAAATTTCTGAATGACAACGCCATTTGAACCAGAATGGCACTTCTTGCGCGAAGCTCAACTATACAGGAAACTTTTTAGCTCTTTAGCCGTTTTCTGCTACCTATACCGGTCTGTTACTTCACCCTACTGATTCTTCAGTACGCTTAATACAGTCTACAAATCTGACCTACTGCACCCAGTTTTTTCCTGTCCAATCAAATTAATACCTTGAGTCAGGATGCTTTCCAGAAGGAACTAGGGACAATCAAGCACCTGGCTAGGGTGAATCAAGTGATACTGGATATTGACCGCGCTCCAGACTAACGTAGAAAGGTCAGTTGAATTCTATTGCGGACCCTAGTCCGCTACGTTGAGTACCTGGTTTCAGTAGCGTTTTACACCTGGAAACCTTCAGGTGCTGACGCACCAGATTCACACAGAAAATTCCTTAGTTCATGCTGTCGCAGCTACGTATTGACGAGGTCTAATGCGCCAGAAGAACATTTATGTAACATTCTTTTGAAGTTCAGGGACATTCTGCAGGTAACTAATTTCTTGTTCTAATCAGCCCCAGATTTAACGGGACTCGAACCTTGGTAATAGAAAACGTGGGATTAGACTCCCTTTTCTGGGCAAGTTTTCCTTCCAGCTTGGTCGTACCCTCTGTCCTTTTGGATTCCGGTCAGCCTTCCACAATCTCAATTCAGTTGAAAGTTTATTCATTAAATTAAAGAGTCCCATTCCTATGGCCGATAGGAGTGGCGTCTATATAGAATAGCCTGCAGTGATTGCCCTGGAGGCTACATAGGGATGACCGACACGAGTTTGAAGAGGGGTCTGAAGTCCTCCACAGAGAGAATTCGTACTTTAAACGCACGGCTCTCAACAATATTGAAAAAATTCAACATCGGAAAAGGCATTTTCCTGATGAGGGATTGATTAAATTAGTCTATGAGAATGACTCACATTTTGATAACTCGCTGATTCAATCATGACCTTGTTGTCATTTCCTCGTTTTCGTTGTTGTAGGGTTCAGTCGCTTTCTTTCGTCCACGCTTTAAGGATGGTTGTTTACCCAAAAGGGCTCGGTGGCTCTGACTGTGTTTCTTGTAATTTTGTATCTGTTGAAGTATGACCCTTTAAAACAGTTTTTTTCTTAATCGGTGAATCGTCGTTTGAAATCCCTAACATCGAGAATGTGAAATAGTTATTTAGGCTACAAGGGTTAGAAATGAGCTATTTCTTGATAAGTCATACAAATCAAAGAACAGCCGTTTCTAACCGTGTTGCGTATAAATTTTTTTTCATTTACAATCAAAAAGTGGAAGACAAGGGTATTTTTGGAGATCACAAGATAGATGAGAGCTTGTCAATATTCCCTAGGTGCGAAATGAAAACGAAAAAAAAAAAAAACTCCCCAAGTGCGAAATGAAAATGAAAAAACTCCCTAGGTGCGAAACCCTCAGTAAATTCTATTGTATATATTATGTCCAGCGCAAATGACCTTAGAAGTCGAGCGCTGTAAAATAAAAGGAATGGAAACCACATTTGATATGACTCATGTTTTACCACGGGCGCTATGAGGCACTTCTTGATCATCAACGAAGAAAACGTCATAGCTCTCCAAATCAAGTTCGTCTTGGAAAAGTTGGCTTCACAGTTATCTGAATCATTTGCAAATCCGCTCGAAAGGGAATAGGAGCAACCAAGACCGTATCTAGAGGGGGCACATTGGACTGAAAAATATCAGATTACGAGTACTTCAAAAAACTTGGAATTAATGTACCCACAGTAGAAGAAATGATTGTGGCCAGAGAATGGTTTGAGACAAAACGTCAGATACAACCAGATATTCAACCATTAGTATATATATTTTTATGATTTCAAAAAAGCCTTCTCAAACGTATACAATTTATGGCGACTACTACAGTGTTTCCCTACAGCAACGCATCATTTTGAGGTATCCGCGAAATTCGAGCCTATCACATTTTTAAAGCAATCTTTGTAACCTCCTCGTTGTCGGTTGCTTTCGTGGGATCTAAGTCATTTAGAATGGAAAATCTCCGAGTAAGTGCATTTTCTAATTAATCACCAGTGGTCTGTGAGTGGATCATCAGAATTATTTGACATTCTGGCACTTAAAGCGTTACTTTTAGACAGATATTAAAAGAAGCTTATCATGACTAGTAATAAAGTGTGATCGTATAAGTGAATATTTTAGCCACTTAGAACAATCTTGCTTTCCATAATACTGCAGTACATTTATTCAAATTGATTTGTTTATTGTATACATAAATTATGGACACTACTGCGAAGACACGACGCGTAAAGAAATAAGCAAAATACCAACAACAAAACAGAAATTCGATTTACGCGCACAAAGGGTCTACGGATATACACTCTTTTATTTTTCCTGCTCCTTCGTTTTCGAAGCAGACGGACTTTTTCAGGCAGATTTGTCCATATTACAATACATGTAGAGTAACTCATCTTCTTTCTACTATAGATATAGATATGTTGTAATACCAGCTTCCAGTACACGTCTGAGAATCGTACTTTTACTGTTCGCTGAATTTGCCATCCGAATGAAATTCTACTTCACCTCTTTCAAAGATTGCGGTAAACGTCTACTGTCTCGCGGATTCTTTTTCACATTACACGTATTTTTTTTCTCTCTCCCATCTCTTTGAAGGTGAATGACTTCGCAAAAATACAGCCCGGAGCAGAAGTGTTCTTCAACTTGTACCGTTTGCGTGAAAATATTACGCGTGCATTGCGTATAGCTGACGGCCAATAGGCTCACACGAGCTCAATTAATGAACGGAAAGCGGCATAATATTTTCATGTTGGCGATTATTCAATGTGTGGTCGATGAAAAGAAAAAAAAGAAACCCTGGTAGTGAGTTTTTTTCTTTTTTTTTATTATATTTTACCCTCGCCACTGATCGCTTTAATACAGGTTCGCGTCGTATAATTAAAGAAGGAAATTTAGCTGACGAATGAAGCTTTTTTTTCAAGTGCATAAAATGTATTCACGACTTTCGATTAAAGGGGGTTCAAAGGTAGGTTGGACGACGGTGCATCAATTATAGGCTTACGTGCACTCAACATGCAACATTCGTCCTAGGCGTATGTTTAGTCCCAGGTGCATGACTTCGACTTCCTTGTCAGTTTTTCAACATCAATTTGTGCTTTATAGTTAACTCAGTCAAAAGGCAAACAGTAGTGCTTAGCTACAGATAATTGTTGATGTCGGTATTATTGATGCTCTTGTCACCAGAGTGGATAGATGGGATATAAAGGGAGTCCCAATCACCTTAAGACGTAGGAGATCAAGATTTTTAAAATTCTCACGACATAAGTTGCGATTTCTCCGATAGTAAATGAGTCGAGTCGCAACCCTTTTCATACTGCGAGTATCGAGGTATCTTTTATTAATTATTTATTTTATTTACATTAATTGAAATGCATATTAGGTAAGTGATGAGTGGATGAGAATGACAGACGGAATGACCGTATATACATGAAATTTTGAAAAGGTAAAGATTATGTGCATAAATTTATATTCTTACATTTCTGAGTTGATCAAGGATACTGACGCATTTTGATGTCTTATAGCAATTTTTTTTTTTTTTTTTTTTTTTCAAGAATTCAATATTATGAAGAGAACGATGACCAAGCAACCGCGAAAACCTACTCTATTACAGATGTTTTCTAATGGAAATCTACTCAATCATTGGAGATTTGTGGATTAGCGCCTACCTCTTGTTTGTAAGCAGGCTAACTCATCTTTTGGTTACAACGAATCATAATTCCAATTCCAGCTTACCCTTTATCAACATTTTTGTTCCAACAAATTTTTATAAAAGTTGAAATACATCGATTACTCAAACTCCCTAATTCAGGCCTGCTCAACCTGCGGCCCGCGGGCCGCATGTGGCCCGCGAAGCACTGTCGTGCGGCCCGCGAAAGAATTTCAGAAAACCCAAAAAGTAGTAGAAACCTTACGATTTCATGACACGATTTGATTTCATAATACAAGTAGGATACAAAGATTTTTTTTTCAATGCATGCAAACATATATTTAAAAAAAATAGAAAATAAATAATGCTGAAAAAATAGGAAAGTAATCTAATCAATGTGATGCCTGTCTTTGTTTTTCAGCTGCGAGTTCAGGAATATTTCCCCTTTAATTATCGTTCTACATTACAATAAAATCGTTATTAAATATAGGTAAACGATTTGCGGCCCGCGGAAATTTCCGGAGACACAGATGCGGCCCGCGAGTCGTAAAAGGTTGAGCAGGCCTGCCCTAATTCGACCCCACAAGAAGTCTTTCAATCATTTACTCAACAATTTCCACAATACACTCATAAAATATCAACAAGGGATAGGAATGGCATTCTGGATTTCATCAATTCCAATTCACTATGCTATTTTGCTTCCCAACTTTACTTCAGTCTTCCATGCAGAACAATATTTCAAGCTCTCTATTATGTAAACCACAATTTCATACACTTCCATTAAAAAATCTTTCAAATAATTTCGTGTTTTCCACTTTCAGTTTTTTTCACTGATTTATAGTTTACACTTGCTGTATTTGCTTAGCTTTTTTCCTTTTCAGTCGTGTTTGGTACTTGATAAAGACCGCTAGTTTCGGTCGAAATGTTGTATGTTTAAATAAAATTTAAATTAGTGCGGGAAAAGTCTCCATTTTTTTTTCAAGAAATTCATTACAGGACGATTTTTTATAATTTCGGATTCTCTTTCAGCTCTGTAATCCTTCTCTTCTTCTCCTTCTGACGTAAAATCAACTTTAGCATTACCAATAATTTCCTTGATAAATTCACTTTCACCCATTCAAATTAATTTTCTTTGAATACCCGGACATGCAGGAATCATTAGTATCAACAAAATTGCAGATCACAAAGCTAAATTGGTGCGTTCTTCATCACTTTCATTTAAATTACTTCCTATATCGGAATTGTACTATCTAATTCGGCGCTCTACACAAGATGATTGGTCAATATATTATCCAAAGTCCTTTAATAATCGAAATTCACAATATTTACTCATCCAACCTCAGTTACCGTCGTCTCCCTGGTACAAACAGTTCACTGACTTCCACCGTTCCTTCATTATCAAACTCAGTCGTCTTCGGTTCGGTCATAATCGTCTTCCAGTCCATTCACAAAGAATAAATATTACCGACTTCATCTTATGTCCTTTACATCTTAACGAACCTTTGCAAGCAAACATTGACCATATATTCTTTTTGAATGCAAACAACTAAAAGCTATCAGAAAAATCTTATACTCACAAATTTTGATTCTTAACATTCCCACACCTGTCACAGATACCACAATCTTTTAGGTATCTGTTGAAAACTTCGCAATATTCTCTCACCGTGCACAATTTATTTCTCACCTCCCTCCAGAATTAACCATTGAAAGTATTCGCATTAATTCTTTCTTGAATACGGTATAAGACGAGGCAAGGCCTAGAAGCCACCTCTACTCGAACCTCCCTTTTTTTCCCCTCCCCTCTTAATGCTTAAAAAATTTATTTTACGTTTTGTTATCATTATTATTATTATAATGTGAAAAAATTCCTGTTTTTTTTTTTTTTTTTTTTTTTTTTCAATAGCAGTTATTATTATTTTTATTTTTGTCACCTTCTGGTCTTATGTTTTATTACTATTATTTTCATTATTACTATCATTTTGTATTATTTTAATAAATGTGGTTGGAAATAGAAAAAAAAAAAAAAAATACACGCATAGTTTTGACGAACAATGAAGTCATCGACTGTGAATGAAGATGTGCAAAAAAAAATTCAAGAAAATGGTGCACCTTCCCCGATTGATTATCACGAGAATCCATTTGAAGGTACTAACCCACATTTGGAAAGAGTCTGCGGTAAAAGTACATTTTAGAAACAATTTTTGTGGACGCACCCAAGAGCTACAAGGCGACGTCAGATTGCTATAAAATGGCCACTGTCATTTCATTTTTACAACATGGATATTTGCAGGATAGCAATAAACTCAGTTCTCCAATAAAAGAAGTACAATATTTTTAGAGGTTTAAACCTAATACTTTTTTTACTAACATGTTTTGAAGTTTTTTTTTTTTTTGTTTGAAAACGGCGCTAGAACTTGACCAAAGAGAAATTCATCATTCTTTTTTTTTTTTTTTTTTTTTTTTTTATTTTTACGAGCACTAGAGCTTCACGAGGGCTATTGGCTCGGCGTTACAAAAGTTATGAATATTATAAATAACACATGAGAAAGGGAGGTTTTAAGGAAGTTGGTAGAGTAACGGAAAGTGAGGATGTGGACGAATTTGATCAAATTATATCTAATGTAATATTCTGGATCAATGCCAATGATCTGGAAAAAATAATTGGCATGAGAGACAATATTATACTGAAAATTATGAGACACAAAGCTGACAATGCACTATGGGATAAAACCCAAATTTACTTTAACAATATAGGGGGGGGGGAGTTGGGAACAATTTTAACTAGGAATTTGTGAATTATATACCCGGCAAGCGTTACAATTTCACTGATACAATACCATACAGTAAAGAGATTTTATGGTTCTACGGAAATTGAGTTTTCAGTTTGAAAAGTTTTGAGGTAAAAGTAACGACAAGGAAGCTTTTCCATCAACTTCTTTGTTACAAGAATGAGAGATGAGCCAGTATGAATATTGCAATGATAGTTCAAGGAATGAGCAGAACGTTGAAAATTTAATATTTTTTGTAAGAATGACAATCAAAAGAAAATGCGGGCACAAAGCGTTGTTCCTCGATGGATTTTTGTATGTATTTGATAATACGTACAGAATTACGAGGAAAGAACCACAATCAAATACCTCCAAGCTATTGCCCACTATTTAGGAGTCAAAATAGTATCGCGAGCCGCGCCGGTAGATTGCGGGTAGGGTAGACCGTTTCGTAGCGGCACGGCGCGGCGCAGTGAGTTACGCGCTCCTTCTACTTACGGAGTAGGAGAACCAGTTTTTGTTTTTGTATGTCACGACTACGGTTATATAATATGGTCGTGATAGATGTATTGCTCCAAGGGAAGATAAGATCACAATCGAACCCTCGATGTACCAAAGACTTTGGTTCAAAAAGTCAAAATGTACTCAAATACCAACGACGCAATCAGCGGTGGATTTACGCACAGGCAACATAGGCGACTGCCTAGGGCGGCAAATTTTCAAGGGGCGGCAAATTTTTGGATAGCCTAATATGAATCAATAAAAAAATTAAAATTTATTTTTTCTCAAATTGGCACACTCGTAATTACATTTTATAACTTATTCTTGAAAAGAAAGTCGGTTGAGAATCTGATTACATATGTTCATGCTTGTCGATCAAAGTTGAATTACGACGCATCATACGAGTGAGTTTACAACAATAAATTTTATACAGCGATTAAGAAGATGGAAAAAGGTGGGCGAAGAAGCGAGTGAAAACTTGAAAGGACCCTGATTTGCGTACTGCGATTAAGATAAGAGATGCTAGGTGAGCGATGACGCGATGAATTGAATGAATAGAATTTTGCAATTTTGCGAGAACTTTCTTGAACTGTACCACGTGTCCGTACTTGATGCTCATTGCCAGTTCATTTGTTTACTGGTGTTTCGTGTCTAAACGATTGGGTCGATTGTTTAAGGTTGATTACCAACTTCCAACTTATTCATTGTTATTTAGCAATTATTATTCATAAATTCATAATGAGCCCCACCCACCGCCGAAAGAAATTGAGTGGGCATGCATATCGCAGTAAAAGAAAAGAAAGGGAACGAGCAGAAGAAGAAATTTTGAATAAAATACCGAGATTAAGTAGTTTTTTCTCAAAAAAAACACAACAACCATCACTGAATTCATTGGAACTTTCTAAATTTGAAGAAAATGATATCCAAGATATTTCGAGTAATCCGACTGCTCCAGGTGAGGATACAATTATAAAATGAAAAATTTATGAAAAAAATCAAAAAATGAAGAAAGGTTTACGTTTTTTGTTTTCTTCAGTTCAAGCTATCACACCCGCTGATACATCCTTTCGTTCATGTCCAGTTCGAGAACCGCGGCAGACTGAAGAAATTGGGGTCCCTATGTCAATTACTCAAGATCCAGCTGATTGGATCATAAGTGAGCATTTTCGAGATTATGTAGCCGTAAACGGATGTAACCAAAACAAACAGGCAAATTTTTTAAAATCCAAGCGAGAATACAGAGATGGTTCCAGCAGGTATCTTTCCTCCTCATTATTTTGTCGAAATTTGCAGAATGGAGAAGAAGTAGATCGTAGATGGCTTATATACTCAGAAAGTAAAGGGTCCGTCTTTTGCGCACCGTGTTTGCTGTTTGGGGGCGAATCAGCCTTTTCAAATAAGGATGGCTATAATGATTGGAAAAATGCTTCTCAAAGGACCTTAGAACATGAAAATTCAAGCAACCATAAGGATTGTGTTTTAAGTTTAAAAGAAAGAGGAGACTTTCTCGGGAGAATTGATCATGACATGACTGTTCAACTTGATCGCGAAATTTTGTATTGGAAGAATGTTCTGAAACGCGTAGCGACTACTGTGAAAGCTTTGGCCATTCGTGGGCTCCCGTTCAGGGGACACGATGAAAAATTTGGTTCTACAAAAAATGGAAATTATATGATGTTGTTGGAGTATCTTGCTGAATTCGATCCGTTTTTAGCTGGCCATATAAAAAAATTCGGGAATAAGGGTAGTGGGAGTACCAGTTACCTATCGAAAACAATATGTGAAGAGTTCATTAGTGTTATGGCCAAAAGAGTGACCTCCACAATAATCAACGAAATAAAGAAAGCAAAATACTATTCAATAGTTATAGATTCGACGCCTGATATTGCACACATTGATCAAGTTTCTTTCATCGTACGATACATAACATGTGCGGGAGTACCGGTTGAACGTTTCTTGAAGTTTATCGAAAACCCTGGGCACAAAGCAGAAGATTTGAAAAATAATGTTGTGGTACCGACTTTGGAATTATTTAATTTAAATTTTGCTGACATGAGGGGTCAGTCCTACGATACGGCCGCTAACATGTCCGGCATATACAATGGACTGAGAGCCCTAATTCAAAACATTAATCATCTGGCGGAGTACGTACCGTGTGCATGTCACTCTTTAAATTTGGTAGGAACGCATGCGGCCGAATGTTGTCCAGAAGCTGTTGCATTTTTTGAAATGGTTCAAAATGTGTACAATTTCTTTGCAGCATCGACACAGAGATGGAAAATTTTACAATCGTTCGCAAAATCAACGGGAATAACATTGAAAACATTGTCCTCAACTCGGTGGTCAGCACGCGATGATGCTATTCGTGTACTCAAATCATGTTGGGATGAAATAATAGAAGCTCTATTATCTTTCGAAGAAAGTTCTTCTGAGAAGCCAGCTGCAAGAAATGAAGCAAAAGGCCTTCGACTTCGGTTAGAACGGTTAGAATCAGCGTTCATGATAACGGTATGGTCTGTTTTACTGAGCCGTTTCAATGTTTTCAGTAAAAAGTTACAGAGCGTGAATACAAATACATCAGAGGTTATTGACCTCTATAAAGTGTTGATTGAATTGGTTCAGAATACTCGCGAACAATTTGATGTGTATGAAGAAGAAGCTTTGAAAATATCTATAATAGAAGAGTATGAGACAGAAACTAAACGGAAAAGAAAGAGAAAAATTCAGCACGATGAAACGCGAGAAGGAGACATTGATCTCTCAGGAAGAGACAAATTCAGAGTGCAAGTTTTCAATGTGATTTTAGATAGAATGCATTTTGAATTAAAGGATAAATGTGACGGATATGAGAAATTTTTTGAAAAATTTTCTGTCCTTGCCGAATTTACGAAATTAGATAAACAAGGATTGCTTGAAAAATCTGAAAAATTACAGTCTTTCTACCCAGATGATTTAGAAGTTACATTTGGAGCAGAACTGTGCGATTTTCAGACCCATTGCAAGATCAAAAAAATTGAAGGAGAATCGCCTATGAATCTTCTACAATTCATTCGAAAAAATGGTTTTAATGAACTTTATCCAAACGTCGAAATTGCATACCGTTTGTTTCTTACACCTGCAGTGACAAACTGCAGTGCAGAGAGGTCGTTCTCTTGCCTGAAACGAATCAAAAATTATTTAAGATCGAAGTTATCCGAAACGAATTTAAACAATCTGGCCATACTGAACATCGAATCGGATGTTTTAAATTCTATCGATATGGATGAGCTTATTAACGAATTTGCGCAAATAAAAGCCAGACGTAAATATTTTGTATAATTTTTTCTCCTAAGTTTCATCTGAAGTTTATTTTATTGTGTGACATTTTTCTATTATTTTCAAAATATTATACTTACCGTAATACATTAAATAAAAAGTTTGAAAAAAATTTTACATTATGACGGGGGCGGCACTCAGCCATCTGCCTAGGGCGGCGAAAAAGTTAAATCCGCCACTGGACGCAATGCGTCGAAGAGAATTGAATTGAATTGAGCCCAGCATTCAACGTCTTGCTTGGCAGTCTAAAGATGCTACCGACGGTAGCAAAACGTTACGTACGCATGTTTGTACCGGTTTCAATTAAAATGTGGTGGCGGGAAGCTTTGTCCCAGGGAGAGACTGCTCGCGGTTCCTGGACCCTCGCTGAAAAGGACCTTTACATAAACGAACTAGAACTCTGGGCGTCCTTCTTTGTGCTTGAGTCGTTTACAAAAGATTTATCCGACGCTAACATCCTGCTAAGAGTTGACAGTACTACTGCTATTGCGTATGTAAATCGTATCGGAGGAATCAAATTCCCCCGCCTATGCGCCATTGCCTTACTTTTATGGCAATATTGCGAAAAGTCTAATCTATTTGTTTTCGCTTCCTACGTTCGATCCGCTGATAACGGCATGGCGGACACAGAGTCAAGAAAACTGGATACAGAGTTAGAATACGAGTTATCACAGGCGGCCTTTACAAAAATCATCTCCCAGCTAGGAAATCCGGAGGTTGGCTTATTCGCTTCTCGAAAAAATCACAAGTGTGAGAGATACTTCGCGTGGAAATGCGATCCTGGTGCAGAAGTAATAGATGCCTTCACTGTGT
Source organism: Aspidiotus rigidus (assembly GCA_035079385.1). Taxonomy (NCBI): domain Eukaryota; kingdom Metazoa; phylum Arthropoda; class Insecta; order Hemiptera; family Diaspididae; genus Aspidiotus; species Aspidiotus rigidus. Next base: position 783,424 of record JAVHKY010000023.1, read on the forward strand.
CCTGGACACATGAACATTTCTACGCCTTCCCTCCTTTCGCACTGATTTAATCCTACGAGAAAAAGCGACAGGAATCCTAGTCGTACCAAACTGGCCAGGCCAACCTTGGTTTCCTCTCATCCAGCAACTCCTCTCTTCTAAGCCTGTGCTGCTTCATTCGTCTGAAAACTTACTTTTATCTTCCGACAGGATTCCTCACCCTCTTGCAGAGCGGCTTTCCCTGGTGGCAGGGATTGTGTCCGGAAGGCACTCTTGAAACAGAATCTCTCGCGGCCAATGATCAAGATCATACTAGCGTCTATTCAAATTTCTACAATGACAACGTACACGTCGGCGCTGAGTAAGTGGTGGTACCATTGCGAAAAGAACCACATCGATCAATTTGCCCCATCCTCTAATCATATTCTGGAATTCCTACATCGACAATTTTGCTCTGGACTCTCCTATAGTTCTCTCAATGTTGCACGACCTGCCCCATAACAAGTTCCCGGGGCAACCCAATAATAAACAGATTTTTTAAGGGCATTGCTAACCTACGACCAGCCCAGCCAAAATAAAATCACACCTGGGATCTCCAGTGACATGTGTGCTCAACTATTTCAGGAACCAACCGCCGACGACTTTTCTGTCTACGCACGCGGTATCTAGAAAACTGATCACCCTTCCAGCTCTAACCACCGGCCAACGTATACAAACGCTTAGTGCTATAAAGATCCCTAACATCCAGAGGTCAGCGGAAAAAATCTCAATCTTCATCCCGGATAGAATCAAGACGTCAGGAAGAGGAAGAGCACAACCCCTGCTCTTTCTCCCCTTCTTCCGAGAACCACAAGTATGTGCCGCTCAGACTCTCATCGACTACCTACCGGATCACTCAACCTCTTCGACACGACATAAATGATCTTCTCATCTCCACTAACAGCCCATTCCGTCCGGCATCCACGCAAACCCTCAGCCGGTGGGTCAAAGAGACCCTACACGCAAGCGGTATAGACAGCAATTTCAAATCCCATAGCACAAGACACGCTGCTACTTCCGCCGCCCAACGAGGAGGGGCTTCTTCAGATTCCATCTTGAAAGCAGCGGGCTGGACTGCAACTTCGCAAAGCTTTGCGAGATTTCACAATAGACCTGTCAGATCGGAGGATTCTAATTTCGCTCTAGCGGTGCTTAACCCGAATTAAGTTATTACTCTCTGGAAGAATATCATGTTCTAACGTTATACATATAGTTGATCAGACGAAGTCATACTCAAGCGAGTAATACAACCGGAGTAATTTACAATAGCCACAGAAATTGCCATGCAACATATGGGAGACCTTTTGATTCAAACAAATGTTCGCCAAGAAGAATTGGGTGAATTTTTCAATCTCCTCAATATTTGTTGGTCTCTCAATTATTGCAAATTCGATAATAAGTTTTTTGAGTTTCCTGAAGAGGTTGGAATACCCATCGGTTCTCCTTTGGGTTCTCTCATTTCGGAGGTCTTTATGTCTAAGTTTGAGCTCGATTTGTTCTCCTCTGGCAGTACGTATTTAGATCAGATTTATTATTGGCACAGGTATGTCGACGATGTGTTGTGTACGTAGACTGGTCCCCGAGAGCTCTTTTTGGAGTTTCTCCAGTATCTAAATAATCAATATCCTTCGATAAAATTTACTTTAGAAATCGGTGGCGCACCTATTAATTACTTGGATTTGACGATCTGTAATAGAGATGGTATCCATGAATTCGCCATATACAGGAAAGATACTGCGACCGATATTACTGTCCACGGCAAATCTTTCTGCCCTGTGGCCCATAAATATGCTGGATTTAACAGCCTAATCCATCGACTGACTAGTATTCCTCTCAATCAGTCAGCCTTCCAAAAAGAGGTATCAACTATAAAGCACTTGGCCAGAGTGAATGAAGTGAACTTAGACATTGACCTTATGATCCAAAGGAAAGTTACTCGAAAATGCCTCGATTCCACCACCTCCCTCCCCCGCAATACAGCCCTAAACAGTAGAGAGCGTTGGATAAGGCTTCCGTTCTTGGGGCAGTTTTCAGCTCAATTGAGTCGTGTCCTACGCCCCTTCGGATTTCGGCCTGTGTATTACAACCCCAATACCATAAAAATTGTATTGGTTAGGCTAAAAGACCCCATCCAACTGGCCGAGAGGAGTGGTGTGTATAAAGTTGAGTGTAGGGATTGTAACGGAATTTATATTGGCGAGACAGGCCGTCAGTTGAAAATTAGAATCGCTGAACATAGGAAGGCGTGGGAAAAGAAGAATATAGGTGAATCGGCGTTTGCGGACCATCTAATCACTAGCGGCCATAGCATTAAAGAGGGGTCCGAGGTCCTCCTCTATAGAGAAAACGCGTATTCGAAGCGAAAAGCTTCGAAGCGAAAAGCGTTAGAACACATCGAAATAATCCGTCATTTAAATGACGACGACCTTAATGTGCTCAACAGGTACATACCTGATGAGGGGTTGATTGAACTAGTTTACGAGTATGATTCACGTCGTGATGACTCGCTGGTTCAATCCTGATTTCCTCGTATGTTTCTAGTTTACAGCCGGAGTTGGTTCAGTCGCTTTCCAGTCCCCGTTGACAATGATTGTCTAATCGAAAGCGCTCCGGCATCGTTAAATTTCTGTGGCTATTGTAAATTACTCCGGTTGTATTACTCGCTTGAGTATGACTTCGTCTGGTATATCTGGCCATAAATTGAGAAACCGCATTGATTCTATATAGTTGATGTCGGTCTGCTGATCGTCTCGTAGCCTGATTATGAAGTAACGATGTTCAGATCTCCTTCAGTTAAAGAATTATGTTAGTAAAAGATTGTTCGGAGTTGATTAAGTTATACAAATTAATTCAATTGTCTTCTTTCTTCCGGAAGGTACTATAGTTTATTAAAAGTCCTTTTTGCTCCGTTGGTCATCTGAGTGAGGATTGCTGTGAGCGCTTTGAACATCTACATGTTGGCATGAAATACAATTGTACAATTGAACGAACTTACCTGGTGAAGTTCAATTGAAATTGTATGAGGGCCTCCTCCAAGCAGAACACTCCCTCCGCTTCGTAATTCCGTTGGGAAGGCCCTCCCTACGTTTCTCCCTCAAAGCAATCGTTTACTTTGAAGAATGAAGTCTAACGTGGTTGATATGGTAAGGTTGATTTTTTTTCGCTTTAGAAGTGTGGCTGCACTGCACTCACGTCAGATACTATATGTTGTTCTGCTTGGAGGAGGCCCTCATACAATTTCAATTGAACTTCACCAGGTAAGTTCGTTCAATTGTACAATTATAGTCTGTCACAAAAAAAAAAGAAAAAAAAAAGAAAAACTTCTGATGGTACTAATAAGTGCAGCAGTAAAAAATGACTATTCAAGCACGTAATAATTTTTACAAGAGAACCGCCCTACAATATATCACTCAACTGCGTTACTAAAATTTGAAACCAAATTTCATCCTTTCTTTCTAAAGCGTATTCTTGTGGATTTCAACCCAGAATTCAAGAAGTGGCGAGTTAAAGAAACCGCAGAGGAAAAAATTCTTAGATTTTTCGCACTTTCGTACCGTATTTCAAGGAGTGCGGATGTGGTTACAGGGGTGGTACATTCTTTCGTTAGATTTTGTCGGTATTTTTTTCATTATAAGACACGAGGGCGAATACGCGGAATGTGTGAGGAATTTCTTTTGCGACACTCCGCGTTGTAATTAACGGTTTCGTCTGAAAAATTACGCTTTTATTTCGTTCGCGCGCTCGAAGATGTGAAACCTTACCTATTAGGTACAATAGCATAACATCAGTATTCGGTCTCAACGATGACCTTGTGAACGAAAACACACAGTGTCTAATAGCTGATAAGTGGATGTAAATTCTGGGATTAGATCGTAAATGTGACGTGTTGCGCACATGTCTGGCTTTTCCTTATTGCGCTATTACAAACTGTCGTAATTCTACAGTAGCCGTAAAGATGAGTCGTTTACATCGGACAGAGTAAATACACTACGTGATTTTACGGCGCTACTCAATTTAGTTTAGAAATACCGAAATACCTCTGATTTACAAACAATATTGTGGTTATAGCGCGAGATTGGCGAGAAAAATTTTGAGAATACGAAGTCAGCTTCACTGATTATTGCTCACGAATGGAAAAGAATGCGAAAAAATTAAAAAATCATTATTAGCTCGTGCTGTCACCTGATGACTCTATTCATACACAAGGCAGATTCATGACCTTAGATCGAGCGCGACCTCAACGTCGCAAGGTTGTAGGTATTTCATCTCTATAGACATTTGATTTTGACAGATGCTGTTTTTATTGTTCGACACCGAAGTCAGAAGAATAAACTTGAGGTCGTTTCTATCGAGAATATCCGGCGGTTCGGCTGAAAAATGTAATCCTGTGCTTCAACTCGAATCCATACAATCGCACAGGAAGTAAGCTATCCCTCCTGAATTTGAGAAAGAACAATGTGCCCAAAATCGAATCTATACTTTTTTGAATATTACGGGATGTATACTCAAATGAGTAGAAAATTTGAAAAAACCGCAAGGAATTTCATCTTTTGGTTAAGCAAACATCTTTAAAGCTTGAACACCAACGAAAACGGAGAAAATCACAACGAGGTCATGATTGAACTAGCGAGTCGTCAAAATGTGAATCATTCTCATAGACTAATTCAATCAATCCCTTATCAAGAAAATGCCTGTCTAAAGGGTGGCGTCTTCGCTATTCCGATATCGAATACTTTCAATATTATTGAGGGCCATGCGTTTGAAATATGAATTCTCTCTATGCTGGAGGATTTCAGATCCCTCTTTCAACCTGTGACTACTTTCGATTGTATGATCGGCAAAGGCCTACACAATCAAGTTACCTTTCTCCCACGCCTTTTTATGTTCGGCCACTCTAATTTGAAGCTAGTGGGCGACCATCCCTATAATTATAGACTCCAGGGCAATCATGGCAGGCTACTCTATAGATGCCACTTCTCTCGGCCATAGGAATGGGATCCTCCAATTTAATGAACGCCTGAATTGAGATTGTAAAAAGCTGGCTGGAACCCAGAAGGACGGAGGACACGACCGAGCTGCAAGGAAAATTTGCCCAGGAAAGGGAGTCCAATCCAACGTTTTCTACTATTAAGGTGCGAATCCCGGGGGGAGGAGAGTCACGGTACTTTCTAGTAAGCTTCTTGCGGACCATACGGTCAGTGTTCAACTTGACGTAATTCAATCTGGCCAAGTGTTTGATCGTCACGGAAGCAGCCTGACTCAAAGGGATATAAGTCATTTGATGAATTAAGCCATTGAAAGTAATAAACAATCTTGTGGGCAACAGGACAAAAAGACGACCCGTGGATTACAACATTGATCGAAGTTTCTTTCCTAGAAATACCAAACTTGCGAACGCCGTCTCTAACAGAGATGGACAAATCCAAGAAGTTTATTGATGAACCACTAACTCCCAGAGTGAATTTTATGGAAGAGTAATGGCTATTCAAACATGCAAGAGACTCACTGAGGAGTTCTGCAGGACCGATCCACTTTGCGCTGTGGTGTCTGGCGGTGACTCCCACCAAACTATTTCTACCGCGTATTTATGAATCAATTTGTCTAATTTCGGGAAGACACGGACTTGGAGAATTGATGCCCTAGTCAAAATCTACATGTGGTTATACGGGATAAACGGGATTTGCGCTCCAGAAGTACAAGAGTACCACGGAGATTTAGTCAGGACGTGGTTCATCTCAAGAACTGTCACCGTCTTGTCAATTGGAAAATGTTGCTGAGCAAGCCAAACAACTGCAAAAGAAAGTCAGCAAACAAAGCGTGATCAATGTCAACAAGAGGAGAACAACTAGTCCTTATTTTGCAAAACTATCATCATCACGCCACTCGCTCTAAGTAGATGGGTTCCAAATTTGTTACTACTTTCAATGCGGTTCTTTTAAAGGCGGACACTTAGTGCTGAAAAGCCAATTTTACAGAAACGCTATGAGGTAATAACTAGGCAAGTATGAAAACATCCTTCAATGTATTCCGGGACAATTTCCGGACAAAGGATCTCCTTAAACTGGTAAAATTCTCGTGGTAGAGAACCTTCAAGTTGAAATTTAAATCACCAGGAAAACATGGAAATTTGTCTGGAAGTTTGCCTGTTCTGAAACGAGATCAGTCGCGTAAGCTTCCCATTGGTGTTGTTGTCATGTTTTGCTTCCTGTTTTCAGGACTAACAACGAAAAGATTCATACAAAGTTTTGTCACCTGACCGAGCTTGTATGCTATGTCAATGCATACAAAAATCAAACCGCCAATATCCACCCTCTTGGTTTTGTTACTGAATACCATATTGTTTAAAAGAGACTCATCAACCTGCCACAGGTAATATGAATGCAGAGACATGAAAAAGGCGTTAAAGGATTGAAAAATAAGACAATCAAACGTAATTCTGGGCTGACCTAAGCTGGAAATGATGACAACCCTACCCTAGGAAGTAGAAAAGAGAGATCAAAACATTTCAGCAAACCAAAAACAAGATGAACCGGGCAGAATGATCAAATGAACTTTCTTAATGACGAACACATCATCGTGAGTCAAGAAATACGTCACATTTCAGAAAGCTGAAGCCTATGACTAGTAAATTCAATTGATTAGTATAAGTAGGAAGCGTAATTAACTTTATCGATAGGAAACAAGAAAGTTTTTGGTATCGTGAGCAGTAATTGCTAGATCGCACGTAGATTCAATGATTTAGCCTCCGAGCCTTCTAGTGATTGAAAATTGTTATTCCACAAATATCTCTAAAATTAAATCCGAATTGAAACGTAATTACGATAATTAAACGTCATAATTTTAAAAACCGTTTCTACATCTTCGGACAGAGGATTTTACCGAATTTCTAGATTTCACTTTAGCATATTATAAGCTTACGTAGTCCAAAATACAGATCGTATGATTATCTTTCTTAATAAATAATTCGTAAGATAAATAGAAGGACATTCATTCCACATGGTCATTTTCAAAATTGACGCGCATAGGTTTTTACGAAGGTTTGATCATACGAGCGCGTGTTACCTGAGCCATTCTCAGTTGTTGAAAAATTGAAATTTGAATTTTGAACAATACTCATCACGAGAATTCTCCGACTTCTCGACTACGATTCAATCCACACAAGCTTCAGAAATCTCAAATGAAGTTACCAGAGTTCGTCCCTCAGTACTTCGTTATGATGCGAGTACATTTGTCTGAGTGTTCAGTAACGGTTAAATGGTACATGTGTAAATAATAAATTTTTGATATTATCTTAATAGAACATAGAATAAAGCTGACATGACGCTTGCGGAATCCAGTTTGGCCAATGAGCCATCGAAACTTTTCGCGGCAGTCAGTCATAAATAATGAATTCCTCATGGTGCATGGCACGCTTATCCGGGTACTGTACATAGCCTTTCACTCGAATCATAAATGTCGAAGCCAATATGAGAAGTGAAATATAATCTTCAATTTTTGTATCTCAACGAGAAAGTTTCATATTGTTTCATTATAATAATTTCGTGAAAAAGGATCTAAAGTCTAATAATAACCCGTTTTATGAGAGGTTAAATACCCGTTGGGAATTTTTTACAATTTTCCTTCTGTTTTTCTATCTTTCCTCCTCTTGTTATGGACTTCAAAAAAAAATTTATTTTTGAGCCACAACAGCGACAGGCCGAATATTAGGATAACAAAAGGGAGTTTCCTTACCGATCTGAACTTTATAAAAGTCGGCCAAGCTCTGAATAACTTTTTATAGTGAATGTCACAGCTCGATGACGTCATAGGTGAGCCTTGCGACGTCACAATCTTATGAGGTCAAGTCCCGCTTTTATCATATATGGCTTGAGCCCGGGGGCCAGTGACGTCACAAGTCAGTTTTTATCAAGTTCCCCCCTCTTATGTATGTTACAGAGAATGTCTGAACTAGTTATTGTAAACAATATCTACGACAGGCAGGGAACGTACTTCATTGTCCATTTTCCCAAGGATTTGCCTTCAATCGCGAAGAGCCATTGGGGGAAGTGCTGAATAATAGTAAATGACACGGAAGATAGAGATGTACGTGTACAATTAATAATGAATGAATCACCGGAGAGTAATATTTAATCATAAGCGAAAAGCAATGTTATTCCATGTCAGATGACAAGAGGGATGTCGATTTACGTGTTACAATGGCCGACAATTTTGTAATGGTGTATTCAACAGCTTAATGGAAATATGGCCGGAGTTAAATATAGAACACGGCAAACCTCGCCACAGCCAAAGCCAAGGGTCGGTGGAGAAGGCAAACCAGGACATCTAAAATATGATACATATTTTCATGGAGGACTGACCCCTCGTCAACAAAGTGGAGTGCTGCCTTGTATTTCATTCAATTTATGAAGAACGGAAGCTACCACGCGGGTATCAAGAGAAGCCCATATGAGGCACTGCACTGTTCGGTTCTCATCCTAAGGTAGGGTTAGACGTTTTGTCATTACTTGAAGTCGTCACGAAAACCTTGCGGACCGAAGAACAGCTGGAACAGGTCTTAAGTTCTACTACGACAGGTGATTCCTCATCAACTGTAGAATCATCTCTCTCTCATAGCTCCCCGACTTCTGACTTAGGCGATCTATTGTCTGCTCGAATGTCTACACCAAACGTTTGCGTGTCATGGGGCTTTGACGCGCCCCCTTTACAAACATCTTCGTGTGCTCTCCGTTTGCGGAAGGAAAATATTGGCAAGAGAAGAAGGGAGTCGAAAGGAAATCTAGAGATGCAGGCTAAAGAGGTGAAACAGCGATCAGATCGAAATTTTCCATATCCTCAGGTAGGAGATACGGTGCGAGTTCATGTACCACAGGTAAAACAGATGGGCGCAATGTGTTGGTATGCGTGCTGGAAGTGACGTCAAATAACTTCTTCAAACTAGGTACGCGTCACGGTACTTTGAAGCAGCTGTACGCGCAGTCCAAGTTTCAATTGTGCCATGAAACGTTTGTACCGACCAAAGAGACGTCCATACGTTCAGTAGCTTCAGCGGCGGCAGTAGGAAATGGTCAGGGTTTTATATTTGCTACTCACGTTCAAAGAAATGCGACACAAAAGGCTGTTTGTGGGTCTAAAGCGCAATACTCTGTAATTCGGAATGTAATATAATAGCTTGTCATGTTGCAATAAATAATCCCCCCTTTTTTTAGTGTGCGGGAGAAGCCTCTTATTTCTTTTCGAATGTGTCATCCTTGCACGTATAAAAAAACTCTTCAATTTAATTTTACCTATTTGCTAAGGACTTCACGCGATTGTTAACAATTACTAGTATGTGTAGACAATGCCTAATTAATGTAATGGAAAATGTTTGATTTCTACACGCACTCTACCTAAAAGAGCACGTAATTGTTTACATTTCCTAGTTATTGTTTACATTGCCTCAATTGCACTGAGGGATGAAACGCAAATCTACCTGGACAAAAATCTATTTTCAGTACTTCGTTTATCAAATAGGTCGATTCTTACGTCAAATCGTCCACTCAGTCCAAAAAAAAATAGTCAAAAAATTCTCCAGGCGCTGGAACGGTCATCTGGAAATGAGAAAAAATCGAGAAAATCCACTTTTTCAACCTAGAGAACCGTGAGTTTTGGTATGTCGATCATCGATTAGGTCGATTCTTATATAAAATCATCCGCCGAAGTAAAAAAAAATTGACAAAAAATTCTCCAGTCGCTGGAATGTTCTGGAAATGGTAAAGAATCGAGAAAATCCACTTTTTCAACCTGGAGAACCGTGAGTTTTGGTATGTCGATCATCGATTAGGTCCATTCTTATATAAAATCGTCCGCCGAAGTCGAAAAAAATTTACAAAAAATTCTCCAGTCGCTGGAATGTTCTGGAAATGATAAAGAATCGAGTACATCCACTTTTTCAACCTGGAGAACCGTGATTTTTTGTATTTCGTTCACCGATTAGGTCAATCCTCATGTGAACATATCCTATGAGTTTGAAAAAAATAGTCAAAAAATTCTCCAAACGCTGGAACGGTCTGGAAATAAGAAAAAATCGAGAAAATCCACTTTTTCAACCTAGAGAACCGTGAGTTTTGGTATGTCGATCATCGATTAGATCGATTCTTATATAAAATCGTCCGCCGAAGTCGAAAAAAATTTACAAATAATTCTTCAGTCGCTGGAATGTTCAGGAAATGGTAAAGAATCGAGAAAATCCACTTATTCAACCTGGAGAACCGTGATTTTTCGTATTTCGTTCACCGATTAGGTCAATCCACATATCCTATGAGTTTGAAAAAAATAATCAAAAAATTCTCCAGTCGCTGGAACGGTCTGAAAATGAGAAAAAATCGAGAAAATCCACTTTTTCAACCTAGAGAACCGTGAATTTTGGTATGTCGATCGTTCATCAATTAAACATATCCGTTGAATTCGGAAAAAAAATTGTAAAAAAATTCTCCAGTCGCTGGAACGGTCTAGAAATGATGAAAAATCAAGAAAATTCACTTTTTCAACCTGGAGAATCCTGAATTTTGGTATTTCGTTCATAGACTAGATCGATACTTATGTAAACACGTCCGCCAAGTTTGTAAAAAATATTAAATAAATTATCCAGTTGCTGGAACGATCTAAAAATAAAGAAAAATCGAGAAAATACACTTTTTCAACCTGGAGAATCCTGAATTTTGGTATTTCGTTCATAGATTAGGTCAATTTTTATATATGTAGACACGTCCGCTAAGTTCGTAAAAAATATTAAATAAATCTTCCAGTCGTTGGAACACTCTGGAGACAGTAAAAAATCGAGGAGTGCGAAGCCAAAGCCGAAGACGACGCGACGTTTCTAGCAAAACTTGAAAACCTCAATTTGTGGTGATTTCCTACCCTTTCAAAAATTCTGAAAAAAATATATGTTTGAGGTGACCGTCCAATACCTCATATATATTTTTTCCAGCTTGGGCCCTCTGTAACAACATACTTGAAAAAAAATTTAATTAAAAATATCAATTTTATATGGAATTTTCATTTTTTTTCCGCTCGAAAGGATTATCATGAGTGGCCCTTGAGATGATTCATTTTCCTTCCAAAGCACGATTTTGCACGAGGATTCATACTTGAGAATTCAGGCGATTGAATATTTTACAGTTTGAAGTGTGATATCTGACAAAGAGATTCGCATTCAAGCTTTGTCATAACTACTCAAAACTTTTTTTCCCAACTCCAATTTATAAAGTTACTTTGCCATTTTATTACTTGCTTTGGATGCTTGATATCTTCAATACAACGATAAGAATTTCACCCAGAAATTTTGTATCGAAAGAGTGCGGTATAAACTTTGAAAAAACACAATACAAGTCATATTCACCACGTACAACCCTACTGCAACTATAACTGGACTTATGCATGTCAACCGTAGAACCGAACAAGTCGTCAAGTAGTCTACTTTGACGCGTTACTATGGCAACGCGTCGACGTATTTCACTGAACCACTCATTGCACAAGGTCTCTAATTTTACCTACAAACCATATCTATAGATTTTTTTTTTTTTCACTTTTGTCCAGCTAAATTTGCGTTTCATCCCACAATGCACTGGAGACTTTCCCTGTAATCTATACAGCTCCGAAGTCCGACCCTGTGACGTCAAATTCACAATTTGATGACATCATAAGTTAGCCTTGTGACGTCACAATTTACTTTTTTCAGATTCCACGTGCCTCATAAAACAGGTTCCTACGACCACTCCGACCACTCGTTTCACTCCGTTAAAGAACCCGTGAGTTTTTTTTTCAAGTTCCCCCTTTTATCATATATATAGCTTGCAGTCAAAATTTTTCCAAGTCCCCCTCCTATCATACATAGCTTGGAAGTCGATATTTACGTAAGTCCCCTCCTATCATATATAGCTCGAGAGTGGACACTTCCCAAGTCCTCCTCCCACCAAAAATATTTTATATCTGAAAGTATCCCTCGGTTTCCTACTCGCGGCGAACTGGAATCCATTTTCAATAATGTAATCTCACTTATTCCAATTCGAAGATAAGTAATCTTCACATACCCAAGAGAAATCTAAATTGCAAGCAGAATTTTCAATACGAAGTGAAAAGGTATCACCTAAAGAAAATTTGCTCCAGAAAACATATCAACGGTCTCGCACCGTTGCAATTATCACAACGTCTAATTGCAAATCTGACCAATATCCACCGGTTTATGCAGCGTTTACTCCGTGAATTTTACTTCGCACAGACGACTACGGAAAATTGAAGCCCTAGAACAAGCTCGACAGAATAATTTTGGTACGCGTAACGTTTTACGACGATCTGCTCTATTTACGATTCACTTGGTCATTATAAAATTATAAGACAAGTTCACCGAAGGCAGACTCAATAACCCGAATATGTATGAATTTTCACTACGTATGCACTCGAACTGGTTTTATAAGAGGTAATTACCGAAGACAAACGTCGGCGTATTACGAAGAATTTCCTGACGCAAATTATCAAAACGTTCGTCGGATCGCGCACCGCGAACAGTGAAAAAAATATTGATGACATTATTGAAAAAATTTTCGCATTATTTAATAATAATCCGACGTTTCTTTGTTCTTGTTCACATTTCGTCACCGCGTTTTGTCGTCCAGTTCACGCACTTGTAGTTACGGAACGCTTGAGTATTTGAAAGGCGACCTGTTGAGCGTCGAAGGCTGTACGCGCGGGTAATGGCGTAAAAGTTTTCATTTCAACCCGAAAATATTCGCTCCCGTGAAGCTGATAAGATTTACATTGAAAAGTTTCCGACAATTAAAGACACAAAACACTGACAGAAAAGTTTTCGCGAGAAAATTGCTTAATTGTGCGCCATTTATTCTACGGCGAGTTTTGTCGCGTAATTCTTTCTGGAAAAAAATAATAATAATAACGATAACACGTGCATTGAAGAATGATGCGAAAATCCACGTAAAGCACGCTCCAGAAGTAGAGAACTAATTTATTGCATCTACATTTTAAAATTAATTTCTCATCTTTATGGAATTCTTATGTGTATTCTGTATAATAACTTGACAGTTAGATAGTAAAAAATTAAGTACCGTAAGTCATTTTCTCACAAAAATCGTTACGACTGAGGTTACCGCGTGATGAGTACTCGTTTTTTTTAAATCGATTAATTTAATATTCTTAAATGTTGATAAGTAGTGTGTTGTAATTATGTAAAAAAATGAACTCATGATAGAAAAACTTTGATGCATTAAAACATAAACAAGGCGTATGCGAAATCGAATACGGTTCAGTCGCACATACTTGTAGTGTCTACAAGTCTCCCAAAGTGTCTCTTGGGTGTACATCAAGGTTCCGAATTGGGTTCCTATCAATTTCTATTCTACTGTGATGTAGACGGTCAAACTACCCACATAACGACCAGGGATTTGAAATTATCGCCAATCTGCGAGAGCCTGACCAGCCAAAGAGACGCAACTCATCATTCTCATTCGGTAGGAGTATTTTAGACAAAACTGATCAAAAGAGGTCGACTCTATTCGGAAGTATGAATAGGATACGAATCAACTATACGTAGATCGGATAGGTCAAGGGGGGAAAGGAGACAAAGGCTCATTCCTACCAATGAAAGAGCTGATCCCTCTCAGAGGTCACTCCCACACAGCTAGCTCAGATGGCGGTAGAACCTAATGGGACTCTTAAACGGAGGGAGTGAACTTCTCACATAGGAAAACGCATACTGTCGTCAATTCTGAGAAATTTGGCTTACACAAGTATCAAAAAATGATAGAAATAACTGAATGGAAAACCAGACTCTTCGCTCGGATAGATCGGCTTTCTCATCGAGCCTAACGGTGATCAAAGGGGCGGTTCGGACTACCTCTAAAACTGACTGATCAGGTCAGGAAACCAACTACAGTAAGAGGGCAAAGACGATCAAATAAAAAAGACAATTTAGGTAGCCGAAAAACAAAACTATTGTAGATGAGGCGAAGCGCCAATAATAGGCTCTTTTTCCCTACATGATCCACAGGTAGTTACCAAGCTGACAGAGCGGAAACACCCACCCGACATACGAATACTAAGAGGGAGGGGGGACGTCGGCGACGCATGATACACGCCTGTCAGGGGAAGAAATTTACCACCTATCGAAAAGGAACTCACGGCCGAAGCCCTCATCTGACGTCGAAGGTCTGCCTAGAAATAACTCCTCTGTAAATAACTGATGGAATCAAGATGTTGAAAGGTACTACGGAAAATATAATTTATACGACCACAAAGAATGATACATATTTGTGTACGATATCGTTATTTCATATTCCTAGACATTTAGGTGGTGGACCTCCACGACGACAATCAGGTGTGGCTTCCAAAGAGCTCAGATGTAGTCTTCGATTTCGATGGTGGGCGGAACCGCAAACAATGAAAATCGTCTGGGCGGAAGGTAGCTCAGATTCGAGGTGATATCCCATAACCCTCAATCTTCACGCTTCTGGGGGTCGCATTACATCCCTTGTGGACTACACAGCTCCCCGCGGGAGCGGCAAGGTTTTATACTCGGCCGTCGGCCATATCACGGGATTTGAACTGCCTTTTCCAGTAGATTATTGATGGTCTGAATAGACTTCTCTACCTTCGGGTGACTGGGTGCTAGGGCGGAGTCTCGTTGGATGTGGAGTTGAATAAAACTGTGGCACTTAGGCTGTGCCTCTAAGTGGGTAATGCACCACACAGATTCACTGACACATCACGAAATTTATTATCGCATCTCGGCTATCTCGCGAATAAAGGGGCAGACGCAAAGAATCGTCGCACCACGGGACCGAACGGAGTTACACATGGCTACAAGGGCGTTTCTCGTAGGAGCACACGCTTTTCGCACCAAAACGCTGGGAGTAACTGACTTCAGAAACCGTGCGAAAGCTCGGCATCGGTACCGAAGGACAGTCGGGCACGTATCGCTGCGTCTCCTACCACCGAAACGAAAAGAAATCGGACGAATTAGATTCATCGAGCAACATCATGCCACTCGATAAATCGAGGAGAGGGAAAAATTCATAGCCGATAAAAATACCGACCATGTAGGACAAGATAAAAGTGGAAAAGTAGATAACCTCTCGCGCTATCGAGCGAACTCAAATAGGCGGAGTAGGAAAAGACGAAAAGGAAGAGCGAGAGAAGCAAATTCGATTAGAAAGTAACGGTATTCGTTTCGTAGGTAAGAGAAACACACGACACACACACATACATACCTCCTAGCTCGGTATCGCTCGCTCGAAATCCCTGTGACTTCACACTACATATCCAAATATCTACAAAATCTTGCAGATTGCTAGATACCCTTCGTATGTGAACGATTCAAGGTTAGTCGTACATACGAGTAGAAAGATCCAATAAGAAGGATAAACCACCTGGTCTACCATATCATACACCTTGTCTGCTGGACAATGTTGTGAAATTTGATAGACAATCGACTGGAGAGTTATCTGAAGGAAAGATATATAATCTCTAGTAGCCAGTACGGTTTTCAAACTGGATGCTGTACATCAGATGCTGGGATCCGGTTGAAGAGGACAGTCGAGTCAGTGATTGCTACGCGCCAGTTTTGCGCAGCCGTCAGCCTCGACATAAGAAATGCGTTCGATTCGATTTCATGGAAGAGGATATTGGAAGCTTGTGTGGACGTTGGAGGGCTCGCATACCTGCTCAGGGTGATCAGCTATATAGCTGTCGTGAAATCCAAGCAGAGACGCCTGCTGGTACGGTAAAGCGCCCTGTTACTTGTGGGGCGTCGCAGAGGTTGGTTCTTGGGCCGCTTTTGTGGTGCGTTGCATTTAACGGAATATTTGAGGTGGAGTTGCCACCGGGTGTTAAGCTTATCTGCTATGCGGATGACACCCTTGTGGTATGCACCGCCGAAACAACTGTAGCGGTGGAGAGCAGGGCAAACCGGGCTTTAGAGGTAGTAATGCATTGGATCGAGTCGACTGGACTCGAACTTACAGCTGGTACGACGGAGGCCATTTTATCCACGACCCGTCAGAAGTTCAGTCCACCCACCTTTTACCTGCAAGGTGTGGAAATAGCAACCAAGAAGCGAATGAAGTACCTGGCCATCTGATTTAACTCAACGCTGAGCTTCAGGCACCGTTTCCTGATAGCAGCGGAAAAGGCGGACCGGGTAGTTGGATACTTGAGCCGCGCCGATGAGGAACCTAGGAGAAACGAGAGAAGCAAGAAGAAGGATCATGATGAACACCCCCTTGTCGGTCCTCCTATATGGTACCCCAGTGTGGGCCGACTCCATGAAGATACCATACAGAAGGAGAGAGATGGTAAAGATCAAACGAAGAGCTGCGCTGAGGTGTGTTAGTGCCTACCGCACTGTCTCGACAGAGGCTCTTTGTGTATTAGCACGTTCACCACTTTTCGAGCTCCTTGCTGAGGAGAGAGCGGTGGTGTTCAAAGCAAAGACGACAACGACGACCAATTAAAAACCTTTATGGGTCAAGCAAAAGAGACCAGGCGCTCCTTGCTTGTAAAATGGAAAGAAAGAATTTCTCAGAGTGAGCTGAGTACATGGACAACCTGTGTGCTAATAAGTGACCTTGGTGAATGGATGAACCGACACCGTGGTCAGCTGATCTTTCACTTGACGCAGGTGTCAAGCGGCCATGGCTACTTCAACAAGTACCTTTACGAGAAGTTAAGGGAAGTTAAGTAGGCAACGTGTTCGCACTGTAACCAAGGGCGGGGCTACTCGCGGACGAAAATTTTCTGAAAGTACCCCCAACAAAAGAGAGAGCGGGTTCCTACTTCAAAAAAAAAATCGGTATTACTTCAGGGCATTGCATCGAAAGCGGGATAAAATCGATTTAGCTATTTCTAGTTTGGAATACAAGGTGTATAATTCTACCTTAGAGCTGGGGGTTGAAGGAAGACCCGTAAGACGTAGAGAAATATACTCAAAGAGAGTAACGAACAAATACAAGAAGCGCACAATATTATAAACAGACCGAGCGCTTTCGACTAAACAGTCATTCTCACGGTATAGAAAGCGACTGAACCCAACACCAACGAGAACAAGAAACTACGAACGAGGAGGTCATGACTGAACCAGCGAGTCATCGAAATGTGAATCATTCTCATAGACTAATTCAATCAATCCCTCATCAGGAACGTACCTATTCACCATGGTAATGTCTTTAATATTTCGGTGACGATGAATTTCAATTTCTTCCAAAGCCAAGCGCCTAAAATAAGATTTCTCCCTGTGGAGGAGAACTTCGGATCCCTCTTTGAGGCTGTGACCGCATTCAATTAAGTGGTCAGCAAACGCCGACTCCCCTACTTTTCTTTTTTCCCATGCTTTTCTATGTTCATCAAAACTAATTTTGAATTGACGGCTAGTCATCCCTATGTACACACTCGGGCAATCACCACAGGCCACCCTATAAACACCCTCCCTCTCAGCCATCGGAATCGGATCC
This sequence comes from Aspidiotus rigidus, assembly GCA_035079385.1. Classification (NCBI taxonomy): domain Eukaryota; kingdom Metazoa; phylum Arthropoda; class Insecta; order Hemiptera; family Diaspididae; genus Aspidiotus; species Aspidiotus rigidus. The sequence continues at coordinate 800,937 of JAVHKY010000023.1, forward strand.
TTTAACTTGACCAAGAGGCTCTTCACCGTATTGGTACTATAAAACGCCGGTCGGAAACCAAAGGGACGGAGGACACGGCTCACCTCCGAAGAAAACTTCCCCAAAAACGGCATCCTAATCCAACGTTTACGCCTATCAAGATGCAACTGGCGGGGGAGGGGGTAGTTAAGTCGAGACTTTTTCTTGTAAGTCTCCTACGGACCATGAGGTCAATGTCCACTTTCACCTGATTCACTCTAGCCAAGTGCTTTATCGTCACGAGTTCCTTATTAAACGCTACCTCACTCAAAGGGATCTGAGTGAGGCGATGTATTAAACTGTTAAATGTGGCAACTTTATGGGCAAAAGGTACGAAAGACGACCCGTGGATAGTAATATCGGTCGAAGTACTTTTTCGGTAAATACCGAAATCATGGACACCGTCAATGACGGATATGGTTATGTCCAAAAAATTTATTGATGAGCCGCCAACTTCAAGAGTGAACTTGATGGACGGATATAAACTATTTAAATATGCTAGAAACTCACTAAGGAGCTCCGCGGGACCGGTCCACGCACACAATATGTCATCTACGTACCTATGCCAATAGAAAACGTGATTCAAAAACACCTGGCCCGAGGAAAACAGGTCGACCTCAAATTTAGACATAAAGACCTCCGAAATAAGAGAGCCTAAAGGTGAACCAAAAGGGATCCCTACCTCCTCAGGGAACTCGAAATATTTATCATCGAACTTACAAAAATTAGGTGACCAACAGGCGTTTAAAAGGTCAAAGAATTCACCAAATTCATTATGAGGAGTGCCACAGTCTACGAGCAGTTTGCCTATTTGTTGCATAGTGGTAGCCTTGGGAATGTTAGGAAAAAGCCCAACGACATCAAACGAGCACAGAATGGAACCCGGAGGAAGGATTGTGTCCTTCAATTTTTCAGCCAGGGCGCTCGAATTCTTTACTGAATAGGGAGACTCAACCTCCACACGAGCTTTGAACCAACCATCGAGGAACTTAGCGAGGGAGTATGTAGGGGAGGAAACGAAGGAAACAACCGGCCGCAACGGCACATTTTCTTTGTGTACCTTCGGCAACCCGTAAAGGAGGGGAGGAGCGGGATTCGGCTCCAAGATAGCTTTCTTTAGAGATGGGCTCTTAATGATTACCTCACTACCATTAATAAGTTTTCTAGCCTCTTTAACGAATTTTGGAAAATCGAAGAGGGGGGCCTCCTTAGCCCAACATTGGCCAAGTACCTCGTAAACCTTAGAGACGTAGGAAGCCTTATTCATCACTACGACGGCATTCCCTTTGTGAAATTTCAATTTTATTCCGATAGTGCTTTAACCACCAAGAAATTGGAAAACTTCATGACAAAGAAATGGATTCGTACTGAGTTGAGGAGGTGGCATAGTTTACTCAACGTTACCACCAGACTCAACCTTCTTGTGCATTCGCGGCTGTCTAGCCTACTCCACCACGGTGAGTTCGATCCATTTATTCATTCTATAAATGAGGTTTGTCGTGAATTTGAGTTGAAATTAAAAGAAAAGAAAAATCGGAAGCTTACTTCCCTCCTAAGTTCTAAGATGAGGGATGACGAATTAGATCTAGGTGACGATGGAATTATCCAACAGTTTCAGCCCCGTGTCATAAATCATAGTAACACGGAGTTCAACCGTGATGAGATGACACTCCTAGAGAAGGGATTGAAGTTCGGGCTCCCCCCTCTCAAAAATCAGGAGACGTTGGCAAATGTTGTAGCCGATTTGGCTATAAAAATCGGCCCTGGTGTAAATACCCAGAAAAAATGTGCGGAAATTGTTCGTAACACCCCCCTCCCTCGCATAAGTGAGGCAGGGAGTGAATTGATAGTGGGTCTGAGGAGGAAGATTAAGGAGGAAAAGTTAGTTATTACCAAAGCTGACAAAGGGAATGCCGTCGTAGTGATGAATAAGGCTTCCTACGTCTCTAAGGTTTACGAGGTACTTGGCCAATGTGGGGCTAAGGAGGCCCCCCTCTTCGATTTTCCAAAATTCGTTAAAGAGGCTAGAAAACTTATTAATGGTAGTGAGGTAATCATTAAGAGCCCATCTCTAAAGAAAGCTATCTTGGAGCCGAATCCCGCTCCTCCCCTCCTTTACGGGTTGCCGAAGGTACACAAAGAAAATGTGCCGTTGCGGCCGGTTGTTTCCTTCGTTTCCTCCCCTACATACTCCCTCGCTAAGTTCCTCGATGGTTGGTTCAAAGCTCGTGTGGAGGTTGAGTCTCCCTATTCAGTAAAGAATTCGAGCGCCCTGGCTGAAAAATTGAAGGACACAATCCTTCCTCCGGGTTCCATTCTGTGCTCGTTTGATGTCGTTGGGCTTTTTCCTAACATTCCCAAGGCTACCACTATGCAACAAATAGGCAAACTGCTCGTAGACTGTGGCACTCCTCATAATGAATTTGGTGAATTCTTTGACCTTTTAAACGCCTGTTGGTCACCTAATTTTTGTAAGTTCGATGATAAATATTTCGAGTTCCCTGAGGAGGTAGGGATCCCTTTTGGTTCACCTTTAGGCTCTCTTATTTCGGAGGTCTTTATGTCTAAATTTGAGGTCGACCTGTTTTCCTCGGGCCAGGTGTTTTTGAATCACGTTTTCTATTGGCATAGGTACGTAGATGACATATTGTGTGCGTGGACCGGTCCCGCGGAGCTCCTTAGTGAGTTTCTAGCATATTTAAATAGTTTATATCCGTCCATCAAGTTCACTCTTGAAGTTGGCGGCTCATCAATAAATTTTTTGGACATAACCATATCCGTCATTGACGGTGTCCATGATTTCGGTATTTACCGAAAAAGTACTTCGACCGATATTACTATCCACGGGTCGTCTTTCGTACCTTTTGCCCATAAAGTTGCCACATTTAACAGTTTAATACATCGCCTCACTCAGATCCCTTTGAGTGAGGTAGCGTTTAATAAGGAACTCGTGACGATAAAGCACTTGGCTAGAGTGAATCAGGTGAAAGTGGACATTGACCTCATGGTCCGTAGGAGACTTACAAGAAAAAGTCTCGACTTAACTACCCCCTCCCCCGCCAGTTGCATCTTGATAGGCGTAAACGTTGGATTAGGATGCCGTTTTTGGGGAAGTTTTCTTCGGAGGTGAGCCGTGTCCTCCGTCCCTTTGGTTTCCGACCGGCGTTTTATAGTACCAATACGGTGAAGAGCCTCTTGGTCAAGTTAAAGGATCCGATTCCGATGGCTGAGAGGGAGGGTGTTTATAGGGTGGCCTGTGGTGATTGCCCGAGTGTGTACATAGGGATGACTAGCCGTCAATTCAAAATTAGTTTTGATGAACATAGAAAAGCATGGGAAAAAAGAAAAGTAGGGGAGCCGGCGTTTGCTGACCACTTAATTGAATGCGGTCACAGCCTCAAAGAGGGATCCGAAGTTCTCCTCCACAGGGAGAAATCTTATTTTAGGCGCTTGGCTTTGGAAGAAATTGAAATTCATCGTCACCGAAATATTAAAGACATTACCATGGTGAATAGGTACGTTCCTGATGAGGGATTGATTGAATTAGTCTATGAGAATGATTCACATTTCGATGACTCGCTGGTTCAGTCATGACCTCCTCGTTCGTAGTTTCTTGTTCTCGTTGGTGTTGGGTTCAGTCGCTTTCTATACCGTGAGAATGACTGTTTAGTCGAAAGCGCTCGGTCAGTTTATAATATTGTGCGGTTCTTGTATTTGTTCGTTACTCTCTTTGGGTATATTTCTCTATGATGGATGACCGTAAAATTAAAAAACGCATTGATTCTACCCGTAAGACGCTTTTGACGTCATTGATGACCTTGACCTATTTTGGGGACATCAAAAAATTTCAATCTCTATCGCCGTATAGGATGTGTACTCTTTTGTTATTATAAGTTAGCTTCAATACTAGACTGAACTAGGCTGAAAACGTTGCGCAACAAGTAGTGAACTGGGCTAATAAAGCTATTTTTGAGACGCAATCAAGTATGACGTCTTCAAACTTACATTCAACGCTAGTAGGTGTGCACAGTAGAGAATTGGAAAAAATAGTGGCGTGGAATGACGGGTTGGCCTAGCATACAGTGCACTAGGCCTTGACCTTATAAAGTAGAACCATACATACATTTGAGATTCATTCAATTTTCACTGCTCTACTTATGTCTCTCTAGCAAAACATGCAAAAGTGGTGCCATCTGCATTGGCCAATCTGGTCACTCCGTAGATGAACGCCTCAAAGAGCATCGCAGCGCGTTCAGATTGAACAAGCCTGAGAAATCCGTAATGGCGAAACACTGCCTAGATTTGAACCACGATGTCGACGACGTTGAGACGAAGGGAAAATCACTCGATCGCCTAGGTCTGTGTATGGTCGTCAAACTGATCTGAGCCCTGAATATAAGATGACTAGAATGCTCAAATTATTTTTCATGAACTCATACCCTTCTCCAGCCGCCATCTCTCTCGTCTCCTATCTATTTCAAATCCTCTCATCTCCTTCTGAACAAAATTAGCTCGAAAGTTAAAAGTTTGTCCTCTTGCTCTATTCATGAATCCAGGGTTCGTTGAGCTTTCTAGCTATCCGAAGACATCACACCCTCTGCACAAGCAACATTGCCCATCTCATCAGGATCACTGCTCTTGTTATGAACATCTTATCAAATATATTCCCACTGTTCATCTCACACGTTCAGTAATGCCTAGATGCTCATGGGAATACTATACTGGTACAGATTAAGTTCAAATACCCACCTTAAGTTATAACATTGAGGATCCTCCTTAAAATTTGTAGTAAAGAAATTACAAATTTGAGCGAATATTATAAAAATATAAATTCAAGTGATGCGGGTCGCCGTAAAAAATCCCCTCGAAAAAGCAGAGCAATCAGCGAAGTTGGAGCAACTTATTTATGGCAGGTTTAAAATATTCGGTAAATACGCCTGTACTCGTCGCGGTTGTTCGTTTCTCAGGATTTGCATCAACGTACAGGCCTTACTGAGAGTGATAAATCTGTGTTTAAAACTACAATTTCTCCCCCGGGAAAAAGTATATGTGTACGCGTGTACTTAAATTCTAGCACTCGTGCGTCGCTTTCCCCATTGAGTTTCGTCAATTTCGATTTTACGCAATTCCGCGATTTTTCTCCCGTACCATTTTCTACCCCTATATTTATGTATAGTCTAATCTTTTTGTACGAGCTCGTTCTCACATCGTCGTGCGAACGTTATGACTAATAAATGGCGCTACTAATATCAGTATTTTTTCTCGTTTCCATAGAGGTAGATATTCGTATCCTACTTGACATTCTCTCGAGCCTATACGTTGTTGCGGGTGATTATGGAGTAATTCTCGTTCAAAATTTCCATACCTTAATGTAGATTGAGAGTTATGGCCTTCGTCGCGGCGCACATAAGTCTCGCGAGACTGTTCCACTATTCAAAGACGACCACAAAGAAATTCGGTTTTACGTGTAAAAATATCGTATTCCCAATGAGCTTCGCAAATTGAATACTAAATACTCGATACACGTAGTAAGAATAAACTGTTTATGAACTCGAAATAAGAGTTATTTCTTTCCAACTAGATAACGTCTTTTCTAACAAAACCGAGCAAAAATCCCGAAAACATACTACTATTGTGACATACTAATAGGATTTGTTCGAAACACGATAGCTAGGGAAAGGATTTTGACCTCAGACTTTTTGGAAAACAAGTTCGAGTTCCTAGGTGTTTCTTTCTTTTCACAATCAATAATATAATATCCGGATTGATTACACCATCGTATAACTGTAATAAGTGGGGGAAAGGTTACCTATAATAGTTGTAGATTGATCGTTATGTTTTCCACGAATGGAGTTTCGTTTCGTCATGCTGACCCTTGTAAGGGAGCGCGTGTGCGGGCTCTTGTCATGCGATCGTAATATTTATTCATTTTCCAAACAACGATAGAAATTCGACAGGTAAATAATGAAGCGACGAAGTATAATGTATCCTTGAATTATTTTTGGAACGCTTGAACCTTACCTAATATGTACAGTGAGACGCAAACATTACGGCGTTGAAAACACCGAGAGTTGCTGCGTTGATACCATGACTTGAAGAAGGAGGTCTTCCATGTCTTGAACTCATCCTCGTTGAAGATTGTTGACATGAAAAGTAAGGGAGGAAAGGGGCTCAGGTATAAGGTCAGATATTTTACCCTACTGGTGAAATTCGAACTCGCTCGGAATCCATTCGTGATAGTCAAAATTGTCTCTACAGCGTGGAAAAATACACTCTGGTCCTATGTATGCAACAAGAACAGCAAAAAAATTCTTTATTTTACGTAGAGAAAAGTATAAAATGTATACAAAATTTTGAAACTCTTTACCGAATGTATACTCTCTGAAATGGAAGGATGAAGAAGTAATACGCCTCTAGTCCCCAAATCCTGGTGAAGGGGAAATGTCCAAAAGAAACGATTTGAACGATTGGATCTCTTGAACTCTTAATAAGAAACCGTTTTCCTAGCTCGTTTCGTTTGGACATTCCCCCTTCTCCTCATCAATCGTAAAATAGGAGAGTAGGTGTCTATCGAAGAATGACATTGTTTCCGAATCCCAATACGAGAAGGAGCGACCTAACGACGAAAGGAGAGAATCGATGGATATCAACCAGAGGTAAAGAACTGATGACAGGGTGTCTACCAGGTCAATAAGTCCAATAAAAGTTCATAAATGGTCCAATAAGTCAATAAAAGTCCATTAATTTTGATGCAAGTCCAATAAAAATCAATAATCGAGAATAAAAGTTCTAATTTTAATACATATTCAATAAAAATCAATAATTAAAAAGTTTTTTTTTTTTTTTTTGATAAATCAGGAGATTATAATTTCGCCAACTTTAAATTTCGCACTTTCAATTTTTAGCAGGCACTTTTTTCTCTCGGACAATTTTCGGTGTTCTTTTTTCTGTCGGTCAAATTTCATGGACTCATCCACTTCCAACGAAAGAGATCCCGCTGGCTGAAAATTCTCTAAGAGGGGTGGTATTTTTTACTGGACCTGTGTTCCAAACACCCAACTTTTACTGGTTTCACTCGACTTTTTTAGTCGGTAGACAACCTGAATAAAATCATAATGTAAATTTTTTTTTATATGACTCCTTTATTTGAACGGTCCCAATGAGGAAACAGCTGGAAGAGAACGTAAAGTCATCAAGGGGCTTAGAAATACATAGAATTAAAAGTTTCAAAACTCATACTTTTTTTTCTTTAGATCGCACGTTCACGTTCTAGTAACTTTTTTGAAGGTGAAATTTTTTGAGTTCACACTACTTAAGCAATAAATTTTGGTAAATATTTGCGCAAAATATAGAAAAAAAAAAAAAAAGTTCAAATGCGTACAAACACGCGTAAATTTATTGTCCCGAGTAACGAATCTTAACAACCCAGTCGTAATGCCATCAAAACAACAATACAAAATTCTTTTCTAAACAGAAAATCATTCCAATTTACCTTTGCAAAAGTATTACGTACACGCGTAACGATTTATTAAGGCAAATGCAGAACGAGTTTCGAGTTATTTTTGAAAATCCGTTAAAAAATAACAGTCTCGCGTTTTCGCCATTTTATGATTTATAGAGTCGTGTACTCATATATCCCATCTACTACATTCTAGCGTGCTGTGCAACGATCTCAAATCTTTTCGTATTTTACTCATTTTTGCCCTACAACGCCCGCATTCATTTCGTCGTATGTATTTTCAATGCGCCAAATATCGACATATTTTCGACCGAGGACATTCCTATAACGCACCCGCACGAAAAGAAGCGCAGGGCGGTGTATGGTAGTATAGCTGTACATAGGAAAATTGTTGACGCGTTGTACAGCCTAAACTTTTACAAAACTTTTTTTTTTCCCCATGCGGATTATGGTAGCTGTGCAGTGGCAACTTTACAACGAATCACTTTTGTTGCTCGACGTATTCTTACTTTTTCGTTTTACGATTTGTTACACATGAATAATTGACGAAGAAAGTAGTGCACGACATCGTTGATATAAGGAGGCTGGTGTGACCGATAGTAAAAATAAGTAGTCCTCGTGAGTTCTCGAAAAAGCTCGGCACAACGAACAACTTTTCCCGACGGTACATTCGAAAAATTGAGAGATTTCTTAAAGTTCATAAAGAGATTACTCATTACCTGAACAATGGATCTTGACTACAAGTAAAGTTGCGCGGAATTATCGAGCCTAAAAAAAGACCTTCAGAATCACGAACATTACAAATGAGGTGGAAAAAATTCATGTGTCGTGATCTTTCGAAAAATGGACGGGGACAAAGAAGGAACGATAGAGAAAACGCTGTGCGCCAACCGCCTCAACCAAACGCTCACAGGTAGAACCGAATGTCCTAACAAATTAGAAATACTTGATTCTGAACAGCCTAAGGAGAATATATCTTTCGTACACGAGAGGGAATTCCTGACGATGCAACTTCCTCAATTTATCATTAGATTATTATCGCAAAACAATAATATTACCGTACGTTACCGATCAACCATTTCCTCTGGAACTTTCCGTTGTGGTCGGTATCGATACCCATACGACCACTCAGCCTCGACCTAATACCCGTCCGCTGTATCAACTGACTACGAAGTAAATCGTATTTGGGAAAGCCTTGATTGAACAACCACGATCGTTTCATTGTTTGGACTCTTGCTCGGGAATAAAAGAACAGAAATTTGAGACCATTTTTTACTTATTGAACACACTTCCGCTGCTTGGATAACCCAGCTTCGGGTGCATGGATTCTTGCTAGTCATATTTAATCAAGTGATACACGAATTTCAAACGCACAAATGGCTGTGATATCAGTACAGGTAATAACTTTCACAAAATTGAGCACCAGCACACGCGAAAGATCGTAAAAAAAACTCACAACTCTTGAAGACGGATTCGCATGCTACCTCGAACCAGTCACGTCCGGGCATACGCAAACAAGGCGCGCTGACGCTACACGTACTGAAGATGTTGAGGATAGTGGTACCCACTTCATCTTTCTCTTACACGCGTACTCATAGATTACTGTGCCGTACTAACTATAACGGATCAACCGCATATTCTTGGCTGCCAATAGTACTTTGAAAGATAAGAGACTTATTTCGATAATGTTTCTCATTGTTCTTGTCAGTCGATTCAGAAAAAGATTACGGTTGAGAAATATAGTTACGTATTGATAATTTCTCAACCAACTGATCGTCAACAGAAGATACCTTAAACGTGCGAAATACTCGTAGACCGAGCTGTACAATCTGCGATAAACTACCCCTCTCTCAACCTACAGAGATAAGAGAAAAGACAATACAATACGCATCGTACAATCGTACATCATACAATCCTAAAAAGAAGAACACGGTCGCTTGAATAAACATCATTCTACTAAAACGAAAAGACCAGAAATACAGGAAAGACCGAAAAATTGATAGAAGTAAGAGAAATAAATTTATCAGCTCGATACTCGAATAAAGACGTCAACAGACACGCACACACACATACACACATTATGACGAAAAAAGAATACTTCACAAGTTAAACTGGATCTTGCAGACTAATCTGAGAAATTATAGCCGAATATTCCAATCACCTATACCAACTATCCCCCCCCCCTTAAATTAAATGGAAACACAATCCATACCAAAGACAAAAGATAACCCGATGCGTCCGGTCGTATCCTTTGTGTCCTCCCCCACGTACGCTCTGGCGAAATTTTTGGACCGATGGTTTAAATCGAGAGTTGACCATGAGTCACCTTACTCGGTGAAAAATTCGGTGTCCTTGGCTGATAGGCTTAAGGATAATATTCTTCCGCTGGGATCGACCCTGTGTTCATTTGATGTGGTCGGCCTGTTCCTCAATATCCCCAGAGCAACCGCCATGCAACATATGGGAGACCTTTTGATTCAAACAAATGTTCGCCAAGAAGAATTGGGTGAATTTTTCAATCTCCTCAATATTTGTTGGTCTCTCAATTATTGCAAATTCGATAACAAGTTTTTTGAGTTTCCTGAAGAGGTTGGAATACCCATCGGTTCTCCATTGGGTTCTCTCATTTCGGAGGTCTTTATGTCTAAGTTTGAGCTCGATTTGTTCTCCTCTGGCAGTGCGTATTTAGATCAGATTTATTATTGGCACAGGTATGTCGACGATGTGTTGTGTACGTGGACTGGTCCCCGAGAGCTCCTTTTGGAGTTTCTCCAGTATCTAAATAATCAATATCCTTCTATAAAATTTACTTTAGAAATCGGTGGCGCATCTATTAATTACTTGGATTTGACGATCTGTAATAGAGACGGTATCCATGAATTCGCCATATACAGGAAAGATACTGCGACCGATATTACTGTCCACGGAAAATCTTTTTGCTCTGTAGCCCATAAATATACTGGATTTAACAGCTTAATCCATCGACTGACTAGTATTCCTCTCAATCAGTCAGCCTTCCAAAAAGAGGTATTAACTATAAAGCACTTGGTCAGAGTGAATGAAGTGAACTTAGACATTGACCTTATGATCCAAAGGAAAGTTACTCGAAAATGCCTCGATTCCACCACCTCCCTCCCCCGCAATACGGCCCTAAACAGTAGAGAGCGTTGGATAAGGCTTCCGTTCTTGGGGCAGTTTTCAGCTCAATTGAGTCGTGTCCTACGCCCCTTCGGATTTCGGCCTGTGTATTACAACCCCAATACCATAAAAAGTTTATTGGTTAGGCTAAAAGACCCCCCAGCTGGCCGAGAGGAGTGGTGTGTATAAAGTTGAGTGTAAGGATTGTAACGGAATTTATATCGGCGAGACAGGCCGTCAGTTGAAAATTAGAATCGCTGAACATAGGAAGGCGTGGGAAAAGAAGAATATAGGTGAATCGGCGTTTGCGGACCATCTAATCACTAGCGGCCATAGCATTAAAGAGGGGTCCGAGGTCCTCCTCTATAGAGAAAACGCGTATTCGAAGCGGAAAGCGTTAGAACACATCGAAATAATCCGTCATTTAAATAACGACGACCTTAATGTGCTCAACAGGTACATACCTGATGAGGGGTTGATTGAACTAGTTTACGAGTACGATTCACTTCGTGATGACTCGCTGGTTCAACCCTGATTTCCTCGTATGTTTCTAGTTTACAGCCGGAGTTGGTTCAGTCGCTTTCCAGTCCCCGTTGATAATGATTGTCTAATCGAAAGCGCTCCGGCGTCGTTTAATTTCTGTGGCTAAAATTGTAAATTACTCCGTTTGTATTACTCGCTTGAGTATGACTTCGTCTAGTATTTCTGGCCATAAATTGAGAAACCGCATTGATTCTAATACTAAATTCCTTGGCGTAAAATTCGACCAGACTCAGACATGGACACCACATATAAAATATCTCAAAGGCAAGTGCAATCGTACACTCAACGTCCTCAAATACCTCGCACATCCCAGCACAGGATGCAATAACAAAATTCTTTTGCAACTATACCGAAGCCTCATCCGATCACAGCTGGATTATGGAGCCCCAATCTATGGACTAGCCAAGAAATCTATCAACTCAATTCAAAACGCGTCACTTCGCCTAGTTCTTGGAGCTTTCAGAGCTAGCCCTAGCCTCAGCCTATGTGCTGAGGCAGGCGAACCCCCTCTGGAATACCGCCGAAAGATCCTAAAAAACTCATTTTTAGCTAATAATATCTGATAATAAAAATTCTCCCACATTTGACCACTTTTTTCTTCCTATCAACTATAAAAAATTCTCCCATAACTCTACAAAACTTAAAAAATTTAACTTACAACGCGTACACGAACGAAAATTTGTATTTAACTCTGTACTTCCCAACTTTAACTCCACTCCACCATGGGCACTAAATTCACCCCATTTCAACGACGAACTTACTAAATTTCCCTCATCTACCCCAAAAAATACACTCAAACAAGAAGCACTAAACCTCTTAGACAATTACCAATCACACACCCACTGCTTCACTGATGGCTCACTTAACCTGCTGAATTTCAAAAATTTTAATAATAAAATTACTTTTTCTTAAGTGAATTTGGACGTGAAAAACTAGAAAAATAGTAACAAAACCCTAAGAAGCACCAAAGTGGGTTAATGGGCCCAAAAAGGGTCAAAATGTCCCAAAGTTGGAAAATCGATCACACTTTTGAATTGTAATTTGATTTTTAAGTGGAATTTTGCGCTAAATTAAAAAAAAAATGCTTGAAAAGTTCTTCGAAGCACCAAAATGGGTTAATGGGCCCCAAAAGGGTCAAAATTTCCCAAAGTGGGAAAATCGATCAAACTTTTGAATTGTAATTTGATTTTCAAGTGGATTTTCGCGCTGAGTCCGAAAAAAATTTTTAAAAAGTTCTTTAAAGCACCGAAATGGGTTAATGAGCTCAAATAGGGTCAAAATTTCCCCGAATTGGAAAATCGTTCAAACTTTCAAATTTTAATTTGATTTTCAAGTGGATTTTCGCGCTGAGTCCGAAAAACATGTTTAAAAAATTCTTTGAACCACCGAAATGGGTTGGTGGGCTCAAAGAGAATCAAAATTCCTCCAAGATGAAAAATTTGCGTAATCTTCAAAAGTTGTTTTCAATTCTGAAGTAAACTTTAGTACCGAGTCTGAGAAAATACTGAAATGACCCTAGATGATCTCCAAAATGAAAAATAAAAAATTTTTCTGATTCTGCTGTAAAATTGTTGATTCAGGGGATGGAAGGAATGTTGACAAGTTCGTCTGCTGTTGAGTGCCCGTGGAGTGAGAGAACGATCAGCGTCGGCTGACAGATCCGAAAGAGGGGATTGGAAGGAGACGACAAATGCATCTTCTGTTGAAGGTTCGCAGTAAGAGATCGACTTGGGCTCTGCGTATGATCAAAGCGGGAAAAAGTGCGAAAACTCTCGTTGTTTCAGTCAAAGAACGCAAAGTTGGTCTTTTGTTGCGTGCTTGCGATGAAAGATCAACTGAGCCCCCCCTATAAACGAAGCGGGCCAAAGTGCAAAAACTCCTTGATTCAGGCAATGGGAGGATACCGCAAATTTGTTCTTGCTCGTGATGAGTGATCAGCTACAGCTCAGTCTTTGATTGAGGCAGACGAACGCCCGGAATTCCTCGGCGTTTCACCCGGAGGAGAGAATGACACCGGCAAGCTCGACTTTCGTCATGAGCTCGCGGTAAGAGAAGGATCAAGACCCCGTGCATGACAGAGGCAGGCGAATGATCTCTGGGTTCAACATAGATCAACTGAGGCTCCGTGTATGATCGAGGCGGGTGCTTCTGCAAAAACTCCCGTTGTTTCTTGCCGAGGAGAGAATGATACCGGCGACTTCGTTTCCCATTACATGCTCGCGGTAAGAGATCGACTGAGGCCCCGTGTATGATCAAGGCGGGTGCTTCCGCAAAAACTCTTCATTTTGGAGAAATTGTGATGATCTCTGGGGCCCGTGGTTTTACGCAAAGGAGGCAATGATGCCATGAAGCTCGTCTCCCGATGACAGCTCGCGATGAGAGAATGGATAGGGCCCCAGATATCATGGAGGCAAACAAATGCGCGGATATTCTCGTGATTTCTCAGAAAGGCGCGAATGATACTGTGAAGCTCGTCTTCAATTGGCAGCTCGAGGTGAGAGCACAGTCAGAGCCCCACGTTTGATAGGGCCGGGTGAATGCACAGAAATACTCGTGGTTTATCACAAAAGAGAGAACTTCACGGCTTCATTTGCGCCTTTGTGAGAAACCACGAGAATTTTTGAGCATTCGTTTGATTCCGTGGTATCGGGGGCCCTATCCAATCTCTCAATGCGAGCGAGAAAAAACTCGCAGCCCACACAGTTAGCTGCTCGGAATTGCCTTCATTAACTCTGTTAATTGAGGCAAACAGGGAACCTGTTTTATGGGAGTAATCATGTGAGTGTCATTTTTTGCTTTTTGTCGTCTCAAGTAGAGTGAACTTTGTTCATCACCACCTTGAGATCTCTTCTCATTAGGTCAAGTTCTAGGCAGCCTGTGTGGTACCCCCGGTAGGCCTATCCTGTTATCAGTTCGAAGATCTGATGACGTCACGATTTGATGACGTCATAATCTGATGACGTCACACGATCTAATGACGTTACGATCTGGTGACGTCACGATGGAGATCTGTGACGTCACGATCATCGTGCCATCACTATCTGATGACGTCACAGAGCTAGTAAAACCACTAATACAGACCTCCTAGACCTATAGTATAAAGGAAGCCTAAGACCTAGTACAGAGCTAGGACAAACTGCTAGTATAAGCTATTGATAAAGATCTTGTAAGCTTATGGTATGAAGGATGCCTAGACCTAGTATATGGACCTAGTATACTCCTAGTATAATACATAGTATAAACCTAGTATAATATACTGCATGAAGCAGAGAGACCTAATATAAAGGAGGCTTGGACCTAGTATACGCCTAGTATAATACGTAGTATAAACCTAGTATAATATACTGCATGAAGCAAAGAGGATAAGTCCCCCTCCTATCACTTCATCAAAATTTTTCTAGTCCCTTTTTCTTGCCGGACGGCGCCCGGCGCCCGTCATTTTTCTTCAGTTTACCCCCCGATAAAACAGGTTCCCTGTTAAAACTTTGAAGGTTATGCGATTTTTTTTGTATTGAAGAAATGTTGACCCCTTTTGGTCTCATTAACCCATTTTGGTGCTTCGCAGAATTTCTTAACAATTTTATTCAGATTCAGCGCTAAATTTTATCTCAGAATCGAGAAAACTTTGAAGGTTGGGCGATTTTATCATTTTGGGGAAATTTTGACCCTTTTTGGGCTCATAAACCTATTTCAGTGCTTCGCAGAATTTTTTAACAATTTTATTCAGATTCAGCGCTAAATTTTATCTCAGAATCGAGAAAACTTTGAAGGTTGGGCGATTTTATCATTTTGGGGAAATTTTGACCCTTTTTGGGCTCATAAACCTATTTCAGTGCTTCGCAGAATTTTTTAACAATTTTATTCAGATTCAGCGCTAAATTTTATCTCGGAATCGAGAAAAACTTTGAAGGTTGGGCGATTTTATCATTTTGGGGAAATTTTGACCCTTTTTACGCCCATAAACCTATTTCAGTGCTTCGCAGAATTTTTTAACAATTTTATTCAGATTCAGCGCTAAATTTTACAATAGAATTGGGGAAAACTTTGAAGATTACGCGATTCTTTCAATCATGGAAAATTATTTTTCAATAATTCACAACTTTGGGAACCCCTGCTCCAAAATTTCGGCATATTTTGGTCCATAACACGGCTCAGAAAAGTCGTAGAAACTTCGGATATGGCGCAAATTAAAGATAAAATTGAGATACAAATTTCGTAGGTTTGAAGTATACATCTAAAGTTTTGCCTTTTCGCGCTACAACAGATGTGTCGCAAACTCCCATTTAACTGGTAACATTTTTCTGGTCCACTTTGTATAGGTAATAGAGGCAGACAACGAATGGTAACCGAATGCCCTCCTATCCGTAGAAAAATGTTTTCAGATTGAGAAGAGAATTCAACAACTAGAGGATGTAGGGCTCAAAGTCGGTATCAAATTATGATCTAACTCCATTTTATGAATGACCCTACATAGTCCTATCATGAATCTGATCCACAGATATAAACAGGAGCTCGTCAAGTTCAACAATTATACAGAAACCATCTCACTTTCTGCAATTAACAAAATCGCAACACGTGTTAACGGTATCGACCAGCACCGTCACTCTTTCTTCTTTTACCAGTCGTCATCTTTCACACTAGGCTATAAAAACTAGTTCCGAACGGTAATTATTATCATAACAATATCTCTCGCAGACCATTTGAGGAATTGGTATGTCGGCGATGAGCAGTCTTTTCTTTTCAGTAGTCTGTCCACGCTTGTCCTTAAAAGCTCGTCGTAACCTGATCGCGGTAAATATGAGAAGAAATTTCACGAAAGTAAATTATATCATGCTAGGCTTAATTGCGATCGTAATTATTTTACTTCGAACCACTTTCCCGCATAGATAAGGTGGCTCGTCGTTTCAGCTGAATTAATTTCTGCTATCGTATAACCGGGGAGAAGATTTCGGTTTTTAGCGCAAGGCGGATGGCGATAATATAAGAAATTATCTTTCAAGAATCGAATGATTTCATGTTCTACGTGCACAACATGGTCGCTAGTGTGAATGAATTGTTCGAAAAAGACACGTAATAATAATTGTGGAATACTCGTACGAAATCGGTATCATTTTTCCCTCGAGGTTGCAAATTCAGTATCAAAGCGCGGCGACTATTTTGAGGTAACTTCAGCCATTCTGTCGAATATCTTCCTTCCCAATCTCGTCGTTTGAAGATCGAGAATTGGAAAATCGGGAATAGAAGATTGGCTGATTGAAAAGGTTTTATCTTTCCTTAAACTCGATACGACTAGGAATGTACATTGACTGCAGCAAAATGAAAATAAAACTATATCTAATTGGTACGTGAATATTCTCGTTACTGATATCATGATTCTAATGTTTGAGAAATTAAAAGCAGTCTCGATCCTTTTTAACACAACAACAAGAATACCAATCTCGTTCTCATGAGACAAAGATTTGAAAGTGCTGTCGATTAGCAACAATCTTTAACCCGTCTCCTACTGAATCACTTAATTAATCCGAACCTATTCTAACGAAACATTCAGCCTTTCTCATCCAACACTTCCGGTACAGTATGGGCAATTGTAGAAATATCTATTCTTCATATTCATAAGGCACGGAATATTATAACACATGGGAAATTCGAAAAATTTTCCGACTTTCGAGCTATACATGATGGGGACCTCCTTTAAGGACCGAATAAATTTAGACAAGTCTCGCCGAAAAATTATGGTTCCCAAGGTGGTGGAAGCCGTGATTCAATTTAGAAACTTGGAAGAATCTCCGAAGGTTAAACATGGACATCGGAGAATTCAGAAAGGAAGAAAGGAACATTTTGGATCATTTGCGAAAACGTCCCTTCGACCTTCTTCAGAGAACTAGCGAAGTTTAGATGAGTCCCTCTATTGGTTTCTAACGAGGTGGAGGCTACCACCTACTAGGGAATTCGAAGGTGGGAAGAAAAAGAGAGAGGAAGAGCAAGGGCTCTGACCTATTTTGGGAATTTCGAAATATTTCCAAAGTTTGACCTAGAGGTTCGCAAAAAATGGTGAGAGAAAAATTTGAACTTACAATATCATATGAAGAGGGAAGTAAACTTTCAAGAGTGAAAACTTCCGACCCATCTCTGAATCTGTGGTCACTTGAGATCAAGTTATCGGCAGAAGTTGCGACGACCTCCAACCAAGAATAATTATGCTCCTCAATCGGAACTTTCCTAGTCTCGCCAATGGAGAGGGCCGAACAATCTTAGCATTCGATCTTGTAGATATTACTTTTTTCCTTTCTGGCAATTTCATCTTTCATTCTCACAAGAAGAAGCAATAAAGAAGGCCAAAGCTGCGAAGGGTGCGGTTCAACTCAAGAGAAAATTTCCATAAATAGAGCAACATGATCCATAATTGTCACTTCTCATAATTCGAAGTCTGCGAGGGAGGGAGGTGGTAAGGTCGAGGCATTCTTTCGTAACCTCTTTATGACTCATCTTTTCGATGTCGAGAGTAAGGTGTTTAGACTAAGCGAGCTTCCTGAACAAAGTCAGTGTGTAGTCCACAGGAATGTGAACTAATCTACGAATAAAATGATTGAAAGCCGCAAGTTTGTAGGCCATAGGAAGCTGACCCATTCATGAGAGTATCGACAGCCGTCTCTCCTTTCTGAAGATATTGAACTTATGGTGTCCTTAATCGATAAAATCAGTGAAGTCTAGGAAGTCAATCTCGAGACCCTCCGTTTCCATGGTGACACAAATGGACGGTAGAAGCTATTGAGAAGATTGAGGAAGTCAATAAGAGATTTTCGGAACCTGGCTTTGAGCTCAGGACGTCATTGATGTACCTGTATCAGTATATGACATGGACCGATGGACAGTGGGTCAAAAAGGAAAACAGATCTTTCTATAAACTTTATCGTTGTGTTGAAGCAAGGAAAGAAATTGATAGAACAGGAAGAGGAATCGAACAATCAGAACGAAGAGGAGACAGAATCAAATGAGCAACAGAAAATGAGAGAAAATAAGATCGAAAATAGCACCAAAGATCAAGATCAATAACCAGCAAAAATGGAAAAATAACTCAAGCACTTCAGGAATACATGAGTCAATAAAGGACCACTTCTTGCAGACAAAATCTTACGATAAAAAAAGATGTTATATAACCAGTGAAGCACCCCAGCTTCGATAATTTAATCTAGTTTTAGCATTAGCATTCTTTCTCGAGTATTTCACAGTTCACCTTCGTACAATAATAAAATCTGAATCAAACTCGTCACATTGAGTTCTTTCAGCTAGTTCATGTTTACAGCTTGGATTTTTTCGGCACTTCAAAAATTCATTCTTGTCATTGAGATGTAATGATTTGGCACAATTCGGCTTCGAAGTATCACCCAGTTTTCTGATTGCTTTAAAGCTAATAATTTTTCGGGACGTTATAAACTCTTGAGATTTTATACCCTCGAAAACAATAAATTCGACCATACATTACACTATAAAATTGAATTTCCCAGTCGATTTTTCTTCCGCGCAAATCAGGCTTATGCATTAATACGAGTATAAAAATACGCGTGCGATAAGAATAAAATATCGGTAAAATTCGAAACATGATAAGGCTAAAATATTTCCGAATTTTCCTTCCACCTTTCAAGGATAGGACTTCTGCACTGGTACGTTATCATCGTATAATAAGGCCTGTAATATTTCGCAAATTGAGCGCATCCCGTTGTATACGTATTCAATTAATTAAATTATATAACCCGGCATTTAGGGCGTTTTTGATATTAATCACCAAAATTAATCATACCACAAAATACGTACTCAAATCCGGAATTATTTTTCATAGTATTTTTCGACGTAATTCTGCTGTCTAAATTCATCATCAGCTCTTAATATTTTTTATATACCTTTAACGTACTTCTATGGCTTACCTGCAACAAAGAACAATATTCATTTATCGTAATTTAATTTCGAGTTCACAGACCGATTAATAGGCCCTAATAATATCATTCTTTAAACTAGAAGACAACGATGATAAAACAATATAATGGAACTGCGTACCTAATGACACGCAAGAGTATATAAAAATGGATAGCATGAAACCACAAACAAATGTACATCAGTACTTGTAGAAGAAGTTTCGATCTTAAAACATTAACTACGTTTTTTTTTTACACCACCCTGTCAAAAAAACGAAAACCCGCCCGCATACACATACTAAGTAACGTAACTCGTATTTCACTTCGAAACTTTTTCTCTATAAACTTTTGAAATTAAAATTGACTGTCACGCACATGAGTTGCACGCACGAGAATACCAAATTCCTGACCTCGTATTACAGCTCAGTGAAAAGGAGCCGACGCACCCCAATCTTAATCGTATTTATTTCAATACGGTGATGAAAAACTTGAGGGTTCATTGACAGAGTTAACCAAGGGATGCAGGGAACTACATGAACTGTGATGATTAGAGAAAGTTCAATTTGCAGAAGCTTCGAAACAGTCGCTTAATTTCTTGACTTTAGAGTCGATGATTTTCCAATTAAGAAATACGTGCGGGAAAGACTGTAGAGGTATGATGATCCATGAACCTGTATCTTCTAGTAAATTAGATTGAAAACTGGGCAGTGGAATATCGGAGTCGTGTAATAAATTAAAGTTTAGGCAGCGCAGACAACTTCTACCATCTCAGAAATGAACAGTCCGCTTGAGTTATACTTCTTGTTTTTGACGACTTTACCATTGGACTGCAAAAAGACAGGTAACATATAAACGAAGCCGTTTCTTCATTTACTCATATTTATATCTTGTATACAAATCAGTGGCGTATCTAGGAATTTTTTTAGAGGGGGAGGGGGCGGGGTTACGGAAAGGAAGGCTTTTAGAATATTCATCTTGTCCATTTTTTCCCTTTTCCTCTTTCTTTCTTTCTTTCTTTCTTTTTTTACGAAGGGGGGGGGGGTTAACCCCCCCCCCCCTAAATCCGCCGCTGCATACAAAGAACTCCTTATTATTCCTAGCAATAAACGTAAAGAGTGAACTAGATTAGCGTATGGTATGCGTGTTTATAGGGCGTCGCGTGGCGCAAAGTGGACAAACCGCGGTTCCTACGCGCACCACAGACAACTTCTTCATATTGCGCTTGTAGTATTGTATAGGGACTGATCTCTTGACCAACATAAACTCCTTTAAATAACGCTCGACGCAATCTCCAAATGGACAACAAAAGAGGGGTTCTAATTCTTCCCCTCCAAAGCTTACTCAGTTATTTTCAAGAAGAGACTCCCTACCCTTCTCTTCAACCATTTTTCCTTCAAAATTTTGTAACTCCATCTCGAAATTCAGGTAAACTTCTCGGGGTTAATTTTAATCAACAACTTTCCTGGACCCTTCCACATCAAAACCCTAAAAGCAAAATTCATCCGTGCCCTATCCATTTTGAAATTTCTTTCACATCCCTCTTAAAGATGTTCTTGAAAATCATTATTACAACTCTTATTTATTATTTTATTTATTGGTCGGCATCTGCCTGACAGGAATCAGCCTTCGAGACATTTATAACAAGTTACAAATAACGCAAAAATTGCTAGCTATAGGCTACTATAAATCTATACATCCTTCAGCAGGCTGCTTCTTCTTCTTCCCTTAGGGCGCTTCCCTAGAATTTTTCTCGTTGCTACTAGCCGGAATAGTTCATCCTCCTCCATCTTCCTTTTAATGTATGTTTTCTTTGTTGTTTCCACCATTCTCAGCAATATAGGTTCCATAACTCCAACCCGTTCCTGACTTTGTGTCCATGACAATCTGAGCATGCGTCTGTAACACCATAGTTCGAATGCCTGCAGTTTCTCCTTAACAGCTTGTGGTGTATCCCTTTACTGTCCACACCGACATAAACCGACTTACATCTGTCACTCAGAAGAGTGATCTCCCGTAGCACCGACGTCGAGATGGAGGTTTCTTCTTACTTTACTTATGGGGGTAAATTTAGAAAAGAAATCAAAAAGAAGAAAAACTGATTCTACCATAGTGTCTCACGAACTCGACACAATCAGGAGAATATCTCTATCTCGAGGCGTCCTCTGGCCGTAACTAGCTAAGCAGTGGGGGAACATGAGCAATCTCAAGACGGGCCGAGAACGGATTCACTAGGTAAGGAACGAACTGTCCCTGATTCAAGGCTATTGGACTAATGATGAACTTTATATGACCGAATGGGCACTGTGACTCTTCCTACGTTCTCATCTACTCACCTACGGTAATCCCAGTGGGGGAAAAAGAGAAGAACTGGTTATCGAACGTGGATGGTCAATCCAAGAAAAAAAAAGAAAAACAACGACCAACTAAAAAAAGAAAAATTTAGAAAAACCAAAAACAAGAACAAGAAAAAACTATTGTAGAGAGAAAATGGAAACCCTACATTCTCACATGAGAATGGCTCAAAGTTGGACAAGGTATGAAATGACTCCGCCTCCCCAGGTAATTCCACAGCTAAGTTCGATATTCAGAAAATCCACCCACATACAAGATTCGCAGAGGGGAGAAAAAAATGGAATTTTAAGAAACGGACAGCTGAGCACACCCTGACGCTCTAGATAATTAAAGGGGGACTCTCTTCCAATGAAGGAGAGCTTAGTATCAAATAACGAAAAAAAAATTACTTTAATTATAGCAACCATATCTTTATTACGTCGCAAGACTAAGAAAAAATCGTACGTTACCAAATTCGAATAATGATACTTCAATTAATTATCCGCCTATCGGCTGGTAGCAGGGTGTCGAGCGTTTCCTCCGTCCAACGACTGTCCGTCCTCGATGTAGTGATCTTCAAGAATTCCGTAAGGAACAAGGTCTACGCCTATACTTAGTGAGAGTTGGCATGGATAACGACGACTAAAACCATGGACTTCTCGTTTAGAGTCTCCGCTACGCGCAATAGGAAGCGACTCCCAGCAGCGACTAGTTTAGCGTTTACTTTTTAGACTGTGAACTGGTAACTCGATTTACGCCCTCATCGGTATCCAGAGGCAGTACTCAGGCGCGCACTTCATCTTACGAGAAATCCCAGACAAGTTGGTATCGATTTCAAAGAGAGGATTGTACCCAGAGATTTTTACACATTTAAAATATGAAACGTGGTCAACTGGTCTAACGCACCATTCATAAGAAAAATATGGAGTAGGCCCGACGATGGTCACAATTCGGTGCAGGATGTGGGGTCTCCGCATGGTCTGCAAACCTAACTGAACTATTCGTGCAGCGAGCGAAACGCTCGTCGACCGAAACTTCGAATAAAACGATAAGATAGCTTGCCCCCTCCATCTCAAGATATTGGAATAGACGAATAGGAAAACAGCACCCAAATTCATGACCAAATATGGTCATGAACTCAAGTGGGAAGAAATAGGAACAGGATAAAACGAGAATAATCATCAAATACATAATATTTGATGATGGGAAAAACCATAGAAAGGAAAAAAGAAAAGGAAGGAAAGAAATACAGGAAAGAGACAGAGAAAGATGGAGAGAGAAAGATAGCTATACGTATTTGATTCACACACCAGTTTACACGCACGAAAAGATGGATACTTTACAAGCTTCAGAAATTATCCACGCTTTTCCCGCATAACATACACTGGCCCACACGCAGCAGTGCAGTATTTTTGATTGTACTTGTATTGACATATTTCTATCTTTTAGCATTCTTTCCAGGTTACTGAATGCCCATCTTGCTGCTGCTATTTGTGCCCCCATCTCCGCATTGTCTCTACCATCTGATGATATGTTTGTGCCAAGATATTTACACCTTTTTACTTGTTCCAATTGTACGCCATTGATTATAGTGCGTAAAGGTTACAGACTCTCTGTTTTTCCAATTACCATTACCTTTGTTTTCTTCTTGATAATCATCCCACATCTTTCCCCTTCTTTATTGATTGTATACACTACCCTCTGCAACTGTTGTGGCGTTTTTACTATTAAGACTTTGTTGTCCGCATAGCTAATACAATTCAGCCTCCAACCATTCATTTTGAAACCCATCTTTGCCATTTTGGGGTGATTTATAATTTACTCACTGTATAGGTTAAACAGCTTTGGAGAGATTGGGCAGCCCTGCCATACTCCTTTCTGAATACTGCAGTCATCCCGCTGTTACCGTCATTCCGTTGTTACTGTCATACCGCCGTTACCGTCATACCATCATAACGCTGTTACCGTCATACAGCCATTACCGTCTCACCATTGTAATGCCGTTACCGTCATACCAT
Organism: Aspidiotus rigidus; assembly: GCA_035079385.1. Lineage (NCBI taxonomy): Eukaryota > Metazoa > Arthropoda > Insecta > Hemiptera > Diaspididae > Aspidiotus > Aspidiotus rigidus. The sequence goes on from JAVHKY010000023.1 coordinate 824,354, forward strand.
TACTGTTATACCGCTGTTACCGTCATAACACCATTACTGTCATACTGCCGTTACCGTCATACTGCTGTTACCGTCATACCGCCATTACCGTCTTACCATCATAATGCCGTTACCGTCATACCATTACTGTCATACCGCTGTTACCGTCATAACACCATTACTGTCATACTGCTCTTACCATCATACTGCCGTTACCGTCATACTGCTGTTACTGTCATACTATCATAACGCTGTTACCGTCATACCGCCATTATTGTCATAACACTGTTACCGTCATACCGCCATGACCATCATACTGCTGTTACCATCATAACGCCATTACCGTCACACCACTGTTACCGTCATTCCACCGTTACCGTCATCCTGCCATTACCGTCATGCTGCCGTTACTGTCATAATGCCGTTACCGTCATACCGCCGTTACCGTCATACTTCTGTTACTGTCATACCGTCATACCATCATAACACCGTTACCGTCACACCGCCATTACCATCGTACTGCTGTTACCATCATAACGCCATTACCGTCACCCCGCTGTTACCGTCATCCCACTGTTACTGTCATTTCACCGTTACCGTCATCCTGCCACTACCGTCATACTGCCATTACTGTCATAATGCCGTCACCGTCATACCGCCATTACCATCATAACGCCATTACCGTCACCCCACCGTTACCGTCATCCCACTGTTACCGTCATCCCTCCATTACCATCATCTCGCTGTTACCGTCATCCCCCCATTACCGTCATCCTGCCATTATCGCCATCCCGCTGTTACCGTCATACCGCCGTTACTGTCATACCACCATTACCGTCATATCACCGTTACTGTCAAGAATTGGTATTGCCCAAAAGTATGACAAAGCCCAAATTCAGTAGTAGACTCTATTGTTGTAGACTGTTAAAAGCTATATTTGGTTATGTGTATGTGTGAGTGTGTCAGCAGTTTGTAATAACAATAATAATAATAATAATATTGATTATTCAAAGGTTGGCACGTCCACCAAAACAATATTTTGTGAATTTCATGCGTTTTCAAATTCTGATTTCTTGAAAGGACTGCAAATGTTCAAACAATCCCCAAACCAAACCATCCAATGAGACCACTGGTTAATAGCATTTGATCCCATCTTACAAGAAAACTACCAGTTCGCACCGAAACAAAATATCAAGAAACAACAAGGAACTAATGGACCGAGTGGATAAGATGGTAATCAAGAGCAATAAAAAATTGGTATCTTGGGATATGACAGAAATGTGTAAGGTACCATACCAAAGGAGGAAATTCACCCTGCAGCAAAACCAAAGATACTATGGGAACCCTGACGGAATGAAGTACGCAAAAATAGAGGAAGATATCTTGGACCAGGGCTCTTGCCAATTTAATAACAAGTTCTTTAGCCAAGTAAAAGGATTAACGATGGAATTGCCGCTGCCACCAATACTGGCAGAAATGTTCCTGAATGACATTGAAAACCAGATATAGAAAGGCAGTAAAATCAAAAACTCAATCAAATACTGGGCTAGGTACGCAGATGATATCTTAATTGTGTGGTCATACGCAGGAACCAATTCCTTCTGGAAACAAATGCGATGAATAAAAGCATCAAATTCACAACGGAAAAAGGCAATGAGACCATCAACCTCACACTGGAGAACAACAAGATAGAACAAAGAATTTAGAGGGAGCCATCGTATACTGATACCAAAATCCTAAACGACTCCTACCACCACCCTAGGCACAAGTTAGCAGCAACCCAGAACTACTGCTACCGAGCAATCTCTTTCCTAATGAACAATACAGAGAAGAGAAGAGGAGAGAAATTGAAATAGAGCAACCAACAGCTATTCTAGAGGCGTGGTTGAGAGAGTCCTTGGAAGAATGGAAGCAAGAAAGGGAATCTTGGACAGCACAGCGAGAAAGTACTCCGGATCAGTACCATACATATAAAGAACGTGATAAAGGTGCTCAACAGTTGTGATGTGAATGTAGGCATCCAGAACAACCCACCCAAGGTCAAAATAATTAGCAACTACCAGATGGAGGAAATGGACAAGGGGAAGTTTGTGCAGAGTGTACAAGCTTGGTTGCGAACAGCGCGAATGCATCCATATTGGTGAGACTGGGTGAAAGTTCGACATCGGGAGGAAGGAGCAGGAAACATAAAGGGAAAAAGAAGACGCAAGTCTCTGTCATCCAAACCAAGGCCCCGAAAGCTACTAGCTTTTATACAAGGCTTCTTATACTATTGACATGTTTTAAGGTCGTAGCGCTGACGTGACCCCACCCCCACCCTAATACAAGGCTTCTTATACTAGGTCCAAGTTTTCCTTTATATGTGTAATAAGTTCAACTTTCATTATATAGGCCTAATGTACAATATGCTCCCGAAAGCCATTAGCTTGAAATATTCTATAGACTTAAGCCAGAAGGGGGACAAACGAGCGAAGTGAGTGAGCCTCCCCCAAGCTGTCAACTTGAAATATTCTAAAGTAGATATATACTAGTTCAAAAAGGGGGCTCACTCGCGTGTACAGAAGCAACAAGAGGGTGGTACTCCCAGATCAAGCTGAGCAATATGACAAAGACGAACTAGTATGCTACCATGATGCATGATTTTTATTAATTTGGCTACGCCAGAAAATTTTTTTAGTCTAACTTTGTGATCTGAATTGGCTACAACAATTCTGCTTGGTGATTAGTCCGACTCTCAATCGACCCACAATTTTTACCACAGTTGACTTCAGAGTCGATATAGTTCCGCCAGTGTGGACCGTAAATCGACCGCTCCTCGTTACCATTGACTCATCGTTGACGTCGATCTCATTCATCGATGAAAGACTTGCAATCGACGTCTAGATTTCACGTTCACAACCTGATAGGATTTCAGAATCGAGGTAAAAAACGATAAACTTCTGGTATCAAATTTTTGTGCCAACTGAGAAAATCGACCATTGCTGCGTTGGTCAAGCATTAATTGAGATTCTTAATGATCGTCTTTTTATAATTATGACTGCACATTCTCTCAGCGAGTAGCCAAGTTACCACAACAGACAGAATGCTACATCGAATCTAGATCGACGACGATTTGAGGTAGATTTGAAGTCGACCACAAACATTTAAATAAGAATCGACGCAACGGAGCAGTCAGTAAGAAAAGTCGATTCAAAATCGGCTTTAGATCGACTTTCATTCAAGGTCGATTTAAATTCGACCAGCGTAGGTTACCAGACAACTACACTGAAAGAAGAGAATAGTCTTGGTGACTAGAAAGAAAGTGTTGATTTAAGACAGCCGCCTTTTTTCTGGTCAATTTGATAAGTTTTTCCAATTATTTTGACTGTAAAATCTAGTCATAGTGAATAAAAATAGGTGACTCATCTTAAGTTAACACTTTTTTTCTAGTCACCAAGACTATTCTCTTTTCTCGGTGTACAAATCGACTTGAAATCAACTCAACAGAGCAGTCGATTTTAGTTCAATAGAAACATTTGGAGAAGTGGTCTCTGGATCGACCTCAATTGATAGTCGAGAGAATTACAAATTGAGTTGAAATCAACTCAGCAGAGGAAATGATTTCAGTTTCATTAAAACATTTGAAGAAGTCGACTTGTAATCGACTCGAGATCGACGTCGATTCAATGTCCAGAGAACCTGAAATCGACCCAACAGTGCAGTTGATTTCAGTTATAAAAACATTTGGAGAATAAGACTCGTAATCGACCTCGATTCGAAGTCCAGAAATCTACAAATTGGCTTAAAATGAGTAGCGTGGTCAGCAAATTTTTCTTGGGCGAGAGGTTTGAAGAAAAAAGTGGAAGAAAAGAAGTGTTACACAAAAATTTTTAAAAAATTGTTTAGAATGAAACGTGATATTTCTTGTGTCGTTGGGGGGGGGGATCCTCTACCCCTCGCTACGCTACTGCTTGAAATCGTCTCCGCAAAGCAGTTGATTTCAGTTTGATAAATAATAAATTTGGAGAAGTTGACTGTTAATAAGTAGACTCCGGATTTATCTCGATTGAAAGTCCAGAGAATTACGAATTGACATGAAATCGACCCAGCATAGCAATTGATTTCAGTTTCATGAAAACATTTGGAGAAGTCGACGTCGATCCCGATCTGCAATTGTTGACAATGACAGATCCGCTAAATCTGTCAACTCTTTTCAGGCAGGAGCGGGCTGGAGAGGTAAATTCTGTCACATTTTGGCAAACCCGCCCACTCCCCCGCGTCCACATAATTGACAGATGTGACAATCTTGTCAACATTTGTGTCAACGTTTGTCACACTGCGGGCAGAGGGGTTAGAGAGATGGTGACAGACAGTGACAGACAATGACAGATTGTAGATCGGGATTCAAAGTCCGGAGAACTTGAAATCGACCCAACCGAGCAGTCGATTTCATTTCGATAATAAATTTGGAGAAGTTGATTTCTAATCGACCTTAAATGAACTTCGATGTAAGATTTGGAGAAGTCGACTTGTAATTGACATTAAATCGACCTTGATTAGAAGTCCAGAGAAGTACAAATTGGCTGGAAATCGACCATGCAGAGCAGTTGATTTCAGTTTCATGAAAATATTTGGAGAAGTCGACGTCGATTCAAAGTCCAGACAACTTGAAATCGACCCAGCTGAGCAGTCGTTTTCTGCTCTTCGATAAAAAAATTTGGAGAAGTTGATTTCGAATCAACCTGAAATGAACTTTGATATAAGATTTGGGGAAGTCGACTCGTAATCGACTTTAAATCGACCTTGATTAGAAGTTCAGAGAACTACAAATTGGCTGGGAATCGACCCAGCAGAGCAGTTTATTTCAGTTTCATGAAAACATTTGAAGAAGTCGACGTCGATTCAAAATCCAGAGAACTTGAGATCGACCCAACCGAGCAGTAGTTTTCATTTCGATAATAAATTTGGAGAAGTTGATTTCTAATCGACCTTAAATGAACTTCGATATAAGATTTGGAAAAGTCGACTTGTAATCGACTTTAAATCGACCTTGATTAGAAGTTTAGAGAACTACAAATTGGCTGGAAATCGACCCAGCAGAGCAGTTGATCTCAGTTTCATGAAAACATTTGAAGAAGCCGACGTCGATTCAAAGTCCAGAGAACTTGAAATCGACCCAACCGAGCAGTCGTTTTCTCTTCGATAAAAAAATTTGGAGAAGTCGACTTGTAATCGACTTCAAATCGACCTTGATTAGAAGTTCAGAGGACTACAAATTGGCTGGAAATCGACCATGAAGAGCAGTTGATTTCAGTTTCATGAAAACATTTGGAGAAGTCGACGTCGATTCAAAATCCAGAGAACTTGAAATCGACCCAACCGAGCAGTAATTTTCACTTCGATAATAAATTTGAGAAGTTGATTTCTAATCAACCTTGAATGAATTTGGATATAAGATTTGGAGAAGTCGTCTTGTAATCGACTTCAAATCGACCTTGATTAGAAGTTCAGAGAACTACAAATTGGCTGGAAATTGACCCAGCAGAGCAGTTGATTTCAGTTTCATGAAAACATTTGAAGAAGTCGACGTCGATTCAAAGTCTAGAGAACTTGAAATTGACCCAACCGAGCAGTCTTGTTCACTTCGATGAAAAAAATTTGGCAAAGTCGATTTCGAATCGACCTGAAATGAATTTCGATATAAGATTTGGAGAAGTCGACTTCTAATCGGCTTTAAATCGACCTTGATTAGAAGTTCAGAGAACTACAAATTGGCTGGAAATCAATCCAGCAGAGCAATCAATGATATATCGATGCAACTCTGACTAATAATTTGAAAGAGGTGAATTCCTGCGGTGAATTTGATGTCAATTTGTGGTTTCGACTAAAATTTGTCGGTCGACACTCGACATAGGAAGAACTGAGTCGAACCTCTTGTAAAGAGGATAATTTATGATTACAAAATGAGAGAGTGAGAGAGAAATTTTATAAAAGGGATACTAGAATATTGATCGCCAAGAGGAGCATGACGTTACTCTTTTTTTAAAGGAGAGAAGTACAGGACGACCAACAGAAGAACTGTCCGATTCATCTTCTTCCAGTACAGACAGTCCTACGAGAAATAGTTCAATGACGATACGAATCACACGAATAAATTCTTCTGTTCAAAATAATTATGGTTAGATACCATCCGCGCTCTACCACATGAGAAAATATCGGGAGTCAAAACTCTGAGATCTTGTAACGTTTTGTACAGGAGTGAAACAAATGCCAGAAACAAGAAGTCAATAATTAGCAAGACTCTACCGGGAGTCAATTGGCGAAAGTCTGTCGACTGGCTGTCTATCAGCGAGAATCAGTTGGGAGGTCATTGGCAAGAGTCAATTGATTGTCAATTGGCAATAATCAACTGAGGAGACTGTTCCCTTTGTCTTATGTTCATGTACAACAACAGTTGGACAAAGGCAAAATGTAGAATTTTCCATTTCCAATTTGTATCCTTGGAACAGGTGTTTACTTTCCTTCCAGATCAAAGTGTGTTATGTGTTTGTTTTTCCAAGGATATAAAAGGAGCGACGTCTGCATCGCGCTCTTACATACTTGTGGTGCATAGTGTTTAACTTTCAGTTGAATTGTGGAGGACCATGTAAAAACTTGATTAGTATTAGGTACTTATCTTATTTTCCTCCTGGATCGGCCACATCTCGTCTGGCCATGTACTTCTGATATTCGATTTGGATACTGAATTTAAGGAATCTTGCCGTTACATTTACTTTTTAGAATTTCTATCTTCCGCTCATATAATCAGCAGTCCAGACTCAGTTCTTAGCAACTCTTCATTAAATAAAATTTTTCGTTAAATTATCCGAGCTCTTCGAAATGCTTGTAGAAGAGATTCTGTAAATTATATTCATCTCCGCTGCGGTTATTTGCGAAGAATCGAATAATTATGGCATGAACACATTTCCGCGACCTCTAACTTATTACGTGAATAAATATTGTGCTTGTTTGTATAGAACGAGAGAGATGGAGAATTGTTTGAAAGAGAACTCTATGTTGAATTTCTTCTAATATCTTCGCTTACTCCGTCTCTTTTCTTTCGCTCTGAAGGTCTAGTACACGATAAGAAGTGTACGGTACGAACCAACGTACAAAGATTTTGCGGACGGATCCCACTTGATGCCTCGATCGAAGAAGTCGTGATCGCCAGTTTTTATGTCAGTGTCTAGGCTTTCGTCCCTCTGCAAACTAATTCAAGGTGGATTCGCACATAATTACGCTGCGTTAACCAGTTTACGTTTCATATGGTACATATTTGTTGGCAAGGTTTTGTTTTTTATTTTGAGCTTAAAGCTCGCTTCTTTTTTCGTATCGACAACGTGTATTTTTTTTTTTTTTTTTTTTAAATTTTTATTTCCATTCGAAAAATGGCGAATAGCAAGGATTTTTACGCACCGTTTACGGCTACAGCGAAACGTCGTCGTTGTTGAACGTGCGTGTACGCAAGGTGCCTTCTAGTCGATGTAAAATAGAATATTTATAGTATTCGAGACACGGATAGGTCATCTGGTAAGCAGTATTTTAGACATTTCAGACATTTATTTCCATGATATACGACTCGCATCCTTAAATTTGGTATTTCGTTACCGGCATGTTGGTGATACATTGTCCATTATTTTGAAGGGAAAAGTATACACGTGAGTTGTAGTGACCTAAACAGGAACGAAGGAAATATGTGACGCGATCATTACCCTCGTTCTAAGTTTAAATGTATTCCGATTCATTTTGGATGTGCGCTGATTTATCTAAGATTTATTCAATCATTTCTGGTTTGTAAAAGTCGTATGAGAAGTGGGAAAAAGTACCAACAATTATTAAGTACGGCACTAATGATGTCCATCAGGTAATGGAAATGGATAGAAAAATGAATAAGTAGTAGGGATGTAGAAAAGCACCGACGAGAAAGTTTGATGGGTTTTGAAAATTTTTAGTTCTTTAGCCGGGGAATTCCTTAATCTGCAGGATTTTGATCGAGAAATTTCCGGAAATTCCTCAACCAGGTTATTATTGGTCGGAGCATTAATGCAGGAGAATAGAGAAAATATTCTGGCCTCGCCAAATAAATGAAGATCATATTCCATATGTTGGTGTTTCAAATGTCGAGGCTTTCGGGCTGAACGGTTAGTGTCCCAAGTCTCAAGATCATGACCCGCAAGTACCTGACATACAGTATACTCGGAACTCATATTGAGTGTGATGAGGTGTAAGTAGAGCACTGATAATTGAACGTGTCTCCCGAAGAAGAGCCTAATTTGAAAAAACGTATTTTGAGAAAAACGCGGCTACACCCAAAAAACTATGGCTTCTAAGGGATTGATTAATGAATGAAATCAAAGAGTGTACGTTTTGAATTCGAGATTAAAACAAAACATGTAGCTATGTATTATTATTAGAGCACGGATTTCGTGGCATTTGTCAGATTACTTGCATGAGGGCAGGAGGATTAGGAGTGGAAGGTAAGCGCGTTTTAGGATATGGAGAGGCTAGGAAATTTTTTTTTTTTTTTGCCAAAAATGCCAAAAACCGGTATAAATGCCAGAAACGGATAAAATGCCAAATACGTACCAAATACGGCTAATATCAACAAAAAAATGCTTGTGTACATAAAAGAACGGAAAAAAATAACACATTTCTTTTGATGAGTACAAAAATTTCGAGATGTAACGTGCAACATTGTAACATACTTCGGATACATGCGCATGTCTCGGGAGGCAGGAATATGCAAGAAAGCCTTGAGGGGCATTTGATTATTTTACATAATTCCCGCTTTTATAGATTTTCATTTTCATTATTCTTTTATATTAATTTTACAAACGAGCTTCAAGTCAAATCTAATACACAATTTTTTACTTTTACTCAAGATTTTTGTGATTTTTTCTCCGTGCCAAATAATGCCAATTTTTGAATTTCAATAGCCAAAACTCAGCTTCAAAAATGCCAAGAAATACGCGCTCTAATTATTATTATTATTAAATTTAATAATTTTATTAATTTATATAATAATTTTTTTTATCAATTTAAGATTTAATTATTAAAATTTATATTTTCATAACCTAATTAATAAATTTAAATATTTATTACTAACATTAATTCATTTTATTATATTAATATCAATTTTAATAAATTTTAAATTTAATAATAATATGTTTATTATTTACCAAAAATTAAATATAATTTTGAAAGTTTTATTGATTATATTTTTTATTTGATTTAATTTCTTTAAAATTTTATTTATTAATTTTAATTATAATTTTTTTTTCTTTAATAAATAATATAAATTCTAATTTAAAGGAAATTGAGATCTTTCTATAAAAAAACACGCCAAAATAGAGGAAGAGATAGTGGACCAGAGCTATTGCCAATTTAATAACGAGTTCTACAGCCAAGTAAAAGGATTAACAATGTAATCGCCACTGTTACCAATACTGGCAGTAATGTTCATGAATGACATTGAAAACAAGATATTGAAAAGCAGTAAAATCAGAAACTCAATCAAATACTGGGCTAGGTACGCAGATGATATCTTAATTGTGTGGTCATACAGAAGCAGTGGCGGATCTAGAAAAACCAAATGAGGGGGCCAAAATTTCCCGTATCAGCACAAAAAAATTTTTTACTGCGATAATGAGTGTATGCATATAATTGAATTCTATCTTTAAAAACGAAGAAATAAATAACGCTGTTGTAACTACAATTCTCAGTTTACACTCCAGTCACCCATGGCCATGCGTCTAGGTTTGGCTCTAACGAAGGTATCCACCAGTTCACCGATGTCTACAGGGATGTCCTTATGGATATTTGCTAGAGCCAAACCAGTCAGACGATCTTCGGCCATGGTTGATCGGAGGTAAGTTTTCAAACGTCTTGACGCAGAGAACGTGCGCTCCGCAGTTGATGACGTTACAGGTACAACTGCCAATATGTTCAGTAATTTAAAAATGGCCGGGTAGAAAATCTCGCAATTATCCATCGCTTCCACGGCAGTTGCAGGTCGAGTTTGTGTTTTTTGGTGGAACCAATGTTTATGCCACAATTTAATCTCACTTCGAAGTACAGCATCATTGACAAATTGAAGATCGCGTGCATATTTGGCGGCCGCTTCTTCAATTTTCACCAAGTTACCATCATCCATTTCCGGAGGCATACAATTTGGAATGAGGTATTCTAAAGGAAGAACTGCCATAAAATCCCCTTTGAAGCGTAGACGCAAGCTGTTCAAGTAATGGTCCAGAAACGGGTAGAAAGTGTTGATTCTGTAAAAATCTGCGGGCGTTGCTGCACTTACGTTACTTCGATGAGTTTGTCGAGTGCAACGACGAAGAATCTGTATACCAACGCCTAGAGTTTCTGCAGCATCCTCAGCCTTACGATATATTGCATCAAAACTAGAATCGTTTTGACGAAGGTCTTCAAGAATTTTTATTATGTCGTCGACATGCTGACTTGTTTTGGTAATTTCCAAGGTAGGAGTTTGTAAAATTTGGCTTAAAATGACTGTATAGGCATTTACTGTATTAACGACTTTTAAAGCAATGAGGAAATCACTCCTTTTTATAGCGGCAGAAAATGAAACAGCTTTACTCGATACGTTCGAATCTGCGTCCGATTCAAGTTCTTCAAGACACTGAACTACAGGCAATAAGAGATCGTCAAATGTTTGAGTACAAACATGACGTTCGACCCAGCGAGTTTCGCAGAACGCCTTCGCCTTCAATTTTGTTTTCCTATACTCTTCCTTTCCATCTCCAGCGTCTTTTAATTCTACAATTGTGTTCTTCAATAGCTCTACTCTTTTAGCAGACGCCGATAGAAATACGGACACCGATCCCACAATTCCAATCATATTCCTAATATGAGGAACTTCACAGGATTTGGACACGCATAAATTCAACTCATGATTAAAACAGTGTGTATAAAAGACAAGGGGTTGTTCGTCTGTTATTAATTTCTGCACACCTTTATATTTACCAGACATGTTCGAGGCACCATCATAGCCTTGACCACGCAGATTTGCTAGGGATAAACCAGCATCATTTAATTCCTGAACGATGACGTTTTTAAAATTTTTTCCAGTTGTGTCGGTGACGTTAACGAATCCTATGAAGTCTTCCCTCAAACAGTAACTGGTATTTTTTCCTGTTTCAATCCGGTCCACGTATCTGACAGATATACTTAGTTGCTCCTGTTTGCTGGTATCTGTCGTCTCGTCGCACAAAATCGAAAAATATTCCAACTTCTGAACTTTCATAATTATTTTTGATCGTATAACTGTTCCAAGTGTACAAATTATTTCATTCTGAATTGTTTTACTAATCAGTGTTGAGTTTTTACCGGCAGAATTTAGATGATCCCTCAATTCACTATCTCCAGCGTCCAAACGAAATGCCAGCAAGGCTCTGAAAGTACCCTCATCACCAGCTAAACAAGACAAGATTTTATCCTCTGTATCAATTGGGCCATCATCTCCATGTCCACGAAAGGGAAGATTATTTCTCGCGCACAGCATTACCGTTTTAAATATAGGCCATAAACGTTTTTTATTCTACTCAAAAATAGCCTGTCTTTTCTTATTGAGAAGTGTACATACAGATGTACTTTCACCGGATCTAAAATTCTTCAAAAATTCCGTGCCTTTCAATATCGAAAACTTGTGGTAGTCAGTGTTAGCGTGTTTCTCCAGTACTTCACGTCCTTTTTTGAATTTTTCTAATGGAGTCTTGACAAGAACATTCAACGCTTGGTGAGACCCAACTCCAGCAGTGTCTCCCGAAAATAGCACACAAAATTTACAGAATCCACCTTCTGCACTTTTACTGTACGCTAACCAAGTGAAGTCGGACAACCATGGCAATTGAAATTTTCTTCGTCTATCTCCTTCAATGACTGTTGGGAACGCATATGATTTTTCGGGGGTCCAAGTTTCGCATAAATATTTATAAACCTTCTCATGGGGCAACTTTTGGTTGACACGACGCTCTGTTACGGCTAAGCCAATATCTGCAGAATCTACCATGAGCGCTGAAGACGAAGACGTTGATGGTGAACTAACATGATGCGTAGCTGAAGTAGAAGGAGGACTAGCATGAGGAACTGTTTCAACCTAGGAAAAAATTAGATTCATTTATTTGGAGATGGAGGGTGGAGGCAACACAAGTGTGAAAGGAAAACACCTACCTCATCTATTCTGTTCACATCTTCGCTCACTTTTTCTTGTGAATTCGTCATTGTCATATCTAAACGTGGTTTTTTAAAATAATTTCGAATATCCATTTCAGAAATATTTCTTTCACAAAAACGACAAAATACAATACAGGAGAACTACTTCATACAAGAGATTGCCACGCACTATTTCAACACTTGAACATTCGTACTAGTTGATAAAGTAATTTATCGTTTATTTTCGTGTTTCATCATGCAAATATTGGCTATGAAGAATGAAAGACTGATTCCCTTATGAAGAATTCTCATTGTGTCTCACCCGACTACCCAACTACCCGACTACCCGAGTAATTGTACATGGACAAAGTATCAGTCATAAAGATATTTTCCTCTTCTCTTCTTTTGCGTTTTTCCTATTTTTTTTCGCGTTTTCGTTATTTCCCTTCCTTTTCTTCTTTTTTTCTTTTTCCTTTAGGGGGGCCATGGCCCCCTGGCCCCCCTTGGATCCGCCACTGTACAGAAGAACCAATTCCTTCTGGAAACAAATGCGATGAATGAAAGCATCAAATTCATGGCGGAAAAAGGCAATGAGACCATCAACTACTTCAACCCCACACTGGAGAACAACAAGATAGAACACAGAATTTAGAGGGAGCCAACGCATACTGATACCAAAATCCCACACAACTCCTACCACCACCCCAGGCACAAATTAGTAGCGACCCAGAACTACTGCTCTCTTTCCTAATGAACAATAAAGAGAAGAGAATAGGAGAGAAATTGAAATAGAGCAACCAACAGCTATTCTAGAGGCGTGGTTGAGAGAGTCCTCGGGAGAATGGAAACAAGATATGGAATCCAGGACAGCACATTGAGAAAGTACTCCGGATCAGTACCATGCATAGGAAAGTACATAAGAAACGTGGTAAAGGTGTTCGGCAATTATGATGTGAATGTAGATTGTAGGCACCCATAACAACCCACCCAAGGTCAAAATAATTAGCATCTACCAGACGGAGGAAATGGGAGAGGGAAAGTTTGTGCAGAGTGTACAAGCTTGGTTGCAAACAGCGCGAATGCATCTATATTGGTGAGACTGGGAGAAAGTTCGACATCGGGAGAAAGGAGCAGGAAACATAAAGGGAAAAAGAATACGGCTCATTTGAAGTCATACACGCAGAAAACTGCATGAAGAGAAGATAACTCTGGGAACAGATGGAGATTACAAAGCCAAAAAGGAGTAAAGCTAGCCTTCTGAACGATGTAATTACATTTGGCAGTGATTATTCAGCCTGATGATTGGACAAAACAGAAAGAACAGAATCGACCAATAGGTGAATGACAACGAACTTGATAGCCAATCAGATTACAGTGTTAGACTATTAATATATGAGGCCTTGTTCCTCAATGGTGATACAACTGATGATGGCGTAACACCCAAAAGCACTCTTGAAGGAAGAATTGTACACTTGAGATCTTTTTAATTGTAAAATGGTATAACAAAGTTGTCTCACTTCCATAAAAAGCCACAACCACTGTCGACCTCGTTTTGAGTTTACGTTGTCGCTGAACGTCTACTAAATGATACGTAAATATTTCTCGATTTTGAAACTCTCACCAGATCAGCGGAAGGAAAAAAAAGACATTCGTCAACACTTTGTTGACCCAAGAAATACTTGGTGTAGTCCGCTATCTTATTTACGAGCAGAAAGATCTTACATAAAAATCTTTTACTTATCATCGACTATTTATAATGATGTCCATTAAAATTCAGAACCCAAAAAATAGATGCCCAAGGATAGTTGCTTCAGCTGTACATCTACGAGGATCGACTGCCGGGTAATTATTTGTTCCGCTCATTTTCACTGATTCAATTGCAAAAAAGTAAATGTTACCAAACGTCACGACCCGGCGTCTGTTTGAAATGCGGATTTCTGGAAGAAATTTCTTGTGTACTCTTCTTCACTGGTATTTGATACTGTAAAATGACATATAGGCCTATTACTAGTTCTACATTTGTCATAGTAGGAAGGGCATATCCGTTACATTAACGATTCGTTACGACACGATGTTGTTATTTCGACTCTTTATCTAAAACTGGAAGTTTGTTTGATACTTTGTACAGGGCAAACTAAAATCAACTTGAGTGATCCCATTCTTAACACTGTAAGAGAAGTGTTATCCACGTACATTGGAAGTGCTCATGATTTCCTAGAAAAAAAGAAAATCATTTCCTGGCGGGGCTAAATAAATCACCCTACGAAGCTTCAAAATAGATGTACGGGCCCAAAGAGGGTCAAAATTCCCCCAAATAAAAAAATTGCGTGATCTTCGAAAATTTAGTAGAATTCTGAAGTAAAATTTCGAGCCGAGTCCGAAAAAATCACCCAAATCACCGGATATCGATCTTCCCTGAAAATTCACTCTTTCGGCTGACACAAGAATGATCACACTCTTGCCCGCTTTCATCGATAGAGGCACTCTGGCTAATTTTTCATTGCAAGTTTACAACGGAAGACAAGCCTCTTGGTTCCATGCTTTCCCTCATCGTCTGAAACAACGAGTCATCCACCAGCTTCAATCATACTCGGGGCCTTAGTCGAACTAAGCTCAATTTCGCAAGAGAATCGAATAAAATATGAAAATTTGAGCGATCTTTCAACTTGTAAATATGTGGAATCTCTTGGGACCCTTTCACTGAATTTGGAGCTTTGTTAGATAATTTTCGGGTTATTTTTCCGGACTCAGCGTGAAATTTCACTAGTAAATTGTACAAAATTTTGATAATAAAGCAATTTTTTTGTTTGAGGAAATTTTGACGTTTTTTGGAGCCGTACATCCATTTTTAGACTTTGTAAGGTGATTTGGGTGACTTTTTTCGGACTCAGCAAGAAATTTTATTTCAGAATTCTACTAAATTTTTTAAGATCACACCATTTTTTTATTTGGGGAAATTTTGACCCTCTTTGGGCCCGTACATCCATTTTGAAGCTTCGTAGGGTGATTTGGCTGATTTTTTCGAACTCAGCGCAAAATTTTACTGAAGAATCGAGTAAAATTAGCGATTTTCCAACTTTGGGACATTTTGACCCTTTTTGGGCTCATTAACCCATTTTTGTGCTTCGCAGTATTTTGTGACTATTTTTTTTCGTTGTCCCCGTAAAATTTCACTTCAGGAACAGTAATTTAATGTTCGGAATGCTCGAAATTCAGCTCAATACTGTAAATTAATTAATTTTCAAACCCTATCTTGGGAACCTTGGCAAACTGTTGAATTTTCGGCACATTTTGGTCCATAACTCGGCTCAGAGAAGACGTAGAAGCTTCGTATTTGGCGCAAATTGAAGATAAAATTGAGATGCGAATTTTGTAGATTTGAAATATACATCTAACGTTTCGCGTTTTCGCGCTACGACAGATTTAACGCAAACTTCCATTTAACTGGTAACAGTCATCTTTTGGCCTCACCCTGTATAATAAGTATAGGAGGGGGACTAGGAAAAACTCACGGGTTCTTTAACGGAGTTGAACGAGGGGTGCACGGAACCTCTTTCAAAGGTCACGCAGGACCTGAAAAATGTAGATTGAGGAGTCATAAGACTGACCTACAACGTCATTAAATTGTGACGTCACAGCCCCGGACTTTCGAGCTATATATGATAGGAGGAAGACTCAGAAAAAATTCGACCTCCAAGCTATACTGGATGGTCCGAAAAGATGTTAAGAGTCAGACGGGTATTTGGACTAAATTTATTGTAGCGCGAAAACGCGAAACATTAGATGTAATCTTCAAAACTAGAAACTTTGTATCTCAATCTCATCTTCAATATGCGCCTCTACTCAACTTGCTGCAAATTTTTTGAACCAAGTCATGGACCAAAATGTACCCAAAATTGACTAATTTACTTTTTTTTTTTTTTTTTTTTTCTCCTGGTTTTTTAAGTGGTGTCGCCAGTAATTAGTCAAAATAAAAAAAATAAATAAAATAATTTGCCAAGATTTTCAAAATAAGAAACTGAAAATTCCCTCAATTTCAAGCTTCATAATATGGTTATTTAGGTATCATTTTCGGAATTAGCGTTAAATTTCACTTTCAAGTCAAGTAAAATATGGAACATTTAATAATATTTAATTTTTGAGAAATTTGGCGAATAGGTCGATTTTTAGCATATTTTGGGTCCATGACTAGGTTTAGAAAAGTCGTAGAAAGTTGTGGCGCAAGTTGAAGATAAAATTCTGATACAAATTTCGTAGATATGAAGTTTACGTCTAACATTTCGCGTATTTGCGCTACAACAAATTTAGTTCAATTTCTCATTTGACTGTTAAAATCATTTTGGGCCACCCAGTATATGGTAGGAGAGGAGCTAGCTCGGAAAAAGTCCAAGCTACTTATATGATAGGAGGGAACTTGAAAATTCGACCTTCGTGATACATATGATAGGAGAGGGACTGGAGAAACTTTCGGCCTCCAAGCTATATATGATACGACCTTAGGGTTTTCCCGATGAAAAATTTAATAAGGGATGAAAATACTCTCCTGCTTTCAAAATCTTCCAATTTATACACTGTTGCTTGCATCAGGTCTGAATTATTGAGGTAGAGTTTTTATTTTCAACCTGGATTTTGTTCATAAAGAGGATTTTTTTCGCAATCATCGCTAATTATTCAGTCGAAGAAATTCTTTCGGCGAATAGCGAACAATGCATGTTCTGCTAGTATTTTTAACATTATTATTTTTGTCATAATTCGATTACAACTTGTATCTGCTTTTCACATCACTCGATTTATTCGCGTGTCAGTCACAGCATACGTTCGTCAAAGTCTGCGGTTATTTTCCACACTTCTCTTTTCTGTAGTTTCACGCTCTACATTGCAATATCGTCTCGGCGTTGACCTTGTCGTTAAATGTCGCATTTGTTATTGTCTAACAGATACATCATAATATCGTAGTTCGTAAACTTACACACACAATGTCGGTTTATACTTTCATATTATACTCTCGATATACGAAGACGATGGAAAGAGGAGAGCTAATGAAAAATTCTCTCACGCTATATCGTGCCGGTTGCAGATGATGACGTTCGATATTGGATTTTATTTCCTGACGTATATTCGCTTTTAAGTCGTGAGGATCTGGTGGAAGTTTGTTAGAAATTTTGTTTTATGATTTGTAAACGCGAAATAAGTCGACGTATTCACGATCCCGTCCCCTCGACTCGTGGCGGCTCAACCGTTCGTCCGTCGAGCTAAGGAGAAATGAAGCGCGCGGGAAATATTCGCGTTTCCGTGCTCGTAGTTTCTTTCGTATAATTTCGATACGACAAGTGCAACGAACAAAGTAACCCGTTTTCCTCCAAATGGAAAACACGGAAATGAAGTACGCGTTTTCGATATTATAGTTTATTTGACGAGGAAAACAAAAACACCGCAGTCATTATTTTCCCGATTGTTTTTTAGTGTACACGGTGATGTTTTACCACTAACTGTTCAGTACGATTTCGAACTTCGAAATACGAGTAGTATAGTGACGTGAAGGAAGAGTGTGGCGGAACTGTATCGGTCTGAATACTCGCACAGAATACAATTCCGATCTACTTACAACTACGTGAAATTTATTTCTATTGGTCCAGAGAATAGGTAGACGAAAAGCGAATTGCACCAAGGATACATGCTCTTGTTATTGTTACAAGATATTTGCATATTTAAAAAAAAAATCAACACAAAGCTCTGGAAAAAGGAAATTTATATTTTATTGACGAAGAAAAGGGCACGAAACATAAAGGAGAGAAGAAGATACTCCTATAGTCCCCGTTTGGTAAAAACTGCAATGAAGAACAACACGATGGTGAAAGAATATTTTTGAAGTCATACATGTAGAAAACCACATGAAGAGAAGGAAACTCTGGGAACAGATGGAGATCACAAAGGCACAAAGGACGTACGACAGTGAAAGATTATTCAGCCTGATGATCGGACGAGACAGAAGGAAAAGAATCGATTAATAGGATGACAGCAAACTTGATAGCCAATAGGAACGCAAAACTTAGGCCGTTAGACGATGAAACAGTATCGGGTGGATGTAAGAGTATTTCTACTGAATTTTATCTCGCAGCTAGGGACAACTTTCTTCCTCTCTAGTTCTTTAATATTATTGGCCGAGATAAGATATAAGGAGCACAAACATGTATATCCTGATGGGCGGTTCAACCTTCTTTGAGGATGTAACGGATCCTAGAGATGTAAGTTGCGACAAACGAGTCGGTAGTCTATTTCCCTTAAATTTTTTCAACGGCTCCGGTCCTTTGATATGGACAAAAATCTTTCCTAGCATATTGTCATTCAACCCCCTCTTCCTCTTATACCCAGCAGTGTATACAACCCTAGATAAGTGCAGCATTGCCAATTCATCGTAGGCATTATAAACTCGATGAAGAGTTGCAGAAGAATTCTTTCACTTTCTTTCCACAATCTCGTCTAGATTCAGACTCTTTATATCGTCCTTTCAAAAATTCTCCAAAAACTAAGTCCCGCTGTCGCCGGAATGTACGATATTTTCATCAAGAAGGGTGCATTGATCTCCCACGTATGGAAAACATGTTCAAGATTATGAAAACAGCAATGCCAGTATACATGTCAAAACCAATTTAAATGTGCGGTTTCCTTCACATCGTCGTAAAAAAAAAAAAAGTAAATAAGCTCTTCGATGCGAAGAAACAAAGCGTTTGCTCGCGGACATTTTCCTCGTTATTGTTGTCAGCGACGTCGCGTAGAACCGTTGGTCTAAGCATTCATTGTTCCTGCCGAGTTAATTAGTTATTAAGTTAGATATTCATACCATCAGAACGAGAAAATTCGCGGGATAATTGAGAAAAGTGGAACGTGAACCTTTGTTGGAAAAATGTTTCCTCGAAACGTGCGTCGTACTCTCGTTTTCCTCATTTGGCTCTTTCGTTTTTCTTTCCATCCCATATCAACCCCTGTACGTGACCCTCTGTTCTATGGTTATTTTGTCCTCTGGTAACAGGCTTTGTATATTTAAGCGAATTCAACATTTGCACTAATTTAGCATTACTATAAGCGTCTTGCTTAAGGGAAAAAAGTTCAGAAAGTCTGTTCAAATAATAAAAGAGTGGATAATCGGTTTTGAAAATAAGCCTCTTACATCCAGAAACGGAATACGTTCACCCTATACAAGCATCATCGTCGACGTCCCTAACAAAACTCAGTGACTTTACGTATTTACTCTGTATTTCAGGCAAAATGATAATTACTTTGGGTGAATATAGGAAACATCTAAAGCGTTAAAATTCAACTTTTCTGGCGATTTCCCACGTTATATTATAATATTAATATACAATCGAATAAGAATACGAGTACCAACTATAGTTTTGAAAATGGATCATGATGAATATAAATTGCATTAAACTCAGGACAGTTCTGTTCTAGGGTGACGAGGTGGTCTTTTACTGAAGGCGGGCGATAAGCGACGGCATGAAATTTGGTATACTTCTTCATCTCACTGTCAATAATCAAATTCGATCGGGAGACACGCTCGTAGACCCCCAGGACCCCCTCGGGTGAGCACTTTCCCCTCAAAATTTCATTTTCTCGAAATATTGGACAAAATAACACAGACACGGTAAAAATACCTCAGTTCAAAATTATTCTACGTGAAATTTCCCATAGAACTGAATATCACATATTTGATGTTGACAAATAAAAAGCCCTCAGCAAGGGGTTTCCAAATTTGACTTTTTCGATTTTCAACACATTTCGTCGAAATTATCAGAATGTTGTGGCTTCTATTGAAATATTCCGCGACAAAATCCTCTTAAAACGGGCTGTCTGCAAAATATTGTCATTGAGGCGAAATTTCAGCATGATTGGCGGAGTACTAAATTTGGTATGACGCTTTTTGCGCAAGTAATCGTAGGTTTCAACACAATTAGAAGAAAATTTGAAATAATTCTTCCTAAAACTCCTACTACTATCGATTTCGACCAGGAAAAACCCTTGCGGACTCTCAGAACTTCCTCAGAGAGGCAATTTTCCCAAAATATCGGACAAAATAACACAGTTACGGTAAAAATACGTCAATTCATAACTATTGTACATACGGATTTGATGAAAATAGAGGAACCACTCTACTTGAATATTAACTTGGCAGTTTCTCTTAAGCAGGCGTGACGTTTGGACGTTCATCATCATTGATCGGAGTGAACCTAAAGATTACAATTAATAGTTGGCTATTATACTCCTACTCACGTTTTGAAATACGGAATCTACTCAAAGTTCAAATGCAATGGAAAATAACTTCACATTTTCTTGGCCACACATCGCATCACATCCACATAGTTGAGTGCATGGTAATGCCAGCTTTGCGCATTTACAACGTAAAGCGAAGCAATTCGGCTGGCATCCACATTATTGATCAATTCGATACTTTCCCGATGCATCGGGAATGGTAGTCCACACTGGAACCCATTGCTCACCCGCCCCTTTCTCCCAAACCCACTCAGTAGGGTCAAGATGAAGAGAACTTGCACGTGTTTCATTTCTCCAAATCTGGGATGTTAATTGAAGAATGGATAAAGTTATAATAGCACAAATCAAAACTGAATTAATAATTGAAATAAAAATTTTAAACCAGCCAGATGAATTTTTTAACCAATTAATTGAGAATAAGACTGGTCGTACTACCCGTGGATGGTAATGAAACGTCGATTTCGAAAAGTTTTATATTTGTGATGATCAAAGCCAGATTTCTTCCTAATTAATTGTTCGATCGTTTATTCATCAACCTTGGTATGCCGCTTGCAAAGAATGCTGAAACAATGTATCAGCTGTTGAGGCAATTTTCTCTCCTATTTTATGTGCATCCTCATGCAACAAACGTTGATGTTCGGGTCTTCAGAATCCTTGACGTAAAGGTGGACAACATATTTCTCAAGACCTTCTCGTCAATATACTATTTCAATAGGAGCCACAAATTAAATAATGTCATCAAAAAGTGTTGAAAACCGTGAAAAAGTCGAATTTGGAAACCCCTTGCTGGGGGCTTTTTATTCGTCAAAATCAAATACGTGGTACTCCATTTTATGGGAAATTCCACGTAGAATAATTTTGGACTGAGGTATTTTTACCGTATCTGTCTTATTTTGTCCAATATTTTGAAAAAATTGAAATTTTTCGGGGAAATTGCCCCTTGAGGAGAATCTGGGGGTCCGTAAACATGTCTCCTGATCGAATTCCATAGTAGTATGAGTTTCAGGAAGAATAATATCAAATTTTCTTTTAATTGTGTTGAAACCGATGAATACACGTGCAACAGGCGACATACCAAATTTACGCTTCCCTACCCCTTCGGCGCCAATCATGCTGAAATTTCGCCTCAATGACGATATTTTGCAGACAGGCCGTTTTAAGAGGTTTTGTCGCGGAATATTTCAGTAGAAGCCACAACATTCTGATAATTTCGACGAAATGTGTTGAAAATCAAAAGAGTCAAATTTGGAAACCCCTCGCTGGGGGCTTTTTAATAGTCAAAATCAAATACGTGGTACTCCATTTTATGAATAATTTTGGACTGAGGTATTATTACCGTATCTGTGTTATTTTGTCCAATATTCCGAAAAAATTGAAATTTTTTGGGAAAATTGCCCCCTGAGAAGGTTTTTGGGGGTCCGCGAGCATGTGTCCTAATCGAATTCCATAGTATGTAGTATGAGTTTCAGGAAGAATAATATCAAATTTTCTTTTAATTGTGTTGAAACCCATGAATACACGTGCAACAGGCGACATACCAAATTTAACGCTTCCCTGCCCCTTCGGCGCCAATCATGCTGAAATTTCGCCTCAATGACGATATTTTGCAGACAGGCCGTTTTAAGAGGGTTTTGTCGCAGAATATTTCAGTAGAAGCCACAACATTCTGATAATTTCGACGAAATGTGTTGAAAATCAAAAGAGTCAAATTTGGAAACCCCTCGCTGGGGGCTTTTTAATCGTCAAAATCAAATACGTGGTACTCCATTTTATGGGAAATTTCACGTAGAATAATTTTGGACTGAGGTATTTTCACCGTATCTGTGTTATTTTGTCCAATATTTTGAAAAAATTGAAATTTTTCGGGGAAATAGCCCCTTGAGGAGAATCTGGGGGTCCGTAAACATGTCTCCTGATCGAATTCCATAGTAGTATAAGTTTCAGGAAGAATAATATCAAATTTTCTTTTAATTGTGTTGAAACCTACGAATACACACGCAATAGGCGGCATACCAAATTTAGCGCTTCCCTGCCCCTTCAGCGCCCATCATGCTGAAATTTCGCTTCAATGACATTATTTCGCCGACAGCCCGTTATGAGAGGATTTTGTCGCGGAATAATTCTATAAAAGCTACAAAATCAAGCGCGGATCCACGGGGTGGGGAAAATGGGACAACTCCCCCCCCCCAAAAAAAAAAAAAATTTGTAGTATCAAAGAAAGTGTAGAAAAAAATTAGATGCCATTGCAGGGGGGGACCCGCTATCCCGAGTCCCCTAGAGCCTGAAGTTTTTTCAAGTCCCGAAAATCATGACGTGACAACTTAAACGCGCTGCAATTTCAAGGAAGCTGTCGTCTTTCCAAGTCTTCCCCCTATCATACTCGTATATAGCTCGGGGGTAGGAATTTTTCCAAGTCCCCCTCCCCTTCCTGTGACGTCATCGAACTCGCTCGCAACCACGCTCGCGGACGAAAATTGTCTGAAAGTATCCTCAACAAAAGAGATAACGGGTTCCCCGCTAAAAAAAGTCCTTCAGACTTTTTTTGGATTATTTCTCCTCTCAAAGTGATCGTCTGGATCCGCGCCTGCAAAATTTCGATAATTCCGACGAAATGTGTTGAAAATCAAAAAAGTCAAATTTGGGAACCACTTGCTGAGAGCTTTATATTAGTCAATATGAAATATGTGGTATTCAATTTTATGGAAAATTACACGTAGAATTATTTTGAATTGAGGTGTTTTTACCGTATCCGTGTTATTTTGTCCAATATTTCAAAAAAATGAAATTTTTTTGGGCAAGTGCCTCTCAGAGGGGGTTTTGGGGGTTTGCGAGCGTGTCTCCTGATCGAATTCGATTATTGATCCCTTGGGAGGTATAATGAACAGCCATAAATTGTCTACAATCAAATCTCCAGCTGGTGGCTGCATCTGCATTCTGCGTTTACGTCATCAATATATAGTGACGTCATCGAAGAATAGAAAAATTGAATGTAATGCAGCCATCAGCTGGAGACTCAATTCTAAACAAAATGGCTATCCATTATACGTTCCATCTTTAGAGTCTCAGCCAAATCGGTAATACTGTGATATGCAAATCCCATTAAAAAAAAATCTAATGCAAAAGCTAGCACGTCTCCTTCAAAAACACGTGCTGGTGCATTTTATAGGCTTGCTCAATCTTACAGGCTAGCTAGCTAACGAAAATACCGTAAGTAAGGCCCTCACGTTGACGTCGATTCATTAGCCACATTGATTTCAGTTGGATTTTGAGTAACATATTCAAATTTTTTAGGGTCGGCGCGGCGCGCGTTTGCTAGCCGAACATATTTATAAACCTGAAATCGACTGCTCTGTTGCGTCGAAACTGACGTTTCGTCGCTCACACGACGTCATCAGGGTCAGAGGGATTCAGTATACAGGATTACTAGGGGGTGGTATGAACTCATAACTTTTGGAATCAAGGGCCCTTTAGAACTCGTGGAACTCGCAGATTTTTAGAATCACGTTTGAGTTCTATCCCGGGAAATGGGAGGGAAGCAACTCGCTGGGCGAGTATGAACTCGCATATTTTGGAATTGGAGGCTAGGATTCAGGAAACTTCAGATAAGACATGTTTTCAGAGGGCAACTCCCGAGGGAGGTGTGAACTCGCAAACTTTGGAATTAAGAGGAAATTCCAATATGAAACAATGTCAAAATGATATTTCAGAATTTCTTTTGATTTTACGCTGAACGAAATTTGAATTTTCAAAGCCTTTCAGAGGCGGCGGTCTTATTCTCACAGAACTACCTTATTTGTACGAAGACAAGAAGATATACGAGCGCTTTAGTTTCATACACATACAATTCTCTCTCGACCATTTAAAACCTATAATACTTTTCAACATTTTACGTTGCAGTATTTCCTGCCAGTTCAGGCACCTCGATTCCCGCAGGAGCTCGAAAATATCATAAAGTACCAAGACAGACGGGGTGAGAAAAAAAGCGAGCGTAGGGTTCTTCTTTTAGAAACACGTATATACGTCGTGCAACAGAACGAAAAATTATCGCGAATTATTTGATGTAGCGAAAACCGAGAGGAAAAAATAAACACAGTTTGAACGGATTATAAATTATTATTTGCTCGAAAATCTAGCTCGCCGGCGTCTGAAAACGAGCAATCACGTATTTTCTACGCTACTGCGGAAAATTGATAGAAAAATTTCACCGTCAAACTTGATTAGCGTTTAAAAATGAATTTCCCATTGTTCTCCTCGTAGCTCTCACTATACCACTGATGAAAGTAACTTATTTACTCGGCCGCGAAATAAAGCTCGCCCTATACGTACGGTAGAATTCAAAAATTATCGAAATTATATTTCTGAATTCTGTAGCTCGTTTGGCGAACGAAATCCAAGGCGCGAACGATAGAATGGTGCAGACGATATTTTTAAAACTCGAACATACGCGGGCGAAAAAGATTGATGCGATAAATAATAGCGTTCGACGAGTAAAGGGTAAATTAAATAAGGAAGATATCTCGATCGTCAATGTCCGTTCTGTCATTTTTCTCGAACTGAAAAATTTTTCATCCGAACAGCCGCAGCCGTATAACTGATGAATCGTTATTTTATGCATACACATTTCTCTTGTTTTCCCATAACAAACCTTATGACGTCTAGTTATTGCGCAAATCCATCAGTAAAGTAAAGAACGAACCTTCGAAGAAGTAAACGTTGACTTATAGATTTCGACTATTTTCGAAATTGAATGGATATCTGATCAGAACGTCACTTACGTTCATTCATTGTGATTGAAAGTTGATCGCAGAAAGTAATGAAGGTGTGCATCGTTGAAAAAGTTACCTTTAGAAAAACTGAACGACAGAAACTTATCTTCGAAGTAAATCCTGTTCACATGGATTACAGAGCGATACTAGACTATATGAGAGCCTGCACAAAAAATACGAAATGAGAACAAAAATATCTGGAGACTCTCAAAGCACCAGGTGCCAACATAGCACATATTGAATTCCTCAAACTTGCATGGATCTGCTACGATATCAAAATAGTGACAATTCATCTCTAAATTGAAAAACAGGGTGATAATGTTGCACCGGAAAAGGAACAAAAAGGATGAAATGCTTGAAGACGTGGAAGTTGAAATCAATTTAGAGCTCCATTGCCCTTGAAAGAAAGTGAAACATGAAATTCGAAGCACATAGGGGCGACCTGAAAGAATAGATTTATGCAACAACAGAAAATACAATCTACAGGATACATAATGATTCATATCTAGAGTAGGGATGGTTATTCCAAAATTCAAAATAGGTAGAAGAGGCCGTTGAATACCTAAGATTCTTCTAGTTTTTCTTATGGCTGGGGTTCAGCAGATAACATTCAAGCAGGATGCAATCAAGAAACATAACGCCGAGATGAAATACGCGAAGCTACCGCAACGGAGCCTACGCTCATGAGTCTAATGATCTTGATCTAAAGAACTCTGGACTTCATGCGCCTGATCCTGACCGACCTCGATCTTCATAGAAACTACCATGGAACACGACCTGAATATTGTGGTAGTAGGAAGAGAGCTCGGACAACCAAATAATACCCAAGGAACCTTGACTTTGCGTCCTTGATCCAGGTTGACCATACCATACATTGAAGAGTACATTCAAGCACAACCTGAATATGGCACGAGAGCGGTCTCCAGGTTAATGGTATTGACCTAGAGAACCCTAACTTCACACCTAAACGCGACCTGAATAATAAGAAAAGAGAGGAGCTGGGGACCTCACCAAAACTCATTAGCGGCATGAACGTTTGACAATACATAATAGGTTGGTCAGTAATACTGGATCTCGCGAGGACGAGAGTTCAAGCCAGGCCTACCTACATCAAGAAAGAGGTCTCTTCTTGGGGTCCTCGGGGAATCGCATTGCAGCAACTTAATAAATATTGCTCTCCAGTACGTAGATTGCTTCTTCATTACTCACTTGAGTACAACCCTTCATCATAATGTCTAACCATGAAATTGAAGAACGTGTTAACGCTATCAATAACGCTTTCTCAACTTCAATAGAACTAAATGAACCAAAACAAAAGAAAAACTAGCTGCTAAAAAAGCACCGTCATATAGTGTTTTTCCTCCTCTCCATTTGATTTCTAACGACGATAAAGTTCTGTATAACGTACAGTCATATAGACTCGACCACGGAGTTTTGGCGTGTCAAAGGAAGCTTTGTTAGCTTTTTGCACCCAGTTTTTAACAAGCTTCGCCCGCGCCGAACCATCGAAATTAGCGTGGACAGTGGAAAAGCGCGACGACAATAACTGTAAAAGAAAGAGAACGACAAATCTCCGCGACCATATACTTCAACAATTGCGAATTGCCTATTCCTGCAATTACAATCGACCAGATAGAACATACTCTCTTCTTTTTCAACAACGCGAGAACGGCGTTTTATCCTGTTTATTTCACTATTGTTGAACCCCATATGAGTTTCCTGTTTTTTGTTTGTTCATTACGAGGACGTTTCTTTCTTCCGTCATCATTGTCGTATACTCTCGTCGTTAACGTCATCGTCATTCGCCTTTAAAACGAACGCTAACGCTTTCTCGTTCTTTCTGTACATACAGTATACACCCTACCTTCATATTTAAAGATTTCCCGATGGGTTACACGACTTGTAAGTACAACCGAACAACATAATACACCTACTGTTATCGTACTGTCCGCAATATTACAGTTTTCTGATTTGCCGAGCAACAATGCAGCGTATAAATAAATCCTTTGCTTTTCTTTCGACCTCGGTACACACCACTATTTCAAACGACTCGTTCGAAAAATAGAAATTACCGAACATCTCCGGACAACAGTTACAATTGTCGCAACGATAGTAGAAAAAGCAAAAGACAGAGACACGATAGAGTTCGGGAATTGCAGCGTGTTGAGCAAATTCTTCGGTTCTACATTTCATAAATACAATACGGTATATAGCGACTTGTATACCATCCTGGGAATAAGCAATCTGTGCTACTTTTCAAAATAGGATTACAGGTGCATTATACTGTAATCCTGTAACTACCCAGTGCGTCATGTAAGCGAAATATTGCGACAAGTATTTAGGTTAACGGAGTGTACGCGACGTAACAATGATGTTTCCATAGGAAAACTGTATATTAAGTCAACTATTTTCAATGCATGTAAAGAAACAATTACTTTACTCAATTTTGTGTGGAAATAGAAAACAGATTTATGTTAGGTACATATTTCATGCGACAAATACTCGATGAATCATTTCAATTCTATAACTCAGGAGAGACTATTCAAAAACTTGAAAAATCAAGCACACTTCATCATTAGGGATCTTTTGGTGAGCTTTCTCATTGTTTCCCTCATTCTAAAGATTTTCGGGAATACTTCCAAACACAAAATTCTCCATCAATTCTTGGAATCTTCCACTCACCAATAAAAATACCTCATTCTCGAACTTTGTCCAGGAACCAGCTGCCATTCCCGGATCTCAATTCCCCGAACTTGGACAAAGGAAGAAAATGTTTTCGGTCGTGAGAAGCGTTCTGCTTACTTTGATGTTGAATCTACGCACACTACATAGCCTAGGCCTAATCAGCAACAAAAAAATATCCGCAGAAAATTCCACAAGCTCCATCAGGGCTCTACAAAACCGGAGATTAAAATTAGACAGGTAGAGTTAAACATCAACATTCTCATAATCTTCATATCATATTCCTTCTTTTCGTTACCGTATACGGCCGTCATATTTACATAGCACATGAAAGATTCTGATTTGAAGGCCGTAGTTTCAGAAAACACAGTACATTTTTCTAGAACAAAAGTCTCAAACGGAAATTCGGAGTCGCCGATTCAGCAAAAATGAATATACCTGCCCCATCAATATTTCAAATTTCTTCGAGTACGTTTGTCCTTTCCAGCTCGTTACACGGACAGACTTTAACCACTTGAAATTATTCAATCCTTTTAAAAATTCAAGAACTTTTCTCCGGGTTGCAAACGATACGGTGAATGATATTGAAATGATATCTAACTCACCTTACGTGCGATACAAAAAATTCCCAAGACTGCAAAAGGCTGGAAATCGCCTGAAAACAAGAAAAAATACTCGTTTTAAGTTGGCTTTATTTACGAGTACTTAGTTTCTCGAACTCCGATCTTTTTTTCTCTTCTTTTTTTTCCCTTTATCATCATGGTTTCTTAATAGACATCGTCGTGCTGGGAAATCAAGTTATCCGCGCACGAATACTTCATCCGCACTAGTCTTCTTTAATAAAGCACGGGAAGTTGGACAGAATCAAATCTACCAACAAATAAAACTTCGTGGTCATTTCTAACTCTTCTTCCAACACTATATCAACGAAGTATACAATCAGAGAAAAAATAAATGCCGGTGGATAAAATATCAGGTACAGTATTGAAGGAACTCAAAAAACATAGGACTTCATCTCTCCAGTGGATCATGTTCGAGGATCAGTATAGCAACATTTGGTTCGAGCAACACTTCGAATCCCGGAAAAAGTTTCTGAGTATTGAGGACGAGTTGAGGAAACGCAAGAGTTACTTGTAGCAAATTTCTCACTTCTCGATATATCCTTGGGGTAGATACCACTATATCCACCATCAATCATTTCAATCGACATACTAGGAATTAATGCATCGCAAAAACCAACGTAAGTACAAACTTGAATTCATGGTAGAGTCATATATGGCAGGAACTGATTAGATCGATTTGACTGATACATGAATCCCTCTTTGCGTGTTCATAAAGTATTGGAAGGAAGGAACATTCGAACGTTTTTCAGTGATATCGCGAGCTCTTACGAGATACTGTACCTAAAAAGTATTGACACATGAAGCATGCACAATAGGTACGTCTCATAATTATATGTACTAGTCTATTGGTATGAAACCGGTATAGGATACCTAGTTGACAAATGATTTATTTCTGCAGTTTATCGATCTGAATGATATAGGCCTAATTACTCGAATCTCAAAATCATCCTAGCGTCCACCATGATAATTACGATTTAGATAGTTTGGTCGAATTCCTTACCTCTGTTACCCGGTGTCAACTCGCAATCCTTTCATTTCTTTATGTTGGGTCACATAGAACTAGCATATCTTTATTAATATTGTCAAACTGCGAATACAAGTCTTTCATTTCATTTATTAACAACCAATCATTATCAAACAGAATAATAATTCAAACATAATGATTGATGAGAATTCTTCAAGGAAAACATTCAACAGAAAGCGCCTGCCTTGTTGTGTTGTGTCACAGCAGTGACAGCTGCGGAGCTCAACTGTCAACAGTCAACACTGAAGAACAACACGGCAGCCTGCGTGCACCTGCAGGCAACCCCGGAGCGCCGTGGATGGTGCAACCGAATAGACAACCAAACAGCGTACAGCGCTAGTATCGCTACGGTGTTGAGGTATTTGACTATAAGAGCTTGCCTAGGAGCGCCACTTTCCACGCTACACTTGAAGGTGGTGGTGAATCCCATTATAAATAACACCGGAATTATGATTTTTCAAAGTGTTGCATTTATTAGCACATTAAAAAAGATGATTTGCGCAGTAACAATGGAAACATTAGAAGTCTATGTCTGAGCAGTAAAAAATGAACAAATTGAACAGTAAACTGGCTGCAGCAATTTGGCATAAATGAGCAGTAAAGTGATTTCTTAGGCACAATAATACAATGATTCACACAATGAATGATGTATATCACAGTATTTTAACATATTTGCTTATCAGTTGTTTGTATTTTCTGTACAATACCTTATTCCCGCTCTTGTATAATTATCCTGTGAGTTGTGTCGTAAATTTTTGAATTTCTAACTACGCTTCGAGGATGTTTCATTGGCAGTTTTAGTAATGATAGTGAATCAGACGGGGAAGAGGTTCACAAACCTCCATTGAAGAGAAAGAGAGGCTACAATCAAACGTGGACAAAAGTTGCGGAGTTTCAGACAACATTGGAGGCTGCAAATGCTGTGAATGTACAAAGTGTATGAAAAAAAAAGTTGCACCAATGTCTGTAGTGATGGGCAGAAAGTTGAATACAGGTGTGGAGCAGTACACAACAAATGAGTGCCCTGCTTGTTTATATTCGCTCTATCACAGCGATAGTGGAGCAGTTTCCTTGTTAAGCCGACTGTGAGCACGCCAACCACGTCAGTATTCCAGTGCGAGGCCTAATGCCCGATACAAAGAACTTTGTCCAAGAAGTGTTTTATGAGAGAACTTGGAAACCAAACGCCTTTCTAGCTGCCATGAGAAGGAAAAAAATTGTTGAACCTTCAAAATCAAAATTAAAATCATTTTTTTATGTAAAGCGCAATTTTAGAATTTTTTTACCGCTTGTTTTTCAAAATTTAATGTTCTACTGTTACCACTGGTATAGTTTTTTTTACAGCTCAATATTTTTTTTACTGCTATATACGCTATCTCCTGTTCAATACATCTGAATGCTGTTAATTGTTCTTTTTAATGCTCATTCACCATTTTACTGTAGAATCATCTATTTTACTGTGATAACACTCCTTTTTAATGCGCCAATATATTTACCCCTTTTTTAAAAGTTCCTCCATACTTAATTGATCAATCAATTTTAAAAATTAGATACTTATACAAAAGTTGGAGCCAAGTTCACTCCAACAATATGTATTCCAAATTCTTTCTTCTAGATGGTCATTTGAATTTTACAAGAAAAAAGAGCAAAAAGGAAATACGTTGTTTAGTTATTAATTCATTATCACTCATCATCATCTTCAAGTGCAAGCTCTGGAGAAATTCCACATAGCAGCGCATACTCCGCCCTTATTGGCAAAATTTTGACACTCCGCTAGAGTGCGCTAATAGTAGAGCCCTGTTAATATGGATGAGGACATGGCTGCCGTTCACATCGCAATTAATTTACTGTAAGTGTGTTAGATATGAATCTTTGTAATCATGCACCAATACCATCACAATCAAATGCACATACCGCAATTTTTTTGACTTTTGACGTATATGCACCATGATGTCCTGTCGACTATCCGGTAGGAACGTTACAATCGGCAAAATTGAAAATTTAAAAATTAAAATTTTCATTTTTTGGATTTTTCCGTTCAAGTGTTCAATGAGTAATCTCAAAATAACTTGGGAACGGAGCGATTTAAGAGATAAATGACGATAACAAAATTTAAACAGCGTAAAATTTTCTACAATTATCATCTTCTCTCATAAAGATTGATTTGTGACCTGCGATGAGAAAAGGATACTCATTGCCCATTGGCGCAAGAACACCATTTCTCTCTGATTGGACATCTAATCAGAGAGAAATTGAGTTCCTGTCAGTGACCAATGAGCATCCTTTTCTCATCGCAGGTCACATTTAGATTGATTTAAGGGAACCTTCCGCCCTGTACCCGCATTGCCCGTCAATTTACCAGCATTTTAGCACTTCAACATAAGTTTGTATAGAGGTTTCATACTAGATATTGTATAGACTGTATTTTTAAAGCTTCACCTTATCACAGTCTTGCCCAAGTTTACCATTTTGGTTCAAACAAATATTCTACTTCATAAGAAATGCATGGGGACAATTATTGATCATTTGTTATTCTTTGAAAACCTGAATTGATACATTTGCCAACATCTGACTACTTCCAGATTTTGAATATAAACTTTAAATATCCTCATTAAAGTCAGAGTAAATTGTTCGACTAGTGAGTTACGCATAATACCGCAGACCGTGACGCGCTCGGAAAAATCTTTTCATACTTTTCTATAGGAAACATAGGACAAAGTTCAAAACTTAAAACAATGCATTTTCATAAAACTAAAATTGTTTGTCTTTAAATTTCCTACTTTATGATGGTGACTTCAGAATTTTTGGGAACAAAATTACAAAATTGATCTCATAGGATGAGAAATTACAACACAAATGAATTTTGTTCTCTTAATAGAGTTGATTCATTCTTCAAATTTTATGGTTAAACATTACGACAAAGGGTAGTCATTTGTTCTCTTACTTTTTTCTTAAGAATGCATAGTTTTTGAGATACCGGTAAAGCAAAAAATTTGCACTACGCCATTGTCTATGTCTCCTGTAGAAAGTATGAAGGAGGTTGCCGCGCGCGCAACTACCGGGATAACGTAGCTCAACATTTAGCTTTTAACATGGCGTAAATGGCCAATCGAAAGATTTCCTCTTTCTATAAGACTTTAGTCCTCATATTCGAATAATGACCTACAGTAGAGATTTAAATTCTGACCTATTTTTTAGCCAAATGAGGACTACGTATTGGATATCGCCTAATCTGATTGGTGAAAGATTTGAGTCACCGATCATTTTGGAAACAGCATTATTCTATGAACAGACTGCAGATGTTAATCCCCAGCTTTTGATAGGAGGAAGTAGAGGAAGAAGAAAAATCTGGTAGGTACAAGCAGAAGAAATACCAGAAATAAAGAAATGATGTTCTGACCATAGACCTGTTGCTTCTAGGTATTGAAAACAACAACACAAATTCCGACTTATCATTTTAAAACAGAGAGCCTTTCATTGTTATCACGCAAAATTCGTTTCAGCCGTACATTTCGCGAATTCTAAACTTAATTCTATTCCGCGTACACGCGTAAGATGTGGTTAGAAATTACAACCAGAGGCTGTAAAGTTGAAAGACAAGACGAGTCCAGTATTATCCCTAAATTTCGGTGTAAAATTCTAACTTACCGTAACTATGTAGGTATATATAGGTAAATAATACAAGGTCACATTTTCGTTCGAAAATCAACACTCCTTTTTAGTAATTTAACGCGCAAAGGGATAGAACAAATTTTTTCTCTCGCATATCATACACATAACCGAAAATAGGACGAGCGATTCTTTTTTTCTACATGCGATGAATTTTGATAACAAAAGTTGGAAGTTTAAAGCTATAATTCTATTCGTATCCCTTTTTCTATATGACGACGACGAGAGTTGCGATACATTATTTTAGAGGTTAGAGAGAGACATTCGAACAAACTTCACTCTTCACACGGCAAATTTTCGAATACATTAGGTGGATAAAGTGCGGAAGGGTACGTCATTTATGAACGTAGAATGACTTTGTAATGAAATGCCACCGCGTAAATTCATTACAAATCTGCGACGTTATAAATTGGTTCGTTTACCGTCTTCCAATACTTCGAGTCCGGCCGGTGATGTTCATTTCATTATAAACCATTAATATCTTCTTCTGTCAAAAGCTACCCGCTCTGGTGACAAATTATTAGAGATTTCATTTTAGATTCCGGCATTAGCCTTTTGTATCCGGTGTACGACGCACACTCATTTCTAATTTTAACTGAGTACAATATTTTCCGAGGCTTTTACGTCAATTATTTATTTATCTTCTACTTCAAGTCTGATTAGTATGTATGCACTTTCTGGACGACATCGCGATATAAAATTAAATTATACGAAAAATTTACTTCGGTTTCATCATTCGCGAATGAATTAGATAGACAAATTGGTTTCAGTCTTGTGCGCCTATACGGTGAACGGCTGGAGCAAACTTCAAAATTTCGATGCACACGGCGGTCATAAATTGAAACGAATGCGAGTTTCTAGCGTTGCTCTACACATACAAGCAATTTGTATTAGGGAAATATTTAACTAACAACCATTATAGAAGGTGCCTCGTTTTTATATACGGTACGCTACTAATGGACTGCATTTTCGCAGCGTAACAGCAAGAAAACTTTATGTTCGAATCGATAGAGTGATTTTTGAATTATTGCAAAATTCAAACTGACCAACTAAGTATAATATAAAGTAGATAAAATTTGGTAAGTATAACGTAGACAAAGTCTCCATCCAAATACTCAACCTCCACCTAAATACAGCTTAGGCAACGTGTGCTATTGTATCTTTAAATTGTTGAAATTTTCACACTGAACAGCATTTGCTCTGTATCTAATCTTCTTAGCAAAGGAAAGGATAACGACTGACCAAGAGAGGAGAAGGGCAAGGGTTCCTTATTTAGAAATGGAAAGCCGGAATTGCTTCGAGGGAGGTAGGTAAATGGACATTACAGGTATTAATACGCGACTTTGATGAGTGGAGCACAAGGGTCCACTGAACTTTCACTTGGAGCACATGTTAAGCGGTCATGGTTGCTTCAACACGTACCTTCATAAGAAGTTAAGGAAAGTTGTGTTCGCACTGCAATGATGAATCACATAATACTTTATTTGAGTTTGAGGCGTGGAGGCGCGAGAGGGACAAGCTTAGTCGGTCTCTTTGAGAGATCAAGGTCGATAAAACGCTCGCTCCCAGTAGCCTGATTGCCAGCACCATGCTCGGAACCAGATGTCCACTTTTGCAGCCACAACCATGAAGAAGAAGATGGATATGAAGTGGAATAGGCAGATGCGGAACCACGTTGTGGCCTGCTCAACACCTATGCACTGTCCAAAAAAACAAACGACACTCTGCAGGAAGAAGAGGAAGTATATAGAGACTCAAAGAAAGAAGAAGAAGAAGAAGAAGTGAGACTCCGACAGTGTCTGTTCGTTGTGTCTAATGTATGTGTGCGTGTGTGCTACAGTTTGTATGCCCGGAAGCACTCCACTTTGGCGGTTGCAAAGAAGTGGGTGGGTTCGCCAGAGAGATTTTTCCAACACTGAAATTACAGCCGAAAGGGTCGATACCTGAGAGGAAACAAAATTATTGCACACGCAACCCGCACCTACTATGCAACACGAGTAACACCTAATCCTCTTAAGATCACTTTCCTCTTCCTTTTCTGTCCGTGACGGTTCGAATAACTCATGCTCCCAATTCGTAGATCCACCTCTCTAACCATTCCACCCCACCAAAAAAAGGATGGTCGATAAATACAGGGTGCCTTACTCGTCCCCATCTCCCTTCTAAGTGGAATTCACAGACTCCAACCATTTACGCCATAATCTTTTACCTATTTTGTATCACCATTTCCTTATTTTATTCCCTTTCATTTTTTTAAATTTTTTGAAAATAAAATAGGAGCGTTAGAGTGACGTAGCCCCCGAATAAAATTTGTGGTTTTCAAATGTGCTATGATTTTGTATTCATTTCAGTACCGGAGTTGGAGTGCTGTAAATTTTTTTCCACCATTTTCAAAAATAAGAGTTGTGAATTTCACAATATTTGGGTGCTCAGGAAGACTCTACCGCTCGGAAAACAAAATCGCCATCTACGAGTAAAACGACCCGAATATCAATATTGCTTAGTGCGTGTGATCTCAATGTTCCTAAAACCATAGTCCCACAGGGATATTAATTATAAGATGGTATTTTCTTTTTGGTGATCTATCTTTAAGGAAGATTGAAATAAATCTTTTTCTGATAACTTGGTTATCTGTCATTTTTGGCGAACTTGTCAAGCAGAGTGAGTGTTGTGAAAAATAATGATGGTAAAATGCTAAAGTCTGGTGTAGCCTACGTATTTTTCTCATTCTTGTTAATGTATACCTACCATACAATATATCGGGTACTTTCCACCTGGAAAGAATGTCGTTTACCAGCAATCTGAAATAACCTTAACTCAATTTTAATAAATCGTAGACGCATGACTGTTTATTTCCACAGCGTGGGTACACTCACAATGATAATTATGCTGTTTACGCCTCTTTGAATTTAATCTAAACAATCCACGTTCACGGTTCACAAATAATGCTGGCTATTTAATTTCTGGTTCTTTTTTGCATAATGTCTTCGACATTCGGCAAATTCCAGATGGCGTGAACGTTATCTTTGATTACGGGTTTTAACTGATGGTATGACTTCAACGTGGTATATCCAAAAGTATTCTGACCGTGCTGTACCTCCTTAAGAGTCGTAGGAAGTAGTCAAGGGTTAACGTATCATCGCTTGATGAATACAAATACATCTTCATCATACTTTGATTGCAATAACAGACGTGTCGATTTCTTCACTAGAGAGCTCTTGCGATTCAACTTGAGAAATGCGAGCATATCTAGTGCCATAGTATTTATATCGCATGGTTCAACTTGAATTGAACTGAGCTTAGTTTCTACAGGGAATCTGCAATAGGCACGGCTTATTTGACAAACGTTTACCGTCCGTCCGACAAAAGTTTCGAAGGTGATTGTAGAAGGCTTTGACCAAGTTTAGGGATTTGGATATTGTATGAAAGGTGGAACTTGAGAAAATTTCGATAAATGTAATGAGTCTCCCTAATGGGCTACAGCATAGACTGAGCTCAGTCCCAAATCTTTGAATGTACGATGTCATAAGAAATAAGCATAATTGGGGGGAAGAATTAAGGAATTGTGCAATGTTGCGGAATGAGAGTATTTAGAGAAAGCGCCGCATCGTACTCCGCAGTCTAACGCATTGCCACCCCCCCCCCCCAATTAGGCTTATTTTTTTATTACATCCTCCAGTCTCGACAGTTTGTACAAGATGACAGAATACTCAAAGAGTAGAGTAAACGAAAAACCAATTACAAAGATGGCGTTCTAACTTTGCCCGATGATGGTTTGTTAACCGAAAGATCTCGCATCTTCTCCTTTATATCTGCGGTCTTTGTAATTGGTTTTTCGTTTACTCTACTCTTTGAGTATTCTGTCATTATATCGAGCCGTAACGTTTCGGACCGTGTCAATTCTAGTTTGTATAAGCTTATATGGCCAAAGCTCAGACTATGCTGTTCATGGTCTAAGGACTGTATACTCTTTCGCCTGTAGAAGGACGTTAAATCGCTCACAGAAGAAAAGTTTGGTCTCTAGATGCTGTCCATAAGTAATACATACTTTTATTTGCGAACACTTGGAGTAAGTAAAGTAAGGACTTGCACAGGGTAACAAATTTGTGGGATGGAACTTCATTCGGGGGGGTAGAAGTAACATTTTATGCTTTTATTTTGCTCACTTTCTTTACTACTAAGAATGGCCAATGTTCCTCTCCTACCCACATCGGAAAAATCCCTACCACTGGCTCTGGTGGTCACGTTACAGTTGAGGATGATAACGTTTCTACTCGCACGTGAATTGGGTAATGTCGCTGACATTAGACCCCGTTGATGAGATGATGAAAAATCAGTGCCTATGTAGCACGCCTATAGAGCTTTATACATTAGCCAATATTTATATCACTCGAACGCACCATCGCACGGGTAATCAAGAGTATGACTATGTTTCAAAATTCTATCCAAAAATCATGACCGATCGCTTTATACTCTTTTAATCAGGGGATATCCCTCGTACGTTTCCCCAGGTCCACTCACCCATCTTTTTTGAAAACAAACAACAAACAAAAACGTCCTATCCTAACTTGTATGATCGTCCTCCAAAATATTGACCATTATTCTCGAATTTGAAGCGTGCTCGCTGCTCATTGTGATGCCGAGTCACGCGATTAACAAAGCGTAGACTGCCTTTCAATAGCTCATAATACGGCAAGTGTCAAGAATGAAAGCACTGCACAGGGACATCGAGCCACTTCTCGTTGTCAAGATTTTCCTTTTTCGCGACAGAGAATAATTGCGAGAATGGAAAAAATACGTGATACCCTGAATATATACATAAGTTACTATGTAAAATTTAATCAGATTTAATTTAAGTTTGTTTAAAAGCGACCGTTATCACGTAGAGTAGTGTGGTATAGGCGCGCAGCATGCTCTACAAAATAAATTATATTTAATACGGAAAGCGTAAGAAGAAGTGAAACAGGAAACTGCGCGCGGAACGCAAGATGAAGAAAGAAATCAACTTTTAATAGAGACCTTTACCCCGTTCTCTCTTTCTTTATTTTTCTTATTCTTATTTCTTCACCCGCGGAGGATAGTGAGACTGAAAGCTCGGAAAACTGATTGAAAATACAATACCTACTGGCGAAAGAGGAGTCCACGGTACAAAAAAAGAATAATTAAAATACAAACGAGCGAACGTCACTCCGACAACGTGGAGGGTAATGTTTTTGTTGTGAAAGCCGCATAGCGGTAGGACAGAGAAAGCTCACGACGAGCGTATATTGTATGAAGCTGAGCGTTTTCATACTGCGAGAACATTTTTGTGCGACATTTTCAAATGGTACCCTGTGGAAAAGATTTAGAATCGACGCCTACGTACGTTAATGTCATCATTGAAACAGGAGCTCTCTTTTTCTAGTGGCAAGAAAAATATCAAATTGCAATCAAGCGATAAAATGTGCATTTGTAAGACAAGAACCTCGATGCTATAGTTTCGAGCTCCGTAATCCGAGATTATGCTGGTATATTTCAAATGTGAATCCAATAATCTTTATTAAGGGATATGTGATACAGTTTGAGAGGAAAGTAATTTTCACGTACGATGAACTTGACTGAACAGATCACGTTTATTCGCACATCAGTTGATGGGCTCGAACGCGCTGACCGCAGTTGAAGTCTAAATAGCGCAATCGAGGTACACTTCCTTCATCCTGTTTGTAATATTCTTAGAATTCTCAAATATAGATCTTCAAGATACTAATGATAACGATTGAGAAGATAAGGGCCCTAAGGGTATTTTTATCAGATGAGGGGTGTGTTAGAATGTGAAGTGGCGCAACTTTACAGCTAAAAGGCATGGAATTCGTTAGGTAAACAGAGCCATTTCACAATAAACTGTAAACCATTTCACCGATGCTAACATATACCTACATGATTAGTGTGATAATACCTCTAGGTCATTAAGCAGTTGCCTCTCCGAGATAAAGAAAATGATATGTAGCAGCGGGCCTGACTAATAATACCGCACGCTCAGATTCGGTGAATATGGGTGAACATGCGTCATCAGCTTTTGGGTCAAATCTGCAAGTGGCGATCTTAAGATATCATGAAGATTGTTATTTTGATCACTAAGGATCTGTTTGGTTGTGGTTCAGGGTCAAGCGCGAGTCACACGATGGCTGAGGAACGGTAAATTTTCAATTTTGATTGAATGCATTGATCCTGGAGCCTGGTTTTCATCATCATATTTGTATTTTTTATTTATGTTTCGCTCATTCGCGTTTTTTCAAGTTTATTTTATTTTATTTAGTATACATTAGAGTGCCCCACAACAGCTGATTGGCCAACAACAGGCAAGGGAGCACTAATGAAATAATAATGATAGTTAAAAAAAAAACATACAAACTTAGAAACTGAGTGTTCTTCGCCCCTGAACCACCCTAGACCCCGGCCCCGCATACAAATACTGAACCCATCCACACCAAATAAAATAAAATCAGACTGCGCTTGTTTTCATTAGAACTTTTGTGACCTTCCTAACAAACACGTTTCCACATCAAAAAATAAATCTACCTTACGGTCTTCTTTGACAACACGGTGGGCATGGGGAAGTGGTGCAGTTCTGTGTTGAGTAATCTGACACATATCCTGCACCTACTCGATCTGGATGGAGCGAGGAAATCTATTTTACTAAGCACGAACGGTGATTCTATTTTTCCACAGAGTACATCCCGCACAGTCATTATGAAACTGAGTCTCCTCCTTGTCTCTAGAGTAGTCAACTCACCTCTCTCCCTAGGACTAGTTCCAAATAAGTAATTGAAATATCATAGTATCCAAAATTTCGAAAATAGTGAATAGTTTTTGAATACGTTTACATTTTTTCGACTTCTTTCTGTCAATTGAACCCATATTACACTTGCACAATCCTAATGAGATCGCAGAAGCATCCGATAAAGCAGGCGAACCACAGATATTTGTACAAAAGGCCCAGTCTGCCTCATAGTGCTTCCCAGACTACGTTTGGTGCTATTTAATATCTTCTGTACATGACAGTCAAAATTTATTCTGGGGTCGAAAAGTACACCCAGGTCTCGAATTTCTTCAACCGATTGCAGGGTCTCTTCACCCATCTGAACCCTGTTTCTCCTACGAGGGAAAGTTATAACCTTACATTTTTTCGTGTTTATATAGGCAAGGAATTTTCCTTACTCCAAATCGCCACCATATCGAGGTCACGCATCACGCTGCAACCGATTAACTCCCAACAAACACGAAAAATGCGCGAATGTGACCAAAAATACAACTAATCTTCTCGGCTGGTATTCTCGCTACCTTGTGATATCATAATATAGCTCGTTGTCATCAAGAAAACTTCCTCTCTTGAAAACACATATTGTCTTTTTCCAAAGCTTCCTGAGGGAACAGCTTCAAAATTTCCTGGCACTACTAAACGATACACAGTCCAAAGCAACTGTACGACAAGGGCCGACTACAACTCACAGAAATATCTCACATTTGGTTAACGGGTTTTTACGTACACATAGATCACATTATATTTTGATACTACTGTACTGACAAAATTGGTTTTTGCTTGCTAATACGGTTTTCTCGCAGACTCTCACGAATGATACCATGACCTATTATAATATTCGCGGTCCACCACTAGCTTAACCCGGTAAATAAATAAATCATTGGGTTTCAAAAAGTCTACAATATAAAAACCAGATGCGAATTCACTATTGGGCCTTTGAAGAAACCCACAGCACCATTAGTCGGACCTCAGACACAAATTCGTCATTAGTTTCGTGAATAAGTACACGAGTCCAAAGCAAGATACGAATTCGTCATTGGATTCTTGAAGAAATCCCACAAGTCAAAAGCAAGATACGAATTCCTCATTGGGCTCCTGAAAATCCACCAGTGGAAACCCGCCGGACCCGAATTCGTCATTGGGTTCTAGAAAATCCACCAGTGGAAACCCGCCGGACACGGAATTCGTCATTGGGCTCTTGAAGAAATCCACTAGTCAAAAGCAAGATACGAATTCGTCATTGGATTCTTGAAAAAACCCACAAGTCGAAACCCAAACACGAATTCCTCATTGGGTTCCTGACGATCCACTCGTTGGGACTAAGGTACGAATTCGATACTGGAATCCTGAGAATCCATAGGTCGAAACCCAAATACGAATTCGCCATTGAGCTCTTAAGAATATACAAGTCACAACCCAGACACAAATTCGTTTTTGGGTTCCTGAGAATGCACCAGTCGAAACCCTGACACGAGTTTGCTATGGATTCTTAAAAATGTACAAAATCCGCAAGAAGCGAACATTTTTTTTTTTTTTTGGGGGGGCGTGACCCGGGAATGAATTTAATGTTGTAACGCGAAAAATGTCTTAGGTAGGGGAGAGGATATCAGAATAATTTCGAGAAACAGGAAAAAACGAATTAGAAAAGAGGTCAGTTAATTGAGTTTTTAAACTTCAATGGGAGCTCATATTAAATTGCAGCGCACCATTTTTGTTTTTCACATAGGTCCCATTCTGAAATTCGCGTCCTAAAATGGTGAAACGAAATCGCGAGACGAAAATAACTTCATGAGTTGATGACGTCATGGATGACCTTGACCTACTTCAGGGACTGGTGAAAATTACAACTCTCGCTACTACGAGACCTGTATCCTTGACCTTCATTCATTATACTGGGCTTGACTTC
This sequence comes from Aspidiotus rigidus, assembly GCA_035079385.1. NCBI lineage: Eukaryota > Metazoa > Arthropoda > Insecta > Hemiptera > Diaspididae > Aspidiotus > Aspidiotus rigidus. Next base: position 866,268 of record JAVHKY010000023.1, read on the forward strand.
AGCCTCTATAATGTACTAATTCATTTTGGTTGTATGATGTCATCAGTGACCCCGATACTCTTTAGGTTTTGAATTTTCTCCAACTAATAAATACACAAAATGACCTCCTCTAGGCTATTTGCGCGTTATGGTGAGCAGAAAAGACGGAAGAAAGACGTGACTCCGTTGCATACTAGGATATAAATTGATATTGTAGTCGAATAATTTCAAACCTAAAAAATTCGAAAGCTCTTGGGGAAGAAGGTTCCTCAATCTAGTCCTCTTCGTCCACCTGATGAATTCTTTGACGCCCTTGACTTTTTCCAGGTTCAATTCAACTTTTGAGGCTGGAAAATTGAAATTTTCAGTCTCACTTCTGCTGCCCCGATTCTCCTCCTCTAACAATATTTTTTCAAGCTAAATTCATCATCAAGGATTTGAAATTTTCTGACTCATTTCGAACGCTTGAGGCATCGTCAATTTTTAACACCTTTCAAAATCCATTTTTCTGCTCAAGAACTTTCCGAAATCTATCTTATGCAATAAAATGAAAAAGTTTCTATAGTAAAGGCTCTCCAAGAGAACTCCATTTCCTAACTGTTGGACAGGGCAATGCATCGTATATAAATTATAGAATGAAGCCAAAAATCGGTCATTCCAAAGAGAAGTATGTAGTCAGATAAGATTCATCCGATTTTCGCAGAATATGTAATCTACGTTGTACCTAAAAGTGTAGTTTCAATGGTCCTATTCTCGATATAGTAAACACGCAACCTAGAACCTAGCCATCACTCGTTACGTATATTTACCTTGAAATATGTTATGAACATTGAACCTACTTGAGTGCATCATAATGGCACGCCGAGATTTGTCAACTAAAAACCAATTTCGACAGCGCAAAGCACGGAGGAATTTTGTTGAAACTTCTCAAAAAATATGCGAGCCAAAGTCGACGAATTCGCATTTTTTATCTTTTCTCAACGATCAACTCGGACGTAACAACAATACACCGACAATGACAATATTCCATTCAAATTTACTTTGTGCGAGTATACAGGTCCACGTATTTGAACAGTTCGATAAAGTCTGTTTACGTAATATATACGAGAGACGGCGAAATTGAAATGCTCAAGTAGACCTGTATAATGTAAACTTGAGCAAAATGATCGCATAACGGTGTGGAGATAATTTGAGGATTGGAGAGACTGCCAGCCAAATTAGTAACTTATTTATCCAGACGTGCAATTCGCTTTGTATGGATACACACTTATTCCCCAATTCGTCCTCTGCCTCCTTGAAATCTGCTACGAAATGTAAACATATCAAGTGCCGTACGCAAGTCGTATATATAGTATTTACGAGAGATATTGTTTGCACGCAAACGCTGTTGTATGTGCAGAATTTAGATAGTACCTATTCATGTATATACAATGTTTGGATTGTAACAGATCGTCAGCATATCAACATCCATTAATGCGATACAAAATTTATAGAGTCTATAAACTGCATTAAACATTTTTTCTCGCAAACATTTTTTGTGTACATTCATTTTTTTTTTTTTTTATTTAGGCCCAATCACCGAAGTTTTCCTCTCCGTCACATACTACAATTAAGTCCATTTTACATTCAATCGTTGCAGTCTGTCGTTGATTATTAAATTTCAGACAGAAGCTTTTCAAAATGGCACGTATAATCAGCGGAGGGCGCATTGAAACGCCAATCAAAAACGATTCTCTTGCCTCTGCTGTAAGCACGGTTCTTGTTTACTTCCATCGAATTAGCAATATTCAATACCTGACTTTTTTCCTCTTTTTCTCTCGCGGCTGCCTTTCATTCGCGAGGTTAAGTGCTCCGACTTCGAAAAAAAAATAACAATTTATAAGATACCGCACGAAGACTGAAGTTATCGGCCTCTATCTACCGATTAATTTTTCTTGAAAATAACACTTTCAAATGAGAGAACGAGAAGTTTCAGAAAAAAATGAAAATGTACATCACTACATCCTCTTTAGTTTCTTTACACCTCCAGATTTTCTTTCACGTTTCTTTTAATATCTACATTTTCAGTTCCCCCCTCTTTTAAAAATTGTTTCAAAATTGACGTTATCATAAAGAGAGTAATAAGTTGAGGAAAATTATTACTGAGATATACTTGAGAGAGATGAATATAAGAGTTGAAAAGGTGAAAGAAAAAAAAAAAAAGAACAAAAAAGAAAAAAAATACGAAAGAAATAGAAAAAGAAAAGAAAACTAATGATCTGAATTACGAACAAACAAAAAGAAAAGCTTATTTGAAGAATGTTCACGTGTTTTGCAACGGAATACGAAAAGGAACTTTTGATTTTTTCATTATCTTAAGTAAAAAGGAGACAAGTAACTTACGAAAAAAGCTATCGGTATTTATATTTTTCTGTTCCTGTTATACCGAGAAACATTCATATTATTTTTTGAAGAGATTCTTTCACAAAATTTTCATGTTAAGAATTGGAAATCTTTTACTTATTCATAAAATTCTACTGCAAGTTTGAGCGGCAACTTGTCTTTGAAGTTGGTGGGGTTCTTCTATCAAGTACTTGGATTTGACAATCCCTGAAAGAGACGCTTTTCATAAGTCTGCCACCTATATGAAAGATTCACAGTTTGTCTTTTTGTCCTGTTGCTCACAAGATTGTTACGTTTAATAGCTTAATCCATCGACTGACCAAACCGATAAGCTTCAGTTCACTTTCCACAAGAAATTGTTCACCGTAAAATACTTGTCCAAAGTGAATGAGGTCAACTTGGACATTGATCTCAAGAGTATGAGCATATAATATCAATATTCTTTCTCACGCGGCCAAAGCCTCCCATACAGCAACTTCCTTTTTCGAAGGATGAACAGCGCTCTTTGAGTTTCGCGTTCTCCCACCATCACGACTTTACAAAATAATTTCAATCGGCTTCCCAGAGACATAAAGAAAACAAAAATAAGACGAGTTATTTTCCACGGGGCCGCAAAGCAAAGTTTGCAATGGCCTCTAAATTTTGATTTGCTCAATGTTTGCTGGTCCCCGAATTTTTGCTAATTCAATGATAAATTTTCTGAGTTTCCCGAAGAGGTAGGCATCTCCTTACATTGGTTTCCCTCTCTCATTTCGGAGGTATTCATGTCCAATTTTGGACTTGATCTCTTCTCTTTGGGTCAAGTGTTGTTGAGTCATGATTATCATTGGCACAGGAACGTAGACGACGTCCTCAAGATCTCCTTAGTGAGTTTCTTACATATCTGAATGTACAATACCATTCTATAAATTTTACTTTGGAAGTCGGATGATCCTCCATACATTATTTGGACTTAACAATCTCTGAGAGAGGTGGTGTCCAGGAGTTTGTGTTCGAAAGAAAATATGTATACTTCGACCGATATCGTAGACCACGGGTCATCTTGTCCTCTGGCCACAAGACTGCTACGTTTAATACCTTGATCTATCGACTGATCCATATACCGTTGAGCCAGTTAGTTTCCACAAGGCCTTGGCCAAAGTGAAGGAGATCAATTTGGATATCGATCTTATGGTTCGCAAGAAAGTCACAAGGAAGTGGGCCTCGATTACACCACCAGCCTCCCTCGCAAGATGAACCGTGATAGTTAGAAGCTCTGGAACAGGCTCCCAGTTCTGGAGAAGTTTTCCCTATAGGTGGGTCATGTCTTTCGCCCCTACTTGGCTTTCGTTCTGTATTCTATAATCTTACTACTGTGAAAGGATTATTGGTCAAGTTAAAGGACCCGGTCCAACCGGTAAAAAAGAGTGTGATGAATACGGTGGAATGTAAGTATGGTAAGGGGGTGTATATAAGGGAGATCGGTCACCAGCGAGCGAGAAAGCTTGAGAAAAATTGGTGCTGACCATTTAATCGCTAGTGGTCACAATTTCAAAGAAGGGTTGAAAGTCCTTTTGCACAGAGAAAATTCATCGCGCTCGGGTATATCAAAATAATTCGCCATCTGAATGGCGACAATATCACAGTGCTAAAAAAGTATATCCCTGATGAAGAGTTGATTGAATCAATTTACGAGTATGATGACTCGCTAGGTCAGTCCTGATTTCGCGGGAATATCCTTACCTTCAGTCGTCGTTGGGTTAGTTGCTTTCTTATCTCGCCATAGATAATGTTTTTTTTTGTATTTTGTTCTTTTTGCAACTTAGTAACCCGCTCTCAATGATATTTCAAACTTCCCAATCTCCTTCAAAATGCTGCATCTTCACAATCGATGATAAACTGGTAGTATTTGATGTCAAGACTATTGCTACACCGACGGAAGGCATACTCAAAGGAACGAAGCGAGGAGTAATTTACAAATGACCACAGATGTTTGAGACCTACGCACAGTCGATAGAAGAAAATGGACTAACATCGAGAAGGCAGAAGCAGTGCTACTCACAACCCAAAGTCAAGTTGCGTCACCTGTCTGCTATGTCCAGGGAAACGCTCTTGAAGTGGATAAGATTATGGTTTGGTAAGTCCGCTGTCTCCTAGGACCTTTGTTATATGGTTTGATGGGGAGTTGAGCTTCAAAGAGCACTTCAGTTAAGTAGCCGAAAAAACTATCAAGGGTTGTGTCTTGCCTCAACGTAGGAGAATAGAAAGCTGATGAATGTTGGCATACTAGCTTTCTTATATGGAGTCTGGACAAACGCAATGAGAATGCCGCAAAGACGTATAGAGATGGAAGAGGTTCACCATAGGATGGCTGCACTGCAACCTTCCATTACCAGCACTGATAAGAACACCTCTTATTGACCTACCAACTGAAGAATATACCTCAGTGTTCACAAAAACCAAAGTCTCGTTGCGGATCAAGAAGGATAAATAGAAGCACCTTTTCTCCTCAAGAGACTGGTCCAAGACCTAAATGTACGGCTATACAGAGAATACGCCCATATGAACTTCTATCTTATACAAGTGATGGAAAGCCATGGATACTTCCAGGAAATACCTTTTCAAGATGGGTAAAAAAGAAGCGTCTGTCTTCTGTATGGCCAGACACAGAATGATGACCCTCGGCGTACTGTGTTTGTGTGCAGTGCTTAGGATAGCCAGGGACGCAAGCTGAAACAATCCTTTCTACAGATTGGAAAAGAGGAACTTGCTTCAGGAAACTATTACGTTTCAAAGCGATGACCAAAGAAAGCTCGCGTGTCGACATTCATACGAGTGATGAGTTTAAAAAATGAACGAAAAACTTATGAAAGAGTTGAAAATTTTCGTAATTCCCGAGAAAAAGGACAAACAAGTTATAATAATCAAATAGGTTTTCTATATTTCATCACGTTCAATTCTGAGCGAAGGTTACGACGAGCAAAGCTCAAGATCTCAATTCGCAAAAAGATCCAATCGCCACGTAACAACTTATGTCGTTAAATAAATTATTATTGACTCGCCTTCAATTCTTTCACGTTACTGTACAATAATGTCGTGACTGATACACTACAATGATGTACAGTAAATAAACAGAATTTTCACTCTTTTATCTGTATAATATCGTGAAATACTCGTTCCTAATTACTTGTACAAATTTGTAGTGCGACATTATTTACAAGACTTTTGCGTAGTCAATAAAACTTACTTATCAGTAGGGCTTTCTATGTATACGAGCATTTCTCATTTATTTAGCTCCCATCACTCAGCGGAGGAACGAAATTAATCTAAGAAAAAGAATTTATACCTACATATAGCAGAACATCATTGTTCAGTACCCATTTTGAATTTCAGCGACACAATAATGCAGCCTAATGTCCGTGCCAGCACCTAATTAAACCACGCGCAATACCTCGCGATATTATTCAATCACTAATTTCTCTAGTAATTGGATTTTGCCGTCTACGTTGAACGTTTTTACGAATCAAAGAATATAGCCCGAATAGTTTTCTTCGGACAACGAGCAACAAACGATTCTGAGAGAGAGAAGAAAAGTACCGAGCAAATTCTTCGTAGGTACGCACTTCCCTTTTGAGTTTGTAGCTCGAATTCTACCGAACGTAGCCACAACGTTACATCATTCAAAAGCATTCCTTTTCCTCTCTTTTTCAAGGGCTATAATGAACTCAGATGAAGATCTCAAAGAAAATACCATTGCCTCTGAAAATACGACTCGAAAAAATCTTACTTAAAGAAGAAAAATTAAGCACGAGGACATAAGTCTTACACTCGACTCTTTTCTTTGGAGGATACCATCTTTAGACTCCACCCGCCAATATCTCTCGACCGAGCTATCGGAATGTAAATATAATCTCATCTCATACTGGTTTCCTTTTGTATTAGCAATGAAAGCTACCGATGATGTGCGTCTATCTCAATTTTAATTTTCAATTGACTTATCTGAGCAGTATAATCTACTGAAGACTGCCCCATCAACAGAATAATTACTGATAAATGAACGGGTCTCAGCGTAAATGGCATTTTTTTTAAATTGTACTGTACCTGCAAAAATCTTCTTCGGTGTTATCTTGAAGCATGAGATTCACTCATATTGAAAACCAGAGAACAATAAATTTGGACTCACCTGTAACAGAAAGTCAAATAAAAATTTTAAATATTTGGCGTAGAAAGGTCTTTCTTCATCTACTCTGATGGTGGGAAGGGAGGGAATATTGTATGGGATGGAAATTTTTCCTTTTGACAGTATCATTAGGGGAAGGAACTCCTAACCCACTTCTCCTTCCAAAGGCACTGGAATCACACAGTCGACATTTCGAATTCATTGTGGTTATCGCATATTATCCAACAATAAATCATTTGGAAAAGTTAAAACTTCATATTCCTGTTGAAAAAAACAAATTTTGTAGTCCTTTTAACCGCACCATACTTCCAAGTTTCAAATCTTATCGTGACACTTGAACAAGAAAATGATACAAGTACACAGAAATTACACCAGCATGTGCTGGAATGAAGAAAATGATGCCGTAACACAAGAATGACAGAAAAACAAAGAATTGATATCGAAATACAAAAATTACGTGATGTGGAACGCAAAAGTGACGTTCAAATGCAAAAATGAAAATGTAAAAATTACACCTAGACGCAAAAGGCGAAAATTACCTATATAGGTTGGGAGAAATAATATTCAAATAAAAATTAGATAAAAACGAGGAAATGGGGCCTGAATACAAAAATGACAAATTTTGGAACGCAAAAATGACACGGAACGCAGAATTAATGATACAAGAATGCAAACATTTCATGTACGTAAAGGCTTGAATGACATATTCTAGAAAGCAAAAAAGCAAAAACGGCGTTCAAGCTCAAAACTGACAAAAAAAATTAGAAAAGACACATGAACACAAAAATATCAGATTTTGGAACGCAAAAATGATTTGAAATGACACCTGAATGTTAGAATGATAAATTCTGGAAAGCAAAAATGAGATGCAAAAGATAAAATGGCGTATGTAAAAATGACGCATGAACGCGAAAATAATACAATTTGAAACGCAAGAATTACATGAAACGAAAAAGATGACATGCAGAAACAACATTCAAACGCAAAAATCACTTAAAAACGAAGAAATGACGGCTGAACGCAAAACTGATATCAAACATAAAAATGATACCTAAATGTAAGAATGATAAATTCTGGAACGCAAAAATGGTGTTTAAGGAAAGAAATGTAGAAATGATATATGAACGCAAAATTTACATGACGTTGCAAAATTTGCATGAAACAAAAAAGATAGGAAAAAAAAACATTCAAATGCAATAATTACATAAAAACGCAGAACTGACAGCTGAACGCAAAGCTGACATATAATTGCAGAAATGGCGTTTAGGCACAAAAATGTAGGAATGATGTATGAACGCAAAAATTACATGAAACAAAAATGATGACATACAGAAATGATAGATGAACGAAAAACTGACATCAAACATGAAGATGACACCTGAATGTAAAAATGATAAACTCTGGGATGCAAAACTGACATATAAAAGCAAAAATTGCGTTCAAGGGCAAAAATATTGAGAATATCATGTAGAAAAGACGCATGAACACGAAAATAATAGATTTTGGAACGCAAAAATGACATAAAACAAAAAGAATGACATAATGCAGAAACAACATTCAAACACAAAAGTCACATAAAAATGCAGAAATAACAGCTGAACGCAAAAATAATAGATTTTGGAACACAAAAATGATATGAAACAAAAAAATGACATATGAACGCAGAAACAAGATTCTAATCAAAAATTACATAAAAATGCAGAAATGACACCTGAATGCAAAAATGACCAATTCTGGAACGCAAAACGACACCAAACATAAAAATGAAACCTGAATGTAAGAATCATAAACAAGAACGCAAAACTGACATATAAAAGCAAAAATGGCGTTCAAGCGCAAAAATTAGGAAAAAATTTAGAAATAAACACATGAACACAAAAATAATAGATTTTGGAACGCAAGAATGACATGAAACAAAAAATTGACATGATTCAGAAACAATATCCAAACGTAGGAATTACATAAAAATGAAGAATTAATGACACTCTCTTGACTCTAGAATGCAAAAACGATATCAAACCCAGAAATGATAGCTGAACGCAAGAACACCAAATTTTGGAATGCAAAAATGGCATCAAACGTAAAAATTACACCTAAACGCAAAAATTACATTCAACCCTGAAGAATGATGAGGGAGAGGAAAACGGAGACTGAGGTGACTTTCAACTCGGCAGATATGAAGAAGATTCGTAACAAAGAAAAACAGCTCAGTGCGAGAAGTAAACCATACGTTTTTGGCGTAGGAAGGTCTTAATCTAGGTTGTGGATAGGTTCAAGTTCATGGTATAAAATCATAAATTAGAGTCGTACACATTCGAGACAACGGGAATTTCTTCTTTTGATTGTATCTTTAGAGGAGGTGACTCTCAACCCCCTTTTCCTTCCAAAGGTATTGAAACCATACACTGGACAATAGATATTTCATGTTTCACTGGTGTTACTATGTATATCCAACGATAGAACTTTCAAAAAAGTTGGAAATTTTTCGTTGAAGGCAGAAAATTTTTCAGAGTCCCTTTATCCCCACTATTTTTCCAAGTCGTGAATCTTGTAATGGATAGGTACTTGCTTTTTGGTAAAATTTTCCCCAGTTTTACCTTTTATTATATTATTTCCTAATTCATTAGCAACATTTTTTTCAAATCAAACTACTCAGTTATACAGCTCAAAAATTGAGTTATAATTTAAAATAAAGGGGGAAAAAAAAGAAAAGTAGAAGCTAAAATGTCTCCTGCAGAGACATGTATAGTGTGGCATAGTATAGAAAAGGACTAGCACGTAGGGGTAAAGAATGAGCTGGTTAGCCTGGCATACAATGTATGAAATAATTAGGACATTGTATGCCAAGCCTCGTATAGCCTAGATTACTGTATGTTAGCTTCAGTATACTGTGAAAGATTAGTATAATAAAGACTAAGGCTAGTATACTAGGTCAGTCTCATCTAATTTAGGCGTAGTATAATGAGGGCTGGTATACTACATATTATTAAAGACTGGTCTTGTCACGGTTTTTCGTGACAATTTCTTCCAAAAGTAATCCCAATCTTAAAAGCATAATATTATGACATGCTAAAAAAAAAAACATAGAATGACAAAAACTATGTTTTGTTGAGTGTTGAAGTTGTTTTTCTGATTTTTACAAGTCCCATTTTTAAGAATTGTGACCATCTACGAGTATCTAGCTCGGCACTCAATTTTTCATTAAATTCTATAGCTCAACGGAATACTCCAGGAAAGTTGAAAATACACATACATTGCTTGATATTGGGCAAAAATTATGAAATTTTCCTAGAGGACTAGCTCATATATAGCTCCACATTCAGCATTTCTCCAAGTCTTAAAAGGTCTGAAAGTCAGACGGTGGACTGTAAAACTATCTATAGGACATATTCGATAACAAAATTATAACCGATTAAAACTGTCGCAAGTTTGAGGCCTTTCGCGAAAAAGTACTTCGTTTTCCATTGCTTTGAAATCCCTCTCAAATTAGGACAACTTGCGAATGTCCGCACTTAGTTTGAATGAGAAGAAAGTTTCATTCTAGATAGAAAAGGACTTCGGATACAAATTATAGTTGAGCTAAATGAAAGTATTCTTTCTAGATTAATGGGCCCACGCATTTGGAGGATTTTCAATGAAGTTCGATCAAAGCCTAGCTATCAATGTGTTGTACCGTAGATTCTTTAAAATGAATGAATCGGGCAGCCTTTCGTGGGCGCACGATAAGACACTTCAATTATTTTCCGCTGGATATAGCATGAATTTCCTCAAAAGACAAAGCCAAACAATAAGATTTCCGAACGTGTACATACGAAACCGTCTACAGGACGGCTACCGATTGACCCAACGACGTAGATACGCAGGGATTTACGACTTTGTACACGTATTCGTTTACTCTACGTAACCATGGCCACCGAATAGGAAGTTTTTTTATTATTATTCTCGTATTGTAATTTAATAGTGGCAAGAAAAAAAATTGATAAACCATCTTTATACGTTACACACAATTAACGTTTGAGAACTCTAAAAAGGAAAACTTTGAACGTTGTTTCTTAGAAAAAAGTTCGCCGATAAGTTCGCCCGTTTACACTATATTTCGAAACTAATAAAAATGAAAAACTATTATAGCACGAAAAAGAAGGAAAAGTAAAAAGAATAAAATTCTTACAATCGACTCGAATTGCATTTAAAAGGTTTAGATATTTTTTAATGTCTACCTTTATTTTTCCTTCGGTGCCTGAACAAACTATACTGAAAGTAGAGAGAAGAAAGTTATTTCAAACAATTCGACAAAATCGAAGAGCTTTTTTGATACATCTCCTCGTAGTATCGTGTAAAATTGTTGCTATTGTTCTCGATGTTCAAATTGTCGTGAAATAAGTGCATTTAAAAATATCTTTCCTCATTCACGGTGATACTAAGAGAGGGAGTATTTTATTGTAAGAGATAACCAATCATAATAGTCCTCGTCCCTTTAATCTTCGGCAAGAGAAACGGAAATAACATTCGGGTACTTGTAACACCTCATTCATTCCTGTAAATGTGAAAAGTGACACATTGTCAGATATTAAGGTGGAATCTGTGATGTCTCGACTCGAAAATCAAAATTCTTCCGTCTTCCTAATTTTTTTTAGTCTCAAGTCGTCATGGTGACGCCACGATTTGATGATGTCTCTCTCTAATAACGTCACGCCCCCCCCCCCTAGGTAAGCTGTCTTCTTTGCTACAAGTCATCTCGTCTTCGACAGGATTTTGGTGAAATATTTTTTCAAATCACAGCCATCACTCAATCTTCCAAGATACTCGCGTGGAGAGATCGGCTACGGCCCCGTGTTTGAATGTACTGCTGGGTAAACTTGCTGAAATTTTCGTTATTTCGGGTGATGTAGAGAATGTTACCGAGAAGATCGTTTTTTGTAATGAACTCGCGGAGAGATATCGACTACGGCCCCGCTCATGATCAAAACAGGCAAACGTGCGGAAATTTTTGTTCAGCATGGCAAGAGTACACAAATATACTGAGAGGTTCGTCTTACGGAGAGAAATCAGTTCTGGCTTCAGTCAAGATTAAAGAGGGCAAGAGGCCAAACATTTCGGGATAAAATTGTCAAAGATGGGCCATTCAAACTAAAGTATTTGGTATAAAAACAATTCAATATTCAGGCAGTGGAACTTGGCCCATCTTTGGCAATAGAACCCATTTCGTTTACGGTAATTTACCTAGAAATTCTCTTTCATAGTAAATTGATGGCACGAAATCAGTCTCACCTCTGGTCCATCGGGAGATTGTATAGCGATTCTCGTTATGCAAGGCGAGGAACGTGAATTTTCCAATGTCCCACCCAATGTGCAAAATGCTATCACGTGACGAGATTGTGACGGCGTACATCTGCGTCACAGTTGGGTCGCAAAGAGGGACCACTGTGCTTTTTAAATAAGTGATTGCCGTCACAAACTACCTTCATAGGCGTCACAAGTATCCTCTGTTCCCAACTGTGACGGCATTTTGCACAACGGGCCACTAAATACACATTTTTTTGCCATGACTGTTCATGCATTTCTAATCTGAACGAGGGGAAAAGCTAGTTTCTAGCCAAGACTTCACAACGAAAAAGGAACCTTTGCAAATTCACATTGTTTCTTCTCGTACGACGAGAATTTCAGCAAATTTGTCCAGCCCAATCAAACATTGCTGATCAACACAGTCCCTACTCAAAATTCGATCTGAAGCACTAGAGATACGCGGACCTATACAAAATGCCACAGGTGAAACCTTGGAAATCGTCTAACGAGTTGTTGACGTAATCACATAGAGTGGCAAAAACGGCTTAACAGATTTTTGACCCCGAAAAATCACTCCCCATAAATTAATCCTCCGACGCGTTAAAAAGTCACACATTTTATATGCAAGAAAACGCGAGAAATTTTCTCAGGACTTTCCTCGGGCTTCTCGCGTGCGAAGAACGCGACGAACTTTTCATAATCGTTTTCCACTTTTGTAAGCGCGTATCGTATGGGGCTTCAACTGCCTTGAACTTTTCAGAAGTAACGCCGCTTTACCAGCTGAATCTCGAGCGAGTGTATATTTCGAGAGTTGTTTTAAAAGAATTATACCGCAAAACCGTGTTCATTGACGCGTACCGCCATCAGCGTACCGACGCTGGCCACCTTTTGCAAGAGCGCGCACATTTGTAAATTATCTACTCGTAATAATTATAATTAGCTTGAGACGAACACAAAAACCGCAGAAAGTGCAATTGCAAGATCTCGCGGCGGCGTTGCGGCTATTACGCTTATTATTAGTGTGACACCGGCACCATTTTCCGTCTCATTTCTGCATATCATTCGTTTCTTTAACCTCCCTCTCGTACTTTCCTCCTCAGCTAACTCGCGCTCCTCTCTTTACCTTCTTTCATTACCCTACAACTCAAGCGCTGCCACATACGACGCAGCCACCAAATTATTCCCAACAGATTACAGAGCAAATTGGTACGAGTAACTGCTTATCGTAAGTCCGTACAGAGAGCATTAAAAACGATAAATTTTCAAACAATTTTATACACTGTGGCGAACAACCAGAAGAAAAAATATAACGAAAACCCCGCTGTCTCTTATATAATCGTACTTCGTTGACATCGTTAAATACACGTATTCCATAAAATTTTGCAAACGTAATAAACTGCGATGAAATTAAACCAGAAAATTACGATGGAAAAGGTAGTACAAGTTCAACTCGCGTTGTTTCAGTCTGTGTCGTATACGCTTCAGAGTTTTACCTCAACGTTTTTGATGTAAGGGCATCGCCTCGATATTCCATAATCCGAGCAACAAGGTCGTCGTTAACTTTTTATATGGAAAATATTTCTGCTGCAAATATGCATAGGAAGACGAATGACTAACATTTTTACATCTTTAGTCTCAAATACTAGCGAGAAAATACAAATAATTGAAGCTTGTCGTCGCATAGCAGCGCGGGAAATTAAAAACTCAAAAGTAACGGAATTACTTCACTGAATGTCAGATTATTACCAATGACAGGTTTTTTCATCAGCTGATGCTTCGCGAGATTGATGAAACCGACCTTCACGGTTGTCGTGTTCCTTCTGGCGCATTTTTTATCTCACATCATTTACATATTATAAATTATAGAGTACATTATATTCCACAGAAAGTCTTCCTATCTATTTCCGCCAGTATCAATGTTGTTGCTCTGTTGTACAGCACGAAAGGGAATGCACCAGTAGAGAGTGAGAAGTCCGAAGCGCCTCGCAAATTTCCTACTAACCCTCAGCCCATAGATATAATTATCCATAACAAACCTGAAGAAGACGCGTAGTTTTTTTTCACTCGTATCTCGTTTTCAATGTGAAATAAAAGCCGAAAAATGTAAATGAATAAAAAATCATTTTCAATTTGAAATAGTGGCATCCGAGCCTCTTTTGTCGACTTGAAAACTCCTTCTTTCTTATTTTATTTGAAAGAGCAAGGGATTCAGGAATTCTGACTTTGAAAGAGCAAAGAAATACGCACAAGACGAGGAAAAAGTTTCCTCGAATGTCCTGAACCGAAAGAACACGACGTACGTACGGTCATTCGAAAATCAGATGGACACAAAAACAGGTCTAGTCTAATTTGGCGGGAAACCCCTCCTTATTTTCGCTGAAGGTTTAGCTTACATGCAGAAAAATTTTGCGCTTGTCTGATATTTAACCTAAGCCTAATTTAAGGACTTGAAATAAAATTTTCGTCAAGATCCCTGTACACAAAGGACATAACGTCATCAGGCGATCACATAGAAGGGAAAAATTACTGATTTGGAAAAGGTTATAAAATTATCTAAGCATCGTGTCATCAAAAGGAAAGAACATTTTGAGCAAAGAGAAGAGAAGGTAGATAGTTAATCTTAATCGAGGGTTCTTTTTCAAAGATTATGAGAAATAAGCACGGATTTTGATGACTTAAAATGAATCGGTTTTTGCAAAAAGGGCCTAGTGTACTTTAGGCCCTTTTTAATTAAAATACGCTACTACGTAGGGCGCAGTCTAGCGAACATGTCATTGAACTTTCAAATCGTTCTGACGTACCTTCGTTGATCATTCGTTGATGTTCGATGACTATACGACCCGTATTAACACGTACGTTGTTTCATCCTTATCAGTTCCCGAGTTCCCGGCAAACTGTTGCTAATTCAAAACTCTTGCGATATGAGATACTATTAATCAATTTCTTTTTTTGTGGGACAAGAACGACAGACGCTGGATCCAAAACTTCCAAAAATATTTTAAGGAGTTTTTAGTCAATCAGCCTTGTTTTTATTAATTAATTAATTAATTTATTTATTTGTTAATTTTTTGTTTGTACATTGTTCTTTCAAAAAAAGTTTATATGCCCAAAAAATTCGATTATAATATTATTTCACTTGCCCCTTAACACGGTAAAAATTGTGTTTTTACAAAAAGGGCCTAAAAGGTAGTAACTTTTTCCGTCTTTTTATCAGCGCAATGATCTTCGCAGATCTTCAATTCCTTCAAAATATTGTAGTTCGATAACTCTAATCTTCATTCCCAACTTGTTCAAAAACATTTCGTTCACTCAGAATTAAAATTTTTAATGTTGAAATTTCAAACACGTTTTTCTAGAAACGAGATTTTTGCACTCGGGCCCTTTTTGCAAAAACAGATTCAAATAGTTTTTAATGCGGACACCAGTGGCGCCACATTCTCGAACAGATACAATTTGGAGAGGAATTGAGAAACATTGACCCTGAACTACAATTTTTGTCTTCCCATAAAATTTATTTTAACAGGGAACCTAATCTATAAGGGGCTCTTTGAAAAATTTGGCGTTCGCCATCCAGCCAAAAACTTGGAAAAATTTCAACTCTCGAGCTATATATGATAGGAGGGGCACTTGGAAAACTTTCGACCGTCGAGCCGTATATGATAGAAGGGGGAGGGGACTTGGAAAAATTTCGACTATCGAGTCATATATGATAGGAGACGGACTTCGAAAAATTTCAACTCTCGAGGTATATACGATAGGAGGGGGACTTGAAAAAAAATTTGACTACTGAGCCATATATGAAACGAAAATTTGGTAGACGCTAGTCTGCAAGACCATTTTATGAAACGCATACCGTCAACAATGACCTTGACCTAATTTAGAGACTAGGAAAAAATTTGGACTATCGCAAATTTGGGACTTGTATCTATAGACTTCATCATAAGAGGCCTAACATAACATACAATGTACTGCGCTATCTTGAGGAGGCGTAACTCACTGTATACTCCTTAGCCTCCATAATACTAGGCTTGTATCGGGCTAAGGAATACCGGTGGAGAGATGAACGGGCGGGCCGAGTGAGCCCGTCTGATATTTAGCCTATCATAATCCTAATAAAAAGATATACTAGAAACTAGACTACGGGACTTGGTCTGTCTGATCATATCATAAATTCGGCAGATCGACGCCAGGCAACACTGGCAACTGCCTAAGGCGCCTAATTTTTGGATGTATTCTGATTGGAAAATACCAAAAAAATTAGGAGTTTTACAACGGCGAGCGGGGAACCCGCAAGACCCGTATTCCACTGTGGAAGGTTTTTACAGGGAACCTTTTTTGTGGGGGGCTTTTCGTGCGTCGTCCAAAAAAAATTGGAAAAATTTCGACTCTCGAGCCATATATGATAGGAGGGGGACTTGGAAAAATTTCGACTATTGAGTCATGTATAAATAGGAGAGGGACTCATAAAAATTTCAACTATTGAGCTATATATGATAGGAGAGGGACTTGGAAAACTTTCGACACTCGAGCCATATATGATAGAGATTTTTCCAAGTCCCCCTTCTATCATATATAGCTCGAGATTCGAGAAAAATTTAGACTCTCAAATAACTATATTATACTAGGCTTATTGTAGGTCTAGGCCTTCTTATACTAGCTTTATCTAGGTCTAGCCTTCCTTGAATTCTCAATGTCAAATTTCATATGATTCATATTTCAAAAAGTAGAACATACCTATAGGAAATATTATTCGAGAGTAAAAATTTTTCCGAGTCTCCTAAAGCTCACTGAAGTTATACCTCACTGAAGTTATACCCGAAAGGGTCGATTCCGGTGTTGGAGGAAACAATATTAAATGCATACGCATCCCGCACCTACTCCATTATGGATGACGGGCGGTGCTGCACATGCGACACACAAGCGAGTCTCCTAAAGCTCGAGAGTCAAAATTATACATAGCTCAAGAGTCTCCAAGTCCTCCTTCTATCATATATAGCTTAGAGATCGAAATTATTCCAAGTCCCTCTTCTATCATAAATAGTTCAATAATCGACATTTTTCCAAGTTGTAGTATAGTGGTGTGTCTGGAGGTGTCTGGCAACACTGTAACGTAGAATGATACCGGTATCGTGCTGTATAATTGTATCATGGTTGTGTAATATATAAACCGTTCTCGAGCTCACAGGTTTGTTCCTTCCTAAATACGTTACATAATGGCGACGAGGATGATGAAGGATGGCTAAAGGACGGGTAACTCGAAAAAGCAAGAAAAAATCCAATAATGGAAGTTTCGAGAATGTGAATCAGAATTCTGCAACAGTTAGTCAAGAAGATTCCGATTACGACGGCGATAACATGGCCAATAACGAGGCATTGTGTCAACGAGCTGCCAAGTTCACGTTTCCTACATTTAACAAGGACAGCGAAGAATGGCGCTACTACATTCGACGTTTTGAATTGGAATTGCTACTTCAAGGTTTTATGGATGAAAAGGCCGATGAATCTTTTCGTCGAAACTTGTTGTTGAAGTGTATTGGTGCCGAACTCTATCGAACAGTAGCGGATCACTTTGAGCCTAAACAATTGCTTGCGGTGACGTATAAAGATATAGTTGACTTTTTTAACGCTTATTTCAAGTCAGCTGTTAGTTTTTTGCAGGAGCGAATAACATTTGGCAAATGCATACGAAAAGCGGATCATACAGTGTCACAGTTTCTTAACGAACTACGATCCTTGGCAGTGAAGTGTAACTTCAAAGCAACGTTAGATGAACGACTTCGAGATCAATTTCTTATCGGATTGAACAACCCGGATATGTTGGAAGAAATTTTAACACAAAATCCGGGAGATAACATAACGCTCAAAGATGTAGAGAAAACAGCGTACATCGTCGAAGGTGCGCAAAATCAACGTAAACAAATTTCTAACGCTACTACATTATCTAACACAGTAAGTAGTGATACTCCAGGAGTAACATTGAACGAAGCAGGAACAATCAATAAGGTACGTTTTAACAAACCTATAAAGAATTTTCGTACTAACAATAATAATTCGTATAATCGTTTTAATTCTAATATGAAGGAAAGTGGACGATCGTTCCACAAACAGGGTCGATTTATGGAGAATAACACGAACTCCAAAACTATAATCTTAGATCCGAGAATTGATTGTTTAAGATGCGGAAGCAAACGCCATGATAAAGCAGAAAATTGTCCTGCGATTCGTGCTACTTGTAGACTGTGTGCCTGTGTAGGTCATTGGGATCGAGCGTGTTTAAAATCGGGCAAAGTTCGTATTTTAAACCATCAGAAACGTAACTATACTAATAATAATACTAATAACAGTGGTAAAAGTAGAAACGAGATCAAGGAAATCGATTTGTTACCAATGTATACGGTACAAGATGGTACAGGTGAAAAATATTTTATCAAAGTCAAATTGAACGGTAAAGAGCATGAAATGGAGTATGATACGGCAGCAGCTAAGACAATCTCGAATGAACTAGTGTGGAAGATGTTGGGAACGCCAAAATTAAGACCAACACAACCCTTAGGCGCCTACCCAGCTGTACCTATTGATCTTTTAGGCGAATGTGATGTACAAGTTGTGGTTGGAAGAAAATCACGTACTTTACCGCTAGTAATAATGAAAGGAGAGGAAGGGAACTCTCTTTTTGGTCGTAATTTCATTGCTGCATTTAGTCTTCATCCAAACTGTCCGTTTGTATTTCAGGAGAATGATATCAGCGGTAACAACATTGCTCCAGTGGAAGCTGATTACAACGAGTGTAAACAACAAATTTTGAAGGAGCTGAAAAAGAAGTATCCACGAACGGTAACTGATAATCACGGTAAAGTAACAAATTTTCAAGCTTCAATACGAATAGATCCAAATGCGGTACCTGTTTGTTGTCGAGCACGACCAGTTTCTTTTGCCTTGTTGGATGCTTTAGATGCTGAACTTGATCGTTTAGTGCAAGCAGATGTTCTTGAGCTGGTGAACACGATGGAAACACCAGTTGAGTGGGCGTCACCAATTGTAGTGGTGCCAAAGTCAGAAAATCGAGTTCGAATTTGTGCAGATTTCAAACGCACTATAAATCCACATATCATTTGGGTGGATCACCCGCTACCAAATTTTGAAGAGATAGCGAGTAAAGTCGCTGGATTTATAGAATTCAGTCTTATTGATTTAAAAGATGCGTTCTTACAGTTATGTGTCGATTTAGAGTCTCGAAAATTTCTTGTTATAGCTACGCATCGTGGATATTATCGATATAAACGCTTACCGTATGGGCTTAACGTTTCGCCGCTCATATTTCAAAGTTATATGGATCAATTGTTACATGATATCGAAGGAGTTGCGTGGTACCAAGATGACATTGTTCTAGGAGGGAAGGATAGAGCCGAACATCTGGAACGATTGAACAAAGTGATGGCTCGTCTTAATAGCGTTGGACTAACAGTTCAGGTAAAGAAACTGGATCTCTTAAAGCGAGAAATCAAATATTTGGGGCATTGTATTGATGCTCAAGGAATTCATCCAATCACAGAAAAAGCTGAGGCTTTTGTGAATTTACCTTCTCCTTCTAACGTGTCACAACTTCGTTCTTTTCTTGGAAGTATCAATTATTACTCACGTTTCATACCTAATCTACAACAGAAATGTGAGCCTTTGTTTCGCCTCCTGAAAAAAGGTGAAAAGTGGTTTTGGACTAAAAACGATGAGAAATTATTTACAAGTTTGAAACACGAGATTTCGAGCGATTGTGTTCTTGTTCACTACAGTCCCAAATTGGAAGTGGTACTCGCAGTTGATGCTTCAAATTATGGAATTGGGGCGCTTCTTCAACATAGATTTCCGGATGGTTCGCTCAGACCCATTTCAGCAGTTTCTCGAACACTAACAAATTCTGAAAAGAATTATTCATCTATTGATAGAGAAGGTTTAGCAATCATTTTCGGAGTTACCAAATTCTATCGTTATTTGTACGGAAGGAAATTCGTCATACAGACGGATCACAAACCACTTCAGTATATTTTTGGGGAAAAATCTGAAATTCCAAGAATGGCAGCCTCTCGGTTGGTTCGATGGGCAGTAATTTTAAGTGCTTTTCGATACACAATTGAGTACAAAACAGGTCGTCAGAATGTTGTTCCTGATTTCTTATCACGTCTTCCAATACCTCACAAAGAGGAAGAAGTGAAGTTAGAAGAAGAGTTTACTGGTCAAATCCAGAACGTTGTTTTACAGACCTGTGAGTTAACAACTCGAACTTTATCTAAACAAACTAAAGAAGATCATACTTTGAGAAGTGTTCTTCGATATCAAAGAGAGGGCTGGCCTGAAAAGAACAAAATTTCGGAAGAGTTGCTAACGTTTTATGAGAAACAAGATTCCCTAGAAATTCGTGATAACGTAATTCTATGGCATGATCGGATCGTGATGCCAGCAGGTGTTCAAAAAGTGGTATTAAACAAGTTGCATGAAGCACATCTCGGTATTGTAGCTACCAAATCGATAGCGCGTCAAACAGTATGGTGGCCGAACATCGATAAAGACATTGAGAAAATGATCGTTAGTTGTGAAGATTGTCAAAAGGGTCAACCGAAGGAACCAGAGTCTCCTCTACATTTATGGAATATGCCTGCTAGGCCGTGGGACCGAGTCCATATTGATTTCACGGGCCCTATGGATGGTTTACATTGGTTGGTCGTCATAGATGCGTACTCGAGATGGATGGAAATTTTTCCTCTCAAATCAGCAACAACAGAGAACGTTATAAAAATTTTTCGTACCTTGATAGCTCGTTGGGGTGTTTGTCGCATTATTGTATCGGACAACGGTTCGCAGTTCACGTCAGATTTGTTCAAGAAGTTTTGTAGAGATAATGTTATCAAACTCATACATTCAACTCCATACCATAGTCGAACAAATGGATTAGTGGAGAGAGCAATAAGAACGTTCAAATGGAGATATCGCAAGTCGGAGAAAGCGATTCGAGATAAGGAAATTCGCTTACAAACGTTATTGTTTTATTATCGAAATACAGCCCACACAACCACCGGACAGAGTCCAGCGGAAGCATTTTTGAAACGTCGGTTGGACACAGTTTTTGATCGTTTGAAACCGGATCGAGATTTGACGATAGACACTGAATCGTTCAAGCAGAAAAATTATCACGACCGCCGTTCAGTTTTTCGTGAGTTTAAACCAGGTGATTCAGTTTGGGTCAAACGAGCCTCGCGTAGTTGGGAAAGAGGTCAAATTTTGCAAAGAGTTGGTTATCTGTCATACCGAGTTGAGATGGATAAAGATGGAAATGGTATTCGATGTCATGCGGATCAGTTAAAGCCTTTATATTCGAAATAATTGTAACTTTCATATTTTGGGTCTAACAAATTATTGTTTGATGAAATTCGTTTTTTTTGTGTGTTGATCAACAATTATTGATTTCAATTGTCAGTTTGTATCGAGCTCGTTTCATACTAGATGTGCTAACATTGTTTTTCAATTTTTCTGCACACCTTCACCACATATATATATGTTATTTTATTTTTTTTAACGGGGGAGTAGTGTAGTATAGTGGTGTGTCTGGAGGTGTCTGGCAACACTGTAACGTAGAATGATACCGGTATCGTGCTGTATAATTGTATCATGGTTGTGTAATATATAAACCGTTCTCGAGCTCACAGGTTTGTTCCTTCCTAAATACGTTACACAAGTCCCCTCCGCTCCGTGACGTCATCAACCGCGCCCGCGCTCGTGGACGAAAATTTCCTGAAAGTACCCCCCAACAAAAGAAATAGCGGGTTTCCCATCACAAAAAAAAAAAAAAAATTAAAATACTTTCTTTTCAATTAATCCAAATGATATGGTGACAATTGTGGTTTGATGGGGGCGGTACCAGGAGATCTGCCAAGGGCAGCAAGAAAATTGAATCCACCGCTGGGTCAAACCTCTTCTTGTATGTATAGAGGGGGTAGGAGAATTAGTTATTCTTCTGTTAGAACAGAACTTACTATACCTTACTAGTGTTGGATATTACTACAAAGCCCTAAGACATCATTAATGTTTTAATATTATTCTAACAAAGTAGAGAAATTCTTTCTTACAGGAAACCTGGTCCATCGGGGCCATCTCAGAAAAAAATGTCCGCTCTCCCCCATTTGTCAACCTAACCCAACTTGATAGGAGGACAAAACCTAACCTAATCTAATTATAGGAGGAGGACTTGAAAAAATGTAAAAAATTGGAGAAATAAACTCGAAATCGACTTTGGATCGACGTCGATTTGAGATCAATTTAACGTCGACCGGCGCAGTGAACCGCAGATCGACTAGGATTCGATCCAGTTGAGTAGTCGATTTCAGGCGGATTAAAAAAATTGAAAAAGTCGACTCGAAATAAACTCTATATCGACGTCGATTTGAACGACCTGAAGTCAACCAGCGCAAAGAGGCACAAATCGACAAGGACCCAATGGAATAGTCGATTTCAGGCGGATGAAAAAATTAGGGAGGTCGACTCAAAACCGACATCGATTTGAGATGAATTTAAAGTCAACCAGCGCATAGAACCACAGATCGACTAGGAGCTAACCTAACCGAGTAGTCGATTTCAGGCGGATAAAAGAATTCGGAAAGTCAACTCGATATCGACTCTATTTGAGAACAACTTGAATTCGACCAGCTTACATTACCAGAGAACTACTTGAAATGACCACAATAGAGCAGTAGATTTCAAATGGATAGAAAAATTTGGAGAAGTCAACTCGAAATCGAATCCGGATCGACCTCGATCATACCCGATCAGAAAAAATATGTTGAAATATGACAACTCACAACGCAAGTCACGTTTTTCAACTAATGAGCCATATGTGTGACCGGTTGTGTGAAAATATTTTAGTGCACACCCTAAAAACGCCTTACCCTATGTCGCTTTCTTGTAGCCAATCAGGTACGCTGTGAAAATTACTGAAGAACCTCCCACTTGAACCTTGATTTACCATAGTTCGCCGCTAGATAGCGACTGTGTCGTTGTATCTAAAAATTTGCTTGGTAGCATGGGTTGGGGTAGTACAGTCGAAATCTATGATTTTATTTTTCTGGAAGCCACTTTTCAGGTATTTGAGTATCAACTTCTTCCAGTTACGCATATGATGAAAAATACTTTAAAAGCTCTTGTATTATTCATAGGTGATGTATTCTCAGAGGGTCGTGAAATTTCTTCTGAGAGACCAAAGTAATTCATGCACGAAATATAATTATGCTTTATCAATTGAAAATATTTGATAAGTTATAGCTTCAAATTCTTTTTCTTATTTCAATGAGAAGAAGGATAAGCCTTGATGGATATCTTGTTCCTAATTTTTTTCTCTGCTCTTCAAATACCCACATTCTTTTTATCCATTTAATGATGTTGTATTTTTCAATTTCTTCTATCTGAAAATTGATTTATAGGCAACAAGAAACAAAGTAAAATTGGATAATCCTTGTGATACTGGATAGTTATATAATTTAATAAAAATAACTAAACAAAAAAAAAAAGTATTTTTATCAAAATGGAACAAGAAACAAATAATTATGAATAACACTTGAAAGTAATGAAAATATTTTTTTATATCATTTAAAATAAAAAGTATTTATCTAAGTAAGTACCTATAATGTTTCCAAATTGGCACATAAAGAAACCAACAATTGAATAAAAATATAACGCAGCTGGACAGCGAGTCAAGTTCTGCGTTTCAAATTCATTTATAGGTACATAGGCTACAGAATATGTATCAAAATCAAGTATGTTTCCACAATATTTTTGATAGAACGATAATTTTACGGAGTTGTTGACATCTAAGAATGACATAGGTAGGTACAGTCTGCTAATAACAATAATACTATCGGTAGGTAATAATAATAAAATTTACATTTCTGATGTACATACGTTTTCACTGAAACACGGGTAGTATACAAGATTATTTGAATTGCGTTTATAAAAAATCTCACTATTTTCTACGAGACCGAATACGGTAGGTACCTAGGTATTCATTTTCTTAAGACGCATTTTGTGAAGAAAATCTATCGGTTTTTGGTTTTCCTTATCATTTTTCGCGACATTGGACCCGTTACGTGCGTCACAGGAGGAATATTGTACTGAAATTTCAGCAGTTTTGCATCGCCTACATGGAACTGAACAAAAGAAGTTATAATTATTTGAGAATATTGATGGTCAAATACTCAAGAATCATATTTTTCCGTACTCAACGTACTTTCAAAGGTTACTTTATTTGGAAGACCCATCTGTACGCTTGTACAACCTCTTTCCATCTTCGTAGGCATTCATATAGCGATAGGATCTGTTTGTACTCATTCTGCGGAATTCGCTCTTCTTCAAATTCTAGCTGTATCTTTTCCACGGTTCTCAAATTCTTTATTTACCTATCCATCAAAGATCTAAAAGTTCCAATCACACATGAAGTGCAATTGTAAAGAAAAGAAATTAAGGAGCTATTTAAATGACTAACAACAATAAAGTAGGTACCATAATATTATACAAAATTTGACCAGAGCAATGAGAAAAGTTCTTAGTTACCCGAACATAATTGAGATATGAGTTTAAAAGTGCTAAAATGACACAACATCAAGACAAAAAAAAAAAAAATTGAAAAATGCGTGAATAAAATTATGCGATTCTAGAAATATTTTCGACGCTGATCACGATGCCGTTAACCGTTTTTCAAAATTGGCTCTGGTTATCGAGAAATGATCATATCAAGTTTCCGCGAATCGTAGCGACGCGAAGTGAATGTTATCCAGCTATCGAATTTCGTAAGTACAAGAACGTATACGAATACCTACACTGTGCCTACACTACGCGTCTCGTCGCTACAATTCACGGGAACTTGATATACCTAATCATTTTTCGACTACCAGAGCCAAAAACGGTCAACGGCATCGTGATCAGCGTCGAAAATACTTCTAGAATGGTATGATTTCGTTCACGCATTTTTCATTTTTTTTTTTTTTTTGTGAAGTGGAATTGAAATTAGAAATTATTTCAATACAAAAGATGTTTTAGAGGGTTATTTTCAAGAAATGTCTACTACCCATCGTCCAATCTTGGTGTGCAAGGGGTAGAGAAACTGAAGACTAACTACAAGTCTTTGAAAAATTTTGAAGGTGGCCACGGGTCGAAGAGGGGCAACGACATTATATGAGAAGGCAAAAGTGGAAAAAATTCTGGAGATACAAGGAAGAGATAGTGAAAATTTGAAATAATTCTATAGGAGGAGTTAGTGTTAAAAGCTTTCATGTTTTCGATTAAGTATGAGTATGATATGAATTATTTTAGAAAATTTGGACTTCAGTAATGAGAAGAACTTGGAAAAATTTTAGATTTCAATCTATACGGGCTACTTTAAAAAATTAGATGCCGTTGCAAGCTCTGCAACAGCGAGCGGGGAACCCGTATGTTCAATTTCGTTTGTATTCCTAAATGGCTTGAACTTTCTTCCCCACCACCTCGAAGAAGTTTCCTTCTTAGGTGAAGTTCTAGGCGCGTTTTTTTTAATGTGGTATCCCCAATAGGCCTAATCCACAATTCTCCATACCAAATCCAATTTGACTCATAAAACAGGTTCCCTGCGTTCCTCGTTTAACTTTGTTAAGGAAGCCGTCAATTTTCTAAGTCCTTCTCCTATCATATAAGGCTTGGAGATCCAAATTTCTTCAAGTCCCCCTCATATATATAGCTCGAGAGTGGAATTTTTTCAAGTCTTCTTCCTATCATATACATAGCTCAAGGGCCAAAATTTTTCCATCAACCTCGGTCGCGCCCGCGCTCGGGGATCAAAATTCTTTCCAAGCCCCCTCATATCATATAGAGCTCGGAGATCAAAATTCTTCTAAGTCCCTCTTCCTATCATACATATAGCTCAAGGGCCACCATTTTTCCAATCCTCCCCCCCTCTCCATAACGTCATCAACCTCGCTTGCGCCCACGCTCGCGGACGAAAATTTCCTGAAAGTATCCCCTACAAATATATAGCGGACTCAAATTTCGACTCCTATCGTATACTGCATAGCTTAAGAGATGAAATTTTTCCAAGTCCCCCTCCTATAATATATAGCTCATGATTCAAAAATCTTCTAAGTCCCCCTCCCCTCACCGTGAAGTCATCAACCTCGTGACGGCATCAAGCTCGCTCGCGCCTGCGCTCCGAAAATTTCCTAAAAGTACCCCCAATAAAAGGGATAGCGGGTATCCCGCTAAAAAAATTCAATTTCCGGGCTGTTATTATGAAGAGTATGAGAAGAATTTTGACTATTATCGGAACTCATAATGAGTGAGTGAGGTGTAAGTAGAGCACTAATATTGAAAAACCCTTTCTCAAGAATTTCGACGTTTGAGATACAGGGTACATGAATAGCGGGATTTACAAAAATATCGATCCTCAAGTACTAAACCCTTCGTTGTGCAACTGGAGACCTTTTCTCATAACTGTCATTATACTATCCTGGCCAAACACAAGTATCATGAGTTCGGGCGCATCCTATGCTGGCGTATTATCCACTCTCTGTACGTATATTTTTTTCAATGCGCGAAGTAATATCCTGGAAATCCGAATTCCTAGAAATATAAAAGTAAACAGTTTAGAAATAAATTTCATAATTTTGCATAATTTGTAAATAAATATAGCGTACCTTCGTTTTTAATTTTCTTCTTTGAAGAGAGGGACATCGGGACTCCCATTTTCTTTGAGGAGTGACATCGAATACTAAAACTTCACCAGTAGAATCATCTAGAGAGATGAAAAACAAATACAAACTTAATTAAAAAGTTTGATCATTGCACACAATAATACCTATACAAGTCGAATTTTTCTGCACTTAACTTTTTTGTACTGAAATATTGCAAAGGCTTATAGATGACCCCCGTTTTTATTCGGACAACTCGTAGGTTCTTGTACAGCCAAGCTTTCAAAGGTTAGTTCAATCCGCGTAGCCCCATCAGAATCCCCGTACAATCAGATGACCTCTCTTATCTTCCTCGACCTCTGTGGAATCTGCTTCCTTCCGTTTTTTGATTTCAGAGAGCATAGTAGATTCCAATTGTCTTCTTCAAATTCTAGATACGTGCTGTATCTCTTCCGCAGTTCTCAAGCTTGTCATTTATCCATAAAAATCCTAAAAGTTTAAGTTACACCAAAAAAAAAAATTAAGGAAGTATTTGAATACAAACTAAGAACAATACATTGAATATTATACACATGTATGAAATTTTTGTTAGAGCAATGAGAAGAGGTTTCCAGTTACGTAAACATGTTTGTGATTTTCAAGTTTCATGGTAGATTAAAATTAAAGATCAATTTATTACAAAACCTTTGAAATTTATTTTTGAGAGACGTCAGCCATCCACCGTTTGACATCGGTCTCCGAGAAAATGTTGAGAATTAGATATTATGACATGTAGAAATTGATTTCAAATTTCAAGCTGTAAATTTAGAGATTAACGCTTGGAATAATTTTGATTTTCGAGCGATCGATCATACAAATGGTGGGATTATATACAGAAGGGGGAGGTGGCCCCATCCTCCTTCAATTCCGTAGATACAATTTTCCGACGGGGGGTATCTTTTCCCCTATTATCGTTGTTTTTGTATCCAAGCAAAAAAATGGGCAAAAAGACGGTAAAAAACGGGAAAAAATTGTAATGGGTTATGCCATCGCTCGCCTCCTCTATTAATGTTATTAATAAAACAAAAATTCTTTTTCGCTCCTTTGTCTTGAAAATCATTTTTAGGTACCAAACTTTGTTTGGGCAAGTAGAAAACCTCTCATTACTGGTTGTATACTATCCTGGTTAGAATATATCAAAACGCATCCTGCATAGTTGTGTCATCCACACTGTTGATGAATTTTTTCTCAAAGGCATCTAGTCTGTTCTGTATAATATCCAAATTCCTGAAAATTCCATAGATTAACAGGTTCAAAATGAATTGATCTTCGTAATCTTGTATAATTTGTCGAAAAATTTAATATACTCACTTCTTTGATTCTTTTCCTAAATTACTGCGATGGTCGATCGCCGCCGTCGGTGAGAGGAGCAACACCTGACATTTCCACAATGGCATCTTCTGATAGAAAAAAAAAATAAATATTATGTAGGTACATATGTACGGCAATATTGAGTATTATTGATTCACGTAAGTTCAATTGTATTATTGCTTAAAATATGCACCTGATGTTGATCCTGAGTCAGGAAAAAGGCGTCGGTTTGCGTTTACCAAAGGCGATGTCGATTTTTTCTTATTTTTTGCCCGACCGACTTTTGTGAAACCCGAATGCAGAAATTTTTTGACGCACTCATAGAATATATCTTCGCTCACTCTTTCATCTTTTCTTTGAACAAAATCTGTCAGATAAAAAATCGATATCATTAATTTGAACCCGTGAAGTTTCAATCAAATTGCCAAATATTTCATTAAAATCTCAGTGTATGAAAAATTATAAGAATGATCACTATTGTTGTTTCATTAAAGTTATGTTATACTGACCGAAAATTATTTTTGCTATTTCGCTATTTTTGATTGCGAATTTATCCTTCTCTTTAGTTCCTATAAGGTTGGTCACTTGACATGCTGCATCGGCCGGTGCAATTTCTTTGAAGCAGCGAGATACAAATAAATTTTTGATGGGTGGCAATGTTAAATTACAGAGCGTACACGTTCTTTCTAGAATACGGATCTGAAAAATAGGAGAAAATACACAACGTAACAAAACTACTCGTACACAATTTATCAAAACTATCTTTACAATATTTTTTTCATTCAACCAGTTTAGTCCCCACGTATAGACCCTTTTGTCTAAATACTTACCACACGTAATTTTGTGTTCTCGCTGGTTTTCAATTTCTCTTCCAGTTGTCTCCAATCTTCCACAGTGGTTAACGGTAAACAAAGAAACTTTCGCAGGTCTGTGCTGGTGGTAGGGGTTGAAGATTTGTTCGGAGTTCTTCCTTTATGCGAGGGAGTCGTAGCAGCGCTATTGTTTCCTTCATTTTATTGATAAAACATAATATTAGTATTATAAACAGAATAGCATTGCTTTAATAGTTTTAAACGTCCACATTAGCACTGCACCAAATTAATGCAGGCTGAGTCTAATATCTCACCTTTTCTTCGATTTTGTCTTCTCCGTAAATTGAAAATCATTTTCTTCATCTTCCTCAACTCGTCTAGCACCTCTTCATGATTTTTTTTCATTTCGGCTACAATCACGTCGAGGGAACCCGATGATTGTGGTAACAAAGACAATGGTATTTGAGAGGGTACGTTTTGCGATGGAGGAACCGAGGATTCATTATGAGAAAGATCAGTGTCTGATGGTGAAATGGAGGCAGGTGAAATAAAGGAATTTGTTGTCGGTGACGAGAGTGATGACGTGTTGGATGACTGGATTACATTACTGGTGGTTCCGAAATTGAATCTCGAATCTATGTTTATTTGACTCAGGGTAACCGATAATTGTGAGTTTTGCAACTGCACTCGCTTTGCCGGCTTTTGACTAGTTATCTTTGTCTCAGGGGATAAATTTATCGAACTACCTGGAGACAAAGATGCTGCTCCTTTCGTCATGGTACCGATTTTTCTATAGGCTTCTCTTGTAGTGGCTGAAAATAACAAAGAAGGAAAAAAAGGTATCAGTGGGAGAAAGTGAACGTCTTTTCATTTATTTTTTCTTCCTTTCGTTTTCATAACAATATTGCTTTACTTTTCATTTTGTAAGTAATGCAGTTTTTCTTACAAAAAAAATGTTAAGACAACATCAATACTTACCACAATTATAGTAAATTTTTCGGAGTGTGTAACTTCCCCATACACAAGTTTTTGGGACTTGTGCTCTCTCCTCGTCTTGATCGTTATCGTACTTGGGCATTATATAACCCACTGATGCTGGAGGAAGGAATGGTGTGGACACGGCATCGGAGGTAAACTTGTTTGTGTTGGTATCCTTCGAAGGATACCACACAAGGCTTCTCTCTAAGTCAATCCATAATCTGTGGGCGACATAGACCCCGATTTGGGTATCGTCGCGAACAACGGCATATGGCAACTCCAGTTTCTTCGAAGGTACATTCGATGAAAATTTATCTTCTGGAAACGGAGTACCCCTAATTACTTTGGTCGCCATAGTCGTACTAAAACGAAAAAAAGTGACAAATTAAATTTAAATGGAAAAAATCTTTCAAGAACATGATGAATTTGGTTCCCCAATTGGATTAGGTACTTGCTCCAGTCAAACCCCCCCTACACTCTTTTTTTCGCCGACCTAACTTCCCGCTGGGATTGGTTACCACAACCTTCCGTTAGGTTACTCGGCTGGGGCACCATGTGTACACTCTTTTGTTAGCCGACCTAACTTCCCGCTGGGATTGGTTACCACAACCTTCGGTTAGGTTACTCGGCTTAACAGGGGCACCACGCGAGTGCGGGGTAGGAGTGGAGAGGCTCTGTGATTGGGGGCAACCCCATGGAGTGTGAAGCAAAATATATGGTGACCTAATTAGCTACATGTGAAGAAAAGTAGCCAACACTATGTCCTCATTTAGAGGCATACCTACACATTTCTTATACTTAAGAACAGTAAATGAGGTTAAAACTGCTTCAAGAACTTCACTGTTAATTGCTCTTACAACTCCTACGTTCCTCGATTGAAATGGTTTTACGTATAAATCTTGTACATTCTTATATGCGCACAACTGTAGGAAAATTTCCTTGGTATCTGCATGGCATAGGATACGTTTTACTTGAGCATACTGGTTCTCAAACAGACAGTAGCTGTCACCAATTCTGTCTGTTCTTAAAATGAAATTTTTGTGAATCAATACCTCATAACATTCATAGAGAACATTATTCACTGTTAAATTCTTCTGCTTCTTTTTCAACTCTAATTCTTTAGCTTCAGCCGTATTTGAGTCTTTCTCATCAAATTGGCGGGCAAACATCAGTGACAAATAAGTATTTAAAACTTGTTCCAACGGCCGGTATCCGGAATGAGGATACCGCTTCAATTTTCCTAAGAAATTTTCAAATGGAAACGAACTGAAATGATCCAAGGAACCAAATTGTAAGTAATCATAAGGTAGATGAATGAGGTTGTGCACATTATGAGACACAAATTCTTCCCCGTAAACCACTTCAAAATCCTGCACAAGTGCCTTGAAATATTTTGTGACCAAATTCACCATGTCCAGTTTCTCAGTAGCTCCCTCAGAAGTGCATTCCTGGCACAAAAGACGCGCGCAAGCGCTTAGCGTCACAAATTGTAGCATAATATGTGGTTGAAGACAGTCTTGTAGCACAGTCGCACCAAAATATAACAAAAAATCTCTGTACTGTGTACACTTCATTTTTTTATAGTTCCGTAAATCTTCTGGACGACGCTGAAACTCCATTGGGCAATATGTCTTAGCCAGGATTTTCAACCTGTCGGAAATAATTTTCACTGAGCTATCTTCATTTTTTTTTCTTTTGACAAAAAACTTTGATTTCCCCTTTTCCATCCACCAGGTTACCGTTCTTTTTGTCAGACCTGCCAGTAATAAATGCATATAATCGAGAGGTACGCGAACTACAATATCAAAATGTGGTATTCGTGCCAACTCGCTTCTTCTTTTGTGGTACTTTCTCACGGAAACGTCATCATTTTCATTGTTCAACTCTAGAATAATATTATCTCCATCGTCTTCATCATCCACATCGTAAGCATCAGCCTCTCCTAATCTAAGAGTTATATATTCGTCATTTCCAATTGTAACGTCGTCATTCCTTATAAATAAGTCATCTTCGTTCACGTCATCTAATTCTTCGGGTGCGTAATTATCCCGCGAGTAATTTTCCTTTTTCTTTTGAATTTGGTCACCGATATCATCCCAAGTTACTTCTCTATATTCTTCGGGACATCGCAGAGGCGCATCAAATTCTCCCGGCAAACAGACCTTTCTATTTGATCCTAACTTTCCTCGGATTTTACAGCGAGAGCAGCTATAGTATCCCGCATGTCCTTTGGTGCAGAGAATGAAGCTTTTTGCTGGTACGTCAGTAATAATCTTATCAAGTATGAATTCGTAGCGCTTCGAACCACCTTTACCATCAACTAAATCAACGTATGCTTCTCCTTTCTCTTCTTCACGCTTATTTTCATAAAATGATACTATCTCGTCAACAAACTGCTTCAAATATTCGTTAGAATCAAAGGGTTTATCTTTTCCAAAGTATAATCCGATTATAAAAACTCCATCTTCCTGATCATTTACACGCCCGAGAATAGGCCAAAAACCTTTACCTCCCGATTTGAATGCGGGAAGTCCGTCCACATTCACCGTTAATCGTAGAACGTCAGCCTCTGGATTGAACAAGCGACAGCCAGGCAATTCCAACATTTCTTTAATCCCAAGATATGCAAATTGACCTGGCATCAAAGTACTTATTTTGATGAAACTTCTGAATTGAGCTCCCGGTATCAAAGTCTGACTGCTCAATGGCAATTCGGAAATAGTTTCTTCGGTAAAGTTCTTGAGGATGTGCAACAACTTATTGACTGCCATTTTTGTCACGTTGGACTCGATAGCCCACCTAATTAGCGCTATCATATCTTTCGCCACATTTCCATCGATATCTTTTTCCTGGATTTTTCTTCTTTTATCCAAAAATGCCGAACGTAGATTATTTTTAGGTTGAGAGGAATTAAGTGGCTCTTGAGACTGAACGTAGGAAGAATTTTGGAATTGATCATTTAATGAAATATTTCGAGAGTTTTCTTCAACAACAGCTGTCAAATTGACGACATTTGCATTACTGGTCACTGGACTTTCCGGATCCGAAATATCAACCTGAGTAAAATCATTCATTGAAGTATGCGT
The DNA here is from genome assembly GCA_035079385.1 of Aspidiotus rigidus. NCBI lineage: Eukaryota > Metazoa > Arthropoda > Insecta > Hemiptera > Diaspididae > Aspidiotus > Aspidiotus rigidus. The sequence continues at coordinate 898,990 of JAVHKY010000023.1, forward strand.
AGATACCTACATAAATTATGAGGATTTCACATGAACTTCTCATCTTTGACAGAATCCAACGCAATTAGAAGTCGACATACCTACGTATATACATTACACTCCATGAAAAGCAATCATTTTGGTGATATTTTCCGAAGAAAAGTATGTAAATAAAAAATTAGAGCGCGAATAAAAATGAAGTGCTGTTAAATTTCTCATACTAAAATATTGACTTCCAGTTGAATTTCACGACTTTGATAGAGAAGTATTTAGAATGTGTCATCCTCTAAAAAATGAGCGGACGGATTTTCCTTTTCTCAAAGAAAATTAAAATTCTATATTACACTGGAAAATTCATTAATACGGGGAACGAAAAAATAATAAATAAATGGAGCGTTATTTGGGTCAGACATCTTTGTATTGTAAAACAAAATAAGGTCGCCTTTCCTCAACGAGAACCTGTTCCCAACTATTCTTAGTTTAAATTCTGTCATCTTTCCAAAAATGAATACCTAGAAATATTCAAGGTAGCTGATAATGACATTGACGGACCGTTTTAAGCAATAAAGTGGAAATAAAAACTGATTTTCCTCTTATTTTAGAGTTTCTTTTATTTCAATTGAAAATTTTTGCTGCGCGTGAAGGTATAAGAGTAAGAAAAAGATGATTATTTTTTTCAGCTGGTCCTTTATTTTCATCACTTATCAAATTTTGTTTCAACAAATACAAGAAAAATTATTCATATTTTCGTAAGCAATTGAAAGTAATTTAATAGGCTACCTGACGTAATGTAAAATGCAACGGGTCAACTAGAGAAAAATTGAAGTGAAATCCTTAAAATGCCCACTTAATCGACATTATCATAAGTTCGTCTTCTGCAAGTTGTACGTTGTCGAATCTGTAGTAGCTGTATTATTATCAATAGGTATCACATTATTACCATTATTATTTGTTCCTTCTCCTCCTCTGCCGTACAAAGTTAAATTGACATACATACAAAATAACCATCATGGAAAAGTATCAAAACAAATTGAAAAATGCGTTTGGAAGAAGATCAGATCACTACAGTTGCTCTCCAGTTTCAGCTTTCAATGTAGAATTTAATAATAATAGTAATAATTTAATAGTTTCCTTCCAGAAGGTTTCGTTTCTCACGTACGGCTCATTACGATGCATAACTTATACGACAATAGTATATTACGCTATGAGGGACGGAGGAGAGCGATTTCTATACGAGCGCTTTGGCGACCTGAGCCGCGGCGAGGGCCGCCATGCAGCGCGAGTATATCGCTTTCCTCCGTCCACGTGTGGCTTTCCTCCGTCCACGTGTGGCGTACGCTATTTTTCGGTTCACACGAATAAAAACGCAAGTGCGAGATGATCTATAACTAAAATTTTCACTTTTTTATTAGAGCATCATAACATTGTTGATGGAAACACACATACAATAACGAAATTGTAATTTTCTTACAATTAATGAACACAAGGAAAAATTCGAGTGTTATATTGCGCGCATGCGCGCAACCCAACTCTTCGAGCCCTAAAGTAAAAAAACGCGTCTTCGCGTCTTACAACAAAGCACCGAAGGAACGCGTTTTTATTCATGTGAACCGAAAAATAAATCGTTGTCGCATATACAACAAAAAAAATTGTAAATGCGTTTGGGTGTGATAGTAGCGGTGCGTGATTACAAAGCTTCTAAGTAATACACTGACAACTAATTGCGTGGAAAACCTAGCATTGGTGATCGGTTGTTTTGTATAATTATGTAGGTATTTAACTTTGTACGGCAGTCCTGTAATGGTGCAACTCAACTGAAAGCAAAAGGGATTTACTTTTCACTGAGGCAGATAACAATAGCATGGTGTATGTGTTCTGAAACACGCTATTTATGGACTGTAATATAATTTTTCAGTACTTTTGGCAAAGAATAAAAACTGAGAATCCGTAAAATCCGTGCTCAGCTTCATTGTAATAATAGGTACTCTTGATTCATACTCATACCTCTCGAATAGCATATTCTTCATTTGCTAATTCAATAGCTCTATCGCGTCTTGCTCTGTAATAGAACGTATCTTTTTTACAACGTTTCCCATTATATACGAAGAAATCTTCTCCATTCTCTGTCCCGACAAAGGTATCTGAGTTTTCCATTATAATCTGCGTTCAGAAAAAATAGTGATGTCGCACGGTTTATTTTACCAAATTTTTAGAACCAAACGAATGAAGCAAGTTTTATGAAGAAAAATGCAGTGCGTTTGTGAGTCGCGTAAATGTTTTCAAATGTGGAAGAGGGCAAGGAAATGTTTTTTCTTGAATTTGTGTATAGGTAATCTACCTATAAAACAGCCTAGAAATATTGTTTATCAAAAAAATTTCGTATTACTTGAGTCATATTGAAGCACTGAGAATTTAGAAAGAGCTACCTATACAATATAACTTCATAAAATTATTGAAATGAACAAAACCCGTACTCTGGTTCTTAGTCCAGTCAAATTGAACATTAAAAAAGACAAACCTGGCACTATCCTCCGGCATAGATTTTTTTGCACATATTTGTCGGAAATGATCTCCACAAGAACTCCAGAGAGTAAACCACCTAAAAGTGTGGTGCTTTTTTCCCTCAGGGGCTGAACGTCCAACAGAAATCGATTTTTTCGATTTTTCTCACGAAAAAAATACCTCAGTACAAAAGTGATCTACGTGAAATTTCCTAGGGGATGTGCTCTTTATAATTTTTAATTAGCGTAATATGATGGAAATAGTGTGCGCAGAAATCGACATAAGCGGAGTGTTTACCGTTGTGTACCGTTTCGCGTACACCCCGTACAACTAGAGTGTCAACTCGCGAAGTTGTATTGTCCAAGTACTGTTTCGCGGTTCGCGGAGGACCGCGTGTAAGAAATGTTGATGTAATACGCGCTAACGCGAAACGGTATATAACGGTAAACACTCCGCTTTCGTCGATTTCTGCGCACATTATTTCCATCATATTGCGCTAATTAAAAATTATAAAAAGTACATCCCCTAGGAAATTTTACGTACATCATTTTTGTACCGAGTATTTTTTTCGTGGGATGTACGGTTTACGAGATAAATTGAAAAAACCGCGTTTTCGGACCTTTTCACGCCTTTTCATTAAAATAGCTGTTTTGCGGGAGTCATTTTGAGGGGTGTTTACTCGATTTTCATTGGGTTAATCAAAAAATGACAGGAATACATTTTTATTGTAAATTTGGTGAGGATTATTTTTGTATTAAGGTATTCTCATTATAGAATGCGTGATTCGCGAGAAAAATCGAAAAAACCGATTTCTGTCGGACGTTCAGCCCCCGAGGGGAAAAAACACCACACTTTCAGGTGGTGAACTCTCTGGAGTTCTTGTGGAGGTCGTTTCCAACAAATATGCGCAAAAAAATCTATGCTGGAGGATAGTGCCAGATTCATATCTAATTTGACTGGACTATCTATTCTGTACAGACTTCCATATTTTTAAAGTATTTGAGATTATAAATACCATGATGAATACTTTTGTAAATATACATCATGAAGCAAATGCTGCGTCAATATTGTTTTGTAGACCCTCTACCTTGATCATTGATACTAAATTGTTTAGCCTGACCTCACAGCACTTGAATCGTAAATACAATATAAAAGTTTCAGAATCCCTGGCTTCTTGAATAATCTCAATCTGGTACAAGTTTCCTTATATGTTCTAGAAATTTAATTTTACTTGACCTTTCTCACTCTGTGTTTCGATCTAAAAGAATTGTTTAAAAAATCCTATCAATCTTTGCTAACAAAGATAAAAAGGAATTCAGTACGTTGGAAATAATTTTTCAGTTGCAAGTTGGTTGATTGGTAGCGGCTGAATTATTTGTGCTCTTTATGGAAACTAATTCACCTCTTGAATTATATATTATTATTGTACAATAACTCTCTCTCTCAATTATTTAGGTGGCACTCTTTATTATACCAACATATATGAGAAAAGAAAAAAAAAGACCGACGTTAGTAAATTAAAAAAAAAGAAAAAAAAAAGATTATGGAGTAATGATTAAGAATGTGTGATTTGAGTAATCATTCCACCCTCTCATCGCACATTGTATTGGAATCCTAATAAAACACTCCCTGTGGACTTGTTGTGCAGAGGTTACAATAGTATAAGACTTGAAGAACGACAAGCCTCATTGTATAGAGATATTGCTCACACGTACGGACAAAGTAAGGAAAATGGGTATGACCGCAGCGGGAATTCCCATGAATAAGTTGAGACAAATTTAGCCAAGTCGAATTGAGGTATTAAGTAGTATAATGTTGTGACAGAATACTTAAGAATGAAGTTCTAAACACTTTCTATGTCACTTTAGTGCCAGGGTGTACCGAGACAAAAAGAGAATGAGATACAAAAATGTTTCGCCAGGTAAATCAAAACAATCCTGAAGAAAGAATCGGCCGTATACGAAATTTCTCTTACAATTATGGAATAATGAAGCCGCCTTCGCTCACTACATTTGCTTAGCTGGAGATAGTTTTTTTATTTTAGAGTTATTTTCAAGAAGAAGAAAGGACAGTCAACTTCATTGTACATTAAGAAAGGTTCTTTGAAGTGCAGCGATCGACACACAAATTGGTGAAGAAAGTCTCTATTCGATATTCTCTTACAACAATATAATTAATATATTAATTTTCATTATAATTTTTTTCCCCCTTAGAAGAAAAACTGGATGGAAAAGTTACTTTAATCTATATTACGAGCGTATCAAGGTTATAGTTGACAAGACAAGGGTCTTTTAAAGTTTGTTGACCGCCTTATTTCGTGAGTAGATGAAAAAAAATTTCTAGAAACCTATTCCTCCCCTTTCCAAAAGTGAATTTATTGACTCATAAGAAAATTCTAGTCAGGGGACGGACACAATTGAAAATGAAATTTATTCAAACGCAATGCAAATAAGAGTATGGTGAATAATCATCCAATTCTTGTGAATATTTGCGTGAGTGTATTTGAGTGAGGCCAAAAACGTGATTGAGTGTGAGTTTCATATTATGCTTATCGGGTCTTGTACATTTTTTTAATGCACATTAGAATATTATCTAACTATCTGTTTAGAATGGTGAAAGGGAAGTGTGATGCTCGTTGATTGAGCTATTGACGTGACCGATGAGACAAATACGGGGGTAGGGTTTAATAAGAAAAGATAACTACTTCCGGGTGGTGGAATTTGGACTTCTATTCGTAGGAATGTTGAATTGAAATACATACAGAATATTAGGTATGAAGTGAAGAAGAGAAAATTATCTGTTTAATGAGCTGAAGCTTGCGGTTGTAGGACAAATCTTTACCAAGAAATTTTACTTTTGAGTTTGAACTCGCGATTTTCGAGATGTACGCAGAATAAATTATGTTTGATATCAATGAACAATAGGTAATATGTATCCAAAATATATACTTATACCATAAACCATTTACTCGTGAAACGTGTTGAAAAATATTTGTGACTCCTTTGGTTTTTCCCTTTCTTTTTTTTGTATAATTCATAAATTTTTACAGATTTCAGTAAATAGATACTAGAATTTTTCTTCTTGCATGTTGTGGCTGAATGATGCCAGAAATTTATTTTCTAACACCGAATTCGCAATTTTAAGGGCCGAAAAATCTTGTCTCTATTCATATAATTTGCATTGTAGCGTTGAAGAATATTATAGAGGAAATTATCTTGTAGCTATTCGTTTCATAAGTAATTGGTTAGGTGTTCAAAAATTACCAACTCATCATGAATGGTCCATTTTTCAGGGTTAGGCCCAAGGTTAAATAGATAAACAGGGGTGCCGTGATCCCCCAAAGCTTACGAAGATTTCGCCCCCCCAAAAAAAATTTCAACAAGCAAAAAAAAAAAAAAAAAAAAAAAAAAGCCCCCCTATAATGTTACGAGAACAAAAGAAAAAACCGCCCCCCAGAATTTCCTACGAAGAATTGTCTTCAAAAAAGTGGCTTCACGGCACCCCTGATAAAACTCAAAGAATACCTTTTTCAATTACAACACAAGAATTACTCGACTTAGAAAAGAGAATACTTACTTAATTATCGGAATTCCCAAGCCAAAATGACGTCACTCTTGCGGTTTTTGAATGTGGAATGTGGGAGCTCTTGATGTACACGTTCCCTGAAACAGAAGAAACCTGAAAACACACTCGAAGAAAGATATTATTAAACACTTCACACTATACAGGTACCGCACCGCAATTAAAAAACACTTTTAAAATCCGAAAATGAAATTTCACTCGAACTCAAAAAGATTTTTATATTATTTTGCTACGCGCAGTCACTTGATGAACAAAAGTTTAGCTTGTTTTCAATAGATACAATTAGCGCACACGAAATTAAATATGGAATTAAAAAGAAGGAATATAAAACAAAAATAATGATAAGAATAAAAGTGAATTATTTATGCTCTAAGACTAAGAAGTAATTTTTGAAATTCAAAAATCGCAACACCAACACGCACCGCAATTAAAAAACACTTTTCAAATCCGAAAATAAAATTTCACTAAAAAATAAAATTTCACTCGAACTCAAAAAGATTTTTATATTATTTTGCTACGCGCGGTCACAAAAGTTTAGCTTGTTTTTGATAGTCACAATTAGCACGCACGAAATAAAAGATGGAATTAAAAAGTAGGAATATAAAATAATAATAATGATAATAATAAAAATTCAAAATGAATTATTTATGCTCTAAGACTAAGAAATAATTCTTGAAATTCAAAAATCGCAACACCAACACTTTTTCATAAAAATGAAAAATTGCTTCTTATTCGACCCAGAATTTCAGAGTATAAAGTACAAACCAAGAAGCTGTACTGAAATAAGGATTGCAACGGCAACCTGTCATATAGTTCACTTTACAACAGGATCCAGGATAGGATGGGGCGCAGTCTACCGGATATTTTATGTAAGGTCGTGTTTGCACCACAGATCTTAGATACCTATAACTCGTGTACATTTTAACGCCGACGCACACAACGTGTCAAGAAATTGCGTTACTTCCCCGTACAGCTTGGCAAGAAACTCGTCACCAATGCATTTGTTATGGAAGGAAGGGCGTTTTGAAAAGGACACCGTCGACTCATCTGTGAATACTTTGAATTCATATTTGGTACAACGGTTCTTTCATCAATGAAGATTCGATCCATGGGAAAAAAAATTTTGGTTGTGGGTAGAAAAAATGATTTTTGGCAGATTCTAGGAGAAGAGATTTTGAATGATACAAAGATGCAAGCCGGCGAGCGCGAGATACTCGTACATTATGAAGAGCGGCGTGAGTAAATCGCACGCTCGTGTGCGTAACGTTGTCAACCACTTTCAGCGCGGTAAAGGGAGGCATCTGTCGCTGTACAGAACCGAGTTAAAAAGTGTATAGCTCTGTGGTGTATACCATCCAATTGATTGTATCAAAAATTGATAATTATCAATTTTATATTATAACGAATAAAAATATGAGATAAACGAAAAATATTTCCAACAATTTGCAAAACCATACCACTGGGCAAAAGTAAAGAAAAAGTTCCTCAAAATGTATTTGAAGTTGTGCATGTGATTTTTTTCTTGTGGATTGGTTCATTATTTCAGCATCAGTTCTCAATTTTCTCTCAAATTTGTTATTGTTACTTTTCGGAAACCATACAACCGATTGTCTTTATATAATTGCATTGTCAAAAGGGAACGAAATGATAACATGAAAAATTTATAATTTAAATGTAGAATTAAAACGAAAAAAGATACGACTAAAAAATTACACTACTACCGGTTTCAGGGGTGCGACACGTCCATTTTCGGGTAGAATATTAGAAACAACTAAGAATTCGAACAACGACAAAAGTACATAGCTTTCATGCCACCGATCTTGTGAGAATATTCGAGTATATATCGTGTAATAGATGTTGGGCATATGTGCCGTCGAGATCATTGAGAACGTCGTCGGCAGAAGCTTTTAGTGCGGTTATTGTTTCGGTTTCTTCAACACAATTCATGAGCGCGTACCTTTCGAACAAGGGTAGATGATTTCGCCGGAGACTTTATTTAAAGTCGTGTTGATTTTTGAGGTAACGTTTAGCCATGGCAGAGTCTGAGGGTTTTTTCAAGTTATAGGCGGAACGGTGCTCGCTCAGCCGTTTCTTAAACGCATGTCCTGTCTGTCCTATGTATACTTTCGGAGCCGAGGTTATTGATTAAAATTTAAAGCTCTAAATCGTCCATAAATACGACCGCAACTAACGTGAATAGTGGACCTCCCATCGGGAGGCCATTTAGAAAGCGGTACGCCTTCCCCCGGAAGAAGCAAATGCTGGCCCAAAGACATACGGTTAGGAGGGTCTAAATTTATAAATATCGGGATGGAGGTGCTGGTTATGAAGGTGCGAAAACATGATCTCTATGGTATGGAGTACCGGGATTTTTGTAAACATGCTGACCACGTTGAACAAGATGTGCCGTGAGCCTGGAGGAAAACTTCTATGTCCCAGGTCGGGCAAGCTCGAGGTGTAAAATTGGCGAAGGAGCAAAAGGTTGCTGAATATTTTGCGAGCCGGAAAGACGGGCCAGTGCAATGAGCTACTACAGGCCTCATTGTTTGTTTGGCTTTGTGTAGCTTCATTTAACCGTAGAGTCGGGGGAAGGGGCGTTGCAATAATTTGGGATTCACAACAAAAAAATTCTTCAACAGTTATGTGCCTTGTGCCTCCTTTGTGTCAAGTTTACTAAGCTTAAATGGGTTGTAAATCGGTAATTCCATCTGAAGTCTGTCTTTGGCGTTTTGGTCGTCAATATTCTTAGAAATTCTCTACCCAAACATACATGTACACGATAGCCTTGAAATTGGAAGGGAGCTGTGGTTCCACCGAAGGGGCACACACACACATCATATGGAGTATATTAAAATAACGCAATAAGTGCCTTATCTCCGCATTAAGAAGAGAAAATCATAAATTGCAATTATTTCTCTCAAAACAGTCCGGTATCAACTATTTTCTAGTTAAGATTGAATCTTCATGGAAGGTTACAAAGAATGAGGTCAAATATGAATTTGACGTGGGCAACTCTGATATTTATTCTTATTACTCCATATAAGATTCCTTAACCATTATAAATCAATCTTCCCTCCATATCTATAGGGGTTCAGATATCTCAGAGGATGAAATTTTTCCAAATCCCAACTCTATAGGGATGCGTTTAAAAATTACGTCACAATCATGTCATTGGTTATCTCTATCTCATTTTCTTTGTAAATGTAGTGCGTTAGAGTAAATTGATCGGTTGCGTATAGTTACACGTTTCAGAACAAATCCAAGAGGGTTCACAGTTTAACATTTTCTTAGCCCATATTTGTGCAGGTATTTAAATCACAAAATTTTCCAAATCCCACTCTTTTTCTGTATGGCTCAGAAGGAAGTTCCACAATCCCGGAGGTCTTGAGCTTGAAATTTTTCTTAGTTCTAGATCTATTAGGGTTCCGAGCTTCAAAATTTTTCCAGTCCCACATCTGCAGAGGTTTAATCGTTGTCTTTCATAGTAAAGCCAGTCCAGTCACGATTTTTTAGTCAGAACTACTGAGCAATTTCAGTAATATTTAGTTTCATTCACTACTTTTTCTCGTAAGTATAACTATATTTTTCAGTCGTTATAACCATAATCTTCGACTGGACCAGCTTTACTATGTTTTTTAGTTGAAAGTAACCAAAATTTAAGAATTAATTAATTTGTCCGGACGGATTATATAAATAGAAAGTCGAATATGTCCGGCACTAGATACCTCCAGAAGCAAACTCTGGGCTTCTATACAAGCTCCCTTGTGACAGCTGTAATGTGGAATATGTGGGTGAAACAATGCAACGACTAAAGGAAAGGATTCGTCAACATAAATCCAATGTATCGAACCACCTGGATACCACCGCCCTGTGCCGACACTCGACTGAAACGGGACATAATTTTAATTTCGATAATCCTTCTATAATATGTTTTGAGGATAATACCACTAAAAGGAAAATACGTGAAGCTGTCGAGATCTTGAAAAATGATAACGCTGTAAACTTTAAATCCGACGTCGATGGTGTCATTAGCCTGTACTTACCGATCATGAAACGTGTACCTCATCATAACTAATATTCTTTAGTTCATTCGTATTTCTGTTTTTCTCTTCTCTTTTTTTCATTCACGTTATAACCCTTGATAATGACAGTTGTACTGTCGAAACGTCGGGTTTTTAATAAATAAATAAATAAATAAATCATTAATTGTGATGCGCTCTGCGATATTGGGTATTAAGTCGGAAAAGTGAGTCGACTTGGAAATGGTCTTAAAATGTTTTTCTGACTCAGAGGAACATTTTAAGACCATTTCCAAGTCGACTCATTTTTCCGACTTAATACCCAATATCGCAGAGCGCATCACTTGTTTATTTTTTGAATTTTTCTTCAAATTTTGGACGGCAGTGCCGGACATACTCGACTTTCTATTTCTATGTAACCAAAATTTTTCTCAGTGATATGTTGCACGAACAAACAGAGGGGTTGCCGCAGGGTTCGAATCAAATTTGTTCCAATAGGTGCACAAGAGGTAGTCCACATTGGTTTAAAGATACTCTCTTTTTCTGTTAGTTCTTTCTTTGAACACGTGTTCTGTAATAATTATTTATTTTTCCCGCAGTGATTGGCTTGATAAAAAGAGAGAGCTATGGGTTTCAAGATATTGGCGCCACATGCCCGAGAAAAAATCTTAGGGGTCGAATCTTCAAAGTCGCAAATCGGGAACAATTTACAGTCTTGACAATACTGTCGTCACGCTACAATAATGTCTCTCTCTTTCTAGTTTCATCGAACGTAGGTACACCTATGTAGTTTATAATGATATTTGTACCAAGTTAAAAAAAAACACATACAGAATACAACACTCGTAGTTCGCAGATCTATATTCTGCTCTCGATAAGGATCTGATGTTCTTTCTTCTTCGTTTTTTATCCTCACCCTTCCCCAAAAAAATCTTACATCGTTGGCGCCTGTACATTCTTTGAAGAATATTTCTTTGGTGCATGGCTTTTAGTTCCTATGTATTAACTTCCCTCCTTCGGGGAGAAAAAAAAAAACAAAAGCATATAGGTAGAATCGAGCATTGCGGCATGGTTCTGGTGGCGTCATTGCAAGGTATACCTTCTTCAAAAATCTCTTCTTCATTAATTTGATACATATTTTCTATAAATTTTTTTGCTTGTCAAATCCTTATTGAATGCTGCTCTTTATTTTTCTTCTCTCCTTCACAGAACAACGTATAAAAACCATTGCAGAGATGTTATACGTGATTTCAACAATAATACCTGTACGTTCTACTCGTATTTATAAGAAGTTGTTACACGAAGTCAATACAGTAGAAATTTCAAATAACGATACCGCTTATTGATATATTGCCTTGAACGATACATCCAAATTACGATACGATTTAGAAAGCAACAAAATTCTTTTTTTCTTCTTTACCCTTACAACTGCATAGTTCAAAATGTTTAAAACACATTCTCTGTTTTATTACTGCCTGGTCTACAATATGAATCTAGATTATAGCCTGATGTAAACTAAACTGAAGAATGGAGGTTAACTGAATAGAAAGAGGAAAAGAAAAAAAAAAGATAAAAGAGAAAAAGAAATGAGCACAAATCGTTAAGGGGTAGAATTAAGGAAATGCATCGTCTGATATTAAGAACGCCGATGAAAGGAAGTGGAAAGGACACAATTCTGTAAGTGATCTAAATAATAGTATAATAGAAGATTATTCTTCTGTGGAATTTCACGTTTTCTTGGACAGAAGAGCCGCAGCGACAGCGCGCAGTGACTTCACAGGTTGCCGCGTTTCCTTTCCTTGAATTTTCATTTTAGACTGATTCAATATTTCATTACGTAAGCCTTCGATGATTTCTTTTTTTCTTATTGGTAACAAAGCATGTAGAATACAGTTTTCTTTTTTTCATAACTCTTCATTTAATATATATGTTATTGAGCTTTCAGGGATGTCTTTATACATTTTGAATAGGTTACGTAATCAATTATAGCATATAATAAGCCCAAATAATCATCTATTGGATTTAATGATCGACCATTTATAACGCTTGAAGTATCATTCCTCTTGGCCATCGTTAGACCCGATTTCTACTGTAGTACATAGTAGCTGCACCTCCTATTTCAAGTTATTGGGTGCACACCTTCCATCGAAATTGAAGAAATGTTCGTGTTGTTACCATCTAGCGCCTCTCTAAATAGACCAAAATTGATGAGTAAAAATACATCTGATTAAAAATTTTTCACGGAGTGTTCATCACGTTTAATCATTCCTGTATCTTTATTACAGTGGAAGATATTTCAATACTGATTTATTTTTTTATAGTTTGCTCTGCCTAAAATGGGTTCCGATCCTCTCACGATTTTATAATGGTAGGCACGTAAAACGATGTTCAAAATACTAATTTTGCAAACGCTAAATGTGACATATTTACAGCGACGTAATGCCCTGTGCACGCGTTTCATCGCGACAAAAAAATTCGTTCAATGGTACGATTTTTGATTTTTAGAATATGTTACCGAACGGTGAATTTGCATGTTTTGGGTAATTTACTCATTCAGGTACACCTCGTCAAAAAACCTTCTTCTCCAGGGGAGGGGGGCAATTTTTGAATCCACCGAAGCCATCGGGAAGAGAATCAATATTTTAACAAAAATTGGTTTATTAGTCCTCAGTAAGTCGAAATTTCAATTTTCCAACGTAAGTGATCAGCCAAAGGGCCAAAATCTCTAAAATCGAAATTCAACTATTTATAAAACTCTTAGCTATGAAGCCTCTCTTACATGGTTATTCTTCAAAACAGGTATATCTGTAATCAGCTTAGGACATAGAAAAGAATTTCGCAACGTCATGCAAGTCAAATTTATGTTTGCACTTTTTTCTATGCCGATCAAACATGAGTATTCATGATCTTTGATCAATATGGATAGCAAATATTGGACTGTTTTGAAAGAAATAATTGGAATAAAATTTTTTTTTTTTTTGATGTAGAGATGATGCTCTTATCACGTTATTTTCATATACCTAAAATAACGCTCGTGTGCCCCTTCTGTGGGGCCACAGCTCCCCTCCAATTTCAAGGCTACCGTCAATTTATATGTTTGGGTCGGGGACTTTCAAGAATATTGAAAACTAATATGCAAAAGACAGACTTCAGAAGAAAATACCTTTTTATAACCCATACAAGCTTAATAAAATTGAATGTAAATTTTGAAAATGACGTTTTAAAAACGCTTTGCAGGGATCCTCAGTCGTACTTATGTAATATTTCTGTGATAATGTGATTGTAATGAAATTAAGGAAGGCTTAAACTAACAAAATTTGTCAAAAAACCTTCTTCTCCAGGGGAGGGGGGCAATTTTTGAATCCACCGGAGCCATCGGTAAGAGAATCAATATTTTAACAAAAATTGGTTTATTACTCCTCAGTAAGTCGAAATTTCAATTTTCCAACGTAAGTGATCAGCCAAAGGGCCAAAATCTCTAAAATCGAAATTCAACTATTTTATAAAACTCTTAGCTATGAAGCCTCTCTTACATGGTTATTCTTCAAAACAGGTATATCTGTAATCAGCTTAGGACATAGAAAAGAATTTCGCAACGTCATGCAAGTCAAATTTATGTTTGCACTTTTTTCTATGCCGATCAAACATGAGTATTCATGATCTTTGATCAATATGGATAGCAAATATTGGACTGTTTTGAAAGAAATAATTGGAATAAAATTTTTTTTTTTTTTGATGTAGAGATGATGCTCTTATCACGTTATTTTCATATACCTAAAATAACGCTCGTGTGCCCCTTCTGTGGGGCCACAGCTCCCCTCCAATTTCAAGGCTACCGTCAATTTATATGTTTGGGTCGGGGACTTTCAAGAATATTGAAAACTAATATGCAAAAGACAGACTTCAGAAGAAAATACCTTTTTATAACCCATACAAGCTTAATAAAATTGAATGTAAATTTTGAAAATGACGTTTTAAAAACGCTTTGCAGGGATTCTCAGTCGTACTTATGTAATATTTCTGTGATAATGTGATTGTAATGAAATTAAGGAAGACTTAAACTAACAAAATTTGTCAAAAAACCTTCTTCTCCAGGGGAGGGGGGCAATTTTTGAATCCACCGGAGCCATCGGTAAGAGAATCAATATTTTAACAAAAATTGGTTTATTACTCCTCAGTAAGTCGAAATTTCAATTTTCCAACGTAAGTGATCAGCCAAAGGGCCAAAATCTCTAAAATCGAAATTCAACTATTTTATAAAACTCTTAGCTATGAAGCCTCTCTTACATGGTTATTCTTCAAAACAGGTATATCTGTAATCAGCTTAGGACATAGAAAAGAATTTCGCAACGTCATGCAAGTCAAATTTATGTTTGCACTTTTTTCTATGCCGATCAAACATGAGTATTCATGATCTTTGATCAATATGGATAGCAAATATTGGACTGTTTTGAAAGAAATAATTGGAATAAAATTTTTTTTTTTTTTGATGTAGAGATGATGCTCTTATCACGTTATTTTCATATACCTAAAATAACGCTCGTGTGCCCCTTCTGTGGGGCCACAGCTCCCCTCCAATTTCAAGGCTACCGTCAATTTATATGTTTGGGTCGGGGACTTTCAAGAATATTGAAAACTAATATGCAAAAGACAGACTTCAGAAGAAAATACCTTTTTATAACCCATACAAGCTTAATAAAATTGAATGTAAATTTTGAAAATGACGTTTTAAAAACGCTTTGCAGGGATTCTCAGTCGTACTTATGTAATATTTCTGTGATAATGTGATTGTAATGAAATTAAGGAAGACTTAAACTAACAAAATTTGTCAAAAAACCTTCTTCTCCAGGGGAGGGGGGCAATTTTTGAATCCACCGGAGCCATCGGTAAGAGAATCAATATTTTAACAAAAATTGGTTTATTACTCCTCAGTAAGTCGAAATTTCAATTTTCCAACGTAAGTGATCAGCCAAAGGGCCAAAATCTCTAAAATCGAAATTCAACTATTTTATAAAACTCTTAGCTATGAAGCCTCTCTTACATGGTTATTCTTCAAAACAGGTATATCTGTAATCAGCTTAGGACATAGAAAAGAATTTCGCAACGTCAGGCAAGTCAAATTTATGTTTGCACTTTTTTCTATGCCGATCAAACATGAGTATTCATGATCTTTGATCAATATGGATAGCAAATATTGGACTGTTTTGAAAGAAATAATTGGAATAAAATTTTTTTTTTTTTTGATGTAGAGATGATGCTCTTATCACGTTATTTTCATATACCTAAAATAACGCTCGTGTGCCCCTTCTGTGGGGCCACAGCTCCCCTCCAATTTCAAGGCTACCGTCAATTTATATGTTTGGGTCGGGGACTTTCAAGAATATTGAAAACTAATATGCAAAAGACAGACTTCAGAAGAAAATACCTTTTTATAACCCATACAAGCTTAATAAAATTGAATGTAAATTTTGAAAATGACGTTTTAAAAACGCTTTGCAGGGATCCTCAGTCGTACTTATGTAATATTTCTGTGATAATGTGATTGTAATGAAATTAAGGAAGACTTAAACTAACAAAATTTGTCAAAAAACCTTCTTCTCCAGGGGAGGGGGGCAATTTTTGAATCCACCGGAGCCATCGGTAAGAGAATCAATATTTTAACAAAAATTGGTTTATTACTCCTCAGTAAGTCGAAATTTCAATTTTCCAACGTAAGTGATCAGCCAAAGGGCCAAAATCTCTAAAATCGAAATTCAACTATTTTATAAAACTCTTAGCTATGAAGCCTCTCTTACATGGTTATTCTTCAAAACAGGTATATCTGTAATCAGCTTAGGACATAGAAAAGAATTTCGCAACGACATGCAAGTCAAATTTATGTTTGCACTTTTTTCTATGCCGATCAAACATGAGTATTCATGATCTTTGATCAATATGGATAGCAAATATTGGACTGTTTTGAAAGAAATAATTGGAATAAAATTTTTTTTTTTTTTGATGTAGAGATGATGCTCTTATCACGTTATTTTCATATACCTAAAATAACGCTCGTGTGCCCCTTCTGTGGGGCCACAGCTCCCCTCCAATTTCAAGGCTACCGTCAATTTATATGTTTGGGTCGGGGACTTTCAAGAATATTGAAAACTAATATGCAAAAGACAGACTTCAGAAGAAAATACCTTTTTATAACCCATACAAGCTTAATAAAATTGAATGTAAATTTTGAAAATGACGTTTTAAAAACGCTTTGCAGGGATCCTCAGTCGTACTTATGTAATATTTCTGTGATAATGTGATTGTAATGAAATTAAGGAAGACTTAAACTAACAAAATTTGTCAAAAAACCTTCTTCTCCAGGGGAGGGGGGCAATTTTTGAATCCACCGGAGCCATCGGTAAGAGAATCAATATTTTAACAAAAATTGGTTTATTACTCCTCAGTAAGTCGAAATTTCAATTTTCCAACGTAAGTGATCAGCCAAAGGGCCAAAATCTCTAAAATCGAAATTCAACTATTTTATAAAACTCTTAGCTATGAAGCCTCTCTTACATGGTTATTCTTCAAAACAGGTATATCTGTAATCAGCTTAGGACATAGAAAAGAATTTCGCAACGTCAGGCAAGTCAAATTTATGTTTGCACTTTTTTCTATGCCGATCAAACATGAGTATTCATGATCTTTGATCAATATGGATAGCAAATATTGGACTGTTTTGAAAGAAATAATTGGAATAAAATTTTTTTTTTTTTTGATGTAGAGATGATGCTCTTATCACGTTATTTTCATATACCTAAAATAACGCTCGTGTGCCCCTTCTGTGGGGCCACAGCTCCCCTCCAATTTCAAGGCTACCGTCAATTTATATGTTTGGGTCGGGGAC
Organism: Aspidiotus rigidus; assembly: GCA_035079385.1. Taxonomy (NCBI): domain Eukaryota; kingdom Metazoa; phylum Arthropoda; class Insecta; order Hemiptera; family Diaspididae; genus Aspidiotus; species Aspidiotus rigidus. Next base: position 915,952 of record JAVHKY010000023.1, read on the forward strand.
TTTCAAGAATATTGAAAACTAATATGCAAAAGACAGACTTCAGAAGAAAATACCTTTTTATAACCCATACAAGCTTAATAAAATTGAATGTAAATTTTGAAAATGACGTTTTAAAAACGCTTTGCAGGGATCCTCAGTCGTACTTATGTAATATTTCTGTGATAATGTGATTGTAATGAAATTAAGGAAGACTTAAACTAACAAAATTTGTCAAAAAACCTTCTTCTCCAGGGGAGGGGGGCAATTTTTGAATCCACCGGAGCCATCGGTAAGAGAATCAATATTTTAACAAAAATTGGTTTATTACTCCTCAGTAAGTCGAAATTTCAATTTTCCAACGTAAGTGATCAGCCAAAGGGCCAAAATCTCTAAAATCGAAATTCAACTATTTTATAAAACTCTTAGCTATGAAGCCTCTCTTACATGGTTATTCTTCAAAACAGGTATATCTGTAATCAGCTTAGGACATAGAAAAGAATTTCGCAACGACATGCAAGTCAAATTTATGTTTGCACTTTTTTCTATGCCGATCAAACATGAGTATTCATGATCTTTGATCAATATGGATAGCACATATTGGACTGTTTTGAAAGAAATAATTGGAATAAAAATTTTTTTTTTTTGATGTAGAGATGATGCTCTTATCACGTTATTTTCATATACCTAAAATAACGCTCGTGTGCCCCTTCTGTGGGGCCACAGCTCCCCTCCAATTTCAAGGCTACCGTCAATTTATATGTTTGGGTCGGGGACTTTCAAGAATATTGAAAACTAATATGCAAAAGACAGACTTCAGAAGAAAATACCTTTTTATAACCCATACAAGCTTAATAAAATTGAATGTAAATTTTGAAAATGACGTTTTAAAAACGCTTTGCAGGGATTCTCAGTCGTACTTATGTAATATTTCTGTGATAATGTGATTGTAATGAAATTAAGGAAGGCTTAAACTAACAAAATTTGTCAAAAAACCTTCTTCTCCAGGGGAGGGGGGCAATTTTTGAATCCACCGGAGCCATCGGTAAGAGAATCAATATTTTAACAAAAATTGGTTTATTACTCCTCAGTAAGTCGAAATTTCAATTTTCCAACGTAAGTGATCAGCCAAAGGGCCAAAATCTCTAAAATCGAAATTCAACTATTTATAAAACTCTTAGCTATGAAGCCTCTCTTACATGGTTATTCTTCAAAACAGGTATATCTGTAATCAGCTTAGGACATAGAAAAGAATTTCGCAACGTCATGCAAGTCAAATTTATGTTTGCACTTTTTTCTATGCCGATCAAACATGAGTATTCATGATCTTTGATCAATATGGATAGCAAATATTGGACTGTTTTGAAAGAAATAATTGGAATAAAATTTTTTTTTTTTTTTTGATGTAGAGATGATGCTCTTATCACGTCATTTTCATATACCTAAAATAACGCTCGTGTGCCCCTTCTGTGGGGCCACAGCTTCCCTCCAATTTCAAGGCTACCGTCAATTTATATGTTTGGGTCCGGGAATTTCAAGAATATTGAAAGAGTTATTATGCTCTCGTGGACAAGTTAATAAGCTTCTTGAACCAAAATGTTCGTCGGACGTAATGACGTGTACGTAGTGCCCCAGTTACGTCTTGTAATTTCATTCAATTTCCCTCTTCTTGTCGTGATGAATTTATCTTTTTCGGTTTCAGTTCAACACAGTCAGTTCGTATGTCTATCTCTTGTTATACCTTTGTAAGACGATTCCCTTCACTTGCAAGTCTGGAATTTCTTTTCTTCAAACAATCTTCCAATCTTATAAAATTCTATTCCTAAATCAAATATTTTATTTCATCATCATTTACTTTCATTTGCCTTCTCTATATTCGTTCTTGTTTTTCTTTGAATCGTTATAAGAGAGAGACGATATTCCAAGCTAAATGGATTGTAGTCCCTTCAAACCATATTATTTTTTGCTTCGATATATCGTGCATGTATACTATTATCTCTCAGCAGGTAATGCGTCCGGCAGCTTTCGACTGTACCTTAAGACCTATGCAGTTGTTACGGCGATGAAGCGTGCGGGACAGTTATATTGCACTCATCAATTCCTTACTATAAATCGGGTATACAAGTTGAACGAATTCGAATAGTCGTGATACCGTACAGGTATACTGAGAACATCGAACGATACAGAACGACGAGTGAAAACGGAACAACAAATAGAAGCGTATAAAAATATAATATAAGAAATTAATAATATGAGCGGGAGTGCGTTATTACCTTCTACTGTTGACTACAATATTGGTCCGTTCATTATTAGAGATCCCTATCAGGTACGACATCCTTGTAGGGTTAGCCATATGAAATTGACAATAAGAATCGATGTTGAGCGCGACTTTTTACTGTGTCGGTATCCTCCAGGTTGTCTAAATTTCTTTTTTTTTTTTTCTTCATCTTACAACAACAAACATTTCCTTTCCAACACGAAAGCAGGGAGAAGACAAAAAATATACTTCATCCTTTACAATTTTGAAAGGACATTCTATTTCTGCAAATACGATTGCAGACTACTGGCGCCATGACTTTCTTACGTCTTCTTTTTACACTCCTCTTCATTCGTTCACAGTTCTTTGTCATCCAGAAATATCGCATAATTATATCATCAGGTATCGTTTCCTAACCCGTAATGCTGAAGCATTTCGACCGGTCGGTCTTTACTACGTACACACTACACATGTTCACATGCAGCCGCAATGGTGCGCGCGGGAAAGTTATCCTATATATAAGATCCATGACGTGGACGCACTTTTTTCTGCCATCATATTTCTCATACTTCCGTTCAACCTACAGAGCTGGAATTTTCTCTGATAACGCATTACTATACGTAGTTTGTGACAAAAATCTGAAACCTTAATATTCTGCAAACGCAGCGCTGTAAAACTCAAAAAACTATAAAATTAGGCGTACAACGACTAAATCTAGCTAAAAAAATACATCACAAAACGAGGATGTCTAAAAGAGTTGTCGAACGAAACCGTCGCTATTATTCCTGCGAAGGGTCGCCTACCTATACGAGAAAAGTCACAAGTCACGTTCAGGCAGAAGAAAGAATAAAAGGAAGAAGGAACCAAGAAATTCGAACGCAAACCTAGCCAGCCGATCAGAGGAAAAAAAAAGAACAAAAAACCATATTCCCAGCCGACTATTGTACTGTATACCTAATATACATTTCGTATTTCATTCATTAGCAACTCCAATATTCAGAATGTCTTCATTTCTTTCTTACCCTTTTTTTTTTCTTATTTTTCTCCTTATTTTATTACCCATTGATGACATGTTTTGCTCTTTAGAAAGAAAAAAGTGCCAGACCAGTCCAACTCGGGAATTATATTTACTCGCTTCACAATTATAAAGGACTATTCGGGTAGTATATCCCATATATGAAATCTATGACGCGGCACCACTTTTAATTATCGAGCTAGCTCATAATTATCGGTAGGTCATGAGAAAAATCAAAACTTTAAATGTATGCAAATACTTCGCTGAAAAACGGAAATAATCAAAAAATTGATCGCAAACTACCTGGATGACATAAATCAATGTACGAACGATATCCGTAGGCCTATCCTTCCATCTATTTCACCATATTCGAAACTGATGACATCCACTTCATCAATTATCTTAGAAAAAGGTAGGTCTGCATATTGTGGACATTTGGACAGCAATTGCCGAAGTTTTTTTCTTACGACATTGGAAACTGAGGATTTTACAGACGGAAATTGCCGATATAGAGGCTGCATGGGTTAACTACAATCTTCCTTCTTTTTTCCCCTTCTTATTCGACATCCAAGACTGGCCTCAAAATAAATCCTCTTTCAAAAGTCAAAGTGAAAAAAAAAATATATTGTATGTACATTGTAGATAGCAATCGCTGATGGATACAAAACTTACAATCATCGATCGCGATTGCAGAAAATAATAAATAATAATGTGTTCTGAATATTCTCTATTAATTTTGCAATTAATTTAATATTGAAGGCATGTACATGTAAGAAAGAAAAAAAAATAAATAAATTTCTCCCCCCTCCCTCCGATCCTTGATTAGGTACATACTGAAAAGTATTTAATATTGATATAGGTTACAGTACTATCATTCTCAACATTTATTTCCGAGAAAGAAAGTGGTATGGTGGTTGACTCACCAGTAGAACGAAAGACAGACAGTCCGAAGTTGAAGATATACTCGTTTCACGACCGTAAAGGATCTGCAACTGATTCAGAATACTTTTAAGAAGTAATTTTGGTCTTCTTCGCGTACGTGCGAAATGAAATAGTACGTCGCGTCGCTTGGTACCAATATTCAAAGAAAAGGAAGTCATCTCCTAAAGTAGGTGCAACTGTACGTCTTCTTTGACCATCAATTTTTTGATTCTTGCGTTTTTTTTTTTTTTTTTTTTTTTTTTTGAAATCCCTGTCAGTCTGCAATTTGGTCATCGGTTGATCAGTTAGTCTTTCACAAAAAGCCTAGTCATTTTGTAAAACGTCTTGGCAGATAATGCACTTTCTGTTGTGTTTCCTAAAATTGGAAGTGCCGGAATTTCATAATTTGCTGGTAATATTTATACAATATATGAAAGTATAGACAAAAATTGTGACACACTGGTCCCGGAAACTATTGAAACAATTTACTTCAATTTAGAATATACTGAAGAGTTCTGTTGGTCAGAGACACAGTTTAGTAATTGAGCGGAACACACGCATGAGTACACATTAGCCAAACAAAATTTTCAGCTGTGTCGGCTCACAACTGTATGGATTCAAAAATCATTTCAGTACATCCTAAAACCTTATTTCCAGAATACTATCAGCCTAAACTTACCTAAGGCGATTAGAATATTGTCCTGTAAGTACGTGGTTTTTGTTTCGACATAAGTGAGCGTTTTCTGTTTTTCTCATTATGTCGTTACCCAAGGCGAGTTGTATTTCGTTTCGCCTAAAACTGTGAGAGTATGTGGGTATTTCAAGAAAATTTTTAGCCGTGGTAGCCAATTAATACAAAAATAAAATGAATAGGTATTTGCCTCCACTTTTTAATGCAATTTTTTTTATTATTGCGAACGTTTCGATACTCACACGGGATCATCATCAGCGCAAGGATATAAAACTGTTTTCGTAGGTATTTCGTCATCTACACAGTAAATACATTTTCATGGCACATATTTAACGATTGTACTTATTCATACTCATCTTTACATTCGGTGAAGAGGTTTGACATTTTGAAAATTCACGCATATATACCGTTTGATTATGTTATGTACTTCCATTCATCAAAATCGGTCAAGATGAAAAAATAAGAGCTAATTTGCACTAACGGAGAAAAAATAGAGTAAAAATTACCCTAACTATTGAGCAAAAAGCCGACGCAAAGTACAAATGTTGTCTGCACCAACTACTAGACACTACCCTAACTTGGTAGGGTAATTTTTGGTACTCGGTACGGACAAGATTTATTTCGCGTCCGCTTTTTGCTCAATAGTTAGAGTAATACCTATATACTCTACCTTTTATTTCTAATTGCAGTCGGTCTATGTGTTGATTAAAATTTTATTTTATTTATTCTTAGATAATTTCCCGGGATCGTTCAATTTGAGAAATAATATCAATTTTTTCTGTTATTTTAAATAGACAGACAATCAAATTTTATAGATGAGAAAAATATCTTGGAAGGAAGTGAATAAATTAAGGGTGAAATGAAAAAACAATAGGCCTGACTGTGACACAATGAAACATAATAAATGCATACGTGTTAGCCCATTCACAGGTTATTCAATCGGATTGAAAAGAGGTGAAACTTGCTTTCATCATTAAAAACGGACAGGTAACTAACTATAGACTACCGTATTACAAGTTAGGCTTGTAGCGCTATCTCTGCTATCACTGCAGAAGCATCAGTTTCTCCCACCATGAGGCAACTACACAGCTACGTTATACTTGCTCTTTCTCCACCCACGTTTGGATTGATCACAAAACAAGTCACCAAACGAGTCTCATTTTCCTTGAAGGGTGACTATCACCAGAGTAGTCACACATGGTGTCACGAATTTCAAATCCGAGCCAATTTTATGTGATAGTCACGGAGTTAGTCACTCTACCTATCACACAGTGGTGTTTATTTTTTGATCGGGTAGGTCGATTTAAAGTTAACAAGCACAGAGAACCACAAATCGACGAGGAAGCGAACCAACAGAGTAGTCGATTTTTGGTCGACTTAGTTCAGAAGGTGGATGCTCGGAATATTTTCCAAGTCTCTTGCTCCTCTTATATGGGTGGTCGAACTTCTTTCAAAATCTCTCTCCTGATATATAAGTACCTTGACGGTCAAAGTCCTCCCATACCTACTCATTTTTCCCCTGCTCAACTATGCACCTCAAATTTTACATTTTAAAAATTTTGAACTGCCTGTAATGAGTTGCATGGATGATTGAAAGTAATGGTCCCTGAAGAATAAATCTTCTTCATTACGATGTGCCAGAACTTGCTCTTCCCCAACCAATAGACCTTCTTGTGCTGCAGTATAATCAACACTAAATCTCTGTCTCTAAGCCAAGAACTAAATTCATTATTTTTTCTGAAAATGTTAATCGTTCATCCGGAAAAGCATTACTGTTACCAGATTATAATACGAGGAACACGAGATATATAACCGTTTTTTTTACGATACTTTAAACGACATGATCTTCACGTTTAATAGATACACCTGAAATTTCAAAATGAACTCATTTATAACGCTGTGAGAAAGGAAGAATGTATATTTTACAGTTTTTTATTCCTAATCTCAGGCACCATTAGACGAATTTGAGCCTACACTTTGACGACCAGTCATAAAATTTACGCGAGAAAATCTCGAACATGCACATAAATTTTTTTCTTTCATTCTAGACAGAATATTCTTTTTTTTTTTCCTTTCTCCGAATGAACGAGGAAACAGATAAAAAAAACTATTCATGCTTCTTCGCGAAAACAAAGAAACTGTCAACGAATGGAATGGATGAAGATGCTGCACTATCATCGATGCTGTATTTTTAAAATATTCGATAACTTCTATTAATTAAAACTTTTTCTACAGCGAACAGGAATTTATGAAAACCCACAAATTTCCTTTTTCTTTCTAATGTTGTTTTTGAAAACTTTTTTTTTTTATCGAACAAAGTATTCGCCAAGTTATAACTTTTGTTTGAATTGAGAAAGGGAATTAATATTTCTTTGTATCGGACAATTTTCCCATTATGCCAGCCAATCTCGCAGTATTGACTGGTACCTATACTTGTCTTCGTGTGGATACGTCAAAGATAAAATTCTTCCAAGTTAATGGATTCATTCTTCCCCCTTTTTTTTATTTGAATCATTTACCAAAGCGAAAATGAACTACGACGTAAATGTAGACGATTCGATTGACTTAAAATCTTTTTAATTTAAATAGATCGTTGACCCGTGCGAACATTAAGTTAGGTAGTTGTTCGAGAACTACGAATATTGCAAAATATTATATTCGTAGAAGACGAACTGTTTTGAGGTACCTATCTACATTCCTGTCGAAGATCGTCTCAGTAATATTGAAGAAAATTTTTCAGCACCCATGATATTCCTGCTCGAAAGAGTTTCAAATGATTATCAAACCCTTTTGTACTCGAATTACAAAAAACTCGAGGTACTTATTGACACCATGAAAGTTTTTCGAAGCCGAGTGAATAATGTTTACCGTCCTAAACATGTATTATTTTTATAATCGATAAACTCGTGAATAAAATTAGGTACCCTACGCGAGCTTTTAGGGAGCTTTTGAGCATCAACCGGCAACCTTTGAATAAGTTTAATTGATTTAAGATAGGAACGATGCTCCTCTCACGGTAGGTATGTAAATCCATAAACAATGATTCAATCTAAGATTGGAACAGTCTTCTGTCTTTGTCATCAGCCATTAACGAAATTTCGATTTCTTTCTCGCATTTAAGCGACGAGCCATACGCAACTAAAAACAGCGAGAGGACGATTTCACTTTATCATCATCAATTCGAAATAAATTCGTTCGTCGCGTTGATTTAATTATGTAGGTACCTACACGAGGTTAGTAACCCGATCGTCTAATGAACGCTCGTTTATCGATTATTTATTAGACTTATTATTCTAGGTCAGTTATTGTCGTAAGCCGAGCCTTACAATTTTTCATTTTTCGCGGAAATCCAAAACATTACCTACCTACTGAGGTTACATTTACGCACTTTTATAACAAGAAACAGCAAAGATACTCGCCGTTTACCCTCTGATTCCATCTTGACGACTGCCTCCCATGCGAACCATGTCGACCAAGAATTTACTCTTTTCAAAGTTTCGGGCGAAATTGCGTTAATATGTCGTTGAAATCGACCTCACGTCGACATTGATTTCAGGTCGACTTCCCCAGACTTTTGTCCCCATCATGAAATCGATAACTCTATTTCGTCGATTTCAAGGCGATTTTTAGTTCTCTGGTAATGCACGCTGATCAAGTTGTCATTTCCTTGAAACGTTTTGTCTGTGGGATGGTAGATTCGCTATTCGCAGACAGCATGCATAGTCATATTAGAATCTTGCGATTATTCTTGATCAGTGCGACAATGGTCGAATCGACGCAAGATCTGCATGACTTAAATTTTCAGTCGACAATAAAATCTAACACCAAGTGTCAACTCACTTTTGACCTTGATTCAGAAACTCTATCAAATTGCGCGCTCACAATCTACGAAATTTTGACGTCGATTGTAAGGCTTTTACTGATGAGTGACGTGTAATCAATGTCGATTTTCAGGGGACATCAATCTATAAAACCGAGAGTCGACTCAATGGAATTGATAGTGAAAAAGAGCGCTTGACACAGGCGCGGATCCACGGGGGGGGGGGGCGACCAAAAAAACAACAAAAAATCTGTAGTATCGAAGAAAATGTAAAAAAAAAGGTCCTTTAAACTTTTTTGGATTGTTTCTCCTCCCAAAGTGATCGTCTGGCTCCGCGCCTGCTTGACGTCGCCGGTTCGTCGCGTTATTTCATTTAAAACTGCAATTCACATTTTCGAGATGTAGGCTCGGGTACGCGGGAGGAAGGGGGAGTTTCCTCGATCACTGCGGGCACTCATCAATTTTCTCATTAGATGTGTACTCGGTAAAATTTTACACACGGGTATCCTGCACCGATTCTTCGAAGATTCCAGGGGTATGCATCATAAATCTTCCTATGAAGTCCCAAAATGGAAGTACAGTGATTTTGAGCATCAGCTAATTTAAAAAGTTGAAGAAATCTCAAAAACAAGAGCGAAAAAAAGACAGGAGAAGGCAAAACTTCACGGCTTCTATAACGGAGTTGAATGAGGGCCGAGGGGTGCAGGGAACTTGTTTTATGGGAACAGGAGGATTTGAAAAAATGTTGACTCTCGAGCTATACTTGGACTTGGAAAAATTTTGACTTTGACTGAAATAGACTGTCCTGTTGGGTCCATTCCTAGACGATTTAGGGTTCTCCACTTAGGTCGACTTGAAATCGATCTCAAATTGACGTCGATCTAGAGTTGATTTTAAGTCGATTTCTCTACATTTTTCCATCCCTCTGAAACTGACAGCTCGGTTGGTTCAATTCGTGGTTTTCTGCTCTGGTTGACTCTAAATCGACCTCAAATGGGCGTCGATTTAAAGTCGATTACGAGTTTACATCTGCAATTTTTTTTTTTTATCTGCCTGAAATCGACTACTCGGCTGGTTCGATTCCTAGTCGATCTGTGGTTTTCTACGCTGATCGACATTGAATCAACCACAAATCGACGTTGACCTAGAGTTGATTTCAAGCCAACTTTTCCAATTTTAACTGGGAACCTGTTTTATGGGGGGCTTTTTGAGAAATTTGCCGTGCGCCGTCCGCCGTCCAGCAAAAAACTTGGAAAAATTTCAACTCTCGAGCCATGTATGATAGGAGGGGACTTGGAAAGAATTTCGACTCTCGAACCATATTATGAGAGGAGAGGGACTTGGAAAAATTTCAACTCTCGAGCCATGTGTGATAGGAGGGGGACTTGGAAAAAATTCGCATGTCGCGCTATATGATAGGTGGGGGGACTTGGAAAGATTTTGACTCTCGAGCCATATATGATAGGAGGGGGACTTGGAAAAATTTGGACTTTCGAGCTTTATGAGAAAAAAATTTGGACTCTCGAGCCATATATGATAGGAGGGGGACTTGGAAAAATTCTGACTTTCGAGCTATATATGATAGGAGGGGGACTTGGAAAAAATGTCGACTCTTGAGCCATATATGATAGGAGGGGGACTTGGAAAAAAATTTGGACTCTCGAGCCATATGTGTAAATGATAGGAGAGGGACTTGGAAAAATTTCGACTCTCAAGCCATATATGATAGGAGGGGGACTTGGAAAAATTTGGACTTTCGAGCTTTATGATAGGAGGGGGACTTGGGAAAAAATTTGGACTCTCGAGCCATATATGATAAGAGGGGGACTTGGAAAAAAATTTGGACTCTCGAGCCATATGTGTATATGATAGGAGGGGGACTTGGAAAAATTTCGACTCTCAAGCCATATATGATAGGAGAGGGACTTGGAAAAATTTGGACTTTCGAGCTTTATGATAGGAGGGGGACTTGGAAAAAAATTTGGACTCTCGAGCCATATATGATAGGAGGGGGACTTGGAAAAATTCTGACTTGCGAGCTATATATGATAAGAGGGGGACTTGAAAAAAAATGTGGACTCTCGAGCCATATATGATAGGAGGGGGACTTAGAAAAAATTTCGACTCTCGAGCTATATATGCTAGGAGGGGGACTTGGAAAGATGTTGACTCTGGGACTTGGAAAAATTTCGACCCTCGAGCTACATAATATGATATGAAAGGGACTGTAAATGTATAGCTGGAGATTCGAGAAAAATGTCGACTCTCAAACTATATTATACTAGGCTTACGGTAGGTCTAGGCCTTCTCTACACTAGCTTTATCTAGGTCTAGGCTTGCTCGAATTCTCAATACCAAAACCAATTTCACTAATAGAACAGGTTCCCTGCGTTCCTCGTTTAACTTCGCGTTGAGGAAGCCGTCGTTTTTCTCTATCCGCCTGAAATCGAGTATTCCGTTCGGTCATTTCCTAGTCGACTAGTGGTTCTCTGCACTGGTCGACCTCAAATCGTTCTCGAGCTGGATTCTATTTCCAGTCAACTTCTCCAAATTTTTCCATGGGTCTAATTCAAGTTGTTTTGTACTTCTCTGGTAATGTAAGCTGGTCGACTTCGAGACGTCCTCAAATCAACACCGTTCTCGAGTCGAACTTTCCTAAGCGAAAGGATCATGTTGACAATTATGTATTGCCATGGGAATGTAACAATCACTCTTATTGCCATGTAGAAGTACTTTAATAACAATCGATTCATGCTAGAAGACTGTACTGGCAATGTTGTTCATTACCAAGAGATCATTGACAATCGTCTCCAGCAAGGGGATAGTAAAAAATCAGTAATTGGCTTGAGAACATTGACAGTCATGTACTGCCAGATGACCGCGTCGCCTCGCAATAAGCTACTGCAAGAAGATCGCTAAAAATCCTCAGATTATGGACATTCATCAAATTGCTAGGAGACCATGGTCAATTTTTGATTTCTAGAAGACTATTGAATACCAATAACTTCCAAGGGGTCGTTGACTCATCATTTGCCAGCAGAAAGTTTGACAATTTCCCTCATACTAGGGAGCCTTGTTAAAGTATCTTTGATGGAGTCAAGCACTGAAATTCACCTTTGAGAAAACTCCGTCAGGTTCATGGATGAATTACTTCACAAGGTAAGTTATAATTGAAAACCATTAGCAAATCTAGGATTTTGAACGATTTCAAAAGTCCTCACAAAATATTCACATACAGGTATACCTTCCAGTTTACTCGTTATACACATATTATTCAGGATAGAAGCAAATGTACCAAAGAATTAGCCTGAAAGTATGCGTGATATTACAAGTCGCTCACTGAATGAGCCATTTGTGAAAACGTTAGAGATATTCTAACAGAATTATCGCTTTGAGCACTGAAAATACCAACGAAACGCAATGAATTTGCGTATACAGAAACCACCGAGGTTCGAAATTAGTTTTAATAAGGTCAGAAACCTCGAAAAAATGACTTTGACACTCCCATACCTGAGGACCACCTCTTTTTTTCTTTGTTTTCGGCACCTTCTATGTACACAAAAAGTGCCAGTGTGCGTGATATACGCTACCGGAACGAGGCCACCTTCGGCCCTTCCTATATATTCTTTGATAGATAATGAGGAAAATAATTACCGCGTAGGGATATTATAATAGTGTTTCAGTATATAACGTTGGCGTTCAACAAGTAGATAAGAAGTCTTCTACTTTTCGCCGTTCCGCACTCCATAATGGTATATAATATTGTTAAGTATATTGATTCTCCTGGAACGGAAACTTATTGTGGGTGCAGGTTTCTGTACAAATGTACATCCTAAATTAAGAATCTACCCTGTATTTATCATTCAAATACAGATGATAGTCGTATTTCTGATTGTGTATTTGAAAACCATTAACGCGACTTTTTCTAATTATCATTTTATTGAAATGCGTTTATTATGGTCGTGTGTCTCGTCGAATACACGTTCCATATGTATGTGGGCTGCTGCGTTAATGAGCCTCTGTGTTGTATTACCTTCGATTTCTTGATCAAGTGTATGAAACTAGGTATATTGTACGTATATAGAGAATGCTGTTGATAATGAAATAATTTTGTACCCTGTACGCACGTTAACGGATGGATTTCAAATAAACATAATTAAATACGACTCGAAGCTGCAGAGCCTTGGTGAACTGAACTATGTGCAAATAGGTATTTCACGTTAAAATACCTTGCTTTGTCCTAAAGTGTCGACGATCTCAATTATGAGGAACCTCTGTATGAATATCGATACGTGATGCCGAAGGAAATGCTGTTGGAAAAAGACTACCTATATTATGTACTTTACTGGCTATCATTTGTCTCACTCGATACGTATAAGAACGTAAATCTTTTAAGGTAGTTCGAGTGGGAAGAATGTGTGATAAAACCTTTCTTGAGTATAGCGGTTTTTATCGAAAATGATACCAGTACGGATATACGTCTTCTTGTTCTCTCACTTTTTGAAGTACGAGCGTATTTACATTTTGATTTATTAGTTATTAATTTATAATGGTAGAGGATTGGCTGGCCGCCAAATTTCATTTTCGGTTTTGATGAGCTAACTAAGAATCTATCACCCAAATATCTGTATTAGAATGATCGTGAATCGTAAGATAGATAGACTAACCTACTTGGATCTTTGTCTCTTTCCTCCCAATACAATGACCAATAATCTTTTATTCCATTGATCATCATCCAAGTGTTTCAGTCCCTACAATCAGTGCTGGAAGATGGTGTCTTTACTGAAAAACCTCTTCCATGCGAGCACAGTTTCAGCTGTTCATTAAGGTTAAGAACACACAGCTAAAAATTTCAGCCCAACAATAACAATTATTCTCATGAACATAAGCTTTAAATAGCCCTACTCCATAAAACAGGTTCTCTAAAAAAGGTCCTGCTATAGTTTTACTCGTCCCAACAAAAACAAGTGTTTAAATTAATTAAAGGCTCATGCTATACTCGTTTCCGCCTCCTCGTTTTAAACATCAATTCATTTGTTTTACATGATAACTGAGTGCGAGTGTTTCTCCGCGGCCAACATTTAAGATACCTAAAACTGAATTATGGTTCCTTTTATCCCCTTGTAACTCACTACGTACAATAAATGTTTACTTTTAGGGCGCGTATAGGTCTGCTAAACAATTTAAATTGTGTATACGAGAACTTACGAGTACACAGTGCGTGTTTCGAGACCAAAATATAGTGATGATAATGTTGATAAAAGAGAATCCTCAAAATGCCTATACGTATAGTGCACAGCCTACAGCTTCACGACGTAAGTTTCAAACAACTTACGTTAAAAGACATTATACGACTGTAATCTTATGCTCGCGTTAAACGTGGTCGTCGAGAGTGTAACGTGAAGTACGCGTTATCCACGAAATTACAACCCCTGGGCGACCGACAGCTATAACAAAACCTAAATTTACCTATTTTAAATTCGTAGTTTGCATAAGAATACCCCTTTTTTCCGAAAGTATACTTCTACTCTGGATAACACTCGTAAACTTGGGCTAAAAAAATGTTAGAAACGAAAAGAGAAAATTTCAAGGTTTTTTTTATCGTTTTCTTTATGGATTCTGGAACTTCAGGAATGCATATTTCTGGAATCTGTACAAATATTCAGATGAAAATATAACTGATATTCTCTCTCTCAAGAAGCTCGCAACTAATACGGGATCTTCTTCCTCAACAGCTTCAATTGAGGTACATGGGGAACATATTTTCAGGGAGGCTCCCTGATATATAGCTCAACGATTGGAATTTCTCCAAGTTATATACGAGGACATAAGTACGGCATCGCTCATTGAGCAAAATCAGCAACGAAAACGCGGAATCCATCTTCCAAAGCAACTAAAACGCAAAATGCAGGATTTCTTCAAGGAAACTGTCAGAATTCGTGTTTGGAAATCAAAAATTACCAGTTCGCCTTCTGGTCTATTTTGATCACTTTGCTACAACGCGTTGTGGATGGGGGTGTTTTATTCATCTTCGTAGCCGTTTTAGGGATACTGATTGCATGGATGGCTGATGGTGGTAACAAAGAAGACGGGACCCGTATTGTGCAAAAGTGGGAAATTCGCTCAATTCGATTCCATGGGAGGGGACATTGGGAGCTCTTGTAGACGCAAAAGTGCCTGCACACCTGCTCAGGATGATCAGCAGCGTAAGTAAAGACGTTTGCTGGAACGGTAGAGCGTTCAGTTACTTAAGGAGTACCTCAGGAGTCGGCGCGTCGCAATTAACGGAATTTTCAAGATGAAGCTGCCACAAGACGTTAAGCTTATTTGATACACGGATAGGGATGGAGAGCACGATAAACCATACTCTACAGGCAGTGACGCTTTGTATCGAGCTGGCCAGACTAGAACTCGCAGTAGGCAAAACGGAGATCACATTATTCACGACCCGTCGCGCGTCAGAAGTTCAGTCCACCCGTCTTTCGCCTGCAAGATGGATAAATCACTATTAAGAAGCTCATGAAGTATCTGGTTTGATTCAAAGATGAGCTTCCGGCATCACTTCTTCATGACAGTGGTGAAGGCAGACATGATAATGACCTCCAAATCACTTGATGTCAAACATAGGCCCAGGCGGGCCGAGGGAAGCGAGGAGAAGGATCATGACGAGTGCCGCATTCTCGATTGTCGAGCTGCCCCAGTACGGGTAGACTCCTTGAAGCAGAAGAAAAGAGATGGAAAAGATCCAACGAATAGTTGCTCTAAGGTATGTTAGTGCCTACCGGACTGTCTCGACGTAGGTTCTTTGCGTATCAGCACGTTCACCGCCGATCGAGCTCTTGCTGAGGAAAGAGCGTTGGCGTTCAAGGCAAAAAGGACAATAAATGATCATGAGGCTTTACGGGTCTAGCAGGAGGCCAGGCGCTCCTTGCTTCCGAAATGGAAAGTAAAAATTGCTCAGAGTGAGCTAGGGAAATAAACGATCCGCGTCATAGTACGCGATCTTGATGAGTAAATGAACCGAGACCGTGGCCAGCTGAATTTTCACTTGACGCGGGTGTTACGCGGCCACGGCTGCTTCAATAGTACCTTCATGAGAAGATAAGGAAATGTGAGCAGGCAACGTGTATGTATTGCGGATGATGGACCGCAGCACACCTTATTTCAATGTGAGGGAGGGGGCTTGAGCGGGGCATGCTTAATCAGTCACTGGAAGAGATTAACGGCTATGAAGCGCTTGCTCCAACCAGGTGTCTGCATTTGCAGCCACAGCCATGAAGAAGAAGATGAACACGTATTGAATAGGCAAATGCAGAGCCATCACTTGTGTATCACTCACATACAGACGAAACTCATCTGGAAGAAGACCAAGTATAAGGACGTTGAGTCTAATAAGTGCGTGTTATTTGCGTCTGCAACTTGGCGGTTACCAAGGTAAGGTATTTTCGCCCAGGAGATTATTCCAACACTGAAATGATTCCAGAAAGGGTCGATACTCGTGTTGGATAAAACAAAATGGATGCGTATGCGACCCGCATCCACTCCACAATAGAGGTCAGGCGGCTGCACTTACGACACAAGTGATTATGTACAGTAGAGGAGTCCCTTTGAAGCTTTGTGTCGTGTGCTACAGTAGATTGAACTCATTCAACTTTAAGCGAAGATTTGTACGCCTTCACAAAAACAGAAGAGGAACCAGCGGATTTGCTCAGTTTTGGTGGAACTACAACGAGCTCGAATAAAGACCAAAGATACGACGTTCCAGTGAATGGAAGAGGGGGAGGTGAAGAAGAAGCAGGAAAACAGTTGCATTATTTGTAGCTTCTCACAGTGCCTGCAATGTGAGATATGGACCTACTCTAAAAACTATTCTATACCGTTGCCTGACGACGAAGAAAATAGGGGGCGGGGGATTTCCACAAAGCGTTGCGGTCCTTTTACGTGCGGTGATTAAAATATACCAGAACGCGAACCGGCAATTTTCAATTTCTGAAAGCGTTCCGACTCTGTCTTATGTACAATTTGGGTATCGACAATTTTCCAAATTCTTGAAATATATTAGGAAGTTCTCGTGAATTTTTCTGAATGAGACTTTACGGAATGCCCTCCTCCCTCAAGTCCCCGAAAAAGCCCCCATAAAACTTCTTCCCTGTTATTGTCGAAGTTTACGATGGGCGTTCTAACTTTGCCCGATGATGGTTTGTTAACCGAAAGATCTCGCATCTTCTCCTTTATATCTGCGGTCTTTGTAATTAGTTTTTCATTTACTCTATTCTTTGAGTATTCTGTCACTTGTGAATATTTGTTCATCAGTTGAATTTTGGTTTGTGAAAAAAGTCGAGCCGTAACGTTTCGGACCGTGTCAATTCTATTAAATATTCAGAAGCTTAATCGATTATCCAGTTTTTACTCAATCGTTCCACCCCTTTCCTTTTGACATGTATATCTCTTTGGGCTGGGAGTCAGTCTGAAATCTACGTCACGCGACACGACGCTTTATGACACCTATTTCAGGGACTTTGAAAAATTTCGACCTTTAGCCCTCATTATACTAGGCCTCAGATACAGCAAACTCTGTTCATACTAACTAGGCCTGAACTAGGCTGCTATAGTAGGTTGAGTTTTCATTATATAGGCAACAATATACTACCCTTCTACTAGACTAAGAAGGGGGGCGAGCGAGTCAACACCCTGGTTACCTTAAAATATTGTATACTATACTTGTATTGGACCATGAAGGGGGAGAAAGAGCGGAGCGAGTGCGGCCCCGAAAGCTAGTCAGCCTAAAATATTGTATACTGACAGGGTTATAATATAGGCCAATAATGAAGGTCAAACTTACTATAGCAGCCGAGAATAGAATTGATATTTCGATGCAATCACGATCAATATATTGATATAATCAAGATTGAGGTATCGATATAATCGATATTGATATACCTTTACATTGTATTTCTTTGCAAACGCCAAAAGACGTTTTTCCATGAAGTGGAGAAATTTACTTAAACTTTTTTCTTTCGAGAAAAAATTGATTTTTTCAGTTTGAAAAATATTCAAATCATTCAAATTGTCCTGATGCTTTTTAAAGTACTATTGTCTTCACTTCTCAAATTCATTGAAGAAGAAGTTGACTCATTAGCCTTCGTAATGAACCGTTGGGCTATAGATTGTTTGAAATAAGTCTTTTTTCGTCATGGGTACACTCGGAAGACGGTCGCTACTTCGTATTCAACTTAGAAACATACGTAATGTAACCTTGGAAACGTAGAAAAACACTTCGCGTTCAAGATTCACTCAGTGCCGGGCGTAAGATTGATCGAGATTTTCAGACCTCTATTCTTGATCGTCAATTTTTCCGTTTTCCAGGGTTACGAACTTCAGTTTAGACAACATGAAAATATTCCAACACACAGGAAGTTGAATTATACAATTGATCCTTTTCAAAATAATTTATAAAAGCCTGAATTACGTTCTCTATAGTAAAACATTTGAATTATCCGGAAATACCTAGAGACCGATAATTGATAACCCTGTTGTAAATAGTTTAGGAAAAAAGTTCTCAATTTCATCCTGCTATGTTAATTCTCACTGATACGTTACTTTCCCTCCAAAATATGGTCGAATTAATGAAGTAGAAAAGAAATAGATACGGGCGTCCGTTGTTTTTGTAATCACCTCGTTAAATGTATAAAGACAACGGAAAAAGTAGAGCAAATAGAAAAGCAGGACGAAGTTGAACATTCTCATTATTTCAATAACAACAACGGAAGTTTTTGCTTTGCTCTCTTTCTCCTTCTCTCTCTCTCAGGAAAAAGAAACACGAGATATTTGATTTTGCACCTGCTTTCGTACCGGTACCGCTTTTTTTCTCGAAAATTTATAAATAACGTCGAAAATGAAACGAAAATCATAATTCTTGATAAATTGTTTCTTCTGAAGTGCAGTATTCTTTTATAACCATTAGAGATTCTTTTTAATCCTCACAATTATTAATTCTATAACATTTTTCTCAAAACTGCACCACGATATGAGAAAATGAAGGATGTACTCTTTTAAGCTAGTAGGAATCTGTTTTAAGAAGAGATAATTAAATTTCAACAATCGGTGGAAATTTTCCGAAGTTACCCTCCTCGATTATCAACCCTCCCCCACCCACCCATTCATAAGTATAGCTCGAAGGTCGGACCTATATTATACGTAAACTGGGGTCTTGGATTAATTAAAAATTGGGTTCTAGATTATACAGAGTGTCTTTACTCTCACCCCCTCCTCTGATTCAACGATTAGCGTCCGTACAACCAAGTTCTCGAGACTTAATTTCGACCTTTGAGGTAAATATCAACTCCCTATCCTGGTTTGCGTCAGTAAGTCTTTACACCTTATAATCGATAATATATCACTATCTTACATAAGGAGGTAGAAACTTGTACTAGAACTATTGGTTGAAGGAACTGGAGCTACACGCTACCCTCCATCTTTGGCTTGTAGGCTATATAACCTTATACTAGATCAGAAACTACAGGGGGAGAAGTGCTGATGATTTTTATTCCAGTAGAGGGAAAGGGACTTGGCTGCCCGGAGTGACGTGCCATTATTAGGAGGATTAGAAAAATTGGGGTCGGATCAAGGGATGAAAAGAGAGAGCCACTGACCTCAGGCCCTCACAACCATCAATGAGCAATAAAAAATTATATACGTACATTACGAAAAAACGACGGCTTCCTTAACGAAGTTAAACGAGGAACGCAGGGAACCTGTTTTATGAGTCAAAAAGGATTTGGTATTGAAAATTCAAGGAAGCCTAGACCTGGATAAAGCTAGTATAAAGAAGGCCTAGACGTAAAATAAGCCTAGTATAATGTAGTTTGAAAGTCCAAGTTTTTCTCAAATCTCGAGCTATTTAATGATAGGAGGGAGACTTGGGAAAATTTGTCCCCTATCATATATAGCTCGAGAGTCGAAATTTTTTCTAAGTCCCTCTCCTATCATATATGGCTCGAGAGTCGAAATTTTTCTAAGTCCCCCTCCTATCATATATAGCTCGAGAGTCGAAATTTTTCCAAGTTTTTCGCTGGACGGCGCACGGCGCACGCCAGATTTCTCAAATAGCCCCCCATAAAACAGGTTCCCTGTTAACACAGAGAGGATTGTGACCTGCGCATATTGAAAGGCTTTTCTATTTTGAAGCTGTCGCCGGGGTTCTTGGTGAGACGAGGGCCAAGAGGAGGATAATCGTTTCATTTGCGTTAATTTATTCTGCAAGACTGTTTTTGTCCATGGGCAATCCACTGGTTCGTTATTGAGTTGAATGAAGTTGGTGAGATCAGATATAGTGACGGAAATTCGGAGGTTAATGCGCGGTAGTCTCGATACCATGCACTTTTATGGCTTGGTCGATTTTTTTGCCACCTTTGGTTCCACTGAGGCCGGGAAGCCAGATTATGGCTACGAAGAGGCGAGTGGATGAATGGAGTAAATTTTCAGAGTTCCTCTAATCCTCTTCAGGGAGATAGAAGATTAGAAGCACTAAGGAAGGTAGGTGATAAAGGAGGAGAGTTAGAATTGATTTTAAGCATTGAAAGATAACTTGGATCTCGGCTGTTACGATTGTGACGAAGTTGCGGCGACGATGAGAGTGGAATACGCGAAACCATAATTTAATTTCGAACCGGTCGCAAAGCAAGGTGTGACGATAACGCCGGAGGAAGTGGAAGTGGTAAGCAAGAGTATTGGTAGATTTTCACTTAATTTAAAACTATTTTTGACTGGGGCACGGCCACAGTGGAACTTGATACATCTAGATAGGGAATGGTTAAGAAGTAAGTAAGTCGATGTCAGCTGGAATTCGTAAGGTTTTTTTTTCCTAGCAATAAAGGATCCCGAGAGAAATTTGGCTCCGGGCCCACGAAAGCTAGATCCGGTCCCGCTTAAGATCAGAGGAGGATATGGCTAAGGAAGTGACATAAAGAGTTCCAGAAATTGTTAGTCAGTGAGATTTTAGCTTCATGCCATAAAGTATTAACTCTACACGTTTGGCGAGAAATAATTTTACGATCTACGTATTCGACGAAACTTAGATTATCGTTATTGGTATAGCGAAAAGAAATACAGTGGCCAACGGAAGTCGGTATACTTTTGTTAGCAGTTTAGCTACAGTACAATCTTTCACAGCATCGCGTGAGGGATTCGGAGAACTGGATCATAAAAGTGATGCACCGTGCAAACTATAGGTTGGTTTCATCACGTACAATATTCGGCTCGTTAACCAGACTTTATGCTGGGAGGACCTTAGTTTAGTGGCAAACGTCGAAAATTGAGTAACTCGACATTGTGTAAACTGTAGTTCTTCCTTCGAGTGTAGCTCTGTAGTGTTCAATTGTGCATCTTTTCTTCCTCTCGACAT
Organism: Aspidiotus rigidus; assembly: GCA_035079385.1. Taxonomy (NCBI): domain Eukaryota; kingdom Metazoa; phylum Arthropoda; class Insecta; order Hemiptera; family Diaspididae; genus Aspidiotus; species Aspidiotus rigidus. The sequence continues at coordinate 937,035 of JAVHKY010000023.1, forward strand.
ACAGTGGTACAAATAAGTGAACTAATATTATAGTCCAGCGCTAAAGTGAATTTGTATTCACAGCTATGGTGATTTCTTCCCTTAGGGTCTGATAAAAGTCTCTTAGATGGCTAGAAATTTAATGTAAAATGAAAGTACTAGTTACTTCAATTTGTAGAATCAGTGCACCGTTGAGAAGTAGTCACTGGTTGAGCGTAAAGTACTCAGTGGCTTATTTGGGATTTTCTGCAGGGGTCAAGGACGTTGACCTGATGTAGCGCTAAGACGCACCTGTGGATCAAGTTTGAGAAGAGGACAAGTTTTATCTAAGAAGGGGGCATATTGCAGATCTTAGATCTGTTAGTCTCCAACGCTGTTGGTGATTGCCCAAGTTCTGGACCGTGTTGACGGCATCGGTTTCTGATTCACATTTGGTAGGACGCTGGAGAAGACTCCTTAAGAGCACCGCGCTGGCGATAGTTTTGTGGCACTAATTACACGATAGGTATTCAGGTTGAGCGAAAGCTGAACACGCAAACCTGAAGCTGAGGCTCGCCAACTTCGTTTAGGGTGAGCGCATAATAGGTTCTATCTTATTGAGACTCTACAACTGGTGGGACACTGCTGCAGTCCGTCGTGGGTATTGGTGCGTAGCTCAGTAGTTTTTTTTTGGTGAACTTTCCCGCTAAAATGACTGATGAATCCATTTTGGACAACTTTCTTTCGACTAAATTCCGAACTCCTAAAATTAGAGGAATGTCTGTCAAGATAATAATTTGATCAGGAAGTGAAAGACTGATATTTTATCAAAATTTCGAGGTTATGAAACAAGAAGATTTGTAAGAACTTTCGATCCTAAAGCTAGAAGAAATTTCTTCAGTTCTAAGATTATCCTTCAGAGCAGATCCCCTCATTCGAGATTCATGTCTCTACTAGCCAGGGAAACTGGTGCAGCTTTTGTTCACATAGATATCATCTGCACCGATAATGCGAATATTGATAACGACGTGACTCATAGATCCGACAAAGATATCGGAAGGGTTCTGTCTCATTAGTCACTCTCCTTACAACGTGACCGCGTAATATTCCTCAGCACACGAACCTATCTCAACCCACCCACTATTAATTAACATACTTTCCAGATAATGCAAGAAAAAAAAAACTACACATTTAGTGCAACACAATCCACGTGAGCGTGAATTCGTAGCATCGACACAAAAGTTCAGATCGTAGACTACAATACCTTGACATCGATAGGAACAGTATACGTATAACGTGACAGTATGAAATATTTGAATTTAAGACGGTAGTTATTCACATAGGATAAATTTCGATTAATGTGCCAGTGCAGCGAGCAATGCAATCTGCATGAGTGATTATAGGAGTAACGAACCTTTTATATACGCGTTACAATGCGTATCGTAAGGATAGTAAAAAATTACTTACTTACCTTTCTGTAATAGGTAGATTTCAGTAGAAGTGCTCAAATGAACTCAATCGCGAACATATGTACCACGTTTTTTTTTTTTAATTTTTTTTTAGGATCACGAACTGCTCAAAATAATGGGACAAAAATATCGTTAAACACGATAAGGTAAAGAGTGTACGAATATACGTGAAACGAACGTAAATAATTTCGTATCGACACTCCACGCACGAAAAGATGAACGCGAAACGCCGGTCTTCCTCCGAACGCAAACGTAAACAAACTGCATTCGAATCTCACTAACGGCGGCACGCTGTGTTCGTCCCTCTACGAAAAAGATCTTGGGTACCTTACGAACCCGTTCGCGTTTTCGCACACGGTCGCTCTGGCGCTCGTCTGATGTCGTTTCGGTGTCAATAGATTAACATTTCCATTATCATTGTTTAGTTTTTTAATCACTCTCCGCTCTGCTTCTTGTCTACACAGTCAAATTCTACATCTTGCATTACTCTCTTAATTTTTTCTCAATATTAGATTACTGATCACCGGTGAACGCGCACAGGCACATATTACAAAATTATTTGATAAATAGTCATGCCAAACGGAGTGGGTCTAATTTTATTTCGTATCGTGCACAATTGCGCAGACGGTGGCGTGACAAACAAGAAGAAATTACCGATGATAATACGGTCGTTACCTATTGGCGTCAAATAACGTAATGTTAAACACCCCGCTAGCCATGAAAACGTAAAAGAAAATAAAAAAATTATTAGTGTACAATTGTCTAGAAAGCAAAAATATATCCCTTTCATTCGTCAAAAGAAAAACCAATCCTCAAGCCCCATATCTTCTTGAAACAGTCCAGTTCTGGGAATCAGGTGAATTGTCGAACGGGGCCAGATTGTGTCCTAGTTATGACTTTTTTTGGAGCATACCATTATGTGTCAGCTAGTAATATGTTTGTTCCTCGTTATACGACACAAATTAGCTAAGTCGGAAAATAACAAATTGGAAAATAATTTTCAAATAGTTTACTTTGAAACATTTGAATTCGAATTTCAAGTCCATGTTCCCAGCCCCCCCCCTTTATTGTTGTGGGGGGAGTGGGTGGATTTGTTTGTGCTACGTTGTTGCTGAATTTTGTTTTACATTTTTTAGTTTGTACTGGTCTCCTCCTCCAACCTCATAAGAGGGCTGTAAACATGCCACGCTTTGTCCTATTTAATTTTTGGCTTTCAAACAGGCTGGATTGCGTGTGCTACGTTTTTGCTGTATTGACACGTATATGTCTTTGGACTGGGGGTCAGTCCGAACTATGCGTCATTTGACGCGACGCCACGCTTTATGACGTCATCAATGGACTTGATCTACTTCAGGGACTTCAAAATATTTCGACCCTTGGCCTTCATTCTACTAGGCCTAATATACAGTATACTAGGCTTGACTTGGAGAAATTTCGACCTTTATACATCTTTGGGCTGGAAGTCAGTCTGAAATCTGCGTCACGCAACGCAACGCCACGCTTTATGATGTCCCCCTAAAATTCACTAGTCAAAACTAGTTGCCACAAATGACTTTATCAGAACTAGTTTTGACTAGTTAATTCTAGAATAAAAAAATTGTTTGAATTCATCAGTAAATTCTAGTTATAACTGAAATGAATTGAAATTGTTCGAGTTCAAAAGGTGATGGTATTTCCAGACATACTTCGGCCAAATTGATAGATATTTGGTAGTTCTGCTCAACTTTGAGGATAAGTGGCTCACACTGGAATAAAATATACGAAAAAGTTCTAAATTTCTCTTCCTTAATTCACACATTAAACCGTACATCATACGAATTCGTCGGTCTATAAACGTTACAAGAGCAAATCTAACAGTGACTAATTGACGCACACCATTCAAGTACAAACAAGCTTTGTGAAAAATAAAAATTCAAGGGTCTTGGAGGCTGGAGGCATTTTGTCTCTGGAGGTACCTTGTTTCCGCCTCCAATGAGGCGAAGATGGTGAGGATTTAAACCAAGATGTTAGTAGCTGGAGCATTTTGCCTCCGGAGGTACCTTGCTTCCACCTAGAGGCTTGGAGGTGCTTCCAAAGATCCTTTAGGAGGCACTTTTTTCAACAGTATTCTATTCCTCGAACCCTCATTCAGCCAATTTGATGCTAGCGCTGCTCGGTTCGAAGAAAAGCCAAAGTTTTAAATACACCTTGTGAGTATCATCTGTCATCTGGCAACACTGGAAGGCCAATATGCTACATCTGGTCACACTGATCAACGTCACAAGTGTCTTCGGAGGCGTCTCCAAAGACGTCTTCGGTTTCTTCGACAGTGCCTCCGGAGGCATTTTCTCCAATCTCAGTAATTGCGCTGGAGGCATTTTGAGGTACTTCCAGAAACATACTTTGGAGGTCAGAAGACGCCTCCAAACGTGTCCACTGGAGGCAACCGGAGTCGGAGAGTCATTTTCTGTATTCGTTCCGGAAGCCTCTAAAAAAAATATGCCTCCAACACCCTTGATCAAAATGCAATTACATTTGTACTAGGGAAGAAATTCATTTTACTGATTGGATTCACCCTTCTTGTTTTCACTAGTTAAAACTAGTTTTCCCTGACAATCATAATTTTTTATCTATTTCACTTTTTACTAGTCAATTCTAGTTTTCACTAGTAAAAACTAGTTTTACCTGAAATTATTCAAGTTAAAACTAGCTCCAACCCTGAGGGTCACGGTAAATTCTAGAGTTAACTAGTCGAAACTAGTTCTGACTAAAGTCATTCGTGGCAACTAGTTTTGACTAGTGAATTTTAGAATTTACTGATTTCGGGTTTTAACTGTAACATATACAGTTTACCAGGATTGACTTGGAAAATTTGATCATACACGGGGCTGTAGTCCATCTCTCACTGCGAGCACTTAATAGTTATCAAGCTTCTTGGTGAAATTCCTTCCAGTGGTTGGAAAAATAAGGATTTCCTGATCACTGAAGGCTACTCATTTCTGCGGCCATTAAAACTTCCCTCACTGTATATGTATATAAATTTTTTTGTTAAAGTCCGCACTCATTACCATCCTTTCGACATTTTAAATATCTTTACTGACAACCACCCTTAATTCCAATAATGGAAGACTGTGATACGAGTTGCACCCCTCTCCCCTACGTTGACGCGCCCTGTATTCGATCCAGAGACATGCGAGCCCGAGATCGAGCGTTTTTGGGTCTGAATGTGTAGATTTTCGTGAACCCAATCACGAATTCGTTTTGGGGTCTCAACTACAATTGGATTTTCCAGAAACCAATCACGAATTCGTTTTTGGATCTCAACTTCGGGTTTTCTGACAACCCAATCCCGAATTCGTTTTTGGATCTCAACTTCAAGTTTTCTGACAACCCAATCACGAATTCGTTTTTGGATCTCAACTTGAGAATTTTTGACAACCCAATCACCAACTATATTGAAACATAGCCTCTTACTACACAAGACGGGGGCTGAACGAGTCCAGCAAGTGATTCCTGAGGGATAGTCAGTGCGGCCGCCATTGAACTTCCCTCGCCGTATTATAAATTTCTTTGTCAAAGTCCGCACTCATTACCATCCTTTCAATATTTTAAATATCTTTACTGACAACCACCCTTAATTCCACTGATGAAAGGCCGTGATCCGAATTGCACCCCTCTCCCCTAAGTTGACGTGTCCTATACTCGATCCAGAAATATGCAAATCCGCGAGATCGAGTTTTTCACTCTTAGATTAGTGTAGTCATTAGGCTATACTGGCTGCAAAGTAAGCCTAAAGAGGGTTCAAATTGGCCGTAAATTGATTTGCTGTGCTCTAGTGGATTTCCTAAAGCAATGTTGTCGGAAGAAGAGGATTCTGAGTATTTGGAAACCCAATCTCGAATTTGTTTTTGGATCTCAACTATTGGATTTTAGAAAATCCAATCACAAATTCGTTTCTGGATCTCAACTTCAGGTTTTCTTACAACCCAATCACAAATTTGTCTTTGGGTCTCAACTATTGGATTTTCGAGAAGCCAATCACGAATTAGTTTCTAGATCTCAACTTGAAGATTTATGCAACTCAATCACGAATTTGTTTTTGGGTCTAAATCTGTGGATTTTCAAGAACCCAATCACAAATTTGTTTTTGGATCTCAACTTCAGGATTTCTGACAACCCAATCACGAATTCGTTTTTGGTTCTCAAATATTGGATATTTGAGAAGCCAATCACAAATTAGTTTCTGGATCTCAACTTGAAGATTTTTGACAACCCAATCACGAATTTGTTTTTGGGTCTAAATCTGTGGATTTTCGAGAACCCAATCATCAATTTGTTTTTGGATCTCAACTTCAGGTTTTCTTACAACCCAATCACGAATTTGTCTTTGGGTCTCAACTGTTGGATTTTCGAGAAGCCAATCACAAATTAGTCTTTGGATCTCAACTTCAGGTTTTCTGACAACCCAATTACAGATTCGTTTTTGGTTCTCAAATATTGGATTTTTGAGAAGCCAATCACGAATTCGTTTTGGATCTCAACTAATAGATTTTCGAGAAGCCAATCACAAATTTGTTTTTGGACCTCAACTTCAGGTTTTCTGACAACCCAATCACGAATTTGTCTTTGGGTCTCAACTATTTGATTTTCGAGAAGCCAATCACAAATTAGTTTCTGGATCTCAACTTGAAGATTTTTGACAACCCCATCACGAATTCGTTTTTGGGTCTATATCTGTGGATTTTCGAGAACCCAATCACTAATTTGTCTTTGGGTCTCAACTATTGTATTTTCGAGAAGTCAATCACAAATTTGTGTTTGGATCTCAAATATTGGATTTTTGAGAAGCCAATCACAAATTCATTTTTGGGTCTCAACTACAATTGGATTTTCCAGAAGCCAATCACAAATTCGTTATGGATCTCAACTTGAGGATTTTCGTGAACCCAGTCACAAATTTGTTTTTGGATCTCAACTTCAGGTTCTCTGCCAACCCAATCAAGAATTTGTTTTTGGGTCTTAACTATTGGATTTTCGAGAAGCCAATCACAAATTAGTTTCTGGATCTCAACTTGAAGATTTTTGACAACCCCATCACGAATTCGTTTTTGGGTCTAAATCGAACCCAATCACAAATTCGTTTTTGGATCACAACTAGAGGATTTTCGAGAACCTAATCACTAATTTGTCTTTGGGTCTCAAATATTGGATTTTTGAGAAGCCAATCACAAATTCATTTTTGGGTCTCAACTACAATTGGATTTTCCAGAAGCCAATCACAAATTCGTTATGGATCTCAACTTGAGGATTTTCGTGAACCCAGTCACAAATTTGTTTTTGGACCTCAACTTCAGGTTTTCTGACAACCCAATCACGAATTTATCTTTGGGTCTCAACTATTTGATTTTCGAGAAGCCAATCACAAATTAGTTTCTGGATCTCAACTTGAAGATTTTTGACAACCCCATCACGAATTCGTTTTTGGGTCTAAATCGAACCCAATCACAAATTTGTTTTTGGATCACAACTTGAGGATTTTCGAGAACCTAATCACTAATTTGTCGTTCGGTCTCAAATATTGGATTTTTGAGAAGCCAATCACAAATTCATGTTTGGGTCTCAACTACAATTGGATTTTCCAGAAGCCAATCACGAATTCGTCTTTGGATCTCAACTTGAGGATTTTCGTGAACCCAGTCACAAATTTGTTTTTGGATCTCAACTTCAGGTTCTCTGACAACCCAATGACAAATTCGTTTTTGGGCCTAAATTTTCGAGAATCCAATCACAAATTTGTTTTTGGACCTCAACTTCAGGTTTTCTGACAATCCAATCACGAATTCGTCTTTGGGTCTCAACTATTTGATTTTCGAGAAGCGAATCACAAATTAGTTTCTGGATCTCAACTTGAAAATGTTTGACAACCCAATCACGAATTCGTTTTTGGGTCTAAATCTGTGGATTTTCGAGAACCGAATTACAAATTTGTTTTTGGATCACAACTTGAGGATTTTCGAGAACCTAATCACTAATTTGTCTTTGGGTCTCAACTATTGTATTTTCGAGAAGTCAATCACAAATTGGTATTTGGATCTCTAATATTGGAATTTTTAGAAGCCAATCACAAATTCGTTTTTGGATCTCAACTATTGGATTTTTCTGAACCCAACCACTAATTCGTCTTTGGGTCTTAATTATTGGATTTTTGAGAAGCCAATCACAAATTTGTTTTTGGATCTCAACTTGAGGATTTTTGACATCCCAATCACGAATTCGTTTTTGGGTCTTAATCTGTGGATTTTCGAGAACCCAATCACGAATTCGTTTTTGGATCTCATCTTGAGGATTTTCGAGAACCTAATCACTAATTTGTCTTTGGGTCTCAACTATTGTATTTTCGAGAAGCCAATCACAAATTTGTATTGTGATCTCAAATATTGGATTTTTGACAACCCAATCACGATTTCGTTTTTGGGTCTTAATCTGTGGATTTTTGAGAACCCAATCACGAATTTATTTTCGGATCTGATCGAACTTGTGGATTTCCGAGAACCCAGTCACAAATTCCTATTTGGATCTCAACTTGAGGATTTTCGAGAACCCAAGCACGAAATATATTGGAACATAGACTCTTACTGCACATAGAAGGGGGCCGAACGAGTCGAGCGAATGATTCCTGAGGGCTAGTCAGTGCTGTGGCCATAAAAACTTTTCTCGCTGTATATGTATATAATTTTTTTTGTGAGAGTTCGCGTCAGTAGGTACCATACTTTCGACATTTTAAATATCTTTACTGACATCAACCCGTAATTCCACTATGTCACTATGTACATTGAGAAAATTTCTCATTTTGGATCAAATAAAATAAAATTTAGGTTCCCTTATTGGGTTGATGTAAGCCTGTGTATTAGTCTATAATATTTTTTTGTCCGCGGAACTCCTCCGAAACTACTGGATGATTTTTTTTTTGAAACTTGGGTAGATTACAATGTTATATCCGAAGATTTGCAAACATTGGAATGGAGTTCGTGTAGAAGGCGGGTAAGTATCGTCCTATATAACACACTGCTGAACTTATCGAATACGAATTAGTGGCAGAATGAAAGCATAACCTATCCATTCCAAGGAGAAAAATCTGTTCTTTGTAACCTCCACAATGACCCCGATATTGTCATATTTAGTGCACACTAGTATCATGATATTCATTACAGTAACTTACAAATTAATACGTTTATAAGGTAAGCTGTTAAGTGCATCAATATTTATGACGTGACGAAAAGACGAAGATAAAATAGCAATGTGAAACTTTCTGTTTCACTTCATCGTCACTTTGACATTAGAAATGCGCATTGCATTGTGTTGAGCGATTGAGTCGTCATCAGATTCAATTTCAATTCCCGACTCGTGAAGAGCGATCGTATAAGGGATTGTTTTAGAGATAAAAATAGGTACATGTTGAAAGATAGTATTTTGTAGTGTATCTGCATCGGTTGAATAGAGACAATTATTTTAATGCATTGACAATTCTGTATCTATAAAATTTTATTAAGATGAATTAACCAATAATCGCATACGACCGTATAGGACTATATAGAGTTTCATCTTACGGATTCTACTCGCTGCCTTATCTTCCAAGTTGAAAACAATAAAAGATCGTAAGTGAGAGAGAAAATTACAAATATTATAAAGAGATTTTACGACAATGAGAATTTTTATCATTCGGTCCCAGATCTTCTAAAAGAGTAAACCTATCTTCGTAGCCACACAAGAAATAAATGACAAACAGGCGAGCAATCAAGTGCGTGTATAATTAATTTTATCTATGTCAAGGACACTACTTTTCGTCTCAATAATGTGAAAGAAATAACGGATTGTAGCATAATATTGCTTACAAAAAGCCTACGCTCGAACGTTTTCCTCGTGTTTAATGACGTGTGTGAGATAAACAATTAAACTGTTGACAATTTCACACCAGTTAGTAGGTAGAAAGAATAAAATTATTCGATTTCAAAACGGAGTTTATTTAGCGGGTATACACTCTTTCTAATTACTCTTATAGTCCGCGTCGAAATTCACCACTGTTCAGAGAACTTATTCTTGAGGAAGTAGAGGTACATCACCTATTGTCCAAGAAAAGAAAAGTGGAGGATATCGAAGTGTAATATTTTGAGGGATTGGAAATAATTTTCTGATATTATAAAACGACTACATTCATTCATCTTAATGTTTCAAGAAATTGAGCAAGAAAAATATTTTGAAATTACCCTTGCTACTTTCTACACCATATAAATGAAAATTTTCAAAAGTTTCGCGGCGTCAAACGAATCAGCAACCCTCTCCGCGAAGGTCGGATTTAGGAGATGCAAGGCTCCGGGCCTCCAACAAAATGGAGCCACCTAAAACCATTATATCTATTGTTATTTTTCTGGGGATGTGGAACCCCACCATACTTTTGTAATCCCCCACCCCCCCCCCCCCCCGAGACAAATCTTCTAGAACCGGCTCTGCTCTTTGCTAACTCCATCTTGATATCTTTATCTGGGCGCCTGACCACAAGAACATCCCAGGGAATGAAAAAATTGATGAAGTAATCAAAGGACCTACCAATCACGCATCAGTCAATCCTTCTTTCCTGCCTACTAGCACAAACCTGTATATCAGACAAAGCTGTTACACTCTTCGGCCAAACCTCAAATCTAGCGCAAATAAAAAGCAATTGTACGCTCTCGGACTTTCAAATCAAATCACTCGCAGAGGAGAAATAATAATTCCTAATCTTCAGAATCGGTCACTCCACAATTCTTTCTATATATAGTCCGCTCAGTCACATAAAAAACTTATCAGAATACTTTCCATCCTTCTGAAAAAATTTCTTCATAAACTAAATCTCCTTTTCCATGTCTAAATTCTACCACCATTGAGCTCGGAGTTCTGATTTCAGGTTTCCAGCGAGTATTTCAGCTTAAGTTCAAAGGCGCATCTTGGTTCAATTTTGTTCATTAGAAATTTTTTATAGAAAGATAGTTGATAATATAGGTACCCACTTTCAAATATCATTCTGTTTTATTCAGTTTTCTTTTACTTTTTTGACTCATTTCATATCTTAAGTCTCACTTCGCGAGTATACCTCTATACCACCCACCTTCCCCAAATTAAGGGAAGGTGTGCGTGCAGCTACCCCCGCATCTAGTTAGCTTAATATACGACTTATACTAGGCTAGGATTGGGAGTGAATGAGTGGAACGAGTGATCCACTGGTAGCTAAGTAAATCAACATACGGTATACTAGACTTACACTAGACTAAGATTGGGGGTTCATTCGCTCCTGAGAACCAGGCATATTAACAAGCAGACTTACACTAGACCCAGATTAAGGTCGAATAAGCAGAGCTACCGCGACTAAGACTCTGAAATCTATTCAGCTCAAATTTTAGCCACTGCGAAAGAATTAAAATCTCAAATAGATCTCCAGCGTACTTCCCCGAATTAAGAAAAACACATGTAAAAAAACTAAAATCCCCACAAAGATTAGTACTAATAGGTGTAATCGCGGCCTACAAAACCATCTCCCATATAGCGACAAATATACTCGTAATGGCAGGCATCTGTCCCATAGACTTACAACTAGATTAAATCAATAAAATCAAGACAGCAAAAATTAGAAATAAATCTGGAAGTATTAGGTACTAAAAACAGCTGAAAGAAGAAATTGCGCTAGCCAGCGCAGAAATGATGAAAGCTTGGCAAGAACAAGCCAACAAGGATACCTAATACAGGGAGACAAACAACAAAGTTAATACCAGACATAGAAGTCAGATCAAGACAGAAAAAACTCAAATCCAATTTTTATTCAACACAATATCTCTCTGGACACGGCAAATTTGCAGCATATTTAAAAAGATTCGAAGTCATGAAGAATGAAATCTGCAGAGAATATGGAGAATCGAAATACACCCCGGACCACACCTTTGCAGAATGCAAAGAACTCCGAAAAATACGACAAAAATATAATATTACTGAAAAAGATTGGGAAAACTGTTTACTCGAGAAAGAAAGCCACAGAAAATTTAATATTATAGTCAAAGAAATTTTGAGGGGGCAAAGAACCATAGAATAATGAAAACAAAATAGATATCTAATTAAAATAAAAAAAGAAGGAAAAAAACGGATGCCCCTGGGGATTAAGTTGAGCATAACTGTCTACATTCAGGTATTATTGGAAAAAAAAAAAAATTATTAGGTAAATATCAAAATTCTGTACAAATACTAATCTGTACGAACTCAAAATCAGGGTGCTTTGGATGAGAGAAACTAAATATCAACGTCAAATTCTGGTTATGCTAAGTTACTAAAAAAGAAATATAATGGGATTCCATCATGTATATGATCAAGTCCCCAGTTTGATATGGCTGATCCAGATGTAAATAGTTGTTTCCAAGAAGATCTTTTAATGGATAAATTCAGTTGCAAGCATCCCTTCCTCCAATATTGACGTCTTTGATGCAGTCAAAATTTTTACATATATCCAATATCATTTTACAACGATTTAGAGAAGAGTATTCATCTCATGTAGAACAAAGCTCCAATTTCTCAGGTTGAAATTTTTCTCTTTTATTTCATCAATGAAGTAGTAAGAGTTTATCACTACTTATCACGATTCTCACCTTTGTACTTACTACTCGTCTGAAACATACAGTTTGCCTACAGACCCCTAGAAACACGAGATCGCTAACTCGCCATCTACGCTGTGTTGAATTTTCGTACCCTGAAATCATTTCTATAGTTTATCCCACCAGTTGTAGCAAAGTCGCACTCAATGCATTCTTATGGGAGAAAAAAATTTCACGGATTCGCTCGAAGTTTGGCGCATACGAAAGGAAATTTTATGCAGAATAAATTCACATCTCTTCATTTTTTTGAAAAACTGAATATTTGTGGAGGAAAATGAGATTTAGTGTCAACTCTCCATAAGAGCCTGTGTTAAAGTGCTGAAGGTTGACTACAGCGATTTTTGTACGTGTGGCAGAACCAACGAACTATCGAAGTTAGCGATCTTAAGTCTGCCTAAGGCGCTAGAGGTACCTATTCTCAAGAATGTAAACAAACACGTGATGTGGTGGTAAATTTTAGTGAAGCGGTGCGACTTCATGCGAAATCACATTAAGTCGCACCGCTTCACTAAAATTTACCACCACATCACGTGTTTGTTTACATACTTGAGAATACCTCTAGCGCCTTAGTCTGCCTAATGTTCAATTTGGATCACGGGATTTGGATATACCTCAATTTAACTTTGTACGGCATAGCTGATGGCTGCATTCTGTAAATTTTTCTGTACGTCAATGACGTCTTTCTACGCCAAAATGCAGAACTGAAATGTAAGTGCAGCCATCAGTTGGAGACTTAATTAAAGCCTATACAAGATTTGGAGTCCCATTATTATTTTCCCGTGTTATAATTATAGGCCTAGTCTGTTTTCTGAGGTCTTCTTGTGCTGTATTTGATTGGAGTTCGACTCTAAAAGAAATTGACTCCTGAGATGATGGGAATTGAACTGAGGAAAATTTTGACTTGGGTCCTCCTGCGTCCAAATTATGTGATATTATTAACCTGATTTAAATCAGATTACTGCAGTTTGAAAAATGTTGTCTCTCAAGCCGTATTTAATAATTAGAAGAGGACCCAGAATAATTTTGATCTGTAAAAGGCATACATCATAGGAGGCGCATCTTCAAAAATTGTTCGGCTCAAGTATCGAAAATCGCTGCAAAATTATATGTGTTTTAAATATTGCCAAAAAAGTGTGACGTACATTATTCATGGTGGTTTATGAGCATTGACCCACGTCTTATAAACCGGAATATGGGTGTAAAAATTGTATTTTGTGATATTGCTACGAAAAGCCTCATTTTCCATTTCCTTTGTTACCGTATTTGAAAACCTCATTATATGAGAGAAAAAAAGATTAAGAAAAATATACAACATTTTTCATAGGTATATTTAAGAAAAAATTGTTTTCAAAAATATTTTTAGCTGATTAATTATATGACAGCGGTGCCATTGCGGCATCTAATTTTCAGTAGGCCTAATACAAATGCCAATATCAATTTCATAAGTATGTTATAAATTTTGTGATTCCAAGTTGCCGTTGTATTTTGAGATATAATTATAATTATCATCAGTTGCTATAAAAAAAAGATACCTACCCATTTTTTCCTTTATATCCTGTATATATTCTTCATTGAAATTATAATTATGAAGACTAGATTCTAATTTAATTTTCATAAAGTTTTTTACATATCCTTTAAATAAACTTTTACTTTTCTTTTCAAAATGCCAGACTTCATGAATTTCTTGAATCTTATATCCTTTTTCAATTGCTTTATTAACTTCAATAGTTGACCAAGTTCCTGCAATAATTCTTTCATTATTATCAGTATGAGTGCATTTTCTTATTTTCTTCTCAGCACACTTGCAAACATAGAGGGAATAATAATTTTTCATTTTTATCCATTTTAACCTTAATTGGTAATACAGGATGATATAAGTAAAATTTTACATTTTATTATTCCAAACCAATTCTTATTATGATACTTTGGTTTAATAATGGTGGCCAACTGGATAATAGTCATAATACTGACGAACAGTCGGATATAAACTACAAACATCTATATATTTAATTTTTTTATTTTTTGAAGATTTTGTCCACAATTTAAATGTATTAGTTCTTCCTCCAAAGAATGCATCTCTTGGATTGAGAGGTTCAATTATTTCTGGTTTTACACTATTTTTATACTCTGATGATTTAGTCCATTTACATTCCCACATCTCTACTAAATTATATCCAGTTTCCTTTATTCGATTACTTCTCTCTTTTGTTTTATTGTACAAGTCACCCATTTCTTCCTGATTTACATTATTTATACTACCTTCACTATAACATTTTTGACATCCGAGCCAGAAACATCCGTGATATTGGTATACAGTGTTAGAATTCTCATCAAAACTGTCAACTTTTGCTTCACAGATCATTTGCTCACCACCATTAAAGCCGTTCAACTTCTTCTGGTTGTCAGCACTGCTCAAAGATTTTAGTCACACTAACTAACCTCAGCCCACTTCTAAAAATACCCAGAGAAGAAAATACCTACATTTATCTTTATCGTGCTGTTATTGTTAAGTTTATAACTTCAATTCCATTATTAGGCCTACTCGGAGAAACCGAAATATTTGATAGGATGAGTGGCAGTGAAAATAAAAGTAAGTACCATCCCTTCAAATATTACGTTATTTATTTTCTCATTATTTCATCAATAGTTCTCGAGTCCGTATAATCGAGTGGGACCATTACAACACAATTACAAAAACGATAGTCATGTTTGTACGCAGCTATATGTATTTGGAATTTATTTATTGAGTTTAGTACCTACTTGATTTGATATCTAATGAAGAACAATTTTTCTGACGTATTGGTAAACTTTTTGTAATTCACTATGAAAGACGTACTCAATTGCTGTTCGAGTTCATTCGTGAGATGAGTAGGTATGTTCGATTATGATTCATGAAGTACGTAACCAGGGTGACCATCAGATCATAAGATCATACTCTTTTTAGAGGCGAATACTCTTTTGGAGGTCTAAAAAAAGAGAAGGAACTCTTTCTTTTTTTTTAATTTACTGAAAATACACTTTTCTTGGAAATTTATACTCTTTATACTCTATTTTGCACATGAGCACTTCGAAAATACTCTTTTCAGGTTTGACGACTTTTTGTTCTTTTTTTTTTTTTCTGCTCGTCAATTTAATTTTGGTTGAATAGGTACTCTTTCGTTTTTGAAAAAATCTGGTCACCCTGCGTAACGGATGAGAAATATAGATGTACTGGATTGACTTCGAAATATTTTAGCTGTTGAGAAGTTTAAAACATTAATCATCGTGAACAAACATTTTACTATTTTCTAGTTTTGAGTATCGAAATAATTATAGCTACCTTTTGGTGTTATTCTTTGGATCATTGATTGCTTGTCTTTTAGATGTTGCGAATAAGGAACGTAGTATTTCACCTGTTTACGATTGCGACAAAGTGGACAAGGAAATCAATAATGTAAGTAAACAGATGAATGTAAAAATATTTTGAAATATTTCCTCTATAATACTTCATGTACTACATTTCAAAAGGAGTTGAAGATGAAGATGGCAACTCTCGTGTCTTTTGAATCAGAATCGTTAGAACCATTGTTGGATGAAATATCAGACGTAGAAACGCGAGAGAGAATTCTGAAAAATCTGCAAAGAACCATGAATCAACACTTGAATATTCTGAAAAAGTTGGCAGAACAAGCTCTCCGTCATGAAATAGCAGAAAAATGTATATTGCGAGAGAAATACAACTTTAAAAAAGACGACGAATGTCAGATTATCGAAATAACATGGTAATTAATCTAGTTCTAATGCGCTCTTCGATTATTGAACGTTTTCAAACCTTCAATAGTGCTGTCCAGCATACTAGATTCGTTTAGTATTCTTCGAATTTCGAACTCGACTTTTTCATGAAATCGACGTATGATTCAGAATTAAGCTTCCCTAGGTACTTCTTATTTTCGTAAATAGAATGAGTTCCTGAATTATTAACTTGATGGAGACGTGTTATCAGAACGTACGAATTAATCGTTCAATCTATTTGTTGAAAATTGATTCAAAATTTAGCTTCCTTGATGTTTTACTTTCGTAAAAACAGATTTGAAGTTTCCATTTAATTCTTACTTTTTTTTGAGTAAATATGGATGAATTTCGATGCGTCGTTCTAGGCCTATTATTTTGAAATTTAAGTTTCTCATTATCTGTAGCTGAAAATGACGTCTTCTGAGTCATAATATGCCGAATACGAAATGTAGAATGATTCGTTATTTCGAAATCTTACTTGACTCAATGCCTGTGAAAATTCGTAGCTGAAAACGAGGTTCTAGTTTCTTCTTTTACGAGTGTTTAAATACTGATTTCCGAATCATAATTTATGCTGAATGCGAAAGTCATTTCAGATTCCTCGTGTCACAAATTTATTTATCGAATCGTATTGTTTATTTTATCTTCGTAGCTCGTGTGATAAGTATTCTTCAAATCGCGAAATTCATTCAGATTTGTTTTGTAGACAGATTCGGTTTTAGATTAGAAAATTTAAATGTTTTAGGAGCGTATGTCAATGTTTTTTTACAGTTGTTAACGTAGTAGTTTATATTACCATTTTTGAAAAAAAAATATATAAAATTGAAGGGAAGTCAGAACGCATTTACATGGTAGCCATCCAAACGACTCGAACAATGTTCAGAAAATAAAAAGTAAATTTGAGAATCAGAGATTTCAGTGAAGTTCAATCCTTCCAAAATACATACATATAAACGTCTAATAATTACTGTATATTCGATGTCCTGAATATTTACACTATGTGAATTACCTAGGTACCTACTCATTTTTTCAGGAGATAATGCAATTTTTTACGTGTTGTATAAATAATGATATTAAAGAAAAAAATTTGGTTTAAAGAGTTGTTATAAGATAATTGAATTTTATTTCTGTTCTAGATAAGAAGGGTAGTCAGAAGGAATCCTTTTACGTTATTACAATAGAGAATACGCTGATTGTTCATGAAAGTATTGAGGAAACAAAAGATGAAATAAAAATGTATATTTTATTTAGTTAAAGGAATTACTGATGAAGTCATTACCAGCAGCTGGAAACACGTGTGTGTTCGTGTGTTATGAATGTATCAACAAGAATTTCTAATTTTCATAAACGGGATGCCCATGGAAGTTTTTCGTCAAATTTACAAGAAAGAAATTCAATGAACAATAATTGAGAATGGAGGATTTTTTAATTAATTTCAATTTTGATATTTTACCGGTTTTGTCTCTTTGTGATTAAAGTGTGATTCCTGATCCTTTTTTAAGTTTTTAAAACTTGTTACTTGCCTGTCCTTTGAAACCCATTATCTCATTTCAGATTCTTCCTCATTTGAAAATAAAATCGTTACAAAAATACGTCCTTATTTTTTTATTTATTCTTTTTAACACGTCCAAATAAATAAATTATTGTTCTGATAGTACGTGATTCGCAGAAAATTTAATTGATGAACATTTTCGGCACGATGATTATCCGTAATCGTTTGTAACAACAAAGATGTACTGTATTCAACTCGTTCGAAGTTTAAAATTTTCATCTTATTCTTCTGTGACTGAAATGGCTTCCACAATTTGTGAATACTGTACTACATTTAAATGCATCAAATTTGATTATGAAAATTTTTCTTCCTCTCGATGAACTAAATAAATGACAGTGAGTGAGTAAGTAAACAATTCATGTTTTTTTTTCTTTCATTTTGTTGCAAACTCATTGAGATTTTAATAAAGGAAGAATTACAAATCTCTGAAAATTGAAATCTTCTACTCAGACGGACACTCTTCGAAACTTTTTTTTTCGCGATCGAAGTCATCATCCTTGTTTGAACTGATCAAGGCCTTTTCAATGCTTTTGATGTCGCAGACGTTCTTAGAAATAGACCTATAAGAATCAAAACTTGACAACGCTGCTCACAATTTTAAAATCTCAATGTCTTTCAATATACATCTCAATCGCATACCCCACCTTTTTTACTGAAAAATATAAATAGAGAAGGAAAATCGATTGTAAATTTCGGTAAAAAAAAAAAAAAAAAAAAACATCAAAAACGTAAGAAAAGAAAAACATACGCGTCACTTGTTTTTATACATTTAATTAACTCACGAGCCATCGACTTAAAAGTTATAAAAAACACGGATTAGTGTCGTGAATTACTCGTCTTGAAGAAGAATAAAATTTCGTAATGGTAATATTACTTATTTCAAGTTTTTATCCTATTTGTATAACTAAATTAACAAAAAGATAAGTTAGAAAAAGAGAGAGAAAAAAAAAATTAAAATTAAAACTTAATACTGTTAAAAGAAGAGAAATAAATTTTACAAAAGAAATCGATCTATAAAAATTGTATGTACGAAACAAAATGATTATACATGATAGAAGTTGAATGTAAAGACAATGGCTATAAATAATCAAACACTTAATATTTACAATTAAACTGTAGAACAGCGCTATTTTTGAAAAACGAAACATACAATAAATATAAAAAGTTTCTGTCTAAATAACCAGGTTTTAAATTATTTATCACTAAAACCTCTATTATTATCTGTGGATAATACGACAAAATGTATGATTATTCTTCGTTTGTAACTTAGTATAAAATAACATGATCATTATACCATTTTTATCTGTAAAGTGTTGCACAATCTTTTTTTTTTTCCAGAACAATTTTTTCCACGATCAGATATTTTTATACAAAATAATACAATTATGAGCATTTAACTTGAACTAAATCAAGGTACGTATCGCCGTTCAATAACGTTTTACTGCTTCGATACTGTTTGCATTATTCGCAGTTTTGTAATAATATTCTGAAAAAGAAAATTAAGATTATTTTATCGCATTAAACTGTAGGTACCTAGTCTATAATATTATTACAGTACTTGGAAGTAAAAATATTTTGCTCCTCTGTTACTCACCTTTTAGGAAAACATGGAGCTGATTTTCCGTCTGTACGTGATGAAATTCTTTTGGATGTACACCTCGGAATATCTCGACCACACTCGGTTTCAAATTATAAAATAGAATTAATTGATTGCGTTTCACAAAATCTTCAATCAAACATTTGATACCCTATGAATAGGACAGTTAAGAATGTATTTGTATTAAAATGGCTGGGTGGGTAATAATCGATATTCTTGTAAAATTAAGTTAGTTGAAATTAAAATTTTTTTTCCCCTTTATAATTTGGTTCGGAACAAAAAAAAAAAATAATAATAATAAAACTACGACTTTTATTTTAGTGAAAACTTGAACAACAAGACTTCCCTAATTTTAGTACTTAAGCCCTAAGAAAAATTCTCACTTCGAACACTACATTTTGAAATACTTTTTCAAAAAAAGATTCACATTATTTTGTTCTCATGGTCACAGTTACTTGGACGTTTAATTTTTTCAATTTCGACATTTTCCGAAACTGATGAATAAATTTAGAGGTCTTCATGGATTTTTCAAGCTTATTTTCTTCATATTCTTTAGCTTCTGAATGAAATAGACTTTTCAAAATATTTTTAAGCATCTTATAGTCATTTACTATTAGCATCACCATATTCATCCCTAACTCATCATGCCAAGATGTAAATTACACCTATATTCATACGTAATACTCGTCGAGCTAATAGCCCGATTGTGTTGCTTAAATGCTCGTCAAAATAAAAAAAAAAAAAAAAAAAAAAAATTCTCGTTCATTAATTGATGTACCTTTGCCGCTGTAAAATCTGCTCCATGAACATGACGGCTGTCAATAACTACTGGAATCGAACTGTATCCTTGTTTGACGCCTGCCTTGCTAATTACATTGCGGACGTATTCTACAGATGGAAACGATAGACTTCTGTCCGGAGTTATAACTATATATTCGTAGCCCCATTCACTCTATAAAGAACAACAGTTGTTTTCGAATCAATGGATTTCGCGGTTTAATTTTCAAGAGTAAAGTATTAGGTATCATGATTAAGTACAGAGGATTCTCAAAAACTTTTGGATTACCTTAAATTTATCGACTTGTACGGTAGGTCTAGCCGAACTGTATAATAGGAACAATACATTAATGCTAACGCCAACTAGAATTCCAATTTCTAGTCGAAAGAACAAACAACAAATGAAAGTTGCTGCCGCCGGAATAAGATCAATTTCTGTAAACAAAAAATAACGTAGAATGAAATTGCGGAACAATTCTGTTCTATACTCGAATATCCCTAAAAAAAAAAAAAAATATGTTTTTTGATGCTTCTTGCACTGCCTATTCTAAGTCCATCTGAAGTTGCTGGCGATTAACGAAAAGATACTTTTATAAGAGTCAAGTTATAAAAATTTGCGTCATCAATTTCATCTTCATAAACGTTCAAAAAAATAGTCAATCGATCCCAATAATAGGCATAGAAATCTCTATATTGGCATTTATTAATTTCCCTCTTTTCATTCGTTACGTAGCAAAGTGATAAAGATCATTACAGAATAGAAAAATAATTTTGAGTCAATATCACATAATTCTTGATACCCATCGAAAGTCGAATTTTTTCCAAGTCCCGTCCCTCTGAAATACATTAGATAAATTTCCAAATTGTTCTTCATTACCAGTACCGCAAAATACATGGAACGAAGCAAGCGTGTTTGTGTAATGGAGACTAAAAATTTTTCTCTGTCTCCACCTCTCACTACCCGGTAAACATGGTTACCCTTTTGTAGCCACCGGAAAAACTGCCCTGAAAAATCCCTGTTATCACTCTTATGTGTACCGCCATAAATGCCATAGAACCAATCAGAATGCGGGTAACATTCGAGGAATCTGTATCGCTCCAAAGTTCCCCTTCATTTTCAGTGGGACCTATTTATCACCCACATGTTATTGTAGGTATCACGTTCTTTAATTATTTCTTATTTTAATTAAAATTATTATAAAATAAAAATTATGTTCACAAAAAAAAAAGAGTAACAAGAAGTGTGAGGGGAAAATGTAAAAGAAAAATAAAATCAAGAAGAGTGGCATTTTGACGCCCAACGTATTGGACCTGCCGGGCTCGAACCTGAAGTACCTTACTTTCCTGCCGCGCCCTAACTAACCTATCTACCCCATAAATGTAGATAAGTTCGGTACAGATGTTGGAGACTGAAAATTGGCTCTATTGCCGAAGATGGGCCAAGGCTTCAGCTGCTCGAACATTGAACCATTCTTATACTAAATGCATTATTTTAAGGTATGGATTTATCGGCCCGATAAAAAAGCGAAAATGAAAATGAAAAAAGATTGTATGATGCACGGTAGGTAATCATGTTCAGCAATATTATATAAGAAGCACAGTAAATTAAGATGTTACACATCAAGAAACTTATTTGAACAGTAAGAAAACGTAGTATTTTGCAATAAGAAATTTAAGGTAAACGATATAGTGTCAGCGATAAAAAAAGCTGGATGAACTTTGAAACGTAATTTTGCAAAAAAGTCGAAAAAATGAATAATTTCACAAAAATGTTAATGGAAAACGAAAAAAAAAAAAAAAAATCGAAAAAAGAATGATTTTACAAAAATGTTGATAGAAAATGAAGAAAAAAAAAAAAAAAAAAATGTATATATTAGATTTCGATTAGGGGTGGTGAAATAATAATTCATTATCGTGTATTCAAAATAAATTATCATTCTCAAATTATCGTTTTTTTTTTTTTTAAACTTACTGCTTATAATTGCTAATTAACTGTTCATAAGTCTATCGGTCAAACAATCAATTTTATTGCTTATACATGCTATTTGCAATGCATATTTCATTACCTATCGTTTGAACCATCTTTTTTATCGGCCCAATAAATTATCCCCTTATTTTAAGTGACCCGTCTTCGAAAACTCATGAAATTTAGATATTGAAGAAAATTTGTGGATTTATTATTGATACACAGGTATCTATAAATATTAATTTAAAAATAGTTATATTAAGAACGCTAACGGGTACGGCCTAAACGTTGTAACTTAAGGTCAAACCGGCGAATTGTGAACAAAAATCAACTTTTTGAAAATTGCATTTTTTTGAAGTGATATTGTGCGCCTCACTGAGATGCGATTCAAGATTTCTTGGTATGGATTGAAAGGTAATACTCTCAACTACTGATATATGACCAGAACATTACTTTTGAGTCAATAGGTCAAAGGCTACAGTATGTTCACCATTAGACACCCAATATTCACAATTACCCCCCCAATTCTGGGTAATTGTGAACATAGTGTATTTCTTATGGGATATCCACAATTACCCCTAAATCTAAAAATACATTTAAAACACGTATGTTCACAATTACCCCTAGTACTAAAAATACGGTCGTCTAATTGTGAACACTCATCTAAGGAGATGCATACGATTGTATGTTTTTGGAGTTTTAATTACAGTCATCATAAAATGAATCTGAACACCATAAACTTGGAACAAAATTGTAACATTAATTTGAAGGAATGTTAGAATCTAAAATGTGGAAATTGAAGAACAAGAAATATTTTGATTTTTGAGAGATAAAAATGGTAACGTTTTTTCCTGCTCTGGTATGTCAATTCTGCACTTTTTTTTCTGTGGACTGTGAAGCTGTAGGATTGGCCTACAAGATGGCGTCATCAGCACACTCGAAACTGCAACTGCAAGCTGCAGGCTGACATTGTTCACAATTACCCCATGTTCACAATTAGACGGTTTGACCTTAATATAAAACTTATTTTTGAAGTTCAGTGCCATTTTTAATTAATCTATAAGTTGGTTTGATTTTGAATTTCAAATATTTTCAGTGATTCAGTGATTTTATTTGAAATGTTTCAATATAACCGGTGGCGTCTCTAAGGGTAGTACCCCCTCTCCTTGCGGTATATTTCTACGTAATAATTATATGCCTACATTTTTTTTTTTCTCAACTAAAAAACTTGATGCGTCAACTTGAGATTATAAGATTTATTGTCGCTGGGATATAAATACTTTTTTTTTTTTTTTTTTTTTTTTTTTTTTTTTTTACGAGCAATGCAGCTGCGCTAAGGGCTATTTGCTCGGCAGATAGTTCTGCTTTTACATAAACTTAGTGTTTAATAAAGTAGAAAGGAAGAAAAGTTGAAAACAAAATACATGTGTAAGTCCAAAAAATCAAATTTTTCAGAAGAAAAATAAATTTTCAAAATGAATTTCTCTTTAAAGGGGTGAAGTGATCATTCTAATATTAATTTTATTTTGTTTCAAGAAACATATGAGTTCTTTTTATACATCACAAAGTTTTTAAACAAAAAATTTTATCCAAGAATTCTTGTATGTTTTGTAAGCATTGATTCTTATCTTACATAGAGGATTTTAACCTCAAAATTTTCGAAATTGGACTTTTGAGCTTTTAAATAGCCTTGTAGAAGCGTTACAATGCGTTGTTAACTAACAAGATATTTGAAAAATTGATATAGGCCTATTCTTCAAATTTTTTTCTATAAGAAGCCACATAAGACCCATTTTTGATAGAAATTCGACCAAGTACAAGGTTATACTACAACAACAACATATCTTGATTGTTGCCAGTGCCGTATCTACCATTAGGCTAACTAGGCTGTAGTTTAGGGCGGCGAAATTTAGGGGCGGCAAATTTTATACAGAATATTGCAAATGAGTCTTGACATAATGGATAATGACATAATTCCAACTTGAAAACTTACGACCAAAGTTAGCGAAACGTAAATGTATACGCGAAGAGAATGTGCTGTCAAATATGCTCAAGTTGGGAACTTTTTTAAAACGAAAAAAACTTATCTGCCTAGTGCTTCGTCGGTCCCATTATGGATAAAATAAGGGTTCAGCTCGAAAATAAATATGAGCTTTACAGAGATATTTTTGAGAAATTCACAGCGCTTCTAAGATTTGGCGAATTAGATGAGACTGCCCTCAGATAAAAAGCTGAAGCTGTACGAAATTATTTTCCAGATGACTTAGAGTCCTGTTTAATTGCATGCCTGTTACAAATTGCAGAGCCGAGTACAGCTTTTCGTGTTTAAGACATATAGAAAATTGTTCAGTCAGCGACACGACATTAGAAACACGATTAAAATAGTTCGATGCTTCTCAACATTAAGGCTGAAATATTGGTTTTCCTAAATTTCAACGGTTTAATCGACACATTTGCCCAACAAAAAGCGCGAAGAAAGTTATTTTAAAGTACCTACTGTACGTCTCGAATTTTATATTGTTGTTTGTATTTGTATTTTAAAATTATATCTCAAGTTTCCGGAGTACGTTACTTTACAAGTTTTAAATTGTGCACTGAAATAACGCTTATAGGAAACTTATATTGATTTTTAAAAAATGATTATCTGATTTGGAGGCGGCATTTTCCTGATAGCCTAGGGGGCTGAAGATGTAAATCCGACACTGATTGTTGCCCACATTGCCCCAACATTTTTCCTAGAAGCTAATGCAGTAAAATTTTATTAATCAGAAATTAGTTCCCAAAACTTGCTCTGATTTAACCCTGGGTAACATAAGAAAATACAGGGTAATATCAGGTTTTTATGACAGCTGAAGGAAGTTGGCCTTTAATTCCCCGATCATCTTCTTATTACTCAGGAAACTATTGGGAAAACAGAAGGTAACATTAGGTCTTTGTAAAAATGGAGGCAAGGTTCCTCTGTTATTCCCCTATTGCCCTTTTATTAACCGGGAAACTACTGGGAAGACAAAGGGTAACGTTAGGTCTCTGTCAAAATGGAGGCGAGGTTATCCTGTTATTCCCCTATTGCCTTCTTCTTACCAGGAGAACTATTGGGAAAATGTTTACCGAGCTTTTTTTTTTTTTTTTTTTTTTTTTTTTATTTAAATTTAAACACTACATTTAGTCATGAGAGTTAGGTGGGTTTTACCATGGTTTTTCCCCACCCCTCTCATGAAGAGTTCGAAATACACTGTATAACTATACACTTAACTCTACCTATTGAAAGAGGGTATGACTTCTGTTCATTTTACTTATTTTATTATCTTATTTATTTATTTATTTTATTTTATTTTATTTTATTTATTTTATTTATTTTATTTATTTTATTTATTTATTTATTTATTTATTTAGGTATTTATTTATTTATTTATTTATTTTTATTTTTATCTTATTATTTTTTTTCCTTATTTCCTTCTCCTCTCAGTCTATTTGATTTCTTTTTTGGTTTTTAATATCTTTCTTATATATCCATCCAATTTTTGGTGGCATTTCCCGTTCTGCAGGCACTGTCCCAATTCCTCTGTAGTTATTTTAGCATCCCCCCTGATACGATCAAAATTTTTGCATTTTATAAAGGTGTGATCCGGATCATCATCAGAATTTAAGCATTCCCTGCATTGACTATCATTTATAATATTGAAATTTTTCAGGTAAGTTGCAAAATTCCCATGTCCCGTCAAATACTGTGTTAAAAGATAATTTGATTTCAATTTCTTGTTTTCAAGTTTTATCCCTATGTCTGGAATCAATTTAGCCGTTCTCCTACCTGTCTTTTCTTTTTCATATTGTTCCTGCCAATTTTTAATTGTATCTAATCTTATTGTTTTTATGCTTTCTACCATTTCTTTTTTCGTTATTTTATTTTCTTTGAATTTAATTTTCAATGTTTTTATTTTGTTAGTTTGGCTTAATTGCAGAGCTTTACCCTCTTGAAATTTATGATGACTGAAATTTCAACAGAAAATCTGTTATGGATTTTGTTTTTAAAAACTTTGACATAAGCTAAGTTAGGATTGAGAATGGACCAAAAAAGCTTTCAATGTACTGCACGTTAGGCTATAGCATTAAAGCCTAGTACAGCCTAATAAAACCTAGTATGATAAAAATTAAGGACACAGGCCCCAAAGTAGCGATTAGCGAAGGTCGAAATTTTTTCAAGTTCCTAACAACGTCATCGGCTCTTGACGTTATTTATGCTTTCAATACTCGAGCGAATAAGACTTTCTTCACCGGTACAATTCAAATCTTAGTAACGAGTTACTTCTTGAAGCTCACTTTTAGTTCTCCACATGGGTTTCACGACATGGAATTCAACCATGAAAACGACCGCTGCCACAATGACTGCAGCCAACGTAGCCTTTGGTATATACTGGAAACACGGCGTGAAGAATTGTAACGACAGAATCACAATGATCCCTGCGAAAAAGTGTATTCATGATTAATGTAATTTGCATATATCAGATGTAGGTACATCTTTAAAATTAGCAAAAAATCAGTACAAGCATTATTTCAAATGAGCTACTGAGGACTAAGGAGCCAAATTCTTCTGATAGAAAAACGCTAGTTCACTGAAAAAGTTGGTCTTCCAGAACAATCGTTTATGATACAAGTTTGTATTTTCCTAATACCTAAGTGAGAAGCACGTAGGAAATTTTAAAATGTGACAATATTTAAATACCGTATTATACAAATACTAATTCACGTCTTCACTGACGTGATTCTCATTAAATTTTACTTGTGGCCTCAACCTCGTCGTCACTTTCACATCAACATATATAATTCAAATGTGCTGGTAAGGAAATAGAAAACTATTTACGGTGCAGAAGTCAATTGATTCAAGTGAGTTATGGCGCAGAAAAAATAGAAATAAAGATCTAAAATACGTCATAAATGTAGTATACATTTTTCGGGCAGTGATAGCGGCAGGGAGCCAAGAATTCTCTGAAACTAGAGACCGAATGAATTAGAAAATTGAGAAAGGGGAATGAAAGAGAGGAAAAATCGTACTAATCAATGATGGTAAGATATTGAATAATTATTCGGAATATATTTTACGACGCGTAATGTTTCTATATTATTAATTCAGTCATTCATTCGCTTCGCAAATCTTCTATCGTCGTGTACGTCCGCGGTCACGAGTCAATTCATCCCCGAGATAGCATTTAGCGATTTCTTATAATTACACGCAATAAAGTTGTCTCAAAAAAAAAAAGTTCATATTTCAATTACGTTTTTTTCCGATATACAATCACAACAGTCACGTTCTGTTTTCACTCTAAATACACTGAATGATGATAGAACAAACTCAGATACCTAGTAGGTATTCTATAAAATTGTCATGAGAGAAATTCGGAATACCATCTTCGTAAAAAATTTGAGGAATTGAATGAATAGGTTGAAATAAGGCTGCAATTTTTTTTCAAGTTCTTTCTTCTTTATTCATTTTTGTAGAATTATTCAAGAACTAACAGTCAAACGGTAGGCATTGAAACAAGTTCACATTCAACGCGAATAGCGGAAGAGTGACACTTCTCGAACATCACCTACTTACGTCAATACGTAATTCGCAAACACATATTCTCGTAATACATTATATGAACACTCTACATGAATTTCCTTATCTTAGAGAAACTGATTGTGGTATACTTGTAGTATGCTTGTACGAGCGGACTATCCTATTACATGAGTGTGGTTATAGAGGATGATGTTTAACGGACCATGAACCCTCTAATCATAGTCACAGTGCACAGTGCATCTTTTTCTATATAACACCGGTTAGGTATTTCCGCTACATCAATTTTCGCGCGAGTTTTCAAGAGACCAGACAAGTAATGTTATCAGAAGGTTGTGAAATGTACTGTCGGGTGTTTCATAATAGTTATTACAGAAAAAAAAAAAATGGTACATTATAATGCGAATCTACTGTTTATCATTCAGTATAATGCTCGTCACCCATGAAGCTCGATGAAGAAAGAAATATTATTTGATAATTCTTCAACTAACTCAGAATCATTCTAGTCCATGGGAA
This sequence comes from Aspidiotus rigidus, assembly GCA_035079385.1. NCBI lineage: Eukaryota > Metazoa > Arthropoda > Insecta > Hemiptera > Diaspididae > Aspidiotus > Aspidiotus rigidus. Next base: position 964,844 of record JAVHKY010000023.1, read on the forward strand.
ACAGTGGTACATGTTTCCATTGTAAAAAGAAGTTTTCTAGTTTACCCGGAAAAACCATTACAGATATCTTTTGCATTATTCCTCATAAACAGGTCAACGTGGTTATGGTTAAGCATAATAGAGCTCTTTTACACATTATATCTTTTGATGTTACCAGTTTTTATTGAAACAAAACCTTACATGTCGAAATTTCCCTTACACAGACTAAGCATTGGGCAATCCAGTTTGTTTGCTTACCGGTGTATATAGAGCTGACCGTGCTCCTCACTCCACTTGCGTGGTTGATCGCTCCTCTTGACAGGCCACCAGAGACTGACATGGAGCCGACGAACGATGAAAAAAAATTACACGCTCCCAGCGCTAGTAATTCCTGAGTAGCGTCGATACTTTTTCCACTCGCTGTAAGCAAAAAATAATATATTAATGACTCATTAATTTTGAAGCGAGAAAAAAGCTACGATGGTACACAAACTAATCTTATTCCCCATTAAAATAACGAGCCTTGGCTCAGAGTGGACAGTTGGGGACAATATGGGGATGAATCTGAATTCAATAGTATAGGCGAATCGGAAGTAATTTTTGATCAATCTTGAAGCAGGATAGATACGTCGTCTGCATTGTAGTATAAATGAATGAAGGAGGCGAGAGGCGCGAAAAAAGAGAATATTGGATGAGACGGGTTAAGACGACCTCTTCTCATCGGAAAGAACGGTTTGAAGCAGACCACGGGATTGGAGTTGGAACTTGTTAGAGGATATGCAGGACCAGAAATCGCACCAGGAGGAGAGAGGGTTCAAGTTCTGACAAGAGGAAAGCTGAACGCAGTATCTGCTTCAGGACAAGGCCCTTTGCGCTGTGTTCCTCCATAAGATCGATGTGTTCCGGTATCCGTGTGAAAAAGATGATGGATGAGAAAGAGCTCAACGAGGGTATCAGAATGAGGAGTCGTAGAATGAGTTTCTTGAATAGCATGCAAGGAGAGAAAGGATTTGTGGGAAAGAGAGAAGCGTGTGAGAGGAAGAGCCAGGTGAATATAGCGGTAAAGATGGAAGCGGACTTTCTCATACAGAATGATGAGGTGTTACCCTCAATGAAGACCAACTATCCGATAACGAAGGTGAAAAAATAGATCATCAATTTATTAATTCAAATGTCGATGACGTCCTGTGCCTGTGGAGTGGCCCTGATCATCTGAGAGATGCGATATCCTTCTATAAAATTCATCATGGAGGTTGGTGGCTCTCACATCAATTTCTTGGACCTTTCCATTACTGTCACTAATAACCATCATGAGTTCGGCATCTTTAGGAAGGGGATGTGCACTGACATGACCATAGATGGGTCTTTTTTCTGCCCCCCTTCCCATAAATATACTGCTTATAATTTCTTAGTTCACAGGCTTGTCCACATAAATCTCTTCTTTTTTGATGATCTATTTTTTCACCTTCGTTATCAGTATGTGCCGCAATACTACCTATCCGGTTCTGAGTCCCGATGTAGACCCATCCCAGAAAGTGGAGAAATTTTGAAGAAATGATGATGCGTTGTTTGTATACGAAGTTAGATATCAGGAAACTTAAACCAGGAGACAGTGGTGCTTGAGATGAGTGCCTACGTGGTATTGAAGCGACAAAAGAGGTGAATTACGTAGGCTAAGAGGCAGTTGAAGCCATAAAGTTAGCAGGGAGTAAAAGAGCGCGGTAACGAAGAGGGCGAACACCTGCCTTAGTGCATGCACTGAGTGAAGGGCTGGTGCAAGAACCCCGAGGATTAAATTGAGTCCAGCGATTTGAAGATTGTTTTGTTGGAGTGGGTGTAAATTAAGGAACCGCAATCAGATTAGACCATTGTAGAGCTGGAGGAGGAGTTCGCAGTTTCAACCGGTATGAGGATCGGATCGGTATTTGAGGAAGTTCAAAAAATTCAAGTCTTTTGCTCTTGGAATTTTGATACGGTGGGCCAGGAGGTTTTGAAGTCGAAGGCGAGATCAAGGAACTTAGCAGAGGATTGGGAGGTAATTGAAAAGTCCTGTAGACGCAGAGGAAGAAAAGGCATAAGGCTTAAGTACCTTCTTTGAATTTCCAGACTGTTTTCTTGTCTGAAAATCACAATCGACCGTCAGGTGGCCATTAGGAGGGTAAGAGTAATTGGAGTAGTTCTACTGCTTATTGGGGATTGGAGGTTAGTAGGGAGTTATTGAAGTCATCCGCATTTAGGTGTTCGGCAAGAGAAAGTGACATGGTTTGTTAGGTCACCTATAGCGACTGAGAAGAGAGGACGACTCAATATACGTCTTCCTGGATGACACTATTTTGGATGGGTTGTCCGGATCTTGAATTGTAACCGTTAGAAACCTGTCATGAAGGAAGAATTGGAGGAGTTTAGGTAAATTGCCTCGAATGCTAATGCCATATAATTTGGAGGAGTTGAAGTGATGCCAGACAGAGATCAAACCTTGACCACAAAGTGACAAATAATTTTTATCAAGGCTCTGCCTGCACAAGTTAGAAATAGAAAACAACAAAAATCAATATTATTTTCAATCCACTCTCTCCTTTGGCTGATCCTCGTGTCCACTTTCCGTTCATACGAGAACTTATTTTCGGGAAATATATATAAGCACGCCTCATAAAATTATATTGACCGCCAGTTCCCCTCCCGCCATGGAAAAAAACTGACACGACGTTGAAACCATGACGAACGCCATAAATGCACACGACCCGTATTTCAAAAGAAGATAATTTTGCTGCATTTATTGTGAGGAACTTCAGCCAGGATGGGCTTGACAGTAGCGACTGCCTCCCCTTAAAAAACCTCAAACTCCCTATGAGTGAGGTATGACTGTTGATGGAGGTGTTTTCCCAATTGTTCCATCCCGGAGGAGTCAGTCGAGTCAGTTGGTTAAAGCATTGGATTTCGAGCATTGTCGTGAGATCTTCACTGGTTCGTCAAATACTGCGGTTCGTCATCAAAATAAGATGACTCGGCAGAAGTATGATGCCAAGGGCAGTGCAATAGCCGCGGACGTTTCATTATTGACTTGTATTCAAGAGTTCGCCGTTTTGACAATATTCGCACTTCTGATCCTTCCCGTCATTTGCCAATTCCACTTTTTCTTTTCGCAGGCCTTTTTTGGTAATCAAGGTTCTTAATGGAGTCTAACCTTCAGGCCCATTTGGAGCTTCCTTTTGATCTTTAGGAAGCTTTTCATGCTGCACATATCAAGTGGTAGTCGGAAAAAAAAATTCTTCACTTGGAATGCTGCCTAGTAACCAAAGCATTCCATTGTCTTCTTTCCTGTTTCTTCTTCCTGTATCAGGTTTACTTACTTATAGTTGGATGAATTAAACGTGGATTGCATATTGCTCTGCATGTTCTTATGTCTGCACTATATGTGAATGTGTGCACTACTTACATGGCGGTGAATTTTTTCTCTTCAATGGATTTTGAGTGTTTTGATTTTGTGTGCACAACTTGTATCAAGATGTGTGCACTACTTACTTTGTGTATTTGTTCGTTTCATAGGATTTCCAGTGTTTTGGTTCTTGAGTGCACAACTTATATAAGGATGTGTGCACTACTTACTTTGTTTTTATTCGTGTAATACATTTCACAGGCGTGTCAATTTTGTTTCCTTGACGTGTTATCGATAGGCGGGCAATTTCGTTTTTTGAGGCGTGCGATTAAATGTATGCCCTTATTTTCGATGACGATAGGATTCAAACAGGACAGTCAAAAATGTTGATTATTAAATATTGAAAAATAACTTACAATAAGAAAAATGAATAACTTTTGAACCTCAACAACGGAGAGACTTCTTTGAGAAAAGAATGATAGAAACTCGAAGTGATTTTGAAAATTAAAATAACAAAATATTGTGGAATCCTGTTCCTCGCACTCACCGTGACTGCCAGGGCATTGTCCCCTTCTCTTCTAAATTGTTCTTAGGGGGCCACCCATTACCTGTTTTATTTGGGAAGAGGGGATATACCCTCAGAAAACGTTCGCGTCTGACTTGATGACGTCATCAACTTGAAAGTAAATGACTGTTGAGTTGAAAACGTTCACTGATGTATGTGAGAAATCTGTGAATTACAATTGGAGGATACAGGGAGGAAAGGGCGAACGATCTGGAAAAGCGGTTTTCTCTTAATGATGCAAAAATATCAATTATCCTGATCGTTTCTCTCGAGCTTCTATCTTTTTTCCACCGTACTCTTCAATTGTGACCATCTGTATAATTTTACGTTTCACAATATTTTATGACGTCTTATTAAACCTAAGTTAGGTTACATTATATTTCATGGGATGACGTCATCAACCCGTGAATTATATGAATTTATCTAGGCTAGATTATAAGAAAATTTAGGTTTGTCGAAAGATTTGACCTATTTCACGTTTTAGAATATTTTTGTAGGGTCAGCATGCGTTTCCAAAGAGGGAAATTAAAGAGAGATGAAGTAGATCAAGAGCTTGAAAGAAAAGTGTTTTCTCTAACCAAGAAAAGGTTTTACAATGTGTTTTTACAGCTATTTTTCCGAGAACAGCGGAGCTTTTATGGGTTCCCCACTGCCACAGCCTTCAAATTTCTTCTTTCTCGTTTCCTCCCCTCTTCATTTAATTAGAATGAACACCTACAATCCGAAAAATATTTCCCAGAGTCCGAAATTATTCTCTGGTAGAATACATTCAACAATTCAGATATACCTCCTCCCCCTCCTTCGTATCTATCGTAAATTTTTTATTTTCCTACGCATACCCGATGAGATCAGGTACGAAGAATTCTCAACAAGTAAAATATTCTGATTTTTGTCAACTTACAGAAAACTTTGCCTCCAGAGACGTCTTCCAATAAAGAAAGTAAAGGAACTATAATTAGACCGGAGCCGAGTATCGAAACCATGTCGAAGAAATTATACGAGACATCATTCACAGTCGCGGAAAATGGAGGTAATTCGACTTGTGGTAAACCGGCTTTGATGGGCGCTGAAACATTCACAATAGAACAAATTAGGAGACTAAGCATTCTTTTAATGACGTTTTCGTTTCTTGAACAAGTTTTTTTATTTTTTACCTAGTAATCTGAAAGGTGGCTCAATTTCACACCATTCTTTGCACACGTAAACGATCAAGCCGCAGACCATCACGACGAATATGTTTCTAGCCGTCGACAGTAACCACAAACATCCAGACATATTCCTCTGAAACGTTGTCTTCTGCTTCACATCGGCAGGTCCGATGGGTATGTCCTTCACTTTCTGCATCACCCGAGAAATAAATTGAAATTAATTTATAGCGAGTATTTGCCATTACGAGTATGGCATAATTATAACAAGGAAGGTAACCCAAGAAGATTAGGCTCAAAGATAAGAATAAATAGAGATAAATGCCGGCAAAGGTTTTTTCGTGGATTATGTTTGAAATGGTCTCCTGATAAACATACTACAAGTCCACAGCGATCAGAGAGCGGGCCCTCCACCAAAGGGGGTCAAAGTACCACAAAAATTAGTTTTCTGAGAATAAATCGAAAACTAAGCATCAGAGAAAAAAAAGTTTCGAACAAAAGTTGTTCTTCATCAAATTTTCTATAAATTTCACTATATTTATGTCAACTTAGCCCAAAAACTCAAGCTAAAAAGTTGGTTTGAAAGTTAAGCGATTTTCCAAGATTTTTGATTTTAGTGTTAGTGTAGTCAAATCAGACAGGTTTCGGAAAAAAAAAGAACATTGCGAGATAGTAAAGGTCTGATTGCTGGAAATGGTCAAGAATGAAGTCCAAAACAACATACTAACTTCTCCGCGTTTTTACCCAGGAGTATCTTTTTTATGGGGGTTGAAACCCCCTCAAAATTAGTTTTTCGTAAATATCCCGCTTAATACGCATTTTAGAGAAAAAAGTCTTCAGTCAAAAATTATTCCTCGTGAAACTTCCTATCGGACTACTTATTTCATTTCTAACCTAAACGTGATAATTAGCTCAAAAATTCATGGAAATTGAGCCTCCGCCATGCAAATCCGTGAATAACGCGCGCCTTGCCGAGAGATGACGTCGTTGCACGGTGGTTACGCGCGAAGGTAACGTTAATATTTCGCTAGTCCATAAGATGAAACGTATACTAATTTTATTAGTTTTAATTAATTGTCACAGGGAATTTGCTGCACGATATTATTTTGAGAAAGGTATAATCAACTGCCTATCATACATGAAAATAAAGTTTTCCATACATGGACAGACATTTTAAAAATCGTTTCTTATGCATGTATGATATGTAAAAAGCTGAAGGGGGCTGTAAACATGCGAGCCCTTCCCCCATTTCGATTTTTCTAGTTGGAGTGGGTGGATTCGTTTGTACTGGGTTGTGCCGTTGAGTTTTCCGTTCGGGCTGGTCTTCTGCCCCCTCCAACCTTATGAGGGAGCTGTATGCCAGGCCAGGACAGCATGTCGTGCTCCATTTTCGGACTGAAAACAGGCTGAATTTCGTGTGCTACGTTTTTGCTGTATTATGCTCTCAAGTTTTCCATTCTGGTTGTTTCAAGCGATGGTGGGAATGGATGTGGTCTTCTGTCGTGGACTCGCGGTGAGATTCTGACTTCGACCCGCGTACAATTGAAGTGGGCTAACATGTGGAATTGTTTCAAACAATCTAAGGAATGTCACCAAGAAGCTTGTAATTAGAATCAATGCGGTTTCTCAATTTATGACCAGATATACCAGACGAAGTCATACTCAAGAGAGTAATTCAATCGGAGTAATTTACAAAATTTAGCCACAGAATTTTAACGATGCCGGAGCGCTTTCGATTAAACAATCATTATGTCAACGGGGACTGGAAAGCGACTGAACCAACTCCGGCTGTAAACTAGAAACATACGAGGAAATCAGGATTGAACCAGCGAGTCATCACGACGTGAATCATACTCGTAAACTAGTTCAATCAACCCCTCATCAGGTATGTACCTGTTGAGCACATTAAGGTCGTCGTTATTTAAATGACGGATTATTTCGATGTGTTCTAACGCTTTCCGCTTCGAATACGCGTTTTCTCTATAGAGGAGGACCTCGGACCCCTCTTTGATGCTATGGTCGCTAGTGATTAGATGGTCCGCAAACGCCGATTCACCTATATTCTTCTTTTCCCACGCCTTCCTATGTTCAGCGATTCTAATTTTCAACTGACGGCCTGTCTCGCCGATATAAATTCCGTTACAATCCTTACACTCAACTTTATACACACCACTCCTCTCGGCCAGTTGGATGGGGTCTTTTAGCCTAACCAATAAACTTTTTGTGGTATTGGGGTTGTAATACACAGGCCGAAATCCGAAGGGGCGTAGGACACGACTCAATTGAGCTGAAAACTGCTCCAAGAACGGAAGCCTTATCGAACGCTCTCTACTGTTTAGGGCCGTATTGCGGGGGAGGGAGGTGGTGGAATCGAGGCATTTTCGAGTAACATTCCTTTGGATCATAAGGTCAATGTCCAAGTTCACTTCATTCACTCTGGCCAAGTGCTTTATAGTTGATACCTCTTTTTGGAAGGCTGACTGATTGAGAGCAATACTAGTCAGTCGATGGATTAAGCTGTTAAATCCAGCATATTTATGGGCTACAGGGCAAAAAGATTTGCCGTGGACAGTATTATCGGTCGCAGTATCTTTCCTGTATACGGCGAATTCATGGATACCGTCTCTATTACAGATCGTCAAATCCAAGTAATTAATAGATGCGCCACCGATTTCTAAAGTAAATTTTATAGAAGGATATTGATTATTTAGATACTGGAGAAACTCCAAAAGGAGCTCTCGGGGACCAGTCCACGTACACAACACATCGTCGACATACCTGTGCCAATAATAAATTTGATCTAAATACGCACTGCCAGAGGAGAACAAATCGAGCTCAAACTTAGACATAAAGACCTCCGAAATGAGAGAACCCAAAGGAGAACCGATGGGTATTCCAACCTCTTCAGGAAACTCAAAATACTTGTTATCGAATTTGCAATAATTGGGAGACCAACAAATATTGAGGAGATTGAAAAATTCACCCAATTCTTCTTGGCGAACATTTGTTTGAATCAAAAGGTCTCCCATATGTTGCATGGCGGTTGCTCTGGGGATATTGGGGAACAGGCCGACCACATCAAATGAACACAGGGTCGATCCCAGCGGAAGAATATTATCCTTAAGCCTATCAGCCAAGGAGACCGAATTTTTCACCGAGTAACGTGACTCATGGTCAACTCTCGATTTAAACCATCGGTCCAAAAATTTCGCCAGAGCGTACGTGGGGGAGGACGCAAAGGATACGACCGGACGCATCGGGTTCTCTTTTTTATGGACTTTTGGTAGCCCGTACAAGAGGGGAGGCACAGGGTTGGGCTCCAGGAGCAATCTTTTTAGCGAGGGAGTTTTAATAATAAATTCACACTCGTTTATCACACGTCTCTTTTACGTGTTTAGGAAAATTGAAACTGTCGTTTTCCTTAGCACCACACTTGCCGAGAACGTCATAGACCTTGGAGACGTAGGAGGACTTCCCCATCACGACAATGGCATTACTTTTGTCAGCCTTCGTGATGATTAAGCCCTCCTCCCTGACCCTCCACTTTAATCCCTTAATCACCTCAATTGCGTAATTGTTTATGCGAGGGAGGGGAGGGGGGGTATTGCGGGTATGAACCCCCGGCCCGATTTTCACCTCGAGGTCGGCAACAACATTAGCCAAAGCATTACTATTATTAAGAGGGGGTAATCCGAACTTCAACCCTTTCTCTAATAAATTCACCTCATCGCAATTGAACTCAACCTGACTGCAATTTATAATGCGCGGTCTGGTCATAAATTGAGAGAAACCGCATTGATTCTCTTAATAACGCTGATACGGCGTATTTGCGATTTTTGTTCGGGAAGTTTCGGAACCAAAGGTCGTCGTTCTCATCTCACATATGGTTTCTTCGCAAATGCTTAAAATTACACCTTAAGCCTAATTTCATTAAGTTTCGGTTGTAATTCCCTATATCACCTGGAACAATAAGAAATTCAGCAAGTTTGCCTGGATTTCACGAGGAATAATTTTTAACTGATGACTTTTTTCTCTAAAATGCGTATTAAGCGGGATATTTACAAAAAACAGATATTGAGGGGGTTCCAACCCCCATAAAAAAGATGCTCTTGGGGAAAAACGCGGAGAAGTTAGTATGTTGTTTTGGACTTCATTCTTGACCATTTCCAGCAATCAGACCTTTACTATGTCGCAATGTTCTTTTTTTTTTTCCGAAACCTGTCTGATTTGACTACACTAACACTAAAATCAAAAATTTTAGAAAATCGCTCAACTTTCAAACCAACTTTTCAGCTCGAATTTTTGGGCTACGTTGACATACATATAGTAAAATTTATAGGAAATTTGATGAGGAACAACTTTTGTTTGAAACTTTTTTTTCTCCGATGCTTAGTTTTCGATTTATTCTCAGAAAACTAATTTTTGTGGTACTTGGACCCCCTTGGGGGGAGGGCCCGCTCTCTGATCGCTGTGGACTTTTAGTACGTTTATCAGGAGACCATTTTAAACATAATCCACGAAAAAAACCTTTGCCGGCATTTATTTCCATTCCAAAACCTAATCTGCCTGAGCTAAGGGACGAGTAAGGAAATCGAGTGAAAAGAAGAAACAAAACTTTGAAAATATTGGATTTTCAGCAGAACAGGACATCGTCATCTTGAGTCTATTTTGGAATTGATAAAACTTGAAGAACTACACTACATAGATTCGAGAATTATTCAACGATGATGAAAAAGAGGTTACGGAAAAAAACTTTTATAAATTAGGAAGAGAGTTTTTCCTCAATTCACCCATGAAATGGATGCCAATATTTCGGAATACAAGATAAACACCCTCCCTCTTTCACTTCAGGGTTAATAAAGTAAGAGAATCGTGACTGGTTTTTGGTTGGAGTTTTGCGGAAAATGTTCAATCATACACTTTTCAAGGCATTCGTTACAATAATTAATTACTAGAACAAGTAATCGCACGCCTTCCTTCCCTTGTTCCATCTCAATGCCTCGCTTTGCATCATCATTATATTAAATAAATAGAACGAAGCACCGTATTTATGACGTCAGTTTTCGGGTACTAACCCTGAGCAACAGAAGAATTAACATACAGGAAAATCCTAAGATCGCGTCCCCGTAGCTGATCTCGCGGTAATGTTGCGAAAGTTGCTCCCCCACTTCCATGAAACTGGTGGCGCCGAAATTCAAACCTAGAAGATCTTTTACTTGCGTCATCGCGATCACGAAGGCTGCGGCTGAAGTGAAACCCGCTGACACCGGTCCGGAAATGAAGTCGACCAGAAAACCTGGAACCAAACACCGAAGATGAATTTATATTTGAATATTGCCGCAGAGTGGAGGACGCGGGCTATCGAACTGTATAGATGCTGTCTCACCAAGAGTACGCCATGAATTTCGAGAAAAAAAGATCTCAGTACAACAGCTGACATAAAGATACGATATTTGTTCGCGCATTCTTAATGAAGCCGCTGAACACACGAGGTCGATATATTCTATTCACGTTTTGCGGACTACCTCTATACAATCACGTAGAATATGGAGTTGTTACATGTTTTTAAAAACAAATTTGCCGTTATTCACGCTGTGACAGTGGTCGTTTGAGACAACGCGATCATCGTCGAATGAATCTCTAACCTTTATCACGCGACGCTGCCTCAAGCCCACTACTGCAGCAGCGCTATCCGCGAGGAAGACTTCGTACAAAATATTTCAGATTCATATAAAAAAGTTACTCGGATGGAATTTAGCCTGCAGCTTCTAAGCCTTTATATTCTTCCGGAAATCTGGTCCAAAAGTACATGTTTCAATTGTTAGGAAATGACGCACTATAGTCGCTTCTTTAGTACTCTCGTACAATGGATATGTGAATAACCGTAAATGCTTTTTCACTTGACCCTTTTAACATCAGAGAAAGACAATACGGCATACAAAACATATCAGGATGACACACGCATGCGAACAAATACTCCGTAGCGGAATGTTTTCAAATGTTATCTAAGAGCGCTATTAATTTATTGTTTTTATGGGCTACGTCTTATGGAGACTTACGCTGACGGGATACGAGCCTTGTCTCGTTAACATGATTGTATGGTGCTCGGCACACGTATTTAAAGAAAGTGAAATTTTACAAATATCGCAGTGGAATTTTTCCAGAACATTCGATCAGATCCACATGTGTCATCCAGTGAAATTAGCCATTTGGTTCTTTCTAGTCACTTGTCCATCGATGTGAGATATGGCACTCGGGACTTGAAATGATGAGACGTACACAAGAGAGTGTCGGTGGAACAAGGATTTTGCCTTTCCTACTTTCTAATTTAAACAAAAGTCGGTAGTCGGAGTGAAGGACCTGATGAACCTTGAGCTATAATTCCGAAGAAGGCTTGAAAAAATGTCTACTTTTGAGTGATACTTACACGTGGAGTCGAACGAATTTTTATTCCCCAAGTATACCTATTTATGATGAGTTAGACTCAGAACAATTTTGATCTCGAGAACTCTGGCGATATTAGAGGACTTCTAAATAATCCGAGGAAAAACTTGCAACTGACAGACTCTCTTTCAGAAGAGAGCAAGGAACGGATATTTTGATTTCGATCAGGATGGATATTCGATCGAAATTCTTCCGAGGTGTCCACTTATATACAGCTCAAGAGTCCCAAAGGTCCCGCCCTCCTCCACTCATATACAGCTTACGGTCGAAATATTTCTGAAGTTGAAATTTAAACGTTGATACGAATAATTATGTTAAAATCAAAAATTGACACTTGTATCCACCTCAATATTTATTTTCGCGACGTTTCGAACGCAATACAAGTGTCAATTTTTGATTTTAACAGAAATATTTCTGTTTCCGATTAATAAGTCGAGTCCCTAATGCACGACGAAGGGCCTCGCTTTCTTCAAATTTGAAACACAACTCATCACCCTCATATATTATGACTTGATGGTTGCCTCACACAGACATTTTCATTCATATTTTACGACTCTAGCGATAAGAAAAACTTCCTCAAACGGTCGAAATATTACTCGACTTAATCTCCCTCCCCTTATTATAGTTCGAAAGTCAACATTTTTTCAAGTCTTTTAAAACAACTCAGCAGGCCCCTCCTCTGCTCATTGGTACAAACTTTTACAATTTCGTAAACTAGGTTAGAGGCCCTGTTCCCGCCTCAGAATCACTACCTAATGACAGGATGACGGACGGGACATTCTTGCCAAATAACCCGCCGTATAACGAATTCCCTGTTGACATTTAGTTTCTGAGAATGCGTTATATAAGTGCCCTTGAGCTTTCCTATTGTTTGAACGGAGGGGAGGGTAATGGATCAACGGAAACGGCACAAAATCCGGCTTGGACCGAGAATCTCTCGCAAATGATTTGAGGAATGAGGAGATGGGCGACAGTGGAAAATTTCTATTCTGAATTCACGTATTGGTAGGGAACTTAAATAGACGTAAAAACTTTCACAGAGGAAAAACGGAATTTCGAGCTGAACTTCTACAAAGGAGGTACTTGAAATCTTGGCGTCGTCAAAGAACCTAGAAGATGAACGCAAAAGAAAATCGTTCTGTGCTCGATAAAGACCACTATAGTAGGGTCCTAATCGTAAATCCGCTTGATGTGGCTGTTAAAAGCAATTTTATGATTGATTATTATTTTACATACTCAGACGAACAAATATAGCCTGTATGGCTATATTTCTCACTCCCTGTTTTCCGAGGTACCACCCCCCTAATCTAAAAAGCTCGTCTATCTCGAGAAATATTGACTTTTTGAAAAAAGTTTTCAAACAAAAGTTGTTCCATTATGTCTCGTCTACAACATTACCTCTCATGAAAATTTCATTTTGAGCAATCCTCGCGCTTAAAATTTGAAAAAACATGGTAGAAAAACCAAAGAATTACAATTTTTTACATTTTTATCAAACATACAGTCACAAAAAATGTTTAGAATTCAGTTTCCTTTCGAATGAGTATCAAGACGAAACGACTTTACCCCACCCCTCCCTCATTTCAAAAGATCCACCCCCCGCCCCTCCTCTTGCCTCGCAAACATTTGATTAATGATAAATTTTTAAAAAAAGATGCTTTATTTTAATTTATCATGATTGTGCACTTCCCCTTTTTACCTTACATTTAGAAATTCCTTGAAAAAATTTTCTGGCATAGCCAAATAAATGAAAATCATGTTCCATGTCTTTTATATTTTATCAGTCATCTTGAAATATTTCAGTCTAGGCTTCTACTAGGTCAAGTGTTCGTGAGATATTATTCGTTTACCCCTTTACCTATCTTGGCGTCGTATAAGTCTTCTATGAGAAATACGAGGTAGCGCGAACTCGCTCCGCTCGTTCGCCCCCTGTCTCGCTGTTGTATTGGAATGGTATATGACAATTCAAGTCAAGGGGACTTGGAAAAATTTCGACTATCCAGCCTTTATTTATTTATTTACTAGCCGCTTGCGGCACGCCTTCGGCGCGCCTGGCGGCTAGGCCTGCGGCGCCAGACAGGCTCACGCTTCGCGCTCGCTGTTTCATGATTACGGGCTCGCGCTTCGCGCTCGCAAAGAGCACGCCGCCGACGGACTATCACTTGCTGAAAGATACCCACTACCTACGCGACAGAGCAGATTTTTATATTTCATGAGAGCTCATAACGTTTGAACTTTCAATAGTCAAATATGTATTCCCACTTGCCATCTAGTTCACTGTTCCCACCAGTACACACACACACACACACACACACACACATACGCAATTCCAAACTCAACCAACAAACAGCCCGCTGGCATGGGTAAAGGCTAATTTTGTCCTAGCTCTGTCAAGACCGAGGTGTGGGTTTCTGACCATCATAGTCTTATATTTTTCAGAATTTCTTCAATATGAGTCATATGGGATTTGGTATTGAGAATTCAAGGGAGCCTAGACCTAGATAAAGTAGTATAAAGATGGCCTAGACCTATTATAAGCCTAGTATAATATAGTTTGAGAGTCAACATTTTTCTCGAATCTCAAACTATGTATGATAGGTGTGGGACTTGAAAAAATTCCTATCACATACAGCTCGAGAGTCGAAATTTTTCCAAGTCCCTCTCCTATCATATATGGCTCAATAGTCGAAATTTTTTCGAATTCCCTTCCTATCATATATGACTCGATAGTCGAAATTTTTTCAAAGTCACCCTCCTATCATATTTAGCTCGAGAGTCGAAATTTTTCCAAGTCCCTCTCCTATCATATATAGCTCGATAGTCAAAACTTTTCCAAGTTTTTTGTTGGACGGCGGAAGGCAAATTTCTCAAAAAGCCACTCATAGAACAGGATCCCTGTTAAAACTTTGACTCTTGAGCTATATATGATAGAAGGGAGACTTGAAAAAATTCCCATCATATACGGCTCGAGAGTCAAAAGTTTTCTATGTCCCTCTCGTATCATATATGGCTCGATAGTCCAAATTTTTCCAAGTTTTTTGTTGGACAACGGACGGCAAGATTCTCAAAAAGCCCCCTACAGAACAGGTTTCCTGTTAAAACATCACTAAATATCACGACAGCCACATCTAACCACTTTCTCTAATAATAAAATCCTACTGGAACTGGATACCCGATTGATATTGATAAGTAAATTAATAAGCGTAGATATCATTTCAAACAATCAAAGATCACGTTCTGTATTCATAATTCGAATCACGATTCTACATAATATTGTATTTACGCAATTGATCAAAAACTCATCGAAATTGATCAAAAACACATCAAACTACTCCTACTATTCAGATGATATGTTTCTATTTACTTTCGGGATTTGTAGATTAAATCTCATTGCGCTTCTCTTTTGATTTAGAGCATTCGAGTTCCTGAGAACCAAAACGTAAGAACCTACAAAATAATTTGAAATTTCATAATTCACAAAAAGCAGAAACTATATGCGATCAAGTATCATCAGTACTGTCGATTAAAATATCTACCTCTTACGACATTATGGAACATTTTCTAATGTTGTTCCGCGATTTGTGAAATAAATCTCACAGGCTAGTTTTTCCTTCGATTTCGAGAATTCAAGTACTTGCGGACTAAAACATAGGACCTACAAAATAGTCTAACGATAAGGAAAATTCATCTACCAGTATCGGATACTTGGATTGATAAATAAGTAAGAGCAGTATCAGTATCACTTCATGCGATCGAGAATCACGTTCTGTATTCATAATTCGAATCACGATTCTATTTCTACAATCGATCAAGAGCACATCAACCTACCGTACTTACTATTTTCAACCTCTTTCTCCTGTTAATGAGTAATAGTTCACTTGCGCTTATTGATCTTTTCATCCGATAGACTTCATCCACAACAGAAAACACAAAACCTGGCCGTTCATTTTGTAATTGGTTTTCTTAGGAAATTAGAATTTCAACTTCTCGCTGATCCTATTTCGTTCCAAATTTCATATAATACCAGTATACGAAAAACCGAAGCTAGATGCGATCACAAATCAATGATACCCATTTATGTTTTCCAACACTATCCTATCGAACAATTTTTAATTTTGTTTCGTTATTCTGGCTGAAAAATGAATATCCATTGTTTCTCAGTTGTTCAGTTCAGTCCTCTTTCACTTTCAAAGTTTCGAACACAAAATAGCAGAATGATAATAATGACATATGAATTTTGATAATAATAAAAATTTTCTGACAATATTGATATTAAACGTATCGATGTTGTGCTGAATGATAGCCGATAGCACCCTCGCTGTCGACACGCAGGACCGAGTGAGCGCACCCCGGTGGCCACTGATCGACAGACACCACGTTCGACGGTTTGTAAACAAACCGCGCTTTATTATATAGGATTTAATTATTCAATTATTCAATTATTTCATTATTTAATATTATTTATTTATTTATTTATTTATTTATTTATTTATTATTAATTCTTGTACTAGGTCAAGTGTTCGTGAGATATTATACGTTTACCCCTTTACCTATCTTGGCGTCGTATAAGTCTTCTATGAGAAATATGAGGTAGCGCGAACTCGCTCCGCTCGTTCGCCCCCTGTCTCGCTGTTCTATTGGAATGGTATGTGACAATTCAAGTCAAGGGGACTTGGAAAAATTTCGACTATCCAGCCTTTATTTATTTATTTATTTAATTATTCAATTATTCAATTATTTCATTATTTAATATTATTTATTTATTTATTTATTTATTTATTTATTATTAATTCTTGTACTAGGTCAAGTGTTCGTGAGATATTATACGTTTACCCCTTTACCTATCTTGGCGTCGTATAAGTCTTCTATGAGAAATATGAGGTAGCGCGAACTCGCTCCGCTCGTTCGCCCCCTGTCTCGCTGTTCTATTGGAATGGTATGAGACAATTCAAGTCTGGGGGACTTGGAAAAATTTCGACTATCCAGCCATATATGATAGGAAGAGGGACTTAGAAAATTTTCTAATTATTAATTATATTAATTATTCAATTATTTATTTATTTATTTAATTATTTAATTATTTAATTATATTAATTATTTATTTATTTAATTATTTAATTATTAATTAATTAATTATTTATCATTATTACGCGGGTTGTACTCGCGAATTTCTGAATCACCCACGGGGTACAGATTTTCTAATTATTAATTATATTAATTATTTAATTATTTATTTATTTAATCATTTAATTATTTAATTATGTTAATTATTTAATTATTTAATTATTAATTAATTATTTATTATTATTACAGGGGGTGTACTCGCGAATTTCTGAATCACCCACGGGGTAGAGATTTCTCTTGACGGGGGGGGGGGGGGGGGGGGGTACTCGCGAGTTTCAAAATCGGGGTCCGGCGAGAGAAAAGACATGGAACATGTCAAAAGTACCTGCCTTAAGAAGTTACAAGTTCTAGCTCAGAGGAGATCAATTGAGATTAATTTTCAATTTCCTGTTCAGCTTTTACATCATCAGCTCAGAAGGGTAACATAATAGGCTGGAGACTTATTACTATTCAAAACCTCGATTTTGACTAAGAGGAGAGGCGGGGGTTGAGCTTTTGAAATGAGGGAGGGGTGGGGTGAAGTCTTCTTAACACTCATCATTCAAAAGTAAACTGAATTCTAAATATTTCTTGTAATCATATATTTGACTGCATGTTCAGAATTTCTCATTAAAAATGTAAAACAACGTGATTCTTTGTTTCTTTTATCATGTTTTTTTCAAATTTGAAAGGCGAGGATTGTTCAAAATGAAATTTTTATAAGAGGTAAAGTTGTAGAGAAGACATAATGGAACAACTTTTGTTTGAAAACTTTTTTCAAAAAGTCAATATTTCTCGGGATAAACGAGCTTTTTAGATTAAGGGGGTATGGTACCTCAGAAAACAGGGAGTGAGAAAAATAGGCATACAGGCTATATTTGTTCGTCTGAGTATGTAAAATAATATCAATTATAAAATTGCCTTCAACAGCCACATCGAGCGGACGGGTTTTTCTGTACAATTGGGACCCTACTACTAGTCTCCTCGAAACGTCGTAAGAAATAAATTTTTGCGCGGGAAAAGCCTTCAATTCTTCCCGTTTGCTTTATCTCTCCCTGCGCGTATAAAAAACTCTTTAATAATTAGAAAATAAACTTCGACTTCTTTAGAACTACCGTTTCGCGTTACAAGTGCAACTTACTCTTAAAGGAACTTGGAACAAGCTTAGAGAAATCACGAACGCGACTTCATAGACGAGAAGGAGTACACATGTGAGACCCTGACAGAGGATTAAGACCATGGGGCCCAAATTTTTCCAAAGTATGGCCGTAAGAAAATTACAAAAAAGTGGAGACATGGAAGGCTGTGGAAGGACTGACGTTATCGGAGCAGGATTTTTAGCTCAACATCTTCTGAAATCTTCTCAGGAAAGCTATCAAGAAGATTACAAACAAGACGATGTGACTCTATCCACACAGATATGGAAAGCTAAGGGATGGGGATTGACATTTTGGCCAAATTCTTCAAAGGAAAAGGTCTCGAGCAAATCAAAAACAAGTGGATGTGACTGAAAGGGCTTAAGAAAATTACAAACAAGGGTATGTGACTTCATCTACCCAGATATGGAATATTAAAAGAGGAATGACATAACAGAGGCAAGATTTCTCGCCCAAATTGCCATAAGGAAAAGTCTTAAGTAAATCACAAACAAGGGGATGTGACTAAAAGGTCTAAAGATAATTATAAACAAGTGGATGTGACTCTATCTGCACAGGTATGAGAAGATAAGGGAGAATTGACGTCACTAGGGCAGGATTTTGAGCTCAAACTCCTCCAAGAAAAGGTCTTAGGAATTACAAACAAGTGGATGGGACTCTATTGGTACAGGTATGAGAAGATAACGGAGAATTGACGTCACTAGGGCAGTTTTTAGAAATTTCTTTACGTAAAGGTTTTGAGAAAATTACAAACAAGTAATTATATGACTCTATCTGCACTTACATCAGAAGCTAAGGGAGGATTGAAGTCACCAGGGAAGGATTTTTAGCAGAAATTCTTCTGAAGATCTTAAGAAAGTTACCAACAAGTGGATGTGATTGTATTTACACGGATAAAGGAAGCTAAGGAAGGATTGACCACGGACGGATTCTTAGTTCAAATTGCTCCTGGAAATGGTTTCAAGAAAATTACCAAGAAGGGGTGTGACTCTATCTCCAGAGATAAGGAAAGCTAAGAAGATTTGACATCACCAGACCAGTATTTTTGACCCAAATTTCTCTGAGGAGAGGTCTTAAGAAAATCACGAACAAGTGGTTGTGACTGAAAGGGCTTATAAGAAAATTACAAACAAGTGTATGTGACTTCATCTACTCAGATAGATGGAATACTAAAAGAGGAATGACGTCACTAGAGCAGGATTTCTCGCCCCAATTCCTACAAGGAAAACTCTTAAGCAAACCACAAACAAGTTGATGTGACTAAAAGGTCTGAAAAAAATTACAAACATGTGGATGTGACTCCATTTGAACAGGTATGAAAAGATAAGGGAGAATTGATGTCACTAGGGCAGGTTTTTTAGCGCAAATTTCTTCAAGTAAAAGTCAGAAAATTACAAACGAAAGGGGTATTACTCTTTCTACAGATATAGCGGAAGCTGAGGAGGAACTGAAGTCACCAGGGAAGAATTTTTTAAGAAAATCACCAACAAATGGATGTGATTGAATTTACACAGATATGGGAAGCTAAAGAAGGATTGACCACAGGCGGATTTTTAGCTCAAATTACTTCTGGAAATGGTTTTAAGAAAATTACCGAGAAGGGAATGTGACTCTATCTCCAAAGATAAGGAAAGCTAAAGAGGTTTGTTTTACCATTATTTTTGACCCAAATTCCTCTGAGGAAAGGTCTTCAGCAAATCGCAAACAAGTAGATGTGACTAAAAGTTTTGAAGAAAATTACAAACAAGTGGACGTGACTCTATTTGCACAAGTATGAAAAGATAAGGGAGAATTGACGTCACTAGAGCAGGATTTTTTGCTCAAACTCATCCAAGAAAAGGTCTTAATAAAATCACGAACATGTGGATGTGACTTTATCTCTACACAGACATGAGGTATTTTTCGTTCAAATTATTCTGAAGAATGATCCATAGAAAATTACCAAGTTGTGGGCGTGACTCTATTTACACAGACAAAGGCAGCTGCGAGAGGATTGATGTCATCGAGGGAGGATTTTTAGCCAAAATTCCTTTGAAATTTGAGAAAATTAAAGAAATTAGCGTCTTTAGAGGATGATTTTCGACTCGAGTTCGCATGGACAAAAGAGTCAGCGGGTTACGCTCCAGTAAGAGATGACATCTTCATCAGCATGATTTGAAGAAAGAATGGAAAAGGATTAATTTATTTTGAGGGTCCTAGACAGGAATACGCCGCCGATCAGCATCGACTTAGACTTTGGCTTTTGGCTGATAGTCAATACCACAAGATTTATTGACTAACTTTTTGGTTCTTTTCGAAATTTGGGCTCAGAATAACGGCAGCGGAAATGAAGTATAAGAGAGCAACGGCGGCTTACACCAAAATGGACAAGAAACGAAATTCCGAAATCTTTGACGAGTTAAACGTAGAGGCGATTATGGGAAGGATAAAAAGATATCGGAAAGATTAGCGAAGCCACGTTATGAGAATGTCGGATGATCGACCCCCAGACGCCAAAGGGAAGAAGAAGTACAGGGAGACCGATGAAAAGGATAAAGGAGGGGTGTTGTTGGTAAATGAAAAACTCAAGCGAAAAATTTGATCACCTCGTCGGGATCCGAACCCGCCGCGGGTTCGGATCCCGACGAGGTGATCAAATTTTTCGCTTGAGTTTTTCATTTACCAACAACCCCCCTCCTTTAATATTACCCCCGCACGTATTTATTGGGGTTTTCGACGAAAAGGATGTTAGACACGTCGTCTGGTTCACAGGGCTAAAATTCAGCAGCGGCAGTCCTGCCCATTCTAACTAGTTCGATGATGATGATTTTTTGATGGTCAAAATGATGGCTTCAATATTCTCCAGCGACTGGCTTTTAGCTGAAAAGGTGACGTCTCAAAATTCAAAGGCTGTCTCATAGTATTTCTTTAAAAAAAAAACTCGAGCCAATAACGGCTTCATAGCTGCGCATGCCTGAACTTGAAAGATTCCGTTCCAAGCAATACAGAGAAGAGGACTTCCAAAAATCTCAACGTACATCCTGGAGAGGAGGAGACAACGTTCGAGGCTCCTTGATAACAGTATTGATCGCGAATAGCTGCGAGTAGATTCCTTCTGTTCTGATCTTCACGAAATGCGAGTATGAAAAAGAAAGCTCTGACGCCAGTTACATAATCCAAAAACTTGGACGAAGGTTTTTTTTCTCGTAATTAAATCTTTACTATTATTATCATCATTCGCGTTTCAATAATTTGCTCCCAGAAGCTATCTCCGTCTCAATGTCCAAGGTTCGTTCTCACAATACGATGGGCAACATACGGGCATTCACTTTCGACGATTAAATCACTCGTTCGTATACTGCACTATACACTAAACGGATTCGAGATTCACTCGGAAGATAATAAATTATCTGAAGATGCGTGCACGAGTGTTAGCACGTGCAGTACAATCGTATCAAACGCGAACCGATTAAACGATCATTACCTGCTGCATGATATATCACGTGAACACTCGCACTTGCTGGGGTAAATGAATAGCAAACAATAATAAAATGTTGTATCTATACCTAACTGTAAAGCTCCCATAATCAGCTGCACCAGTCCGGTCATGAAGCACAGCAAGATAGCGAAACTCGGACCAAGTCCGTGAACATTTTCACGAATGAGGATAGCGCTGATGGCCGAAGGTCCTATGGAACTCTCTTTTATGGTTCCAAATATCACATAAACCAAACATCCCAAAAATGCTGAGTATAGACCGTACTGAAACAGACAAAGAAAAAATTTAATTCAAGGTACAAAATGTGGGTACAAAGATTGGACGACATTTTCCCGAATGAAATTCTCGGAAAATATCTTCTTCGAGCGAATTGAAGAGATAAACTAATTATAAACTGATTTTGATCCAAGAGTTGAATATCCCTTTTCTAGACCATACTAAATTAGTGTATATGAGCGTTTTACGAACTTCCGTGGTAATAATATTAGCTGTGATACTGTCGAATGTTTACCGTACATCAGCCACTCTGTGTATGATCCACTCTAGCATAAGAAGCTGGCAGAAGTAATTGACGAGAAGCTGTACCGTACCTCGACGGATAAACGTATTTGCGATCACGCACATCAAACGGTTGGGATTGCCGGGCACTTCGCGGAAAAAATACACAGTCGGAGCAATTACTAGCAATCCGGCAGCTGGACAACCCTTTGTCGAACGAATCAAACCACAGCCATCCGTCTAATCAGGACGAGAATGCTGCGTTCGGAACAAGTATCTGCACAATGACTCCGCACAGAAATACAAGGGGTATTGTGTGAAGTGTTGACCAATTACCTTCGCAACCTCTGTTAGTGAGGTGGGTACAGAGACTTTGCCGGAAAAAATTACCCGCCAACAGAGGAGGATTAAGGAGTTTTGATGGAAACTACGTTTTGCCCCGCGCGTTGGCACAGATGATTTTTTTTGTCCCTCCCCTGAAAAACCTGTCCCATCCACTTAATTTTGTGTCCACTCCTTCGGGCTCCCTTTCTTCACCCTGGACTAGGTTGGATCTCAAAATCTTCTGGCCAGGCCCGATCTCCGGCCTGGGAGGCTCTTAATTAACTGTTGAAGAACACGAAGGGGAGAACACCACAAAGGAGCCAGGAGAGAGCCCAAACAAACGTTCAAGCGTCATAAGCGTCACTTTTTCTTCTGTTCGTACTATGATGTGAATACTCATGTCAAATATGCGTAAATTTTTAGCTAAAACGAAAGAAAGCAATTCAACCAGTAGAACTGTACCTCTTTTTACAGCACCATGCCGTCTTCGCTCATTATAGGCTTTAAAATGGCGAAAAAAAGACACAACTCGGAGAAAAATTTTGAGAAGAAAAAGTGCAGGCTCCCTTCTTGTGAATCCTTGGGGCCTCAGGGTCCACCCTAAATATGGCCCTGCATGCCAATCTGACCAAGCTATCGTTAATTTAGAAATTACCTGAGAAGAACCAAAAAAGTTACTTGGCAAGCAGCGGGCCTCAGGGCAGACTGTTCGATAAAGAGGAAGAGGAAGAAAAGGAGATGATCTTCATTGATCTTTGCTACCCGAAGACATATTGAGCATCTTCGTGGCAGTCCCGTGTGGTTCTTAGGCGGTACATTCAGGACAGCGCTGAATATCTATGCAAAACTATTTACAACCATACTAACAGGTAGAATTGACACGGTCCGAGACGTTACGGCTCGACATAATGACAGAATACTCAAAGAGTAGAGTAAACGAAAACCAATTACAAAGACCGCAGATATAAAGGAGAAGATGCGAGATCTTTCGGTTAACAAACCATCATCGGGCAAAGTTAGAACGCCACTGACCCAGATACGACTCATAAAACAAAATACCAACGAGATCAGGATTGAACGAGCGAGCCCT
Organism: Aspidiotus rigidus; assembly: GCA_035079385.1. Lineage (NCBI taxonomy): Eukaryota > Metazoa > Arthropoda > Insecta > Hemiptera > Diaspididae > Aspidiotus > Aspidiotus rigidus. The sequence continues at coordinate 988,003 of JAVHKY010000023.1, forward strand.
CGCGAGGTGACTCAAACTCGTAGACCAATTCAACTAAACCTTCGTCGGGAAAATACCTGTTGAGTACGGTAATATCGTCACTGATCAGATGACGCACTATTTCGATATTTTCCAGCGCAACGCTCTTGAAGTAAGAATTCTCCTTGTGGAGAAGGGTAGCCGAACCTTCCTTGAAACTATGACCACTGGAGATAAGGTGGTCCGCAAAGGCCGAATCACCCAAATTACCTTTCTTCCAGGTCTTAAGGTGCTCCTCTACTCGAATTCCAAGCTGGCGACCCGTCTCGCCTATGTGTACGCCGTTACAATCCTTGCACTCCAATTTGTACACCCCGCTCCTCTCCCCCCGCGGGATGGGGTCCTTCAGCCTAACAAACAAACCCTTCACAGTATTGAGGTTATAAAAAGCAGGCCTGAAGCCAAAGGGGCGGAGGACACGAGTCAGATTGGATGAAAACTCACCCAAAAACGGGAGCTTGATCCAACGTAATCTCTTATTATTATTACCACTCAGATCGCGGGGGAGGGAAGTGGTAGAATCAAGGCCCTTCCTCGTAAGTTTTTTACGGACTATTCAGATACTGAAGAAACTCACCAAGGAGCTCTTGAGGACCGGTCCACGCACATAATATATCGTCCACATATCGGTGCCAGTAATGGATGTGACTCAGTAGCACTTGGCCAGAGGAAAACAAGTCAACCTCAAATCTGGACATAAATATCTCCGAAACGAGAGAGCCCAAAGGAGAGCCGATGGGGATTCCTACCTCCTCAGGAAACTCGTAAAATTTCCCATTGAACTTACAGAAGTTAGGGGACCAGCACGCATTAAGGAGGCCAAAAAATTCCTGTATCTCGTTATGAAGGATATTGAACTTTACAAGTAGGTCACCCATATACTGCATAGTATGGGCCTTTGGTATGTTGGGAAAGAGGCCGGCTACATCAAATGAGCAGAGGCTCGTACCCGGAGGCAAGGTAACATTTTTGAGCCTCTCGGCCAGAGAAACCGAATTTTTAACGGAGTAGGGGGACTCGTACTCGATTCGAGACTTGAACCAACGATCCAAGAACTTGGCCAGAAAATAGGCAGGGGAGGAGACGTAGGAGACGACAGGCCGCATAGGAGTATTCATCTTGTGAACTTTTGGCAACCCATAGAGGAGGGGAGGAACAGGGTTAGGTACAAGCAGGGCTTTTTTGAGCGAAGAACTTTTTATGATAAACTCACAACGTTCCTAACCTCTTTGACGTAGTTAGGAAAGTTAAAAGAGCTATTTGTAATAGCTCCACATTGAGTGAGAACTTCTTGAACCTTGAAAACGTAGGAGGATTTCTCCAGGACTACGATCGCGTTACCCTTGTCGGCTTTAGTAAGGATTAACCCCTGGTCCCTGACCTTCCTCCTCAGATTATCTATCACCTCACATGCGTAATTGTTTATACGAGGGAGGGGGTGTCGCAGACTAGCTCAGCGCAAGCTGATTGAATATTCACGCCGGGACCAATTTTTATGGTCAGGTCGGCAACGACATTAGCAAGAGTTTCATCTTTAGGAAGGGGAGGTAGGCCAAATTTCAGACCCTTCTCCAACGAATACGTTTCATCTTGCGAGAATTGCGTCTGGGTGTAATTAATAATGCGGGGCTGGAAATTTTTAACAACACCATTATTAGTACAAATATTTTTGAGGGCAATCGCCTTGGAGTTCAAAAGGGAGGAAATTTTCTTTTCTTTTTTGGCTTTGAGCTCAACCTCAAAATCCCAGCAATCCTCATTAACCTTCCGAATAAGCCGATCGAACTCACCTGGCGGAAGCAAACTAGAAAGCCTGGAATGGACGAGGAGATTGAGACGAAGTGCTACTGAGTCACATCCATTACTGGCACCGATATGTGGACGATATATTATGTGCGTGGACCGGTCCTCAAGAGCTCCTTGGTGAGTTTCTTCAGTATCTGAATAGTCCGTAAAAAACTTACGAGGAAGGGCCTTGATTCTACCACTTCCCTCCCCCGCGATCTGAGTGGTAATAATAATAAGAGATTACGTTGGATCAAGCTCCCGTTTTTGGGTGAGTTTTCATCCAATCTGACTCGTGTCCTCCGCCCCTTTGGCTTCAGGCCTGCTTTTTATAACCTCACTACTGTGAAGGGTTTGTTTGTTAGGCTAAAGGACCCCATCCCGCGGGGGGAGAGGAGCGTGGTGTACAAATTGGAGTGCAAGGATTGTAACGGCGTATACATAGGCAAAACGGGTCGCCAGCTTGGAATTCGAGTAGAGGAGCACCTCAAGGCCTGGAAGAAAGGTAATTTGGGTGATTCGGCCTTTGCGGACCACCTTATCTCCAGTGGTCATAGTTTCAAGGAAGGTTCGGCTACCCTTCTCCACAAGGAGAATTCTTACTTCAAGCGCGTTGCGTTGGAAAATATCGAAATAGTGCGTCATCTGAACAGTGACGATATTACCGTACTCAACAGGTATTTTCCCGACGAAGGTTTAGTTGAATTGGTCTACGAGTTTGAGTCACCTCGCGAGGGCTCGCTCGTTCAATCCTGATCTCGTTGGTATTTTGTTTTATAGTCGTATCTGGGTCAGTGGCGTTCTAACTTTGCCCGATGATGGTTTGTTAACCGAAAAATCTCGCATCTTCTCCTTTATATCTGCGGTCTTTGTAATTGGTTTTCGTTTACTCTACTCTTTGAGTATTCTGTCATCATACGAATAGGTGTTGGCTGTTCCACTTTTTATGCGATGCTGTCTAATAAGGAAACAGAAAGTCTTCGAGGTCGTAAAGAAAGTTGTGGAGAGGTACCGAATTAAACCACGCGTCCCACAAAACAACATAACCGATTTTGAAAAAAATAGCGATTATCAATGCTACCACCATTTGTCTCTTATCACTATTTCTATATTGGGCCGAGTGCAGGCTGCTGGATTGCAGCAACGTTAATCAAGGGTATTGGAGGCAGGAGGCTCGCCTCCTGCGAGGCGGAGCTAGCTGAAATTTTGAAGACTCACTAGAGGCTTGGAGGTATCTGGAGCTACCTTCAAAGTGCCTCCGGAACGCTATAATGAGGATTTAAACCAAGGTGTTGGAGGCCGGAGCATTTTGCCTCCGAAGATACCTTGCTTTCACCTAGAGGCTTAGAGGTGCTTCCAAAGACCCTTTAGGAGGCATTTTTTTCAGCAGTATTCTATTCCTTGAAACTTCATTCAGCAACTTTGATGGTCGCGCTGCTTGGTTTGAATAAAAGCCATCTTCTGAGTATCATTTGTCATCTGCCAACACTGATAGGCCAATATGCTACATCTGGTCACACTGATCAACGTTACAAGTGGCTCCGGAGGCGTCTTCGACACGGTCTCTGGAGGCATTTTCTCCAATGCGCTGGAGGCACTCGGATGTACCTCCAGAGACATACTTTGGAGGTCAGGTAGTGCCTGCAAACGTGTCCACTGGAGGCAACCGGAGTCGAAGGTCGTTCCGGAGGCGGAGGCCCCTAAAAAAAACTATGCCTCCAACACCCTTGATCCTCAGGTCCGAAACTTGAAGATGTACCCACATAATGACATTCGTCCCAGTGCCAGATGTTATGCACGCTCTCGCTGCTCTGCGAGGCCAATGTCCAGCCACCAGTAGCTTATTCGGATTGACAGATAATTCTTTCCGACAAAGTCTCTGTGCCGATTTTACTAGCGCTGGTTGCGAAGGTACGAGTAATATTGGCTTGACACTTTGTAACTCTGCAAAGCAATTGTGCAGGTGCTTCTTCTGGAAGTTCTTCTGTTTTCTGTTTCACTGTCAGTGTAGGTTTTTCTGCAGCATTTTCGTCTTGATTGCATGGATGGCTGTGGTTGTATTTTCAAGTAAAATGCGTTCAAAATTTTCGTACAACTGACGTTGGGAGAACTTTGTACTCGGGAATATCGTGGTTTCGAAGGGGGGGTTGTAGTCCTAAAAATATTCATCGTTGGGATTGATCATCATCATTAACAAGAGAAAAAAACAATAATTTTCAAATCACCTGCTCTTAACGAAAGTTCCTAAGTTGGACATTAAACCTGATGCTCATTTATCGAATATCCATTTAAAACGTTACAATATTTCAAAGATCCCCTGGTCCTCTTCAATTCGCCCCTCGCGTCATGAAGAAATAGTCATAGCACGACTAAGAATTGAGCGCATCCGCCTAACCCACTCCTTCCTTCTCCTTAGGATCTCCACTCTTCCCATACCTCCTCAACATTAGAAAATTTTTTGTCCCTCCTCAAACAATCTCTGGCTCTTTCCAACAACTGACTAACACTCGAAACTTACTCTGGTCCACATACCATTACAATCCCTGTTTCGTTGTTTAGCTCAGAAGAAAAATAAAAAAAACTTGAAGTACTTGATATTTGCATTACCTGAGGTGGTAAACCAGCAACACTGGCGTACGCGATCGATTGCGGCACCATGGTCAGTCCTACCGTCACACCAGCTACGAGATCTGCCGCTATCAAACTTTTGTGATAATTTCCAATTAGACTTAAAACTGGTATTCTTTTGTACAATGTCTTTTTCGAGCAGCACTTGCGGACGGTATCTTCAGTCCAACTTGAGCCATGACTACTACCTCCATCTGAAGTGTCTCCGTTTGGTAGTGAGAAGTTACCGTGTGTGTTTCCATTGCTTTTATGCGCATCCATGCCGTTATCTGTAAATACGATGAGAATAAAATTAGAAACAATTTGTGCGCAAATATTTTTCACAAACATAACAAAAAAAAAAACGTCAAGTTGGAAATTTTACGACACAAAGAGAAAAAAACTATCGACCATTATTTTGAAGAAGGAAAAATTGGTCGAAGAAACATGATAATAGGTTGTTGATGAGCGTCAAAAAAATACATGAGTTAGTGAGTGGAAACCGTGATGTAAGTCGAAATAAAAATTCAGTAAAGATACCGCGAAATTTTTATGCATCTTCGATGCACAGAATATAGAAATAATTGCAGTACGAATGAAAACAAGTTTTCAGACCGAAGAGGATGTAAATGATTCGATGCCACGAAGACCATCCTATTCAATTAATTTTTTTGCGAGCATTTATTTTTTCTTCCTTAGGATTGGGAAGTTCAGTCACAGACATATTTCTGTTTTATAACGTAATAAATACGTTTGTCTCGATTTCTAAAATTCCAAATCAACGGATCGGATTTCCCGGCGTTTTTCTGTTAAAATTGTAATGTTATTCTGCAGTATATAACGATTAATGTGTCCCACATGAAACATTTCTTCATAGGAAGCTTCCCTGTTCTCTTACTTGAAAAATACAGAGACACGATCAGTGACTTGGAGCCCAATCCATTAAAGTGCCGCTTTTTTCCTATAAGTTCTCAGTCGTCATGTATTTCAAACCAGAACGCTTACCTGAAAAAGGTATATTACGATACACAAGAAGAGCAACCAGCTAATTGACTTCAAGAAAGAAATATGCATTACATTATCTTCACATCATATTTTGGAAAATAATCTCGCTTTCTGTATTGTACCGAACACACAAGAAAGTCTTCTATTTGAATAGGTCAAAACACAATTTATGTCCTTGTAACTTTCACTAGCAACTATTTATTATTTGAGTCATCTTTCTGAATGTTCTGGTTTCAAAAACGTAGAAATTGTTTCTAACGCTAAATGAATTGTGAATTCTATGAACAATGTCACGCTAAGAACAGCATAAATTTTTACTCTCCTTGGTCCCAGATAACAATTGCGAGTTCTCCTTCGATATTTGATACTCTGTATGCAAGAGCCCGTACATCAACCTTACGATTGTGAGATCAAATTCAAGCTTTACACTCAATTATTGGCTCCATTGTTCACGAAGAAACGAAATTATCAGAGAACGGAAAAGAAAAACTTGACTTCCGCTATTATGATGAATTTGTGATTAAGTATTTTAGGGTAATATTGAAGAATAATTTTTGGGAACTCCTAAATATTCTCAATTTTCAACTAGAATTTTCTACCCTCCCACTGCCTTCAACATCAGAGCAGGAAATGCGACGCACTGCCGACCCTCAAAGCCAAATTGCTCAACAACGTATCACGAGATATATTCGCGAATAAAATCAAAGAAGGTACTCTCTCCGTGACGGTCATTTGCGGAAGCTTGTCAAAAAGGTGATGGTCTTAGAAAATCCACCTAAGACTTTTGAAATTATATTCCCTCGACAGGAAATTAAGAGGAGTACAATTTTTGTTCCATGCATTTTTCACAAAAAGTAATATTTGAGAATGTACAGTCGATTAATTTGCTGTGTCATGGTAAAAAACGCCATGATCACCTCCTCAACATCAACAACAGCGCTCGTACAGATTGTTTTACATACAAATAGGTACTTTTTTTTCTTCCATTCTTCATACATTCCCTCCACGCATTTGGTCGCAAAATAGAGAAGAGTTCCTTGTATTATCTGTTTCTCTTTGTAGTCACTCACTCCTTCTTTGCCATGACTCTCTCCGCATCTTTTCAAACAAACAGAGTGTAATAATATAGGTACCTAATGTTATTGGTGAGCTTGACTTGCCCTGATGAAACCTGTATATAATATCAAGAGGATAGTTTGAGGAACTTAATCTTTGTTAGAGAACATCGTCGATGAAACCACTTCAACGTAATTAAGGGAATTAAAATAATTTTATGCAGAATGTATGTAGCGTTGTCACTCAGTGACCTTAACTTGACCTGGTAAAACTTGTACATATCATTACAAGGACAAAACAAGTTACATAACCTTTGTTACTATGACGTCCTAGATGATGTCACTTTGACGTAATTCAAGGACTTGGAAAAATTTTATCCGGAGTGTAATATGATGTTATCAGTAACCTTAACTTGACCTGACGGTGTTTTCCTATAATGGACACAGAGCAAAATGAGCTACTTAGCCATTGATGACATCATCAATGATCAAAGTCTTTTGACACCTGCATATAATATCAAGAGGACAGGATGAGCTACTTAACCATTGTTACTATGACGTCATGAATGATGCATCTTGAATGTGATTATGATGGGAATTGAGAGAATTACATGCAGAGTGTCAATGACCTTCACTTGACCTAATGGAACCTGTATACATATAATAATATAGAAGTAGCAGAATGAGCTCCTTTGCCATTATTATTATGACTTCATCAATGAAGTCCCTTTGGACTTATTAAGGAAATTGAAGGAATTTTATCCAGAGCGTTATCCTGTCATGCAAATGATGTTTGACAAATGTACAGAACATGGTTTTGGGGAAAAAGTATAATTATTGTTCATGCACAAAAACCATCAATGACAGCTTTCTCTGGTATTTTTTCATTTTTTTATGAAATTTTTGGAATCAAGTCCACAGTTGTTTTAGGTAGCTTTTTCAACGTAGAACACAAATTTCTACACAAGAAGGCGCTTGGACGCTTTTCTCGTGAAAAAACCAGTCTCATCGAATTTCTCTATTTTAAATTGATGCTACGTCCAATCCGAAGCTGGATTCATATTTCTCGTGAAATTTCCAATCCAAGTATGTCCAATACAAGATAGGATATGAATTCCCCGTAAAATTTCAAATCCTACCACAACTGGCATATAAAATTTAGTACAACAGCTGGCATATGAAAAAAGTACCACAGCTAGCGTATGAAAAAAGTACCTTAGCTGGCGTATGAAAAAAAGTACCATAGATGGCATATAAAAAGAGTACCTTGTCTGGCGTCTAAAAAAAAGTACTACAGATGGCATATGAAAAAAAGTACCACAGCTGGCGCATGAAAAAAAGTACCACAGCTGGCATATGAAAAAAAGAACCACAGCTCGCGTATGAAAAAAGTACCACAGCTAGCGTACAAAAAAGTATCACAGCTGGCATATGAAAAAGAGTACCACAGCTGGTATATGAAAAAAACTACCACAGCTGGCGCATGAAAAAAAGTACCACAGCTGGCATATGAAAAAAAGAACCACAGCTCGCGTATGAAAAAAGTACCACCGCTAGCGTACAAAAAAGTATCACAGCTGGCATATGAAAAAAAGAACCACAGCTCGCGTATGAAAAAAGTACCACAGCTGGCATATGAAAAAAAGAACCACAGCTCGCGTATGAAAAAAGTACCACAGCTGGCATATGAAAAAAAGAACCACAGCTCGCGTATGAAAAAAGTACCACAGCTAGCGTACAAAAAAGTATCACAGCTGGCATATGAAAAAGAGTACCACAGGTAGCATATGAAAAAAAGTACCACAGCTGGCATATGAAAAATGTACCACAGCTGGAATATGAAAAAGAGTACCACAGCTGGCATAAGAAAAATGTACCACAGCTGGCGCATGAAAAAAAGTACCACAGCTGGCATATGAAAAAGAGTACCACAGCTAACATATGAAAAAAAGTATCACAGCTGGCATATGAAAAAAAGAACCACAGCTCGCGTATGAAAAAAGTACCACAGCTGGCACATGAAAAAAAGTACCACAGCTGGCGCATGAAAAAAAGTACCACAGCTGGCGCATGAAAAAAAGTACCACAGCTGGCATATGAAAAAAAGAACCACAGCTCGCCTATGAAAAAAGTACCACAGCTAGTGTACAAAAAAGTACCACAGCTGGCACATGAAAAAAAATACCACAGCTGGCGCATGAAAAAAAGTACCACAGCTGGCATATGAAAAAAAGAACCACAGCTCGCGTATGAAAAAAGTACCACCGCTAGCGTACAAAAAAGTATCACAGCTGGCATATGAAAAAAAGAACCACAGCTCGCGTATGAAAAAAGTAACACAGCTAGTGTACAAAAAAGTATCACAGCTGGCATATGAAAAAGAGTACCACAGCTGGTATATGAAAAAAACTACCACAGCTGGCGCATGAAAAAAAGTACCACAGCTGGCGCATGAAAAAAAGTACCACAGCTGGCATATGAAAAAAAGAACCACAGCTCGCGTATAAAAAAAGTACCACAGCTAGTGTACAAAAAAGTACCACAGCTGGCACATGAAAAAAAATACCACAGCTGGCGCATGAAAAAAAGTACCACAGCTGGCATATGAAAAAAAGAACCACAGCTCGCGTATGAAAAAAGTACCACCGCTAGAGTACAAAAAAGTATCACAGCTGGCATATGAAAAAAAGAACCACAGCTCGCGTATGAAAAAAGTAACACAGCTAGTGTACAAAAAAGTACCACAGCTGGCACATGAAAAAAAATACCACAGCTGGCGCATGAAAAAAAGTACCACAGCTGGCATATGAAAAAAAGAACCACAGCTCGCGTATGAAAAAAGTACCACAGCTAGCGTACAAAAAAGTATCACAGCTGGCATATGAAAAAGAGTACCACAGGTAGCATATGAAAAAAAGTACCACAGCTGGCATATGAAAAATGTACCACAGCTGGAATATGAAAAAGAGTACCACAGCTGGCATAAGAAAAATGTACCACAGCTGGCGCATGAAAAAAAGTACCACAGCTGGCATATGAAAAAGAGTACCACAGCTAACCTATTAAAAAAAATTATCACAGCTGGCATATGAAAAAAAGAACCACAGCTCGCGTATGAAAAAAGTACCACAGCTGGCACATGAAAAAAAGTACCACAGCTGGCGCATGAAAAAAAGTACCACAGCTGGCGCATGAAAAAAAGTACCACAGCTGGCATATGAAAAAAAGAACCACAGCTCGCGTATGAAAAAAGTACCACAGCTAGTGTACAAAAAAGTACCACAGCTGGCACATGAAAAAAAATACCACAGCTGGCGCATGAAAAAAAGTACCACAGCTGGCATATGAAAAAAAGAACCACAGCTCGCGTATGAAAAAAGTACCACTGCTAGCGTACAAAAAAGTATCACAGCTGGCATATGAAAAAAAGAACCACAGCTCGCGTATGAAAAAAGTACCACAGCTAGTGTACAAAAAAGTACCACAGCTGGCACATGAAAAAAAATACCACAGCTGGCGCATGAAAAAAAGTACCACAGCTGGCATATGAAAAAAAGAACCACAGCTCGCGTATGAAAAAAGTACCACAGCTAGCGTACAAAAAAGTATCACAGCTGGCATATGAAAAAGAGTACCACAGGTAGCATATGAAAAAAAGTACCAGAGCTGGCATATGAAAAATGTACCACAGCTGGAATATGAAAAAGAGTACCACAGCTGGCATAAGAAAAATGTACCACAGCTGGCGCATGAAAAAAAGTACCACAGCTGGCATATGAAAAAGAGTACCACAGCTAACAATGAAAAAAAGTATCACAGCTGGCATATGAAAAAAAGAACCACAGCTCGCGTATGAAAAAAGTACCACAGCTGGCACATGAAAAAAAGTACCACAGCTGGCGCATGAAAAAAAGTACCACAGCTGGCGCATGAAAAAAAGTACCACAGCTGGCGCATGAAAAAAAGTACCACAGCTGGCATATGAAAAAAAGAACCACAGCTCGCGTATGAAAAAAGTACCACAGCTAGTGTACGAAAAAGTACCACAGCTGGCACATGAAAAAAAATACCACAGCTGGCGCATGAAAAAAAGAACCACAGCTCGCGTATGAAAAAAGTACCACAGCTAGCGTACAAAAAAGTATCACAGCTGGCATATGAAAAAGAGTACCACAGGTAGCATATGAAAAAAAGTACCACAGCTGGCATATGAAAAATGTACCACAGCTGGAATATGAAAAAGAGTACCACAGCTGGCATAAGAAAAATGTACCACAGCTGGCGCATGAAAAAAAGTACCACAGCTGGCATATGAAAAAGAGTACCACAGCTAACATATGAAAAAAAGTATCACAGCTGGCATATGAAAAAAAGAACCACAGCTCGCGTATGAAAAAAGTAGCACAGCTGGCACATGAAAAAAAGTACCACAGCTGGCGCATGAAAAAAAGTACCACAGCTGGCATATGAAAAAAAGTACCACAGCTGGCGCATGAAAAAAAGTACCACAGCTGGCGCATGAAAAAAAGTACCACAGCTGGCGTATGAAAAAAGTACCACAGATGGCATATGAAAAATGTACTACAGCTAGCGTATGAAATAAAGTACCACAGCTGGCATATGAAAAAGAGTACCACAGCTAGCATATGAAAAAAAGTACCACAGCTGGCGTATGAAAAAAGTACCACAGATGGCATATGAAAAATGTACTACAGCTAGCGTATGAAATAAAGTACCACAGCTGGCATATGAGAAAGAGTACCACAGCTAGCATATGAAAAACGTACCACAGCTTGCACATGAAAAAAAGTACCACAGCTAGCATTTGAAAAAAAGTACCACAGCTGGCATAAGAAAAATGTACCACAGCTGGCACATGAAAAAAAGTACCACAGCTGGCGCATGAAAAAAAGTACCACAGCTGGCATATGAAAAAAAGTACCACAGCTGGCGCATGAAAAAAAGTACCACAGCTGGCGTATGAAAAAAGTACCACAGATGGCATATGAAAAATGTACTACAGCTAGCGTATGAAATAAAGTACCACAGCTGGCATATGAAAAAGAGTACCACAGCTAGCATATGAAAAAAAGTACCACAGCTGGCATATGAAAAAAGTACCACAGATGGCATATGAAAAATGTACTACAGCTAGCGTATGAAATAAAGTACCACAGCTGGCATATGAGAAAGAGTACCACAGCTAGCATATGAAAAACGTACCACAGCTTGCACATGAAAAAAAGTACCACAGCTAGCATTTGAAAAAAAGTACCACAGCTGGCATAAGAAAAATGTACCACAGCTGGCACATGAAAAAAAGTACCACAGCTGGCGTATGAAAAAAGTACCACAGATGGCATATGAAAAATGTACTACAGCTAGCGTATGAAATAAAGTACCACAGCTGGCATATGAGAAAGAGTACCACAGCTAGCATATGAAAAAGTACCACAGCTTGCACATGAAAAAAAGTACCACAGCTAGCATTTGAAAAAAAGTACCACAGCTGGCATAAGAAAAATGTACCACAGCTGGCACATGAAAAAAAGTACCACAGCTGGCGTATGAAAAAAGTACCACAGATGGCATATGAAAAATGTACTACAGCTAGCGTATGAAATAAAGTACCACAGCTGGCATATGAGAAAGTGTACCACAGCTAGCATATGAAAAACGTACCACAGCTTGCACATGAAAAAAAGTACCACAGCTAGCATTTGAAAAAAAGTACCACAGCTGGCATAAGAAAAATGTACCACAGCTGGCACATGAAAAAAAGTACCACAGCTGGCGCATGAAAAAAAGTACCACAGCTGGCATATGAAAAAAAGTACCACAGCTGGCGCATGAAAAAAAGTACCACAGCTGGCGTATGAAAAAAGTACCACAGATGGCATATGAAAAATGTACTACAGCTAGCGTATGAAATAAAGTACCACAGCTGGCATATGAAAAAGAGTACCACAGCTAGCATATGAAAAAAAGTACCACAGCTGGCATATGAAAAAAGTACCACAGATGGCATATGAGAAATGTACTACAGCTAGCGTATGAAATAAAGTACCACAGCTGGCATATGAAACAGAGTACCACAGCTAGCATATGAAAAACGTACCACAGCTTGCACATGAAAAAAAGTACCACAGCTAGCATTTGAAAAAAAGTACCACAGCTGGCATAAGAAAAATGTACCACAGCTGGCACATGAAAAAAAGTACCACAGCTGGCGCATGAAAAAAAGTACCACAGCTGGCATATGAAAAAAAGTACCACAGCTGGCGCATGAAAAAAAGTACCACAGCTGGCGTATGAAAAAAGTACCACAGATGGCATATGAAAAATGTACTACAGCTAGCGTATGAAATAAAGTACCACAGCTGGCATATGAAAAAGAGTACCACAGCTAGCATGTGAAAAAAAGTACCACAGCTGGCATATGAAAAAAGTACCACAGATGGCATATGAGAAATGTACTACAGCTAGCGTATGAAATAAAGTACCACAGCTGGCATATGAAACAGAGTACCACAGCTAGCATATGAAAAACGTACCACAGCTTGCATATGAAAAAAAGTACCACAGCTAGCATATGAAAAAAAGCACCACAGCTGGCATAAGAAAAATGTACCACAGCTGGCGCATGAAAAAAAGTACCACAGCTGGCATATGAAAAAGAGTACCACAGCTAACATATGAAAAAAAGTACCACAGCTGGCGTACAAAAATGTACTCTTCTTCTTCTTCTTCTTCTTGTTTTTTTTTTTTAATTTTTAAATACTCCACTATTGTTTGTATTTGTATAATACATATTAATGTAATATATTGGTACCTTACTTTTCAAAGAAAGGAGGTTGTTTCAGACTTGTACAAGGCAAACTGCAAAGTTGGTCAGATATTTTGACTGTTAAAGAGCACTATTGATAAGAACCTCTCCTCTCAAACATTGCGCAATGTAATTCGTGAGCTTATCCCTGATGATGACGATTATGTGAGGAACCGTGAGTTTTTTTTGTTGAAAGTTGTACAGGAAGGGGGTATTGTCAACCCTGTATTAGACAAGGACAGTAACGTTTCAGTCTTGTTTGTATCCACTACTACTACAAAAGAAGCATTTTGTGAGTCTGCTAGTAGGACTGTCCAATAGATACAACTTTTGACATCGACCCCTCCAAATATAAACTTTGTAGTTTTTGTTACTTGAATCCAACTACTTCTGAGGTCGCAGGGAAGTTACACGATCTAAGATTCCGGCTGAAAGTGAAAGCACAAGGTCGCCCTAAACGTTCTCAGCGACAGCTAGGCTCTTTTAATAGGAGTACTGCTGATAGGGAAGTCTCAGAAGAGCCTCGTCAGAGAAAGAGACGTCAGGCGACTGCAGCGCCGGTCTATTCATCACTTCCCCGTCTGCGCCTCTGCGACTGAAGAATTCGAGTCTAGTGTAGTATCTACATAATGCTGCTGCCTCCTGATTCACACCGTATGCTTTTGTGAGGTAGAGAAGTGTTCAGACTGTGGCGCACCGTGAATTTGGCATGAAGTATGACAAAACCCTTTCTAGGGTGGATTGGAGAGGTGTGTTAATTTTTTGTGAATTAAGACAAAACCGTTCTTAGGGTGGATGGAAGACAAGTAAGCTAACCTTCATGTGGTATCTTCAGGGTAACGCTAATCGGCTTACAACATAGTGACACAGCACACAAGGTACATAAACGGTGAATAAAGTACAGTACCAGTATATAACGTTTAATTGACTGACACAGTACCGATATATAAAGCCATCCTCAAGCGGAAAATTTAAATACAATCGCCTACATAGAAAACGGGGGCAAACGGTCCGTGACTGAAAAAATGTCAACAGTCGAACTATATAAGATGGAAAAATTTGGACACTCGAGCTATATTTATGATGATAAGAAGCCATGTGATAGGGGATTGGAAAATTTCTAACTCTTGATCAGACCTAATGCGTCTACTCATAATTTTGTTTACGCTGCGGTCAAATGGTTACCGAAGCTTAGAGTACCAAAGTGTATAAATCTCAACTATACCTAAAGATTCTCTACGGAAAATATAGGATTTTGATACCTGTTCCAGAAATTCCGTATTCAACAGTCTATAAAGGTGACACGAAAAAGTACGTCGCAAGTTCAAAACAACACATTGATCTTTATTCGCGATACGATCATTAGCGATTTTTCATCACCTTAGGCACATAATGAATCTCGTTATTATGAAAACATGTCAGCTCACAATGTTGTAGGCCGGATATGCTTATGCTTATGTAGTAAAAGTCTATTTTACATACTACAATAATAAATTACATTGTTTCTAGAATAAAGTGATGAAAGGAATGTAAGAGGATCATTGAAAGAAATTTCTGTTAAGCACGTGTTTCAAATATTTCTTTTTTCTCATTATGTTTCGTTGTTGAGTACGCGAGAGAGGAAGAGAACGAGAAGACGAAAACAAAGATGGTAAATTTGCGCGTTTTTTAAATAAGTAGTCAAGCAGAATCGTCGTCCACTCTCACGAGAGTCATATTCTCGTCTCTACGACGACAATTCTATCAATTTATGAATGGTCCGTTACGGAAGCTTATTGGAGAAGAAATCGTGAAAAATGAAATTGTGATTGCGTTTCACAATTATGGTAAACTAACGAAATTTTCTTGACCATCATCGCAGCAGAAGCCAGTGAGTCCAAAGTGAGTCGTATCATAAAAGAAACTTATCTTGATGGTTTATTTAGAAGTCATCTAAATGACGGGTAAGCAATAAATGAAGGATCAGTGGCGATTCTGGTAATCAAATATTGCTGTGTCGACAGGATATCAGGATGAGACTGTGACCTGAGTTTCAAAAGTCATTGATAAGGTAATCTTAGTTCAAAGATGCAAGCAAAGAGAGAAAGGAGAGTTGGAATGAAGGAAGGAATCTAGAGAGTTCTGAACTATTCTGGAGTTGACGAAAGTGGAAGTGTTGGAGGAGAAAAGAATGAAAAAGATGAACTTCTAGAGAGTATCAAGATACGGGAAGAAGGGCTGCATAGTCGGCGAGTCAGGAATGGTGTAAGGAAAATAAAAAAGGACTACAGAGCCTAGTTTTTTTAGTTTTGAGGTCAAGCTTATTTTTTTTTATTATTATTTTACGAGCATTATAAACTGCACGAGGGTTATTTGCTCGGCGTTACAATCTTATTTTAGAACATTACTAAAATTAGGTTAAATTAGGTACGTATTGGTGGAGGTGAGTGGCGATCGAACGGAATTTGTTGGTGAATTATATGAAGTTGTAGAATTGAGTGGTGCGTAAATAAGTTAGGGTTGAGTCGATGGTTTCGGAGTTGTTGTTTAGTGCTGCATTGATATTGGAAAATATATTTAGGGAAGTTCGAGTGGGTTGCAGGACGGGGCATGAGAAAAAATGATCAACTGATAAATTTTCTTGAAGATAGTGAGGGCATGATGGAGGAGCGAGATTAGTGAGAAGATAAGTATGAGTAAGACGATTGAATCCTTAGTTTTTCATTTTTCTCTTATATCTATTCAAACATCATCCGTAAACAGTATTCATTTTCAAACAGAATTTTAGATCAAGAAATCCAAATATAATTTGATAGTCACAATATGTAAGTCTCAGTATTGAAAGTACCAAAAGAGAATAATTATACAAGATTTGCGTATAAGCTCAATTATTGTGTCAAATGTTTTATTTTTAAAATGAACTAGGAAGTACAGCATACTAGGTATCAGCAAATTAAAGTAGTTAATTTTCAAATTTCAAGGTGAATTGTCATATCCGTAATAAGAACCTTAATTGCTCATTACTTTGCGTATGACATCGAGATATCACACATGTCATTGCAGTAAATGCAATATTGTGCACCAGTATATAAGAATAATGCGAGGCAAGACATTTTCGAGAGTAATATTTTTCCTCACTAATAGTTCAATGCTTTTCCTTCAGAATATGTCAGAGATTGAAGTGTTCTCTTTTTGAGGGAAAATACATGATATTATCTAACCTCACGTAGATACACGTTCGTAAGAGAAGGAAATCAGGAATATCTGAGAGAAGTAAGTGAGAAGATTGTCGGTCACGCCTGAGTACAGTCTCAAAGCTTTTAGTAGAGCCAAACAGTTTTGAAAGGTCGACCGTCTAATCTATTTGTAGACGATCTTGAGTTATAAAAGTATCGACCAAAAATCGCCTTAATCGACTTCTTTTCAAATCTTGGATGAAAGTTCGTCGAAGTATCGAAAAAATTGACGGCCTTGCGACATCATTGATATCAGATCGACACTGCGACTTCATTTAAAATCGATTTCGAGACAACTTTTCCAAATTTTTGATCGACCTGAAATGTGTCGATTGACGTTGACTTTTAATTCTCCGGGAATGTCTGTAGGTCGCCTTGAAATTGATGTCAAGATCCTCGATTCTTGCCTAAGAGTGGCTCGTAGGTAGGACGTACCGAGCGAAGACGCAGATTATGAGGCTATGAATTGTAAATAGCTGATTCACGCTAATTTTTACAGTCCTCTAGGGCCCACCCGTCTGACCAATACACACGGCATTATAATCGCCACAGCTGATTTTGGATATCCTTGTCTTTTGGAGGAGAGGGGTGGGATCCTTGGAGTTGGCGAGTGCCGACGCGTGTAAAGGCTGTAAAAGGCAATTCTATATGCTGACAATTTTCAACAGAGAATCTGTTCTGAGGAGGGTTTCTCGAAAAATTTACTATGCGCCATATGTCGTACGATTCCCGGCGAAAACTGACCTACCCTGATAAAAGATTTGGACTTGGAAACATTTTGACTTTCGAGCTATCATATATGACAGTAAAAGGACTTCGAATTCAGCGAAACCAATTTGATCCATAGAACAGGTTCCCTACGATCCTCGTCTAACTTCGCTTAGAAGCCATCGTTTTGAGTTTTATTTGGAGGGTGGTCCAGATAAGGCAGTCGAATGCAACGCGTCCAGTAAGTAGCACCACAAAAGTCTTGGAGGAAGGTAACTTTTTGCAGAGCAATGGTTTTTCTCCTTCTGCGCACAGTTTTACGAACATCGATATAATTAACAAAAACTCCAGACAGAGGGAAAATTACAAGAATCGCAGAGAAAAAATATCGGACGCAGGATTGAACTAGCGAGTTATGAGACTCTGAGTCATACTCATAAACTAGTTCCGCCAACCCTTCGTCGGGAATGTACCTGCTGAGTAAAGTTAGGTTGTCGCTATTTAGATGCCGAATTATTTCGAGACGTTCCAGAGCAATACGCTTAAAGTACGACCTCTCATTGTGGAGGAGGGTCTGAGACCCTTCTCTAAAACTGTGACCTCTGTTGATCAAGTGGTCTGCAGAGCTTTTTTCCCAGGCCTACGTGTATTCAGCCACTCTGATTTTAAGCTGGCGACCGGTCTTGCCTTCATAAATACCATTACAATTACTGCAAGCTATGCTGTAAGCCTCACTCTTTTCCATAGGCGGGATAGGGTTTTCAATCTGACGAATAGCTCTTTTACTGTCGTAGGACTGTAGAAGGCATGGCGTAAGCCGAAGGGACGAAGAGCATGACCCAACTTTGAAGTAAACTTCTGCGAAAAGGGGAGTCTGATCCAACGCTTCCTACTGTTGCGGCTTGAATCGCGTGGGAGGGGGGTGGTAGAATCAAGGCATTGCCGCGTAATCATTCTCCAGACCATAAGGTCAATGTCCAAGTTGATCTCATTCATAGTCTTTTTGTCAGTATGTTCACCGCCTGATGATTTCTAAAACGGTAGCAATATTAAATTCTGTTAAGTATCTGCACATTCTCTTTCTGTCCTTACTTGACCTCATTCACTTTAGCTAAGCCGAGGCGCCATAGTTTGTCCAGTAAATGCAGTCTCGCGAGAAACATCAAAATCGAACGTCAAAGTACTTGTAAAATTAGGGAGGAGGAAGACTTTGAGGTCTAGGAAATTTTAGGATTCTCCCACCTCCGTAATAAAATTTATTTTCACATGGTAATTGATTAAGACTTCATGAAAAGTGTGAAGTAAGTCCTCATTACCCACACGGATGGAGAAGATATCGTCCACAAATCTGAACGACCAGTTGGAAAAAATAAATACCTCCATCTTATTCATGAAGACATTTCCGAAGACGCATGGAACCGGGTGTCTGCATTTGCAGCCACCGTCATGAAGAAAAAGATGGACCGGGAATGGAATAGGCAAATGCAGAACCCTGCTACGGCATACTCAACACCTGTGTGCTATCCACATCCAGACGTGCAGAATGGAGAGGAATATCACTCCCGAAGCAAGAAAAAGCACAGAATCCAACAGCAATCTGCTACATCCAAGTTGATGCATATTATAATGTTTTGCATGCCTGAGGGTACCGCAGCTTGGCGGTTGCCGAGTACAAAAGGGAGCTCCCGAGGAGTTTCTTCTAACATTGAAATCATATCCGAAAGGGTCGATCCCGGTGTTCGACGGGATGCACATGCGACACAAGCGATTAGAGGAAGGGGGCCACTCTTAGGTAGACCATCCAGAAACTGATAAATATTGTCACGGAAATTACTTATGTTAGTCCACACGGTCACAAGACCCTTGAACTCAGTGACGGTACCTACAAGAACACCTAACATGAAATCAACTCAGCAGGAAAAGAAGAGGAGATTGCTGATCTTTTAATGAATTCTTTATGTAAGACCGAAGCCATTGGTTTGCAAGGGGGGCAAGGGATGAGCCTCCACGCGTGCTGTATTCAACAACGTGATTTATTGTGATAGTCAATCAAAGATATTAATTTAAAGAAGACAAGTTACCAAACAGCCGGCGCCCCCTGGAAACAGCAGATAGATACTGCTGGCAAATCATCCCAACACCGGTCGACAATGAACCCTACACCGGGATTAAAACGGCCCTTTTTAGGGCCAGCAGAAAGAGAAACGACGACAAAACCAGTCCGAATTATGTCAATAAATGTAGAAGGTTTAACATCAGCTAAAGAACTAATTTTAAGTAGTTTAATTAAGACTAACAATATAGATATCCTCACGATGCAGGAAACGCATAGGTCTAGTGAAAGCCGGAAGCCAAAGATAGAAGGAATGAAACTAATCATCGATAGGCCACATGAAAAATACGGAAGTGCAATTCTGGTTGCGGAAAATATGGACGTGCAGAATACATGGAGGAACGACGAAGGCGACATCGAAATCTTGACGGCTGACATTGGGAAATTCATTGTATCTTCAGTTTACAAGCCACCTAACAAAAAATTTGAGTGGAAAATCCATTCTAGTGTAGACACGTCAAAAGTAAGGATAGTGATAGGAGACTTCAACAGTCATAGCGTTAATTGGGGATACTCGGAAAATGATATGGATGGCGATTTGGTGGAGAAATGGGCAGACGAGCAAAGGCTGCACCTTGTGTACGACGCTAAATTACCTGCATCCTTCAACAGTGGTCGATGGAAACGGGGCTACAACCCAGATAACATTTTTGTCTCGGAACGCATAGCCCATTTATGCTTTAAACGAGTGGCAGATCCCATCCCACATACTCAGCACAGACCCATCATTTGCGAAATCAGAGCAGCGATTAACCCCACTCTAAATAGCAACCCACCACCACGATTTAATTTTAAAAAGGCCGATTGGAAAAAATTCAAGCAGAGGACTGACATGGAAGTTGCGGAAATCATCCCAATCCCGGAGAACTACGAACTCTTCAATTCAGCTGTCAAAAAGGTCTCCAAAGAATGTATACCAAGGGGGGCCAGGAAGAAGTATATTCCTGGGATGAAGTCACATTTACAGACGCGGTACAGTGAATATGTCGATAAATTCAACTCAAGCCCCTTTGACGAAGACACAATTGAAATGGGAAACGAGCTAGCCCTGGAAATAGCGGAGTCTAGACAAAAGGACTGGCAAGAAGTGGTGGAAAGTCTGGATTTCTGCAAGGACAGCCGCAAGGCGTGGGGACTACTGAAGAAAATGAATGGAGAAAAAGTACAACAAAGTAATTTTGCACAAGTAACAGCTAATCAGGTCGCCCACCAACTTCTTTTAAATGGGAAAACTGAGAGACGTAAGAAATTTAAGAAACTAGAAGAAGCACTCACTACTGAAGAAGAAAATTTTGTCACCCCTATCACTAACCTTGAAATCACTAATGCAATCAAAGTAGCTAAAATGAGGAAAGCGGCAGGTGTTGACAAAATGTACGTAGAGCAGATCAAAAATTTTGGTCCTGTAACAATAACGTGGATCCAGAAAATGTACAACGCCTGTGTCAACACACTGAAAATCCCTAAAATGTGGCATCAGACACACGTAGTAGCCCTGCAGAAACCAGGGAAGGCCTCGGACGACCCAAAAAATTATAGACCAATTTCGCTCTTGTGTCATTTATGCAAGATATTTGAGAGAGTTGTCCTGAATCGCATGAAAGATAAAATTGATTCCTGCCTTATCAGACAACGAGCTGGTTTTAGACCAGGCAAATCGTGCACAGGACAAGTACTGAATCTAACGCAACACATAGGAGACGGTTTTGAAACACGTAAAGTCACAGGGGTGGTATTCGTGGATCTTACAGCAGCTTTTGACACCGTTTGCCACCGAACACTACGCTTGTGTCATTTATGCAAGATATTTGAGAGAGTTGTCCTGAATCGCATGAAAGATAAAATTGATTCCTGCCTTATCAGACAACGAGCTGGTTTTAGACCAGGCAAATCGTGCACAGGACAAGTACTGAATCTAACGCAACACATAGGAGACGGTTTTGAAACACGTAAAGTCACAGGGGTGGTATTCGTGGATCTTACAGCAGCTTTTGACACCGTTTGCCACCGAACACTACGTAATAAAGTATACGAGTTAACAAATGACTTTAAGTTTACGGAGATAATAACGATGCTATCAAAGGACCGACGGTTCTATGTAACGCTAGATGGCAAGGATAGCTCTTGGAGACGACAAAAAAATGGCTTACCCCAGGGAAGCGTACTTTCGCCAACTCTTTTTAATATCTACACTAACGACCAGCCTATAGGACAACACACCCAGCATTTTCTTTATGCAGACGACCTGGCTCTGACAGCCCAGCATGAAACCTTTGTAGAAGTGGAAAATACACTCAATCAAGCAATAGACAAATTGGATGAATACTATAAGACCAACCACCTTAAACCGAATCCATTTAAGACCGAAACTTGCTCATTTCATCTACGGAACGGCGAAGCTAAACGAGAGTTAAGAATCTGCTGGGGCAAAACGGAGCTCAAACACACCGCACACCCCAAATATCTGGGTGTTATACTCGATAGAACCCTCACATATAAGCAACACTGCGATGCTACTAAAAAGAAAGTTGCTGCAAGAACGAATATTATCCGCAAACTAGTGGGAAGTAAATGGGGTGCTAAGCCACAAGTTTTGAGAACGTCCACACTCCCGTTGAACCATGTCGACTGCAAATCGACGTCGATCTGACGTCAAATCGACGTCATTTCGACCCATTTTTTAAATAAGTAATCGACCCAAATTCGACGTCGATTTCGAGTCGAAATAGTTCCGGGTATGTCGACCGTAAATCGACGGCAAACGACTGGATTTCGACGTCGATATCGAGTCGATTTAAGGTGAGCGGTGGCCTTCGACCCAAAATCGACGTCGTTATGAAGTCTCGCAATAATTATTAATAATAATTATTAATAATAATTATTAATGATAATAATTATTATTATTAATATTATTATCATCATTATTACGCAATATTCACTAAAGAAAAGAGAACAAAAAAATTTAAAAAAACCTATCGATGAGAATCTTTCTATCATCATCACCGGGGCTCGAACTGCGCATCACAATTCCTTACCTATCCTGCGCGAACGAACCTAGCCTAACACATACGGGGACCTATCGATGGTAGAAGTATAATTCCAGTATAGATTTTCGCGATTGAAAATTCGCGCTTGCAATTGAATAATTCCCCTCGCGATTAAAAACCCATCTTTTATGAAATACTTCTGGAGAAAGAGGTTTCGTGCACAGGTGCATGAGACTCATTTCTCCAAAAGTATTTTGTGAAACATGGGTCCCTTATTTTGTGACAGGTAGGCTATTATATTCACCAAATGATTTGTCATTCATTGTTCATCAACGTCGATTTTAAGTCGATTCCCTGTCAACAATTGTGGTATTGTGATCGATCAAAAATCGACCGTATATTGACGTCGATTTTGAGTCGATTTCCAGTCAACAATTGTCGTGTTGTGATCGACCGAAAATCGACCGTACATCGACGTCGATTTTGAGTCGATTTCCAGTCGACAATTGTCGTGTTGTGATCGACCAAAAATCGACCGTACATCGACGTCGATTTTGAGTCGATTTCCAGTCGACAATTGTGGCATTGTGATCGACCAAAAATCGACCATATATCGACGTCGTTATACGGTCGACATGATATTGGACAAGATGCTTTCTAAGTCGACGATATTTCGACTCCAAATCGACGTCGTTAGGCAGTCGATTTACCTTCAAAATCGACTGTAATTTTATAGACTTCAATAAAGACGTCGATTTGACGTCGAATTTCAGTCGATTTCGAGTCGACATTGCCGTCGACTCAAAATCGACCCTAAATCGACGGTCGACATGGTTCAACGGGCTGGCCCTATGCTATTCTGCGGGCGAATATGCGTGTCCTGCTTGGAGCCGATCCGCACATGGTAAGAAAGTGGATATACCTTTGAATGAAGCATGCCGTTTGATTACGGGTTGTTTGCGCCCAACACCTCTGGGTAGGCTGCACGAACTAAGTGGAATTGCGCCACCGGCTGTCCGACGAGAAATAGCAGCTGGAAGAGAGAAAATTCGGGCCTACACCGACCCCCGACATCCGCTTTACGAACGAGGAGAGTTGCTGGAATATCGATTAAAATCAAGACGAAGTTTTATGAAGCATGTGACCCCAGTGGATGGAAAAGACGAAGAGATGCTCCCAAGTGGAAATTATCTCGATTATGGGAAATGGAAAACCTTAAATAGAATAAGAAGTGGCGTAACTCGATGTAAATATAATCTTCGCAAATGGAGGATGGCCGAAAGTGACCTATGTGAATGCGGGAAGGTGCAAAATGACAAACACCTGCTCGAGTGTGCACTATCGGGAGGCTGCGATAGAAGCAAACTTACCGGTGAAATAGACGCCTCAATTGAAAATTTCTTGAAATACTGGGCGGATAAAGGAATTTAATCCAGTTTTGTCGACCGGATACGAGAAAAAAAAAAAATTGGTTTGCAAAAACCAGGCTGTAAGGTGACGAACTAACCACAAACAAAACCAACTTTTCCTTATATTTCTCTCTCTCTCTCTCTCTCTCTCTCTCTCTCTCTCTCTCTCTCTCTCTCTCTCTCTCTCTCTCTCTCTCTCTCTCTCTCTCTCTCTCGCTCTCTCTTTTTGTCCATTGGAATCCTCATCTCAAACTGTGAATTGACGCATTGATATTGAGTCGACACTTGTGACTCATTTGAAACGTCACTCTGTAATCGATGCACAGCCAACCTTCTCCAGGCTTGATGGACTTGAAGCATTATAATCGTTACTCGCATCAGACAGAGTAGATTTAGTACAGGCCTAATATGTAGTATAGTACTGTATGCTAGGCCTGGGGAACTCGAGTTTGCGGATTTCTGGATCAAGTTGAGGGTTCCCAAATCCATCGGTAAGGGGGGTAACTCGGACTCGCGAATTTCCAATGGAGCGATGGGGTGCCGGTAAATACATTAAAAGTGTCAAAAAAGATTGAATAAATCCTCCGTGGTGTAGCTAGATGTTCACGAGGATGTATAGAAGCGAGAAAATTGAAAATAGTAGCGTCTATAGTTCAGTGGTCGGGTCTTTTAGAGATACTTTTCACACTTCTAGATCAAAGAATCTATACTTTATTCACGAGTTTACTTACTCTCAGAGTACCGGTGAGTGGATGAATCACACGAATAATACCATAGAACCATGAAACAAAATAGTATTCGATTTTCGCATTACGTAGACTTCAGCGAACAAATCTTAAATCAATCACTCGGTGGCTTCACAGTGGTATACTTTGAAAACTTCAAAGTTAAATTTATTCACAATATCACAGCTGCGAGTAGAGTTTCGAGAGAAAAATCATATCGCCACCGGTTCGAGAAAAATACAATATGTACCTTCTTATGGAATGTGCGCGCTCTAAATAAATCTATCTCCCGAGAGTGCAATCATTTTTTACAATCGTACCCACCGCGCTACTATCTTTTCATTCTCTCTTTTCTCTCTCAGAAAATTTCCCGATAATACGCAGACTTTGACTTCGTTAATTTTGTTTACATCGTCCGTAGGAGGCGGCGCGATACGTCCAATACACGCGTGAAAAGAGTTCATTATTTCAACTGTACATTTAAGTCGTCTTATTCTTGACTATGCTATCGATGAAAACACGCGAATTTTGCATTTACTTCAAGACTCATTCTAATGAGATTCATAGCGATTAATTCATGAGCGTTAATCATCACTTCTACAATGATCCTTTGTGCGATTATCCACCCGTTGAAACTTATACCAGGCCATATTTTTAGATGATGAATTATCCACAGAGCACTATCATGATGGAATCAGCTTTATAAACTGATCTTTAGAAAAAGTCGTCATCCACGATTTGATAACGTGATCGAGTAGGTCTATCTATTCATCTCATGCAAAAAAATCATGCCCCTTCATTCTATAATACTCGTATGGCGCCGAAGGGAACGAGAAAAAATACGTATACTTTTAGAATTAAAACACTAATTGTTCATCTACGGATAGGTACTCGAATTAAGACAATACTAATATTCGTATTTGGTAACGAAGAAGTTTTAGGTAAGCCTCACAAAGCAAATCAGGACTAACTACTTTTCTCACACGTCAATTTCAACCATTTTTTTTCGATCTCATCTTACGCGCACGAGTTTAAAAAAGAAAAATTGTATTTTCATTCTTCGTGTGCTTCGTTGCGGCCCCGCTCATGAATCCTCGATTCAAAAAATTTTTACAGCTAAGTACCTAGGTATCAAAATATAAAAAATGTTTACGTTTTGCTCTAACAAGGTCACGTGCAGCAAAACATAACTCATACACCTAGTCGTACCTATATCGTCCTCATTATTTTCATCTCACTTTATTTTCACTCTTCTCCTCTTTATTCTTGTTTCTCGCGACTATTTTTGCATATATATTGGTACATCGAGTTCAATAAATGGTTGAGCTAGTCAATAAGCCTTCACTAAACCTATTTAGAACTCGATTTTTATCAAGCATTATCTCGTTTCGGCATTATTTGATAAGGCACCTGCACCAACATGTCCCACAATTACCGTCTTCAAAATAATACGCAATCTACCGCGGCTTCTCCCTCGAAAGATAATCAAAAACAAAATGAATCTTTCATCGAGTTTTCATGTATTTTTGATATTCCGCGTCTAGCAAATTTGGTTGATATCACTGTTCTTAGATTTACATCGCGCACACTACTTACGACTATAATTTTACTAATTAATGAACGGTCATAAAACTGAATTGAAACAATAATGAAAAATAACTTACGCTCCGAGTCCTCGCGTATAGATTACCAGAAAACGAGCCATATGAATGAATTTCAAACACGAAATTAATAATTGTCGGTCTATTACCATTTAAAGTGAGTTTTTAAAACAATACTCCATAGAATACGACGATAATTGTGAATGGGGTAATTTTACAAAATTCCCATCTTTTTATCGAAGAATATTGTAATTTAACAGCGAAGATGAAGGCCAAGAAATATACTCCAAACCTCCCAACCAATTTGGAAAATTATTTATTTCGACTATTGCGGACAAAACTCGTGGTCGGATTTCCTCGAATACGACGATTTTCCCTTCGCTTGACATTAGTAGACTCGAAGTTCGAAGTAATGCTGAACGGTTCCTCACGAATTGAGAATCGTCTCAGCGATTAACTATTGTTTTCAGCACATTGAAGATCTTTCTGTCAAAAGGGCGTGTGTCCCATGGGAAATACATTGAGCGGACGCCCTTTTGACAGAAAGGTCCTTAATTTCCATCGTCTGAGCGCTGTAATCAGCTGACACTGACTTTCATTCAAAGGTGGTAATGGACCTTCATTACACTACTGAACAGCTATTCTGTTACAAAGATTCTATTACGTGATTCTAAGATACTTTTCAACGCTGAACACAAATCCGTGGTCCGTTTTTTGCTAGCACGTCACAATTTTCAGTAATCACGATAAATATTCTCGTAATCAAAACAAATTATCTCGTCCACTTCCCACGCGCGCTCGCGGAACGTAATGAACGTTTTCGATAGCGACGCTGCTATCGTCGATGTGTTTCGCGAGGACGCGCGGCAAGTAAACGAGAACTTTCATCATGATTACTAAAAATTGTGACGTGCTAGCAAAAAACGGACAACGGATTCGTGTTCAGCGTTAAAAAGTATCTAAGAATCACGTAATAGAATCTTTGTAATAGGATAGCTGTTCAGTAGTGTTATTTTTGTTCTTTCCAGCCTACTTACAACATACAATTTGTGACGTCATTCCTAGTTTTAACAGGAAACTTGTTTTATGGGGGGTTTTTCGAAAAATTTGCTATACGCCATTCAATGTGTGATGTCTGACCAAAACAAAAATGGTCCAAGTCTAACATCATTGGCAACCCGCTTCGTATCAAACATGAAGTCGATTAAATTCTCATGAGTGAGTTTAAATTTACACCTGATAATGATCGGTACATCCGTTCGAAACCGGTCGTATTTATTCATTTCCGTACGTCCGACAATTCTTTCGACTTTATTATTTAAAAACCTGGATTTTAACCAATTTTATTTTTCATTTTTTTCCTTTTTGATGTCCATTTTTTACTAACCTTTACTAACCTTCATTATTTCCATATCTTTTCATTTTATTTTCTATTTGTTCATTTTACTCTTATTTTATTTGCTCATTTATTTTATTTAATTTTTTGTCCTTTTGTCGCGTTTTCGTTTTTCCCGTTCGTGGGTTTTGCGGTCTTAATTTATTTTATTCTACTTTATTTACCTTACTGACTGGACTCTGGGATGTCTTTGTTACGTATATGTGCCCTAACTAAATAATCGTATCATACATCGGTGCACGATGAGTTGCATAAACATCCCCAAAAATCCTGCAAGGTTCGGGAAGCCAGCGGTCACTACGCGACGCTTGTCGGACGTGCGTGGGTAGTCCTTGTAACAAACGACGAGGAATGATTTTGCAAGGTCATATATCTCAGGGCTCCATTTTCCGACGAATTTTTTGGATCTTTGGAAATATTGTACAGAAGGGTTCAACGAAAGGCGCTATCGGAGCAGAATCCTAAATTTTGGCTTCAGAACAATTTCACTCTCGTCAGAAAATGGACGAATTTTTACTAATTTCAACGTTTAATCGAGAAAGTATACGAAAAACATTTAAGATTCTGCTTCGATAGCGCTCCTGGTTGGACCTTCCTGGAAAACATTTCAATTATTCAGAAAGATCCGTTAAAAATTCGAGCAATAAATTGTGATTTTCGGTACCACGTTTTGCGAGCATATTCTCACTAGTAAAGCACACCCTTAAAGGTTGGAACTTGGAAAAATTTCGACTTACAACCTTCGGACGTCACGATCTGATGACGTCATAGGTCAGTGGCATTGTTGAAAGGCTCTTGCCATAATATAATATTACAGGAGGGGGACTTGGAAAAATTTCAACTATGACGGTAAAGGGACTTGGAAAAATGTCGATTTTTGACCCTATGAATTCCAAATGGTCTAAATTACACCTCGACAAAAATAGTACAAGTCTCCCTCTTATCATACAGCTCGGAGGTTGACTTACAAAAATGTCGACTAAAGAACCTGTGACGTCACGATCTGATGACGTCATCGATCAATGAAATTTCTGCTTTAGTATATGATAGGAGGGGGGCTTACAAAAATGACGGCTTCCTTAACGATGTTGAACAAGAAACACAGGGCACCTGTTCTCTATGAGTAGAAAAATAATATAATAGATGACCCGCATTACGATAGCCCCTTCAAGTAACTAGATATGCAAAGTTTGTACACGAATTGGCTTGGCCCCTTCAATGAGTCAAATATGCAATGCTTCAAACACCATGAGTCCCCCTTCTATCATACATTACGGGTCGCGAGTCGAAATTTTTCCAAGCCTATCATATTATATGGCTTGAGAATCGAAATTTTTCCAAGTTTTTTGCCGGATGGCCCACAATGATTTTCTAAAAAAAAAAATTAGAAGCCATTGCAGACGTTGCAATGGCAGCGGGGAATCCGCAATTCCTTAACTCGACCTATCAGGTGGTGTGGAACTGAGTTGATAATCTTGTCATATAATTCAAATCGAAATTATCATTCTACATTCCCTCCTATCATATATAGCTCGGAAGTCACAATTCTTCCAAGTCTCCCTCCTATCATATATAGCTCGAAAGTCACGATTCTTCCAAGTCCCCCTCCTATCATATATAGCTCGAGTCTCAAAATTTTTCCAAGTTTTTGGTTGGACGGCGGACGGTAGCTCGAAAGTCAAAATTCTTCCAAGTCCCCCCCCCCCCCTCCTATCATATATAGCTCGAGACTTGAAATTCTTCTAAGTCCCCCTCCTATCATATATAGCTCGAGACTCGAAATTCTTCCAAGTCCCGTAACCTAACCTAACCTTAGGTTACTAACTTCGCGGACGCGGACGTTTTCTGAGGATGTAATCTCCTAACAAAATGGATAGCGGGTTCCCCGCTAAAAAGAAACAAAACAAACATAGAACAGATTTCCTGTTGGAATTTTGACTTTTAAACCATGTTATATGATAGTAAAGGGAATTGGAAAAATGTAGATTTCGGCCCTATGACGTCATGATCTGATGACGTCAAAATGGTCTAACCTACACCTCGACAAAAATGGTCCAAATCCCTCTCCTATCATACAGCTCGGAGGTGAGACTTCGAAAATTTTCAACTTTCGATCCTGTGACGACTCGATTTTATGACGTCATAGGTCAGTGAAATGTTTGTAAGTCCCCGAGGGATACTTGAAAAAATTTGGACTTTCGAGTTATGTGATAGTGACACAACGGACTCAGGAGAATTTCAAAAATTTTTAAAGATTTTAATTCTCAATAGGTACTGAAACCCATTCTCCCCATGGAACAGGTTTCCTTCATTTCTTGTTTAACTTTGTTAAGGAAATCGTTTTTTTCTGTTCCAGATCCCACGATCAACTCTTGCAAAAATTAAAAAAACTCGGACTCTTTCAATGCTATGATCATAAGTTATGGTACGAACCACCTCGATGGCCCGACCACTTTATCTGCTATATAACGTGGGCAAACTTCTAAAGATAGCCAATCGACTTAAGAGCTATCTGAAGGTAAGAGATATAATCTCAAGTAATCTCAGTACGGTTCGCAAACTGAACGTTGTACATCAGATGCTGGAGTCAGGCTACAGAGGATAGCCGAGTCAGATTAATTTTGTGCTGCCGTCAGACTCGACCTTTAAGAAATGCGTTCAACTCGATTTTAAGCAAGAGAATATTAGAAGCACTTAGTGCCAGCATAAGTAGAGACGTCTGCTGGTAGAGTGAAGAGTTCAGTTACTTGTGGGGAGCCGCAGGGATCGGTCTTTGGGTAGCTATTAATGGGTTCTTCAAGGTGAAGCTGGTACTAAGTGTTAGCTCATCAGCTACGCGAATGACACAGTGATGGTATGCACTGCCGAAACGACTTGAGTGGTTGGGAGCATGATAAACAGGCCCCAGGGGCAGTGACGTACTGGATCGATTCGACCAGACTGGAACTCGAGGACCCATCGGAAATTCAGTCCACTCACATTTTCCTGGCAGGAGTAGAAATCACGATCAAGAAGTTGAGGAAGTATTTGGCATCTAGTTAGATTCAAAGCTGAGCTTCGAACACCATTTTTTGTTGGCAGCAAAAAAGGCAGGTAGAGTAGAGACCTACTCAAGCCACCTGATGACAAACTTATTAGGGCCGAGGGAAGCTAGAAGAAAGATCATGATGAGCACCGCATTGTCGACCCCCTGTATGGGCTGACTATGAAGATTGTCTACATTATTGAAAGAGATGGAAGAGATCCAGCAAAGAGATGCGTTGAGGTATGTTTGTGCCTACCGCCTTGCCACAACGGATGCCCTTTGCGTATTAGCATATTCACCACCAATCTAGCTCCTTGCTGAGGAGAGAGCGGTGATATTTAAAGCGAAGAAGAGGAAAACGACGAAGCAAGAGGCCAAGCACTCCTTACTTGAAAAATGGAGAGTGAGCTAGGGAAATGAAGTTAATACGCGACCTTGATAAGTACATGAACCGAGACCATCGTCCGCTGAACTTTCACCTGACGCAATGGCTGCTAAATCGACTAGCTTTATCAGAAGTTGAGGAAAGTTGAGCAGACAACGTGTTTGCATTGCGATCAAGGGCGGGATGATGGATCACAACTTATCCTGAGCGTGAGCGGGACAAGTTTGGTCCGGTCGATGAAGCGTTTGCTTCGAGTAGCCTGGTGGCCACCATGCTAAGTTCCCAAGAAGTATGGAACTAGGTGTCATTATTTGCAGCCGTAATCATGAAGAAAAAGATGAACATGGAATAGAATAGGCATAAATGCAGAGCCCCGCTATGGCATACTGAACATCCATTCACATACCAACGACACTCTGCAGAAAGAAGACTAAGCATATGGACAAGAAGATAGACGAGGAAGAGACTCCAACAGCAATTTAGCCCTAAGTTGTGTCTGGTGAATGTTTTAAAGTTGACGTGTCGGGGGCACTGCAACTGGGCGGTTGTCAAGATGAGGGATTTCGCCAAAGAGATTCTTCCGACACAGAACCAGGTCGACACTGGTGTTGGAGGAAACAATTGAAAACGCAACCTGTACCCACTTCACTATGGAGGACAGAAATCGGTGCATGCGACACAAGCGATTGGTTTTTAGAGCAGTACTCGATAAAATACGATAACTGTGAATGGCCTGATTTTACAAAATTGCTATATTTTTATGAGAATATTGTAATAACAGGCAATGGATGAAGACCAAGAAATCTATTCAAACCCTCTCAATCATTTCATTTATTTCGACTGTTCCAGACAAGACTCGTGGTCGGATTTCCTCGAATACAACGATTCTTCCTTTACTTGAAATAGCAAACTCAACACAAGTTTGAAAACTCGAGGCAATATTAAATGAATTGATCCTTAAGGGGTTGACTTTTACTTTCAACACAGAAAAATTTTCCATCGTCTGAGAGCGGTGATTGACTGACTGATTTTCAATCTCAGCTGGTAATGGAACTTCATTATTTTTCAAAAACGTTGATCGTTCACTTCAGCCTTCCGCAAAATATAAAGTCATAAACTCAAATCCATTCTCAAGTCACGAGATACACATTTACTCCGTATGACGTCATTTTTCATTTTTTTCTGTTCCAGAGCCCACGGTCAACTATCGCAAAAAAAAAAAAAAACTAGGATCGTTTCAATGGCATGACCATGAATCATGGTACGATCTCCTAACCACGAATAACGATATATTGCCACTTCGTTATACGCGAATCACTCAATGTATAATAATGTACCAGATACCTATAGAACAAATTTCCAACCTGGCTTTTATAAGTGTTAGATTCGGGTTCAAAAAATTTCATGAAAAAATTCTTGACGTCTCAAAATTGATGACTGTAATTTCCAAAATCTCGTGCCCACATTACTCGCCGGAATCGTGCACTTACTTCGCTATGAATTCTTCAGATTCGTCTTCTTACAGCAACTTTGGATGAGTATAAACGTTAACTTCATTGGAATAATCATTAAACGAGCATTTATAAATAAAGATCACAATTTCCAATGTTCACCTCATTTTGATAAAAGTTCAACACGCCCGCAATATAAGGTACGATAATACCTACGTTACAGCGTAAACAATTTTATTTAAGTCGTATAAAGTGATGAACGCGAACCGATACGTATTTCAAGAATGTAATGAGTTGAACGAACAAAAAGTAAGCTGTGAATCTTTTTCTGTTTCATTAAAGTTTCTATATCTGATCAGACGTCAGTTCGAATAAAAATCATTAAATATGATGAGAAAGATAAGATGAATTCTTCAGTAACGAGAAGAAGAGCATGCGAATAAAAAGTAATTAATTTCGGCCGAAGTTTGATGTTACGATGTTATCTACGCTAATAATTTATTTAAAAAGATAAAATTGGAATTCGCACATAAATCGCTCGTAACAATTTTATGCTCGATTCAAAAAATCTCGATAGAGTCGGGATTATCCATCTCAAGATGGTCGTACGTCTTTTCATCACTCACAACACGTCTTTCATTAGTAATAAGAGTTTGAAAACGTCTCAATCCCTCATATCATATAAAATTTGATCCAGCATCTACGGTCACCTCTGTTAATTAGACCTAAAAAGGAAATTTGAAATTCTTTGGGGTTTACACATCTAAAAAAATTGAACCATCACAGGCACGTGTAAAATGTTATCGAGACATACCGCGGTTTTATAGTAAAAACTCCATCGTCAGGGTTCAGACAGCAGATTATAAAGCCGGCTTTTTGTTCACATTTTCGTCTTGGCTTAATCGCTTTGACAATAATAAAATTTTCACTTTAAAACTGCGCGATTGGTCTCCATGAAATTTTAGGGTGCTACTAGCGTACGCGCTCTACCGAATTTTTTGTGCTCTACTATAGTACAGTTGAAGTGTGATTTATCGCGAATTATCCGATTCCGAAAGAAACCATAAGGAGAAACGGCGTACAAGTCTTCCATCCCCCTACATGCTAACCTCATATCAGAAAGAATAAGAGACTCTTTATCTCCCATTCTAGAAAATAAGAATTCGCGTGCTTTGGCAAAGACCATTTAGGATCCAAAGTGTATCTACTCTCGGGCTACTATTTCGCAAATTTGCTGACGTCATACGCTAAAAAATTATCTTTATACTTGAAGAAAGAATATTTTTGGTTGACAGAGCGGTCGCACATTGGCATCGCTAAGTTACATGTAAACTACGTGTAAAAGTTGTAATTGGGAATGTGCACTAAGAAAGTGGAGATGAGATTTCACAACAATCATATTCTAGACGTGGGAAACGAAGTAAAGACAATTGCCCATAATTTGAGTTATAAGTCTTGAAGGATCCAGCTTGAGGATTGTAATTCCTTATCAAAGTGATTATATATACCGGTACTGAACCGGCCAATTAAACGCTATGTACCGGTACTGTACTTTTTTAAGCCAAGTTGACACGATTATTCTAGTTTCTGTCTGCTAGCTTGCCCTTCATTCATGATACGTCATGACTCAACTTAGAAGTCAGTGATCGCTTGTCGGCCCACAAAGCTTCGCAGGTGCGTGTCGTTCTACAGAACTTACAGAGAAAGAAAAGGAGGTTGTTTCAGACTTGTATGAGGCGAACTGCAAAGTTAGTCAGATATGTCGACTGTTGAAGAGCAATTTTGATAAGAACCTCTCCTCTCAAACAATGCGCAATGTAATTCGTAAGTTTATCCCTGATGATGACGATTATGTGAGGAACTAGAACGACAAATACTACAGAATGAGTAAATGAATGAAGAAAGGTGCAAAAGCCGCAGAAAGAAAACAATAAAAAGTACCGCAAGAACTTTCGGCTAAGAAGCCATCAACGGGCGAAGAATAGAAAGCGACTGACAGAGAAACAGTCGACAACAAAAACAACGGTGAGATCATGATTGAACTATAACGACTCCTCGCGATGTGAGTCATACTCATAAATTAGTTCAACCAATACTCCCATGCGGCCTGTTGTATCCTACGTCTCCTCCCTGGCCTACTCGCTCGCTAAATACCTGGACCGTTGGTTTAAATATCATATTGAATACGAGTCTCCTTACTCTGTCAAAAATTCAGTCTCCTTGGCCAATAGGCTCAAAGATGAAGTACTCCCTCCTGGTACTATTTTATACACCTTCGATGTAGTCGGTCTGTCAATATTTAGGCGACCTTCTTGTTAACTTTAATACTCCTCATGAAGAGTTGCAGGAGTTCTTCGATTTACTCAACGTCTACTGGTCCCCTAATTTTTGTAAATTTAATGATAAATATTTTGAATTCCCGGAGGAAGTGGGTATTCCCATTGGATCCCCGTTGGGTTCCCTTGTTTCGGAGGTCTTTATGTCGAAATTTGAGGCTGACCTCTTTTCCTCGGGCCAGTCATTCTTAAATCATGTTCACTATTGGCACAGATATGTGGATGACGTGCTATGTGCGTGGACAGGTCCCCAAGAACTCCTTGGTGAGTTTCTTAAGTATCTAAATGCTCAGTTCCCCTCCGTAAAATTTACTTTGTAGGTCGGTAATTCTACTATCAACTTCTTGGACCTTACCACCTCCGAAAGAGATGGGGCCCATGAGTTCACAATATACAGAAAAGATACTTTGACCGATATTGTTGTCCACGGCGCGTCATTCTGCCCTGTCGCCTACAAAATATCTGCTCTTAATAGTTTCAATCATCGACTCACTAACATCTCTTTGAGTCAAGTAGCCTTCCAGAAAGAACTACGTACTATAAAGTACTTGCCTCGAGTAAACGAAGTCAACTTGGACATTGACCTGATGGTCCGTAGGAAGATCACGCGGCAATGCCTTGATTCTACTCCCTCCCTTCCTCGGGAGGGAAGTCGTGAAGGCAGAAAGCGTTGGATTAAGCTCCCCTTCCTGGGTGAGTTTTCGTCAGATTTGAGTCGCGTCCTTCGGCCCTTTGATTTCCGGCTGGTTTTCTATAATCTTAATACATTAAAAGGGGTTAGATTGAAGGACCCTATACCACCATTACAGAGGAGTGGGGTTTATAGTATAAGATGTAACGACTGTGGCGGAATCTACATAGGTGAGACCGGTTGCCAGCTCCAAATAAGAGTGCGGCTGAGCTCTTGAAAGCCTGGAAAAACAGCAACTTGGGAGAACCGGCTTTCGCGGACCATTTAATCACCTGTGGCCACAGTTTCAGAGAGGGGTCAAAGACCCTCCTCCATGGAGAAAGATCGTATTTCAAACGAATGGCGCAGGAAAATATCGAGATCATTCGCCACCTGAATAGCGATAACGTAATCGTACTTAACAGGTATGTTTCGGCCGAGGAATTGGTTGAACTAATTTATGAGTATGACGAGTCGTTAGTTCAATCATGATCTCACCGCTGTTTTCTGTTGTCAACTGTTTCTCTGTCAGTCGCTTTCTATTCTCCGCCCGTTGATGGCTTCTTAGCCGAAAGTTCTTGCGGTACTTTTGCATTGTTTTATTTCTGCGGCGTTTGCACTTTCTTCATTCATTTACTCATTCTGTAGTATTTGTCTTTCTAATTATATCAGGTCGTAACTTACAGAAATGAATCGGCTTGAAATTTTTTTGGAGAAATTTGAACAGGAAGGGGGTACTGTCAACCCCGTATTAGACGAGGACAGTAACGTCTCAGTCTTGTTTATGTCAACTACAACTTTGAAAGAAGCATTTCGTGAGTCTGCTAGTAGAACTGTCCAATAGATACAACTTTCGAGATCAACTCCTCTACAGTAAATATAAGCTTTATGATTTTTGTCACTTGAATCCAACTACTTCTGAGGACGCAGGGAAGTTTCATGATCCAAGATTCCTGCCGAAAGTGAAAGCACGAGGTCGCCCTAAACGTTCTCAGAGACAGCTAGGCTCTTTTAATAGGAGTAATGCTGATAGGGAAGTCTCAGAAGAGCCTCGTCGGAGAAGGAAACGTCAGGCGACTCAGCAGTACCAGGTCCAAAGAAACGACAGCGCGGTCTATTCATCACTGCCCCACCTGTGCCTCTGCGACTGAAGAATTCGAGTCGGGTGTAATATCTACAGAATTCTGCTACCTCCTAATTCACACCGCATGCTCTCTTGAGATAGAGGAGTATCCAGACTGTGGCGCACCGTGAATTTGGCGTGAAGTATGACAAAACCCTCTCTAGGATGAATTGGAGAGGTGTGTTGATTTTTGGTGAATTATGACAAAACCCTTCAAGTAAGCTAACTCTAATTGGTTTACAACATGGTGACACAGCACACGAAGTGCATTGACGGTGAATAAAGTACAGTGCCGGTATATAACGTTTAATTACCCGGTACAGTACGGGTATATATAACGTTTAACTGACCAGTAAATTACCGGCATATAACGCCATCTATTCGTTATAGCTGAAGGTTACCAGAAGAAATCTTAATGATTTTTGGCTCGATAATACCGCAATTTTGAATTTTTTGTTTTTACCATAAAAAAGTATTGTGATTCAATATCATGATCACCGTCTTGGGCCAAGCTTCCATGCTGCGACTCTTTTCGCTATCAAATACAAATGGAATAACTATAAAGCGCACGTTGCTAAAAATCTTTCTATATTTTTCGAAACAAACTTTTAGTAACTAGTCCAAATAAGATTTTTTACCTATTATAAAATGAAAATTTTTATGATGGATTTCCTAGTCCACAGAAGTATCCAGTAAGGTGCAAATATTAGCGCTCCTAGTAGAGCATCCGCAAGTAAATTATATGAATGTAGTAAAATATCAAAACAACATTGATGATGGGTTGTGTTTTATACAGTCCGATATAGCTGATAACAGCACAGCCCCATCTTACGGATAAGGTCAAAACAAAAACGTAAACAAAAATTCCATGTGTCAAAGAGAACCTCAAAAATTATCAAATAAAAGAAGGGGCAGATATTCATATTCATAGACTGGAACCTTCTTTCTTTTTTTTCGGGCTTTCATCATCAAAAATCGTTGAATAGTAGGTTGAATAACTCATAAGAATCCTTCAATCCAATATAAAAGATACCTTTCTATAGATTGTGTCTTAGTTCAACTTGTTGGGTATGGTGGGGTTGAAAAATAAGGTGTCACAAAACCACCACACATACATTGATACAAAAAAAATTTAGACGATTGCAAACTTTGCAATGGCAGCGGGAAACCCACCAACTCCGGAGTCCGCCTCGTCTTATTTTTATCTTCTTTATGTTTGAGTGAGTAAACGTATTATAGGTCCCTGAGATGTAAAAAATCAACTGAAATTGTTTTGTGAAGTCTTCGTGGAAGGAAACCGGAGGCTTATAGAAATCAAGTTCAGTTGCTATAAGGGAGGCGTGAAAATGAATATTGATATGCTTAGCAATCTCTATTACTCGTATCTGTGCTGACGCTGTACCTCAGAAAATACGATGAAATACGAGCATTCATCATGTTGTTCAATACGATGTAGTAAATATTTCCTAAAAGCTCTCTCTGAACTTGAACTAGCCTAGAAAAATTCCTATAATTTTACCTAGACAAATTGCTATAAGTACCTAGCCAAGACACATTCTTCTAACTCAAGTTGATGACGTCACCCTTAAGCCCTGTTTTCAAGCTCCTCCTCAAATATAAGTATAGCTTGATGGTCGAAAATATTTCAAGTCTCCGGACATCTCTGAAAATGATGACGTCACGAAGGCCGGATAGTTCGAGAGTTGAAATTTTCCAAAAGTTGGACGTGAACAGGCTTCTCATCATACATAGCTCGAGAACCGAAATTTTCTCATCCCACTTGGGTTGATGACGTCATTAATATTGAACACACTTGCATTTGAACTCCGAAAATTTCCTGAGAATGTTCCCTTCCAAAATAGATGCTGAAAAATTTATTTTGCTGCTCAAGGCACTGGTTTCATTAACTGTATCAATTGAAACAGGTAAGGAACCTGATTAATGTGGAACTTGAATTTCTTTCCATATAACTTGAAAATCAATGTTTATTGCAGACATTCTTTTTTCGTTTTCTCTTTTTCTTCTTCTTCTGTTCAGAGCTCACAATTAAGTTGAATTTTTCTCATCTCCTCTCCACCTTTCGTGGTGTACAGCTCGAAAGTTGATTTTTTATCCCTTTTGTTGGGGATATTTTCAGGAAATTTTCATCCGTGAGCGCAAGCGCGAGCGAGGTTGATGACGTCACGGAGAGGGGACTTGGAAAAATTTTGAACCATGAGCTATATATGATATAGGAGGGGCACTTGGAAAAATGTCGACCCTCTAGGCATATATGATAGGAAGGAACTTCGGAAAATTCCGACCTCTTAGTTATGTATGATAGGAGGGTGACTTAAAAAAATTTCGACCCTCAAGCTATATATGATAGGAGGGGGACTTGAAAAAATTTCATCCTCAAGCCATATAAGTACAATAGGATACGAAATTATTTTAAGTTTAGAAAAATTTCATCCTCCAAGCTATATACAATAGGAGTTGAAAGTTTACTAAGTTTTTCGCCGGATGACACACAGCGCGCTCGCGGACGGTGGCGTCAGGAGGTTGATGACGTCACGGAGAGGGGACTTGGAAAAATTGCGTCCTCCGAGCTACATATGGTAGGAGGGGGAAAAATTTCGACCCACGAGCTATATAAAATTTTCCGAAGTTTTTTAGCGGATGGCGCACGGCAAACTTCTCAAAAAAACCCCCATAAAACAGGTTCACTGTTAAAATTTCCACTGTTGAGCTATATATGACAGGAGGGGGACCACGTCTTTCTTGAAATCGCAGCGCGTTCAAGTTGTCACATCATCATTTTCGGGACTTAGAAAAACTTCAAGCTCTAAGATTTACAGTATATGATAGGAGGGGGACTCGAGACAGCGGGTTCCCCACTGCCATTGTAGTCCCGCAATGGCATCTAATTTTTCTTTTCTCCTCGTTCCTTATTACCTTCTTCAAATCCTTGCTTACCTAAGGTGAATTTTTCAAGCCTTCAAAGTAAGTTGGAGCCCTTACCCCCCCAAAAATTGTCCTCTTTGCTTTGCCTAGACTTTCCTCACATCCAATATAATCATGCGCTCCCCTCTCTCCCCAAAGCTTGAAAGACGACTCCAATTTTCTCCAAATCAGTGAGAGGGTGTGTGCGACGTTGCAAGCCGCGATATAAATAATAAGGAAAAATATTACGAACATACACAATTTTTTATATTTGAGAGATGACCGGTTTCGGTGACTGACAATGAACCAGCACGGCAGGACCGGTAATCTCTCAAATATACGAAATTGTGCATATCCGTAATATTTTTCTTTCTTATTTCTCCAAATCCTCTCCTCATATCAATGGTTCAAAGTCGACATTTTTAAAGTTTTGAGACAGGAGCGAATAGATAAAAATTAATCAAGCTACAAAATCCATAACGACTCCAATTTTCTCCAAGTCCTCTCGTCATATCTACCGTTCGAAGCTAACATTTACTCAAGTCCTTAAGACAGGAACGAATTGATAAAAATTAATCAAACAAAGGTGTACAAATAACTTCCAAAGCACTGGTACTGGTTGTTGAACCAAAATTCGCTATTGCGCGATTTTCAGACTCGATTAATTTTTCATTAAATTACATTAAAATGAATCGGGATTCGAAAACCCGTATAAATTTCCTAGAACAAAACGCATTCATCGTCTACTACGGAACCATAATTCGCCAAAGGGACAGAGGACGGCGAAAAGAATCTTCCTTACCTCTCAAAATAAGTTTTATGCCTCATAGCGATGATTACAATATTTGACAGCGAGAAATTCATTCAGCCTCGTGAATAAAATGTGGGAACCTTCTCAACGAATGGGATCAGTGCAATATCAAAATAAATTTGGTAGATGGAACCGATAAAGAATGAATATTGCAGCGGACAAGCGTTGTCTTTATAGTAGCAATGCAAACTGATGATGGACCAACACCCAAAAGGACTTTTGCAGCCACTAATGCCTCATAGTTGTATCATAAATCGAAAGTGCTGCGCTCTGCGAAAAGGGACACAAAGTCGGCATGATGAAAGCTCCCAGGTGTAAAACTGCATTTCATGGGAGGTTCATTTTCCGCGACGAAAGTTGTTTATAATGTTTGATTGAAAGATCACAGAAGTCAATGATGACACTCATGAGCGTGCTCCTCTCATTTTCTGGTGTAGGACGGACCTAATTCGGCGGCCAATTTTACAAGAGGAGCTTTTACCATGGTAACTTGTGGTACCTTTTCACAAAGCGCATCACTCTATTTTAATTTTGTTAGCATTCTACTCAGCAAACCTTCTTCTCCCTATATTATAAATAATACTACTTCAAAATGAATTGTACTCACGAGCTACGGAATCGGCGCAATAGTAGTTATCCGGTTCGTTCATATTAAATGCAGTATTTACGTGACCATTGCCAGCTGATTTATCTTTATCGGTATTCTCTCCCTCCGCATTGTTCTCTTTAGCAGTGAATCGTTTCCAAAATTTTGGCGAATACCCGTTGCCGGTCAGCCTGTCTTTGATCGCCTCCTCAACATTTTCGTCGCTGCGCACGAAACCCACGAGTTTGACATCGTCGAAGGAATCGTTTTCGTTTTTCATATTGTACGATAAATGATTAACGATAGGCATATTTTGTTATTCGATAATTAATTTTACGCGAATTCACTACTGATATCAGGATAATGCAACCGATGTTAGTTCGTATAGCCGCATCCCCGTTCGGACTGATCTTGAGCGGAGAAGTTTGGATTCCAATCACTTCCGAATGCGCACGTTCACACTTTGTTACACCTGACTAGAAATATAGGAACGGCACGCTCAAAGTATCGTATTTCTTCGCAGTCAAGGAAAACAGCGGTAGTTGTACGATAAATTAGTGCTAAAGTTTACAATCATGAATGGCTCGGAATTCGTTCTTATCGAGTGAAACATTCTGGACTCGTGGCACATGGTACGATGACGATCAAATACAATGTGTGGCGTTTGTACGTATTAGCTTTATCTGCAAGCATAGAAAAAAATAAAGAAATATTAGTAATTAATTGTAGCTAATTATTTCGTATAAATGGGTGCAAACTACACAATAATGCGACCTGTAGCTATGTGCGGGTGTTGAGTCAATACCAACCTCGCTTTTTTATAGCTGGTATGCTTTAAAGTGGAAATATCCTGTGTATATTCGTAATTTCCTCTTACAAGGAAATCAATTACCCGGGTGTTACACAAAGAAGGGCGTAATTACAAAGCTACAGTTTTATGTAAGCAGGTCTCGTTCAATGTTAATGTTGTATATAAGCTACGACATAAATAAATGAGCAGAATCGTCAAAACTTATTGATGACAAAAACTGGTCCACTGGGAGAGTGAGCAATGAAGAATATCGCTTTATCTGGAATAGCGTTACCATCTACTCACACGTGAATGATAGCCAACTCACTCAGTCCCATTTATTTCTGGGGGGGACACAAAACCTATCTCAACAAAGAATCTGCTGGATTGGAGAGTCGTACCGACATTCGATACTCCATAATTGTAACGTCATCAGGGCAACCTAAAAAAATTATTCATCTAGTCACTCTAAGGGAACTTATTACAATTTTGAGTCTGATCCCAAAGTTACTTATTCTATTCCTAAGGAGAGTCAGTCTAGGTACCCGGACAATGTTCCTGAATCACCTTTCCTACTGCCAATAGTCCTACCGACACGCAGCGGCATTGCTAAAGGGACACCGAAAAAATAACCGGTTCTGCATTGTCGATGGGAAACACCATCCAAACTCATATTCTTGTCTAACAGAATTCCGAAAAGAGCAAGCGTACATAGAAAGAGTTGACCCTGCTTTGTGGAACTAACCCTCGGAGAGCGCCTCAAGGACGCACCTACAAAGAAGTGGGCTGAGCTTCAAGAACGCATCACAGGGTTTGCTGAAAAGTACACAGACTACAAGGTTGTAGATGATATCGTTGGCTACCTAAAGACCATTGATTACAATTTCATAATAACGTGACTTGTTTTACAATAATAAATCTTGCAAAATCAAAGACATTTGGAAATTTGTCCCTGTGATTATCACCCGTAGATAAGAAGCCCAGAAGGAACTTCTAGCAGTAGGAAAATTGGAGTAGGGAAATAGCGTAGAAATAAAGTACGATCACATAGGTAAAATAAGAAAAATTTTATCTCAAAATGCACTACACGTGTTTCGTGCCGACTGTGCGGTACATCATCAGATGAATGACGAAGATTACCAAAAAATGTAGGGGTGGACAAGAGTAGGAGGAAGCATGAAGTCATTTTTAGGTAGAAACATGATTGTATGAGCAATAAACGGATTGACAAAGGTGAAGCGCGTGTCGTTAAGAAGAGAAACGCTTGAGAAGGAAGCAGCGGTAATTATTTCAGCTTCTTCGAGTCTGTTGAGAAGGCGGCCTTTAGTAGCTTCATGAATGAGCTTGAATTCAACAGAATCAAAAGAGTGGTTAGTGACGATACAGTGTTTAGCAATAGCAGATTTTTCCGGAAGTTTACGTCGGAAGGCAGAGCGGTGTTCGGAGGAACGTGCGCGCAGGGCGCGACCGGTTTGGCCGATATAGACAGCAGAACAATCGGGAGCTGTACACCTGGCGCGATGAACTCCACCGCACTCCTAGAGCCTCACAGCGAGAAGATAGAAAGCACAGCGGTACTCATGGGATTCGAATCTGCGGGCCATTTTATAGGATTTATAGCCGAGGAAGGGCAGACGAACCTAGGAAGGGGGGGGGGCGACGAGGAAAGTGGGTACGCCAAGAGGAAAATACGGATTGCATAGCACGTTTCAGAGATTTTCTAGATACAGCTTGGTCGATATCAATAGAGATATTATTGAGGCGCGCTAGCTTTCTCCTTATTGAAATCGTGAGGTGAGAGAGGAATAGCGAGAAGACGGTGAATGAAAGCGAATAAGGCAGAGAATTTGTAAGAAAAATGAAGGAAAGAAGCGCCATTGATGAGAACTCCGGGTTGGAGGGCTTGAGAAAGATAGAGAAGCGAGGAGAAAGGCGGTTGTTCTCGAGGTGGAGAGAGATGGTGAGGTCTAAAGAACTGATGGAGGAGCCGCCGGTTCCGAGAGTGAATCGGGCGTTTGGATGAAT
Source organism: Aspidiotus rigidus (assembly GCA_035079385.1). Taxonomy (NCBI): domain Eukaryota; kingdom Metazoa; phylum Arthropoda; class Insecta; order Hemiptera; family Diaspididae; genus Aspidiotus; species Aspidiotus rigidus. Next base: position 1,031,577 of record JAVHKY010000023.1, read on the forward strand.
GTGAGAGGAGAGAATCGAGATCGGACGAGGAGCCATTTTAAACACAAAGAATGTTGTCGAAACCAAGAGAGAACGTGAGGTTGAGGAAGAATAGAGCTCAGATTCGAATTTGTCCATAGAGACGTCGGCGACAAGGGAAGGAAGGGGCGCACCAATAGGGGAATTGGTAGTGAGTATTTTGAAGGAAGCAGAGGTTATTACTTTAATTTTAATTTTAGTTTTGAGGGCACTGCCGTCTCTTAATAATAAATAGGTAATACAAAAACGCTGACGTTTCGAGGATCACAGTCCTCATCTTCAGAGCGTTAGAGGAATACTGAAAAAACAGTAACTTAAAAATATTGTCTGGATTTGCCATAGATATCAAAGAATTAAAACTGGAGAGGATTACTGAGACAGAGAGAAAGAGGGCCTGGAACTCGGCGATGGTGAGGAATATTATTAGAGGTGAGATGGTCCATACTCAGCGCCACTAGGACATTAGTATACATGCTGGAAACATCGAAGGATATGAGAGCGGAGGAAGGAGTAAAGGATGAGGTTTTCAATTTAGAAGCAAGGTCTGAAGAATTAGAGATAGTGTGTTGAGGTGAAAAGTTGGAGTGGAGACAAAACCATTTGCCGAGGTATCTAGCCAATCTATAAGAAGTATTAGTGTAGAAAGCAACGACTGGACAGATGGGAAGGTTAGGCTTGTGAGTTTTAAGCTGACGGTATAAACGAGGAAGAGAGTGACACATAATCAAGACGAAGTCACGGTGTTTCTTGCCCGGTAGAATGAACTGGGAGGAGTTGACAGCGCTTCTTATATCACGAATATAGGTGTCGTAATTCAAGCTCGATGACGTAGCACCAGAATCATGAAGGAAATCCATCATCTTATTATGATACTCCAAAGATGGGAGGGCGACGAGATACTCACCTTCCTATAGCGGGGAAGTAGGATTAGGCCAACCTCATCTGCCCTTCCCAGGGAGCAAAGAAAGTCTTTGACTTATCTTGGGGACTTCGGAAAATTCAGAAGGTAGGAAAAGATCAAGAGTGGGAAGAGGACTTCCCCTCTTGAGTTTATAAACTTTGAAAATCTTCGAAACGATAGCCAGCATGAAATGTGAAGCTTCATTCTTAATTCAATTGGAAGCCCATAAAATGGGGGTGAATCCGGATAAACTTCCGCCGATAGCTTCCTTTTACCAAATTATGATTCTGAGAAAAGTTCACCTACTTTCGGGACTCAGGTGGAGATTCAGAAGAACTTCTACAAAACCAGCTAAGAATACTAAAAAAAAGTAGAGGGCTTGAAAAATTTTGGTAATAGAGCTACATACGAGTAGAAGAAAAAAGGTGGACTTGAAAGAAGTTCGACTTTTGATCTACATTAAATTCCAACGTTTAATTCGGAAGGGGCCTGGTTTTGTGACCTAGTTATTGCACATTCAAACACTGGCAAGCGATATGAACGGTAAGATTGTTTGAGAAAATTTCGATTCTCCCAAATGATTGATCCTAATCGATTATTTTTTCATTTTTTTACGAGCTATTGAACTACACAGGGCGTTCTTAGCTCGGGAAGAAGTATAGGGGTTGAATGGATTTGTAATAGTATGTGGACCGGAGGAAGTTTAGAGGTTTAGTAATGGATTCTGAGTTGTTAGAGAGGGCAGGTAAAGTTTGAGACAGGGTTGGGAGTCAGCATGGAAGTATTGGCTTGAGGGTGGAGCGAAGAGCGCAAGGAGAATGAAAGAGTTGGTTAGGCGGGTGTACCTAATTCTCAGTCGTGCTACGACCATTTCTTCATGGTATCAGAAACAAATTGAAGAGACCAGGGAATCTGTGATTTTTTAGTTAAACGAAGTTTACCCTGGGTTGAGAGGACCAAAGGTGGCACCATGGTGAGATGATTAGTGAACGACAGTAAGATTTTAGGCCATAGGCCGAGAACAGTAGGGATCAGTGATTGAAAAGAAGAACAGGGTTTGCTCAGCTGCAGGGTCCACTGCTTCATATTCCAGGAGGCCGATATGACCAGGAATCCAGAGGAAGACAATTAAAGATAGAGAAGATGTGTAAGATGTATAAGAATACTGAATGATACAACGGAAAGGAAGAATTTACCGGGAGAGGGGAAAAAAGAAAGGTGAGTAAGGCAAGAATAGACTGATTTTTCAGCAGAGTACATGGAGGCCGAGTTTTTCACACGGAAGAGCGGAACTTCTCCATCGATCGAGAAGGTATAGCCAGTTTTGGAACCTGATTTGGATCCATCTGTAAAGCACTGGTCGTGGAAACGAATATCACGAATTACCAATAATGGCTTCGATAGGTGTATTGTGGGCGATTTTGGTAACTTAGTCAGGGTGAAACTGAAAAGTTCCCATAAACCAGTTTCCCTCTTCACCTCAATTAACATAGCTAATGAAAAGGAGAGAAATTTTAGCCAATAGCAGCGGGGAATCCGTAAGCTTTTCAGTTCCGTGGGGAAGGACTAGTCGCGACTCTAGTTCCAAAACCTCGTAAGTCCATTTTTATCAATTTTGGATTTTTGTATTTTCTTATTTCCTACTTTGTTCTAATTCAGTTGAGACTGGTAGAACAAATTTTTGGTTTTCTTGGACTTACGAGGTTTTGGAACTAGAGTCGCGTAGTCTTATGAGTAGAGGCAATAACTTAGATCGAGAGTTAGAAATTTTCCAATTCCCTTTCCTATCATAATATGATGGCTCCTCATCATTATTTATGACTCGAGCGTCGACATTTTTCCAAGTCCCTTCTTATCATTATATTCGACAATTAGAATTTTTCGAAGTCCTTCAAAAAATACCTGAGTATCTTCCTAGTTGCGATCTAATGACGTCATACATCGGTCCCCGTGACATCACGATTTAATGACGTCATAAAACAATCCCTAGCTTGAAAGTCAGAATTTAAACAGGAAACCTATTCTACGGAAGGTATTTCGAAAAATTTTCCATGCGCCGTGCGGTATCAAGCAGAAATACAAATAGGCAGAAATGACCCCTCTTCACGTTCCAGCGGTAAAAATAGTCCAAGTCCAAGAAAGGTCGAAATTCGTTTTAGTCACCTTCTTAACTTGAAGCTCGAAATTCTTCCAAGTCCCCCTCTCATCTTATAGCTTGCAGGTTGAAATTTTTCCAAGTCCCTCTCCTATGTCATCATCAAGGACATTTTTTCGGAAATTATGACGTCAGAAAGGTCGGAAGCGAATGCGCTCGCGCTCGTTTTCTGAGGATGATCCTCCCAATAAAGCGGGTTCCCCGCTAAAAAAAACGCGATAAGAATTTTGAGTTATACTAAGCTAAGAAATACTGGCGCAGAAGAGGAGGACGTTCCTATAACTTATCAAAATTCGATATAATAGGTAGGATCGATTCAATATGATCGATAAAATCGATACCAAATGTGTCTCTACAGGAGACATGTTAGCTTTTTTTTCAAATGAACTAAATTATTTTCTGATTCTCAATTTTATTTTTCTGGCGATTCATTGACGAACTTTTAAGAAACATAAAATTGCAATCTAAAATTCAAAATATTCCACATACCTACATAAAACGCACATTGTGAACCAAAGAATATTATTCGTCTGCAAAAATGTATAAATTGCTCACTTATACTTCTCTAATTCTCTAGTTGCTCGTTAATTATCATATTTTAAGTGGCACGCACTGGTAGAACTACTTAACTTGATGTTTTTCTCGAACCGCAACTTCTTAAAATACCCTTCCTTAAATTTATAGAAGTAATAATGATTTTTCTGTTCGGGCTAAAATTTGGGAAAACGCTAACACGTGATAAAGAACTACTGAAAAATTTTAGCAAGCAAATGCGAACTTCGCGTAGTAAATGACTAGGTAACTGTCAGAGCGCGAGTCTCAGCTACGATAATACGTGATAATTTTGGCCGCGAAAATTATATAATTTTACCATATTTTTAAATAACAATATTATTAAATAATTTGAGTCGGCAAGAAACAAGTTCTCATTCGAGTTTCACGTAGGTTGGGCAGGAGAAAAGAGGTAAATTTTGAAGATGAATCACAATAGATTGGATTCATTGCAAGAATAATTTCAAGTAATAACTATAAATTGTTACGCCGAATTCGTCAAATTGTCGATTCTATCAAATGGGCAAAAATTTTACCGAATTTATAAAATCGGCTACCGCTTGCTGAATTGATAAAGTGGGCAGAATTTTTATCGGCAATATTTCTTCCCGATCTGAGGTACCTGGAAGATAAATGTCGAGAATATTTTCAAATAAATTTATATGAACATCAAAAGCAAATTAACATCAAATAATGACGACAATACATTAGAAATAGGTAGGTCTGTATAAAATGTTGAACAGTATCCAAAAATAAAATGAATTTTGTAGAGCAAATAATCACGATAATATTTTACAATCGAAAAAAGTCAATCAATATTGGTTTCCATTTTAGTTGATAAATGGATAAAAAAATCAGAAAAAATTAATCTTCGTTATTATCACAGTCGAGCAAAAAATAATAAAAAATCAGAAAAAGTCAATTGTCGTTATTACGAAAATACAGTAAAGCAGATAATATTAAAAAATTAGATACCAGTGGGGAACCCCCTGTCTCGAGTCCCCTAAAGCCTGAAGTTTTTCCAAGTCCTGAAAATCATAACGTGACAACTTGAACGGACTGCAATTTCAAGGAAGCCGTCGTCTTTCCAAGTCCCCCTCCCCTCTCCGTGACGTCATCAACCTCGCTCGCGCTCGCGGACGAAAAATTTCCTCGAAGTACCCCCAACAAAAGGGATAGCGGGTTCGCCGCTAAAAATCAGTCTTCATGATTATGAAATGTACGTCCGGGATGCCAGGCCGAATTGCTCCCCAACCCCTGTTTGTTACAGGCACACCTTTTTGAGGTGCTATTGCACTTGCGGTACCCCTTTCACGTGTATGAACTAGATTCCTTCTTCTTTCGAAGATGGTACTGAATGTGATGAATAAAAAAAAATACAAGTGAAGGTGGACGAATTTTTCGCGTGCAAGGATAAAATATAATTAAAAGAAACAACGAGGCTTTTCCCGCACTGTTTTTTATTAAAATACCGTGACGTTTCGGCCCAGCTAGTGGCCTTTATCAAACGAGGGCCACTAGCTGGGCCGAAACGTCACGGTATTTTAATAAAAAACAGTGCGGGAAAAGCCTCGTTGTTTCTTTTAAAAAAAAATACGATTGGAAAAAAAAGAAAGAAAAATATTACGTACGTCTTCAATTTACAACGATAATTCAGTAATTGCTCGTCTCAAAAAATCTTGAAAAAGAAGAAAAGAAAAAGTTGGAAGATAAGATGAAGAAATATTATTACTTTCAATCTAAATATTTCACTTGCTGTTTTATAAAATCGGCAGACAGTTGCCGATTTCATGAATTCGGCAAAATTAGCTTTTGGGTTATCGATTTTATAAATTCGGAAAAATTTCTGCCGATTTGATAAAATCAGCAATTTGACGGATTCGGCGTAGCAATTGTCATCAAGCTTATTATCGAAATTAAAGAATCCCCCTCCCATAAAACAGGTTTTTACGGGCAAGAAATCACGCGAGTTGCGAATTTCTTTTTGGAGAAGGCGGCGGTTCTCAGGAACTCTGAAAAATGTCTGTTTCTAAACTGTATTTCTTTGTTTGCTCATCCGGCCTCCACAAGAGCGTGGACAAAAATCCAGCTACGAATGAAAGGCTGAAAAATTTGTCAACTTTAAGAAGTATTTTTCTTCGAAGATGGTGCATGCCACGGGTGAAAAACAAATAATGATAAATAAATGCTATACATCTTTTCATAATGATTTGAATAAATTTCAAGCTCATCATTCAAGAATTTGAAAATAGAAAGAACCCTCTTATACTCTTTCAAGTCAAATAAGTACCAAATTTATTAAGCGGTCTTACGATGGATGATCAATAATATAATCTTACACTTCTCTGTTGAATCTCAAATTATATCAACTTAAAATACGATCCAACCTTTCGGCCCCAAATAAAATTTCGCATCTTACAATCAGTCAATAACCCCAAACAGACGTTCAGCTGCAACTTGAGCTACGAGTATTTCTATCATACATCGCAATATTTCGTTAAATTTTTTCCAGAAAATACTAACAATAAGTTTCATTAGCGCAGTCGATCTAGCTTCTGAGTCGTTGATAAATTTTCAGTGCTTTCATTTTACTGAAGTAAATCCGTCGTTTATTGTAATTGTTCTTTTTCAATATTCTCTTTATTCTAGCGGATCGCTGGCCCGTTGTAATCCCGTAAATTCAATTATCCTCCTGTCGCACGTTGAGGTACACACGCCTACTTAAAATTATCCTCACATAATTAGAAACAAAAGAGAGTTTTAATTGACATGCGAAGTAATTTTCCATTATTACACTACTTACCCATGAAAAGTGAAATATAATAAAGAGAATTTTTTTCACTCAAATTCACGAAAGACATGTATTAAAAATTTCACACTTATTCGAGTTCATCCGTCGAGCCTCTCTCTATATGTTATGCCATGGGCGCTAAAATTCTGTTATAAAATGGGTAACAAAACATTAACAAAATGACGATTTCAAATTATTACTTAGAATGATGATTCTCCACATTGATTTAAGAGGCTCAGTCTTGAGATAATTATCAGAAAACGCATAATATTAATTCACTTATAAGTAGGAATTAGGGCTGCTTTTTTCGATAATATATCAATTCAATATTTGGACATGAAATCGAGTAATTTTTTCAAAAATAATCTACGCAGACGAAGATAACGACCTTTTTACACAGGGAACTTGAAAATTATTGGAGAAATCATACTTCCCGAATAATTTTTCGGACCTATACAAAGACTATTCCACATTAGAATTGATAAGACGACATTTCGACTACGCTAATCATTTTACATGATTTAGGTATACATTCATTTACATGAACTTGAAAATACGTAGTTTGAATACATTGTAAATTGTTACCCATTACTCGGACAATTTTCGACGTGATGTTAAAAGTATCAACATTTACTTTGAAATTTTCCAACTTTTTTCTTTTATCTCTACTTTGGTTTATTTTCAAACGCCAGTTTGCTATAGAGGTTCTGCGGACACGACAAACTGCGTCTGAGTAAAAATATGAAAATTCTTTCGACTTTTCACTTCTCAATTCGGGCTGGTCAACGAAAAAAAGACAATCAAAAGATGGTACGGGTGGTGGGCGAAAGTTTTCCTCAAATCAACCAAAATCAATTTTTATGAGAAGGCAACTTGTAAGAAATTTTATACTCCACCTCGAGTCTCTTCGTTCTCAAATTATGAAGTTACTTAATGAACATTCAAATGGAAAAATCACCCTGATACCCTTTTCAATTTTTCGTGTCGTAACGCTCCTAGACTTCCTCCATTCCCTCTTACAAATCCATTAAAAACCCCCCTATGTAGTTGAAGCTCGTGAAAAAAAATTCCGAGTGGATGATCCACACATATTTTTTTCACTTTTAGCAATTTATATGCTTATAAAACTGGGACTAAAAACTTTCTACGAGCAAGAAATAAAGATCGTATTTCATATTTTTTTTTAATGCATTAGTCTTAAGGGCGCAGTAACTCATGAGAGTTGGTATTATTTTCTGTATAAGTCTAGTATACACTACTGATGTATTTCAGGCTGACTGGCTCGAGAATATACAATATAGTAGATTGCCGTTGGAGTTCCTTCATTTTCTTCTATCTTCAGGGACGATCTTCCACGTCCTCTTCAAGCAAATCTTGATGTTGATGGTACACAGGTGTTGAATAGGCCCTAGCGTAGTTCTGCATTTGCCTACTCCATTCCTGGGCCATTTTTTTCTTCATGATGGTGGCCATACTTCTTCGAAACCTAGCATGTTGGATACCAGGCTACTCGGGGCAAGCGCTCCACCTACCCCGATCTCTTGAAGAGACCGACTAAACTTGTCCCGCTCACGCCTCCACGCCTCACACTCAAATAAAATGTGTTGTAGTTTATCATCCCGCCTTTGGTTACAGTGCGAACACGTTGCCTGCTCAACTTTCCTCAACTTCTCATGAAGGTACTTGTTGAAACAGGCATGGCCGCTTGACACCTGCGTCAGGTGAAAGTTTAGCTGACCTCAGTGTTGTTTCATCCACTCATCAAGGTCACGTATTAGCACACGGGTTGTCTATGTACCCAGCTCACTCTGGGTAATTTCTGCTTTCCATTTTACAAGCAAGGAGCACCTCGCCTCCTGCTTGACTTGTAAAGCCTCTTGATAGGTCGTTGTCGTCTTCTTTGCTTTAAACACCATCGCTCTCTTCTCAGCAAGAAGCTCGATTGGTGATGAATGTGCTACAGTAATACACAAAGAGCCTCCGTCGTGACACTGCGGTAGGCACTAACACACCTTAGCGCAGCTCTTCGTTGGATCTTTACCATCTCTCTCCTTCTGTATGGTATCTTCATGGAGTCGGCCCGTACTGGAGCACCATATAGGAGGATCGACAAGGCGGTGCTCATCATGATCCTTATTCTTGCTTCTGTCGGTCCTCCTAGGTTCACCCGGCTCGTCTGTTGCGCTGCCATCAGGAAATGGTGCCGGAAGCTCAGCGTTGAGTCAAACCAGGAGAAAGTTTGAGATCAGGAGAAAGGAGCACAAAACGTCGAGGGAGAAAGAAGATGGCAAGTCACTGTTTGGGAAACACTATAACGAGGAAAACCACGATGGAGAGGGAATATTTGAAGTCGTACACGTAGAGAATCGCACAAAGAGAAGAAAACTCTGGGAACAAATGGAGATTGCAAAAGCCAAGAGGAAGAAAGCCTGCCTCTTGAACAATGTAATCACATTTGACAGCGAAAAATAATTCGGCCTGGTGATTGGACGAGAGAAGAAGAACGGAACCAACCAATGAGACGGCAGGAATCCAGGTAGCCAATAGAAACGCAGCATTTAGAACAATAGATTGAACCAATCACAAAGCAGTATGTTTTAGCCAATAAGAAGACAATGTCATATTATTGTAAGAATAAGTTTCTAAGAAGTGAACCAATCACAACACAGCATTGTTACAGCCAATAAGATCACAGTGTTATACTATAAAAACTCATGGTTAAGGCCTTGTTCTCCAGTTGCGACACAACTGATGATGGGATAACACCCGAAAGTACTCTTGAATAAGCAACTAATAAAGTAGATTTGTACAATTGAAAAAACCCTTTTTCAATACTAGTGCTCTACTTACACCTCACTCACTCATTATGAGTTCCGATAATAGCACACCAGACATGGTTAACGAGGTTTTCAAGTTTCTGAAGACCAAGGTCAAAGTAAGAGTGACACATGTGAAGATTTGGTTCAATAACGAATGCTTGAGACAAGGCATTATTCCCAAGTATGCGACTATCAGGCTACCAGGAAACAGCGCAGCAGTGAAACGCACCAAGATGCAAGCCGAAAGATTGAGAGTGAAGAACGAAATTGGTGAACTCTACAAGAAAGTCACCAGGCTGAATGGTCTACTGTATGATCAATATTTCCATCTGTCCAGGTTACTCCACCCGCAAGAAGTCAAAGAAATGATGTTCGAAAAAGGAGGAAAGCGGAAGAAAGGAGAAGACTATGTGGAAAAACGAGTGGAAGCCCAAACAAAACAGATCAAGAAGAAGCTTGCCGAACTGACCCGGAAGAAAGAAGAAAGAAAGGAAGAGACAGCGAGAGTTGAGTACAAATTTGCTCCCAGAACCGAGAACCTATCAAGCGTCACCTTCACAGAAGAAGAAAGAAGACTGCTGGACAAAGGCATCAAGAGGCTGAACCAGTGTAGGCTTGAAAGCATGGCCATTAGCTGCAAACAAGTAATCCAAACCATGGAACACGACGTGAGACCAGAAGCCTGGACTAAAATTGGGAAAGTGCTGTTGGACATCAAAGAGGATATGTGCCGAACCTATGACAGAACGCAAGTAATGCAGAGGAAGGTCACAAATCTACAAAAGAAGATCCGATAGAACAACCTGATTTTGACAAAGGCGGACAAGGGCAGCACGGTAGTGGTAATGGAGAAGGAGGACTACATTAGCACTCCGCTCCACTCCTCTCCATGGTAGCTGAAATTGATGGGTAGGTGTGAAAATTCATTGTAACCCAGCCTCTTTTAATTTCCTGTGGATGTGCCTTCGATATTTTATTTTTTGTTGGTAGAAATCACGAAAGAATTTTCTTTATCGGACGGTATTTTCTCAAAATATGTATCGGACTTTAACGGCTCTGCCGTCCACAAATTAAAAACAAAAAAGAGAGGGACTATAAGTTTTGCTCCTCTGATGATGTAGAATGTAACCTACAAAACGTCAGGCCTTCTTTTTCTTCTTTTTAATTTGTGGACGGCAGAGTCGTTGAAGTCTGATAAATATTTGAAGAAATCACGAATACCGATACCGCTTTTAGCGATTTACCGTTTTTTTTTTTTTTTTTTTTTTTTTTTCTAAATAAAAAGGGCTTTACCCGCACAATTTTTTAGTTATACAATAAAAAAACTAGGGTATACCCTTGCACGAAAAAATTTTGTACATTCATTTTATGTTTTTTTTTTTGTCATTTGTTTATGGTATAGACCGTTTACGACGATCAAATTAGCGAGTCCTGGCTACTTTAGAAAAAGCATAATTCCGATCGCTTTTAACGATAGATTGGATTTAACGATTCGTAGCAAAGAAGTACGGTAAAGTTCATTGCGAATTATTTACGAGAACTTTCTATTAATAATGCGGCGTTACAAACGAACTTGTCACATAATTTTTCATAAAGTTGAACTTCATCGTCACGAGATCCACAAATTCTCTGTTCACCGGGTCTACACCCAAATCGTTGTCGAACGTAGGCCCGAGTTTGCTGATATCGGTAATGTACAATAACACGAACTTGTTTTGTCGCATTCACGAATAAGAATCGAAAACCGACAACTGCCTCGCTCAAAATGTGAATAGAGAAACTGCTTTGCTATTATAAAATTTCTGGGAAAGAAAGACAGATAACGAGCCTCTATAAATCACTTTCTATTTTTGTTCCTCCTCAATAATGATCACTTTTATCTCAGATAGCGCTGTTCAGTCGGAAAGATGGGCGAGCTGCGGAAATGAAGTCGAAGTTTTTCTTAATACCACGAGCTAAAAACGTAGATGAAACTACCGGTCAATCTCACTCCCATTATACTTGATAAATATCGATCCGGTTTCATTTTTTTTTTTTTTTTCCTATCGTATGGAAGTTTTTCACGTGACATACATTTTAACGTACAAAATACGACTCCAATAGATGTACCGGTTTGATCGTTATTAGACAGAAATTTTAGCTGAACTAGTTGGCACACGATCGAGTCAGGATAACTGATAAAGAACACAAAAATAAACAAATAAAAAAAGAAAGAAAACTAGACAAAAAATTTACCAATAAAAACCGTACCGGTAAGAACGGCATTCAATAATGCCAAGAATGAAGTTCAATGGAATCATGAGTATGGTCAGTGACACTAATTTTGCCTTACGATTTCGAATTGGAATCTATATTACGCAAAATTCCATATTACTGCATTTTATTACCTTGTTACACACACAAACAGACATATGCGCACATTTTGCACGGTTAACATCACGAGTGACGTGAACGGCTGCGGTACGAGCGGGTATACGATTTTATAGTTTTTTGCATCGTAAAAATTGATGAGACATTACCAGTACAGCAGAATTCGTTTCGCAGTTATTGCATAAATTAACAAAGTATCTTATTCTTGCCTTTTTCTCTATTCATTTCTGACTCAAAAGTAATGTAGTCTGTTTCTGTAGACCGTGGTATCTCACCTTAATTACCAGGAGAAATTTTTAAACCCATCGTTCAACGAACTGGAACGAAAATAGAAAGGAGAATGGCATCGCGAGTGGAGCGATCAGGACATTTTTGTACTGATGACTAAATTGGAATACGATGAATTTTGTAACTGCTCTGATCAATGGCGAAAGAAGGGAGATGCTGAGGGCTAATCTCCTCCACCCGAGGTAGTGCCGAAAATGGAAATTTCATCCTTTTTAAGTACCCTATAATAATTACGTACAAAATGAAACGGTAATTTGTTCGGCACTGTCGTCAAAAAACGTTTAATACATAATATGATACTCGACGTTTCGGAGACACAGTTTCCATTATCAAGGGTCATCAAAAAAAGATTTTTCTGATTGTCTACAAATAATTTTATAATATGTACTCATTTCATTACTTATCTTATGTCATAGATTGAACCATCTATTATCGCCTTTCTCATTCCCGAGCTTGAGAACTTCTGACGCCCGATTACGTTCAATTAGACCTATTCATTAATTCTGTCCTCCTCACAGTGGGATGAAACACTCTCGTAGCCGGCAATAAATAAAAAAATTAAGAAACCTACTTCGACCGTCTTGACCAGGGGGTTTAATACTTGTGAAACACGAATCTAAAATCCATTTTTGGATTTGGAGCCCCCTCCCCTTTCCTTACATATTTACACATGTTCGGCAGAGAATAAATAGAGATTCTCTGTCAGAAAGATAGGTTTGGGGTTTTTTTGCTCCGCAGAACACATATCTGAAATCCATTTTTTGATTTGAAGCCCCTTTCTCACCCACAAGTATTTGACACTATGATAATCATGTAACTAGAGATTCTTTAGTAGAAAAATCAATAGGTTTTTTTAACCCACAGAACACAAACCCGAAGTTCATTATCCAATTGAGAGTCCCTTCCCCTCTCCACAAATATTCAATTCCGTCGTATATTTGATATGAACCCCTTCGTTCACTATTTGATTTGTCACATTTATATGAATTATTGTAATCGTGCAGGAAGTTCGAAAAAAAACAAATTTCTCTATCATTTGTTAGTTACCTATTTACACTTATTTTGTTCTTCTTGGCGGGAGACCCGCCATCCGTTTAGTTACTTAGGGCCATCAGAGGAATTCTTTCCGCGTACGCGTAACGCTTTCTGGCGTAACGCTGGGACTTGGAAAAATTCGTGACCTTCTATGGGCTAGTATAGAGACTTGGAAAAATTCCGGGCTCTTCTATACCCATCTTATACTCCTAAATGGGCTAGTATAGGGACATAAAGAATTCCGGGCTCTTGTATGCCCCTCTATTAGCTAGTGTAGTGACTTAGAAAAAGTTGAACGAGGAACGCAGGGAACCTGTTTTATGAGTAAAATGGAATTGGGTATTGAAAATTCAAGGAAGCCTAGACCTACTATAAGCCAAGTATAATATAGTTTGAGAGTCAAAATTTTTCTCGAATCTCCAGCTATATAATTATGATAGCTCGACAGTCGAAATTTTTTCAAGTCCCCCTCGTATCATAATTATATAGCTCGAAAGTCGAAATTTTTCCAAGTTTTTTGCTGGACGGCGGACGGCGCACGGCAAATTTCTCAAAAAGCCTCCCATAAAACTGTTCCCTGTTAGAATTTCGAGCTCTTCTATGCGACTTTGAAAAATTACGGGAGACCCGCCATCCATTTAGTTACCGGGGGCCCTCAGAGGAATTCTGTTCGCGTACGCATAACGCCTGGGAGCATAACGCTGTGGGGTATAACGCTGTCTCGCGTAACGTTGGGACTTGGAAAAATTCGTGACCTTCTATGGGCTAGTATAGGGACTTGGAAAAATTCTGGGCTCTTCTATACCCATCTTATACCCCTAAATGGGCTAGTATAAGGACTTGGAGAATTCCGGGCTCTTCTATACCCCTTTATTGGCTAGTATAGTGACTTGGTGAATTCCGGGCTCTTCTATACCCCTTTATTGGCTAGTATAGTGACTTGAAAAATTTCGAGTTCTTCTATGTGACTTGGAAAAATTTTCGCGGCTCCTGTATTGTGTAGTCATCTGTGGAACTTGGAGAAATTTCAGCTGTTCTATAGTCTTCTATGGGACTTGGAAAAATTTTCGCGAATACGCAACGCTGGCACTTGGAAAAATTCCTGGCTCCTCTATATCGTCTTCTATGGGAGTTAGAAAAATTCCTTGTTCCTCTATATCGCTGAGGGGCGCGTAACTCTGGTTAGGTTAGGTTATATCCTATGACCTACATAAACTTAAAATCTTCAACCCTAAACCATGAGTCGCGGGTCTCCCGCAACTCTTGCTCCCTGAGCAAGAGCCTGTAAGTTTTTTTTTCAATTCTCATCATGTAAATCTTCAATTGAAACTCATCGTTGTAGTCATCTTTTTCTTCTCCTTTTCCTCTTCTTCTCCAACAGTTTTCTTTAGCAATTTTGATACTTTTTTTTTTTAGGTATTGTCAGCGTCCTCTCAATGAAATAGGTAATAAGGGCAAGAGTAACTAAAAAAATTATTTTACCGATTAAATATTTCCAATTCATTGCAATTCTCCACAACCATCCCTAAATTTTAATCTGCAAAAATACAAATAAAATTCAAATGGGAAGAAAAATAGCTTGAAATCATCTCTTTCAGTTACTATTTGTGAGTAAAGTTTTTCACTGCTCGAAGTTTCAATGAATCTTTCTAAATTTTTAGAAAGATTCAATTGAAGGCGGTATCAAAGCAGAATTGGAAAACTTTCTTTAATAAGCTTCTCATTTCACTTTAAAATCATTGAAAATTTGTCCATTTTTTGACGCTGTAAATTTTTGTTGGATCAAAAATTTGGAGATCAAAAAATTTCTTCTATAAATGGAGTCTTGAGCAAGTTTCTTGTGAAGTTTTGTGAAGTCATTCCTTATACAGACTACCTACGCACAGCCGACATGCGTCGCTGAGTAACTGCTGATATACCAAACCGTGTAGAGTACTTGGAGAGTATATATGCAATTTGTTGTACACCATTCTGGCCTTTCCCAACGGACGACGCACACTCTTAAGGATGATACTCTCCTTCATACCTTGAAAAAAAAATCCAAATTATTTCGTGTTGTAAGCCACATTATACTCTTAAAACCATGCTCATATCACTGCAAAATGCAAGTTAATGCAACAAGTGTTAATGCACGATTAAAATGAACGTTTTTGTGCGTTTGTTTGTGGTTATACATTCTCGGCACATATTGGCACAAATTTTTGCCAGTCTAAAGAACTTGCATATTGAACACGTATGTAGTACTTACTGGCCATGCTTCATTCCAGCTTTAATTGAAAACACAGCTAAAAACCATTAGAACCACGTAAAAGAGCGTTAAAAATACTCCAGATTCAGTAATAAAAAAAGTACATGCCGATAAGTACGACACTGGTTCAAGTGTTCAACAGTGAGCTCTTCAGTGACGGAACAACAAATCCCCGCACCTTCTCCCCTCCCCATTATTAAGTAAGCGTATTCGCGAATAAAATCAAAGAAAGCGCTCTCTACATTTTCTGTGACGGTCATTTGCGGAAGCTTGGCGAAAAGGTGATGATCTTGAAAAATTCATCCGAGATATTTGAAATTATATTCACTCGACAGGAAATTAAGAGCACTGCAATTTTTGTTCCATACATTTTTCAGAAAAAATAATATTTTGAGAAGGTACAGTCGATTTTATTAACGTGCTGTCTTATGGTGAAAAACGCCATAATCACCTTCTCGGAATCAACAACAGCGCCACTACAGATCGCTTTATATGTGAATGACATCACTCAATGCGACTACAGACTCTTCAATACATGATTCAGGATTCTTGAAGTAGTACAAAACAATGTTCGAAGTTACATTATATTTTGGCGAAATCACTTTTTCGATTTTTTGCCGCCCAGATGAGCGATTCATCCCAATGTGCGCCTACGATCCTTCTCCCCATAATTCCATTCCTCTGAATCCTCTGGGAATGCGGAAAGTTCACTTGTCAATTCATTGTGTCGAAAAATACTGTGCACCCAAAGAATTATAAATGTATGAGACTTACAAATATTTTGATAGTTTTAGATTTCCGAATCCACGAGGGTCTATGTATTGGTTGTGCATCCTAAATAGCTCATCAAATAAAAACTCCATATCGAAAGATTTTTCTAGAATAAAAAGAGTGAAAAAACTGTGGAAGAATTTGGAAATCCTTTAGATAACCGCGATGTTTATAGCTCCGAAGTTTTTTTCGAAAGTTATATACATCCAATTTTCGATTATTTTCAGGCGTCCTGCGGACAATGAGCGGGTATTATTTCACCGTTTCACACGGTCTTCGACTCATTAATCTTGTCGAAATTTTGAAAATACCGCTCTCGATGTTCGCGCAAAAGCACAAAGATCTCTTCAAGCGCTTAGCATCGAATAGATAAACCAGTTTTCTGCGCGACATGTCTTCCGTTATTCAATCGGTGCGCATATTGTATAGGCTACGTAGAGAGGTACCTACTTTATAGAATTTAAATAATCATACACTAAGGTTGACTTTTTTTTTTCTGTGCATTCTTTCTTTGGTACACACGTTACCCAAGAGATAAATTTATAGTTCGTGTGGCATCACCATTTGAAAGTTGAGTTCGAAGAGGATATAATATAAAAATGTAGACGAAAAAAAAAAAAAAAAAAAAAACTCCCATAGACCATGTACGGAAAAATTATCGGTAGGTGGAAGTCGCTGATGGTGGCGTTTGAGAGCATATTTCACGTTTTGTATAAAAACTAGAAATAGTCAGGCTCGGCATGGAGTATGGTGTCTATAGCTTGATGTGAAGAAGTGCTGCTCTAGCCATCCAGCTGGCAATTGAACGGTCGTTCATTGAAAATGCTGAGGTATAATTTTACGTGTACTGGATCACCAAACACTACATTCGTGTATCACTGGTAGCAGAGCTTTAGTTTCGATGTATCTAGATTTGCTTCCACTGATTTGATGAGTGACTTACCTTACTTACCGTGTTTATCGATCGTGGTACATAGATCGATGCTCTTCCACTTTCAGTGTATCTATTTCTAGTACTTTTCCTTTAGGGTGGAGAGTTAGGGCAGCGGTTGCCCTCGTGAAGGCCAAATTCACGAAAGAAGCAAGTTGCTTAAATAACTGGACTCTCACTTTGGGCCGGACAGCGCTAGCACCGGGCACAACGAAAAGCCCGGGAGCGGAAGGTTTCTATAAATTGATATGATTCAATTTTTATGAGAGAAGACGATTTCTGGAAAATTTTACGCTCTACAAATTCTGTTCTCTCCATTTTTCTGCTAAATTTATTCGTTTCCAAATCATTTTGTGATTACTCACTGATGCGCATTCAAATGGGAAAATCGCCCTGCTCTCGTTTTCAATTTTGCCGATCGTAACGCATCCTAGCGGATGACCGGCCAGAATTCTTGCATGAGTAAAAATTAGATGTGACTAGTCTTCTAACCTTGTCAATAAGAAGCTGGTGCGCAAGCTAACGTGTCTCCTCAGAACCAAGCAGTCTAGCATTTTATATATACTCACAATATCGCCCTTTGTTCTGTTTCTATATATCTCATATTCTCTACGTTGTATCGACAATCGGAAGTAGATTTGATTAATTGTAGGTCATATCGGTAACTCAATCTTCAAGTCGATATTATCGATTCCAATAATAATATCTACTGTCTTGCAATCGGTGTTGGGAACTATCGATAGACTATCAATACTATCGGGACCAACGATAGTTTTGTTTGAAAAAGACGGCGATAGTATCGTCGATAGTTTGAAAATTTTTCTTTCTCTTATAAAAATCACAAAATTGTTGCGAACGGACGAGGGAAAATTGAAAATGTGCGCTAGTTCAATAAATTAAGATTAGTCAAACTGTGCGAGCCCGCTGCTTTGTCATTCCCGAGGGAGTGACTCCCCTCACCATACAAGTATGGTAGCAGCTGGACTTAAGGATCTGTCAGTTACTCCTTGCTCCCCACATAGCAGTGGGGAGGACCCTGATTGACATCCTTCGAGGGAGAAGTTCGCCTATGACTATATTGGAGAGTGACAGCGACTATTTGCCTTTCCGGTTTTCAGCTTCCACCGCGTGCTGTCCAAAGCAATAGCTTCCTCTTCTAGTCGTAAGCCCCTCGCCACGGCAAGGCAGTGGTAAGACTTGAAGACACACCCGTTCCAAGACACGTTGTGTCCCCGCCGGTGTACCCCCCGGAGGGGAAACGTAACCTAACCTAACTTGGGTTTAATAAGACGACATCATAAAATATGAAACAGAAAATCATACGAATGTTCACAATTGAAGGGTATGGTGGAAAAAAGATGGAAGCCCAAGAGAAAAACGATCTGGATAACTGAACTTTTTGTATCATTAAGAGAAAACCGCTTTTCCAGATCGTTCGCCCTTTCCTCCCTGTATCCTCCAATTGTAATTCGCAGATTTCTCATATACATCAGTGAACGTTTTTAACTCAGAAGTCATTTACTTTCAAGTTGATGACGTCATCAAGTCAGACGCGAACGGTTTCTGAGGATGTATCCCCTCTCCCCAAATAAAACAAGTGATGGGTTGCTCCTTAAGAACAATTTAGAAGAGAAGGGGACAATTCCCTGGCAGTAACGGTGAGTGCGAGGACCAGGATTCCACAATATTTTGTTATTTTAATTTTCAAAATCACTTCGAGTTTCTATTATTCTTTTCTCAAAGAAGTCTCCGTTGTTGAGGTTCAAAAGTTATTCATTTTTCTTATATTGTGAGTTATTTTTCAATATTTAATAATCAAAATTTTTGACTGTCCTGTTTGAATCCCATCATCATCGAAAATAAGGGCATTTAATCGCACGCCTCAAAAAACGAAATTGCCCGCCTATCGATAACACGCCAAGGAAACAAAATTGACACGCCTATGAAATGTATTACACGGATAAAAACGAAGTAAGTAGTGAACACATCTTGGTACAAGTTGTGCACACAAAATCAAAACACTCAAAATCCATTGAAGAGAACAATTCACCGCCATGTAAGTAGTGCACACATTCCCATATAGTGCACACATAAGAACATGCAGAACAATGTGCAATCCACATTTAATTCATTCAACTATAAGTAGGTAAACCTGATACAGGAAGAAGAAACAGGAAAGAAGACAATGGAATGCTTTGGTTACTGACAAGTCAGCATAAGCCTCAAGGCAGCATTCCAAGTGAAGATTTTTTTTCCCGCCTACTACTTGACATGTGCAGCGTGAAAAGCTTCCTGAAGATCAAAAAGAAGCTCCAAATGGGCCTGAAGGTTAGACTCCATCAAGAACCTTGATTGCCAAAAAGGGCCTGCGAAAAGGAAGAGTGGAATCAGCACTAGTATTGAAAAATAGTTTTCCAATTGTACAAATCTACTTTATTAGTTGCTTATTCAAGAGTACTTTCGGGTGTTATCCCATCATCAGTTGTGTCGCAACTGGAGAACAAGGCCTTAACCATGAGTTTTTATAGTATAACACTGTGATCTTATTGGCTATAACAATGCTGTGTTTTGATTGGTTCACTTCTTAGAAACTTATTCTTACAATAATATGACATTGTGTTCTTATTGGCTAAAACATACTGCTTTGTGATTGGTTCAATCTATTGTCCTAAATGCTGCGTTTCTATTGGCTACCTGGATTCCTGCCGTCTCATTGGTTGGTTCCGTTCTTCTTCTCTCGTCCAAACACCAGGCCGAATAATTTTTCGCTGTCAAATGTGATTACATTGTTCAAGAGGCAGGCTTTCTTCCTCTTGGCTTTTGCAATCTCCATTTGTTCCCAGAGTTTTCTTCTCTTTGTGCGATTCTCTACGTGTACGACTTCAAATATTCCCTCTCCATCGTGGTTTTCCTCGTTACAGTGTTTCCCAAACAGTGACTTGCCATCTTCTTTCTCCCTCGACGTTTTGTGCTCCTTTCTCCTGATCTCAAACTTTCTCCTGGTTTGACTCAACGCTGAGCTTCCGGCACTATTTCCTGATGGCAGCGCAACAGACGAGCCGGGTGAACCTAGGAGGACCGACAGAAGCAAGAATAAGGATCATGATGAGCACCGCCTTGTCGATCCTCCTATATGGTGCTCCAGTACGGGCCGACTCCATGAAGATACCATACAGAAGGAGAGAGATGGTAAAGATCCAACGAAGAGCTGCGCTGAGGTGTGTTAGTGCCTACCGCAGTGTCACGACGGAGGCTGTTTGTGTATTAGCACGTTCACCACCAATCGAGCTCCTTGCTGAGAAGAGAGCGATGGTGTTTAAAGCAAAGAAGGCGAAACTTTCACCTGACTCTGGTGTCAAACGGCCATGGCTGTTTCAACAAGTACCTTCATGAGAAGTTAAGGAAAGTTGAGCAGGCAACGTGTTCGCACGGTAACCAAAGGCGGGATGATAAACCCCAACACACTTTATTTGTGTGTGAGGCGCGGAGGCGTGAGCGGGACAAGTTTAGTCGGTCTCTTCAAGAGATCGGGGTAGGTGGAGCGCTTGCCCCGAGTAGCCTGGTATCCACCATGCTAGGTTTCGAAGAAGTATGGCCACCATCATGAAGAAAAAAATGGACCAGGAATGGAGTAGGCAAATGCAGTACTACGCGACCATACAGTGCACTATTTGTGAATACACGTCGTATAGTTTTGGGTTTTAGTAATTCCTTCATTACACAGTATATTAGGCTTCATCAAACCAAGCTCAAATCAGGTTACTATAGTAGGTTTAGTTTTCATTATATAAACTAGACTTATACTAAACAAAGAAGGGGGAGCCCCCAAAAAGCTATTACGGGCCCCCATAAGCTACTAGCTTTAAATATTCTAAACTCGGAGAACGCAAGTGAGCTCCTCAAGAGGTATTAGCTTGCCACTCATTTAACTCCCAAGAGCTATTAGCTTAAAAATTGGAGACTAGACTTATACTAGATCAAGAAGGAAGGCGAACGAACGGAACAACCTCCTCTCGTAACACTAAATTATTTGATATTGCATACTAGACTTATATTTCAAACTATGGTAGACATGAAATAATTATGATCTTGATTTATTTATCTACGCCAGAACATTTTTTTCCTATTGCGAGTTCTAGTGTGGCCAACTTGATGGAATGCTTCAGGGCCTCTAGAGCATAGTTTACCCTGTTTTCCACCGCCACAGTTACTTAATCAAGTTTACGTTCAAAATGATGAAGCATCAAATTTTTGAATATAAACTCACTGTATTCTAAAGAAAAAAATAATAAAGAAATTCGACGAACATTTTGATCGTCTAGAGCGGCCTTTCTAAACATCAACTTTGAATTTTCCTTCATCAACAAACAACGTGACTACTTTTCGATATGACTGAAAAAATCAGACACGGTGCAGTAATCTATTTTCCTATAGTGCGAGAGTAGAATGAGGAAAATAATACTGTAGCAGCTTGAAGTGATAACAGAATGATGATAAATAATTCGTACATCATACTAAATCAATTTACGCCCACTTCGAATGTGTTGATAAATCATTGAACTTATTTTTAAACAACATTCCCTCGGAAAAATTGCATCGTCCATTTCTATAAAAAGTTAAACATTATTTCCCCATTATTTTTCTTCGCATGTGTATTGTAACTATACCCGGTACATTTACCAAGTTGAATTAATTGATGTAATCAGGTGTAAATTTAATAATTCTTTTCTTATTGGGAACAATACTCGTACAACTACTTTTCTAAGAAAACTTGCAGACATTTATGAGCATACCGATATCTTTTCTATACGAGTGCGCGAGTTTCTTTAGTCGTTGATGCAATTGAGATTACGAAGAATGCGTATTACGAAATAAAAATAAGCAATTTTCACCATTCCTGCCGTAACGTGCACAAATGAGAAAATATCCAGATACTCGCAATCGTATAAAAACGTAAAATATTCACAAATTGGTATAACTTGTGAAGCTTTGTTTCGATATTAAATTTTTTCGACTGGAGGAGAAATTGTTGCCACGATACGAGAACTCGAGTCAGTTATCGAAGAAGGTAAGCCACCACGGCCATACTAGTCCTCTCATAAGAATCTTGACCCTGTCAATATGAAAATAGTCCGACGAATTATCTCAAGTGCGAGGCTATAACGAGCAAGTTATGCGATTCCGCACAAGACGAAACTGCTTCATAGTAAAAGTAATTATAAACCATCTGATTTGGTAACACCAAACTGGCGGTATATTTTCTTTCTTCGTGCCAAACTCAACAACCTATTGCTCGATGTTCTCCTTCCTTGTATAGAGTCAAAAGACCTAAATCTTGAGCATACGAAGTCCGAGCCATAACAGACGCAGACTCCTTGTCATCGCCTCATGGGACGCGGAACCATCCGTTCGTCTGCGTATTTATGCCATAAACAATTAAAGATCGTACTATCAGTTTTCAAGATTTCTAATTGACTCGTCGATTAAAACTCGATGTCATTCGTAAACAATTCTCGAAACTTAGTCGAACAATAAAAATTATAAGGGTCACATACATAAATCACGTTTGTCCTATTTGTAATAACAGTCGTCGTTATCTGTCATTTAGAAAATTTCCGGTTAAATAACCTCTTTTTCGAACATATCCATTCAGATTAGGAATGCAAAATACGAATTCTATTGTATCGAACAGACACGACTCGCAAAGAATGATAAATGATCAAGTTTTTTTCGAATATTTTAGAAAAATTTCTTCTCATTTTGTGAAGAGAATAAATTTTCACCGAGCTCCTAAATTATGTTCAAATTACTGGTTTACTCTTTCTG
Source organism: Aspidiotus rigidus (assembly GCA_035079385.1). NCBI lineage: Eukaryota > Metazoa > Arthropoda > Insecta > Hemiptera > Diaspididae > Aspidiotus > Aspidiotus rigidus. Next base: position 1,054,282 of record JAVHKY010000023.1, read on the forward strand.
ACATTTCTTCTACGTACCGAGATTTGTTTTCATACTTCGACGACCTACGCGACTGTTACACTTCTTCTTCTTTGATAGAAGAAAGACAGTCAGTGGAACATAAAACGGAGGAACGTTGGTAAGGAGAGACTGCACAAACAAAATGAAGAGGAAAGAGTTGACAAACAAAGACGAGAGAAGTCAGACAAAGAATAGAAAGGCAACAAATTTTGATAGAGGTCGAAGAGAAGTCAGAAGAGTCATTGGTAGAAGAGATGACTGAAAAAACATGATTTTGAAAGAAACTAAGGAGACACCTGAGCCAGCCACAAATAGAAATGACGAGTGAGAGGAATGAAATTTTCATAGAAGGAAGTCAAGAAACTGAACTAATGATAGAACGCGTCAGAAATCTACACAGAAAAGAACATAAAGGCAAACAAAGAAGAGGTGAGGGGAGGAAAGAAAGAATGGGACGGAAAGAAAAACACGTGGAATCTGAAATGAAGAAAAAAGGGAGAAATCTGAAGGGTGAAGGCATAATAGAAAGTTGAGGGGTGACTAACGGAGTTGATTGAGGAATGTAAGAAATATTTGAAATTATGGATTATTAACTGAGATGAAGAAAGGCAGAGAACAATTGAAACTGAAATAGACGATTTTTTGATTTCTATAATTTTAATTATAAAGGCTCTAGCCGGGTAAGGGGGAGAAAATGGCCTTGGTCGAAAAATGTTTCAAATATCCGTCAAAATGTTGTCCCCAATGAGAAAACTCGAAATCCAAAAAATTGAACCCATCCACTCACCCACATGGGCTGTAGAGTGATTTTTAGGCCTAAAATCCAAATGGCTATATCACAGCCAATAATGATCGCACAGCAATGAAACTTGAGGACATTTTAGTATATGTGAACGTTCATCCATGGTATTTAAAAAAAAAAAAAACCATTCATATTTTCCATAGTTTCTAGCTATAACAAAACTTCAAACTCGAATAAAAAAAAAAATCGGGGGGGGGGAGGTACCTGGGGAAAATCATTCATTTGAAGCGCCATACCCTCTACTATAACATACATGAGTACCATAGTCCTCGGTGAGGTGGAACATTCCCAAAAAAATCAATATTTGATGAATGTCTGTGATTTTTCCATGAATAGCGGGGTGAATTATGACTGCTACCGCAATAGACCGCGAGACATCAATAGTCAATGACCGGGCTGAAAAATAAGCACTCCTTGGTGGGATGAAATGGGGAAATATTAATAGACCAAAAATATATTTTTAGTATTTCGTTTATCGATTTGGTCAATTCTTATGTAAACACGTCCACCGATTAGGTGGAGTACGTTAGATTGAGAAAAATAGTTGAAAAATTCTCCAGTTGCTGGAACAGTCTGAAAATAGAAGAGAAGTGAGAAAATCCTTTTTTTCACACTGGAGGACCGTGAGTTTTGGTATTTCATTCCTCAAATAGGTCAGTTCTCACGTAAACATATTCGCCGAGTTTGAAAAAAAATGGTCAAAAAATTCTCCAGTCGCTGGAACGTTCTGGAAATGACAGAAATTAGAGAAAATCCACTTTTTCACCCTGGAGGACCGTGAGTTTTGGTATTTCATTCATCAACTCGTTCAATTCCTAAGTAAACATGTACTCCAAGTTTGAAAACAATAGTCAAAAAATTCTCCAGCCGCTGTAATGGTCTGGAAATGACAATAAATCGGGGAAATCCACTTTTTCACCCTGGAGAATCGTGAGTTTTGGTATTTCATTCCACAATTCGTTCAATTCTTATGTAAACATGTCCGCTGAGTTTGAAAAAAATAGTCAAAAAATTCTCCAGTTTCTCGGATGCCCTGGAAATAGTAAAAACTCCAGGTAATCTACTTTTCCAACATGGAAAACCGTGATTTTTCATATTCTGTTTATCAACAAGGTCAATTCTTATGTAAATACATCCGCCGAGTTGAAAAAAAAAAATTGTCAATAAATTCTCCAGTCGCTGGAACGATCTAGAAATAGTACCAAATCCAGAAAATCAACTTTTTCAACATGGAGAGCCCTGATTTTTTGTATGTTGTTCATCTAAAAAATTAAATCTTATGTTAATACCTCCGCTGAGTTTGAAAAAAATAGTCCAGAAATTCTTCAGTTGCTGGAATAGTCTGAAAATGAAAAATTGAAAATATCTGCTATTTGAACTTAAAGAATCGTGATTTTAATATTCTATTTATCAATAAGGTCAATTTTTGAGTAAATACATCCCTATTTCGAAAAAAATATTCAATAAATTCTCCAGACGCTCATTGGTATGGTCGATTCTTCTAAGAACACTTACGCCGAGTTTTAAAAAAATTGAAAAAAATTCTCCAGTCGTTGGGACGCTCTGAAAATATTAAAAAATCAAAGATACACACCCGCCACAATGATTCATGTGTTACTTTTCCCCCCTCGAGTCGCAGCGGTACAAATTGTGTTACTGATAGCCGTGCACTCGCATGATGTGGAGGAATCCTTTTCCGAGACACAAGAAGACAATCATCTCCTTTGTATTGTCATGCTCATGAATTCCAATATTTGAAGCATTGTCACCTCAACTTGAGAGGAGATTCCTGCACTTCATGAAAGTGCACGGCTCCCAGTAACACAGTTTGTACCTCTACGACTTCAGGGGAACAAAAATAGACATTCAACACTTTAAAATAAAGGAAATGAATCTTAGGGATGGGTGTGTATCGGTTTTTTACTATTTCCAGAACGTTCCAGCGACTGGAGAGTTTTTTGACCACTTTTTTCAAACTCGGTGAACATGTTTACGTGAGAACTGACCTATTTGATGAATGAAATACCAAAACTCACGGTCCTCCAGTGTGAAAAAGTGGATTTTCTCACTTCTCTTCTATTTTCAGACTGTTCCAGCTACTGGAGAATTTTCAACTATTTTTCTCAACCTAACGTACTCCACCTAATCAGTGGACATAAGAATTGACCAAATCGATAAACGAAATACTAAAAATATATTTTTGGTCGGTCAACATTCCCATTTCATCTCATGGAGGAGTGCGTATTTTTCACCTCGAACATTGACCATTGATTTCTCGCGGTCTATTGCGGTAGCAGTCGGAGTTCACCCCGCTATTCAAAGAAAAATCACAGAAATTCATTAAATATTGATTTTTTTGGGAATGTTGCACCTCACTGAGGACTATGGTACTCATATATGTTGTAGTAGAGGGTATGGCGCTTCAAATGAATGATTTTCCCGAGGTGCCTCCTCCCCGATTTTTTTTTATTCGAGTTTGAGTTTTGGGAAAATCATTATTGGCTGAGATATAGCCATTTGGATAGTAGGCTTAAAAATCACTCTACAGTCCATGTGGCTGAGCGGATGGGTCCAATTTTTTGGATTTCGAGTTTTCTCATTGGGGACAACATTTTGACGGATATTTGAAACATTTTCCGACCAAGGCCATTTTCCCCCCCTTACCCGGCTAGAGCCTTTTAATAATCAATTACAATCTCACTAGATTCAAATCTCAAAATTTACCCACTTCCCTCCTCTCCATAGTGAAATCATCCAAACTACCCTCTATATGGGTTCAAGGCTGAAAATTTTTCATAGTCCCACTCTTCATAATAATATAGTTCGAAAAATCGAAATTTTCACCCCCCCCCTCTCTCTCTCTCTCTCTCTCTCTCTACATATCTACAACTCAAAAGTTGTAAATTTTCAAAGTCCTCTTCTTCACATCTACATTTTAACGGTCGAAATTCTTCTAAGCTCACCTCCTAACATACTTATGTACCTGGGAAGTCAACATTTCTTCAAGTCCTTTACTTTCATATCTACGGCTCGAATGTCCGAAGTTTCGAAGTCACGTCAAGATCAAAACACAACAGATTCCTCCCTGTCGAGGGTTCGAAGATCGAAATTAAGTCTAGACTAATGCCATCAAAAAAAGTTCAGGGAAATGAAATGTCAACAAGAGAATAAGAACTCGGGAAGGGTTGGGGAGATTTGAGCAGAATTTCGCCGTAAGCAAAAAAAATGTCTACTTCCTCACTTCTCTCTCAATGTTTTCCTGCCTTCACTGTTATCTCTTTCCTTCGCCACTACCTAGAACGCCACTACTGATAAGTCAATTTCTCGCATCCATCGAGGATTTGAGTCAGTCTTATGTCCCCAAGACATTATGATTTGAGGTCGTATTTGGGATAATATCATCTAAGTGAGATCTATGGAATCACAATAAATCATACCGCACGTCAAATTTTCTAACAACTGAGGAAAATATTTTGCACGATACGCATTTTTCATCGAATTTGCGCAGCTATTCTCTCACATTTTTTGATGATAATAACCGTTTTAAAAAACATATCGTTAGCATAATTAAAAACGTTGTACCTGTACGCGTATCAACCCTGATTTTGAAAAATACAGTATAAGCGATTTAATAGCGAACCCGCGTCAACATGAAAACAAGAATAATGATAAGTACTACAGTAGAATATTGCACGAAACTCTTCTCTTAAAAGTAAACCTATTTCGATAATTACCTACGATATTATTATGCCCGACAGAGGACATCCTGAAGACACACGTCTATCTCGTTTTGATGAAAACTCTCGCACTGAATGCCAATCAAATATTATGTCCAATGAATAGCTGATGGCATTAGCCACTAACAGGGTTATCATCGATGATCGTGAACTTGATTAAAATTAAGATATCGAAGACTACAAAGACTTTACACAATAACCCCCGTCAACGTACTATCTTTCAATACCTTTTACCTAAGATGTCAATGATAATTATTATTTAAAAACGCCTACTGTTAGTACGAATGAGAGAAGGGATCCATTGGACGTCAACGATAATTATGATTCGCTGAGCAATAATTAGGCTATAAAAAATTCGATCGTCAACTGTTGTCTTCTAAAATCCTTCCCAAGTCGAAAGCTCGCATCGTATGTAATAGTGTTTAGGAAAGTTGTTGACTCGATTTCAAGCGCAAACTAGAATAATATCCCCTCTCAAGGAATGTCGGAGGATGTACAGTGCCAACCCTGCACTAAAAAACGGTATAAGGGTATGGGAGCAAACGATTTAAAAAATTTCAGAATTTTCAACTAAATCGTTTTCTAAGAAAAAATTTTTGAAACTTCCTCAAACACCATTAGGAAAGCTGGGAACCTTGATATTATTATGTACGTAATAAATTTTGAGTACATAATAAGAGTCTTCTTTTTTTGCACAAATTCTTCGAAAAAGCTGAAACAAATCTAAGAAATTCCTACGAAAGTAAAAATTTTACAATAGCACTAAGGTTTCAAAACTCTACATTAATAAGAGAAATTTACGCATAGCCCGTGAGCATTAAGATGTCAGTGCTGTCATCATAAATTGAGTTTTTATAGTCGTGTAAAAACTAATGTACCTTAATGACCATATAACTAACCATTACAAATTGAACATTCAGATTAGACTGGAATTCTCTCGAAAATTAAACATAATGAAATTTTGAATTCATTTTATTCCTCTCTAGCCATTGAGGAAGCTCACATATCACTGTCGTGATGATACTGAGGGCTTGCGGATTCTCTTTCATGGATAATGGTATGTACGTTAATTGAGGCGAGCAGGGGGGCTGTTTTCTGAGGAAATGAACAAATTTTAATTCAGCTTTTATCGAGAAGCCAGCATTTTGTTTGCAGTAGTTGAATTTTGTTTTACACCGTCTTGAGAGTAAGTTATTAGGTCTATTTCCTCCTCATATAAATAACTTAAGATTGAGATTTTTTCAAGTCTCCCTCTCACAATACCTACGTATGTAGCTTCAAAGTCAACGTACAGTCATACAGAGATTGGCATCAAAATTTTGTTGGATCCTTCAGTCATATAATAAAGATAAAAGGTCGAAATAGGTCAGAGCCCCCAACGCACGGATTTCTCAAGTCAGAAGCATTGTAAAGTTCGTACTATTGATCACTTTTCTTACCTCTCGGAGATGGCTGCTAGATTTTGAACTAGCGAACCTTGTAGCACCACTAAACGACAAATAATCGGAAACTTTTTCGTTATAAGCGTCAAGTTCCACGAAGACGGCTGTATTGCCCTTGTCAGCTTTTACTACGACCAGGTTGTTGGAGATGATTTTTTGCTGCAGGCTCTCCAGCGTATTGGACTCCTCTATGGGGGAACAATAGATTGGGTAACTCTCCAGATGGTTGACGCAATCACTGAGGATTTTCTGGTGCAGGTTTACACGGAAGGCTAGTCCGTGATCACGTCTGCCTTGGCTGCTTTTTCGGATAGGAGAGGTAGCACGTGTTTGAACCCTTTCTCAAGGGAAGGTATCATCCTGGTTTAGGACTATTGAAGTTTCGATTACTAACCATGGATGAAAAATATGTAGTTTCTGTGTCCGTTATTTCTCATCGTGTCCTAACCCATCTCCTGCAGGTGCTTCTGTGGCGATTTCCTCACCCTCGATGCTTAACTACCAATACCATTTACTGCTCTTCGAGTGCGAACTTCTATTGTCATACTGAGTCATCCAATTTTTGATTCTCAGCCACAGGAGGCCTGTCTCTTCCTACCTGAGCAATTAGATTGACGAGTTTCTCAAACTTTCTAGGTTTCACTTGTATCTTGGTAGAATTCGTCGAATGAAGTCTGAGCCATTTTAGCGGTCAGCTTATGGTATGTTTTCTTTTGTACCATCGTTTGAGTTCAAGAATCAACTATTTTTTGGTGATCCATTTATCCAATGATTTCCAATAGCCAGAATAGAATTTGCCTTTCACGAAGTTGGGCTGATTTACGAAGCGAGCGTAGGTCTCGACTAGCAGACGTCACGAAAATAACGCGATTCGAATATCGAAATTATCGTCGAAAAAGTATCAACAAGTAGAGTCAGCAAAACAGAGCAAATCGACGATGATCGCGAGATTGCAACGAGGCGTTGGCCACGGCCTATAATCGACCATATAATATAAGGAGCACCATCGGAGCGGTCTGTAGTCAATCAAGCACGTATCACGATAGAGAATAGTCCGCGAGTTTTGTTTGTTTTACGATCATAAAGTCAATCTATAGAAAAAGCCTAAAGCTTATCATAGTAAGGGAAGTCTTCTCGAGTCGTCTGGTGTGGACCAGGCACCGGGCTGGTCACTATCATAGGCTGTAAGCTTTGTTCGAGGCATCTTCTAGCGAACCAGATATGGGAGGAAGAGGATAACATTTGAGTTCTCTGCTTCATAAATAGGGATTTGTGATAGGCTGCGTCACACCCTGATCAATTTTTTTTTGCTTTGGACTGAAAGTACTGCGTCGCATGTTCTTCAATATTGTGTTCAATAAATCGTGATTGAGTAAAGTTTCCTTTTTCTGATACTTGCTCACGTAAGCATGCGCCTCGATTCATAGATTAGTGGCGACTCTAGTAATTTTTGAGCAATTAAGCCTAACCTAAAGTTTACTAGACTCATACTGGGCAAAGAATGAGGGCGAACGAGCGGAGACCCGACACATAGTATAATATAGACATGAAACAATGATCCTGCAAGATTTTTATAAATGTGTATAAGGATGAAATACGTGTGTTTTCCTTTCGCCAGAAAATGCCTCGGAACTACGAAAAATTCATTTGTTTCACATGTAACCTGAAATTTTCCTCAAGCCTCTTTCACACGCCTGTGAACTTGTAGATGCAACCCAAACCACACTGGATATCCGTCTGTCAAGACTACCACTCCTGTTTATCAATAAACAATACCTTGTCTGGATGAAACCAAGTACCACATTACTGTTGGATGACCAGCCGGACCACGTTCTGAACTACCTGCAACCTGTTTAAAATCTCGTTTGAGCATACCTGAAACCTACTCCTACTATAACCTACCTAACCACTGAGCACACACTTCATCAGAAAACAGACTGTCATCAAGCGCCAGACTCCAGACGCCGACCCTCGGGACCACTGCCCGAACTAGTTAACTACCTGTCTGACCGCTTAACCTTCCTATCTGGAACAACTGCAACAACGGATCCCCGCCAACACTGCTATTCCACAATGCCGCGGCTACGAGTTTCCGGAATCTTGCCCCGCAGGACTCATCTCCCTCGGAGTGTCCCTCGGACTGAGCAGCCTCTCTACCACCGCAACAAAGGGATTGCGCATTCCCCCGTTTTGGATTTGTGAGACAAACTCCAGGCATTCCCCAACCGGTGTCGCCGCACCTGAAGGAGACCGCCAACCATTGAGCCACCAGGTCCCAACGCGGACTGGGTACCGCTATCGAGCCCAGTTTCCCCTGGCGTCCTATCTTCCTCCCTAAGTTGTAACCCCGCAAGACTCACAACTCTTCCTGGCTCAGCCAGCCTGAAGGCGCGACCCTCAGCAACTCGGGCCCATACGTCCCCGGGGTTCGTCACCTCCCCGCTTAGACACGAACAAGATCCGCACTGCTATTACGATGCCACTTAAATACATCTCACCATATATGAGATATCCACCACTAAAGGCCTACACGCAGCCCACACTGGCTGACTGCCTTCCGGGTGCAAGATATTTTCGATGTCTACCAAGTACGCCTCACAACATGCGAGATATCCACCACTGAAGACCTACATACAGCCCACATTGGCTGACGGCCTTCTGGATAACCAAATGTACTTCACGATATAACCATTGTCACCTAGACATCGACACTAGGGCTCCAGTCACAAACGGACCCTTCATTATAATTCCAATTCATCAACAACTACCCTTGCCCAGTATCGCTCACTTGAAATTAACGCCTACTTTAGTATAAAATAAAGAACCCTATTTATCGAGCAGACAAGTGTAAATTACAGATATACTCAGTGAACCAACTCACCAATGTAATATGTTGTTTGTGAGTCAAGCACAAGACACTGTACACAAAACTACACCACCGAAAATGCTTCAATAGTACAACAGCAGTAAAATATAAACGTGCGTTAGACTCAACAATAATAACACAAGACTGATTTTTACATATCTAAAGCAGTTTAAAACCCACCCTCGGTCAAACTACGAGGCTACCCTGTCCAGTACCATTCTCCGGTACCAGTTGATCGCGTGTCCTATGCGCACATTCCCCTATCAGTTTTTTTACATCTGCAGAGATGTCGAGAACAGCATCCAATACAATAGGAAATGACAAAACTGCAACGAGTTCGCATCTACCTGAGCTCCGTGTGTCTTACGCCTTTCCTCCCGGGTTTTAAAACTACCTATTATATTATTGTAGGAGAAATATCCGCTGATGTTTTTAAATCGTCACGGTTGCTTCGGACAACGTTGCTCTCACCGTATCAAATATATATTATAGTGGGTACTGCTAGATTAAAACTTACTACAAAATATTTACAGTATTTACACACACTTTCATGAAACACCCCACATTAAATCCCTCAAAGCGAAATGCGCACGCGCTTTAAAAATTCTAAAATTGATATCGCACCCCTCAAAACGCTGAAACAGAAAAATACTCCTCCAACTGTACAAAAGTTTCAAGATTACGCTTCCACGATTTATAACTCAGCCAACAAAACTGTCCTCGCCTTACTCGACCCCATCCAAACTTCCTCTCTCAGGATTGCCCCGACAGTTTATCGTACTATCCCCAAACTCAGCCTGTACACCCTCCACTCCACCTTCGTTGACTCACCCTAACCCGCAACTTTTTATCTTCTGCCTCCCGATTTCCGCTTCTCCTTCACAGTAGCCAACCCCCCCCCCCCCAAACATATACGCCTTCAAGTCAATCGCCTTCTCAATAAGCCATTCATAGCAAATCCTCTACAACGCATACATTCGACCTCTCCCACCTGGACTCTCGCTCAACCTAAAAGACATCTCGATCTCAAAGAAATCCCCGAATCCGACAAAATTGCTTGCACATAACACATCAGGAATATCCTCACCACAGACTTTACCTCTCCGACGAGTCTAAAACAGCCAATAAAGCTGCTTACCGCGGAAAGATGGTTTCACAATGCATCCGCAGTATATCTTCCATATTTACAGCCGAACTTATCGGCATATTCACCTGCCTCGCTTACCTCTCCCAACTACCCCTGAACGGCAAATTCCTTCTCCTCGTCGACTCTCTCTCTCTTCACTACACTTCCTTATAGACCCATACAACTCTAGCCCAATCATACGACGCATTCTCCTCACACTTTTCACCTTGGACTCAATTATCATTTTCACATGGATCTCCGGGCAGATCGACCTCACCGAACGTGACGCTGTTGATCAAGCCGACAAACAAGCCACCTCCTTCAACCTTACCCCGAAAATTACTACATTTCACTGATCACCCGATCATGGAAAATCAATCCAGCAATAAACTCCATCGTATTAGAAAATTCTCGTCCCCTGGTCTTCATCCATTACAAACACTAGACGAGAAGTCATTCTTTCTCGTCCGAGAATAGGCCACACAAAAATTACACACTCCTACATAACCCTCACATCCTAACCCCTCCATTTTGTCCCTACTGTCAACAAAACTTAACAGTTGACCTTTTTTTGTACTGTTACCAACTCTCATTTCTCCATTCTCCCACAAATATACCCTCCTTCCTCACTCAAGCACTCAAAAACAACCACGAAATCGTTTACTCCAACCTCGAAACAAACCTAACTGTCCACACTAATTCCAGTCTATAAAAAGTTCATCTTTCTAACTGCCTTTCTATAAATTTAACAACATCATTGATCATCAGTCAATGATTTGGATTCCGAGCTAAATATAGCCCCAGTGTAGCTGACAGCTCGTTAAAATAAAATTAGAAAAAAAAATTGACCAGGGAGTTCAAAGGAATGGAGGGGATTTGCAAGAAAACTTCAGCAGGGCGACTAGGCGAAATTTCCTCTTTAAGCTGTGTATAAGAGAAGAGACTATCAGGCTACCAGGAAACAGCGCAGCAGTGAAACGCACCAAGATGCAAGCCGAAAGAATGAGAGTGAAGAACGAAGTTGGTGAACTCTACAAGAAAATCACCAGAGTGAATGGTCTACAGTATGATCAATATTTCCATCTGTCCAGGTTACTCCACCCGCTAGAATTTAAAGAAATGATGTTCGAAAAAGGAGGAGAGGGGAAGAAAGGAGAAGACTATGTGGAAAAACGAGTGGAAGCCCAAACAAAACAGATCAAGAAGAAGCTTGCCGAACTGACCCGGAAGAAAGAAGGAAGAAAGGAAGAGACAGCGAGAGTTGAGTACAAATTTGCTCCCAGAACCGAGAACCTATCAAGCGTCACCTTCACAGAAGAAGAAAGAAGACTGCTGAACAAAGGCATCAAGTACGTGCAGCCAGAGAGGCTGAACCAGTGTAGGCTTGAAAGCATGGCCATTAGCTGCGAACAAGTAATCCAAACCATGGAACACGACGTGAGACCAGAAGCCCGGACTAAAATTGGGAAAGTGCTGTTGGACATCAAAGAGGATATGTCCCGAACCTATGACAGAACGCAAGTAATGCAGAGGAAGGTCACAAATCTACAAAAAAAGATCCGACAGAACAACCTGATTTTGACAAAGGCGGACAAGGGCAGCACGGTAATGGTAATGGAGAAGGAGGACTACACCCAAAAAGTGGAGTCGTACATCGCAGTTAATGGATACCAAGAGCTGGCAAGGGACCCAACACGGAAATACCAAGATGACCTGAAAGCTGTATTGAAACGGAACAATGTACCCGGCAATGGAAGGACGCTTGAGATGAACCCGGTTGCACTAAAACTTAAGGGGCTTGTAAAACTCCATAAAGCGAACCGTCCGATGAGACCCCTGGTCAACAGCATTCAACCACCATGCTACAAGATAGCAAAGATCGTAGCCACATTCCTGAAAGAAAACTACCAGTTTGCACCCAGACGAAGTATCAGAAACAACGGAGAGCTGATTGAGCAAATGAACAAGTTGGAAATCAGGAGTAACGACAAGCTGATATCCTTTGATGTGGCTAATATGTTTGGTGCCATACCGAAGGAGGAACTTCCCACTCTGCTCAAAAACAACAGATATCATGGGAACCCCTATGGGTCGAAGTACGCCAACATAGTGGAGGAGATCTTGAGCCAGAACTACTGCCGCTTCAATAACAGGTTCTACAGTCAGGAAAGGGGACTAGCGATGGGATCACCGCTGTCACCAATACTGGCGGAGATATTCATGAATGATATGGAAAACAAGATATTGAAGGTCAGCAAGTTTAGAAACTCGATCAAACACTGGGCCAGATATTTAGATTATATTTTAATTGTGTGGTCAGGCACTGATAGACAGGTTGATCTATTCCTTTCAGAAATGAACGCGATGAATGAGAACATCAAATTCACAGTGGAAAAAGGCAATGAGACCATCAACTATTTGGACCTTACACTCACAATGGAGAACAATAGGATAGAATACAAAATCTACAGGAAGCCGACGCATACTGACACCATCATCCCAAATGACTCTCACCACCACCCCAGGCACAAGTTAGCGGAAATCCAGAACTACTGCTATCGGGTAATTTCTGTCCTCAAGAACAATGAAGAGAAGAGGAAAGAAATCGAGATAGTAAAGCAGATCGCAGAAGCCAATGGCTACCGCAGACCGCAGATGTGTGGTGGAGGGAGTCTTTGGGAAAATGGAAACAAAGAAAGGAACCCATGATAGCATAGTGAGAAAGTACTCCGGATCGATACCATATATAGGAAAGTACACAAACAAGGTGATAAAGGCGTTCAATGGCTACGATGTGAATGTGGGTATCCAGAATAACCAACCCATGGTGAAGAGAATCAGCAATGACCAGACGGAACAAAAGGACAAGGAAAACTTGAGCGGAGTGTACAAGCTCAGTTTTGAACAGTGCGAGAGGATCTATATCGGTGAGACTAGGAGAAAGTTTGAGATCAGGAAAAAGGAGCACAAAACGTCGAGGGAGAAAGAAGATGGCAAGTCACTGTTTGGGAAACACTGTAACGAGGAAAACCACGATGGAGAGGGAAAATTTGAAGTCATACACGTAGAGAATCGCACAAAGAGAAGAAAACTCTGGGAACAAATGGAGATTGCAAAAGCCAAGAGGAAGGAAGCCTGCCTCTTGAACAATGTAATCATATTTGACAGCGAAAAATTACTCGGCCTGGTGATTGGACGAGAGAAGAAGAACGGAAGCAACCAATGAGACGGCAGGAATCCAGGTAGCCAATAGAAACGCAGCATTTAGAACAATAGATTGAACCAATCACAAAGCAGTATGTTTTAGCCAATAAGAACACAGGTCATATTATTGTAAGAATAAGTTTCTAAGAAGTGAACCAATCACAACACAGCATTGTTATAGCCAATAAGATCACAGTGTTATACTATAAAAACTCATGGTTAAGGCCTTGTTCTCCAGTTGCGACACAACTGATGATGGGATAACACCTGAAAGTACTCTTGTAAAAGCAACTAATAAAGTAGATTTGTACAATTGAAAAACCCTTTTCAATATTAGTGCACTACTTATACCTAACTCACTCATTATGAGTTCCGATAATTCTTACTGCGTTGGGTCAGGTGATGTCGAAGCCCTCAGATTTCATACAATTCAAAATGCTCCCTCTCTCTCTCCAATACTTTCAGAGTCATCGTCCGGTTGAGAAGAATACTACACGCTTTTATCTACAGTGGTTTGATAGTCAGATTGTGGATCGCACTCGCAATCTTTGAATATCACGCAATGTACGTGTTTCTAAGAAGCGTTGAAAATCTCGCACGAAAGTAGGTATTCTTTTAGTTCATGAACAATCTATTCAAAACTGAATCATTAACTGCCAACAACCTACGGTACAGAGACGTTGCTGGGATGGAACATCTGCGTTTATAAAAGTTACGTAGTTATTTATATTGTAAAGTCATTATGGATCTCGTCGCTAATTAACTAACGTTCCAAGAATGTAAATAAACAATATTTATACGCATAGACTAGCACGAAGCAGACCGCTGGAAGTACCCAATAGATACAGGTACCGTACGTGAAATAAAAATTGAATTATCTACAATAATTGTGCGTGTACTTGAAATACTTAGCGAGGTTGTATTTCAGTTTTAGTATTAATCGATGATAAAACTCGGTTCTTGTACATACCTATGCAACACGATACAAAAATATTTCTACCAGGAAAAATGATTACATCGTTTTCGAGGTTTTTCCCCTTCAGCATATAGGCAAATAAAGTTGGCGATGTGAAAATGGAGACAGTACTCGTATTGTCTCGCTATATGCGGTAAAAGTTCTCAAGTGAAATTCGTATCAGTACGAAACGTGAGATAATTTCGATTTTTAATGCTCGCCGTCATATTTTTCCGGGTGGACTATAGATGGAATCGAATTTTTTACCGACGGTTTATTCAAAGTAAAGGAAACTTTCATATGTAGATAATTTTTGCATAATCGTAAAACCCCGTGAGTAATATTGCTTGTTATGGATTTTAAAAAGACAAATTTTTCATTCTTACGGTGATAACGAGGTGCCTAACCGATTAACTCGTTAGAAATTTGAAAAATTCACGAACAGCAGATTGGCAAAAAAGAATCAAGAAGTACGTACACGAGCTTCTATCTTTTTGTTATTAGAGACTAGTGCAAAGATGTGGGCTGTTTCAAGGGTGAAAGAAACGAAATTTAAAAATCGAGCAATTTACTCCGAGGTCAATTCTCTCTTGGCCAACTATGATTCTTCGAACGTGAAATGGTTTTGAAACCTCTTCGCTCCTTTGTCTCGGAATACTTTCTAGATCTCTTCCCGTGGGTAGTTGAACGACTTACGAAGAAATGACACGACCTCAAGGCCGAAAACAGCAGACGTGGGCATCGGCTGTGGAGGCTCTCTTGGCAACCCGCGATCGGGATATCAGAACATACAAGAAAAATTTTCTAAAATTTTCTGGCATGGCCAAATGAATAAAGATCATGTTTTATGTCTTTCTCAGTAGCTAGTGGCTTTCGGGGAGCTCAATCGCGGATCTAGCATAGGTCCAGTTTAGAATATTATTTCAAGATAATAGCTTTTCGGTAGCTCACTTGTAGCCTTCATGGTCTAGTATAAGTCTAGTTTACAATATTTTAAAGCTAGTAGCTTTTGGTGAGCTCACATCGCCTTAGTCTGCTATAGGTACAGTTTAGAATATTTCAAAAAAATATCTTTTGGAAAGCTCACTCGCTCCTCTCGTTCGCTTCCCTCCTTGATCTAGTAAAAGTCTACTGTAGAAAATATTTCGGAATCAGGGTAGGGATCAGGATTTAGAAATTTTTTTCAAGTCCGAAGGTCATTTGCATGGACGGACGGACGCACGCACGTAAATTTCAAAATCAGGGTAGGGGTCAGAGCAAAGATATGAAACATGTCGAAAATAAATAATAAAAAAAAAACGAAATTTTGATACTAGCAACATTACTAAAATCATATCGTGCAAGAAGTTACCAAGTTTTGAGAGTGTAGGTGTAGCCCGGTCATATAGCACCATAAAACGAAGAGGTACCTATGGAAATCTTCTTTGCATTCCTCAATTAAATTGAAAAGGAATCTATTGTGTGAGAGGAGAGAGCTAGAGGGCGTAATCTAGCAGAATTATCCGGTGCCAGACATGTTCACCGAGAGATTTTTCACCGGGGGACGATTCACCTATTTTTTTCACCGAGGGGCGCATTCACCGGGGGAAGAATTCACCTGAAAACTTATAGGTTCACCGACGGGACAATTAACCGGAAAAAAGTATTTTTCACCGACTCGCAAAATGAACAGAATTGTGGAGTCACGAATACAATTCAAGTTGAAATGAGAAAGACAATAATGAGTAATATTACACGAAGTAGGTATGCCTTGTTGAAACATGCACTCATGGTGAAGTATCCGCCGCCTACGATGCTCTTATTGCTCAGCGAGTTATTCCGGCAGAAGCGAACCCTATCTTAGATTACGTGGAGGACACGTGGGTGGGCAGGAAGACCAGAGATGGACGTCGGCCTCCAATGTTTCCTATTGAAGTCTGGAATTGTTATCAGAGCGTAATGCAGGACCTCCCCAGAACCAACAATGGGGTGGAGGGGTGGCATCAGGCCTTCGAAGCGTTAACAACAGGGCATCATGAAAATCTCTGGCGTTGTATTCGCAATTTCCACCGCAGCCAGGCCAAAGTCGAACTAACCGTAGAACAATTTATCGCGGGTCAAGCCCCACCTGTCAAGAAAAAGAAATACGTAGACGTAAATAGGCGCCTAAAGACTATTGTCTCCGGATACCAAACATTCGAAGATGATATTGTTTGCGTAGAGTACTTGCGAGGCATAGCCCACAACACTACATTTTGAAATAATTCATTTCACATTATTAAGTATTATCTCTACGTTCCCCCTTTCATTTTACATTATTACATATTATTAATTGTTTTTTCCTAAATTGTATTTCTAATGAAACTTCTGATTTTTTTACATTTTGATGAAAAATAAATTTCTTCGGTTAATCGTCCCCTCGGTGAACCTACAAATTTTCAGGTGAAGTTTTCTCTCGGTGAATGCGTCCCTCGGTGAAAAACCTCAGGTGAATTTTCCCCCGGTGAAAAGTCCTTCGGTGAAACGCCCTAGAACCGAATTATCCAACGTCCATCATCCAGTATTTGTATTAGCCATATTCTATGGATCGTGGAGAATTTGGTTTTGCTCTAGAGTGGCAGAATCAAAATTGATATAATTTGTATCTGTCCGACCTCCGAGTCTTCAAAGCATTCCGAGCTTCGAGCGCAATGAAAAATGGACATTTGGCAAATTCTAATTGTTGGGCCATAAAACACGGAGAAAAAAAAAATTGAAGCTCACTTCTTTTGCTGGTTGCTAGGATTATTTCATTAATTACGTTTATTGAGACGAGTAGAGAACCTATTTCATGGAAAGATCTTTCGATTGCAGTGATCGATTAGGATCGATTTTCAAATTCTCTCCTTTTTTCTATACACGGTCTGGAAAAATTTAGAGGGCCATTGCAAACTTTGCAACAGCAGCGGAGAACCCGCAAGCTCCGCGGTCCTATAGAAAACAGCCTGTCTCATTCTTGTTGATATGTTTCATGAGCCCCGATCCCTAATTTGAAATTCTGCGAGTGCCTCCCCCCCCCCTTCACCCAAATCCGCCCCTAAAAGTCATTAGCTTGAAATATTCTAAAGTAGAATCATACTAAAACTCCCAAAAGCTATCAACTTGAAAGATTCTATTGCAAACTTATACTAGTCCGAGAAAGGGGCTCACTCGCGGGTGCAGAACAAGAGGGTGGTACTCCCAGATCAAGTAATCAAGCAAAAAAAGTATGACAAAGACGAACTAGTATGCTACCTTTTAAAAGACATGAAACATGCATGGTCTCATTTATTTGGCTACGCTAGAACTTTTTTTTTTTTTTTTTTACTTTCCTTCCCGTTCAGGTGGATAGACATATTGAACCTCTGGGACAGTGGCAGATTAGATCTTTTCGCGCCCCTGCGCAAAACAAAATTTAGCGTTCTTTTTCCTCTTCCACTGTTTTTTTTTTTTTTTTTTTTTTTTCCTATTACATCCAACCAGAGAAAAATTATTTTAAAAAAATAAAATAAAAATAAATAAATAAATAAAAATAAAATAAAATAAAAAGGGTGAAAACAATACTACTCTGACATAGCAACCCGTTGTAAGGACTGGAGCCGAGTTTGATTTCTTGTATTAAAAGAGTATGATTTAATCGCTCTTTAGAATTTAAAAAAAGTAAATCATGGAAAAATTAAAAAATAAAAAAATAAATAAATAAAAATAAATAAAAAAAAGGTTGGAAAGAGGATGGCTACTGGGCCCTACCTCGAAGGAAAAACGGAAAAAATGAATTGAATTTAAATGTTGATGGAAGGAGGTAGGTCAGAGATAAATTTGAAAATATGTGAGAAAATTGAAGGGTTTTCTGATGATAGGAGGCGCCGGTCGGTGGCTCTGAGTGGGGTAGCGAATTGTAGATTGATGGCTTCTGAGTATAGTATTTGTCTAATGTTGGATATTTCTGGACATTCGAAAAGATAACACTAGGCAACAATTGAAAATTATTTGAAAATTGCTGAAGTGAGACAGGTTGTATCTAAAAGTATTTTTTGCGCTGATTTCAGAACCGTTTTCCGTTTTTTGATAGGAGGTCGCGTTTTCTTGTTATCACTTAGTTTAGTTGCCGCGCATCGTCGCGAAACGAAGCGTTCCTTATGGAGCGTTGATACTGCTATCGTTGATCGAAGGTCTCACGACGATGCGCGGCAACCAAACAAACTGATAACAAGAAAACGCGACCTCCTATCAAAAAACGGAAAACGGTTCTGAAATCAGCGCAAAAAATTCTTCTAGATACAACCTATCTCACTTCAGCAATTTTCAACAAAATTTTAATTGTTGCCTAGTGTAATGATTGATGTCGCCTTAAGAAGGGTCGTTTGGTTGGAGGGGGCATATATCAGATTCGGAAAGATTTAAACGTTCTAAGTGAGTGGGGAGACTCCACTGGTTTAATTCTTGTCAGTATTTTAATATCAGTCATCAGCTTTCATCTTTTTTTGCAAATCCCCAATTTTTCTGATTTTTCTATAAAATTTTTGCGCCTCCTGAAATCTCGCGCCCCTAAACAAATGCCTAGTTTGCCTAGGCCTAAATACGTCACTGCTCTGAGGTGTACAAAATCGATTGAAATTGTTTGGTGAGGTCATGGAGGAAGGAGAACGCGAAGCCTAAAGAAAGCAAGTTGATCAATCGAAAAAAAAAAGTTGCTGTAAGGAAGGTTTTAGCCGTATGAGAATAAACATCGATATGTTTATAGCAACATGTATTACATAAGATGAACTATTCACTAATTTGTACGATACGGAACAGAGAATATCTCCTGAAGACACTCACTGATCTTGATCTAACTTAGAAAAATTCCTTTAATCTAACCTAGACGAATTCCTATAATATCTAGACTAGACTAATTCTTTTAACTCAGGTTGATGAAGTCACAAGTCGATGACGTCGTCCTCAAGTCCTGTTCTTAAGCTCCTCCTCATGTATAAGTATAGCTCGATGGTAGGAAATATTTCTAGCCTCTGGCAATATCTCCGAAAATTATACCACGTCACAAGAATCCGATAATTTGAAAGTTCAAATTTTCCAAGTCTCCCTCGTCCGAAGTCGGATGTGGACGGGCTCGTGCTCATCCCATCATCATTTATACCTCGAGAGTCAAGACTACTCCGAATTCCCCTCCTATTACTCACAGCAGTGCAAAGGTCGACATTTCCCAAGTCCCCCTCCCATCACCATGTATATCTTCAGAGTTGAAATTGTCCAAGTGCTCCTGATCCCTCATCCTGTTATATATCTCAGGAAATTGTCGAAATTCTTTCAAATTCTTTCTCGTCATTATTTAGAGCTCGAGAGTCGAAATTTTCAACTTAACTTGGGTTGATGATACCCTCTTAGTCGCACGCATTCACGCTCGGGGAAATTTCTTGAGAATGTGCCCCAACAAATGAGATGGCGAGTTTCTCGGTAATGAGTCCTGACAGAACCTTAATTGTGCCAAGATGACGGCTGTCGATGGATGTCTTTATCCATAATAGTTCATGAAACAAATTCACTTTTGAACTCGGGTCTGTGAGCAGAGAGGGGAAAGGATCGACAAAGATAATATCAAGTTTTCAAGAGACTCTCGCAGTTTTAAGAGAAAATTGAGTTCTGATTAATAAAGTTAACATCATCTTAATCACTTTCTGTACATCAGTCAATCACTCTCGCCATTCTTTTCGTCGACCCATCTTCTCGTTCTCCATTTCCGTATTATCCAATTTTTTGCGATCAGGTTTTCTGATTTTCTAAAATTTTTTGGTAATCTGATTGATGTCACCTCTATAATTTCATCCGACTTTTCAGAACGCCTTCTATCAAGTGTATCAATTTTTATTGTTGTTAAATTTCCTCTCTTCCCTCTACTGCTTCCCCGGAATTTCCTAAATTTCGGCCTCATTCTATTTTCTTTTGCCTTCGCTTTGTCCTTCCGCACCTTCCATTTTTCCTATTTGGATCAAACTTTTATTTCTTAAATTAATAGTCGCTTTCTTTCTCGAGGGATAATAGTTTTTAGAGCGAAAGCGCTCGCGACTGATCTCATTAATTCTGCGGCTTTTGAAATTTTAATTTTATTTGTTTTGTCTTTGGAGTATTCTTCCGGCTTTTATTCTGTCACCTTCACTTGGAGAAGCTTCTGACTCTTCTGTTTCTAAATTTGTATCACAATAAGGAACCGCGCTTGCTTTCAATACCACGGATAAGTATTAGAAAAATTTAGACACTCATTATGTGGTTATCAACAAATTTCCATCTCGTATTTTCAATTAATCATTTAGAACTACTCCCACGATACCTTCGCTGTCAAATACAAGAATCAAGATGAAAAAATTTGAACTCTTTTGAGATGGAGGTGTAGTAGTACCAACATCAAAAATTGGTGCATTGGCAGATATTAGAGTAGGTAACGAGCCTTATCGAGTACACTGAACTTATATACTTCTTGAAGCATACAATACACAAACATGCCCACCACTTACACTACTTGTCCCCTTCAAATTAAGAAATATAGACACCGGTATCGGAAAATTGATTCTTAGAACAACGTGATTTTCTCGTTGATCACTTAAAAACTAGAAAAATTTTTGATGTTTGTCGTACATGCTTGAGTAAAAACACTTGAAACAATTTAATTATACTCGTATCATACAAATATTTGAGAGCTCATACGTGGAAGTTTTTCAGGTGCGATTCTTCTTTCAATCACACGGGCGAGTAGTTACCACGTACTATCTAACAATTTTCATTTATACTCGAGTACCAAAAATACGTTTGTCAAGTAGTACTTACATTCAGGTACGTGCAATCATCGAATATGAATCCAAATATATCCGTGTGAAAAACGAAGAGAAAAAAATAAAAAAAATGTACTGATAACAAAAACTCGTAAGCGAGACACAGAAGAGAAACGCGAAAGGTAAAAGGTCCGCTGATAATGGGACAGATTGTCGACTGAAGCGGGCACGAAGTTAAATACGCTCGCGAAGAACTCGGGACACAATCGCCATCGAGACAGATCGACGACACAGCACTCGCTATCCGCCAAGAACTTGATATTAAAGTTACGCTTAGTTATAGTCCATGGAAGCGTACTCGTTCGAAAACTCCCCACTCTGATATCATAGCGTGCGTCTAGTGATATGAGGTATCACAAACACGACAAGTTCACTCGTGTTCGAACTTTATCAGACATTCGCTCTCGCAACTACGTCCACAAGACAAAAGTTACGATAACGAATCGTTGGACGATTTGGCAGGTGAATAATATTTCCTATATATAACATTATAGCCAGCGTACCGAAGTAACCTATAACGTATACGTAACGTTGGTTACTGGGTTTATATGGTAAATTGCGAATAAAATCGACATTATTTATATTCTCGCTCAATTTTTTCCCCATTTTCGCATATAGAATAAAATATAACGATTTTTCAAGGCTGATTTTTGCGAACACACGACGATAGCGTGTAGGTAGAGATGGAATATTATAGGATAAGAATTAAATTATTGACGTGGTATTTTGTAGAAAAGTAACAACTTGCTCAGTCGAGAAGAATTGGTATATCAAAATACGATTTCAGAGCTTCAAAAATTAGCCTATTATGAGAGTTTCATATTCACCGTGATCCAAAAATTCGAAATACTCTAATTTTGTAACTGTGTTACGTGGTTGATGTAAAAGAGGAAAAGAAAATTAGATGCCATTGCAGGACTGCAATACCCGATGTCCCAAGAATTTTTCCAAGTCCCCCTCCTATCATATGAAGCTTAGAGCATGAAAGATCTTCCAAGTCCCGAAAATGACGACGTGACAACTTGAACGCGCTGCAATTTCAACGAAGCCGTCGCATCGTTTTTTTGAGTCCCACTCTTGTCATATACTACTGTATAGCTCAACAGTGGAAATTTTTCCAAGTCGAAAATTTTCTAGATCATATACCGGGTGGGGCAGAAAGATGTTGCCAGTTAAATGGGAGTTTGCGCTAAATCTGTCGTAGCGCGAAAACGCAAAACGTTAGACGTATAGTTTAAATATACGAATTTTGTATCTCAATTTTATCTTTAATTTGAGCCCGTCCGAAGTTTTCCGACTTTTCTGAGCCGAGTTATGGACCAGAATGTGACAAAAAACGACCAATTCGTCAAGATTTCCAAAATAAGAAATTGAAGAATCCCCCACTTCCAAGCTTCATAGGGTTATTTAGGTATTTTTTTTGGAATCAGCGGTAAATTTCATATCCAAATCGGATAAAATATGGGAGTTTGAACAATTTTTAATTTTTGAGAATTTTGGCAAATTGATCAATTTTTGTCACATTTTGGTCCATAACTTAGTTCAAAAAAGTCGGAGAAACTTCGTATATGGATCAAATTAGTATAATTTAGTTTGAAAGTCCAAGTTTTTCTCAAATCTCGAGCTATTTATGATAGGAGGGAGACTTGGGAAAATTTGTCCACTATCATATATAGCTCGAGAGTCAAAAGTTTTCCAAGTCCCTCTTCTATCATATATAGCTTCAGATTCGAAATTTGTTCTAAGTCCCCCCTCCTATCATATATGGCTCGAGAGTCGAAATTTTTTCTAAGTCCCTCTCCGATCATATATTCTCGAGAGTCGAAATTTTTCTAAGTCCCTCTCCTATCATATATGGCTCGAGAGTCGAAATTTTTTCTAAGTCCCCCTCCGATCATATATTCTCGAGAGTCGAAATTTTTCCAAGTCCCTCTCCTATCATATATGGCTCGAGGTTCGAAATTTTTTTCAAGTCCCCCTCCTATCACATATTCTCGAGAGTCGAAATTTTTCTAAGTCCCCCTTCTATCATATATGGCTCGAGAGTCGAAATTTTTTCAAGTTCCCCTTCTATCATATATGGCTCGAGAGTCGAAATTTTTCTAAGTCCCCCTCCTATCATATATAGCTCGAGAGTCGAAATTTTTCTAAGTCCCCCTTCTATCATACATAGCTCGAGAGTCGAAATTTTTCTAAGTCCTTCTCCTATCATATATGGCTCGAGGGTCGAAATTTTAACAGGAAACCTGTTTTATGGGGGGCTATTTGAGAAATCTGCCGTCCGCCGTCCGCCGTCCAGCGAAAAACTCAGAAAAATTTTGACTCTCGAGCCATATATGATAGGAGAGGGAGAAAAATTTCGACTCTCGAGCTATATATGATAGAAAGGGACTTGGAAAAATTTCGACTCTCGAGCTATATATGATAGAAGGGGGACTTAGAGAAATTTCCACTCCCGAGCTACATATGATGGGAGGGGGACTTAGAAAAATTTCGACCCTCGAGCCATGTATGATAAGAGAGGGACTTGGAAAAATTTCGACTCTCGAGCCATATATGATAGGAGAGGGACTTAGAAAAATTTCGACTCTCGAGCTATATATGATAGAAGGGGGACTTGGAAAAATTTCGACTCTCGAGCTATATATGATAGAAGGGGGACTTAGAGAAATTTCCACTCCCGAGCTATATATGATAGGTGGGGGACTTAGAAAAATTTCGACTCTCGAGCTATATATGATAGAAAGGGACTTGGAAAAATTTCGACTCTCGAGCCATATATGATAGGAGGGGGACTTAGAAAAATTTCGACTCTCGAGCTATATATGATAGAAGGGGGACTTAGAGAAATTTCCACTCCCGAGCTATATATGATAGGTGGGGGACTTAGAAAAATTTCGACTCTCGAGCTATATATGATAGGAGGGGGACTTAGAAAAATTTCGACCCTCGAGCCATGTATGATAAGAGAGGGACTCGGAAAAATTTCGACTCTCGAGCCATATATGATAGGAGAGGAACTTAGAGAAATTTCCATTCCCGAGCTATATATGATAGGAGGGGGACTTAGAAAAATTTCGACTCTCGAGCTATATATGATAGAAGGGGGACTTAGAGAAATTTCCACTCCCGAGCTATATATGATAGGTGGGGGACTTAGAAAAATTTCGACTCTCGAGCTATATATGATAGAAAGGGACTTGGAAAAATTTCGACTCTCGAGCCATATATGATAGGAGGGGGACTTAGAAAAATTTCGACCCTCGAGCCATGTATGATAAGAGAGGGACTTGGAAAAATTTCGACTCTCGAGCCATATATGATAGGAGAGGAACTTAGAGAAATTTCCATTCCCGAACTATCTATGATAGGTGGGGGACTTAGAAAAATTTCGACTCTCGAGCTATATATGATAGAAAGGGACTTGGAAAAATTTCGACTCTCGAGCTATATATGATAGGAGGGGGACTTGGAAAAATTTCGTCTCTCGAGCGAGAAAAATTTAGATTCTCAAACTATATTATGATAGGCTTACAGTAGGTCTAGGCCTTCTTTATACGATCTTTATCTAGGTCTAGGCTTCCTTGAATTTTCAATACCAAATCCCATTGGACTCATAAAACAGGTTCCCTGCGTTCCTCGTTTAACTTCGTTAAGGAAGCCGTCGTTTTTCTAAGTTTTTCGCTGGACGGCGGACGGCGGACGGCGCACGGCGCACGGCAGATTTCTCAAATAGCCCCTCATAAAACAGGTTCCCTGTTAATATTGTTTGAGAGTCAAAATTTTTCTCGAATCTCGAGTTATATATGATAGCTCAAGAGTTGAAATTTTTCTAAGTCTCCCGCTAATCATAATTATATAGCTCGAGAGTCCAAGTTTTTTCAAATCTTCTTCCTGGCATATATGGCTCGAGAGTCGAAATTTTTGTAACTCCCCCTCCTCTCATATATAGCGCGATAGTCGAAATTTTTTCCAAGTCCCCCCCCCCTTATCATATATGGCTGGAGAGTCGAAATTTTTCCAAGTCCCCCTCCTATCATGTATAGCTTGAGAGTCGACATTTTTCCAAGTCTCCCTCCTATCATATATGGCTCGAGAGTCGAAATTTTTTTTAAACCCTCTCCTATCATGTATGACTCGAGAGGTAAAAGTCTTCCTCCTATAGCTCGAGAGTCGAATTTTTCCAAGTTTTTTGTAGGACGGCGCACGGCGGATGGCAAAGTTCTCAAAAAGACCATCATAGAACAGGTTCCCTATTAAAATTCTGACTTTTCAGGTATCTATGATAGGAGGGGGACTTTAAAAAAATTTCGACCCTCTAGCCATATATTGTTTCTAGTTCCCCCCCCCCCACCCCATAATAAACGCGAAATGACGAATACTCCGAAGGGAGAGTAAACTATGCAAACCGCAGAAAAATATAAGACGACGAGCGCTTTCGGTTAATAAACCATCTTCAGGAACGAAAGGAAAGCAACTAACGAACGGAAGAGAAGAACAAGGTATTAAGGTTGGCCAAACGAGAAATCGCGATATGAATCATAAACCAGTTCAATCAGGCCATCATCCGGAAAGTACGAGTTGAGTACAGTGATGCCATCGGTGTTGAGAGGATAATCTCTATAATTATGCTCGAGGGCGATGCGCTTACGGTAGGAATTCTTCTTATGGAGGAGCTTTTCCGATCCCTCACGGAAACTGTGGCCACTGTTTATTAAATGATCAACAAAAGCTGACTCCCCTAAATGTCCCTTGTTCTAAGACTTCAGGTGCTCAGCTACTCCAACTTTCATTTGGCGGCTGGTCTCACCCATATAAAAACCTCCACAATCCCTACATTCCAACTTATAAACACCACTTCTCTCATCAATGGGTATGGGGTACTTCAGCTTCACAAACAACCCCTTAACTGTATTAGGGTTGTAAAACGCGGGTCTGAAGCCCAACGGGCGGAGGGCCCGACCCAATCATTGGAGTGAGAACTTCCCCAGGAAAGGGAAACTGATCCAACGCATACGACGATCACGGATCGTGTCTCGGGGGAGGGAGGTGGTGAATTCAAGAATGCTCCTCGTAACTTTTCTTCGAACCATAACGTCAACATCGACATTGACCCCATTCACTCTGGCCAGGTGTTTTATTGTGAGTAATTCTCTCTTGAAAGCAGATTGACTCAGAGTCTGTGAACTAGGCTATTAAAAGCAGCCATTTTGTGAGCAACAGGACAGAATGAACCTACATCGGTCGTAGTATCTTTCCTGTAAATTCCAAACTTATGGATACCGTCTATTATAGAGATTGATAAATCCAAAAAGTTAAAGGAAAATACCCCTATTTCCAACGTAAATTTGATGGAAGGGTACCAGGAATTGAGATACCTCAGAAACTCACCCAGGAGATCTGGGGAACCAGTCCAGGTGCGTAGAACGTCATCAACGTACCTGTGCTAATAGTGAATATGATTAAGTAATACCTGGTTCGAGGAAAAGAGGTCAAGTTCAAACTTAGACATGAAAATTCCGGAGATGAGAGAGCCTAAAGGTGATCCAATGAGGATCTCTACCTCATCAGGGAACTCGAAAAATTTCTCTTCAAATTTACAATAGTTGGGGGACCAGCAAATATTCAGGAGATCGAAAAATTCATGAAGCTCATTGTGAGGAATGATGTCTTTGACGAGTAGCTCACCCATATGCTGGACAGTAGCAGCCTTAGGAATATTCGGGAACAAACCAACAACATCAAACGAGCAGATGGTCGTTCCCGGGGAAGACTTACACCCTTCAGTGCGTCAGTTGAAGAGGCCGAATTCAAGACCGAATGAGGGGATTCAAAATCAATGCAATTTTTGAACCAACGGTTCAGGAATTTGGCAAGGAGGTAGGTGGGAGAGGAGATGAAAGAAACAACTGTTCGTATCGGGGTATTGTTCTTATGCACTTTCAGCAGCCAGTAGAGGAGGAGGGATGTGGGGTTAGGAACAAGGAGAGTTTTTTTCATAGCAAGAATTTTGATAATAGCCTCACTCCTGTTGATGACACTCCTAACTTCTTTAACACACTCAGAGAAATTGATGTTCTCACTCTCTTCAGCACCACATTGCTGGAGCACTTCGTGGACCCTAGAAGAATAGGCGGGTTTCTCCATCACCACAACAGCATTGCCCTTGTCAGCCTTGGTGACGATTAAATCTCCCTCTTTAAACCCTGAATCATTCCTCCCAATTTATTACTCATGCAAGGGAGGGGATTATTGCAGACTAATTCGGCACAGACTTTCTGGGTATTAAAACCAGGACCAATTTTAACAGCAAGATCCGCAACAACATTCGCCAAAGTTTCATCCTCCTTGAGGGGAGGTAGATTGAATTTCAAACCTTTCTCAAGGAGGGCTGTTTCGTCACTATTAAACGCTACCTGACTATTATTTATGAGGGGAGAATAGAATTTATGAGCGACAACACCGTCAGTCACCCCTTCAACATCTGAGGACAGAAAGCCATGGTTACGCTTAGGTATGGCATACGGAAGAGAGAAAGCATACATAGAAAAGCCTAGGTAAGCCGAGTATAAGCGATCAGTTCCCTATACTAACTTTGTACTGGGAGGGCTTTATACTAGGCCAACGCAATATGCTACTTACCAGAAGAATATCATACTAGCTTCATACTAAGGGGCCTATACTAATTTATAACTACCTCTATAATGGTGCTGGAATAAAGCTCGACATCGGTAGAGCCTAGTATGAAGGTAAATCTTAGGACAGAAAGCGGAAATCCACTGTTGTTGACTAATACTACGCTGACCCTTGAGAGCCACTCAACCTAACGTATAGTACCACATTAGACCCATACTGAACTCAGAATGGGGGCGAACGAGCGGAGCGAGTGAGCCCTGTAAGTTAGTACAGTATGTTTCACTTACACTATTGCTAAGAATGGAGGCGATCGAGTGGAACTGAGCATATGAGCCACTCAGTTCAATATACAGTACACCAAGCAAGTACTACCTCACAATATTTATTGAAGTGACAATAACCCTGCCAACTAATTAAATAGGGGGAGATAAGGTTCAGTGTCCTAAAACATGATCTTTTTTTCATTTGGCTCCGCCAGAATATTTTTCCTATGCACTTCAATACAGGGTCAGCCTCCAATTATTTCCCAAACTTATCCTCGCGTTCCGCTTTTTCTATTCCCTACTATAACTGATTCGGTAAACCATGCATATCTCTACTAGTAATTTTAGAAGGCTTTCCATAATTATAAGGCGTTGAATTTCACCCCTCAGATGATATTGAACATGAAAGAATCATCACCGTTCGTGAAATCGACCAGTAGGTTTTTTTCGCATTTCAAAAGTTAACCCGAAATCAAAAAAACTTATACAAAATTAGGTCATCAATTTTTTTGAACGACGTCGAATTAATTTAAAAATGTGCGCAATTCGTTCCATGTTCGACCTCATTAATTGTCTTCCAATTGTGAGCATCATATTTATCTGTACGTAAATGAATGAACGAATACGTATCTAGGCTTTAGGTTATTCGTCTCGAGATTCTTGCTTACATGTCTATACTCGTAGTGTATTCATAAAAATTACCAAAACAGAACAAAGAACCATCTACAGACAGTCCAATACTCGGAAAATTTCGTGAGAATTTTTAAGAGGCCAAATTTGATTATTACAGAGAAATCATTTTTTAGTTAATTTTGATCTCAATAATGAAAATTTTATTGAGGATATAAGCTATAAATTTTTTTTCCTTTGGCGGAAAAAACAAATGAAACCGTGTATTATTACAGTTATCATAATTGTATTACCTTGAAAATGGGATACAAAACTTGGCATCACTCATCTTGAAAACAGCCAGAAAACCCTCATCAAGAGAACCAATCAAAATCTTAACTTTTTTGTTACCTGTACGAGTAGGTATAATGGAAATTAACATATTTGCCAACGATGTAGATGAATTAGGAGATAGGTATACCACGAGACCGACTTTTTATTGGATTCTGCACAATTTTGATGTATTATAAGTTTTCTCGTGCCTCAGATGCTGACTTCTACTGAGCGGATCAGATAAAAATTTAATATTTTCGTTACTAGTAATGGCGGTCAGTTCATAAACAGAAGAGACGCCGTCGCGTCGTATTCTCGCGAGTTTTCTTTGAGACGGTATCTTTTTCAAGGTCAAGACTTGATTAGTCACTTGAGTAAGGGTTCTGAAATAATTCAGAATAAAATAGACCAATACCAAAATTTCAACTTTTGTCAAGCAAATTTTTAGAATTATGTGCGGCCTACGTGAGTGAGAAATTGAAACTTTTCTATCTGTTTCTTCATCGGAACAACTTTTGATGATTCACCGTTACTTTAATTGTCAATCAATACGACTAAATGAAAATCTCAGTGCCAAGGCAAAGACGAGTGATCTTCGAGTGTCATCGTTCGACGATATTAGTGTAGGTAAACTAGATTCGACGCACTCGTACGTGTATTACAGCATCCGTGACAAATTAATAAAAAAAACTTTCAGATAATTCGTTTATAAATTTTCTAGTTCCGTATCCGATTTCCCGTTCGATAATCTGAAGAATTGATTCAAAAGTGGATTAGAAATAGAACTTTGTTACCCAATCATCATGACGTGATGGAATAAATGTACAGTCAGTCTTTTGTGTCGGAAAGTATTTAAGAATGACATTTTTTTTTTTGCCTCAACTTCCTGTCCTCAAGAAAGATAGAAATGCGCTTATTAGCGAAACATTGAATACCAACCCGTGGGAATCAATGAATCAAAATGTCAACGTTTTTCCATAAGAGGCAAAATTCATTAAAAATTAGATGCCATTGCAATCGTGGGAACCCGTTATCCCTTGATTAATATGCCTTTGCAGCTTGCGTTTTGTACATCTGAATTTATTTTGAAGCGAAACATTTGTCCAATAGATCGATTTCCCGTGACGTCAGATATTGAATGAAAGACTATGATTTCGTTCAATACAGACCTGTGTGCTGCAGGCTTGTCTCGGATGAAAACGTAAATAAACTTTTCGTGTAATTCTAAATTGTTTCTTAGGTGTAACGTCTTCCCTCAGAGAACACGAAAATGAAGTTAATCTTTTCTTATTTATATTCTCCTATAATGAGGTTTTCAAATACGGTAACGAAGGAAAAGAATGGAAAATAAGGATTTTCTTAGGAATATCAAAATACAACTTTAAAATTTCGAAACAAAGAACGTGTTCCACGCCTTATCTATTAAGTTTGACTGAAAGTAAATCAATTGGGGGTCCAGGCGGGGCGGAGCCCCCTCGGCGAGGCGCGGAGCGCCGAGTTTTTTTCATGTATTTTTTCCCCCTTTTTTTTTCTTTTTCCTTTTTTTTCTGTTTGTTTCTTTTTTTTTCTTTTTCTAATAAACGGTTTGGTAATAGAAAAAAAAAAAAGCGCTCCCTGATCCTCTCTTCCTAGCATGATTTCTGGTCCTTCTTATCCTCCAACAAGCTCTGGTCTATGAAAGAAACTCCAATACCTTGGTATACTTCGAACCGCCATTCTCGATGCGAAAAAGTCATTCTAACCCGCCCCTGAATAGGCTATACCCTTCTCACCCTCTCTTTTCTTCTTACCCCTCTCACCCGCTTTATGCCCGTACTGCAGCGCTGACGATCTATCCGTTCAAAGTCTTCTTCTCTTGCCCAGCTCTCGAAAACATCATTCTGTCTCTCCCTGCATCACAAACTCCCTCTCCAGCAATCATGAAAAAATCTTCACCACGATGAACCATTTTCGATCCTTCCATTTCCACAACATCATCTAATCCACATTCATCCTTATTATCCTCGTCGATCCACTTTAGGCCCATAATTACAAGAATACATAGTAGTAGTATAGGCAGGTTTTTACCCCACTTTCCCTATGATAAAAATTCATTAAATTAACAGAAAATACATTCAAAAAAAAAAAATTACCGCACAAACGTTCCAAAAACATTCACACATCATTTTACTCGTTTCTCATACTTTTTTCAGAGAAAATCATCGATCTGGTATAAGAAAATAGACTTTTAAAAATTATAATTTTTCTAGACTGCATATTCATTCTGACTTGTATTTCAGACTTTTTTCAGAGAAAAATCACTGATCTGTTACTTTTACAAAGAATTATACTTCAAAATTTAATATACTACATTTCGATCAGAATAAGAATCGATTTAAAAAAATCAGCAAAACCGGTGCCCTGTGCCAGGTATTTCTTTTTATTTTTCTTTTCTTTCCTGGCACAGAGCACTCGGAAAATTCGCACACATATGCGATCGTTCATATGCATACGAATTTTTTTTAATCGAACGCGACGAAACCTTGTAGGTGGGTATTGAACCGCCGTTGCTTCGTACATCCGATTACTCATCGCTATAGCTGGGCCCATACTATAGATATGAATAATCGGACATACGTTCGAGTATACTGAACCATCACGTCGCACTTACTGCATACCGTCAAATGGGGTGAATCGCAACTGCTGGGGTGAATAGCAATAGCCTGGATTGAAATGATTGAAGCTAGGAGTACGACAACATGATCATACGACGTGAGCGAAACTAGGTGGAATTTGTTGGCAACAAACATACGCAGCATTATGCAGTAATCAAAGTCGATATTGTATGCAATCTATGGAGAAGCAGAAGCTCTTTATCAAAAAATGTAAACATGCCATAAGAAATACATACTGTTTCCATTCACCCGCGCCGGGAGTGAATGGAAACAGTATGTATTCCTATCTCTTATGGATATGTCTATTGACCCCATCTTGCGGGTGAATCGAAAATCAGCCTTCGTCGCGCGATATTTCCATTGGAACTATGCCAACTGGTAAAACTGTTTACATATTCGCATAGTGCGCATTAAGACGCAACTTTTTTATAAAGGGTTTTACCCGCTACAGTGTTGCCCCTCTGAGATACAGCTCGTTGAAGTTCGAAACCTGTTGCGATTCACCCCATTTGACGGTACCAGAGTAAGAACCACGAGTATACTAATTTTACACGTCATACTTATCGCATACCGGAATAAGCAGACTGGTTGCATATATACTAGCGATCTCGACTCGGAATTTTGTCTGTGAGTAGGGAGGTGACATAAAACTATTTCATAATTTATGATCGTATATTTATTGATACATTTTGAGAAAGATTCTATGTCTATTTAGAAAAAAATCTTCTATAACTTTTCATTTAATGAATAAAAGTCGACTGCTAACTTCAGTTACAGATTATGGCTTACTGGTATCAGTCTAGGGTTCAATGTATGCCCGCGCAATTACTTGTTTCATATCGAATGGTGGCTGTTTATAGGACTTCAGATCGTTTTCTAACTGAAATTTACAATAATTGTATGTTACTTCATGTGATTAATAAGTGAAGCTTCCTTCAACACAATAGATCTACTAACCTCTTCGATAGTTTTATTTAATTTCGTAATAAAATCGACGGCAACGAAACCACTTGGTAATCCTTTAAACTTTTTAATCATGCAAATGTTGGTTTTCCCTTGAGGATCAACAGCTGATGAAAATAACTAAAATATGATAATTTATAAAGATTAATAAACATGACTGGTTTTGTTGGATTGCTACATATATGAATAGTAATTTTTATGGTAGTGACAATTAGATATAAAACTAATATGTGAGAGAGTTATTTACCTTCTCCACATCTTGTTCGGTAGCCTTAAAAACAACATCGTCAAGGAGTACAAAATATCGATTTTCTCCTGTATCTATACAGTACATTTTTATAGGTTTTAGTCACTGCATAAAACATTTTATAACTTGAGTTGTATTTTAATCCTCACTTACTTAATTTCTTAGGTGGTACCGGTAATCCCGGTAAGGAGACTTTCATAGCTTTCTTCTCATACTCATCCACAAGTTCTAGGTACTCAAAAAGAGCATCCCACTCTTCATCTGTCTCTGGTACGCGATGCGTTTTCTGAAAATGCTCGAATCGGTTTGATAAATCCCCGTAAATTTGCTGAAGGGCCATAGCATAATCAGGTGGATTGAGATTTTCAGAATTCAACCTGTCGTGCAACACGCCCGAATATTTTGTCGTGTAAATCGTCGAAGCTACGAAGAATCTTTGTTCTCGAGTCAATTTTGTACTGAGGAGCCATGGAGGAAATAACAGGTTCTCTAGTCTCTCAATACGAGAGCGATATCCTATGGCAGCATCACGAACTTTAACTTTCACAGTTTCAGAATTCTGAAAGCAATGCAGATTCAACAAAATGTAATCTCATATTGAAAATTCATCAGGCAGAAAATATGAAAAATCCGAAAAGAAAATAGTCTCACAGCTATCACATAAACACCATGCCCTCTAAAATTTCTCTCGACTTATCGATGACAAAACGCATAATCTTCACTTTCAAACGTGAACACCTAATGCCCTCTAAAATTTATCTCGACTCATTGGGAAGAACACGTCATGAAGACTTTCAAATGAAAAAATTTGAAGGAATTTCAACTCGTCGTCACGAATATCGAATAAGAAATGATTCTGCCCGCCCAAATTTTTCTGTTACCATTCAATCACAACTAAATTAGCTATATCACCTAAGAAACGTCTAAAAATGGCCTACAATTCTCTTCGAAGATGAAACGCGTGATCTTCAGCTTCAAATGAGAAAATTTGAAAGAATTTTAACTCGTCATCACAAATTTTGAATAACTCATTCCCTGAAATGATTCTGCTCACCAACTTTTTCCGACAGCCTTTCAGCCTGTGGTTTGACGAAATATAAGAGGATTTTGCCTTACTTTTTGAGTCTCAACGGCTCCCTTTTCTACCAAAGTGTCGGTCAAGTTCTTTTCATAACGGTTAGCTCGGTCGCATTCTCGATGCACTCAAATTTTTCCCTATAATGCTTTCAGACTACGGTTCGATGAAATGAGAGAGAATGACGAAAAAATTCGACGAACAAAAAATAGGCCTAACCACACCCAAAAATTCATTGAAAAGACACGTAATACACTCGTAAATAGCTTTCTTTCATATAGAAAAAACTCGAATTTCAACTCATCACTAACTTACCTAATGCAATTCGATTAATTTACTCACTCCTACTGAACGTTTTGATGAATAGAAAAAGACGAAAAATCCGAGAAAAATAGGCTCACAGCTATCACGTAAGAAACGCCTAACCATTCTCTTCAAAGATGAAAAATGAAAAAAAAACTGGAATTTCAACTCGTCATCACGAATTTTGAATAACTTGTCTCCTTCTGAAATGATTCTACCCAACTGAATTTTTCCTTAACCCTTTCAGACTGCGGTTTGACGAAATGAGAGAGAATGACGAAAAAATCCGAGAAAGAAAAATAGGCCTAACCACACCCAAAAATTCTCTTCGTCGACAAAACGCATTATCTTCCTTCGTCTCTTTTGAACGAAAAAATCACAAATCCAACTCGACTTTAATGTTTTCCTTACCCTTTTAGACCGCAGATTGACGAAATAATGAGAGAAATTATACTGCAATTTGATTAATCTACCTACTCACTCCATTAAGAGGTACAGAACGTTTTTTTGACGAATAGAAAAGGAAAATCCGAGAAAAATAGGCTCACAGCTATCACGTAAGAAACGCCTAACCATTCTCATTGAAGATGAATTTTATTTGAACGAAAAAAAAAATCTCGAGGAATTTCAACTCATCATCGCGAATTTAAAATCAAAATTTTCCCTTTTTTTCAAAACCGACGTTAGATGAAATAAGAGAAAAATTAAAACTCACTTTATCCCTTTGAAGTTCTCCCAATGCAGTGTCCTTCATAGAAATCGTGTCGCTCATGTTTCTCAACAATCGGTCCTTCTCATTAATCTTCTCATTAATCTTCTCATCATTCACATATCTGTCTAAAGCAAAACTTTTCGCCAGTTTTTTTTCATTTGTGGTGGGATCTTCAATTCCGTGCGATTTGAGTAGTTTCATAGCTTCCTGAAAATCCAGAAAAAGTAGGTAACATTTCAGTTACTTACATATATAAGCTTTCAATGATGTAAAAATTTCATTAGTACTTCTACTTACCCCACTTAGATCGACAGGATGACAAATGGGAAAGTTTACGAATAATAAACATGAGAATACAGACAGCATAATGACGGAATTCATTTTGTAGAAAAGATGTTCTTTCTGTCCACGAAGTCATTTACACAATGAGTTTACAAAATGCACTCTATTTCTAGTAATGAAGAATCTCATTGAAATATCAAGATTTGTCTGTAGAGATAATTTGGTAGTCAGATATTTTCTTCAAATTTCAATTACATGATAGCATTCCCGCTGAAGCTTTTACCTATATTACGTAACGTGGATTTAATCAGCATGATTGATATCAGAAAGAAAGAGAGGACAAAATTGAAATTGATTTTTTTCTTATTTTTTCATTTGTGTCTCATACTTTTCTTGGGTTTTCCTTTATAATTTTTAACAACAACTACATTTGTAGAGAATTCATTCTCAGGGTTCACACATCTATACGCATTAGTGTCTTTCAATTTCAGATTTTTTATGGAGAGAACATTATCTGCAAGGTTGAGACGGACTCGTTCACTAAATTCTATCGTTTCATTTTCTCCTTTATACCAAGTCTTATAATCTGGAAAAACAATGAAATTTTACACTAATATTATCAAATTCTATCATATTTATTAACCATATAAATGGAAGTCTACAGAGATTCTTTTGTTGATGAAGATGAATTTGATTTTGAGAATATTGTACCATATTTCAAAGTTCCTTTTGATAGAACAAGATCAAATTATGAAACTTTAATGGACCCGCTTTCTGATAAAATTCAACATTTACCTGAAGACAAAGAGAAAAAGTATAGCAAACTAATGATAAATATTATTGCTCACTTAGGTGTTTTATCTAGAATGGTTGAAAAAGAAATGGAAATTCTAAATATGCGCTAGCAGAGCAGGCTTGTCCTGTGGATTCCTCAGAAAGATTTTGAATCTGATGTGGAAATAAATTATCTCAATCAGAGATTGAGCCTATCAGGCGATTATGTACGTGATTAAATATTATTTATTCATTTTTCAAATTAGTTCATTTCTTCTTCTGCATATCACTGTTATCTCTCTTTTGAGTGTCTTTAATACCAAACAAAATTAGATTATTATTTTTTATTTCTATAATTCGTTCTATCTGACTCATTTAGGTTAATTGTTTCCCACTCATCATCTATATCTGGAGGGTTTTCTGGAAATTTGTTGTTTTTAGCATTAGAATGAAAGAGTGTATTCCTGATGGTTCTACTTTTTATATGAGTTGAGCTACTAGTTGCAGTGTGATTAACTCGAGTTGATAAAAAAAATTGACCTAATCTATTTCTAGGAGTGAGAATATTTATCTTTTTTGTAGCGTGAGGTAGATTCCATAATTTCAATTTTTTCCGCACAAAAGAATCTGACACATTATATTTTTTATAAATTCAGATACTGGACTTTATCCACGCTATATACAGTTAGCGTACATATTCTCACTAACTAATGCTGTCTTATGGGTGCTTCTATTGAGAGCGCGCGTTTAGATTATTTTCTGTAAATTATTTCCTGAGAAAAATATTTCATATTTCTTATTAAATTCTGCAAAATTTTTCACTCCCTTAGATTGACTAGCTTGTTGTGTAGAATTAGTCTTTATATCACTTATAGTCTGGCTTTGACTATGAGATGATTTAAATGTGTATTGACCTAGGCAATTTCTAGTCATTTCATAACTTATCTTCCTATTATTGTATGGTATTTTATGTTCTTTTAAATATTTTAGAATAGTCTTTTAAATATGCCAATTTTAAAAATCAGGAGTTGATAGAAAATCTACTTGAGAGGGAGGAAAAATATAAGAAAATCATAAAATCTCAAGCTGAGAAACATAATGATAATTCTGGAATTGAAGAACTAGATAATGTTTTCTCAACAATTATTGTAGAATCTAAAGAGAAAAAATTATCAAAGTATATGAAGAAAACCTTTTCATGATGATTTTAAGCCTATATTTTCAGAAGTAGGAACAGCTAAAGAACTAAAATATGAAATCTAATCCTAAAAAGGGACCTAGATTTAATAATATCAAGAAAATAACAACTGTAAATGTTCCTAGTCTGAATAATGACGCTACTATTATACAGAATTATAGGAGCAGAATTTGGTAGCTGGTGTAAAGAATCTTGCAAAAGCCGCTCAACCAAAGGTTGAGAATGTTGACTTAAATTTGAACATTTAATAACTGGTATCAAATGTCATTATGTGTTACCTGTTTCCGTTTTACTGAGAGTGATTTTAATAAACAATTCGTTGGGAGAATGATTTTTTTCCGTTATATGGCGATTTCCGGCTTATTAAGGTTCCGTCTTAGAGAGGTTAGGTACCTGTATTATTCTTATTCCTCCATCGAAATAAACCTAACATAATCATTGGCTTTGTCAGAGAAAATTTGTCTATTTTTTTATAGTATGAAGTGAAGGAAACAATGTTCATGAAAAAATTAAGTGGGCAGGTATTTTCTGATACAAGTAGTTCTGCTGAGCCAACTCATCAGAAAATGCTCTTGAATAACGAAAAGATTCATAAACCTGAAAGAATTATTCATTTTTATAATACTAGTTTGGCGGTGTTGATATATAAGTAGTGTATCGGTTTTTTATTTTCATCGCCAATACCGTGGTAATGATTATTATAAAGTATGTACATATCGAGTTACATAAATTCGAAATTACCATTAGATAAGTTTAATGACACCAATTTTTCAATGAATGAACACGGAGGAAAAAAATATATACTCTATAGTCAGTACAATCGTCGTAGCCTGTTCAATGTTTTTTAAGTGACAATTTCTTGGAAGGTTGTTTTTTTTTTTTTAATAATTCTGATCCATGTGAAAATTTGGAAAAAAAAAAGATTTCTGACCAAATTATACCACCTAAAATTAGGGTATTAAATAAGCCAACGACGATATTATACAATTATTTACACTCGTAGTTTGAAATATTTTCTCAATAATTGATAAAAAAAAATTTTTTGAACTTGATTTTGTATAAAAGAATAGTATCTGATACGTTGATCCACGCAAATAAGGAGTGATAGGATCCACCTTGAAGAGGAAACTCCAGTACCACAATGTATGGAATACATCAAGTTGTATTCAGGGTCAAAATATATTATACAAGTTTCATCGTGCAATGTATCATTTTTATCAACGATAAATTGCGAATTTTACGCGTGTTCATAGTTTAGCAAACAAAAATATATTATAAAATCATCTTTGAATTATGTACCTAGTCTTTCACTTGCAAGGCAGAATTTAACTAGTCGTACCTATTCATATTTTTTCTGTATATCGCCTTGATTCCTTATGCATATGTTTATCCCGATCCGGATCAGGGCACAATTATACACGTCGAGAAAGTCGTCTTGGACTTATATATGTTGCTACAAGTAATTCTGTATCCGAAATTTTTAAAAAATTTTGTATACTCGATCACGCAATTGCCTTAGCACGTGACCTTTTCGAGGATGTTCAAAAGAACGGTAAAGAGGTTTTGGCACAGTGAAATTCATTCTCAGTGCCATATTCAACTTTATAACATAACAACGGGGAACACATATCATAGGATATTATTTTACGCCACCTTATGACGGCCCATCAATCAAATTTTGCAAGTCTTACTCTTGATATGTCGCAATAAGGATTCCATTTCCAAGTTATACAACCAGAGGGAATTTCCAGATGATTGATTACAGGGATGACTGGCGCGCAAAATAGATTAATCGAAGCATGTAGGAAGCTTGTTTAATTTGTGTAGCACAAAGTAGATGATGAAGAGGTGACCTGAAAAAAGACACTATGGACTCCCAGCAAGCAAACGTTTCCACCAGAAGATATCCCACCATACCATAGAATTTCAACAAATAATCTTTCTTTCTTCTTCGTCAAGTTGATCAACTTTGAAAAATTTTTCCAAGTTCTCAAAGTATCTTGAAGTTATCGTCATGGCCGCCTTTCTCGAATGGACGGCATTTTACCGAAAATCCCCTCCCATAAAACATATTCCCGATTGAAAATTGAATATTTGAAGGTATGTCATTCTTACTTTCCTCTCGTTTCCTCCTCTTCTCGTTATAGTTTGAACAAGTTTTCTTTACTCCAGCTGGATCTAGCTCTGTTAGAAACAAAAATTGTCTCAATGCCCCTAAAGAAGGTCAAAAACTATAGGCATGTTCTTAGGTATACGGACGAAGTCAATGCGAAAAATCACAAAGCGTTCTTCCACTTCAAACATCAACAGCTACGAAATTCTTCAAAATGTCTCTTGGACTTCTTATTATGATTCGAATTACGCATTCACCAGATAATATCTCTCTTTCTTTATTCCAAACTTTCAGCCGAAAACCAATAGTCTCCCTAAATGGGTTTCAGAAAGAAGAATAATCAGAGGTATGATGATTAATCCATGCAGAACAAGACTTCCAAGATTATTCAAAGCTTGAATTACGAGCCCGGACTCCTGACATGGTCACTCGATATAAATTTCCTATTCATTTACGGCCTTGTAGAATGAAGAAGAGTGAAAGGTTGAGCAACTCAATTTAGGCAGAAATTCAGTTCACTGAACCAAAAAATTGACACTGAGGTATGCTAGATACGAACTGATTTGGTTTAGATAGTTGCACATCTGATGAAACTTTTCCTTTCCTTGCAAACATACTTATTATGTTTGCAACGAATATCGTATGAATGAACGAAGGGTGACTAATGCAATACTTTTACACGCCCATTCATTCAGTAAAAAATTTTATTTTTCGTCAGTTCCGAGAAAAGCTCATTGATAAAGTCGACGTCAGTATTCTGTAAGAATTTCATAAGCTAGCGATAATGAATTCGTAGCGAAGGTCCTATTGAAAATCAGTAAAGTAAAAAATCGTTTTCTATTCGACCTATAATGTCGCTACTTTTTACGAACAGTGAACCGACCTAATTCTTTCAAGAATGAATACGTCAAAAAACAACAGAGTTGATTTAAAGTCATATTTTCTGCGATACTCGAGAGAAACCCTCCTTCGTCCTGTATTAACTCCCGTCATTGTCGGCATTCTGGTCGTTTGTTTCTGCATAGATAAATTTTCGTTCGGATGTAATTGAAGAGACAAATAATTATTGTAAGCGCGTCAC
Organism: Aspidiotus rigidus; assembly: GCA_035079385.1. NCBI lineage: Eukaryota > Metazoa > Arthropoda > Insecta > Hemiptera > Diaspididae > Aspidiotus > Aspidiotus rigidus. The sequence continues at coordinate 1,094,478 of JAVHKY010000023.1, forward strand.
AAGTAACGTGCGGTACAAGTGCGTATAAATTACGTTTAGTCATAAGCCAAATGATTCGTTCGAACTTATGGACTCTATCTAGAATATATTAACGTATCCTGCAGTACGAAGCCCCACCCATCATTTGACAAAAAAATTTTTTACGCACGTCTAGCGTACAAATGCGAGCGCATTGTTTTAGTCACGTGTAGACGACAAAATTTAATGTAGGTACATTCATGCAAAGTTTTGAACCACAAATAAATCAATATACTTACACACTCTTGTACAGTGCAATAAATGTTGAGAAAGGACCAAAATTTCTGATTTTGTAGGTGATGTGATGTTTCAGCGGATCGATATTGTTCCGAAAGTTCGTTGCGCTTTATTATTTCTATGTTTGACTAAAACAATACGACGATCGAGAGGGAAAAAAGTCATCAAATTAATTTATGACGAATTAACCATTGATAATTCGATTTCGTGACCCTGGATCAGCATGCGGAGCTACTGTGATGAGCATAAAATATGTGCAACCATTATCGAAATAATAATTCCAACATGTTTAAACTCATTTCCGGATCCGAAGTATATATGTTTAGTCATAATCTTTCAAAATATCGTCAGCATTTTACGCTTTAAAGCAAATCCTTATCTTCACTCAAAGGAGCTCAGTAGTCAGCTAACGATTAACAGGGGTAATCTTGATTGTACATTCGATTTCAATGTTGTACACCATTCTTCAATAACTTACACTCGGAACTTCTAAATTATATGGATACAAGACTGGCTCTATCAGCTCGCGGAAGAATTATGCTCCAACTTTGAAGGTTGTAGGATTTGGGAGATTCTTACATTTAATATGGCAAAGCGAGTAAAAAATCGGTCTGAAATTAATCACTAATCTGGTGGCGAAGATGCAATATTACACTCCACGTTAATATCTCATTACATTACACGAGCACAACTTCATACATGCGTACGACGTTTACACCTAGATATTTACAACGATTGAGCAAGAATAAATGAGGGTTAGGTACCTACATAAGTAGATCTATAGGTACAGGTAGGTAGGTATATGAACTAACCATCAGTATCAACAAAGTTCCAAGTTTTTCAAATACCAGCGGATACTGAAGCTAATTGGAACACCAACATTTCAATTTTCCGAAGATTCAATGATCGTGTTTCTGTAAGATTTAAGGTTGCTGTAGATATAATAACATTCCAGGAACACACTGCACAGAATGTGGTATGTCAATCAATTATTTCTCATCGAACTTTTGTTGTTACAATGGAACAATAAGAATTCAATACCCTACCTATAGGAGTGTTTGGAGTTAAACACAAATCGATGGACTCATTAATCTCAACAATTTCAAAGTTTTTCATATTTCAAATCGAGAACGCCAGCAGATGTTCAAGCAAAGTGATAGTTAGAACGCAAGCTTGAGGACGTATGACTTCCATATCCAGATTCATCGCACTGACTTGATTTCCATAAATTCACTGAAAGTCGACAGAGATTAATTATATCAACTCAGCTACCTGCACGTATACACAGTGCATAATGACCAAACAGTACAAATAAGGGTTCATGCGATTTTGCTTTGGAAATAATGATACCTATCCGATTAATTCTGCCGATCAAAATTCCTCCATTTAAAAAGCATGGAATCGCATGGAATGAAAGGGTGAATTTCGTCAGGGCTACCGCAACTCTCCAACTCAAAGTTTAAACCCCAACCTACACTAGAGAGCGCTACTGAAAGGGTGAATCAGAGAATTATTTTTGTACGTTCATACATTGATTTTCAATCGAATGTTATTTCTTATTGCTACAATTTTTTTGTATTCAATGTTGAGGATACATACTACAAAATGTATGCTTGTATTTGCTTTGAAAAACGATATCCTATCAATTATGGTGCGTGAAATTTCTTTATTTAAAAATCATTGAACAAAAGGGTGAATATCGTTAGGGCTACCAACTCTCCAACTCTAAGTTTGAATCATTTTTAAGTTTTCTTCAAATTACTCAAAACAGAGTGTTTTTAAAGAAAAAACACTCAGAACCAAATTGAAAGAGCGTAAAATTTCCTACAAGATGATTTGATTTTCAATTAAATTCGAGCAATTTTTAATTTCCCATTGAAGAAATTATCGACAATAGCGACACCTACAATACGCCCAGTCCGAAAATAGAGTTATTGGGTACTAAGGCACAGCCTGGTCATAATATTGTAGGCTGCGCCGCCAGCGTCGACAGTTTCTTCAATGTAATTCTTATGGGAAATAAAAAATTGCTCCGATTTAATTGAGAATCAAATCACCTTATACGAAATTTTACGCTTTTTCAATTTGGTTCTTTGGTTTTTCCTTCAGAATTGCTCTGTTTTGAGTTATATGAAGAAAACTTGAAAATCCCCATAAACGTACATGATACAGATTTACAGATGTTACTTTGCAACGTAAGGTCTTTCCAGCGTTCCAATGGGTGTATTGCACTATTGCTACTTGCTAGTTGCTAAATTGCATACTCATTTTCATTCCAGTGTTAATCTGCCATAAGATCAATGTTAGGAAGACTACTGAATTGATAACAATCAGGCAAATAAGTATGCAATATGGAACGCTGGAAAAGCCTTATACTCCGCTTATCAATTTTCATCACATGATTTTTATGAATCGACGCTGGCGAACCTACAATATACCCAGTCCAAATACAAGGCCCGAAGGTAGCAATGTCACAACCTTGCAACTCAAAACCAGTGTATCTCTCTCTTTCTCTCTAAACTATATTGTGGACGGACCCGGTGGTGATTAAATGAGGCACTTCACTGTAAAACTAAAGCAAGCAATGCAACATTACATGTGCGTTTTTTGTAGAATTGAAGAAAAGGAAATTTACATTCTTAAAAAATGGCTTAAGCCTATTTTGGAAATAGTTAATTTAAAGAAAAAATCAGTTTGTATGAACTATAGTATATTACTCTATAAGTGAGGAGGTATCTGTAAAACGGGCCTCGGCAAGGAAATTTTTGAAATTGAAAAATGAATTTGAAGTTTTGGATGAATATAACTTTGCAACAATAAGTTTAATCAAAAAAAGTGTAAGAACAAAAATTGAAGAGCAAATCTTTTTCTATAAAATGCAATAATTAGATTGTCAATCTGTTGAATAGTAAATTCATAAAGAACGGAAGAAAAAAATATGGCGGAGGCCCTTCTTGCAGAGAAAGGATAAAATCCCATATAAGCCCATACAAAAAAAAAAAAAAAAAATTGAAAAATATGGGCATTGAACTGAAACGTCCAAAAATCATGATCTCGGTAAAAATGGCCTCCGCTCGACTAAGGCCCTTTTTACAGATAACTCCTCAAGTGTCGAAAGTGGCATTTTGCATAATGAGTACATACGTTTGTGATACAAGCCGGAGGCGAGTATTGCGAACATGTACAAATTATGCGAGCCACTTCGACACTTATAGTGTACAGTGCTTTTTAGCACAAACGTATCACGTTTCCACCATTATTTTGAGTTCATCTCTCTTATCATAGTATAACAAACGAACAGTTTTTTCATCGCAAAATGATGGAAAAACCCATTTTTTGTCATAGGTGACCTCCCAACAGGAAAGGGACCTTAGGGTGAAAAACAGGTCAATAGCTCATTTGATTTGTGGTTGAAACTATGGAAGCTCTCATCAATAGTACATTTTGTAATAAGTGGCGAAAACAAACGATATTGGAACGAGCGCAGTGTAGCCACACGAGCAAAGCGAGTGTGGATAAGCGAGTTTCAATATCGTTTGTTTTCGACACGAATTACAAACAGTACTTTTTATAATACATGTAGTGAAAGGAACACTTGGGCCTGCAATTTAATTAAACGAATCCGTTCCTTAAGGTTACGGCTATCCATCATAAACGAAAAAACGAATACTCCAAGGGGAGAGTAAACAAATGCAAACCGCAGAAAATAAAAACGAAGGGAGCGCTTTCGGTTAAACAACCATCTTCAAACCTGAAATGAAAGCAACTGACGAACGAATGAGAAGGAAGAGGTATTAAGATCGTCCGAACGAGAAATCACGGTGTGAATCATAAACCTGTTCGATCAAGCCATCTTCCGGAATATACGAGTTGAGTATAGTGATACCGTCAGTGTTGAGGTGACGCAGTATCTCTATATTCTCGAGGGCGATACGTTTACGGTAGGAATTCTCCTTATGGAGGAGCTTTTCGGATCCCTCGCGGAAACTGTGGCCACTGTTAATCAAATGATCAGCGAAAGCTGACTCCCCTAAGCGTCCCTTCTTCCAAGACTTCAGGTGCTCAGCTACTCTAACTTTCATCTGGCGGCTGGTCTCACCAATATAAAAGCCTCCACAATCCTCACATTCCATCTTATAAACACCACTCCTTTCATCAACCGGTATGGGATCCTTCAGTCTCACAAACAACCTCTTGACAGTGGTGAGGTTGTAAAACGCGGGTCTGAAACCAAACGGGCGAAGGGCCCGACCCAATTGCTGGGAGAAATTCCCCAGGAAAGGGAGACTGATCCAACGCAAACGGCGATCACGGATCGTGTCTCGGGGGAGGGAGGTGGTGGAATCAAGAAGGCTCCTCGTAACTTTCCTCCGAACCATCACGTCAACGTCGACATTGACTCCATTCACTCTAGCCAGGTGTTTTATGGTAAGTAATTCTTTCTTAAAAGCAGATTGACTCAACGGAATACGAGTCAGTCTGTGAACTAGGCTATGAAAAGCAGCCATCTTATGAGCAACAGGACCGAACGAACCACCGTGGACTAAAACATCGGTCGTAGTATCTTTCCTGTAAATTCCAAACTTATGGATACCGTCTATTATAGAGATCGATAAATCCAAAAAGTTGATGGAAAATACCCCTATTTCCAACGTAAATTTGATGGAAGGGTACCAGGAATTGAGATACCTCAGAAGCTCACCAAGGAGATCTGGGTGACCAGTCCAGGTACATAGAACGTCATCAACGTACCTGTGCCAGTAATGAATATGATTAAGTAACACCTGGTTCGAGGAAAAGAGGTCAAGTTCAAACTTAGACATGAAAACTTCGGAGATAAGAGAGCCTAGAGGTGATCCAATAGGGATCCCTACTTCCTCAGGGAACTCGAAAAATTTCCCTTCAAATTTACAGAAGTTGGGGGACCAGCAAGTATTCAGGAGATCAAAAAATTCCTGAAGCTCATTGTGAGGAATGTTAGCTCTGATGAGTAGCTCACCCATCCGCTGGATAGTAGCAGCCTTAGGAATATTTGGAAACAAACCAACAACATCAAACGAGCAGATGGTCGTCCCTGGGGGAAGGCTTACATCCCTGAGGACGTCAGTTAAAGAGGCCGAATTCAAGACCGAATGAGGAGATTCGAAATCAATGCGATTTTTGAACCAACGGTCAAGGAATTTGGCAAGGAGGTAGGTAGGAGAGGAGACAAAAGAAACGACGGGTCGCATCGGGGTATTCTTCTTATGCACTTTGGGCAACCCGTAGAGGAGGGGGGGTGTGGGGTTAGGAACCAGGACGGCTTTTTTCAAAGCAGGAGTTTTGATAATAGCCTTACTCCTGTTGATGACACTCCTAACTTCTCTAACGTGCTTAGGAAAGCTGAAATCCCCACTCTCTTTAGCACCACACTGCTGTAGGACTTCATGGACCTTAGAAGAATAGGCCGACCTCTCCATCACTACAACAGCGTTGCCCTTGTCAGCCTTAGTGACGATTAGATCTCCCTCTTTCATCTTCCTCTTTAAACCCTGAATCACTCCTCCCAATTTATTGCTCATACGGGGGAGGGGGTTATTACGGACCAATTCAGCACAGACTTTCTGGGTATTATAACCAGGACCAATCTTAACCGCAAGATCCGCAACAACATTCGCCAAGGTTTCATCATTCTTAAGGGGAGGCAGACTGAATTTCAAACCTTTCTCAAGGAGGGCTGTTTCGTCGCTATTAAACACTACCTGACTATTATTTATGAGGGGGGGATGGAATTTGTGAACACCAACACCGTCACTCCCCCCCTCCTCAACCACATCCTCATTAACCTTCATTAGGGAGGACAACTTCTTATTTTTCCTCTCCTTCAACTTCACCTCAAACTTCCGACACTTTAAATTGACGTCACGCATAAAGTAATCAAACTCAAGGGGGGGGAGCACACCGGTGAGTCTCGAATGGACCATAAGGTTTAATCTAGTCTCAATATTAAATTTACCATACCATCTTCGCAACTCCGTTCTGATCCACTTCTCCCTCATATAATTCTCCAGTTTCTTAGTCGTAATCTTACAATCGGAATAAAACCGGAATTTAACGAACTTAGGTCTCAAATGCAAAGCTAAACACCGACGAAAAAACCAAATATGAGAGGAAAACGAAGCGCGTTGCTTCCGAAATTTCAGAAAAAGGAACGATAAATACGCCGCAGAAGCGTTCTCAATTAAACGAATCCGTTCCTTAAGGTTACGGCTATCCATCATAAACGAAAAAACGAATCTCCTTGCCAAATTCCTTGACCGTTGGTTCAAAAATCGCATTGATTTCGAATCTCCTCATTCGGTCTTGAATTCGGCCTCTTTAACTGACGTCCTCAGGGATGTAAGCCTTCCCCCAGGGACGACCATCTGCTCGTTTGATGTTGTTGGTTTGTTTCCAAATATTCCTAAGGCTGCTACTATCCAGCGGATGGGTGAGCTACTCATCAGAGCTAACATTCCTCACAATGAGCTTCAGGAATTTTTTGATCTCCTGAATACTTGCTGGTCCCCCAACTTCTGTAAATTTGAAGGGAAATTTTTCGAGTTCCCTGAGGAAGTAGGGATCCCTATTGGATCACCTCTAGGCTCTCTTATCTCCGAAGTTTTCATGTCTAAGTTTGAACTTGACCTCTTTTCCTCGAACCAGGTGTTACTTAATCATATTCATTACTGGCACAGGTACGTTGATGACGTTCTATGTACCTGGACTGGTCACCCAGATCTCCTTGGTGAGCTTCTGAGGTATCTCAATTCCTGGTACCCTTCCATCAAATTTACGTTGGAAATAGGGGTATTTTCCATCAACTTTTTGGATTTATCGATCTCTATAATAGACGGTATCCATAAGTTTGGAATTTACAGGAAAGATACTACGACCGATGTTTTAGTCCACGGTGGTTCGTTCGGTCCTGTTGCTCATAAGATGGCTGCTTTTCATAGCCTAGTTCACAGACTGACTCGTATTCCGTTGAGTCAATCTGCTTTTAAGAAAGAATTACTTACCATAAAACACCTGGCTAGAGTGAATGGAGTCAATGTCGACGTTGACGTGATGGTTCGGAGGAAAGTTACGAGGAGCCTTCTTGATTCCACCACCTCCCTCCCCCGAGACACGATCCGTGATCGCCGTTTGCGTTGGATCAGTCTCCCTTTCCTGGGGAATTTCTCCCAGCAATTGGGTCGGGCCCTTCGCCCGTTTGGTTTCAGACCCGCGTTTTACAACCTCACCACTGTCAAGAGGTTGTTTGTGAGACTGAAGGATCCCATACCGGTTGATGAAAGGAGTGGTGTTTATAAGATGGAATGTGAGGATTGTGGAGGCTTTTATATTGGTGAGACCAGCCGCCAGATGAAAGTTAGAGTAGCTGAGCACCTGAAGTCTTGGAAGAAGGGACGCTTAGGGGAGTCAGCTTTCGCTGATCATTTGATTAACAGTGGCCACAGTTTCCGCGAGGGATCCGAAAAGCTCCTCCATAAGGAGAATTCCTACCGTAAACGTATCGCCCTCGAGAATATAGAGATACTGCGTCACCTCAACACTGACGGTATCACTATACTCAACTCGTATATTCCGGAAGATGGCTTGATCGAACAGGTTTATGATTCACACCGTGATTTCTCGTTCGGACGATCTTAATACCTCTTCCTTCTCATTCGTTCGTCAGTTGCTTTCATTTCAGGTTTGAAGATGGTTGTTTAACCGAAAGCGCTCCCTTCGTTTTTATTTTCTGCGGTTTGCATTTGTTTACTCTCCCCTTGGAGTATTCGTTTTTTCGTTTATCCTGCAATTTAAATTGGTTATCGTTCAAAAAGAATGTTGACAAATTTTTCGAATGGCACCACTGACTTGGTTTTCGCCACTGGTAAAACATTTTCGCCACGGTTCTGATAACGGCATGTTTTGCTACGAAAAACAAACACTAAGTATAAAAATCACATTTTTTCGGATTTTTCATATTTTTCACCAGCTAAGGTCCCTAGTCAGTTGGGAGGTCACAATGATGAAAAATCCGATAATCAACCAATGAAAAATGTCGGCAACGATGTTTCCTGTTAGTGACCAGAAAAGCGCTACTTCCGCTACGCAACACAGTTGGTTGAAAACGTACTTTCGCCCGTGAGTGCTGCAAAATTCTTTTTGTATGGGAATTTTTAAGTTTTGCAATAGAAAATTACCGTTTCATTTCAATTCAGAGAGAAGCTTTCTTCTCATTGAGAAACATACTCGGTTTGGAGTTATCACCACGTGCTTCATTCGATCACTGTGCGGTCATCAATATTCAATAGTAGTGACGAGCATTCTAATCTCCAGATGCTATAATTCTCCAGAAGTATCGTTATTTTTCAAATAATAATTTAATATCCGTATCTTCAGGTTGGTGTAATCATTTACAAAGTACTCTATACGACCGAGTGGGAGTTGGAGACTCTCGAGCTATATTGTAGTAATACAGTATATGAGAAGGGGGACTTGAAATAATTTTGACGGGGATTTAGAAAAATTCTGACTCTTGAGCTATATATAATAGGAATTTCTATGTGTTCTACTTTTTGAAAGACCTTCCGCAGTGGAATACGAGTTTTGCGGGTTTCCCGCTCGCCGTTCCAAAACTTGAAACGGCATCCTAATTGTTTTTTAGTTTTCTCTTGGTGTTTGGGTCCGGACTCCGGAGTGTAGGAATATTTCTTATCTCCTTTGCCTCTAATTGATACCTCTTGTCAACGTGTCGGAATTTTATTCGGTTATTCGTCCTAAGATTACTGAGAACCGGTCTCCCCCATTTTTGAGACTATTTTCCATTTGTAACCCACATCTCATCTCTCTAACTAATACCTATAAATAACGATTGACCAAATTGAAATTACTTATTCAGCATATTTTTTCGGCGTACTTCCGATGATAAGATGATTTAACTCAATCGACCTCAGGCAATACGACCAGCACATTAACTTTCAATTATAAGGCCCTCAGGGGGTCTCTTCGTCATTTCTTTTCTTCTCTACTTCATTTGTCTTTTCGTACAAACTTGAACACATCTACCTCTTCTAGACATGCTAATACTCGTATACTCCAATATCGGCGATTTGTTCATACCGACTTTTTAAATTCCAAGTCTATATTAAGTATCTTTTATGACGAAAATGATAGTTCTATAATTGGGTAGCCTACTCAACGCGAGTAGACAAGTTTTGATTAATTGATTATTTTCACTGTGGCCTACGCAATTTCATATTCAAATAATGTAAGATCACTGTTACCAAAGATGCGATAATGAAAATACTTTGAGTGAGGAGGGGTAATGAAAAATTGAGGAATTTTTAATATGATGGCGTCTTTCTCGGGTAGTGTCTTCAGACTTATAGAAATTGATGAATCTTAATTGTTATTTAGTAAATTTCACGAAGTGTACTAGGGAGATTTTCAGGTTTCAAGGACATGTCCAACATAAATCGTGCGCGAAAATAATAAATGGTTCGATTCGTAGAAATTAGAAATGGTGAGAGAATAACAAAACGTCGACGACAATCTACTTAATTATTTCGTATTCACTTGGTACATAAGATTATTCGATTGAAAATGAGTATTATTTTATTGAAGAATGGTATGCGAGTAGGTATGGTGGTTTTAATTATCGTTCAGGAGTATGAGCGTCATTTCGAAGAAAGTGTAAAAATATAGATCTTAGGTATATTCTGAAAATCGCAACATATTATTTTGAACAGAATGATATAATTATTAATAATCAGATGACGCTAGTATCCATTTTAATACCGCAAACATTTATACCGGTATATTCATTTTTTTTTTTTTTTTTTTTATTTTAACGAGCATTTAAGCTACACAACCGGGCATTAGCTCGACTAATATTACATAGGAGTATAGGTGTAATTTACATCTTGGCATGATGAGTTAGGGATGAATATGGTTATGGTAATAGTGTGCGAATTATTACTTTTATATGTGTATAATATATATTTATTGATATATATAAATTTTAATAATTGTGATATTATATAAATGTGAGACTGCATATAAAAACTGAGTACCTTCTTACTATATTTACCCCCCCCCCCCTCCAAAAAAAACATTCGTCACTGTGTACTGTGTATAAAGGAATGGTTGATGGTCCAAAAAGATTCTCTGAATTGAGATCTATCCAAAATTATTTTACAGCTACAAATTCTTAAATTTGAACTCGCACACGAAGGTAGAGGTATAAAATACTGATAGGTTGTTAAAATAGATAAAAATATCACTTTACGCAAAATGTCGCCAACAAGGTACAGTTCACTTTATTATTTTTTCCTCAGTAAAAAATCATGACAATGTACTTTACTTGTCTTTCGCGTATGTACTTAATGCTCCAAACCAGGGGGAAAATAATAAAAAAATAGATCTTTAAAGTGATACGAAGAACACCACTCATTTGAAATTTGCATAAAAAACATCATTTTTTGGTATTCGGGAGTTCTTTCTATGATATGGAGGTGATACGTCAAACAAAGCTATATAAATAGTCAGTTTTTGAACTTGGGAATAAAGGCAAGGACGAATTCAACAGAAAGGTTGGGGGAGAGAAAGTTACGGTAGGTACAGCCCCTTTCCCACCTTCAAAAAAGAGATGGAAGAAGTCAATTTTCTAGCGAAAATTTTCTCTTGGGTTTGCCCCAATAAAAAAGTTTTCAAAATCTTCACTGCTTATATATTAATGTCACGTCCCAACTAAATTAACTAATGTACAAGAATTTTTTTTTTTTTTTTTTTTTTTTGTACAAGCTTTTAAGCTACGCTTTGGGCTATTAGCTTGAGATACAGTATTACATTAAAGGTACAGTCATCTTGAAGGCTATTTTTACTATAATTTTATAGATAGTTAAAAATTTTAAAGTACAGAGAAAAGTTCGGCTGAGGTTAGGTATTGTACGAGTTCTATGTATGAGGTGTCATTTTTGAGTGCTTGTATTCTAGAGTGGGGTGTGTTTAGTGAGTTTTGTAAAGTTGTAAGTTCAGGGCATGTAAAAATATGGTTTATGTCTATTGTATTGAAGAGACATTTTGGACAGTTGGGTGGTTCTGAACGTGAAAGAAGGTGTGAGTCGGGTGTGTCCTATTCTGAGGAGGGTTAGAACGGATGTTTCTTTTTTAGATGGTCTGCAAGCTGTGGGTTTGAGAGGGTTAGCCTTGATAAGGAGGAGTTTGTTTTCAAGTTGGTTAGACCATAGGTAAGACCATTTTTTAAGTATTTTGGGGCAGTGGTGGTTTTTGATATCAGATACTGGAATTTTCCATGACAGGGTCACAGTGTTGAAATTCGTTGAGTCTTTGGCTGCTCAAATTTCCAAATAACGGAAGGATAGAATTTGGCACAATTCTTTCGTCGAAGTGTTGTCTCTGATAGAGTTTTACTTTCATTTTGTTTAATATAGGCATTTGGGTATTTCCATGAAATCCGCTTTTCAGATAGGTTCATTAATATAACACTCATCTATGAAATCCATGAGTACGTATTTAGAACGTATAAAATTGTCCTTCATATTTCCCCTGTATACTTCAAGGGGGTTGATAAAATCACCCCCGCAAACAAGTGAGCAAAAAAGTACGGATTTCTTTATTTTATCTTCCTTATTTCTATTAATCGTTTGGTCACACGTGCGTACGTCCATAGTATGGTTTATACGCACTCTATCATGTCACTGGGCTAGTATTTATTTGTATACCAGTTTCAGGGTGAAGTTTGCGGCGGCTGACGGGCAATACTCCCGCAACGCAAGTGACGCGTTGATAATATTCACGGTATGCGAATTCGTTGCGTATATGGTATATCTACTGTACTTGACCTTAGGAATAAAACAATGTCAAATTGAATTCAGCATAATATAGCAGATAACGAGCCAGAAAATGAAAACGAGAGTAACGTTCATAAACAAACTATGAGAAAATTCCGAAAACGTAATGTTAATTGAACTATTTTGAAATAGAAGAACACGCAAACAATCTTAGATTTTAAACTTATCAAAATTTTTGACAGCATTGATGGAGACAATAAAAATAAATAATTATGTCGTTCCGTGAGCTCGTCTTTTAAAAGTGTCCATAAATTCAATTTAATTTCTGCTACTCGAGTAAATTCTCAGTGCCAGGTACGAGTATTTCGTGGTACAAACCTAAATTCAAACTTGGTAAATTGAATTTCGGCACGCTGCATACAAGAAAAATTTTGGTACTCAAGTGCGTAATTCGCAACGTCCCTTAAGTTAATCACTTTCTTCGATTTTTTTTTTCTCATTTTAGGATTGTTGTTGAATTAAAAAGCTTATATAATTGAGTTGCAATTCTCAAGATCAATATTCGACGAGTCCAAGAACCTTGCTATGAAATGATAGCTGCACGTGAGGTAGATAATGGGTAAGGTGCAACCCGCAAACCGTAACATTACTGACGAAGAAAAGTATACTAGGCAGGTATTTTTTTATTGTTCTGAAACGAGAATAATTAGCATTCTAGTGCGATGGAGCTTGCGGTGTAGCCTACTGCAAATGATGCTAAAGACTTCAATTTTCATTCACCGTATATGATTATAACTACGGTACGCGAAAAAATATCGTGAATTTTGATTTATTCGGCTGAACTGCAGTAGTAATGTTGATATTCTTACGTCACGGTGTCATAAAAAATGAATGTTTTGCGTCTGTCGCATAAAAAAAATATTTTTCTAATCAAAATGACGGGAGTGACGAAGTGGGTTGTTCTGTCTAGATCGTGGTTAAATGTTTATTTATACTGTTCGAATTACATCGTATATAGCGCGCGAATTTTAAATAGATGGCGAACTTATTTCAATTTGTCGTAGGTGTGTGAATTAATCGAACCGCGACAAAATCAAAAAAGAGTCGATATTGTTAGGAATAAGTTGGAGCCAAATTTCAAGAATACAATAGACCGAAATTTCTGTGTATATCGCTTGAAAGTCGAATCCCGTCTCCTCCAGTGATTCTTGACGTTTTACAAAAATGCTTGCTCCATCTCATACGAAGAAGAAAAATAATAGTCATATTGACTGAAAGAATAGTCGACATCGACCAGTTCAATTTTTTGGTCACTTTAATCCCATTTTAGGTCAGTGGGAAGTTGAACTAGATTTTACAGAAGGAGGCAGGCAAACTAACTGAACTGAAGGCGCAAGTCAAACCGATCAAAAGAATGTGAACTGTCTTCATTACCTTTTTTTTCTCTACTAACATGACGGGCTCATCCGCTAGTATTGCTGAGCCAGGTTTAAGCCTAACCCTCTCCCCTTGCAAATCCTGACACTGTTCTACCGACACAATTTGATGATTGAGGTACTCGCACTGCAGGTTCACTCAGGTTTTTTTAACTTAGTATAATCTTTGTTGTGAAGTCACCCGGGTTATGATCGAACGATTACCGGGAGGTGTGTGTAAGTGCGTGCATACGTCTGAGTTTCGCTCGGATAGTGCGTGAGCTTATCTAAGTTTCAAAGTTTATACTGTTCCCAAAGGCAAGTAGCGTTCGCGCTACTTGTTCTCCTGTCTCTCCCAGGTTTGTCGAGTGGCTCGGTGTTGTTCGATAAACCTGATTCGTCAATTTCTCCTCACGATTCGTGCTAGGAGATGCGATAGCATTTCACCGTGCTGTCCTTCGACTCGACGTGAAGCTTTTCGCGCCGTTTCGAAATTCAGTAATAGTGGCGTATCCCCGCGCATCGGTTAGCCCTTACGGCCCGTAGAGTTGCCTCGCGCGTATTACTCACGTGCTACTCCCAGCGTTATAGTGGAATGGCGAACCCATCTTTTACGTATCCGCGGATGGCACATTTCGTGCTTTTAGCGGGATTATTCTCGTCGTATGCCCCTATTCGCGAGTTAGCTAGAGTGCGATAAATAAATTTCGTGAAGTGTCAGTGAAATGTCTATGGTGAATTGCCTGCTCATAGGGAAGCATGAGTATGTCCATTTTCTTCTGTCCTTTGAGCGAGACTCGGCCTTAATTTGGTTACCCGAAGATGACATCTTTCATTGGAAACGGCAAGTACCCCGCCAGTAATCATTTGAGAGGAGGAGTATAAACCACCAAGCTGCCGCACACCGCGATAGAAGCCCCACAGGGACGTAACGCGATCCTTAGAAGAGCAGGAATCTGAGTGTCTGAGATATCTTCTTGAGATTCTTCGCTACTTCCGTCCAGCTGGCACGTTACAGCTGCGAGTCCGTCACCGCCAAAATTGTAGCATCACATCGATTCTTTTGGAAGCTGCTCTCGGTTCGTCGTCGCGTAGAACCATTTTCCTCTTTGACTGTGATATAGAGTAACGGTAACGTACGGTTATGTATCATTAGTGGTCATAATAATTATATTTTCGTCGTACCTTCAACATCCCTCTTTTTTATTTCAGTCGTTACGTATGCCACAGGAGAATCACTAGTCGAACGTCGACCACGAGTGCGTGCTTCGCTTCTTAGAGTCCCTTTCGGTAGGTGAGATTTTCTTCTCTCAAAGTTGTGTGTTCTGCGTCTCCAACATCTCCCCTCCCTTTTAGTGTGCGTATATCGAGTGGGTGTTTTTGCTCTGTCAACTTGGTGACTACCAGCGGATCATGTTTATGAGCAAAGATACTTTGGTATCCTAGCGGACCAGCCTTATCTATAATCTTTTCGGCTATCTGAATTCTTTTATTATTTCGATTCTAGGCCTCCCTATAGGTCGTCTGATCTGATCAATCAGTTTTAGAGGTAGTCAGAATTACTCCCCCCTTTTTTTAGGTAGTTCTTAATGTAGATGAGAACCCCCTCCCCCTTTTCTACCTAACGAAGAGTCTAGGCTTTCCATTCAGCAACTTTCTTTTCTTTCGATGCACGCTAAGCCAAATTTCCAGACTCAACGACAGTATGCGTTTTCCTACGTGAGAACGCCCTCCCTCCGATTAGGAGTCCCATCATGTCTCAACCGTATCTGAACTAGCTGGTGCGGAGTGACCGTGAGAGGGATCCAGCTCTTTCTTTGGTAGGAGTGAGTATTGCCTCACCTTCCCATTCTTCGACCTATCCGATCTACTAATATGTTACTGTACTTTCGAATAGAGTCCGCCCCTTTTTTGACCAGTTTGCGTTCTAAATTTATCCTACCAAATGAGATGCTGGGTGGTTTCCCTCTTATCGGTATGTTCTCGCAGATTGGCAAAAATTTGAATCCCTGGTCTATGTGTGTAGTCAGCGTGTCTACATCACATTGTATAATTTGTAACACTTTTAGCCTACTTTGGCCTAGTTTATTGTATATTGCAAGTATCTTAAAATAGCTTGCTGATGGGCCCACTGTCGTCTCCTCGTTCAACCAGTATTTCTCTAGACTAGTGTATGCCTAATAAAATGTATGTTACAGACTAGCGGATAGCGCGATAGGCGGACTCCTCACACTAGTTTAATATCTAAACTAGTGTAGTATATTAGGCTAATTACTATAGCTTATCCCGCCCCCTTCATATACATATATAGGCTTCATCAGGTCGAGATAACTAATGGTGTCATATAGTACGTCATAGGTATAATTTTTTCCAAAATCCTTAATTGAGTCAAAGTCGTTGATGACATGTTCTTCCAGTACATATGAGTGATTGATGACGTCATAGTGAAAAAACGGGCGATTTTCCCAAGAGCAGTCCCATACGACGGCAAAATTTGGAATTTGAAAATCTTTCGAAGTCTGTGAAGTAGGTCAGACGGAACTCCTGCCAAATTAAGAAATTTTTTCAAGCAGATTCTCTTTGACCTTCGAATATTTATCAAGCCTCGAATTTATGTAAGAGCTTCTGCACTCTCAAGTGACTACGATTACTTTCGAAATATTATTCAAGTTCCTCAAACAGGTCAAAGAATAGTGGACGTTTACAGTGCCTGCAGAACGGGGAATGCCACCAAAAATTGGATGGATATATAAGAAAGATATGAAAACCAAAAAAGAAATCAAATAGACTGAGAGGAGAAGGAAGGAAAAAAAAAATAAAATAAAAAATAAATAAAAAAATAAATAAATAAATAAATAAATAAAATGAATAAATAAATAAAATAAAAATTAAATAAAAATTAAATAAAAATTAAATAAAAATTAAATAAAAATTAAATTAAATTAAATTAAATTTTAAAAAATAGAATAAAATTATATTAAAAAAATAGAATAAAATAAAATTAATAAATAAATAAGATAATAAAATAAGTAAAATGAAATAAAAACAGATGTCATACCCTCTTTCAATAGGTAGAGTTAAGTGTATGGTTATACAGTGTATTTCGAACTCGTCATGAGAGGGGTGAGGAAAAACCATGGTAAAACCCACCCAACTCTCATGTCTAAATGTAATGTTTGAATTTAAATAAATAAATAAATTAAAAAAAAAAAAAAAAATTTAAGCCATGTGAGAGAAGAGACTTGGGAAAAACGTTGACCTTTGGGCTATATAACACAAAATTTCGACTTTCGAGCTATTCCTATGAAGAGGGGTGGGGGGCTTGGAAAAATTCGTCTCTTTAGCCTATATTTTCAAATACGTGGAGGAAGGTTCAACTCTGAGCTCCAAGTAGGCTATAAGCAGGCTATATGGATTCTTGAGTTTTCAAAAAGTTAAAAAAAATCTCCAGCTTATTTTTAAGCAACCTAATTCCTTGTGATCTTGAATTTAGTGAAAAGTTCATGGACATTGTGGATGCATATCTATACACGTACATCATAATACCAAGCGTTAAATTTTACACGGATAAAACGTATTTTTTAATCTGAACAGGGAACTATTTCCAATTTGATACAGTCAACTACACGGGTATTGTAATTCTCAAAGTAAGATGATTTATAAGAAAAAATTGCTATTATGAAACACCGCTTAAACATTTGTTTAGGCAGGTACACAAAATTTTCGTCATTTTCTTCATTCATAACTATTGGTTACGCAATCGAATTAAAAAAAAAAAGCGGATCATAAAGTACAAATACTTGACTCTTTTTTTTTCTTCTTCATAACATACCGTACGTACTTCTGGTAATTTTCGAGGAAAAGAAAAACTATGATTTAAGAATTCATGACAATAAATTCGCTGCGCTGAAAAAATTATATTACCGGTAAAATAGTTCTAAGTTCTGACTTACAGAATTTTAATATACAATGAATGAAGCGATTTTGTATTATGCCTAACGGGCAAAATTAAAGATTTTTCGTATACGTGCCTGCTTCTTTCTTCTTCCATCATTTCCAGGCTATTCCCTTCTCCCCGTCATGCTCACTCTAGATCCCTTGAGAATGCATGTTACTTATTATACATGCCCAGTCGATGAAGTCATCAGAGTAGTTCCTTCCTATGTGGATCAAAGTCATCAGAGTCGTGGGCGTGGGCGTGACGTGAGGCTGAAATCATAGACAAAATGTTACATTTTTTGTCCTACGTTTAATGAAAAAAAAAAAAAAAACACTGTCGTTATTACCAGTGCTGCTGTCCAATATTTAATTGACGTACGTCACGAATCGTATTTTGGAGAAAGATATCTTTCTTCCATGTATAAAACGCCTATTTCTGCAAATTGCGATTCGTGACGTACGTCAATTAAATATTGGACGGCAATGTGGGAAAAGAGAACCGAGAAAATTCTCAGTTTGTATTACCTCTTGATGATGACGAGGGTGTTTCGTTAAAACGTCTAATTTCATTTGAAATCAAGTTACAAAATATGGCAATATAAGCTTTTGAAAGAATTTAATTTGTGTTTTGTTTGCACTGCAACTGTACTTGTCCTGTTCTCTAGTTCGTAGTCAAATCGTGTCTAATTTTGATTTTGAAATACCCTCCTGGCTTATTTTGCCTTTTTTTTTTGTTTTTTTGAGATCAAAATTGTACAATTTTTATTCCTCCATCGAAGACGGCACTAATTATTAGCGTTTTAATGAGTAATTTTTGTTGGAGCTATTTCTAGGGAATTCCAAACACGTGGTAAAAATTGATAGCCTATCTGATCGAAAGCTATTAACAGAAGTTACAACTTTTCTCAGAAACAAGAGATCTTGATCGAATATTTTTATTGCTATTCAATCGAAATTTCTGTAATCATTTCATATCTGTTAATGTTTCTTATTTTGGAAATGCGACTCGTGAATACCTATACTCATTCCGTAAAATGTACATTCGTGATAAAGCACGCTCTAAGTATATTTATAATTTTTGCAAATTTCCTTTTTAACATGTAAAATCCATAATTTGTAACACAGTATTCTATGGACATCGTCGAGTTAACAAAAAACTGATAACAATCTTGCTCTTTACGTTTTTTGTTTTTTGTTTTCGAAAATAGAACCGGCTTCACATACTCGTGCAGAACAGAAAGTGACTGACTATTATTATTTGTATCATGATATCACAGATCCGTATCATAACTTTTCGTTCTCCTGCAAATTTCTAGTAAACTACACATCATACAAGAATGTATCATTCTGGTTGAATAATCACAGAGAATTGAAGGAGCTTGTAGCTCGTTACTTGACGCAGCGCTGATAGGAGGCTCACGATTTCCCTTAGATACCACAGTTAGGCAGTTTCAAAGATATATCTGTACTTCATATTACAACCTCGTCAAGACTCACGGCAGTATGAAGTCATTATTACGCGAATCTCGGATGATAATACTGAAAATGGAGTTTGAAGAAAACGTTTGAACGAGCAGTAGGTATTACTTAGAGGAGTAACGTGGTTCGTCAATATTTTTAAGTCACTTCAACTACCTGGATATTTCAGCAGTAAATTAGGATTGAAACAATTTTGTTTGAAGCTTCGTGAACTGTTGATGGACTTAATGAAACAACTATAAAATTTGAGTATGCCAACTATTGAAATGGTAGAAGTAACTTTGTATTAGTCAAGTATAGACAATGTACTTTCGAGCCCTCGGACCCAAAGAAGTTTTTTGAATTACTGAAGCACCAATCACTGAGGTATTTCCATCAACTGCCTGCTGCTAAGGAACAAAATTGATATAGTAGTAAAAAATAAGTACCTAGGTCGAAAATCAACATTTTTTCAAGTTCAAAATCATTCTCACAGGTCGACTTGAACATTCAGCTGGGTAATGTCGAGCAACAATCGTGTTCACACTGTGACTATCAGCGGGGGTGATGGACTACAGCAAACTTTATTTGAATGTGAGACGCGGAGATATTAGCGAGGTTAGCTAAAGCGAGCTCTTCATACGCTCGAGGAAGATGAAGAACTCACCTCATGTAATTTGGTTTTATGCATGTTAAAAACAATATAGGGATGTATCTACATTTGCCACAAGCCGATGAAGAAAAAAATGAACATGGAATGGGCGCGGCAGATGTGAAATCACGTTGTGGCTTCTCGAATCCATGTATACCATCTCCCATGCTACTGCTAAGTCATCGTTATTGGCACCATCACACATAGGGCGCTCAGAACAATAAAAGGATAAGAAGAATACAAAAGATGGCAACAAAAGAAGGAGAACAGGAGGAGGAAGATCCTGCCTCAGAAACCAAAGTTTTGATACGCTGCTGATGAGCTCCTAGTGAGCTACCAATAGTGGCTGAAACCTCTAGTGGAGGAGTACATACGCGCGCGTCAATGATACAGGGCTGTCTGAATTCCAGGTTGTGTACCAAGCGCTGCGGTCAGTAGGGTAGTCTCCTGTAGTGTCCTTACGACGATAACTGCAAGACGCGCGGACCTCAAGGAGAAAATGGAGCCAGTCAATCCGAGCGCTCTGGAGTACCGACGCAATACCCAGTGCCGAATGTGTGGCTTTTTCGAGACGACTTTGGGCGTGCGTGCACGCTCATACGCCCCGAAGTTCAAAGTCATTCAAAATCCGTCTCATACTTCTCCCTTCAGTATTGTTTCTTGTTCTCCTTATCAGTTCATGTTCTCAAATCTCATAACCATCACTCACTTGGCCCATCTCTCGCCTTCTGAACTCCTCAATATCATTGTCACCCGTGAGTTCAAAATTCAGTTTTTAAATTTTGTAACGAGTCTCGGTCGTCATTATTGTCCATCTAATATAGATTTCATCACTGACCTCAACTCTTCCTTTCATAAAAAATGTGGATATTATGTGATGTGTAAAATGTTGAAGGCAAAATGAAAAACTCGCAGCCCATTTCATCCGCTGTATGCGGAGCTGGAGTCTCTTTCATTTCTTTCGTTGATTGAGGCGAGTAGAGAATTCGTTGTATGAGAGAGATTTTTTATTTCGATTTCTATATTCGATCAGGATTCGAGATTCGTTCTTCCTCCGATGATTAGAATTTTCTTCAAATCGCGACCAACTCTTATATTACCTATAAAATATCGGAAGTTGAAATGTTTCAAGTCCCTCCCTCTCCTGCGTCTACAACTCGATGTTCGGATTTTCCAAGTCATATAGCTAGATGGTCAAAATATTTTCAAGTTCGCTCATACATATGTCTCAATAGTCGAAACTTTTCTAAGTTCTCGAGTAAGTTCATAGCCAGCATCCTTCTCGCAATCATAATTTGCTGGAAGGTCAGTGCGACAGCCGACGAACGTTTCTCTAAAGTACTCCCATCATAAAACCGGTTCACTGTTGAAAAAAGGGAAGAAACATTGCAGAAATCAGTGAAGAAATGTTTGTACCGTTACTCTCTCAATTCAGAGTATTCAAAGGTGACCAACAATTATAAAACACATAAGTTCTGGAGACGATGATAACACGAATGGGACGTTTTGATATAGGGTCTTCATCTCATTGCGCGATAGAAGACAAAAATTGGGGTTGTGATCGATAGATGATGATACATTTTCCAACGCAACAATCAAACATCATTTAAACAGTTTATTTAAACTTTAAACATCTACACAAGAATAAATATCGAAGATCTCCTTGTTCATCCGATCAATATTCTGTTGTTCATCTTTATCGAGGCTAAACGATGACTTTCGATATGAGCCAACATTGCCTAAAATTTTTTAGGATGACGAGAAATTAATATTCGGTAAGAGATTAAAGATCGTCCCGATAGTATCGAATTACTATGAATTAAATTGTTCAGCGCAAATTTTCCGGGTTCGAGATTCGGAGGTGAGCTACTCGCCTTTCGTGAAGCATGACAAGACATCGACATTGTCGTATGATGACGGTCAGCCAAGTTTTGAATCTGCTAGAATGCAAGGATGGTACGTGTACAGAACTGCAGATTATTGGCGAGGCTATGAGTCATAAAAAAAATTTGACGAGTCGCTCAGGAAGAAAATTTGTAATATAATATTTGGCCGTGCCAGTGTAGGTTCTAGCTCGTCATCACTGATGTATTCCTTGACCGTGAGAGTATCAATACCAATTCCACTCGTTGAGATATTCTGGTTGTTAAAAGTATTTCTTCGTACTATAATTTATATTAACAAAATTTTTAAAAACAACAGCGTGAGGAATTGTGTTGGCACTATAATTCAAATTTTCACGCAGTAGTGCTAATGCTACTGAGAATATTTTTTCATGTTCACGTTTACAACCGGTCACAGGTCAAGCTTCTGACGGAATGAAAAAAGAATGTTCCACTGATCTACTCCTAATTTTCCGGTGTAGATCGATTCTATCACAATTTATTATTATAGGTACTAGGCAATATTTCAACAACAAAATTTATCAATTGATAGAGATTTTTTAAAAGTGAACTTTATCAATATAGCATAGCGAAGGAAGACATTGAGTTCATCCACTGTTATGATTTTTTCTTCTTTTTTTTGTGGGGATACGACTCATCCTCTCTTCAACTTTGGAAAGTCATTATGCTTTCAGGAATACGGAATCAAACATCAGTTCCAGAGTGAACCAAAAATTAGAAAGGAGTGGAATTTTACGATTATTATGTCGCCCGGTTGTATTCGCTTTTAAAGATAATTAATTCGTTGAAAAAATTAATCGTAGGTACATTCTTTTACCGAAATATTGATGCTAAAATTTACCACCTCTTCTTTCAAATACAATGATTAAAGAAAAAAAAAAAATATATATGAGGTCATATTGCAGGAAAATGATATCATTCTATTGGGATCAACCTATTATACGTAAGAAGTCGGGAATTTTTTTCGGTAATGTTAGGTCTTCTTCTACCAAGGTCTTATTTTTGTACTTTCCAGCAAGTAGCTTACTAGGAATTTTTTTTTGGTAAAAAGACGCCATTACCTCCACGGGTATGACTATACAATTCATTATGAAATTTAAACAAAAGTATTTTTTTTTTCTTTTAGTCTCAAGGTTATTTAGTGCTTAAATTACGTTCATTCATCATGTATACGTATTTTAGAATTTTCAAGTTTATACAGACTGTAAGTTACTTAAATTTTAATATTGGCAATTTGCCTCTTAAATTCTGTTTCAAATAAAAATTCGATAATTTATCTTTGTGTTTTAGAATACGGCAGTTTATGGTACGATGTACTGTATGTAAATTTTTCAAAGTAGGCGTAATCATTCAGAACTCTATTAAAACGTTGAACTCGGAATTTTTATAATTTTTGCAAGTAACTTCTTGATCCTCAGCGAATATTGCAAAAAATAATGTAATATTTTTATTTTACTTATGTGAAGTATTGACTTTAGGAACTTTCAATATCTTTTCTCGTTTGGCATTCATCCAAACAATCACATGGGTACAATTAGTGTACATATATCTGAAAATTTAGTTTTCGAAATTTTAATCACACAAATTTTCACTTCACCACATTCCCCCAATTATTTCAAATAATATGAAATTAAAAGATTCCCGGACATTTTCACGAAGCCATTTTCACGAATAGAAATCCCATCATAGAAGCCCCTTACTTAGTTTATGTGCAGAAGCCTCAGAACCCTCACCTATTATCGTAGTCCTATCCCTAATCTTTTTTTTTTGAAATGTACTCGACATCGCTAATTCCAATTTGAGGTCCTTTCCCCCACGAATTTTCGTGAAATGTACCTTTCGTAAGATTTGCTTTGTGAAAGTTCCCTGGAATCATATATTAAAAAAATAAAATCGGATCACTGATCTTAATATATAAATTAAATATATTTTATTAATAAATAATTTAGGCCTAATTACTTAAATAATTTTCTGAATAAAGATTATGAGCGAGAATACTTTAAAAAAAAACTGGGAATGGAATATAAACGGTCCAAGAAGAGTGACACTTTCTAATCCTGAAACGAGTGCTCCCGCTGTCCGGTCCTGTAACAATGATCTTTTTTTTCATAACAGTCACGGCTGGACCATACCGCGTACTTTTTGAGGTATCGCTTGAGGCATTGTCCTCTATTGCCTTCTTCTCTAAATAAAGGAATTTTGTGCTCTGAAAAAAGAAAAAAATTTTCTTCATAAATAGCACCGATAATCATGTACCAATAGGTCACTAGTAATACTCAAATTCGACTTACCGTCGTTCGTTGAGTGCAGATGGTCCCCTTTTTTAAGAGGTATCGATGGCGGCATCGGTATTTTGAAATTTTTTTTGTTTTCAGTGGGTCAGTGCAAAATGCCTATAGCGGGCTTACGCCGTATCACGATTTCTTCGGGTGAATAACATGGGCCAAGCGGAACATTTGGCTACCCACGTATTTCCCCTCATTTCCTCAATGGCCCGACTTTCGTGTTTGGTGCTGCTGCGACTGGAACTGTCCTGTCGGTAGAAGTAGTCGGCAAAATGGCGAGGTCCATCTGTGTTCTTTGTTGAAGTCGGGTATTATCCGGTCCAGACACTGAAATAAGAATTACTGGCTATCGTCACAAGTTCTTATTGAATCCTTTAGTGAGAATTGAGTTGAAGCTCGTACTCACTTTCTTCACTTCTTTCAAACCTCATTTTTTTCGTGTGGAAGATCGGATCTGTCCGTTTGTAACGCTCTACGAACGAGGGAGGTGTGTTTTCTTTTATCCTAGAAATATCCTTTAAGAACAAGTCCATAATGTTATCTGAAAATGTGACGTCATACATGTTAACCGTAACGGTGGCTTTCGATGGGCGAAATAACGACTTCATCTAACGTATCGTCATGCAGCGTGGCAATCGTAGTTCGTCATGAAGAATGGCGAACTAAGACCGCCGTAAAGGTTATCAAAGTAAGAATTTCAAAATTTAACTTCTACAATCGAGTGGAGGTGTGACGATTGGTTTCGAACCAATTTCCGCGATGACTGAAGTGGTAGTGAATTTAGAAGGTCTTCAAGTCTAAAGGTGAAAGAACTGGGTGAAGTTATAGATCGTACGATATCTGATCCGCTCACAGCTTGACTACGGGGCCCCAATTTATGGACTTGCAAAAAAAACAGCTCTCTCAACTTTAGACCCAATCCAAAACTCATCTCTCCGCCTTGCGCTAGGTGCTTTTCGAACAAGCCCTAGCCTCAGCCTATGCGCTGAAGCTAGAGAACCTCCTCTCGAATACCGCAGACAGATCCTTACGACCTCTTTTCTGGTCAACATATCCTTGAACACGAACACACCGACTTTCGACCATTTATTCATCCCCAACAACATAGAAAATTTCTCTTTGGACACCACAAAACACATGAAACTCAAGCGGGAACGAAGTAACGAACAAAAATTTATCTTCAACCCTCTACTTCCCATCCTACACTCCATCCCTCCGTGGGCACTACACTCAGCTAATTTCCAAGATAAATATTCACCAAATTCTCACCTTCCACTATCAACATACAGCTCAAAAAAGAAATTGAAAATTTTCTAAAAAACCACCACTCACACATCCTTTGTTTTACCGACGGTTTAAAACGTCACAATAAAACTGGGCTAGCCTTCTCGAACAATAATTCTCCCTTCAGTTTTCGAATACGAAACACAGGCTCAGTATACACTGCAGAACTTTTCGCGATTCTCAAATGCCTTGAAAAAATATCCACTTTCACTCAAAATAAACATTATCTACCGCATCCGTCTTTACCACTGAACTACAAGCAATCTTTAGCTGTTTAGAGCACATCCTCACCAACCTACCCTCCCGTCTTCCTCTCAACCCATTTTTAGTCATTTCCGAATCCCTATCATCACTCGACGCCATATCCAACCACACTTCCTCCCACCCACTCATAAGTCGTATACACACTCTCATTAACACCTTCCATACCATCCCCATCCCATTATTCTTCATCTGGGTACCTGGTCACAAGGGTATCTCAGGAAACGAAAATGTCGACAAAGCAGCCAAACTAGCAACCCGTAACCCATCAGTCAACCGCTCTTTCCTCCCCTCACGCTCCGATCTCTCCAAACACATCAACAAATTCATCACTCAAGCATGGTTCACCCATTGGTCTGATCTCAAATCACACTCAAACAAACTAGCCCAAATTAAAAATATTCCCACCGCATGGGACTCTTCAAATCCGTCAACACGCAGAGAAGAAATAGTCATCACCCGTCTCAGAATCGGCCACACCAGACTCACTCACACCCATCTCATCTCTCATCGTATGCCTCTCTCATGCCCTCACTGCGAATCTGAACACCCCCTATCCGTTCAACACATCTTCTGCTGCCCCATCTTGACCCAACTCCGTAATTCCTTATCCATCCCCCACAACCATACAGAAGCACTTTCAGATCTCTTTCCCTCCATCCCTAACATATTCAACTTTTTACAACAAGCCAACTTCCTCTCACGCATATAATCACACAATCTAGCCGAGCTCATAGCCCTGAAGGCAGGCTGCTAGTAGCTCGTTAATTAAAATAAAAAAAAATAAAAAAAAAAAAAAACATTATCTCATAATTACAGACTCGTTATCATCATTTTCAGCCATCCAAAATATCTTCTCGCAAAACCCCATCATTCAAAGAATCCACACCATCATCAACATCATCAGACAAGCTACATCATCGCGGTAATCCTGGTATGGATTCCTTCACACATCGGTTTAACACAAAGCGATATAGTAGACAAAGCAGCCAAAGACTCGACCAATTTCAACACCAATTCCAGCGTCTGATATTAAAAACCACTACTGCCCCAAAATACTTAAAAAATAGTCTTATCTATAGTCTAATCAACTTGAAAACAAACGCCTCCCTATCATAGCTAACCCTCACAAACCCACAACTTGCAGATCATCTAGAAAAGAAACATCCGTTTTAACCCGCCTCAGAATAGGACACACCCGACTCACCCACTCACACCTTCTTTCACATTCAGAACCACCCAATTGCCCAAAATGTCTCTTCAATACAATAGACATAAGCCATATTTTTACATGCCCTGAACTTACAACTTTACGAAACTCACTAAACATACCCCACTCTAGAATACAAGCACTCAAAAATGACACCTCATACACAGAACTCATACAATACCTAATTTCAACCGAATTTTTCTCTCTACTCTAAAACATTTAACTATCTTTAAAATTAAAAGAAAATTAACCTATAAGATGACTATACTTTAGTGTAATATATCAAGCTAATAGGCCAAAGTGTAGCTTAAAAGCTTGTAAAAATAAAGAAGAAAAAAAAAAAGTAGATGTCCCGAGTCCCCCAGTCCCTGAAGTTTTTCCAAGTCCTGAAAATCATGACGTGACAACTTGAATGCGCTGCAATTTCAAGAAAGCCGTCGTCCTTTCAAGTCCCCCTCCTATCATATATAGCTCAGAGGTAGGAATTGTTCCAAGTCCCCCTCTCCGTGACGTCATCAACCTCGCTCGCGGACGAAAATTTCCTGGAAGTACCCCCCCCCCCCCAACAACAAAAGGGATAGCGGGTTCCCCGCTAAAAAGTACAGTATTAGCTTATGGAATAGAGGAATCACGCAATGATTTTGGGGTGACACTTTCAGTTTTCAGGGTAAACGATTCAGGAAAATAGGCGCCGGGAACGGTTAATTTGACAAAAATTAAATTAATAGTACACTGAGGGATTCTTTTCTAGCCTACGAGCTTACGACTCGTGCTGATGATCATCACATCCACCCTACCACTACCCTCTAGTACTGAACGGAATAGTAAGTCGACCGTCGGAAACGCCGTTGGTCAGTTAAAAATGCTGGTACTAACTCAGGCAATTTGTCACTGATGATGGTCCAGCACTCAAGTTGAATGACTCTACTGGCCCAACATTAATTGGTCCGTGCAGCTGTTCGTCTTAAAAATATACATCAGGTCCCGTGGTACCATTACGGCTCTTAAAACAGAGATTTTTTTCTACTCGAACTCTGGAATAAGGAGAGGGGACTTGGGACAATGTCAACTTTTAGGAGAAGGATTTAGAAAACCGAATCGATACGTTGTTCTAATTGGTTCAATATAATTTGCTACACCTTCGGGTGTACACTCCTCTTGTGTGATTTACAAAACTTTCGAATTTTGACCTATGAGTGATGCGACTTGGAAAAATTTCAGACTCTCAATGTCGAATGTAATTCTATAATGGTCATCGGGCTGAAATGTAGGTAAGTCCCACCACTCATAGGTCGAAATTTAAAATTTCGAATCCTAATTAAAACAGAGATTTTTTGACATGTTCCATGTCTTTTCTCTTGCCGGACCCCGATTTTGAAACTCGCGAGTACACCCCCCCCCCTCCCTGTTAAGAGAAATCTCTACCCCGTGGGTGATTCAGAAATTCGCGAGTACACCCCGCGTAATAATAATAATAAATAAATAAATAAATAAATAAATAAATAAATAAATAGATAAATAAATAAATGGATAAATAATTAAATAATTAAATGATTAAATGATTAAATAATTAAATGATTAAATAATTAAATGATTAAATAATTAAATAATTAAATAATTAAATAATTAAATAATTAAATAATTAAATAATTAAATAATTAAATAATTGAATAATTAAATAATTAAATAATTAAATAATTAAATAATTAAATAATTAAATAATTAAATAATTAAATAATTAAATAATTAAATAATTAAATAATTAAATAATTAAATAATTAAATAATTAAATAATTAATATAATTAATAATTAGAAAATTTTCTAAGTCCCTCTTCCTATCATATATGGCTGGATAGTCGAAATTTTTCAAAGTCCCCTAGACTTGAATTGTCTCATACCATTCCAATACCACAGCGAGACAGGGCGAAAGTTGATAGCTCAAAATATAGAACACCCACAATTACCTCAAAATATTTCTCATAGAAGACTTATACGACGCCAAGATAGGTAAAGGGGTAAACGAATAATATCTCACGAACACTTGACCTAGTAGAAGCCTAGACTGAAATATTTCAAGATGACTGATAAAATATAAAAGACATGGAACATGATCTTCATTTATTTGGCTATGCCAGAAAATTTTTTCTACTTGAACTTCTTTTATTTGGAGTAAGGGGAGGGGACTCGAGAAAATGTCAACTCTTAGGAGGAGGATTTAGAAAAATTTCAAATTTGGACCTATGAGTGGTGAGACTTAGAAAGATGTCCAATGTAATATTATATTGGCCATCAAGCTGAAATATTTTAAGTCATCC
The DNA here is from genome assembly GCA_035079385.1 of Aspidiotus rigidus. Classification (NCBI taxonomy): domain Eukaryota; kingdom Metazoa; phylum Arthropoda; class Insecta; order Hemiptera; family Diaspididae; genus Aspidiotus; species Aspidiotus rigidus. The sequence continues at coordinate 1,123,282 of JAVHKY010000023.1, forward strand.
CAACAGCCATAGGTCGAAATTTGAAATTTTGAATCCTAATTAATACAGAGATTTTTCTTTTATTTGAAGAAAGGGGAGGGGACTTGGGACAATGTCAACGGAGATTGGAGATATTTGTAGGCGGAGGATTTGAAAAAATTTCTGTCTTCGATAGAACTCTTTTGGGAACAAAAAGTAAACAAGAATATATACGAAAGCGAATCTTTTCGGCAGACCCTACCACGAAAGCGACATATTTTAAATTTTTACGTGAACAGGAAAAGTTGTACCAACTATCGACTCACGTACGTTGGCGGGACAAAATTTACGATGGTTTACGACGCTCTTCACATCGTAGACGACGAGCGACGCTTAAACGATGCCATGCGACGTAAGTATCGACACGTTCTTTAACGTTCATCATCGTAATATCGTGTATGCGTTTATTTCGTAAATCTTCATCGGGGAAAAAAAAAATGATAATAATGTAGCCGCGGTTATTTTTTTATATTTATCGCGCTGATTCTCTAAACCTGATGCACTTACGATTTACCTTTGGTGACGAACGTTGACAAGTTCCATTTCCGGGTTTAACTCAGTCTGTTCGACCCATCATTTATACATTCTTTTTATTTTTTTTTACATCACTTTTATTTTCTCGTATCAATATCACTGCTGTGGATTTGTGAGCATTCAACTTCTGCCTATAATATCTTGTGCCCGGTAATTGTGTACGCGTCGGTATGACGATCTCGAAACGTGCTAATGTCAAGAATGTGTTGAATTCGTTCAACCTGTACCGGTACAATACGAATGGAAAATCTGAAAAGAATAACGAAGCCAACGGTGAGTTTTTACATTCTCTCGCTCGTATGAGGTGAAAATTTTCTTAAAAATTGACCATAATTATTCAATTTTTGGCTGCGGCTCGGTAGTATAAATAAAAAAGTAGTGAGAGAAGTTGAAGATTGTGGATCTCCAAAGTTGACCAAGCATCTAACAAATACGGGTGCATGAAACGATCTGATAAGTGTTCATGATGGATGTTGTTCTCAAAACAATGCACCAAAATATCCCAGGAGTATGTGTTGGTCTAGAAGGTCATTTATGTAGTAGTGAGATTTTTGTTGCAATTTGAAAGTAATTGAAGGGATGAGACCCTTCTATCATTCGTAAAAGGTTCGATTCGTGAGAATATGGAGGAAAAAAGTGCAAATTTCAAGTTATACATATGGGAGTTCTGAAAATTTGGTGTAGTACGTTACGTTAATTTAGGAACTACATACCTATACATGATATGATTCACGAATTATACGTGAATAAAACATCCATTCATACATTCACATATGCTAAATACGAATATGATTTGGGAACGATACAGTCTTCATCTCAGTGAAAGGGGATTCAAATAGGAGAAGGTATTCGTTCAAAAGTGAAAATTGACCAGAGGAAAGAAAATTCCTCTCTCTTTCACTTCCGTAAGCGGAAGTTCGAGAGTTTACAAGGAAACAATTGAACCATCAAGTATACCTACCTAAAAAATCAATGAGAGGAGTGCCCTTCTGAATTATCAACTTATAACAAGTTCGAAAGAGAAAAAATGTATAAATTTATCATTTTATAAAAAAATAATTGGGAAACTATCCAACTCTTGAAAGGGTGTAGAAGAAAGCTCTGGAGATTTCTGTTAGGAAAACTTCCGTGACGTTTATCCTTGAAATTAAAAAATTTTAATTTTTCGGAAAAAAACTCGCCGCTTACTTCGTTTGCTGGTCGCCGGTTCTCTTATTTCATTAACAAGGTACGTTAATTAAGGCGAGCAACGAACCTGTTTAATGAATGGATTTGGATATTTTATTCAAGAATTTAGCATTTTGTTATTTTGAGAATGAAGCAGTTGTTGAACTTCGTCTCCCACCACCTTAAGATCAAGTTCTGTAGTAGATCAATTCTCTTCCCGTATAAGTTGAGATTGAAATTTTTCTATACGTAGTCCCTCTCTTATACACTGTGAGATCAAGAGGTTCGTCATTCGAACTTGTCTTTATCTTGTTTCATAGTAGCCCAAGGGTGATCGGAACAACAACTACGGTCACTTGTCTAAGACACGGGAACAAAAACGTTGGATCGTGTATGATACTCACCACAACTAATTTTACCTGCGAGTTGTAGTCCGACGCAAACGACACAAGATTGTCGTGAGAGAGAAAACTTCCTCACATATAAATATAGCTCCGAAATCAACTTTTCTCCAAGCCCTCCAGTCATAGATAGAGATAAGAGACCGAAATTTTTCAAGTCTCTGAAAATTTTGACCTAATTCCTGGATTTGCGTCGTACGTCCGTCTGGCCTCTCCTTATAAACTACGCCTTTATAGTAGACTGAAAGTGACTCAAGAAGGGAGGGAATAAGTTAGTATAAAGCTAGCTTTTCTCCTATCCAATTCTTAAATTTGCGTCAGTACGGACGTACTGACCTTTCCTTGTATATTGTCTTATGGTCTAGTAACATACAGTTTACTAAGCTATACTACGCCTTTACTAGTACTCTCTTATACTTGACCTGTATATCGTCAAGCTGGGAGCTAAGCAGATTATCATTTGGGCATTTGAATATCTATCATATACAATTATGCATAATTTTCCTAAGTCCAACTACTTTCTTCCGGTAAGTCGGTTTTTCCAAACGGCGGATGGTAGACGGTGCGGCCGTACGCTAAGATATCCAAAAAGACCCCCATAGAAGAGGCCCTTTTGAAAGTTTTGGCGTCCCGTCATTCACCGTTTGGCAAAAACAGACCTACTCTAACAAAGAAGTTCGACTTGAAAAAATTTTCAACTTTCGATTTCTAAGGTGTTGAATTTAGAAAAATTTCGACTGTCGACTCCGAGCTTTATTTGATAAGAGGTGTACTTGGAAAAATTTCGACTTTTGATTTCCGAGCTATATATGGTCGTGGGCCTTGGAGAAATTTCGACTCGTCCAAGCTATATATGTTAGAAGAGAAGCTTTGACTGGTAAAACCAATTCGACCCATAGAATAGGTTCCCGGCCCTCCTTGTTCGACTTCGTTAAGAAAGCCATGGTTTTTTGAAAATCGCGTACCTACCTACAGAAATAAAACGGAAAGAGGACTTGAATATATTTTACGCATCAACTTGTAAGTACGAGAAAGAGGAACGTGATCAAGTTCCTGGCCAGATGATCAAAATTGTTCTGAGTGCTTCTCGCCCTTCTCGTATAGTTTAAAGGTCAATATATATTTGTGCAAATACCGATCCCGATACAGCTCGAAATTCGAAATGTGTTCAAGTTTTCAAAATAGACGTACATCAATACATTTCCCCTAATAGACCTCTTACCTTGAAGCCAAAATTTACCGAAAAGATGACGGATACCGGACACCGGACATCAATTTCCAAATAATATCCCGTAAAACGGTTTTCCTGTTACGAGACGAAACAAAACCGAGAATTGTGTTATTAATGATCCGCGGTATTTAAACCAGAAAAAATATATCTTTTTCGCTTGAGAGCGCAGGTACACGAGCTCGTAATTTATGAATGGGAAATTTTAATCTACTTACACTCTGATGAGGAAATTTGGAGCCGTTCTCGGGAAATACATTCCATCACCGCCGCATCAAGTTTTCAACATCATTATCAATGTATAATTATCGATATCATCAAAGAATTTTACTGTTTTTTTTTTCTCGTCCTTTTATTTGCTTCTTCAAACTGTCAAATCCACAGATACCGATAATAACTTAATAAACGAGGTAGTAGATACAATATTTGCCAAAGCCAGCGTATGTCGATTTTTTTACCTAACTTTTATGTTATTTTGTATTCGTTTTAGAAAATGATGCCACCTTTTTCTTTTCTGTTAAATCTATGTTGGTTTTATTTTATGTTCATTTCTTGTAGTTTTCAAATTCTTGTACTTTCATGTTGTTTTTACTTTCCTGACTGTTTCCTGATCTTTTTATTTCAATTTTTTATTTTTGAAAATTTTCATCAGAAAAAGATCTGGAAAAATAATTATTAGAAAAAGATAAGTAAATAAAATTATCAAAAAAAAAAAAACGGAAAATGAAACTATCACGAAAGATCAAAAAAGAAATTCTCACACAAAAGTATGAGGAAAAAAACTAACACAAAAATATTAGGGAAAAAATTAATAAAATTCTTCATTCCTTCGTTTTAGGAAAAATTCTATGTAAGATCTCCCCTATCGACTTGCTAGTTGTGATAAAATTTAGATAATGATCGTTGCGATTCATTTCAAATAATTAGAAAACTTTATTGAAACGCATATACCGGTATCTTACAGTTTTAAGGAGTAAACCGGTTGTGCGCTGCAAAACCAGTTTACTCCTTTTAACTGTAAAATAACGAGTTTCAGTAATGTTTTTCTAATTATTTACTAGTTGTGGTTACACTAGAGATAAATGGTTTGAATGAAGGCACAGATCATAGAACTGAACTTCATTATGTAACTGTGACAATACAATGGGTCACATTTTTACGATCATTCAAAAATTGCTGACGAGGTGGATCATTCCTCGAATGAATAGCTGTAAATATTGATTAGACTAATCAAATAATTTAGTCAACCACCGGTCGTACGCTAATATCTACCACCTGCGCTTTCCATGAACGTGCGACACCTGTAGAATCCTATAACATCAGTATAGGTATAGAAACGTATGATTGCTAGAATTTATTCAAAAAATTGAAGACAAAAGCACTCAGTTCCGAACAAAATAAAAGTCGATCAAAAATACGCAGACTCACATACGCAGAGTAATGTATGTAAAAGCAGACGAACTAAAACCTCATGTAAAAAACGTTCAGGTTTCTAATTATATCCGTAACGATACATGATTCACAATGCTCTCCCAATGACATATTATAATGATGTAACCAGGTTGAGTTACCTTTTTTTGTTATCTAGTGACGAGAAGAAAGACTAATTTTGAACAAGTGAGAACCGAGCATCTTGCATATTATGTAAGAATGCTCTCCGTTCTCACAATTTTTGTGTTGGTGGTGTCGCATCGGCACTCGCAGTCAAAGTTGCAAGTTGCAAGAATATAAGCGCCCTGCTCTATTATGCAGGTGTTTACCGATTTTGAGCTGTTGTAGCCAGATAGTCAAGGGGGTAACTAAGGCCACCTCTAAACTATCTACACGGCATAAGAACAAGTTTGTATGACGAAACTCTGAGTCTTTTAAATTGGTAAGCTGTTACAGCACTTAGAGTTCGGGTGGTGAGGAAAACGGAATGTCTAAGTCAAGTTGATGAACCTCTGAACTTGGGCAAATGATCAGCCTGATACTATTCTCTCGTGGTGAGGTCCCCGAAGGGGGGGGGCGTATGTAAGAACGCTCTACCATATTAATATTATTTATTTTTTACTATTAATTAAAATATATTATTTTTTTTCAAGTGACTTAAATATAAACTATTAATTTTTTAAATTAATTATGAATCAATTTCCTTAAAATTAAATATATATATGTATTTATTTATATTTTCTAATTAATAAAATTATTGTTAATAATTTATATAAAAATTATTTAATTACTATAATTTAATTAATATTATTATTATTATTATCACCATTATTTTAATAAAATGAAATTGTGATGCGCTCCATGAAAAGGGACCACAAGTCGGCATGGTAAAAGCTCCCTGTGTAAAACTGGCTGTCATGTGAGGTTCATTTTATACGGAGAAAGTTGTTTATAAAGTTTGATTGAAGAATCTTAGAAGTCTACGACGCGACGGCAGTCTCGCGCGTACACAATCATATACTTGTGTAAGACAGGCCTAATCTGACGACCAATTCTACACGGGGAGCTTTTACCATGCCGACTTGTGGTCCCTTTTCATGGAGCGCATCACATGTTATAATTCTAATTTATTAAAATTCATTTATAATTATAAAAATTTTATTTAATAAAATTATAAAAGAAATAATAATTGAAATAAAATCAAAAATGTCAATATCAACAAATAAATATTATTCTAATAAATAAATTATTTAAAAAAATTCATTTTATAATTAATAGGTATAATAATTATTATAATTGTTCCTATAATAACGTGAGTTATAAATTACAATAGGTATCGAATATTTTCCGTCCATATATATTCCTGAAACTATGTGAAAGGAAATACAAATAATATCTTAATGATCGATACAAAAATTAGATACACTCACGAACTTACTGTTAAAGAGACTCTTTGAAAGGTGTCATCAAAATCGAGACAAAAGTGGTAACCGTTAGGAGAAAAGTTGAGAATATCATTGTGTTGAAGAGAACTCCTACAAAAGTAAGGTACCTATTCAAAAATTATGAATCTGTTACAGCGTTTATTTGTACTTAAGTTCAGCGTAGCACCCCTCATTGATACCGCTTCTATGGATACATACAAAAATTTATGTATATCCTTTAGATGCTGTTGACCACGCTCTTGACTTTAGAGTTTTAATTTAACATTTCAACCAAGTAAAGTTTTATCTTTAAAAAAAAAATATTCTTGTTAACATACAATTTATAGTAAAAGAAATCTAAACCTGCAGCAAATGATGGGACTATTGTTATATTATTTTACTGTCCAATGTATTATTCAATTATGATCCGATTAATAATAAATGAAGTGCCTTGCAGTTTGTATTTAGTATTGATTTGCACAAGTACCGGTATAGTATTGTCATCATGCCCCTTAAAAATTACTGACAATAGAAAAAAGTTTGAATGCAAAAGGACAAAAATGGGCAAATGATTGTACCACAAGGGGGATACATGTGGGTGGTGCAACTATTATTTCAAAGCCAAGTTTGTTTAATTAAATCACAAGTTTTTTCAGGAATTTGTTTTGTTAATTGATTTTGTGAGTACCTATATTATTTTATAGAAAAAAATCTAATTTTGGATCCCTGTTGGCTTGTGGTCCTTTTTTTTTTTTTTTTTTTATTTAACGAGCAATGCAGCTGCGCTAAGGGCTATTTGCTCGGCTGATAGTTCTGCTTTTACATAAACTTAGTATTTAAGTAGAAAGTTGAAAACAAAATACATGAAAAAGAATTGAGATGAAATAAAAATATAAAGAAAAAACAAAAATTTTTTTTTTTTTTTTTTTGGCTTTTTGAATTTATTTTCCCACTAAAAATTAATATTATTAATGTTATGTCGAAAAATTAACGTTTAGAGGATTAAAATTTTTTTTTTTTTACGAGCAATGCAGCTGCGCTAAGGGCTATTTGCTCGGCAGATAGTTCTGCTCTTACATAAACTTGGTGTTTAATAAAGTAGAAAGGAAGAAAAGTTGAAAACAAAATACATGTAAAAGAATTGAGATGAAATAAAAATATAAAGGAAAACAAAAATATTCTTTTTTTTTTTTTTTTGGCGTCATCGTTTGGAGTTAAACGTGGTTGTAAAAGTCAGTAGATCGTAAGTAAGTTAGAGTTGAGTCAATTGTTTCGGAGTTGTTATTGAGAGTTTGTTGTATATTTTGTTAATTTTTTCCCTTATATTTTCGTGTTAGTTTTCTTCCCTCATACTTTTGAGTGGGAATTTCTTTTTTGATATTTTGTAATAGTTGGTGGCACCATTTTCTAAAACTAACACAAAATAATACAAAAGTTAGGTCAAAAAATCGACATGCGCTGGCTTCGGCAAATTGTATCTACTCGAGGACAAATATAAATTGCTATTTTTATTGCGAGAAATATTTCGTAATATTTTTTGAAAACAAACTGTAATATGACTCAGATATCGCTGAATTAAAAAAAAAAAATCTATTGACACTTCTGAAAATCGGCTAGACAATAATCACAACAGAAACAGAGAAGTGACGTTCAAGAACGAGTTTCTCGAGCGGACCTTGAGGACACTCGACGTGGAAAGAAATATCACTCTCATAGGTACGAATTTTATATCGGAAGAGAACTACCGGTAAATTTTCTTCACATTCTTTTGCTCATTATCTAAATGTGATCATAGCAACTACAGTGATTGAAGTTCTTTACTCAATGTACATTTATTTATTTTTTTAGATTATAAGAGACATTTTCACATTCAGAAACGACGTAGACCACTGTACAACGATCCAGGGCGCCAGGGAAATGGAGTATCTTGTTCGGGAGGAGAAGAAGTGTGTACGATAGTAGTCGAGGGATTGATTGAAGAGTGAGATAGAAGAGATAAGAGTGCCAAAATAAATGAATATAACGTCGAAGCAAAACTAAAACAAAGGACGGTAATAGGGTTTTAGATAACTCATTTGTAGTCCTAATTTGAAGCGGCTACCTGCGTATGAGGCGTAATCATACTCGTACTATGAAGAATTCATCTCATATAAAACACCGGTGAAAATTTACAAACACTGTAATCGTTACAATCATTGTGTAGGCCTACACATTGAAATAAAAAAAAAAAATGTGCGCACGTATTATACACAAGTGTGATTTATGCGTAATCGGGAGAAGATATTTCTCGTGATGGGAGGAGCAATTAGATGTCAAGTCAACAATCGCGTCTTCAAATTATGTACTCACAAAATTCATTCCATTTTGAGACTGACAACATAAGTTACTTTTTTTTTTTTTTTTTTTTTACGAGCTCTTCGAATAGGTACTCAGTTTGATGATTCATTTTTTGTAACTTTAAAAAATCGTAAAAAATAATATTATCATCTAAATACTTGAGTGAATTGAACAGTCACTCCTATTCTTCACCTGATTCTCGTTAAAGTTTGTTGTCTTCTCTATGTCTATGAACGTTCACAAAAGTGTGTGACGAAGTGTTCACTGTCTACCGTAATAATTTCAGCATTATTTACGTTGTCAGGGATGAAGAATTAAAGTTGAAGCACCTAGGTAGACAATTTTCTGCACGTCTAGCAGGTTTCTATTCGAAAGACGATCGAAGTGTGAAAATTAATTTTTATTTCAACGATTTACGTTAAAGTTCTTTCTAAAAAAGTTATATCAAGCAAATGTAATAGGTACATGTTTGAGAGCTTTTTGAATTTTGCTGAAATTTAGAAAAAATCGCGTGACGTTAGCAACAGATATTAAACTTTCAATTATTATCGTATTAAATTTCACCCAAATCATGTAATCCGATAAGCAAGATGTAGGGACATGAGACATCTTTTGCGCCGAATCTTTCAAAAATAACCACTAACCAGCAATTATAAGTGTATTGGATTACCAGTCTCCTACAGATCAGAATGCGGTTTGCGTGTTTCGAAATTCTTTTTTAAATGAGACTAGATAAAAATCCTCCAAGTTTAAATACAACTCTTCGCATCTTTCAACTGTTTGAACAGGTACCTTAAAATTATCTTCGGTATGATTTGAAAATGGAAAGTTTTTGTAAGTACCTATTAATTAATCTTTCTGCTTGTATTATCTAAATTTGAGCTTACCGATCATCATATATACTGGTTTATTTTATGAGTGGGTTGCAGCCTTCGAAGTTGAAAAGAATCCATCTTTTTCGACAATTTTACGCTCAAATTCGATCGCTTATGTAATTTAGATGAGTGAAGAGAATTGAGGGCACAAATTGCTGATTAATTATGATTGTATGGATAGATCTCTCTGTCATAAAGCGGGGAGTTTTTCGATAACATAAATTAATACTCCTGACATAAAATCTAATGTATGATTAAGTACAGTCAGTACAGTAAAACCTGGCTTAAACGAACAAATTTTTCAGTCCCGAAGCCCACTTGTGTCGCACGTTCAGCTTCCCGTCCTTCATTGAGGGGTGAGTGCGGCTTGTGCGTGAATTATTGTTCTGTCGTATCTTCTTTTCTAGATTTGTGACTTTCTCTGCCTTACTTGCGTTCTATCATTAATTCGTCAGCGCATATTCCCCTTGATGTCCAACAGTACTTCCCCAATTCTGGTTCGGGCTTTTGGTCTCCCGTCATATTTCATGGTTTGAATTAGTGGCCATGCTTTTAAGCTCTCTCAATCTCTCTGGCTGAACGTACCTGATGCCTTTTTCCAGTCGTCTTTCTTCTTCCGTTGAAGTGACGCTTCATAGATTCTCAGTTCTGAGAGCAAAGTTGTACTTCGGTGTCGCTGTCTTTTCCCTTTTTACTACTTTGTTGCAGATCAGTTCTGGAAGTTTTCTTAATATTCTATGTAGAATAGTTTTCTGGCACTTTTGAACTTCTCTGCATACCTACAAGTAAAAGGAAACTTCACTAAAACAGAAAAATTACCGAGTCCAAACGCGCCAGGTTTGCTGTAAGGTATCAATATTTCATTTATCAGTCAGACCGCTCAAAAATGAAACGGTGGTTGTTGCAAAAATATTTTCGAAAGTTTAAATATGGTATGTAATATGCGGAGGAGGATAGGGCCGCGGCCGGGGGCACGAGGGGCTTTTCCTCCTGGATCGACTATAGAAATTAGAGACCAATGAAAACAAGTGCGGACATAAGCCACCATGTTTAGTCGTTCCGTAATCATCCCTATTTAAGTAATGGACTGAGTCTTGCATTTTGCTTTGACACTAAGGCTAGTAATTCTCTAATTTTTTTCAAATCATGATAAACTGTTATCAGTCGTATGAGTGAGGCGATATGAGTATTCTTGCCAATGTAAACAACCCGCTGTACAATTTCGTTTTCATCGAACCACAAAACCAGTTCTTTGTTTACATTGATGGTGACATAACGACTAAATGTGGCAGCCTATAGGGCTTTTCCATGTCGGCGCATTGCGTACGTATTCTCCTACGTGTTACCGAAATGGTAGTATTTCTAACATTGCTCTTATAGTCCAGTAAAATTAGCCATTTTAAAGGTCGAAAAAAACAATAAATGGTACAGAAGCGAAACTTGGAAAAGTTGCTGGGAACTTTCTCATGAGTCTTTTCCCAAGTTTCCCCAACATTCCGAGTGGAGATTTTCCCCCAGGGGGGCTACAAAGAAGGAATTTTTTAGTTTTCTAGCTTTAATTCGCAAACAAACGATTTTAGAGAAAAAAAGTTCAAACAAAAATTGTTCCTCGTAAAATTTCCTATAAAAAAGCTCTCCACATATTTTTTCTGTAAATGCACTTTTACGTCGCTACAGCGCGTGACAAGTGAACACCTCTTACTATTCTGTATCATTGACATTGATTTACGCAGCACATTGCGTTCTACCATATAAAAATGCGAGTTATTGTTTGTGCCCGTCGAGTGGCCAGGGAACAAATTAATGTGGTTGGGTATAGATTCTACATCTACTATTTTAAGAGGACATCAACACTTTATAATCAATACCATAATTCATTTTCCATTTTCTAATCTTTTTCTTTTTCAATACTTACAAGTAGAAACAGTCAGTTACAAAAGCATGTAAAATTGAAAATTTTTGAGTTTATAAAGGATTAAAATGAAATTAATCTTTTCTTACTCATCATTATTTATTTTTCTTACAATAATTCCTATCTACGACTTACTAGTACCAACGAAAACAATATAATAGGTGACTCGCGTCTCGTGGTATACCTGATCTACATTCTCACATACGGAGTAGCAAGAGGTGTTCACTTGTCACGCGCTGTAGTGGCGTAACAGTGCATTTATAGAAAAAATATGTAGAGACCTTTTTTATGGGAAATTTTACAAGGAACAATTTTTATCTGAACATTTTTCCTCTAAAATCATTTGTTCGTGAATTAGAGCTGGAAAACTAAAAAATTTTCCCTTTGCAGCCCCCTGGGGGGAAAAGCTCCACTCGGAATGTTGGGGAAACTTGGGAAAAGACTCACGAGAAGGTTCTTAACACCTTTTCCAAATTTCGCTTCTGTACCATTTATTGTTTATTACAATGGCTAATTTTACTGGACTATTATGGGTGTTGCTGGATTGCATACTCATTTTCATTGTGGAGTAGTTTGCCATAAGTGCAATGTTAGAAATACTACCATTTCGATAACACGCAGGAGAATACGTATGCAATGCGCCGACATGGAAAAGCACTATAGGCAAATTCTATAGGGTTCTTTCGTCATATCATATTGCATACTTGTTTGCCTGATTCTTATCGTAATAGTACTTGATTTACATTGGTCATAGGACAGGGGAATTGAATATGCAATAATAGCATATCGATTCCCCTGCCATAAAACCAATGTAAACCAAAACCAAGTACCATTACGATAGGAGTCAGGCAAACGAGTATGCAATATTATATAGGGGAAGAGCCCTATCCTCACCCGTTTTTGTAAGGCTCTACAAAACTGGGCTTTTTCGAAAACCTTAACGCATGATTTTTGTTGGGAAAAAAATTTTCACACGCAAGATTCAAATTTTCTGCTTCTTTCAAATTTACCTAAGTGGCCCTTGTAAAATATGAGTTTTTATGTCGTGCGAGTTTATCATTCAAGTTGTACAAGTAGCCCACACTTAAGCGATCAACAATAGGCAAAGATTTTGAACGGTATAAAAATTATACCCTACTTTCCACTGAGACCTGCGAGAAATTTCGAGAGGGAATGGAAGAATGACATTTTGACGAAGAAGAAGACAATTTTTTCTTATTCAAAAGTAGACCGTCAGAAGTAATAAATTCCTTCCTCAATAAGTATGAATTCGTGCAAATGATTTAACCGAAAGACTGTGAATGGGACTTCGTCCAATCTGATCACAATTCTAATAGTTGCAATTTGTTGTCTAAATGATCGTCGATGTAATATTGTGGGAAGAATCAATGATTGATTTTTTGCTATTGGTCCTTTTCTTTTAAATTTCAAATCAAGCCATTAAGAACAATTCAGGTTGACTAATCAGAGGTAATCATTAATTTTGACTGATTGAAAAGAGGAACATCAGATGAGAATGAAGAAACATCGATGACATTCTCACCAGACTATCCACACCTGTGAAACAGGTATTCTGTTATTCTTGAAATTTGAGGTGTATCTGTAGAAGATCAAGTTATAGGTTTCAAATAACACGATCGATTTTTTCTTGAGAATAGGCACGTCTACTCATTTGACATGTTTTCAGTATCTTCACTAATGCTGTACGAAGTAATAAATTAGAACTTCTATTCTCAAGAACCTATCGAGAGGATATTCAGCAATTTTTGAGCCAATATTCCGAACTCATAGACGTATATAGGGTCCGCCAAGGTAATTTAGATTAAATTTGTTGTAGTGCAAAAACGCAAAACTTTAGATACCTATAAACTTAAAACCTACAAAATTTGTACTGTATTTCAATTTCATCTTCAATTTGCGTCCCTACCCAACTTTCTACGACTTTTCTGAGCCGAGTTATGAACCAAAATGTGCTAAAAATAGACCAATTCGCCAAAATTCCCAAAAATTCAAAATTGTTCAAACTTCCATATTATACGAGTACTTGATTTGAACGTGAAACTCGACGCTGATTCCGAAAATAATACTTAAATAACCATATTAGGCTCGAAAATGGTGTAAATCTTGGCAAATTGGTAGATTTTGGGCACACTTTGATGTATAATTCGGCTCAGAAAAGACGTAGAAACTTTGTATATGGCGCAAATTAAAGATAAAATTGAGATACTGATTTTGTACATTTGAACTATACATCTAACGTTTCGTCTTTTTGAGTTACAACAAATTTAACTGTGTAACTGTTGACATCTTTTTGGCGGACTCTGTATGCCGGTAGCTGCATACTTATTATTAATCTAGGCTTGTATCTATTTCTATCAACTCGATAGAGTCTGAGGAGATGAACAAACGGTAACCTCTTGAATCGCCTCATTTGTTCTTTCCTATCAAAAACACGTTCTAACAGCAGTATACCATCAGGGATCTGTGACGACAAAGCGTTCATAATCCGAAGACTCTACTTGAATACCTTGGGAAATAGCTTATTTCCTGTACTTTACTATTGAGATTTAACCATATGTACGAGTATAGTAGGTCTAACAGAAGTTTCGTATAATTTGCAGAAAACAACCGCAATTTTTCGGTGTCCTAGACCGGTATTCGTAATAAAAATTATGAATAATGAACGTAATCTAGTCGAGTGCTAGATGCCGCGGAAACCGCTTCATTCTATCTCACTGCGTAATCACAGTCCACGTGAAAATTTGTTCACGCGAGCATTTAACTAACTTTATTGCCAAGGTGAAATAATCTGGACATCAAGGTTCCCGAGTTCGATAGTATTTTTCGCTCGTACGTACGAATTGTAGATTTTCTACTAATCGTATATTTCATCGGCTATCTGGTATTTCCTCTTTTCTGCGTTGCTCAATCTGGTGAAAGAGTAATTGCGGTGTCATGAAAGCACTCGTAGTACACTAGATGTTGTACCTATAGAAATTCATAATCATTCACGAATTGAACGGGTCATTATCTCGCGATCACTATAGAGGGTAGCTGCGTGAAAATACCGTAAATATACATTATTATGGATGTATTCGATTCACACGTTGAATTCATTGACAATTTTCAAAGATTAAAAGAGCAACCTTAGACGAGTCGAAAGAAATAGTTTGAAAAAATTTCACGAGCATTTGAAAATATGTAAAAATTCTTGTACGGAAGAGATCTTTCAATTTTTGCAAGAATTTGCATCTTTTTATTTTTATTTTCCGTGTTTAAGTGAATGTCGAGTACTATTTTTTTTTTTTTTTTTTTACATCCAACCAGAGAAAAATTATAAAAGAAAACACAAAAAAAAACAAAAAACAAAAAAAAAACGAAGAATAGAAAAAAAAAGAAGAATAGGGGGGAAAAAATTACACACATGCATAAATGTATTAAAAAAAAAAAGTGAAAACAATAGTACTCCGACATAGCAATCCGTTGTAAGGACTGGAGCCGAGTTTGATTTCTTGTATTAAAAGAGTATGATTTAATCGCTCTTTAGAATTTAAAGAAAGTAAATCATAAAAAAAAAAAAAAAAAAAAAAGGAGGGTTGGAAAGAGGATGGCTACTGGGCCTTACCTCGAAGGAAAAACGGAGAAAATTAATTGAATTTAAATGTTGATGGAAGGAGGTAGGTCAGAGATAAATTTGAAAATGTGTGAGAAAATTGAAGGGTTTTATGATGATAGGAGGTCGGTGGCTCTTTTGTATTCACGTTCATCACACCAGTTTAATGAGGAGACAGACTCGAAAAAATTTATAGTAACTGGAACTTGGAAAAATTTTGCAGATAGGCAAGACAAAGAAATAATGAGGATAATGGGACATTAAAAATTTTCGACTTTTCCAAAACATAATCAATTTTAATTCAAAGTCGAAAATTTCTCTCGTGAAACAAATTCCCGCTCACTTCAAGTGATGTACTTAATGGAAAGAATCCCGCTGCGAATTTCCCGTCATGACTTTCTAAGAGGGTATGTCCTCAGATGTCACCATTGGCCCCGTCCGTCTTGAGGAATAGCTAGCTTAAACTTTAATATTCTTCAAACTGGACTTTTGATACTCTGGGAAGGGGTTCAGAAGAATCTTGACTCTCAAGCTGGGTGCATGAAGACTGGCACTTGGAAAGATGAGTACTCTCGAACTATCTAAGGACTCGAAAAAGATTTCAATCTCAAAATTTCTGCGATGGGGGACTTGGAAAAAATTACAAGGTCTGAATCTCTACAAAGAAAGCGACAAAAAAAAAATAATGCTCAATAATTTTGAACTAGGTATGTAGAGGAAAAGTTCTGATTTCACCTTTGTCGAAGCAGTATTTGTTCCCGCGAACTTGGAATATAGCTTAAATAAATTACAAATTGCGAGGTTCATGAGCCAGAAGGTAAGAAGTTGATAAAGATTCTGACGTCATCAGGGGGTCTAGGAAAAATTACGAACAAGTAGATGTGACATCGTCAAAAATATGGCGTCATCAATGACTTTGACCCAATTTAGGAATTCGCAGAAATGACTATTTTGAAGAAGGCTTGATATCAAAGTGACGAAATAAGATGGTGATTTCTTGCTCAGATCCCCACAGACTCACAAAAGTCTGGCCTGACGTCGAGAAAATTTAAAAGTTTGAGTAGGATGTGATATCATCAGCGTATGGCGTCGTCAATGGATTCAGAAAAAGGTGAACCGAGGAGTAGAAGCTTAGGCGATATAATGATCTATCTTGAGGAACCTGAAAAATGTCATTAGTACAAAGGAACAGTTCTTCACAATGAACTTATAAGTTTTCTTGACGTCACACCGGATTTTCGTGAGTCTCTCCTGTATGAGGATTTGAGCTAGAAATCATCATCTGATGACGTCACTTTGATATCAAGCCCTTATTCATCTAGTCGTTCTATTTTCTTCCGTACAGGAAACTGAAGTTTGAGGTATTACAAATAACAATGAAGAAATAATTAGTTTTAAATCGTTTAACGTCGTTTTTTTCTAGCTGAAGGACTCACTCCTCTTGATAGCACGATACAAGACTAGAATACTGTAACTGACGGGCTCACTCCCTCCGCTCTTTCCCCCCCTCCACGTGCCAGTATTTCTGAGTTTAGTGCAAGTCTAATTGTTAGCACTTTTTGCGTGATGTCAATGAAAAAGGTTGTAAGTTTGAGATGAATTTGAAGGAGAAGAAAAATAGGAAGTTATCCTCCTTAATGAATGAAAATGTTGATGTGGCTAAGGAAGGGGATAGTGACGGTGTTTTCATTCAGAAATTCCATCCCCCCTCATGAATAATAGTCAGGTAGTATTTAATAGCGATGAAACAGCCCTCCTTGAGAAAGGTTTGAAACTTTCAAGAAGGATGAAACTTCGGCGAATGTTGTCGCGGATCTCGCAGTGAAAATTGGTCCTGATGGTCTTAATAGCCAAAAAGTCTGTGCCGAAATATTCCGCAATAACCCCCTTCCTCGCATGAGTAACGAATCGGGAGGAGTGATCCAAGGTTTAAAAAGGAAGATTTAATCGTCAATAAGGCCGACAAGGGCAATGCTGTTGTGGTGATGGAGAAATCCGCCTCTGTTTCGAAGGTACACGAAGTGCTCCAGCAACGTAGTGCTAAAGAGAGTGAGAACTTTAGTTTCCCTAAGCATGTTAAAGAAATTAGGAGTCTCATCAACAATAATGACGCTATTATCAAAACTCTAGCCATGAAAAAAACCCTCCTTGTTCCTAACCCCACACCCCTCCTTTACGAGTTGCCTAAAGTGCATAAGAATAATACCGATACGACCCGTGGTCTCATTCATTTCCTCTCTTACCTACGTCCTTGCTAAATTCCTGGACCGTTGGTTTAAACATCGCATTGATTTTGAATCTCCTCATTCGGTCTCAAACTCGCCTCTTTGAATGACGTTCTGAAGGGTGTAAATCTTCCCCCAGGCACGACCAACTGTTCGTTCGATGTTGTTGGTCTGTTCTCGAATATTCCTAAGGCTGCTTCTATCCAGTGTACAAGGCCAAGCTCACAATTAAGAGGAATACTCCGACGTGGAGTAAACATGCAAACCGCAGAAAAAATGAAAATACGACGAGCGCTTTCGGTTAAACAACCATCTTAAAAGCCTGAAATGAAAACAACTGACGAACAAAAGAGAAGAACGAGGTATTAAGATCGTCCAAACGAGAAATCACGGTGTGAGTCATAAACCAGTTCGATCAAGCCATCTTCCGGAATGTACGAATTGAGTACAGTGATACCGTCAGTCTTGAGATGACGAATTATCTCTATATTCTCGAGGGCGATACGCTTACGGTAGGAATTCTCCTTATGGAGGAGCTTTTCGGATCCCTCGCGGAAGCTGTGGCCACTGTTTATTAAGTGATCGGCGAAAGCTGACTCCCCCAAGTGTCCCTTCTTCCAAGACTTCAGGTGCTCAGCTACTCGAACTTTCATTTGGCGGCTGGTCTCACCAATATAAAAGCCTCCACAATCCTCACACTCCAACTTATACACACCACTCCTCTCATCAACAGGTATGGGGTCCTTCAGTCTCACAAACAACCTCTTGACTGTGGTAGGGTTGTAAAACGCGGGTCTGAAGCCAAACGGGCGAAGGGCCCGACCCAATTGCTGGGAGAACTTCCCCAAGAAAGGGAGACTGATCCAACGCAAACGGCGATCACGGATCGTGTCTCGGGGGAGGGAGGTGGTGGAATCCAGGAGGCCCCTCGTAACTTTCCTCCGAACCATCACGTCAACATCGACATTGACCCCATTCACTCTGGCCAGGTGTTTTATTGTGATTAACTCTTTCTTGAAGGCAGACTGACTCAAAGGAATACGAGTCAGTCTGTGAACTAGGCTATGAAAAGCAGCCATCTTGTGAGCAACAGGACCGAACGAACCACCGTGGACTAAAACATCGGTCGTAGTATCTTTCCTGTAAATTCCAAACTTATGGATACCGTCTATTATAGAGATCGATAAATCCAAAAAGTTAATGGAAAATACCCCTATTTCCAACGTAAATTTGATGGAAGGGTACCAGGAATTGAGATACCTCAGAAACTCACCAAGGAGATCTGGGTGACCAGTCCAGGTACATAGAACGTCATCAACGTACCTGTGCCAATAATGAATATGATTAAGTAACACCTGGTTCGAGGAAAAGAGGTCAAGTTCAAACTTAGACATGAAGATTTCGGATATGAGAGAGCCTAGTGGTGATCCAATGGGGATCCCTACTTCGTCAGGGAACTCGAAAAATTTCCCTTCAAATTTGCAGTAGTTAGGGGACCAGCAAGTATTAAGAAGATCGAAGAATTCGTGAAGCTCATTATGAGGAATGTTGGCTTTGACGAGTAGCTCACCCATACGCTGGATAGTAGCAGCCTTAGGAATATTCGGGAACAAACCAACAACATCAAACGAGCAGATGGTCGTTCCCGGGGAAGGCTTACATCCTTGAGGACGTCAGTTAAAGAGGCCGAATTCAAGACCGAATGAGGGGATTCAAAATCAATACGATTTTTGAACCAACGGTCAAGGAATTTTGCAAGGAGTTAGGTAGGAGAGGAGACGAAAGAAACAACGGGTCTCATCGGGGTATTATTCTTATGCACTTTAGGCAGCCCGTACAAGAGGGGGGGTGTGGGGTTAGGAACAAGGAGGGCTTTTTTCAAAGCATTTGAAGGAACGGATTCGTTTAACTCACAATTAACTTCAAGAATTTTTCGATCTCTTAAATACCTGTTGGTCGCCAAACTATGGTAAATTTGAAGGAAAATTTTTCGAGTTCCCTGATGAAGTAGGGCTCCCTATTGGATCACCTTTAGGCTCCCTCAACTCCGAAATATTCATATCCAAGTTTGAACTTGACCTCTTTTCCTCGAACTAGGTGTTACTTGATCATATTCACTTTTGGCGCAGGTACGTTGAGAACATTTTATGCACGTCGACTGGTCCTCCAGATCTCCTTGGTGAGTTTCTGAACTATCTCAATTCCTGTTACCCTTCCATAAAATTTACTTTGGAAATAAATGGATCTTCCATTAACTTTTCGGATTTATCGATCTCTGTAAAAGACGGTTTCCATGAGTTTGGAATATACAGGAAAGATACTACGACCGATGTTTTAGTCCACGGAGCGTCATTCTATCCTTTTGCTCATAAGATAGCTGCTTTTAATAGCCTAGTTCCAGACTGACTCGTATTCCCTTGAGTCTGGCTACCTTCAAAAAAGAATTATTGACAATAAAACAACTGGCCAGAGTAAATGGGGTCAATGTCGTCGTTGACGTGATGATTCCACCACCTCCCTCCCCCGAGACAAGGTCCTTCATCGTCGTATGCGTTGGACCACCCTTTCCTGGGGAAGTTCTTCCTCCAATTGTGTCGCGTCGGGCCCTCCGCCCGTTCTGTTTCAGACCAGCTTTTTACAACCTTAGCACTATTAAAGGGTTGTTTGTGAGACTGAAGGACCTATACCCGTTGAGGAGAGGAGCGGTGTTTATAAGATGGAATGCAGGGATTGTAGAGGCTTCTATATTGGTGAGACCAGCCGCCAGATGAAGGTGAGAGTAGCTGAGCACTTGATTTCTTGGAATAAGGGACACTTCCATTTAGTCAATAGCGGCCACAGTTTCCGTGAGGGATCGGAAAGGCTCCTTCATAAGGAGCATTCCTACCGCAAACGTATTGCCCTTGAACACGTAGAGACAATTTTTCACCTCAAGACGAATGACATTACTGTACTAAACTCGTACATTCTTGATCGAACTTCTTTACTCCTCGTATGATTCACGCCGCGACTTCTCGTTTGCCCAGTCTTAATATTCTGCTTCTCTCCTCCGTCTTGTCAGTTGCTTCATTTCGGCCCCGAGGATGGTTTGTTCACCGAAAACGCTCCACGTTTAATTTTTCTGCGGTTTTTGCATTTTTCACTCTCCCTTTTCAGTATTCTTTTTTTCGCCCTTAACAATGAATTTGAAGTTCTTTTAAGTCATTCACTATTAAAAATTTCAATTTTCCCGTGTATCTACATGAAGAACGCTTGAACTTACAAGGAAATGCGGGAACAAATTCATAGTTACCCTCCTCAAGCTAGCACGAGAAGGTGCGTTTTGGCTCGCGGTGACCCGCGATCAACTAATTGTGTTTTACCCTAGTTAACCCAACCTACTCCCCATACGACTCTGCTTCAACCAGTAGAAAAATAGAATTTTTTCTCTGCATAGTTCAAAGCTATGAGTATAATTATCTATCCAATTTTTTTGACGTCTTCTGAATCACTACTCAAGAAAGAGAAGGGAGTTAATTACAGAGGGAAGAATTAGGTGAAACATAAATTTGTGACAAGCCAAGCAGCACCTGTTGCCCCTACAGACGATGCAATAGCCGTTAATTTATTTCTTTTTGCATCTTATTCTTACCTAGCTGTAAACATTTGTCGATAAAGCCTGAAAAACTGAGGAGTGAGGGGTTCAGCGACATGAAAGAAAAGCTCAAAGAGGTTTCTTAATAACAGTAGACCACACAACTCGATCACATAATGTAGTGTATTGGATGAAAAATTGAACAGAAACAGATCACATATAGGAAAGTTTACGGCGAATTATTTCTCTCAAAGCAGTAGCTATAGTCGAGCCCCGCGGAAAACGATACTTTCTTGTAAAGATAGGATGCGTGATAAGAACTTCGCGAATTGCGGTTTCACTGATTGGTATTTCTTAAGCTTGTGAGAAAGATTATGTAATTCTTCAACTTGTTTCAGTTGAGTTAAATATTACCGAGAAAGTGAAGCGATAAAAAGCACGTGCGTTGATTTTGGTTTATGGTCGTAGACGGTATTGAAATTGAATGCGAAAATTCACTGTCAGTGTATGTCTGTTGTGCCATTTTTCAGCCACCGCAAAATACGTACCTAACTTCAAGAATTGTGAAGGAGCTTGTAAGTTTTTTTCTCTTCGTCTTCGAATTAAATACACATAAATAACCGGAAAAATGTGATTAAATCTATTAAACATATTATGTACACTCGAAACATCAAGCTCTGGCGAAAAAACTGTATTACGTAATAGGGTCTTTGGCTCAGGATAAGAGACTTATCTTATTATTGTTCTTTCTGTTGCATTTTGATAAAATATAATAGCCTAATTCTCCCTCCCGGAATTCAGTCAAAATTTCTGAATTTGTACGGTCGTAATTCCTAAATATTTTCTCTAATACGAGTAGAAGAATACAACACAATTTCAATGTCATCGTCGAAAATAACTGATAGTTTTAAAGCGATCTTCACACTTCGGCGAATCGTGTAATTGGTTTCAAAACAAATATTTTGAATCTTTTCACGTCCATACCGTAGTAGCGCGTAAGGATTCGGTTATAAAAATACAAAATTATTTGAAATTTCACGATGCAGAAAAATAAAAAGTGATAGACTTAGGTGCGCTATTGCTAACTGGCTCTTTAAAGACCAGAAGTGCGGGTACATCTTATCTAGAAATAGCCTATGTCGCTGTTTTTGTCCTGCAGAAAAAGAGGTGCTTACAACAATATAGGCCTAATACGTAAACAATAGACCATGATATCTGTTTAGCAATGTTCAGTACCCTTGCTTGTCGTATTACTTTTGACGTATATTTCAGCCTCTAAAATTTTTCACATCCTTTTTTCCGCTAGACTTTGATGAATTTAGTAAAACGTGATCGTCAGGGTTGTTAAAATTAGAATATGAAAATTATGGTATATTAATTCGCACTCGCGTATATAGAATTATATTTTTCAATATATTTTGACTCTTCGAGCGCTCATCACTTCGGCAGTCGAGTTGAAAGAATAGTGAAATAATTGAGCAGAATGAGTATAGATGTGATAATGTGTCAACTAGAGCTAATCGATTCAACCGCGAGCACGCTAATTTAAAGCGTAGAATTCAGCATTTTGCACCTTTGTCTCTTGTTTGTCGGACGAGCGTCTTAATTTTTTTCCCTCAGTCATTATACGAGTACACCGCAAAAATCGCAAATAAACCTACGAGAATGTTTACATTTTAGTCCAGGAATAAATACGCTGAAAAATTTTCAAGACGAAAATTAACTTGCAACCATTTACGAAAGAAACAAATTGTGAAGGTGATTTTAAATTGTTACCAATTGAGATTATTTTTCCATTTGTAATACCAACAATACCTTCTTATGCAACAATAGTTTGAGAAATACGTTCGTACAATCAGAAAGAGGAACAGAAACTATTAAGGATTAGAAATTATTACGTAAGTAATCAAGAAATACAGGAAAAGCCAGGACAGTATCTATTTGACAAACTTCTGTAAATAACGGGAATCAAGGGAAATGGAGAAGAGACAACGGAAAACCCAGTCGGGTCTGAACTTGGGATGGCTTCCATCGTTGTGAACGTCCGCATTTCCAATTCATTTTACCAGAGGAGACCCAATTATTGTGGGAGGTATTTAGATCGAAACTTCAGTCATCTATCCAAAAATTTGCTGTTTGAAAAAGAGAAGACAAGAACGTGGAGAATTTGAATGGAAATTTTCAGGTCAAAGTTTACTAGGAAGATAAGAATTCGAAAAACATCTGGATATTTGCACTAAATACACTGAAGAATTTCGAAATGTTAAGCAGTATGGATAGGAAGGGCAGGCTATATACCACCTAGAAGCGTGCTGCAGTATTTCCTCCCCGATTATATTCAGGGACTAGATCAGTGCTTTTCAACCAGAGGTCCGCGAAAGGTAGCAGGTTTTAATAAATTTAACGGGAATGAATCTATGAAGTAAAAAGGCAGCAGATGAATGATATTAATTATCACGATCTTGGAAGAATGGCACTTCGTCATTTCCTCCCGTTTCCGACAACTTAATAATATCTTCGTGAACTCGGATTTCCTGCCTTGACAGCTATCAAATCAAAACATCGAAATTGCCTCGCGTGGCACTTTCTGCACACTAGAACCGGACTGGGAAAACCTATTATCATCTTACCAACAGCAAATTTCACACAAACCTTTTTTTTTTGAGTATGTATTTATATTGTATGAGTTTCCATTTTGAACTTTTTATCGAATTAATAAAATTTTTTTCATGCACCGTATGATTCGTAAAGAAATGATGGTCATTAAAAATATTTTCAAAAAATTAGCGGTCCACGGCTTCTGAAAGGTTGAAAAGCACTGGACTAGATAATACCTATCTTAATAAAGGATTTTAGTTTAGTCCAGGTGATTTTTTCTATGACTTTGTTTGGCTTTTGGTGACCTTGAACAAGATAATTTTGAACCATGAAGGAATATAGAGAAAATTTTGAGGTGTAATATGTAACCCTTATAAAATACCGGAGCGCCTGCCCCATCGAGAATACAACCTAACGTACACCAAAAAGCCACTTACGTCAGTCTGATCTTGAAAAATCTCTCTGCTGAGTCAACTCCGCCTTTCTATTGAACTTCTTGTAAAAGTTTTTTTAAAACTCGTTTACGCCTATGCGACCTACCTAACTTTGCGGTCACGTACGTCATTTGCGTTGACTATTCCTTCAAACAATGCGGGGAATTGACCAGACCTTCAGTTATTCTCTCATCTTGACACCAACACAGGGCCTTGCCCCAGTAGTCACACTGGTAGAACTTTCTGATCATTTTCCCTTTACTAACTACGTAATGTCGAGTCCCCATCAGCCGCCCAATAGCGGCCTGATGGCTACAGGTTCAGCAATCCTACGATTGCCCCGCAGTGTCCACTTTAGTGGGGCAGAACCGAGTCCACTAGCACCTTATCTGGGGCGGCCAACCCCAGCCTCGGATTTGTGCGACAAGGCCCCTGGCACCTAACTCAGCCGATACCACTTAACCTGACTAGCCGATACCAATCACCGCACAAACCCCATTACATGAGACTCTGTGATGACGCCCCGTCCCTACCATGAAGTCCATCCCATGGCCTTTTGACCTCAAGGGTCCCAGCCCCTGCTCGGGCTTCCACTGGAGGATGCAGCTCCAGTGCTCATCAGGAGAACAGACTGTTCCCCTGACCACTAACAAGACTCGCATTACCTATTCTACCCTTAGGTCAGCTCGGTCCATCGGCTACCTCGGGTCTCAGTTAACTATCCAGGTCCTAGACTTAACGGACCCTCCAGGACCGCCCTGAACCGACGATAAGCCTTCCCACCGCCGTCACCTAGGACACCAGACGTCAGCAAACCATACAGCCGTAGACCACCTTGAGCCGCACTCAGTTGTAACCACAAATCCTATTTGCCATCCGCCTCGACTGATTCCTTCTCGTGTGCGTGCCGCAAGACATAACACTAAGATAATCTTATATTGAAGTATCCCTAACTGATAGCAGACGAATGTAAATTACAAATATACTCAGTGAACCACTCACCAATACAATATCAAAAGCTCGATATGTATAATATCCACAATAAGAGTCCAAACACAACCACAATAACTACCGATACCAACAATCAACAAAACTTCGACGCAATAGAAATATATCGACGCTTAATACTCCGACAAACGACTGTGATTCCACCTAAAACAGTAGTTTGAAACCTACCCTTGTCGACCGCGCGTAGTTTCGTCCGGTGGCGTCCCTGGACCCGGCTACCCGCGCCAGTCTATCTCTATATTATAAGAGAGTCATTGTCGCCTTTTCACGTCGAAACTACGGAACCAAACGACATGAAAGTCAGCATGATGAAAGTCGATACCTCCTAAAGTGTTTATATCGTAGTGAAATTGTGAAAAGTGTTTTCGGTAATCTGTAATTGAGCTTTAAAAGACGTTTTGCGTTAGTGTGTATGTGTGAGTACGTATATATTCACTTCGCTTATCGGTTACCCTAGCGCAACACAATACATCGTTATCAGTGCCAAAGCAACCACATTCGCTCTGTTCGTTTATACGTCCGGTGTACACATTTTTACACTTTACCTAAAAAATTGTTACGCCGATACTTGAGAAAATGCCCACTTTCTTCGAGATTTCAGCGTTCCCCCGTCCAGTATGACGCAACATCATGTAATTGGAATTTGAGATGCGTGTGTTTATGTGTGAGTGCATTCTGATTCTGTACTTCCTGCCTTTTATCAAAGCCTGTATCAGTTGTGTTTTTATTTCTATTAAACGAGCACCGAGAATCAGCATAGTGATACAAGTATTTTATTATCTTTAATCGGGTTTTTATGTCCCCGGTTTAACTCATCGAATTCTGAATTTATCGAGTTGTACTCTTCAGTGCAGGTCGGTATCATTCGTGTCTAGAAGGTTCTAGCGTCAAAATTTTTCAAAAAATTTCATTAGCGCGGCTTTAATCGAGTTCTTAAGTTTTAAGGCACAGCTGGACGTATGAAGCATGTTTTCACTTAATATGCCTGTACTTTCCTTCCAAGCATGAACGTGAAGTTTTTGTATGCGTAATGCATGTACAGACCTGTTCGTGTATTGTAGTTTGTAACAAAGTCTCTACCAAATTCCTGTCAGTGTTTTCTTAGTGGGGCAAAATGAAAGAAGTTCGATCTTAATGCAGTAAAAATAGCAAGACGTAAGAAATCTAATCTTAGTCCACATTCGTTTGCTGTCGAAAAGAAGAGAAGTCAAGGGATAATGATAAGTGGTTTTCTTATAACGGTAATGTTGATTAAAAACTAAAAAGTTGTATTGGCAATATGAACGTCGTTTGCTTATTTAAAGATGAAAGTTTGAAATTAGGTGAGCTACCGACGCTTCCTGATGTATTTAATTTTTGCAGCAGAATTTTGCTAAAGAAGAGAAAAAGTCTTATTGTGCAAAGCAATTTATTGTGGGTGAGATTTTTTCGCACGAAATAAAAAGTCAAATATCACGAAAAAACAAAGACTATAAGCGGTTGAGAATAATTTCACAAAAAAAATTAAAAAATCAACATGAAAAAAATGCATTAACGAAGAAACAAAAAAATCACAAAAAATTGAAACTTTTGACCGAAAAATTAAAAGCATTGAAAAATTATAAAGAAAACATTTTTTGGTCTATTTCACATTGATAATAATAAATCATTATTTTCATATTAAGAACTTTTCTTTTAATGAAGATGGAATGAAAAATTGAATTCCAAATCTGACTAAAACGAAATCATCGGTAGACCTTAACAGAAAGAAATTCGGATCTCTTGAGTACTAAATCTCAGTGAGAAAAAAAGCTTCAGATCTTTTGGGTTCCAGATCATGACAGGAAAAGAGAAACTGTAGATTGAATTCAGGGACTACGAGTATTGAAAATATCCCCCGTAATTACCGGAAAAAAAAAAAAAAAAAAAAAAGGAATGATCGAAATTATTAAAAAAAAAAAAAATTTGAATGATGAATTTCAAAGATGCAAGAAATCTTCAAGTAGCTACTGAAATAGTAATTCGTGGCGAAAACAAACGATATTGGAACTCGCTTCTGTTTTTCTATAATATTGATTTCTGTTTTGTTTTTGTTTCCAATTTTCTTTTTCAGTTATTAAAGTTAATTCCTGTAACAGTCATTTAGTACTTATTCTGAACAGATACACGCTTATGTCGCTACAATGTGCCGCCCGAAGGGCGGGTAATTCAGCTAGTTTTTTATAATCCCATACAGGATTTTTTCTACATGCGTTAGAGATCGTTGCCTGTAGAACGACACAATCATCGCTCAATTACAATGGTAAGCGTCGAAAGTGCAGTCAGCTCGTCTAAACCTAGGCACATGTGTTTGTCGTAAAACCTTTCCTTCCTTTCTTTTCAAGAATGAGAAATCTCGCGACTATTTATAGATGTTCTCTTCACACTGACGTGACCGATGAACACCTAATAATTTTAGTACGTTTCCAATACATGCTACAGTTTAAACAGCCGGACATTTACTCACCGAAAAAAATATATGCAGTGTTTACAAATAGATTCTGCGAGCACATTAATATTCAAAAACGAGGAACTCATTTTGATTTCAACAGTCGACTAAGATCGGTTGTTTGTAAAATTCCCAATTTTTTCGAGAACTACTTCTCTTCTTTTCGTTCGAAAGTCAAATATTTACAAGAACTCTAAACTAGGTCTGAGGCCTACACCCTTGAAATCCACATTTTTCTCGAAGATGGGAATCGTTTTCAAGTCTTTTTTCTCTTGTATATAGTTCGAAACACAAAATTTTTCAGAGTCTTTCTGATCTAAGTAGCTCGATGTCCGAGTCCACCTCTAATAGTCTGGAAGTCTGATTTATTGAAGCTCTCCTCTCTCATATACATCGCGGAATGGTCAGAATTTTTCAAGTCTTTCTTCTGATCTATGCAGTTTGGAAGCCCAAATGTTCCTACTCTCCTTCCTCTCATATATATACTAGTCGATTCCCTCCTGATCTTCATATTTCGATCATTGAATTTTTTTTTTAGTCACCTCCTCGGGCTTATATTTTGAGAGCTGGAATTCTTCCAAGTCCAGATGGCTCGAGTCGAAATTTTTTAAAGTCCTCCTATGTTGATCGTGCAATAGTTTTGGATGCTCGAGACATTTCAAGTCCCTCTCGCACATATTTAGCTCAACTATTGCAACTTTGGAAGTTTTCCACCACCCCCTTCCTCTCTACTAACCATAATTCACCGGACTGGTTGACTGTCGACATTTCCCAAAAATAATCCATAGAACAAGTTCCCTGTCAAAATTGTATCTCTGCGTGATGGAGTGATAACTCAAAACGCGAAAGAGGAAAATTTCATTCATTGATATTGGAGGTAAAAAAATCTACCTCGATCTGCGCTCGAATTAGATAACAACGTCACTTTTAATGCTGCCAGAAAAAACAATTCAGAGTGAAAATTATTCGCACTGTGAAGTCGTAATTTAATCATAAAGTCAATACTGGGGGTTGACATTTCAATTTAGCGGCGGATTCAGTAGGGAATAGGGACGGGTTCCCCTCCCCTTCGAGCTCCAAAGTTTTAAATACACGTCGAAAAGATGTAAATAAACACTGTATAACATTTTCGAATTTTTACCTCTTATGGCTGTTTGAATGAATCACTCTAGTTACAATTGTGTAATATTTGTACTAACAAGTTCAAGCAAATGAAACACTAAAAATAGAATTTGGAAACTAAAGATTAGTTTTAAAGACGTCATTTTAGTTGTTTTTCTTTAGACTGAATTTGGACTACAACGTATCAGGATAATGTAAATATGACTAATATTGTTGTACAGTAGTACTACACACGGAATTATCAAGTATTTTCTTTTCTTTTTTTAAAGAAAATACTGCGAAAACAATATAATGAGTGGATTTGAGACGTACCGACAATCTTTATAATACGAATATTCTATGACTGTGTAGATAGATACTGATTAGTAATCTGCACTGGTCAAGTTTCACGCTAATATAGACCCAAAACTCCTAGAAAAAATTCCCTCTATTTTTTTGGCTTGGTGATGGGTACGAATGCCTACATTATTCAATCAATTGCCAAGATGATTTTCCATCTCAATTTAAATATGGAACGTCTTCTAAAATTTTATTTTATCGCTGTAGGCTAATCTTCATGTTTGTATACTTTGCTTACGCCCTGAGAAAATAGTCTCAAAAGAAATCTCCGGTCTTACTTCATAATATTATGCAGTAATTATATACAGTAGTGTGTTAAAATTTGAACATTGTCGTTGATTATTTAAGTAGACGATGCGGATTTCAGTGGTTGGCTACTGAAGTTCGCTATTTTTGAACTTTGAAGGAATGTCGTTCAACGATTTCCGTACCTACTTGTTGTTGAATGTCTATGTAAGCCTGAATTTTTTTTTTTTCTTTCACGTCGTCATTGTTATTCATCGGGAATTTTTCTGGTCGGCGTAAAACATTAATTTTTGGAGTGAGTTCTAAGAGAAATGACAGGAGCTATATTTACTATAACAATCTACGATTTCAATTTTTTTGAGTCAATCTTATCGCGGTAGGTTAATAAAACTGTAAAACTTGCTCTATACCTATCCAAATTATAATCATTTTTTTATTCAGTAGCCCTTGAAGAAAACAGATGTTGAATTGGTCATGGGTTACCTTCCGAGGAATAACCAGTGCTCCCAGTTGTTTTTCATTACCGGTAGCTCCAGCTAGGTTGAAGTTTAGCTAAAACTTTATCATCTCCAGTAAGCTATTACAGTAATTAGCAATGCCTGGCTGAGATCGACTGATGAAAGATTTAGGGGGAAAAAATAGTGGGATTTAACAAAAAAAATGTGATTAAAATCCTAAAAAATAACTAAAATCTCTGGTTTTTTCAAAATTTTAAAAAAGAGAAAATGATGAAGAAAATTGACAAAAATTTTGCTGATTGTCTACAGCGACCTCACATGAAACATTAGCTTCAGCCAAAAGGTTGAGGAAGCGGTTATTAGCGCAAAATTGACCAAAAGAGTGAAAAAATGTCCAATATTTTCTTGAAGCTGTTGCGCACGGCGGTCCGTACGCCATGATGAAGAGGTAATAGGAACCTGTCGGCTCCGAAGGCTCCTGAACGCCTCGGACGGAGGATCGGCGTTACGCGACATTATAAAGAAAAAGTCTCTTTCGGTGTATAACAATGTACGTTTATTTCGATAGTAATTTGACAGCAAATGAGTGAAAGAGAAAGGGAGAAGAACGGTCGACTGGAATTAAATACTTATATTCGAACGAATAATTATTTGAATTCGTGAGTACAACAAAGCTAATTAGCTTTAGCAAATTATCATTTGTGGCTAATCACCTCTGCCTCAGGGTGCGTTCAAGAATACGTCGCCAACGTCTATCTTTACTTACCTATCTCACTCCACTCACAATTTTTTTTTTGGTCACAGCCGGACAGTGAGATAACCGGTAAAAAATCGGTGTCAGGAAATTTGTCCGAGCGAAAATTGACCGACAGAAAAAATAACACCGAAAATTCGACAGAAAAAAGGAACTTGAGAAATTAAGCGATGACGAAATTTGTTCGTATGAAAATTGTCAGTGCGAGAAAATTTATTTGCAAAATTAGACAATGACGAAATTTCACATTATAAAAAAATTGGACTTTTACAACGGATTGCTATGTCGGAGTACCATTGTTTTCACCTTTTTTTTTTTTTTTTAAAATACATTCATGCATGTGTATAATTTTTCCCCCTGTTCCTTTTTTTTTTGTTTGTTTGTTTTGTTTTATTTTTGTTTTTTTTTATAATTTTTCTCTGGTTGGATGTAAGAAAAAAAAAAAAAGCTTGAATGTCATAGAAATCGAAAGTTCTTGTTATTGAAAGACATACTCGTGCGTATGAACTATACCCTAGTTTTATTACACGTGTATACAGGAAGGAGGATGATGATAATAACCACCATAAAGTATGAGTAATTTGTTTCCTTTAGTCTTCACTTTTGTACTTCACAAGATTATTTGTCATCTCAGGCAAGGCCAAATCATTCACACGATTTTCTTGTGGCGACTTATCTTCTCCTTAGTCTTCATCATTTTGTCCAGTTATTATTGTATTCAGTTCAGATGCCGTTATTTGACCACATCGATCTGAATTAGCCTTCAGTGTTTATGAAGTGGAGGATGACGTCAACAATACAAACGACTACCTCTTAACTCATCTAAAGGGTATCGCCCACAATTTAAGTTATCTTTATAGGATACTTTCTAATTTAGAACATTTCAATTTTCCAAAATTTATATTTTTTCCATCTTTCAAATTTCATAATGTCTAAATTTCGCACGATCAAATTTCTTGAAATGTAAATTTTGCCTCGTTCAAATTTCGTGCGTTCATTTTTCAGCAATCACTATTTTTTGTCGCGGTCAATTTTCGGTGTTTTTTTTTCTGTGGGTCAAATTATGTTATTTCAAACTTTTAGTTTTTACCCATCACTATGTTCATCTTTGAATTGAGTCAATGAAGGGTGTTCTCGTCATTGAATGCGTAAATTGTAAATTCATTATCTAAGAAACTGACGTTCAAGATTGCCCTACCCACGAATTTCTACAAGTTCACCCACCCCAAATACAATATAAACGACCAAAACCAGAAACACTACTACAGTCTGTTCCACGAGAGTTTGGTATTATAAATCACGGGGAACCCGCATTCCATTCGCATTCCATAATGTAAAATGATCGTGAGTGACGTGGGTTGCCTATCGTTTATAATACCAAACTCTCGTGGAACAGACTGTAGAAATAATATTGAGCAAAGTACTAATTCCAACCGTAGCGCAGCGCCAAGAGCGATTCAAATACCATTGTAAGACAGGGATAATCTCGGCCGCTGGAGCGTAAAAATCCAGCGCAGTTTCCGGTAGCTAACCGTTTATTTTCCCAAGGTTACTAAATGCTCAGCACACCTTAGTGCTTGTTTATGTAGGAAGCATTTTGGTAACAGATACCTAACAAGGCAACCTATGCAAATAAGTTGTGTAAGTAACAAGTTTGTTGCCTGGTTGCTGAGTTGCTTCAGGATAAGGAGCTAGGTATGTAAAATGTAGAGATGTCAAACCAATTGTCATAATTAACTTAAACATTGCTCTAAGGCTTTCATTTGATTCTTGCATCTACTTAAACTTACAGCCATTATCAACTCTTCCCAATCGACTTGATAACATTTGGCTTTTAGTCAGGGCTGCTTAGCCAATCAGATTGGCTAAAAGCTGAGCTAAGAACTAACGTTCTTGAGTGATCGGCTTCAACTAACAGCTAATGGCTAATCTGCTCTGATTGGCTAGCTAACAGCCAGCTAAGAGCTAAAAATTTTAACATGGGTATCATTTTGCAGCTTCTTCCAAACTGTTTTTAAATGAGATGTTACTTTTGGACTAATCGCAATTTGCAATAGAAAAAGAAAACAAGAATTTTCAACAGCGTACTGTTAACAAACGCAAGTTTACACTCTTTTTTGAGAGTGAGAAATACTCTTTTTATAATACATGAAGCGAAAGTGCTGCGTATCGTGTTCATTTTTCGTAGCGAAACATGCCGTTATCAGAACCGTGGCGAAAATGTTTTACCAGTGGCGAAAATGTTTTACCCGTGGCGAAAATCAAGTCAGTGGTGCCATTCGAAAAATTTATAAATATTCTTTTTGAACGATAGCCAATTTAAATTGTAGGCCTAAGTGTTCCTTTCACTACATGTATTATAAAAAGTACTGTTTGTAATTCGTGTCGAAAACAAACAATATTGGAACTCGTTTATCCACACTGCGCTCGTTCCAATATCGTTCGTTTTCGCCACTTATTACAAAATGTACTATTTTAGCACCAAAATTCAAAAATACGTGATTCTTTTCTACACAAAGATGGGACGAAAATTCACTTGGACATTGTTGTCTCTCATGTTTTAGATTTTTAGAGCAATCAAAGAGCAAAGAAGTATTGACTGGGCCCGCTGGCAGTGCTAGTGCTTTCTGATTTTGAAGAAAAAATTCAATGAAAATTAGCCGTTAGTTATTTCAATATCAGTGGCTAAAGGCTAAGCTAATTGCTAAATTGATCTCATTAGCTAGCTAATTATTTTGAGCAAAATTCCTTGGCTAACAGCTTATGGCTAAAAGCTAACGGCTAGTTAAGCAGCCCTGCTTTAGTAAGTTTATTCCGGAGCAGAATAAACCGACGCTGGACGGCTGGAGCAGCATAAACTGAGTACAAGGGGGAAAAAATACAGGACTTCAAGTTTAAGTCAATCACATTAACTTCTGGCTGACGTTAGGTTTAAAGCCAATCATGAGAAAAATCATTAGCTGGCTTAAAACTTGAAAATAACGGTCTAGCAAACAATAAGCCCAATCATGACTTGAGCTTATCAGCCTTACTAGAGTGCTAGAATGTTAATATGACTTTGAAGGTTGTACAACAGCCGCGTAGGGCCTGTGCAAATAGATGTGCTTTTCTATTTAGAAAAAAAATTACAAAACTTTCGAATTTTTCCAGAAAATAGAGTTTTTGCTTCCCTCCTGTGCAAGTTCAAGTTCCTTCATGAGTAGGCCTAGAATAAACAAAGATGAAAGATCGATAGCAGCGCTCCATCACTGCCAGGACAGCAACGAAAAATTGATAACAAGAAAGGATGATTGATAATCTGATAACGGAAATGTTGTCATTTCTGGAAAAGACTCGACAGAACAGAACGAACGCGAAATTATGGCAGAAGTTTGAACAATTGAATGAGAATTTCGAAGTTATTGCTCGTTAACGTATTTTTAAAAAGCTTTACTTTGCCTTACAAGTATTTCTATTGTTTCGTGCGAAGGAAGTCGTCGAAAATGATTTACTATTGGTTCGAAAGGTTATCACGTCGTTGGAAAGACATGATAATTTATCAGAGAGAAAATGCAAAATTCTGCGTAGAACTGTCTCGCATGATATCTTGGTCTCGTAAAACGATGTTAGAGAGAAACACCGCCGAATAGAGTATCAGTATCACGCGTTCTAGTGAAATGAATACACCAATGTTGGTTTCGTTATCGAGCAGAGAAAAATAATTAGCTCCAAAGCTGTATCGTCGTCACTCATCGAGATTCTTCAATTTGTAGATCGATTCTCCACAGGTATGTAAGAGTTTTAGAATTAACAGTCGATCTATACTCTTATAACTATTGTGTGGAGGGTGCATAGAGTTCAAACAAGGCTCAGCTTTGAGAGGTACGTATCAGAAAGAGAGCCAATCTTGGAAAATTCTATCGTCGTATTGCAATTAAGTTAATTGAAATTTACACTAATGAGAAAAAATGTTCGAGAAAGTAAACTAATCCTTCGATATTCTGCGTGAGAATAATTAAAGCTAGATTGTTCCCGATTACGTGAGCTTTGCATTGTGTAAGCGAGATTTCCAACGATGGAATTTAGTAAAAATTGAAAGGAAGAAATACAGCTCATATCTAGAAGTACACAGTATTGTTCGACCGTTTATTGACCTTTCTTAAGCCGAAGATATTTTCCTACTCCCATCCCATCTAATACAGCGTCCTTTATGAAATATTCGTTCAAGTCGATCTTCGATAATTTTCTAGTTAATTACCGCACTTATTAGTGCTTTCGAAATGGATATTGTTGCGGCGTCGTCGCGAGAAATAAGATATCGAGAGAAAGAAAAATCCTGGAATACTGACCTATAAACTCGTATCGGTTCTTCTCAGTCTTACTCGCAGTGAATGATATCGTTGTATAGAATTAAAGTAGAAGTTCATTGTCATAGATCTCGTATTTCTAAACTTATGACGTGCTGATACTGATTAAATTTCACTCGTAAATATGCGAGTAAGTATTACGTAATATTGTATTGAATGAATGCGGTCTTAATTAAATCGAGAGCGAGAGGTGATCGTACGATGGAGAATTTTTGTCGTAACCGCTCCCATCGAGGAGTAAAATTTTAGAATCACGCTGGAGTGCAACGAACCGAATTTACGAAAATGGTCACGTTTCGATCTAACCCAGTAATTTTGCGCACCCGCCAACTGAAAGAATAGCGGTTTTATCGCCGTTGTTAGATCATCAAAAGTATTCGGGGTCCTCGGAAATAGGTGACAGGCTATTTTTGAACTCTTCAATTCTGTGTACGGATATACGAGCGAACGAAACGAACCTAATGGAACGTATTTCGAAATCATCGCGCAGGAGGTTACGATCACGAGAATCTTACGAATTTCACAAAATCGAGAATGGTGGAATGTTCCCTGGAAAAGTGAAGGCTATGTACGTGTAATCCTACCAGACAACATTAATCATTCCCGCAAAATGAAATTATTATTTTCAACGAATTAATGTTTTTTCTTCTTTTTATATCCGGCAAATATGGCACGTATGACCATTAACTACCAGATAGGTTTATGTTTGCATTGTCGGAACTAGCGAAGTTTTATACACACTCCTACGGGTTATGGAGTTGATGATTGACGGCTCTTCTGTTACAGTGGGCTGCACATAAATACCACGTTAGATCTTTCTCTATCAGTTCAATAACACTTTTCTACAATTAGACATCGCTTCACAAACGATTAGAATTCATCGCGAATACGATTTCGTACTGTATAGTCGACGCACTTGGGAATACTTGGCACAGACTGTACATATTATAATATTGAACTTTGAAAATAGACATACTCATCAATCTTTAATATTCCGTTAAAATATCATACAAACTATGTTTCCGACTGCGGTATTCGCTTCTTTCGCGTACATTATTATGAAGCCGATGTTAAAACTCGATACCTTCTCGTTTTTAACATTTAATTTTTCGTAATCGAACGAGGTAATTCTTCAAAAGTTGGGTTGATCAGAAAGAGACTTCCAATTTGCGGAAAAGGTTAGTAAATTGAGAACTTAAGGATATGGAATCAAGAGCGAAGTTTTGGTAAGCAGGCTGTAAAATCGTTGAAAGATACGAAAAGAATAGAAATCGATAAGAGTATTGAAAATTTGAGTCACTAACATCTGATAAATTGTGAGAAGTAGTCGTCATCTGCTATCCGTCTGTAAAATTGTTATTCCAAGGGGGTGAGGGTTCTAACCTACGTTAGAGACTTGGAAAGAAGAAACCGGTGACACAGCAGAAAAGCTAACAATCACATTGTCTTCTCTGGAGACACGTAGTGTAGCATTCTGTTTGTATATACTTGCTTCCTACCCTTCGATGTAATAAATCGACTACCTACATTATCTGTTACACGGGATTTGTGTAATCGCCTAACTCGTGAAATCGGCAGCCTTTTTGACGAATTTATGAACTCGAAGCTTTCCTAATCGAATTTTAATCCCTCTTGAGTATTTTTTAAAAGAATTTCAATGGTCATAAAGTTTTACCCAAAATATTTGATGAAATTGTTCAAAATAGTTTCAAGTGAGAGTTTTTAGAAAGGTACTTGGCCAATGTGGGGCTAAGGAGGCCCCTCTCTTTGATTTTCCAAAATTCGTTAAAGAGGCTAGGAAACTTATTAATGGTAGTGAGGTAATCATTAAGAGCCCATCTCTAAAGAAAGCTATCTTGGAGCCGAATCCCGTTCCTCCCCTCCTTTACGGGTTGCCGAAGGTACACAAAGAAAATGTGCCGATGCGGCCGGTTGTTTCGTTTGTTTCCTCCCCTACATACTCCCTCGCTAAGTTCCTGGATAGATG
The DNA here is from genome assembly GCA_035079385.1 of Aspidiotus rigidus. Lineage (NCBI taxonomy): Eukaryota > Metazoa > Arthropoda > Insecta > Hemiptera > Diaspididae > Aspidiotus > Aspidiotus rigidus. Next base: position 1,159,780 of record JAVHKY010000023.1, read on the forward strand.
GTTCAAAGCTCGTGTGGAGGTTGAGTCTCCCTATTCAGTTAAGAATTCGAGCGCCCTGGCTGAAAAATTGAAGGACACATACCTTCCTCCGGGTTCAATTCTGTGCTCGTTTGATGTCGTTGGGCTTTTTCCTAATATTCCCAAGGCTACCACTATGCAACAAATAGGCAAACTGCTCGTAGAATGTGGTACTCCTCACAATGAATTTGGCGAATTTTTCGACCTATTGAACGCCTGTCGGTCACCTAATTTTTGTAAGTTTGATGATAAATATTTCGAGTTCCCTGAGGAGGTAGGGATCCCTATTGGTTCCCCCTTAGGCTCTCTTATTTCGGAGGTTTTTATGTCTAAATTGGAGGTTGACCTGTTTTCTTCGGGCCAGGTGTTTTTGAATCACGTTTTCTATTGGCATAGGTACGTGGATGACATATTGTGTGCGTGGACCGGTCCTGCGGAGCTCCTTAGTGAGTTTCTCGCTTATTTAAATAGTTTATATCCGTCCATCAAGTTCACTCTTGAAGTTGGCGGCTTATCAATAAATTTTCTGGACTTAACCATATCCGTCATTGACGGGGTCCATGATTTCGGTATTTACCGGAAAAGTACTTCGACCGATATTGCTATCCACGGGTCGTCTTTCGTACCTTTTGCCCATAAAGTTGCTACATTTAATAGTTTAATATATCGCCTCACTCAGATCCCTTTGAGTGAGGTAGCGTTTAATAAGGAACTCGTGACAATAAAGCACTTGGCTGGAGTGAATCAGGTCAAAGTGGACATCGACCTCATGGTCCGTAGGAGACTTACAAGAAAAAGTCTCGATTCTACTACCTCCCTCTCCCGTCAGTTGCATCTTGATAGGCGTAAACGGTGGATTAGGATGCCGTTTTTGGGGAAGTTTTCTTCGGAGGTGAGCCGTGTCCTCCGTCCCTTTGGTTTCCGACCGGCGTTTTATAGTACCAATACGGTGAAGTTGAAGGATCCGATACCGATGGCCGAGAGGGAGGGTGTTTATAGGGTGGCCCAGGGGTGCCGTGAAGCCACTTTTTTGAAGACAATTCTTCGTAGGAAATTGGAGGGGGGGTGTGGTTTTTTCCTTTGTTCTCGTAACATTATAGGGGGGTTTCTTCTCTTTTTTTTTTTTTGCTTCTTAAAAATTTTTTGGGGGGGCGGAATCTTCGTAAGCTTAGGGGGATCACGGCACCCCTGGGGTGGCCTGTGGTGATTGCCCGAGTGTGTACATAGGGATGACTAGCCGTCAATTCAAAATTAGAGTTGATGAACATAGGAAAGCATGGGAAAAAAGAAAAGTAGGGGAGTCGGCGTTTGCTGACCACTTAATTGAATGTGGTCATAGCCTCAAAGAGGGATCTGAAGTTCTCCTCCACAGGGAAAAATCTTATTTTAGGCGCTTAGCTTTAGAGGAAATTGAAATTCATCGTCACCGAAATATTAAAGACATTACCGTGGTGAACAGGTACATTCCTGAGGAGGGATTGATTGAATTAGTCTATGAGAATGATTCACATTTCGATGACTCGCTGGTTCAGTCATGACCTCCTCGTTCGTTGTTACTCGTTCTTGTTGGTGTTGGGTTCAGTCGCTTTCTATACCGTGAGAATGGCTGTTTAGTCGAAAGCGCTCGGTTTGTTTGTTTTATTGCGGTTCTAGTATTTGTTTTCGTTACTCTTTGCGAGTATATTTCTCTATGAGAGTTTTTACTTCTGCTCAATTCCCTTCCCAAAGTTTGTTCAGAATAGGACGCTTTGTACGGGTTCAGGACCTCCTAAAACAGTTTTAATGATCAAATGCTTTAGCAAAATGGTTCGACTCTCAAGCTATTATGGTAGGAGGGAGACGGAAAAATTTCAACCTCCGAGCTATATATGATAAGAGGGGGACTCAGAAACATTTTGACTCTCATGCTATACTATGATAGAAGGGAGACTTGAAGAAATTTCATACTCCAAGCTACGAATTTGAAATTTTTCCGTTTTGAAAAATTTCATCCTCCAAGCTATATACAATAGAAGTCAACATTTTTACGTTTTTTGCCGGACGGCGCACGGAAAAAGTATAATAAAATTAGAGAAGTTCGACATTTTTCCAAGTCCCTAAAGTAGATCAAGGTCAATGATGACGTCATCGAGCGTGACAAAAACCGTGACGGTTTCTCGTTACAATAGTCAAAAAAGTGAGAAAACAACATATGAAAGCTCAGTCACTCATTGCTTCATTAGGCCACAAAGCCAGTCATAATGAGGAGATTCTGATCAGCTATCTTATTTTAAAGGATGTTTAGGCCCAGAACCGTTCCGAAACCGTTTTATAAAGCTCTAGAGTCATACAGTTTCACCCCGGGGTCAGTCTATATTATCTTGGAGCTAATTTCGAGTCGGTTTATTGCGCTCCTAAGCAATTTGAATATTGCCTGCAAATACAATGTCGCAAAATCGAACCGATGGGTAAATGCTTAAAAGCTAGTGATAGAAGCAAAAAGCCGAAGTTACGCGGATGAATTCCAGTCTAAACTCAAGTCTAAGCGCTTCGTGATCCTCTTCTTATCCCTGCTTGTAAGTGAGTGTTTTCAAGACACGATCTACTTTTGAGGTCAATAATTCAAGATCGGAAGTCTCGCCCATCGAAACCTTTTCTTCGCGGGTATTGAACGAGGTAAAGATGCTGTAGTCACCTCCTGACCTTAGTCTTATTGTCTCGAGCTCATTATCAGAGACTTGAGACTAGGAGGTGGATCAAGTAGTTTTAGGCGGCAAACTTGTAGGCCAAAGGGTAGTACGGCAACACATAGGTCGTGACTTTCGAAGTATATGTTTGACAGGAAGGGTACTTGGAAAGATGCCAACTTTCAAGCTTTATATATGGACGAGCGAGGGGTGTGATTTGGAAACCTTTCGTCTACAAACTGGAGACTGCAAAATCTCGGACTATCGAAATGAAAATATCAGGAAAGACTCTTGTAAAACTCTCGACCATCAATTCCCGTGTTTCAAACCGTGGACCCTCCACGAATTGGAGACAAATCTCAAGTAGTCTAGAATTATCCCACCGTACCTGTTAAAATAGTATATTACACAACTAGGTGCATAAGGTGCGCGATTATTGACGAGTGGATTTTGCGCACTGAAATGCACTTAGTTCTATAATTATGTGACCTGCGATGAAAAAAGGATGCTCATTATGTTGATCTCATCTCAACAGCGATACCTTTCACCCCGCAAAACTGGAGCATAATAACGTCATTTGAGTTCACGTTTAATAAGAAGGTTTTTTGTTTTCTGTTCCTCTGTATCTAGGTTTAGCAACTCAAAATGGAAAACCGACGAAACAAGACCAGAAGAAAGTGATCGACGAAGAGCTCGAAGAATGCGAAGATTGCCTTCAACGGAGTATCTCAAATTACTGCTCTGATACGATGCTATACAAAAGACTGCCATTCACGAAATGGGTTCCTCTCTACAGTTGGAGTTACTTGATGCGAGATTTCATTGCTGGTATCACAGTTGGACTAACAGCCATACCACAAGGCATCGCATACGCGAATGTAGCCGGCCTCGAACCTCAAGTGAGTATAGTATTAAATATCGTATCTCTCGATTCCACTGAAATTCCCAATACAGCCAACTCTATATATCACACAAAAACCGCTACAAAATTCTATCTTCAGAATTTTCCTCTCACCTTCTCACACACAGATTATACTAGCTTTAAATTAGGCTTAGCATACGCCTATGCTGCGCTAAACTAATACTAGACTATACCAGACTGTCGATGACGTCACAAGTAAATTCAAGTTGATGACGTTACGAAATAAAGTCGCAAGTAGATTCAATGGATGATGGTGACGTCACAAAGAGGTTCAAACTCGTCAATAGTTTTGCTGTGCTTTTATCCGCTATCGAAAAGTCGCAAATGTGGGATTGGGTTTCCTCTTAATGTCTTTACCGGTACTCCAGCTGTCTATTGGAACATGTATTGGAAATTTGCGAGTCCAAGTCTGAATTGGTCTCACCCCTCAGAAAATTTGCGCGATATATACTAGACCAGTGGTTCTCAAACTTTTGGAGGCTGCAGCCCTCTCCAGTGGCCTCTTCCTTTTCCGCGGCCCCCTAAAAAAAAATGTTTGCTAAATGTCAAAAGACCGGAAAAAATGGTGCAAACGCCGACCTTCACCCCAAGCTTGGCCCCCTGGTATGGAGGGGGGTACGAACGACTCATAGGTTGCATACAAAAAAGCCTTTCTAAAGCGCTCGGCATAGTAGGGTCCCAGTTATACAGAAAAACCCGTCCGCTCGATGTGGCTGTTGAAAGCAATTTTAATATTGATTATTATTTTACATACTCAGACGAAGAAATATAGCCTGTATGCCTATTTTTCTCACTCCCTGTTTTCCGAGGTACCACCCCCTTAATCTAAAAAGCTCGGTTATCTCGAGAAATATTGACTTTTTGAAAAAAGTTTTCAAACAAAAGTTGTTCCATTATGTCTCCTCCACAACTTTACCTCTTATGAAAATTTCATTTTGAACAATCCTCGCCTTTCAAATTTGAAAAAACATTGGTAAAAGAAACAAAGAATCACGTTGTCTTACATTTTTAATGAGAAATTTTGAACATGCAGTCAAATATATGATTACAAAAAATATTTAGAATTCAGTTTCCTTTTGAATGATGAGTGTCAAGAAGACTTCACCCCACCCCTCCCTCATTTCAAAAGCTCAACCCCCGCCTCTCCTCTTAGTCAAAATCGAGGTTTTGAATAGTAATAAATCTAACCTCCAGCCTATCATGTTACCCTTCTGAGCTGATGATGTAAAAGCTGAACAGGAAATTGAAAATTGATCTCAATTGATCTCCTCTGAGCTAGAACTTGTAACTTCTTAAGGCAGGTACTTTTTCAAGGAATTTCTAAATTCAAGGTAAAAAGGTGAAGTGAACAATCATGATAAATTAAAATGAAGCATATTTTTTTTGAAAATTTATCATTAATCAAATATTTGCGAGGTAAGAGGAGGGGCGGGGGGTGGATCTTTTGGAATGAGGGAGGGGTGGGGGGAAGTAGTCTCGTCTTGATACTCATTGGAAAGGAAACTGAATTCTAAACATTTTTTGTGACTGTATGTTTGATAAAAATGTAAAAAATTGTAATTCTTTGTTTTTTCTACCATGTTTTTTCAAATTTGAAGCGCGAGGATTGCTCAAAATGAAATTTTTATGGGAGGTAAAGTTGTAGAGGAGACATAATGGAACAACTTTTGTTGGAAAACTTTTTTCAAAAAGTCAATATTTCTCGAGATAGACGAGCTTTTCAGTTTAGGCTGGGGTGGTACCTTGGAAAACAGGGAGTGAGAAAAAAAATCTCCGGCGACTAAAGAATTTTCTGGCATAGCCAAATAAATGAAAATCATGTTCCATGTCTTTTATATTTTATCAGTCACCTTGAAATATTTCACTCTAGGCTTCTACTAGTCAAGTGTTCGTGAGATATTATTCGTTTACCCCTTTACCTATCTTGGCGTCGTATAAGTCTTCTATGAGAAATATGAGGTAGCGCGAACTGGCTCCGCTCGTTCGCCCCCCGTCTCGCTGTTGTATTGGAATGGTATGAGACAATTCAAGTCTAGGGGACTTGGAAAAATGTCGACTATCCAGCCTTTATTTATATAATTATTTTATTATTTAATTATTTAATATTATTTATTTATTTATTTATCATTAATTCTTGTACTAGGTCAAGTGTTCGTGAGATATTATTCGTTTACCCCTTTACCTATCTTGGCGTCGTATAAATCTTGTAAGAGAAATATTTTGAGGTAATTCTGGGTGTTCTATATTTTGAGGTATCAACTTTCGTGGGGCGAACGAGCGATCTCGCTGTTGTATTGGAATGGTATGAGAAAATTCAAGTCTTCTATGAGAAATATGAGGTAGCGCGAACTCGCTCCGCTCGTTCGCCCCCTGTCTCGCTGTTGTATTGGAATGGTATGAGACAATTCAAGTCTAGGGGACTTGAAAAAATGTCGACTATCCAGCCATATATGATAGGAAGAGGGACTTAGAAAATTTTCTAATTATTAATTATATTAATTATTTAATTATTTATTTATTTAATTATTTAATTATTTATCTATTTATTTATTTATTTAATTATTTAATTATTTAATCATTTAATTATTTAATTATTAATTAATTAATTATTTATTATTATTACGCGGGGTGTACTCGCGAATTTCTGAATCACCCACGGGGTAGAGATTTCTCTTGACGGGGGGGAGGGGGGGGTGTACTCGCGAGTTTCAAAATCGGGGTCCGGCGAGAGAAAAGACATGGAACATGTCAATAGGCATACAGGCTATATTTGTTCGTCTGAGTATGTAAAATAATAATCAATCATAAAATTGCTTCTAACAGCCACATCGAGCGGATTTACGGTTAGGACCCTACTAGCAAGTCTTTAGTCAGTTTCACTGAAAATTCAAGCCAAAAGTCGAAAGCACAAGTTTTAGAGATCTGATTATGTAAACTTCTTTACAGGTAAGATGGGACTTGGAAAATTCTTTATTTTACTGTCCAAAATACCAATTTCAAAAGTCTACTAGAAAAAAAGAATAAATTATTCTTTTTTGTCAGAAAGTTTTCTCGGTATTATGGCTCCAATATTGTGACTTAAAGACAAGACCGCGAATATACGAAGATATAGGGAGTTAAGCATACATATATAAAAAAGTCATTAAACCTTTGCAGACTTGCAGAGTGATAAAAATGGGGAAACATTGATATTAGAGACAAAAAAAGGGAGCGAAACTGTTCAAAAACTTGGATTTGCTGTAGAGAAGGAAAAATGAATAGCTGAAGATTAAAAAGAATAAGTATTGAGAGAAATGTTTTCCACTATATTGTATATTCGCATTCTTCATTAGTTCATTGCATTCTCCATTTCTACTCGATTGGACCACTATTTTTAAAAATCACTTCAACCCTTCGCGGCCCCCAGTTTGAGAACCATTGTACTAGACTAGGAATGGGGACGAGCGAGCGAAAGCAACCTGGTATACATTATTGATAAAGCGCTCAAATTCAATAATTTTCTATAGAGCAGAGAAACTTACTCTGAATTATTTTGTCTGAACTGGTAGCTGAATTAAGGGACTATGAGAAGAGATTGAAAATGATCTTTATTTCTTTGGCCCCGCCGGAACATCTCATCTTCCAAAACCAACATTTTGCCTACAACGTCTCTTCATCTATAACGTGCCGCACTATGTAATACTTCTGATACCGACCTATAAATCTTTAGGCAAAATGTGATCAATTATTACACATTGAGGGTAGTATTATTACTCCTATCTGACAAGTTCGAACTTTCATTTTCACCGCATTATATCAAATATGTGTGATGAACTGACAACTCAATTTATCAGTTTTGGCTCGTGTCATGACAAGGACAGACGATGACCGTTACATTTTGGAAAACTATTGACCTAATTTACTCAGAAGGCTACATGCCTCACTCTCCAGAGGAATGTACCAAACGATAGTTTAACCAACAAAGCAATCTGAAGAAATGCAGGCTGGTCACGCAACTGTACCCAGAAATGTACCAGAAAACGGTGTCTTTGTTGGAAAACAAGAGTCTTATGTAATTTTCCATATTTTTAGTGATAAGTAAGACTTCGTCATTTTATTTTCATACCTGTTCGAATTTGTAAATTTTTTATTGTTTATAACTAGCTAAGCATTAATATAAACGGTCTGGGAAGTTAGTTTACGAACTGCCGGTAGTTTATAAAGTGCCTAGCTGTTTATAAACTGACAGAATTTATAAACTGCCGGTAACGTACATACAGGGCGAGGTAAAATGATGTTAACAGTTAGACGGAACTTGTCTCAATTTGAATTGGTACAAAAATGAGAAATTTATGGTGCGTATTAAAGGGTACAAAGTTTGTACTATGATTTCATTCACAATTTTAGACCAGTAAGAAGTTCGTATATTTCGTCTGAACCGAGTGATGACTTTTTGAGAACCTTGACTAATGAAGGGTACACGGGAAGAAGGGGGAATGTCTACTTTTTAAAAATTTTGAGTTAGATACGTTTTTATTTAGTGAAAGACCTGCGCTCTTTTACGTACTGCTATCAGAATCGCATGAAAAACTCGCCTTCACACCAAAAAACGCACTTCTAAAACTGGTGTAACCATTGTTATCAGGTGATTTCCTCGGTAAAAAGTTTTGTGGACATTCCCTTTTCTTCCCGTTTACCCTTCACACACGTCAATTTTGGCCACATTTTAAGCCTCCACTCGGCTTAGAAAAAACGTTGTTTTGGGCGAAAATTAAAGATAAAATTGGGTTACAAGTTTCGTAGTTTTGAAGTATAAATCTAATATACAACCCGGTATATCATATCTTTCTTGAAGATAGAAAAAATTCTGAAAGCAGATATTTTCACCAAATCTTTTTTCCTCAACTCATCAATTTCTTTTGTGAACCCGACTCTCCAGTTCTATGTATGTTATTTTGGTTATTAGAAAAATATCCGTCTGATTTACAAGACCAAGAAAACATGTACGGATCACTATTGTCGAATTTGTAGAAAAAATGTGACAAGAAGAAAAAAAAATGAGAAAAGATAATATACGGTACGTAACTTGAACAATGTCAAGGCTAGACGACCCATTCATTATTTTTTACGTTTCCTGATAACTTTTTATTTTAATCTGAAACAATAGACCTATGATTTGAAACGTAGAATACTCGTAGAGAAGACTATTACAGGTTGGTCAGTTCACGCGCATTACAAAATAACACGTTCCAAATGAATGATTTTTAGTGAATTCTTCTTATACTCCGTGTATTTAGATTAACACGTCGATGAAACTAAAAAGTTCATGAGTTCCAAGGAAGCCAACCTGTAGAATATAGAGCAGACTAGATATGTACGTATACTCGGACAATCACTACTTTAATGGATACTCTCCCAAACGATAGTACAATGGAGGATATGAATTCAAAAATTTGTAATAACGATCTCAAGCTCATTTGCTCCCATTCTTGGTTAGGTATCATAAGCGGTCTATTCGGGATCAAGTCAAGGATTTCTTGTAAATTTTCTGGTGGGAAAATCAACTCAGTCTTGGTCTCGCAGATTTTACAATTGACGGCTGGGGTGTCGATGCCGATGCCGGTAAAGACATTAAAAAGAAGAAACCCAGTCGCAAACTTGCGAATTTTTAGTATCGGATAAGGGCACAGTAGGGACATCAATCAGTAAAAACTTTCTTGTGACGTAATCACCATCCGTGACGATATTAGTACGTGACGTCATCAGCTTGAATTTGTCTGTGACGTCATCAATATCCGTGACGTCATGTCATTAGTTTGTGACGTCATCAACATTTCTTTCTTTTAACAGGGAACCTGTTCTACCGGAGGGGGGGAGGAGGTTGAAAAATTTACCGTATGCCGTGCGTCGTGTGATATCTGGCCAAAACAAAAATGGTCTAAGTTCAACATCATTGGCAAAAATGGTTTAAGTCCCCCTCCTATCATATTACACAGGGTGGTCCAACAGTTGAATGGGGATTTGGACTAAATTTGTTGTAGCCCAAAAACGCGAAACGTTAGTCGTATAATTCAAATGTTACCTTTAATTTGCGTCAAATATGAAGTCTCTACGATTTTTGTGAGCCGAGTTATGGACCAAAATGTGCCAAAAATTTGACGCAAGGGTTCCCAAAGTTGTTAATTATCAAGGAATCTAATTTGTGGCGTAAAGAATCGCGTTATCCCTTAATTTCTTTCGATGCTCTGGTGAAATTTACTGCTGAACCCCCAAAAAACGGTTAATAATTTCTGAGAAGCACCGAAACGGGTCAATGAGCCCAAAAAGAGTCAAAATTTCCACAAAATGTAAAATTGCGTAATCTTCGAAGTTTTTCTTGGTTCCAAGATAAAATTTAGCGCTGAGTCTGAAAGAAATACCAAAATGACCCTACGGAGCATCAAAATGGGTTAATGGGCCCAAAAAGGGTCAAAATATCCCCAAAATGATAAAATCGCCCAACCTTAGGAGTTTTTCTCGATTCTGAGATAAAGTTTCGCGCTAAATCTGAATAACACTGTTAAAAAATACTGCGAAGCAGCAAAATAGGTTTACGGGCCCAAAAAGGGTCAACATTTCTCCAAGATGATAAAACCGCCCAATCTTCGAAGTTTTTCTCGATTCTGAGATAAAATTTAGCGCTGAATCTGAATAAAATTGTTAAGAAATTCGGCAAAGCACCAAAATGGATTAATGGGACCAAAAAGGGTCAAAATTTCTCCAAAACGAAAAAAATCGCCTAACCTTCAAGTTTTTCTTGATTCTAGGGTAAAATTGTGTGCTGAGTTGAAAAAAAAAACTGTTGAATGCGAAGCACCAAAATGTGTGAAAGTGACCGAAAACAATCACAGTTTTGTCAGCCAGTGCAGAGAAGGATATCCCGAGACCGTGGTTCGTTAAGCTTCCCGTGAGAGAACAATCAAGAACCCTGTGTTCGATCCTTCATGTGTTTTCACGCAAAATTTTACAGATTCACCCGCCTCTATTGAATAGGGGGCCCTATCCGATCTCCCACCGCGAGCTCATGACCGAGGATAGACTTCTGAGTAAACTTGCCACCTTTGCGTGAAACGACTTGCCCGTCCTATTACGGGGCCTATTCAATCTCACACCGTGAGCTCATAACGAAAGACGAGCTTCACAGTATCACTCCCACCCTCGCGTGAACGTATGAGAATTTTCTCACATCCACCTGCCTCTATCGAACAGGAGGCCTTGATCGTTCTCTTACCGCAAGCATGTAAGGGAAAACGATGTCGCCAGTATCATTCTCTCCTTCGCCCAAAACAACAGGAGTTTTAGCGGAAGCACCCGCCTCGATCATACACGGGGCCTCAGTCGATCTATGTTCAACCCAGAGATCATTCGCCTGCCTCTGTCAAACACGGGTCTTGATCGTTCTCTTACCGCGAACCCATGACGAAAGTCGAACTTGACGGTGTCATTCCTTCCTCCGAATGATACCCCGAGAAATTCCGGGCGTTTGTCTGCCTCAATCAAAGACTGAGCTGTAGCTGATCGCTCATCACGAGCAAGACCGAATTTGCGGTATCCTCCCATTGCCTGAATCAAGGAGTTTTTGCACTTTGGCCCGCTTTGATCATACGCAGAGCCCTAGTCGATCCCTCACCGCGAACATTCAACGGAAGATAAATTTGTCGTCTCCCTCCAATCCCCAAATGAGGAGAATTTCCGCAATTTTCTCTTTTGGATCTGTCACCCGACGCTATTCGATCTCTCCCTTCTGCGAGCGCACTCAATGGCAGACGAACTTATCGACGTTCCTTCCATCCCCTGAATCAACAATTTTACTGCAGAATGATAAAAATTTTCAATTTTTCATTTTGCAGATCATCTAGGGCCATTTCAGTATTTGGGGGAATTTTGATTCTCTTTGAGCCCATCAACCCATTTTGGTGCTTCGAAGTATTTTTAAGCATTTTTTTCGGACTCAGCGCGAAAGTCCACTTGAAAATTGAATTAAAATTTAAAAGTTTGATCAATTTTCCAATTTAGGAAAATTTTGGCCTTTTTTGGGTCCATTAACCCCTTTTTGGTGCTCCGAAGAGCTTTTTAAGCATTTTTTTCGGACTCAGCGCAAAAGTCGACTTGAAAATCGAATTAAAATTTGAAATTTTGAACAATTTTCCAATTTGGAGAAATTTTGGCTCTTTTTGGGCCCATTAACCCACTTTGGTGCTTCGAAGAACTGCTGAAGAATTTTTTTCGGACTCAGCGCAAAAGTCGACTTGAAAATAGAATTAAAATTTGAAAGTTTGAACGATTTTCCAATTTGGGGAAATTTTGGGCCTATTAACCCATTTTGGTGCTTCTCAGGATTTTGTTACTATTTTTCTCGTTTTCCCCGTCCAAATTCACTTAAGAAACAATAATTTGATTAATAAACTTTTCAAAATTCAGCTCAATACTGTAAATTAATTAATTTTCAAGCCCTATTTTGGGGACCCTGGCGAATTGATGAATTTTAGGCACATTTTGGTCCATAACTCGACTCAGAAAAGTCGTAGAGACTTCATATTTGGCACAAATTAAAGATAAAATTGGGATACAAGTTTCGTACATTTTGGACCACCCAGTATAGCTCGGATTGCACTAAAAAAAATTTCAACTCTCGAGTCATAATATATGATAGGAGAGGGACTTGCAAAAAGATGACTTCCTTTACAAAATTATACGAGGAATGCAGGGAACCTGTAGTATGGGTCGAATTGGTTTTGTATTGAGAATTCAGATTAAAATCTCGGAGACACTCAAGTTTTCCCGAGTCCCTTGTATCATACCTAAAAGTGAGAATTTGACCAAGTTCCTTTCCAATCACATATTAAGGTTCGAGTGTCAAAGTTTTCCTGAATCCCCCGTTCCATCATAAATTTTCAAGTCCAATCCGAGCTATAGATGATAAAACGGGGACTTGAATCATGTTGGACTTGGACCATTTTTGTTTTGGTTGGACATTACAGGACGCACAGCACACAGTGAACGGCGCACGGCAAATTTTAATAGGGATCCTGTTCTTGGGGGGGTCTAATTCAAAAAACGACGACTCTTTTAACATAATTGAACGAGGAACGCAGGAAACCTGTTCTATGGATCGAATTGCTTCTGGTATTAAGAATTACATGTTATTAATTTTTTCAAACTTTACCGTTTCATGGTATCATCTTGATTTTTCCATGCCCCCTCCTGTCAGATACAGCATGGAGGTCAAGATTTTTATAAGTTTCTCTCTAACCATACATAGCTCGGAGATCGAAATTTTTTCAAGTCTCCCGCCTATCATTTATAGCTCGAAACTTGAAATTTTTCCCAGTCCAATTCGAGGTATATGTGATAGGAGAGACTACAAACACATTGACGCAGGAGAATCAAAAAAACTTACGACTCTTCAAGATCTCAATTTGAATTCTCAATACCAATAAGTACCGATTCGACCCATAGAAATGTTCCCTGCGTTCCTCATTTAATTTCGTTGAGGAGGTCGTCGTTTTTCCTTTTCGGAATAAAGCCTAGTAGAGGGGGCAACATGGCCTCGTGGATTTCCATTCTATTATATAAAGGGGAAGCGCGTTTTTATGTTACGATTAAACTCGACCAGTTTTTGGTATTTCGAGTTGTACTTTGAAATGTAGACGGACATAGGGTACATTTTTTTTTTCTAAAAGTTCATCAGGAAAGTGCTAAGCAAGTCTCAAAGTTTCAATGCCTGAGTCTTAGAAGCAGGAACCTGGATAACCCGTGTGTAGTTCGTGTTGCCTATGTGGGTCATTATATTATCAATAATAGAAACATGCATGGACGAGTAGGGTTCCAGGGATAAAATCAATTGACGAGTAAGTTCATGCAACAATACTTGATTAATTTCAATTCAACTTTTACTTTCTCTTACTGTCCTTCAAATAACGTTCGAGTTAGTGACTTTAGTTAGTGCATTAGAGTCGTGCCTGTTTTATAATGCGGTAAGTTACTTATTTATGAAGAAAAAGTCATTAAATTAAAAAAATTGTTTTCTATAATTATTGTGATATGAACAAAAAAGGCTATATTATTTTTGTCCCGTACTTAAACTCGATAGATTTGAAAAATACAAATGTATTTAGAACGTGAGTGGGAAAAGTTTATAAGAGTTGTACCTAATGAAATTTCCAATTAAAATACATAAATTTTGGAAATAGAGAAATTTGGGAATGTCCGTCAGTCACTGTATAGAAGCATGACCTGTAAGGAGGAGAGATTTTACAGACCAAAATTTACTTGGGATTTCAGCAAGTTGAAGAGATTTGTGGACATGAGAAAATTTCTGAGAACTGTGGTTTGAAAGTATATTTGAGGAAGAACAATTTTTAAGTATAAAGTCTGCCAAAAGAAGTTCGAGGTACGTATGAGAATATTTGATCAATTTTGAAGTTTTTGAGGTCCAGAAGGTGGAGAAAAGACAATCGCGTGCACCTAAAGCAGAATCAGTAGAATTTTGGTTATAGTTTCAAATACTCCAGTATAAAACAAAAAACAAAAATTATTTTGTGGACCTGAGAAATTTTTTGGCATTGTGCTTTCAAATATTTCTTGGGAAAATACCATTAAGGTGTTTGCGTAATTCATTTACTATGGTTTATTTTTTGGGGTATAGTAGGGTCCTAATTGTAAATCCGCTCGATGTGGCTGTTAAAAGCAATTTTATGATTAATTATTATTTTACATACTCAGACGAACAAAATAGCTTGTATGCCTATTTTTCTCACTCCCTGTTTTCCGAGGTACCACCCCCTTAATCTAAAAAGCTCGTCTATCTCGAGAAATATTGACTTTTTGAAAAAAGTTTTCAAACAAAAGTTGTTCCATTATGTCTCCTCTACAACTTTACCTCTCATGAAAATTTCATTTTGAGCAATCCTCGCGCTTCAAATTTGAAAAAACATGGTAGAAAAAACAAAGAACTACAATTTTTTACATTCTTATCAAACATACAGTCACAAAAAATGTTTAGAATTCAGTTTCCTTTCGATGAGTATCAAGACGAGACGACTTCACCACCCCTCCCTCATTTCAAAAGATCCACCCCCCGCCCCTCCTCTTGCCTCGCAAACATTCGATTAATGATAAATTTTCAAAAAAAAGATGCTTTATTTTAATTTATCATGATTGTGCACTTCACCTTTTTACCTTAAATTTAGAAATTCCTTGAAAAAGTACCTGCCTTAAGAAGTTACAAGTTCTAGCTCAGAGGAGGTCAATTGAGATTAATTTTCAATTTCCTGTTCAGCTTTTACATCATCAGCTCAGAAGGGTAACATAATAGGCTGGAGGTTAGACTTATTACTATTCAAAACCTCGATTTTGACTAAGAGGAGAGGCGGGGGTTGAGCTTTTGAAATGAGGGAGGGGTGGGATGAAGTCTTCTTGACACACATTATTCAAAAGGAAACTGAATTCTAAATATTTTTTGCATTCATATATTTGACTGCATGTTCAAAATTTCTCATTAAAAATGTAAGACAACGTGATTCTTTGTTTCTTTTACCAATGTTTTTTTCAAATTTGAAAGGCGAGGATTGTTCAAAATGAAATTTTCATAAGAGGTAAAGTTGTAGAGGAGACTTAATGGAACAACTTTTGTTTGAAAACTTTTTTCAAAAAGTCAATATTTCTCGAGATAAACGAGCTTTTTAGATTAAGGGGGTGGTACCTCGGAAAACAGGGAGTGAGAAAAATAGGCATACAGGCTATATTTGTTCGTCTGAGTATGTAAAATAATAATCAATCATAAAATTGCTTTTAACAGCCACATCGAGCGGACGGGTTTTTCTGTACAATTGAGACCCTACTAGACGTTGAAAAATAGTTGATTGATTGTCAAGCTTCAAGATTTTGTTGGAAGGTAAAGGTGGGAGAGGATAGACTCAAGTCATCAAATGGTTCAAGTCAACCGCGGGTGACGGAAGCCAAAGGATGCAGAAACTTGGATCGATTAGAAGAGGTGTTACTTCATATTGGGTCATTGGAAAGAACTCACGAGGATAGATAAATTCATTGTAAAAATTTTTATAAGTTATATTTGATTGGCGGGTGGGGGGGGCGTAAAAGGGGTAAAATAAGCAAGAAGGCGTGATTTCTTTTAACTGAAGCAAAGACCGTGAAATCTTGGAAATTGTAGTTGTTGACAAAGGTTTTGGATTTGTTGACGGAGATATTACAGCGATATTACAGAATTCACAAAAAAAGTTGATCGTTAAAAAAAATTGTTGGTGTAGTGTACTTTATGATGGGAACGCGGGGGGGTCGAGTGAATGGGAATTTGTGACGTGGGTCACTGAAGCTTATCCACAGCGTGCATCATAGTTGGGAGACGACTAGGGTTGGGAAAAAATTCTATGTGGGGAAGCTTGTAGTTCGTCAGTGAGTGTCACAGCTGATGCCGCGACCCACGGAGTTTTTGTTGAAATTGATTGTTCAAGATGATGCGCATAGCCGGAGCTGCAGTGTTATGAAATGAGTGGCAACATAAGTTGTTAATTGTTTCTGTGATGACTTTTTCTTATTTATACTCGTGCTAAGAATATTTGAATGATTTGATTTTATTGAGGAGCTACTCCACTGCGATTCGCAATGTGTTTTGCTACAGAATCTTACAAAAGAGAGAAAATACCAAGTTGATAGAAGAAGAATAGATCTTTTTAAATTCAATGGGTTTGTGGCGTTGGTCAGAGAGTAGGTCAAGTGATCATGACTCATGAACAATTAGACACATGAAAGATGCGTGAACGGGCCAATTTCTGCGTTGGAATATGGGCAGGACGGGATAATAAGAGTACGAGAGATAGAATTGGGGAATACTTGGACTACATAACGTATACCGGTAGTAAGTTGGTGAATTAGGAATGTAGGTCAAGAGAGAAAAAGAGAAAAACGAGTATGTTTGTATGTGCGAGTCAACTAAGGGAACATAGGTACACAGGCCTATCCTTTAAAGAACTATAAGAGTGAAATTTTGTGGATAAAAAAATTTTCTGGCATAGTCAAATAAATGAAAATCATGTTCCATGTCTTTTATATTTTATCAGTCATCTTGAAATATATTTCAGTCTAGGCTTATACTAGGTCAAGTGTTCGTGAGATATTATTCGTTTACCCCTTTACCTATCTTGGCGTCGTATAAGTCTTGTATGAGAAATATTTTGAGGTAATTGTGGGTGTTCTATATTTTGAGGTATCAACTTTCGTGGGGCGAACGAGCGATCTCGCTGTTGTATTGGAATGGTATGAGAAAATTCAAGTCTTCTATGAGAAATATGAGGTAGCGCGAACTGGCTCCGCTCGTTCGCCCCCTGTCTCGCTGTTGTATTGGAATGGTATGAGACAATTCAAGTCTAGGGGACTTGGAAAAATTTCGACTATCCAGCGATATATGATAGGAAGAGGGACTTAGAAAATTTTCTAATTATTAATTATATTAATTATTTAATTATTTATTTATTATTGAATTAATTATTTATTATTATTACGCGGGGTGTACTCGCGAATTTCTGAATCACCCAAGGGGTAGAGATTTTCTAATTATTAATTATATTAATTATTTATTCATTTATTTATTTATTTATTTAATTATTTAATTATTTATTTATTTATTATTTATTATTATTATTACGCGGGGTGTACTCGCGAATTTCTGAATCACCCACGGGGTAGAGATTTCTCTTGACGGGGGGGGGGGGGGGTGTACTCGCGAATTTCAAAATCGGGATCCGGCGAGAGAAAAGACATGGAACATGTCAAAAAAAACTCAGAATATCGGATAAAATAATAAATTCTTCTCATCATCTTCTATTTTGATTACAACTTTTACTAGGGTTATTACTTTGCACTAGTGGCTGTTTGGTTCCGTGTTAAAACGTATTTTGCGTTCATATGGAGGTATGACACCAATTTTTGCAGTAGAATTTACTGAAGAGGTGAAAAGCCAACTTGGTGGAGGAAGGAAAGATTCTTCTCAGTAATGAAATGGTTTTTCATACGGCGAGGCATCGATTAGTGATTATATGAAGTGAGCACCGAGATTTAAAAATTGGACTAATGAGATGAGCGGGTCTACGGGTGAAATTTGTACGGTGTAAAACAGGCAGTAAAGGTGTTATAGTGAGTAAAGTGGATGAGACTGATTTCCATACGGATTGGAATAATGTCTTCCTTCTTTAATGTAATATTTTTTTCTTCAATGTACGCGGTACAAGTGGTACATGGTGTTAATGTATTTGAAAATAAATTTATGGTATGAGTTTAAAATGAAATTGGTAGTCCGCGCCGAAGGCGCGGGATTTCGGCTTGTACTGTATCTTATAGTTTAAAACTAGTATATTACATGCTAAACCATAGTAGGCCCCTTATAGTGCTAATCTATATGCTAGGCCTAGTTTCAAACCAATATAATTCAATTACGGGTCGTTCAAGCCTAGTTTACAGCAATTACAGCCTTATATACTTGTATGGTAGATCTAGTTTGGAATGAGGTGGGGTACCGGTAAAGACCTTAAAACCTCGAATTCTAGATGATTATGAAGGATTGTATGAACGCCATAAATCAATTACGTTGAAGATATAGTGCACTATTAAAGATGAATGAAAGAAAAAAATGAAATTTCACTCACTTACCTATTTATGTATTTTTATGGGTCCTTCGTAGAAGCAAATATTAAAATTATCAAAACAGTAACTTTCATTGTTCTCGAACTATACGTATTGATTTAATTACCTTTCAGGCTCCATTTCTCAACCTCTTATTTTCCTTATTGTAACGTCATTTACTCATTCTGTACATTATTGCACCATTCAAACGTATATTTTTTAATTTCAGTATGGACTTTATTCGACAATCATGCCTTGTTTTCTGTATGTGATATTCGGAGGATGTAAAGATCTGACGCTCGGTCCGACGGCAATCATGTCTTTGATGACTCATCCCTATTCTATATTGTACGGTCCTGCTTGCGCCATCTTGTTATGCTTTTTAAGCGGAATCGTTATTTTATTATTGTCAGTTTTACAGCTTGGTAAGAAATTAAAATTCATTTTCAACGGTGAAGCGAGAACGATTTATAATATTTTTGGTACATTTTACAGGATTCCTTGTTGACTTCATCTCATTACCGGTGACAATCGGTTTTACAGCGGCTGCTGCGTTTACTATAGCGTCGGCTCAGGTGAAAAATTTCCTTGGTTTGAAAATTGAAGCAGACGGTGCAATTCAGAATTGGATATTCGCTTTGACAAATCTCGATAAAATTCGATGGGCCGATACCTTGTTAGGATGTTGTACGATTTTAATTTTGTTTCTTACTCGCGTAAGTTCCCTGATATGCGTTATTTTTCGAAGAGTTCGGAAGTTTGGACAAAAACGAGGTAGATTTCGGCGCAGATTTTGAATATGATGATGAAGTTTACACGAAATAAGTGAATATTATGAAAAATTCAGGTGGGACAGAGCTTGAAATGTTTCTCTAGACACTTATAAGGTTGCACACGATTCAGATTTGATCGAAAGCTTTTAAGAAACCCTAAATAAATTCGTAGACTATTTTCTCTGATGTTTACGTCAGTTTTTCTCGTATAACCTCGTCTTCATGGTCTTATTCCGAAAAATATTTCTCCTTTTAATGTAATTTTTTCTCAATCCATTTACCTACTAGAAGAATAAATAAAATTACTCTAAGCTTTCTGAAAGCTTCGTATCGTGGTGATAGAATATAACGAGGACAGAGTGATAGGGAAGGTTGAGCTTTTAAGTATTGTGAAAAATCTCAATCTAAATAAAAGTTCCTTTCATTGTCAAACAGTTGAATATATCAACGAATTAAAGACGAAAATTTGATTTTTCCACATTCTGACGAGTCTACGAGTTGTCGTTCAAACGTAGTCTAAAAAAAAAAATTTGGGCATTTCTGTCAACTCTTTGAGGAGCATGCTTTAATTCAAATATTATTGCAGAAAATCAAAATATTCTCTGTGACTCTCATAAATTATCTCCAATTCGAAATTTTTACACGATTTTTATTTTCAACATTTTTAACCTAATGAGTATTTAATGAAATTCTTGGTTTTTCCAGAGTTTGAACATTCTTGAATTTAAATTCAAAAATTATTGACTATTATCGATTTTAAACATTTTTGGACAAGTCGTAGAAAAGATGAGTTTTAGTCTACTCGTATTTCAGTGAATCAATCTTGTTACTCACATAAATAAAAAGACTTACGAGCTTCGATAATGTGTTCCATTTTCGTATTTTCCCGTACAATTTTTATTTCGCGAAAATTTCCAATCCTATTAATTTTTTCGAGGTCATGTGGCGCATTCTCACTTGGTGACCAATATTTGTATTGGTGGTCTTTCGATGGAAATCATAATTAACACTTTGGAGAGCGAGGACGCTATTAAGACCTATCTCACAATAATTCGAGGTTATTTGGAAAACGTGAAGTTCGAGAGCCACTTTTGTTCATGGTAGATAATAGCTCCGGTGCATTGAAGGCACTGAAGAAAGTTTTTAAAGAACTCAAACTTCTGCTTTGCTAATTTCGTGTACTGCAGGCAATGTGGACAACTTGCGGCAATTAACTGGTGTGGTAGCAGAAAAAACTTTTCTGTCAATTCAAAGATGATACCTACACACTTCCTGACGATCTTTCTCAGATTGTCATTGCGATCAAAATCTACATTGATAAAATGTAACTATTCGAACCTAACGCACTCAATTCGACGCAAAAAGCCTAGCCTCACTTAATGTTCAAACTTCAAATCTCTTGTTTATGCGCAGTTGTTAAAAACTATCGCGATGACGAACACTCGAAAATTTTCGGACTTCTTATACGTATTTATTTATACTTGATAATTTTTTTATTTTTCAGTATTTGAAAAATAAATCAACTTCATTTCGAGGTGGACAAAGCAGACAACGAGCATTATCGTACATATTATGGTTGATAGGTTTGTCGGGTAATGCTATCGTCGTCATTTTGGGTAGCTCTCTCGCGTACATGCTATCGAAAGATAACACTTCGCCTTTCATATTGACGGGTGAGGAAAAATTGAAAAAAATCATCAACAGTCGTACAACATGTTTTAGTACTGCCCTATCTAAAGAATTTTTCGACTTATTTCAGGTAAGGTGAGTGGAGGTCTTCCTCCTTTTGAAGTGCCCGCATTCAATATTGGAAATAAGACGTTTCCCGAGATTGTCAGAGATATGGGTTCGGCTGTGATTGCGGTTCCCATGATTTCGATCATGGAGACAATAGCGATTGGCAAAGCATTTGGTATGTATAAGGTTTCTGTTACGCTCTGAATTACAATCGAAAAACTCCATTAATTGCCAGAGAACAATAATGGCTTTCAACTTTTCTTCGATCTCCGCCATGAGAATTACTGAAAAATACTATCGTATCCGCTGTATCGTCTTCTCCTGTTTCCCATCCCCTGCACATATACATCTCTTTCTATTGAGACAAGATAAATATCTGAATATGCGTTAGCAAGGAATCATGTACTTACAAAACAATGTAGGTACGATTCAAACCATTAACTGCAAACTATTTCAGATAAATTAATTATCCCTACTGAACAGTTATTCAGTTGAATGCTAGTTCTTAGATGATTTTGGAAGAACTTTCAACGCTGAATCCGAACGCATTGGTTTCCCAGTTTTTGGTAACACGTCTAGTATTCAAATAATCGCATGAAAATATGAAAAATCGTTATTATTTTAAGAACATGATACTCATCATGTTGTCAACGAATGATAATTAGTTGAACTAGGATATAAAAATGTAGTACCTATGAATCTTTCTTCATTGCATATCTTCAGATGTTGACAATGACCGTCGCGTCGGTCGCAAACGTTGGAACAGATCGAAATTATCTTCAGAAAGATTCAATATTCAAATGAATTTAATTCGTAATTTTTCGGAACATTGTGTTTTGATACGATTATCATCATCATGGTTCCAGAAAATTGCAAATTACCGGTACTTGTTTGTAGCTAGAGAATCCTTATGAACTTATTTTGATATGTGATGAGAAAAGATGTTCAAATTATATCCTCTTCGTTCACGCCTACGTCACAGCATCGTTGTATTCATTCAAAATAATTTCGAGATTTGTGATCGATGGTGCTTAGGGCAAGTAAACTAACTTTTTTTGCACGGACTTTTCCATAAGAAGAAATATTGAAGTCGATCATTTGCTCATATTTGAATAGAAGAATAAAGTGAGAAACGAAAAATACATTCTCAAATACTTGAGATCTTCCAGATCTTGATAATCAACGTTGAATTCCTTATTTATTTCTCATTTTGAAATACTAACACATGATCGAAATGTTCCCTGTGTATTCTTATGGGAGTCGATAATGTTCTAAGCACCATCGCATGATACTATCGCAAAATTCTTCGATACTATTGCAGAATATCGCGCACTATCGATCAAAATTGCTCGATGTTAGCAGTTAGTGACGTCACGTGAAGGAAGAGGATTCCCACATGATAATTATGATGTTCTAAAAATAAGACAATTTTTCATTTTCACGTGATGACTTACTTGGAAACTCGCCGTGCTGTATCGAAAAATGGGGAACGGATTTGAATTCAGCGTTCAGTTGTGTAATCCAAGATCATACATATTTTAATTAACTGTTTCATTTTTCAGAACGAGGTAAAGGAGTGGATGCTACGCAAGAAATGATCGCTTTAG
This sequence comes from Aspidiotus rigidus, assembly GCA_035079385.1. NCBI lineage: Eukaryota > Metazoa > Arthropoda > Insecta > Hemiptera > Diaspididae > Aspidiotus > Aspidiotus rigidus. Next base: position 1,182,158 of record JAVHKY010000023.1, read on the forward strand.
GTTTATCAAACCTTGCCGGATCTTTTGTCAGCTCTATACCTATTTCTGGGTCTTTTACAAGATCTGCCATAAATAATACATCCGGAGTAAAGACTCCATTTGGAGGTTTTTTCACAGGTATTCCTAACACACTATCAAAATTTAAATTGAACCGCGTTATGCAAAAGCCGTCCAAGCGACATTTTTTAAATCTGGCGAATGGGTACACTATCATGATACATTTAAAGGTCTCTTCCCCAAAACGATGAAGTGTCGCTTAGACGGCTTTTGCATAACGCGATTCAATTATCCTTCCTTTTCTGAAATTAATAACATTCTGGTTTACAGGTGTATTAGTGCTTATGGCTCTCGGTTTTATGACCGAACTCTTTTATTACATTCCAAAAGCAACATTAGCTGGTCTAATAATCACAGCTATGCTGTTCATGGTTGAGTATCACACGATCGGCGTCATCTGGAGAACGAAAAGTAAGAACACGATATGAAACTGTAATTTATACTTTATTTCAAGTATCAATTCTTTCTTACAAAAAAATTACTTTTACAGAACTAGACATACTTCCAATGTTGGCTGCCTTCTCAGCGTGTCTGTTTTTCAGTATCGAGTTAGGAATGATCGTCGGCATCATGACGAATCTATGCTTCATCCTTTATTTCAGCGCTAGACCTTCCATAAAATCGAATTGGTTAACGGTTCGTTGATTTCTGATTTGATATCGGAATTTATTTCTTCTAGAGGCGTTTCTAATTCCGGTGACTTTTATCTCACTATAGGTTAATGTACATAAACTAATGTTGTTCCAACCGAAACAAAGTTTATTGTTTCCCGCTAGCGATTACGTGCGGGAAGTTATCATCGAAAGCTGCAAGAAAAGGGATGATTTTGGATTCGTCGTTCTGGATGGGTCGCTCATTCACAGAATTGACACCACTACGGCTAAGGTCGGTTCAAAAAAAAATATTAATTCATATCTTCATGAAGGTGAGATTGAATTTTCTCAAAGGTCTCGTCCTTCGATTTGATGAAACTACGAAATTTATCTCAGTTTCGATACTTTTTTTTTTATTTATTCATAATTTCAAAGTTTAGTAGTCTATCTAAAAAGTTCGCGTGATTGGGGCAGAATTCTTTTGAATGGGAAAAAAAGGTCAGAAAGCGATCTCCCATTAAAGATGAAAGCCTTCCACTTGACGTTGTATTCTTTCAACAAAAAAAAAATCAACAACCTTGAATTTCCACCCACAATATATAAATAGTGTAATAAGTTTGATTGCCTCGAACAATAATACTGTTATTTTTCCCGTTCGAGTCATGCACTTCACATACGTTATCTGTGACCGGATTATTCGTCTCGTAATTTTTGTCGTCAATATTAGTACGTCATTTTTCAACGCTGTATAAACTTTACAGAGTTTGGTTTCCCTGAAAGAAGACCTAAGAGCGCGAGGTCTACGACTAATTTTATGGAAATGGAATGAGTCTCCAATTAGGACATGTTACAATTATAGCGATAATCTTCGACCGTGCTTTCGGTACGACGAAAACTTGGAAAAAGTATTATGCGGTCAGTATCCGTGCATAAGAAGTGATGAGAAACTGATTCTGAATTTTACTAAAAATAAATTTTTCCCGCAGATGTGGCTGGGACTCCGTTGACGAACCCGTCGAGCAGAAGTGCATCCAGTAACGAAAACCTAACAGCAGTTTCTAATATAGTATAATAATTGTTTTGTCGATGTGTAATTTTTTCCTCCCCTTCCCCATTTTTATAAATTTTTTAAATGTTGAATGTTTTTATTCAAGAACTACTCGTAAATTAATTTATTTACCTTGTTATTTGTTTCCTCATTTTTGTTTGTGCCAAAGAAAAAAAAAATGATAATTTTATAAAAATATCTATTCGTGAAAAAAAAAAAAAAAAATAGTAAAATAAACGAATTTTTGCGAATATAATTATTGTACTCTTAATTCTTTCAAACCCATAGTAGTCGCGTGTCTCCATAAGCGTAATTTGGCTAAATCTTTTCGTGATATAATACCGAGGACCTGATGAGAAAAAAAAAATTGAAATAATGTATCGAAAAACAGAGTATTAGGAGCGTAAAAAAGGTGAACGTACCTCGTTTTGGTTGTTCACAACTATAACGTGACGTAGTCCTAAACTTCTTAATAACCTAAAAATTCTTGGAAAAGACATAACCTGAAAAGATTGAATGATTTGATGAAAAAATCTAAAATTTTAGTTCAAATATAAATTGCCAACTCACTGCTTGGACTGAGTAAGGTGAAGGGTTCATGTATGGACCCAAATCCAATGTCATCATTCTCTCTTCTTCGGTTAATTTGATGTCCTGAGGAACGAAACAGAAAAAAAGATTGAAATTAGAAGACGGAATAGCGATAGTCTTGACTTGAGCCCTCGGATTTGACTTTTATCGAATACAAGTTCAGTAGGGTCCCAATTTTACAGAAAAACCCGTCCGCTCGATGTGGCTGTTAAAAGCAATTTTATGATTAATTATTATTTTACATACTCAGACGAACAAATATAGCCTGTATGCCTATTTTTCTCACTCCCTGTTTTCCGAGGTACCACCCCCTAATCTAAAAAGCTAGTTTATCTCGAGAAATATTGACTTTTTGAAAAAAGTTTTCGAACAAAAGTTGTTCCATTATGTCTCCTCCACAACTTTACCTCTTATGAAAATTTCATTTTGAACCATCCTCGCCTTTCAAATTTGAAAAAACATGGTAAAAGAAACAAAGAATCACGTTGTTTTACATTTTTAATAAGAAATTCTGAACATACAGTCAAATATATGATTACAAAAAATATTTAGAATTCAGTTTACTTTTGAATGATGAGTGTCAAGAAGACTTCACCCCACCCCTCACTCATTTCAAAAGCTCAACCCCCGCCTCTCCTCTTAGTCAAAATCGAGGTTTTGAATAGTAATAAGTCTAACCTCCAGCCTATTATGTTACCCTTCTGAGCTGATGATGTAAAAGCTGAACAGGAAATTGAAAATTAATCTCAATTGATCTCCTCTGAGCTAGAACTTGTAACTTCTTAAGGCAGGTACTTTTTCAAGGAATTTCTAAATTCAAGGTAAAAAGGTGAAGTGAACAATCATGATAAATTAAAATAAAGCATCTTTTTTTTGAAAATTTATCATTAATCAAATATTTGCGAGGCAAGAGGAGGGGCGGGGGGTGGATCTCTTGAAATGAGGGAGGGGTGGGGTGAAGTCGTCTCGTCTTGATACTCATTCGAAAGAAAACTGAATTCTAAACATTTTTTGTGACTGTATGTTTGATAAAAATGTAAAAAATTGTAATTCTTTGTTTTTTCTACCATATTTTTTCAAATTTGAAGCGCGAGGATTGCTCAAAATGAAATTTTTATGAGAGGTAAAGTTGTAGAGGAGACATAATGGAACAACTTTTGTTTGAAAACTTTTTTCAAAAAGTCAATATTTCTCGAGATAGACGAGCTTTTTAGATTAGGGGGGGTGGTACCTCGGAAAACAGGGAGTGAGAAAAATAGGCATACAGGCTATATTTGTTCGTCTGAGCATGTAAAATAATAATCAATCATAAAATTGCTTTTAACAGCCACATCGAGCGGATTTACGATTAGGACCCTACTATTACAAGATCATTAAAGATTCCGCGGTTTTCTTTATATCTATTGTTTTCTTCAGTTACCTTTTAGTCCACACTGTTTGAAATAACAAAATAAATTACACACAATTATTCCAGAATTTTTCAACGTGATGTGTACAAGTTCATTGCTCTAGCTTCATTTACTCAAATACACTAGGCTAAGGAGCTTCTGTATGCGTGAAGCTAGCAGGTTAGGGTTCTAGAGGCTTAGGATTTGCACAATTGCCGTATGAAGTTGAATTGCCGTATATCGAAATCAACGATCAGGAAAAAATTCAATATTCTCAATTATCTAAAAGGTACATCAATTTGCCTGATCGTTGATTTGGATGTATGCCAAATCAACTTTGTACGGCAGACAAGTTCAGGCCAGACTAAAACTCTGCAGGCTTAGGTCATACATAAATAGGTAACCTTGGCTAAAAGATATAGGTCTCTCGGCATATTGCGTACTCGTTTGCCTGATTTTTATCGTAACTTGTTCAGGGATTCAAGAGGGGAAGCAAGGCTTCAAATGGGAATTAATAAATGGATAGTTTTTCCCAAATAAAGCCCGGGATTCCGAAGGGCTTCAACTGGGAAGAAAGCAAAAACAAGGGATCAACGGGGCTTTTAAAAGGGATAGTTTTCCCATTTTTCCCAAAGGTGAGACGAATTATTTACCGGTTTACAGGCTCGCAAAGTTCTCTCTGTGTGCGATTTCAAACTTCGACCTTACGTCAAGAATGATTCCTTTCAGAACGATACTAATCTCGTTCTATGTTGTCGTATGTTTTCAAAAATCATGGTGTCACGCTCCATCGCCCTACTCGTCAGAATCCTAGAGATAGCTTCTCGTAGAGTGCCTCTCACAGTACGTTTGCGTCTGTAGGGGGAAAACCTAGAAGTTCCCAGGTGGGCGGAGGCCCTCTATCTGCTCTCGTAGCAAATATATTCTAAATAACCTTGATCTTACCGCCTCAATTCAAGCGCATACACTAATCGAATCACATTCTGAGCCACTACGTCGATGACGTGTTATGTGTGTGGTATGGCCCCTTATCTAAATTATAACTATATATTTAAGAACTTGACACCTGGGATCCAGCTACCAATTGGACCCTGGGAAAAAAGTAGGGGACAACATCAATTTCCTAGACGTTACGACCACCTCAGTTGAAAAATACGAACACCAATCCAGATTCAATATCTTCAAGGAAAATTCGTTTACAGGCGTCTCCATCCACCCACCATCTCACAAAATGTTAACCATAAATTCGGCTATTTACAGGCTGCTCCACATTGCATTCCTCTAGACGTCATAGCTTTTGAAAGGAGGCCAAACAAATCGAAAAAATAACCAGATCGAATGGTCCGGGCTTTAATATTCGCGTCACGACTCTAACAACTTAAAAAGCTGCCTACTGAACTCTCTGATCGGGAGTCACCAGAACTCGTGGGATTCGCTTGCCCTGCCGTGGCAAACCTACGGAGAAGCTAGCCTCAAAACTTTGAAGATTCAATTATTTACATCGAGTTGAGTTTTAACCTAACCTCTTCTCCTCGAAAGAGCCTACGTCACAAATGGAAAAGCGGCCAGACCGAACGTAGCCTCCGTTCTCGCGTCCGTAAGCATAAAACAGCCGCCATTAATAGAGAATTTTAAAAGATGAAGAATTTTTACTCTACATAGAAAGAAAAGAGAAGATTTACAAACATTTTTTAGAATAATTGAAAATAGCGGAGGTGCGGGGTTTCACACTGTCATTGCAGAAAGTGCAACGGTCACTATTTTTTCTTTTTTTTCCGACGGTAAGAAAACTGTGCCCATATGCCTTGCTCCTAAAGTGTACTCGATTTTCTCGTCTTTTTACTCACATTAATACTGATTCGATCAGTTTCATATTTGCGGAATAATTTTAGCATATGCCGGACATCTTCTGCATTTCGTGGAGGCGTAAACGATTTGGTTAACAGCAAAGTTAGCAACTGCGAACGTAAAATGAAACCTCGTAGTTCACCAAACGATTTTGGAGTGTTACCATCTCTCGGAAAATGCTGAAATTATAGGATATTCAGGTTATATTTTCCACTATAGACTACAAATAATAGGTACCGTATATACTTGACAGCGCAGTGTGAAAAACAAGTATAATATTATGGAATCCGTCCGCTTTTCTTGATGTGCTCGGACTCTTTATTTAATTACAAACCAACATAATAGGTACAGGTAAGGAACTATATAAGATAGGTATGCGCAAATGATAAGAAGACGACCGTCGGCATGTTGATAAAGTCGAAGGAGGAGCAGTTGTAGAAGATTTCAGGAGAGCCGTGAGAAAAATTTATTCGGTTAATTAGAAAGATCATATCGATGAAAACAAAAAATTAGTGAGTTTCCTTAATTTTTTGTAGATCGAATTACTGAATTCAATGTTTGATCTCGAAAATTCTCTTACAATACTACCTAGATTGCTCCTCCTTGACTTTATCAACACAGTGACGGTCCTATTCTTATCACTTTCACATACCTACCTTATATAGTTCCTTAGTACAGGGTACCTGTATGGAATCTGCTGAAATATTGTCTTTTTTTCTGCGTACCAACCTTATCCGGACGCTGCTCAACTACTGGAAAGCCTTGATGTACAACTACCTTTAGCACGTTCACCACCTGATCAACGCTGACAAACGTTGGAAATGCAACAACTAATTTATTCATCAAATCTTTGGCAGTGATGTCGCTGGTCAATACTGGTGGTTCTGACGGAAGAATGGGTAAACCTTGGGAATGAATTTGTGTTTCGTAAATACCCTATAATCGTTCAAAAAATATATTTATTCCAAGATCAAGGACAATATTAATTTACAAAATAATAAAAAATATAACTTACTTCGGTAAAGAAATCCCCAACCCACTTTGTAATGAAAAACGTTATCATGATTGGCAGACTGAAGGTTAGTGAACCAGTTGCTTCGATCATCACTACTGCCAAACTGATCGTTACTCTTACAACGCCGCCTACCATGGCTCCAGCCCCTAGAACAGCGTATTTTGTGGCGATTGCCGGTGACTAAAAAAAGGAAAAGCCTGAATATAATAATCGACAAAAATGCTCATCGTCACGTCATGTTCAAGCGATTCAATTTGAATTACCGGTTGTGGATAAGTTAGGCTGACAATCTCGCCCAGTAATCGACCCCAGGCCGAGCCCAATAATATGGAAGGAATGAACAAGCCAACCGGAACTTTAACACCGAGCATAAGAATGAACAATCCGAAATAAATCATGATGTACATTAGCAATGTACTGATCTGGAAAGTACCTGTGATTGGGAATTCTTGATAAATATTTTCAGATGTAGAGGTGTCTTCATAAGATTTTCCAAGTGTGCATATTTGGCGAGGGAGAGAAAGAAGTTACTACAATTTCAAAGAGGTTCCGAACATTTGATAACATTCCTTGGCTATGATGGAGTGAACACAGCGTAAATATTAAAAAGATCTCGAGTGCACAATTCTACTCTCTAAAGCTAGTTAACTTCACATGGATGGAAAATAAGACGCTTATTGGAGAGCAGCGGAAACTTGATTCAACACTGGTCCAGATATTCATTTAGATTACATCCTATAATTGTATGGCCAGGTACTAATTATAGACCAGTGGACCAATTCCTTCTTGAAACGAATGCGAGGGCTGTAAGCATCAAATTCACGGCAGAAACGAACAATGAGACCATCGACTACTTGAACCTAACACTGAATAACAGGATAGAATACAAAATCTACATGAAGCCAACGTATACGGACACCATCATTCTGCACCAGGCACAAGTTGAAGGTGATTCAGAACTACTGCTATCGAGAAATTTCTGTTTTGAAGAACAAAGCCAATGGCTACACAAAAGGTATGGTTAAAAAAGTCCTTGGGAAAATAGAAGCATGAAAACACGCAGCCTACTTCGTTAGCTGCTTGGGGTCGCCTTCATTAACTGTGTTAGAATCGAGACAAACAGGGTGTGGGTTTCTTTGTTTATACTTTTTCTAAATAAAGACTAAACTTTGTTCCTTACCGTTTAAGCTCGAAAATCCATCAAACGACGACATACTCAAAGGAGTAAAACAGACGGAGTAATTTAATTAAAGCCACAGAAATACAAAATACACCGGAGCGCTTTCGATTAAAGAACCATTGTCAACGGGTGACATGAAAGCAACTGAACCAACACCGGCCGGCAACAAAAACTGCCGAGGAAATCATGACTGAACTAGCGAGTCATCACAATGTGAATCATATTCATAAACTAGTTCAATCAACCCCTCATCAGGTATGTACCTGTTGAGCACATTTAGGTTGTCGTTATTCAGATGGCGAATAATTTCAATATGTTCTAACGCGGTACGCTTAAAAACCGAGGACTCTCTATGGAGGAGGGACTCGGATCCCTCTTTGAAACTATGGCCAGTGGTGATAAGATGGTCCGTAAATGCCGAATCACCCAATTTCTTCTCTTCCCACGCCTTCCTATGCTCATCTATTCTAATTTTGAGCTGACGTCCAGTCTCGCCTATGTAGATTCCATTACAGTCATTACACTCCATTTTGTAAACCCCACTTCTTTCGACCAGTGGGATGGGGTCCTTCAGCTTAACGAACAGTCTCAATTTAGCCTCAAACGACCGGCATTTGATGTTAACCGACTTAATAAAGGGATCCAACTCACCTGGCGAGAATACACTGGAAAGTCTCGATGGACCAACAAGTTCAACCTTGTGGTGATATTCAACTTCCCGTGCCACCTCCGCAACTCGGTGCGGATCCACTTTTCAGTCAAAAATTTGGTCCATTCGAGACTTTCCGGTGTATTCTCGCCAGGTGAGTGGATCTCTTTATTAAGTCGGTTAACATCAAATGCCGGTCGTTTGAGGCTAAATTGAGACGCAAGAAAAATAAAAAGCTTAGCTCCCTCCAAAAATCGAATGCCTCCGCTGTCCAGGAAGTGAGTACTGATGTCAGCGTTATCCAAAAATTTTTACCGCGGATTATAAATTGTAGTAATGTTGAGTTTGAGAGTGATGAGTTGAATCTCTTGGAAAAGGGCTTAAAATTCGGGTTATCCCCTCTTAATAATGCTGACACTTTAGCCAATGTCGTTGCGGACCTCGAAATAAAAATTGGGCCTGGGGTCAATACTCAGAAAGCTTGTGCTGCCCTTGTTCGTCGTACCCCCCTCTCTCGGATAAATGATCTTGCTTTGGAGGTGATTAAGAGGATTAAGAGGAAGGTCAGGGAGGAGGGCTTAACCATTACTAAGGCTGATAAAGGGAATGCCATTGTCGTTATGGATAAGTCCTCTTACGTCTCCAAGGTCTATGACGTTCTCGACCAGTGTGGTGCCAGGGTAAATGCGGATTTTAACTTTCCAAATCACGTTAAAGAAGTTAGACGTGTTATAAACAACAGCGAATTTATTATCAAAACCCCTTCGCTTAAAAGCTTTCTCCTTGAGCCCAACCCTGTGCCGCCCTTATTGTACGGGCTGCCTAAGGTTCATAAGAAGGACACTCAGATGCGGCCGGTCGTTTCCTTTGTGTCTTCCCCCACGTACCTCTTGGCAAAATTTTTGGACCGTTGGCTTAAATCTAGAGTAGATTTTGAGTCATTCTGCGAAGAATTCGGTCTCTCTGGCTGATAAGCTCAAAGATGACATTCTTCCGCCTGATTCTACCCTATGCTCTTTTGACGTAGTCGGCTTATTTCCGAGTATCCCTACGGCTACTGGCATGCAGCATATGGGAGACCTCTTGGTCCAATCTAATATCTGTCACGAAGAACTGGCAGAATTTTTCAATTTACTCAATATTTGTTGGTCTCCCAATTTTTGCAAATTTGAAGGGAAATTTTTCGAATTTCCAGAGGAGGTAGGTATCCCTATTGGCTCTCCTCTGGGTTCCCTCATTTCGAAGGTTTTCATGTCTAAATTTGAGCTCCATCTTTTTTCCTCTGGCCAGGGGCTTTTCAGTCATATACATTATTGGCACAGGTATGTTGATGATGTCTTGTGCATGTGGACCGGTCACCGAGATCTCCTTTTGGAGTTTCTTAGGTATCTCAACAGTTTGTATCCTTCCATCAAATTCACGTTGGAAGTAGGTGGTTTATCTATAAATTTTTTGGACCTTACTATCTCTAATAGAGAAGGTGCCCATGAATTCGCCATATATAGAAAAGATACTTCGACCGATATTACTGTCCACGGTAGACCTTTCTGCCTTGTTGCCCACAAAATTGCCGGTTTTAATAGTTATATCCACCGGTTGACTAGTATTCCTTTGGGTCAACTCGCTTGTCAACAGGAGCTTGTGACTAGAAAGCGTTTGGCCAGACTGAATGAGGTCAGCTTAGATATTGACTTGATGGTCCATAGAAAATTGACTCAGAAAAGCCTTGATTCTACTACCTCCCTCCCCCGCAATCCGGCGTCTGACAGTAGAAAACGTTGGATCAAGCTCCCCTTTTTGGGAAAATTCTCTTCCCAGTTAGGTCGTGTCCTCCGGCCATTTGGGTTTCGCCCAGTGTATTACAATCTTAACACTGTAAAAAGTGTTTTCGTTAAGCTGAAGGACCCCATCCCACTGGTCGAAAGAAGTGGGGTTTACAAGATGGAGTGTAATGACTGTAATGGAATCTACATAGGTGAGACTGGACGTCAGCTCAAAATTAGAATAGATGAGCATAGGAAGGCGTGGGAAAAGAAGAAATTGGGTGATTCGGCATTTGCGGACCATCTTATCACCACTGGCCATAGTTTCAAAGAGGGATCCGAGTCCCTCCTCCATAGAGAGTCCTCGGTTTTCAAGCGTACCGCGTTAGAACATATTGAAATTATTCGCCATCTGAATAACGACAACCTAAATGTGCTCAACAGGTACACACCTGATGAGGGGTTGATTGAACTAGTTTATGAGTATGATTCACATTATGATGACTCGCTAGTTCAGTCATGATTTCCTCGGCAGTGTTTGTTGCCGGCCGGTGTTGGTTCAGTTGCTTTCATGTCACCCGTTGACAATGGTTCTTTAATCGAAAGCGCTCCGGTGTATTTTGTATTTCTGTGGCTTTAATTAAATTACACCGTCTGTTTTACTCCATTGAGTATTTCGTCGTTTGATGTCTTTGGTCATAATTTGGAGAACCAAATTAATTCGAAAATCCATGTTTTCTATCTATCAGATATTCAAAATTTTTCGAAGTCCAACTCCTGTAATATATAGCTTGGAGGTCGAAACTTTTCCAAGTTCCCTCTCCCCTATCACCTATAGCTCGGAGGTTGAAATTTCAACAGGGAATCTGTTCTATAGGTTTTTTTTTTAAAGTTTGCCTTGTGCCACGTGCCGTCCGGCCAAAAACTAGGAAAAATTTCGACTTGCGAAGAACTTCTAGTGTTTGAAGCATTGCATATCTGGCCCATTAAAGGGCTAAGCCAATTGGTGTATGGATTTTTACATGTCTAGTTACTCGAAGGGGCTATCCTGATACGGGTCACACTATGTATTATTTTTCAACACAAAGAACAGGTTTCCTTCGTTCCTTGTTTAACATTGTTAAGAAAGCCATATTTTTTTTTTAATTCCTACGTTTTACCGGACAGCGCCCGGCGCCCGTTATTTTCCCTTCAATTTACCCCCCTCCCCCCCCTAAAATAGGTTACCTGTTAAAATGGAACTCGTGATAGCAAGGCGAGCTCAGTTTCGAGAAGTGCGAAAGCATCTAAATCAGTAAAAAGGAGCATGAGACATCCTGGGGAAAAAGAAGGTGGCAAGTCTCCGTTTGACAAACACTGCTATGAAGAATAGCACCATGGAGAAAATACTTGATTATATAAAGAAGTCATATTTGTAGAGAACCACATAAAAAGAACAAAACCCAGGGAACAGATGGAGATTACAAATTATCGGAACTCATAATGAGTGAATCCAGGTAGCCAATAGAAATGCAGCATTTACGACAATAGTTTGAACCAATCACTAAGCAGTATATTTTAGCCAATAAGAACACAATGTCATATTATTGTAAGAATAAGTTTCTAATAAGTAGACCAATCACAACACAGTATTGTTATAGCCAATAAGAGCACAGTGTTAAACTTTAAAAACTCATGATGGCTAAGGCCTTGTTCTTCGGTTGCGACACAACTGAGGATGGGATAACAGCCGAAAGTACTCTTGTAAAAGCAACTAATAAAGTAAATTTGTACATTTGGAAACCCCTTTTTCAAAAGGAGATTACAAAGGCAAGGAGAAAAATCGAACAATGTAATCACGTTTGACAGCAAAAAATAATTCAGCTTGGTGATTAGATGAGAGTAGGCAATAGAAATGCAGCACCTAGCTTTCATTAAAGTGAACCAAATCTTGACATAGCATGTTATAGCTAATAAGATCACATTGTTATATTGGAAAAACGAAAGTTCAAGATCTTGTTCTGTCTCGAAACCACTGATGTTGGGGTAACACTCAAAAATACTCTTGTAAACCTAAGTAGAGTGGGGCTTTTTCAATATCGTAAGGCTTTCTACACTACACTCATTCATACTCAAAATGAGTTTCATTAATAGCTTGAAAAGATAACTAGATCATGAGGTCTTGTTAAAATAGTTTACTTCGAGCTAGAAATTAAGCTTACTTGATTGCCCATGGAAAAAACGTCGTATTGTAGCTTCTTGGCCATTTAACCAGTAGAACGTCATTCGATTGAAAGTTCCATTGCAGCAACCAATCTGTGTTATGAAAAATTAGAATGAGAATTTCTTAGTGTGATACAAGTATAAATCGCGCGGGTCCACCCTACTTTGAGAGCGTTACTAGATTCTTCTTCGCTAGATACAGGTCTACAATTTCTAAAAATGCTAATGGATATCAGCGCAAGAACCGCAGTCAGCAAAGCAGCCGAGAGAGCCTCTATAATTTGGCGTCGTCTATTATTCACGTATCTGAAACGACCGATATCAATACATATGAGAAAAGGAATGATACTGTGCACATAAAATTCCTCAGAAAGTTTGTATTTGAGGAGTTATCTGTCAACCGGGCACCCGTCCTAGAGCTCATTTATAACAATAAAACTAAGAATCGTTTAGAAGAAACGCCCGTCATGCGTTATTTTTCAGAAAATTATGATTCCAAGGAGTGCTTTAGAACTTAACAAATTTTCAAATATGAACGTAAGCATCAAATTAAAATCTTGAAAGAGGCGGATGCTATGACCTATTTTCAGCACTTGAAACAAATTTTGAAGACTTCAACTCTGTAAAGAGGAGGAGCAGGAAAATAGTTTAAAAGATGGGAAAATTTTGACTTTGCAAAGTTAGCTGCAGAGAACCACTGTTTTCATATTTAGGTTCGGACTAGATGATGACAGACTTGACCAAAAGTGCGACGTCATCAAAACATCATGGCATTTTGATTAGAAAGCAGAGGATAGTTATAGAACTCGAAGACAAAATTCTCTTAATATAGTTCCCGCTCAGTGGTCCAAATCGTTTTCAGCTTTCCCCCTCCCCCCATGTATGTAGCTTGAAGGTAGACATTTTTTTTAGACCTTCTCCTGACATAAGAAACTGTCGTACGTCTCCGAGGGAGGTATGTAAAACTGAGATGATGAACTTAAAATAATAGGTTGTCATGGGTGGCGGAATAGCTCATAATACCTGGTAGTTATTCTGGACAATTGACAGAATTTTACCAGTCAGACATTGACGGGAGAAGGCTTCAGCTCCATCGCGACACGTTCCTCGATATGTACCACCAAAAATGTAGCTCACATCTTGAAATAAATTTCAGGTCATTTTCACTTATAAATTGATATTTTTTGGTCGCTTGGATTGGAGGGAAAGTATTTCTTTAAGAATTCCTAGTTTTTTGCGAACCACGAGGTACATCGCTTGCTTCGCGTGTACAGCCGCTCGTCCGCCATAGAGGAGTGGGTAGGGATTGCTTATGGATTGATGTTATTTTATTCGACACCGGTATCGACCCTCAGTCGAGGAAGAATGTCCTCGGTGAAACTATTTTTCTTGGCAACCGTCAAGCTGCAGCGCCAAGAGGTATGCAAACTCCAGCTCTCACACCAATGAGAATTAAGCCGCTGTCGGAATCTCTCTTCTTCTTTCTTCAAGTTCCTGAACTTTCTCATTTTCCTGCAGAGGGTCGTCTGTATGTGGATGGTACACAGGTATTGAGTAGGCCGTAGTGTGATTCTGCATTTGCCTATTCCAATCCATAGTCATCTTGTTCTTCTTCATGATTGTGGCTGGAATTGCAGACACCAGCCTGGTTCCGTGCTTCTTTGGAACCTAGCACGGCGTGGTGGCTACCAGGCTACTCGGAGCGAGCATTTCATCAACCCTCACCTCTTGAAAAGACCGATTAAGTTCGCCCCGCTAACACCTACTCCTCCCTCCCCCTCATCATATATTATGGAAGTCCATGTGACACGAAAGAGACTTCAATGATTTTTGCTAATAATGCTGGACTTGGTCCGCCTCCCATCATAAGAGCTCGGAGGTTTAAATTTTTCCAAGTACAATCTGTGCTATAATATACAAGTATGACAGGAGGGAGTGTAGACCATTATCGAGCGGCTGTAATTGTGCGAAATTCTTCGCGGTTCTTGTAATTTTTGTACTGTTCGAGAATACTACAATCTATTTCAATATGTATGACCGTAACTTTCAAAAACTCATTCATTCAAGGAGATGATGAAATGTGAAAAGTAAATTATATAGCCTACAGTCTGCATCAGAGTAGTATCGACTCTCAAATAATCGACTTCAATTGAGCAATTCTGGTTATTCAATTCAGGTAGTTGATTAGTGATTACTATTCCTAATGGCAGAATTTTTTCGAGTCCATTGGCAGCCTCCCTCCCCTCGCTGGCGTTTTGAGCTCAAAATCTTAGAATATATTCCTTCTCGTGAATATAGCTCGAGAGTCGTCCAAGACCAAAATACACCCGCTGGAGGTTACCTCCTCCCCAAAAAAAGAATAAAACAGAACGGAACAGATTCTCTGTTCGTCGAACTAGCTTACGCAATGATGAACTTGACATAAAAAGCCCATATTCGAAAATATCGCATGGAGCAGAACTAGTGTGCATTCTTTCATCTCGCTCTACAGCTTCAACGCACAACGTTGAATATTCCAGACACGACGGATTTTCTTAGTGATAAAAAAAATGCAGAAATTACTCACATCTTCCTGTAGTGATCAACTTTCATTGATGCCCACACATAAAATGCTCCGAACAAACCACCAATTACACCAGTAAACATAAATATAGGCAGTTCCATGTAAGTGTAGTCGAACGTACCGTCAGCGAACTCACCGAAGTAAAAGAGTCCACGCTGACCTTGCTGTCCTAACCAAAAAAAAACACAATCAGTAGAAGTAATTCGAAGATTATTGTTTCAAGAACTTGGCCTATAGCCTATACTTACCATCAGTCTCATTACCAGAGCGCAAATATCTAGAACTAGTGTTGAAGGTAAATACTGTTACAACGCTACAGAAAAATATCTTCCACATGAGGTGAACATTCCAAAAACTGATGCCTTCCTCGAGACTAAGTAGAGTGCCACCTACAAAAATCCATCCGACCACGGTTCAGTGAGTGAGAAATTCCCAAAAATGATAAACGAGTTATTAAGTGTTTATTCACAGAGCTATAAACTTACTTTTACTTACCGATAGGCGAGCCAAAAGCTGCAGCAAATCCGGAAGCGCAACCAGCGGTCATCAAATCTCGTTTCTCTTGTATCGCGTACAACGGAAAGTGTCTCTTGATAAACACAGGTAATTTCAAACCCAACGTTTTGAAGCCACTTATAACGAGACTACCAACTACAGCTCCAATATGAATGAAAGGTCCTTCCTTAAAACACACTTATACGATTTGACGATCGGTTCAGCTCAGAATAACTTCTAGTTATTTTCTAAAAAAACTCACTCTGCCGATTGCTAAACCGGAAATAGTTATCAGAATAACTCCGAACACTTTGACTATTAGTAATTTCAAATCTGCCACTTTTGGTGTTTGTACCCCATTTAGGAACGCTATTAAATAAGGTATACCACTGCCGGCTGCGTTTGGCTGAAATAAATTATGACTTGGATTATGCAGAGGAAGAAAAAAGGAAAGTCTACATTGGCATTAAAAATCACTCACCGCTATGAAAACTACCGCAAGAACGCTAATCAAGACTGGAATGATAAATTGTAGAGGCCATATTGTGTACCATCGAAGAATGCATTCTCCATCGTTGCATGTTTGCAGAACTACTTGGGTATTAAGGAATTTTATCTAGATGAAGCGTCGAGTCTGAAGTAGATCTGACCTTCCACAAAAATTTGTCTGATTTGATATACATAGGTATATTCAAGTCTCATATTGATTAAGGTAGGGCGCTTCGAGATAAGCAGGCCTGAGTTTTTGGATAGGCCTTCAATATTTTTCGACCTCTGCCCCTCTGGCTAGTAAGGCGAAAAATTTTGTTTGCGTACGAACTGTTCCCAACCGTCGAGTCCGGACTAGAACTTCTGGTCATCAGGTCAACACATGGAGTCTTCAAAGCCTACCTTCTTGGCAGAAACTGCAGCACTACAAATGACAGATGCCCCTGCGGCTTTGCGGCCGAAAGCGCTAAGCATTGTCTAACAGACTGCCTACTCTTCATAAGCGGACGCTCATTTGATTGGGAGGAGACTAGAGACCACAACATGCCCTAATTCGAGCGAACGGTCCAGAAACTATGGGTTCTGGAAAATCCTAATTTTGGTATCAAAAGATGAAGTAACATCTGCAAGGGAGTAGGAAGAAGGAAAGCAAATGCCAGTGGAGAAAACCAACGGTGTTACCCAAGACCGCTGCCAACCAGAATAAAGAATAAAATATAATGTAGTCAAAGTTCCTAGGATGAGAGACGCTTGTGAAAACCCGCTGCAGGAAGCGATCTTTCTGCAGCGGCTAAGATATAACTATGTTATAATGTGCGAAGTACACTAGCCAAACCGGAAAAGTCCGAAATGGGGAACCAAAAAAAAGCATACCGCGGCCTTAGGCCTGGAGGCCTGGAGATAATAGATAATCTGCCTGCTTGTTTTCACAGTGTTTAATTTCGAGACTGGAGGGGGAATATAAGATTGTCATAATGCTATTATTATCTATACCTAACAATTTTGGAATATAAAGAGATTTAGAGACAAAATTCATGAGTGGACCGATCAGGGTATCCCAAATTCTTATGCTAGGAAAGAGAATTGGAGTATTTTAAATTTTTTCGCGGATTTCCTGAACTCACTATATATTTTGACTCTTTCCTCTCTTGACAAGACAAAAGAAATTTTTTGAGACTTCCGCCAAATTCTCGTTAAAGATATACAGTTTCGGTTTCGTCAAGTTTATACTACAGAAGACCCCTCTAAGATATTTCTGGTTCTATGTTCTGCAAAAAGCAGACATCCAAGTTTCCCTTTTCGTTCAAATTATGCGCTCATTGCAAAAATTAACGGATGATGTAGTCTACATTCCAAGGTACACTATTAATCGTATACAAGTTGAATTGAACGCAAAATATTCAACCGAAACGAGACATATTACAGCATATTCGGACTATAACGCTAATTTACTTAATACAGAGTAACATTATATTAAACTCATGTAATCCTCCGTTAATTGACTCAATAAAGAGACGTCGCTACAGAACCAAAAGTAAAGGTCACTGTGTCATTAAGTGGAGGATATCCGTCAGTCTGAACTTGAAAGCTTTTGATATCGGTACCGGTCAATGGAAGAATAAATCTACACAAAATCACCTATTTTTATCATATTATAATCGCTTACTCTTATAGTTTCAGGAAAAATTACTACGTCGTGAATAAACGGATGTGTAAGAAATAAAAATAATGAAGGCCAGAAAAAAAAATCCTAGCCCTGATTCTAATTGTAAAGGTTCTCTATGTAAAACTCGCCTCTTTGAATAGAGTCGATTTGGTAAATCTAGACATACATTCATTCTTGATAACTTCCTTCAATTTCAAAAAACTACTCTCTTATCACTGAGAGAATAAAAATGTTCTGGTAGAACCGAATAAATAAAAATCATGCTTCTTGTTAACAGGGAACCTGTTTTATGGGGGGCTATTTGAGAAATCTGCCGTGCGCCGTCCAGCGAAAAACTTAGAAAAATTTCGACCCTCGAGCCATATATGATAGGAGGGGGACTTGGAAAAATTTCGACTCCCGAGCTATATATGATAGGAGAGGGACTTAGAAAAAATTTCGATTCTCGAGCTATAGATGATAGAAGGGGGGACTTAGAAAAAATTCGACTCTCGCGCCATATGTGATAGGAGAGGACGAACGAAACGATCCTTTCCAGGACTAATAGTTGGTCTAGGCCTTCTTCTTACTACCTTTCTCCAAAACTAGGCTTCCTTGAATTTTCAATACCAAATCTCATTCGAATCATAAAACAGGTTCCCTGCGTTCCTCGTTTAACTTCGTTAAGGAAGCCGTCATTTTTTTTTATATGCCCTACATAGAAAGACTTGATTTAGTCAAGGCCACGCCTACCTTCTGGCGCCATCAGCGGGTCAAAATATTCTATATTGGAGGTGTGCTAGGTTATGTATTGCCTAAGAACTAAGAATTCTTCCTAGTCCCTACAGTAGGTCAAGGCCTAACTAGCTGACGGTCGTCAGTACTTCTTAGCCTAGTACAAGCCTTTTTTTGTAGAAAAGAATTTTCACGTACATCCAAAGCTTGGAAATAGCCCCACCAATCCTCCAATCAAAAGAGGACATTGATGGTTTCGTGACGAACTTTACAAGCAGAATACAGGAAACCATCAATAGAGCATCAACAACCATTGAGGTAAGGAAGAAGACCCTGCCCTGGTGGACACCACAGCTCTCAAACCTGAGATCCTGCCTGCGCTCACTGTCTCGCAGAAAAAAACGCACCTCCTCTCCTCTAGTAGAAGCTATCTTGTCAGCGGCAAGAACCACCACCCGAGCAAGCTACCGCAAGCTAATTGCCCGTAGCAAACACATTGCCTTCCGGAAAGATGTCACGCAGAAAACTCCGTGGAGCAAACCATATCTCTGCACAAAACCACGCGAGAAACAGACTGCACCACTGCTGAAGAGAGAGGATGGTAGCAAATGCAGTACACAACAAGAAAGCGTTCAACTACTCCTGGAGGTCAAATTCCCAAAAGCCAAACTCCAGCAAAAGGGGTGACCTCTGCCCAACACCCCTTATTGAAGGCCTTGAAATCACAGAGATCATCAAATCCCTGCCTAATAAGACGGCGCCACGCCTGGACAACATTACCGTCCGAGCAGTCAAGGCTCTCAATCGCCACCACCCTACAGTCCTTCCCGCTCTGTTCAACGCCTGCCTCTCTGAAGGCTACTTTCCCGTAGCCTGGCGACATGGTAGAGCGGCCTTCATCCCAAAACCTGAAAAAATCCGGAACTAACTGATTCGTTCCGCCCACTCAGTCTACTGTCGACCATAGGAAAAGTATTCGAAAGAATTCTGAACAGCCGGATTGTAGGGCACTTTGAAGACCACCATCCGCTCCACCATAAGCACTACGGCTTTCTACGCAACACTGGGGCGGAACAGGCTTCCACGATGCTCTCCTGTGTAGAACATGTACTGTTGGCGGTGGTGTCTCTGGACATAAAAGGAGCGTTTGACCATGTGGAATGGGAGGCATCCTCCACAAGTTACATGCAGCAGGACTCCCTCACTATCTCTACAGATGTGTGGCCTCCTACTTCCAGGGAAGAGTTGTTTCTTGCGACGGCGAAAGCACCATACTCGAACGAGGATGTCCACAGGGATCTGTCCTAGGTCCCTCACTTTGAAACATCCTCTATGATGATATAATCACCAAACTGTACAACAAGAACAATATAGTATGTGTATACGCAGATGATACTCTAATCATTGTAGGTGTTGACACAGTCCCCAAATTACAGGGAGAGGTGCGGGACTGTGTCAAACACCAATCCTGGAAGTTGGTCTTCTATTCAATGAGGGAAAAACTGAAATCCTCCTCCGAAATCGACTCCCACCAAGAGTAAGAGCCGAAATGGGAGATATCATGTTCAACCTAGGCGGACATTGGATAAAACCACTAGAAGCCATTAAATATTTGGGAGTCTTGCTGGATCCGAAACTGAGCTTCAGGGCACACTTGGATTACATCAAGGAGAAGTGTGCCAAAAGGATCCCACTGCTGCAAAACTCGTACCGGAACACCTATGGCTATGAGTTTGCAGCTAGGAAAGTAATGTTTTGCAGCTACATCTATACACTGATGATGTACTGCAGCTCAATTTTCTACCACAGACTAGTCCTGAAAACTTACCTGAAGAAAATTGAAAGTATCCAGAGACGCTGCGACATCATCAGCTGCCACGCATACCAAGATCTTAACGCAGGTGTAGCCGGAATCCTAGCTACAAGCCCTCCTCTCCGCCTGAGGATAGTCACGCGCTCAATCCGATGGCTGCTCCAACATGGACATGAAGTCCAGCACTGGGGTCACCTACCCACACTCCAACTAGACGAAGAAGGCGGCCTCTTGCACATGGGAAAACCAATTTCCTGGCCAGAAGCCAGGAAACTATGGAAAGAAGCAAACCTTGCACGCTGGAACCTGGAGTGGCAACAAAATGAAAAGGGCAAATGGACCCACTATCTTTTCCCTGATGTCAACTCTAGACTAGCCCTAAAAGAACCCCCTACTTTCTGGAGTAGCCAAGTACTGAGCGCTCATGGAGTGTTTGGAGTGTTCCGGGAGTATCTGAGGAGTAGGAACCGCAGAGACGACGGATGGCGTCCCTGCAACATTTCCCCTCTGTCACTGGAAACAGCGGAGCATGTTTTCACCGAATGTCCGCTGTACACCACAGGAAGACCAATGGACTGGAATCGCATCACCATCCACCATGTGGACCACATGGAGAAAACAGTTCGATACCTATGGAAAGCAGAGAACCCATATTTTGTAGACCTGAGCAACATTAGATACCTTAGATCTAAGTTGTAAGGTCTTAGCACAACACTTGTTGTACTAAAGTTCCCACACTGAAACCAACTGTATCACCCCCCATGCAGGAATAGTACAGCACGATGTTAAACCCGCTGGGCACCTGTTCAGGAAAATATCAAAACTCCTGCAGGCACACTCAGAGGATGAAAACACCACTAACCCCCCCCCCCCCCTAATGATAAGTTTGTCAACACCCCGGTTCCAGGTCGATACCCGGTGGTGGGCTAAGATATAACATTGTCATCAACGCGGTATATACTAGCACCACCGGGTACGTCCGAACTCGGGAACCAAAAAGGATGAGAACGGTCAGGGAAATCTCTGAGGTTATAGACAGGAACATTCTAACTGTATTTGCATTTGAGGGTCAACACGATTGATGCCCCACGGGCTTGTTTAATCGATCCGTGCTATTGTCCAACAATGAAGAAAAGCAGTCATTGTTATAGCAGGGTCCTTTAATACATTTCAGAGCGACGTTGGCACGTGATTTGTGTAAACCGCCCATGGATGCATTGGTGATGGCGTTGCACCAACGTCCAACAATCTGACAGTAAATTGAAAGTGGAGTACTTTACTTCACACCACCGCATCAGGTGTACTATGGTTGAGATACACTTTAGCTGTTGTTTGCTGTGTTGCTCTGCGCTAACACTCTCTTCCTGCAAATCCTGACAATTTTTCACCATCACAATTCAACGATTCAGGGACTTCCACCGCAGGTTCACACGGTTCAAATGGTAGAGTAGAGCACTAAGATGGGCTTAAAGAGATTTTAAAAGCTGGTGTCAATTTTATATCATTTTCTGGACGTGTTTTTGTGTTTGACACTGCACCATCAAGGCCATTGGTTCCCGCCTGAGCAAACCGGCGGTGAACCTCAACTCCTGTAGCATCATACATGAGCTTCTGGTTTTAAATGTCAATCAAGTCTAGCTTCGATGAACGTGATGGCAGATAGTCATCTTCCTGTCTTGTCCTTTATAGATTGAGAGTCCTTTTATGGCTAATTCGGTTATTTTGTGTACTAGGGTTCTGATTGTGGAGAATATTTTATTGCTCGATTAGATTGTCGTGTAGTGTTTCTACGGGAGGGTATATGAGTAAATGAGGTGGCGCGGAAGATAAGAAGGCCCAGTACATTTTGTCGTACTTGTCTTACCTACTATGTGACAAGAAAAAATAGTTGCCTAAATTGGACTCAAATCCTAGAACTTGTAGGGAATCAAGGGCTTTCGCACTCTGGTTCCAATATCAGTCCATAGCCTCTCGCTTTGCAAATGTACGGCGTATTGCAGCAAACCAGTTCACCTAGTTCATCGCGTTGCTTGGCAAGTAATGACTGTATCGGCTTTCCCGGGCCGAGTCTGGTCTTGTCAAGCAAATTCTATGTTCTAAGCGTTAGTCACGTCGGTTTAGCATATTCTATCCATGGAGTGCAGCAGTACTCATCGCCTTTCAACACGTCTATCTTCAGCCATACTAAACAGCCCACAACGCATTACTTCCTATCTTATACAGCAAGTACACATAAATACAACATGACCATACATTACAGGTATGGGGTATTTCTTGAACTGCACACATCGAGAAGACATAGATGATCATCAGTAATGCTGCTTCTCCTTTTTTGTGCATGGACAATAACACTTGAGATAGCTAAAGGGTGGCTTCCTTAATGTGGGATATTTACACTATAATACTATAGGAATGTGGGTTAAGACGTGACTAGTTCAGACAGCCTAGTTTAAGAGTTAACAATTTTTTTTAGGACTCTCAACAGATGAGACGGGCTTCCTCGTGACCTGATAGTTAGTTAGTATAGATAAGACTTATACTAATAGTGTTGACTCAGTCCACCAAAGAAAAGGAGAGCCGTTTACTGGTGGACCAACAAGATTGCCGAATTGAGAAAAGAGTGCAACCGTCAGCGCCGGATATACCAGCGTAGTAGTGGCCGCGAAGGGGCACGGGCGGTTGCACCCGAATACCAGCTGGCTCGCAAAAGGCTGAAGAAGGCCATCAAGGACAGCAAGAGTGCTGCATGGCGAGAGCTATGTGAGATGGCAGATGACGACCCATTTCGGAAGCCTTATAAGTTAGTGCTGAAGAAGCTAAAAGGCCTCTCAGCAATGAGCCGTATGGAGCCGGATGTTGTGGGTCAAATCATTGATGGCTTGTTCCCACAGCAGCCACCACCAATGGTAACGCTACCAATAGTAGAAGAGGATGGTATATCCCTCCTAGGCACCGAGGAGGTGGATGCAGCAGTCAATAGACTGCGGGGTAAGTATTGGAAGGCTTCAGGCCCGGATGAGATTCCAAATCCAGTCTGGAGCGCCATACATTCAGTTAACCCAGCACTGCGTGTTGATACATTCAATGCGGCAGTTGTTGGGGGACTGTTCCCTGTGCGATAGAAGAAAGCCAGGCTAGCGTTGATTGATAAGAAGGATAAACTACCTGGTCTACCATCCTCTTATCGTCCACTTTGTCTGCTAGACAATGTTGGGGAACTTCTAGAAAGAGTGATAGCCAATCGTTTGGAGAGCTATCTGAAGGAAAGAGATATAATCTCTGATAGCCAGTACGGTTTTCAAACTGGAGATGCTGGGATCCGGCTGAAGAGGATAGCCAAGTCAGCGATTGATATGCGTCAGTTCTGCGCAGCCGTCAGCCTCGACATAAGAAATGCGTTCAATTCAATTCCATGGAAGATGATATTGGAAGCTCTTGTGAACGCAGGAGTGCCCACATACCTGCTCAGGATGATCAGCAGCTATCTTAGCTGCCGTGAAATCCAAGCAGAGACGTCTGCTGGTACAGTAAAGCGTCCTGTTACTTGTGGGGTGCCGCAGGGCTCGGTCCTTGGGCCGCTTTTGTGGTGCGTCGCATTTAACGGAATCTTTAAGGTGAAGCTGCCACCGGGGGTTAAGCTTATCTGCTATGCAGATGACACCCTGGTGGTATGCACCGTCGAAAAACTGTAGCGGTGGAGAGCAAGGTAAACCGTGCCCTAGAGGATGTGACGAGTTGGATCGAGTCGGCTGGACTTGAACTAGCAGCAAGTAAGACGGAGGCCATTTTGTTCACGAGCCGTCGGAAGTTCAAGCCACCCACCTTTCGCCTGCAAGGTGTGGAAATTGAAACCAAGAAGCAAATGAAATACCTGGGCGTCTGGTTTGACTCAACGCTGAGCTTCAGGCACCATTTCCTGATGGCAGCGGAAAAGGCGGGCCGGGTAGTTGGATACCTAAGCCGCCTGATGAGGAACCTAGGAGGACCGAGAGAAGCAAGGAGAAGGACCATGATGAGCACCGCCTTGTCGATCCTCCTATACGGTGCGCCAATATGGGCCGACTGCATGAGGATACCATACCGAAGGAGAGAGATGGTGGAGATCCAACGAAGAGCTGCGCTAAGGTGCGTTAGTGCCTACCGCACTGTCTCGACGGAGGCTCTTTGTGTATTAGCACGTTCACCACCAATCGAGCTCCTTGCTGAGGAGAGAGCGGTGGTGTTCGAAACAAAGAAGAGAACGACGACCAACCAAGAAGCTTTACGGGTCAAGCAGGAGGCCAGGCGCTCCTTGCTTGTGAAGTGGAAAGCAAGAATTGCCCAGAGTGAGCTGGGTACATGGACAACCCGTGTGCTAATACGCGACCTTGATGAGTGGATGAACCGACACCATGGTCAGTTGAACTTTCACCTGACGCAGGTGTTAAGCGGCCATGGCTGCTTCAACAAGTACCTTCACGAGAAGTTAAGGAAAGTTGAGCAAGCAACGTGTTCGCACTGTAACCAAGGGCGGGATGATGGACCACAACACACCTTATTTGAGTGTGAGGTGTGGAGGCGTGAGCGGGACGAACTTAGTCGGTCTCTTCAAGAGATCGGGGTAGATGAAGCGCTCGACCCGAGTAGCCCGGTACCCACCATGCTAGGTTCCGAAGAAGCATGGAACCAGGAGTCTGCATTTGCGGCCACCATCATGAAGAGGAAGATGGACCAGGAATGGAATAGGCAAATGCAGAACCACGCTATGGCCTACTCGACACCTGTGTACCATCAACATCCAGATCTGCAGGAAGAAGAGGAAGAAGGATACCATCCAGATTGTTAGGGCCTTTATAGTTGTTGAAAGAATCTCGAGTTTATATGGTTGCTCCGCGTCCTCTATTCCGGTGAACTTACTACGGTACGTTCACTGTTCATACGAATGTCTAACGAGCACCATACAGTGAGATTCACGCAACAGCGATTTACTACGCCTGATGTGATAGTGTCGTTTTTGTGATGTGAGTGTTTCCTAGTGCTGTTCTTTTTGTGCGTGCCAGGGGGGCACCGCAGCTTGGCGGTTGCCAAAGCAACTTGGTAGTTGCCGAGTAGAAGAGGGGGTTCGCTTAGGAGATTCCTCCTTCACTGAAGTTATACCCGAAAGGGTCGATTCCGGTGTTGGAGGAAACAATATTAAATGCATACGCAACCCGCACCTACTCTATTATGGATGAAAAAAATACCCTCCCAATCTACTGCTTCATTAATTAAAAAATCTTGATTACAAAAGGCACTAACCGAGAACATTATAATTGAAAAACTGAAGAGATTTTTTATCTGACTACAGAATTATTAGGAAAGATAAGTTTTGAAGTGAAAGATACTTTCTGTACTACATAAGCTATAGGCAGTCGAATGGATGCTGTGGTCTCATGTTCTTTCATGATGGATAGACTCGCAATATTCTTTTGTATCTGTGGTGTGTTTTACTTCACCAATTTAGCGTTTTCGCGCGTTCTTAATTATTCAGAGGTATGTATTAATGCTAGTAACTGATTTTTACATGCAGAGGAAGAGTCATAACGAACGTTCATGTCTTTCAGGAACGTAAAGATCTCTGCAAAATTGCTGGCATTCAAGGGAGGAATTGTACCTCAGAAGAAAAAGCACTCGTCCAGGCAGGTTATGAGGCTAGACAGCGAGCCGAGAATGAACGGGAGCGAGGCGACGCTCAACGGGAGCGAGCCGTATGGGCAGAAAAGGACAAAGTAAGTCATCATCATTTTCATTCATTTCGTCAAACCGCAGTCTGAAAGGGTAAGGGAAAAATTCGAGTGAGTAGAATCATTTCAGTGGATAGGTTATTGGAAATTCATGGTGGACATGAGATTTTTTCCGTTTAAACGAAAATTATGTATGAAATTTTTTGGGTTAGGCGTTTCTTACGTGATAGCTGTGAGCCTATTTTACTCGGATTTTTCGTCTTTTTCTATTTGTTAAAACGTTCAATATTGTGAAATGGAATTAATCAAATGGCAGTAGATAAGTGATTCAAAATTCGTGATGACGAGTTGAAATTCGAGTTTTTTCCGTACAAGAGAAAGAGCTATTTACAAGGATATTAAGCCTTCGTGTCTTTTCGATGAATTTTTGGGTGTGGTTAGGCCTATTTTTTGTTCGTCGAATTTTTTCGTCATTCTCTCTCATTTCATCAGACCGCAGTCTGAAAGGGTAAGACAGAAATTCGAGTGGGTAGAATCATTTCAGGAGACAAGTTATTCGAAATTTGTGACGAGTTTAAAATTCCTCCAAATTTTTTCATTCAAAAGTGAAGATCACGCGTTTCGTCTTCGAAGAGAATTGTAGGCCATTTTTAGACGTTTTGTACGTGATAGCTAATTTTGATGTGATTGAAGGGTGAGGGGGAAATTTGAGTGCGTTGAATCGTCTTGGTAAATACGTTATTCAAAATTCGTGACGAGTTGAAATTCCTTCAAATTTTTTTGTTCGAAAGACTTCATGACGTGTTTTTTCGATGGGTTGAGATAAATTTTAGAGGGCATTTGGTGTTCACGTGATGGAGCTATGAGCCTATTTTTCTCGGATTTTTCGTCTGTTTCTATTCATCAAAACGTTCAGTAAGTACTGTAAAACGGAATTAATCAAATTGCAATAGATTGATAAGTTATTCAAAATTCGTGTTGATGAGTTAAAATTCCTCGAGATTTTTTTGTGGCATGTTTTTTTCAATCAGAGATTCTCATTTACATTTTCAGGATACTCTGGTAAAAAAGCTCAAAAAAGAGGCAGTATTGTACTTTTATCGATTAAGAATCGACCGACTTCAATGGTTCCTCGAATTAGACGAAGAGGTCAAACAGTTGCTGTACAAGAAGAATGAGACTTTCCCTGTCTTGGACATACCAAAATGTATTTTTGACTCAGGTCGTAGCTCATATGTCCGACGTTATCAAACGTGGATGGCAATTTTCAAGGTAATGAGTCAAAAACCACCTGTTCGAAATCCAAAGACTGGAGAAATCAAGATTCAATCAACGGAAACTGGGGAGCAGATAGAAGATTATGTGTGGGAAGTGAAGTTGCAATTAGAAAAACTTGGGATCGATACGAATCCTGGTAAAGAGGAAGCTAACGCGGTACAAATGGCTATATTTTTCAATAAATTGCCCGAGTACTCCAAGGCAGATGATGTAGATATCGACTGGTCCAGCGAGGAAGATGTTGTGGCTGCATTAAAGGAGTGGAAATTTTCACATAATCAGCAAAAATTTGCTCGGATGATTTATCGCTTAGGTTTGTAATATGTAGTTAATCCGTTCTCTCTTGAGAAAATGATGATTGTTCAAACGTTGACATTAAATTTGATGAATATTGTGATGTGTGGATTGGTCGTGATGGAAATTCGACCAAGGGACTTTCGAAAGTACGGGGTTTAAAAATCAGATTGCGAAAAACGCGAAGTGTTTCATGTTGGACTGACCGAAAGATTTATTAACTCAATAGTACACTTTACAAAAATACACGGGCAATAAATTCGCGGCAAGACTTTACGGCTTAAATTTCCAAGTTAACACTAAAGACTACGTGATTCGCGATAAGTAGTGAAGAGTAAGGTAATGTTCTTAAGGGAGATAAAATGGTATAATATATACTCTTAATTCTAACGGTATACGGTATGGTACAGTGGGGATAAATTAGGGAATGGATAACTTATAATATTTGAAAATTGCAATTGAAGCAAAAGCTGACAATTATTTGGTACAGTTAACGGTGAATTATATACAGATTCGGTAGACTAAACATCCGTCAAGTATCTCGAATCGTATAGGTATAAACAATTGATAAATGTAATAGTCAGCAATATGTGCGAAGCTTTTCGTGTGCAAAAATGACATCCTTTATCGTAGACTAAACATCCGCGAAAAATCGCGGTTTCGCGAAGTGAATTACCGTTATTCGAATTAGCTCGTAGAGGCGAGTCAATTATTCCAAATATTTGCGAATTTATCAATTTTTCAACCAACTTGTGGCGCGCGACAGAGTCGTGCGTCACAAATATGTTAACCTTAATCTTTTGTAATTTGCGTGACTGTAGATACCTGCGTAGTTACAAGAGCAAAGAAGAAGACAACGACCAACCAAGAAGCTTTACGGGTCAAGCAGGAGGCCAGGCGCTCCTTGCTTGTGAAGTGGAAAGCAAGAATTGCCCAGAGTGAGCTGGGTACATGGACAACCCGTGTGCTAATACGCGACCTTGATGAGTGGATGAACCGACACCATGGTCAGCTGAACTTTCACCTGACGCAGGTGTTAAGCGGCCATGGCTGCTTCAACAAGTACCTTCACGAGAAGTTAAGGAAAGTTGAGCAGGCAACGTGTTCGCACTATAACCAAGGGCGGGATGATGGACCACAACACACCTTATTTGAGTGTGAGGCGTGGAGGCGTGAGCGGGACGAGCTTAGTCGGTCTCTTCAAGAGATCGGGGTAGATGAAGTGCTCGACCCGAGTAGCCCGGTACCCACCATGCTAGGTTCCGAAGAAGCATGGAACCAGGAGTCTGCATTTGCGGCCACCATCATGAAGAGGAAGATGGACCAGGAATGGAATAGGCAAATGCAGAACCACGCTATGGCCTACTCGACACCTGTGTACCATCAACATCCAGATCTGCAGGAAGAAAAGGAAGAAGGGTACCATCCAGATTGTTAGGGCCTTTATAGTTGTTGAAAGAATCTCGAGTTTATATGGTTGCTCCGCGTCCTCTATTCCGGTGAACTTACTACGGTACTTTCACTGTTCATACGAATGTCTAACGAGCACCATACAGTGAGATTCACGCAACAGCGATTTACTACGCCTGATGTGATAGTGTCGTTTTTGTGATGTGAGTGTTTCCTAGTGCTGTTCTTTTTGTGCGTGCCAGGGGGGCACCGCAGCTTGGCGGTTGCCAAAGCAACTTGGCAGTTGCCGAATAGAAGAGGGGGTTCGCTTAGGAGATTCCTCCTTCACTGAAGTTATACCCGAAAGGGTCGATTCCGGTGTTGGAGGAAACAACATTAAATGCATACGCAACCCGCACCTACTTCACTATGGAGGACGGGTGGTGTTTTGCAAATGTAACACAAACGCGAATAGTGTTGACTCTATGTAGATTTTGACAGTATCAAGGTCTGTTCCACCTACCTGAAGCCGACACTTTGCAGATTCTTGAACTTTTATGCGTCATTTTTGATATTATGCGTGACGGATAAGTGCCTGCGAATACATTGTGAGTTCGGAATAGTACAGATGAGGTCTAGGGTATTTGTGATTTGTTGAGTTGAGAACAGTCTTGCGGATAATGAGTGAGACAGATGCTTTTGGTCATGGGATACGAATATGGAAATATTTTCTCACCATAAGGTGCCATTTTCGCTGTCCTTGAGCAGCCGGCCTACATAAGCCTGGTATACTGTATTTTCAGCGAGAATTTAGTTCGACGTTTGGAAGTACCATTATTAGTAGCGAGGAGGGGATGCAATAAATACATGTTCATAAACAGCATCAATACATCGTCGATTGAGTTTCGTTCAATTTCACAATAATTGGAATTTGGCTGAAAACCGACCGCTAATTTCTTGCCTTACGATTCATTAGTTGATTTCCAGTCAAAATATGTTATGTAATGTACGAAGCGAACATCTATTAATCTCAAATACACAATACTACATCATAAGAAAGGATACCAGATTGTAAAAGTTCGTTCTTTATATTCATTAAAAAATGAATAGCTACGTCTATAAATGCAGCCACGAAGCCGGTGAAGAGACCGACCAAGAAATACAAGCACCATCGTATCACATTTGTTTCAATAATATGATTGAAGCCCAGCGTTTGCTCCTCTTTTATAAGCAGATCGTTACTCCACACGTCGTAGTCCACGCTCTAAAACAAATCGTACATTTTCTAAAAATGTAAATGGCCCTTGTCTATTACAACTGTGTAACGTAAGGTGTGAGATGCTAAAACGATAAGACAGAGCCGCGGTGTTTGAAAACAATTCGCGCGGCATGCGTTTGAACGCGAACCAAAAATTGGATGGTTTTTTAGAATTGGCAGCTTTGATAATAGAGAAGAATCGTATACACCATATTACTCATAACTACATACACCACTTGAGTAGCCAATATTTTTTGCATTTGTGAATATAGTTATCTGCAGAACGATACGAGAAATAACTTTTATACATAGGTAGAATGCAAATGCAGGGCCTCGTGCTCTGAAAAAAATTTCCTTTCATTGATTTCGAGAGATTTTTCAACAACAATACAAAAAAAGGGAGAGGATGAAAATGCAAAATCCAACTTCTGATTTTTTATCGAAGATAAAGAAGAAAAATTCGTTCTTCATCTAGAGGGGATGTAGTATTTTCACTCCATTTCTGTTTAAGTGGCCTCTCTTTCTATCGGAGTTGAGAACTCTGAATTTTAGGAAGAAATCTCTTTAAAAAGATACCACCCAGTATTTTAGAGTCGAGCTGATTTTCCAAATCCTTAAAGGAAGTCAACCCACCATCCAGCGTACACCAGACGCTGAGTATATTTTACCAACAAATTCACCGTTAAAATTTTTATTCCGCCCAAATGTGGTTCAATAGATGGCTGCCACCTGGTTTAGGTACCTACTTTGAAAATATTCGTGGAAGCACGTCGACTTCGGCACTACAAATGGTGGTTTCAAAGGGGGCGGAGGCTCTGACCCAGTGATGAGGAAACATTTTCGACGATGATCATATGGGCCTTCAAAGAGGAATCTTGGAGAATTTTGTACTTTCGAGCGATATAAGCAGTGGTCTTTAAAAATGTTTGACTCTCTCAAATAAGTGAAATCGTAATCAATCATCGAAATCGAGATTCGAGATCAAAAATTCCAATGGTATATTCCGTAGGGGTGAGGAATCTGGTCTGCCTAAATTTCCAAGGGTTGACCATAGGTACACGAAGACTTGGAGAAGACGAAGCAGAGCCGAATCAAGCTTTCGTGAGCCTCGGCGTCAAATTTCTGTAGAGACCCTATATCCATAAAATAATACGACTGGATGATGAAGTGGTAAAAACTAACCTACTCTAATAGAGGAGTTGACTTGGAAAAAATTTCTACTTTCGAGCCATATACATAGGAGGGGGGTCTTGGAAAATTCTATTATATAATGGCTCAAAAGTCGGAATATCTCCCTCCAAGTCTCCCTATACTCGAAATGTTTCCTAGGCCAAGCTTTATTAGGGTGGTTAAATTTTGTAAATAGGTAGCTCAAAAATGGAAACTTTTCCAAGCTCAACTCCTTTACAACAGTAGGTCAGTTTCTGAGCTCCCTCCTATCATATATATGACTCAAAAGAAGTCCAGCCATCAGCCCGAAAGTCAAAATTTTTCCTAGTCTCCCTCCATTCAAATGTAGAGCTCCATACTCAAAATTTCTTCAAGTGTGCGTTCAACTCTTTTGATGATTGAAATTTTCGAAGTCCTCCTCCTATCGTATATAGGTAGCTCTATGTTCGACATTTTTTCCAAATCCAACCTTTATTAGCGTATAAATCAATTTTAGGTGTGGAAGTAGGTATTTTATACAGCGTTACACAATGGCAGAACAAACTTTTCGACTGACCTGCAGTTATTATCAAGGTGAACGAACTACTATAGGGTAGGTCAGTTTTACAGGGTGTCTACTAACAGGAAATTCTGAAAATACTTGACATTTACTTGACCTTATTTGAAAGTAAACGAGTTAACGAGCAAGAAAAACAAACTCACGAATTCTTTAACAAAGTTAAACGAGGGGTGGAAGGGAACCTGTTCTATGGCGCACGTGAGATCTGAAAAATGTAGATTGTGACGTCACAAGGCTGACCTGTGAAGTCATCAAATTGTGACGTCACAGTCCGGGACTTTGAAACTGTATATAATAGGAAGGAAACTTGAAAAAAATTGATCTATGACGTCACCAGATTGTAACGTCACAAGACTGACCCATAACGTTAAGTATCAAACAGTGACGTCGCAGGCCCCGCCCACAAGCTATATATGATAGGAGAGGGACTTACAGGTGCGCTTAAAACATTTTCGAGCTCCAAGCTTTGTCGGCCGGCCGGAAAGCGGACGTTTTTTCCGAAAAACTCCCCGCTAAAAAAAATTCTGTTTCGACAGGCAACCTGTTTTATCGGGGGAACCACAAAAAACGTCCACCATCCGGCAAAGCTCAGAGCTCGGCAATTTTCCAAGTCCTTCTCTAAGTCCTTTCCTATCATATATAGCTCGGGGGCGGGGCCTGTGACGTCACAATATACATTTTTCAGATCCACGTGCCTTTTGTCATACTTGAAAAAAGCCGTGAATTTTTGCCAAAAAAGTATTGCTCCAAGATACTTCAACGCTAGCAGTTGATCTCACCTTCATCAATTCTCATTTAAGTTTCTTGTCGGCCACTATCGATCGATTACAGGATAGAGGTCCTTCTCTGAGCTAGCAGGTGGACCTTGTCGAAAATTTTTGGTCAAGAATTTGGGCAATACCTGGGTCTCGAGGGGCTTCTCTGCTGTTAAAAGTCGATGAAATTTTTGCAAAGAATCGTGGCCAAACAATTTTATTTTAAGTGATCGTCGTAAACGTTTTTCTCAAGAAAATTTGGAAAAGCATTCCCTGGTAATGTGTGACTAAAAGTTTTTGTAAAATTAGCATCTTTGTGTAATTTTTCCCCTCTGACCGTTAAATTTCAATAATTTTTTTATTTTGCCGAAAAGTGCCGAAAATACAACATTTGATTGCCGAAAATTTTATGTAGAAAGAC
Organism: Aspidiotus rigidus; assembly: GCA_035079385.1. Classification (NCBI taxonomy): domain Eukaryota; kingdom Metazoa; phylum Arthropoda; class Insecta; order Hemiptera; family Diaspididae; genus Aspidiotus; species Aspidiotus rigidus. The sequence goes on from JAVHKY010000023.1 coordinate 1,215,058, forward strand.
TGCACGATGAGGGTATACGATAAATATGATATTTTTCCTGTCATCTTTATTGAGACTGTTCTTTTTTTAATGCTCTTTTCACTGAGAATGAGAATTACTTCCTCAAATGATGCATACGTAACCTTTCTAGGAGCGCCATCACTCTTATTTTCATCGCTATAGAGAAAGAAAAAATCCATCTGATGCAACACGAGCATAGAGAAGTAAATATGTATTAATAAATTTAACCATTGAAATACAAGTAGAGGTCAACAAAACACGCATTAGCAAACATCAGTTAAACTTCTCTAAAAGTTTTCCGTACCGATTGTCTATTGATCGTTCATAATTATAAATCTACCCACAAATTAGCATTTTTTCTTTCCTCTCCTCAAATAAATAAATAAGAGGGACGTTGCAGCAAACTATGCGAGCTGTGAAATATTTCGTAAGCCAACAACCGACGAGCCCAAAGGCGCTCGACAATAATACGATTATTTTTGTTCTCTACTCGTCGTTTCAAGATCAAGGTATTCATAGTAGTAGCTCTCCCACAAGAAACACGAAGTTTCTCGGAACAGTGTCTATACGAGCGTCAACATTTTATCGTACATGTTAAAATATTTCTCTTAGCGGCTACCAATCGCATACATTAGGCTACTGTGTTTACTTACTGAGTTCGCGCGATTCCTCGACAACTTACCTCAAATTTGGAAGACACGTGCGTTTCGGATTTGGAATGAGATCGAACTACTCGAGGACTGGGCAATGCCATTCTCTGACCGTTACGATCGGCTATAGAAAACACAACCGAAGATGATCGAAAATTATTCCTCAAGCTCACCATGCTAACTCTCATCCGCGATCATTGTGTATACATAGGCTATAATTACGCGAATGTGGATTAGCTCGTATAGATTAATAAAAAATATTGTACGGTCGCTTTAAAAAATGGTAATTGCTCTAATTACATTGAATAGAGCCTACGAAATTGTTGCGATTTACATTTCGGAGAGTGCGAGGAAAAGAAAATGAATCTAGACCACGATACTCGAAACGCACGCCAATATCAACGAAAAATACGCGGGTATTATTATCGTACACTCGCGGGGATTGTTTCTTACGAAAAATAGATGTAGGCACAATCGGTGAAATACGGGCTACCTTTTGACCGTGCTAATACCGCATAAACATCCGTGATCAACTTATTTGTACTTCGTAACGAAAATTCGCTGATTATAAGCGTTCTATTGTTATACCTACAGCATACAATAAATCTGATAGCATTATTCTCAGTCGAGGCACGTAGATGGTTCTTGGGGCAGGAGCTGCAATAATGAGCTTCTTGATATTAGTTGCTGAAAGAACCCACTCGTAAAGTATTTGCAGGTCCATCGTTGTATTAGTGAGGTTGATCAGAATTTTTGGGACTTCGGAAAGTTCAGATCATCGAGCTATATGGATCGGGACTTGAAAAATTTCTACTCTAGAGCTATATAATATTATGAGGCAAGGACACTTGGACCATATAGATTACAAGGGCAAGCCATACTGATAAAGAAATCAAACAAGTTGATTCCACCTATTATATCAACTTTTGATACGTCTATCTCAATTATGATGACGTCATAGTGATGTACCCCACAACTAGTATTTCTTAGCTTAATATAACCTATTACTTCATAGGTTGGACTAACTAGATGACAAGCTCACTCTCAGCTTTGTACAGGTGCAGTATACTATATGTCAGGTAAAGCAGCTCAAGGGCTCACTCGCTCCGCTCGTTCACTTCAACAGCCTATCGTGTCGAAATATTTTGAAGTACCCCTCCCATCATATATTATAGCTCAAGAGTCGAAATTATTCCAAGCCCCCTACATCATACATAGCTCCAGATTTGAATTTTTTTTTCAAGTTTCTCACCGGACGGCGCACATCGCACGGGGAATTTCTCAAAATAAAAAACACACACATAGAACAGGTTTCCTGTTAATAATGAAAAGAAAAAAAAATAAAAATAATAAGTTGCTAATTTGATGACGTCATAGGCAGATCCAAGCTGATGACGTCACGGATGTTGATGACGTCACAAAGAGGTTTAAGCTGCTTGATATCTTTACTGTACCAAATTATTCTGTCTTAACTGGTAGCTGAATTAAGCAACGGGATAACGAGGATGGGAGAGGGTACTCGCAGAATTTGAAATCACAGGTAGAGGCTCAGGAAAGACATGAAATATGTCAAAATGAAAAGTAAGAATTATATTGCAGAATCGGAGGTGACACGAAATTATGATGACTCACAGTCGTTGGGTAGAGAATAAATTACAAATTCCTGAAAGATACCAGTTTCCGATCTTCAATTCTCCTTAGTGTTCCTGCGTAGTCGTCATCCCACTTACTGAGTTCACTAATAAAGTAGGTGGTACATGAAAGAGCACTTTGATCCATAGGTCCTCGCTTTGCCCCTTTCCTCACAGGTTTGCCGCTTTCAACCTGTCGTATGGATGGGGGGCTCTTTCAGAAATTTGCCGTGCGCCGTCCGCCGTCCAGCAAAAAACTTGGAAAAATTTCGACTCTCAAGCCATACATGATAGGAGCGGGACTTGGAAAAATTTCAACTATCGACCTATATATGATGGAAAGGGGACTTGGAAAAAATGTCGACTCTCGAGCTATATATGATAGGAAGGGGACTTAGAAAAAATGTCGACTCTCGAGCCATATATGACAGGGGGGGGGGGACTTAAAAAAAATGTCGACTCTCGACCTATATATGATAGGAGGGGGACTTGGAAGAAATGTCGACTCTCGAGCCATACATGATAGGAATTTTTCCAACTCCCCCTTCCATCATATATAGCTCGAGAGTCAAAATTTTTCCAAGTCCCAAACCTCTTCTATGGTTTTTTTCTGAGAAATAAAAAACTTGGAAAAATGTCGACCCTCTAGCCATGTATGATAGGAAGGGAACAGAGAAATTTCGACTCTTCAGCTATATATGATAGAGGGGCGGGGGAGACTTGGAGAAATTTTCACTCTCAAGCTATATACAGTGGAAACTCTCTATAACGAATCTGAAGGGACCGCCAAAAAATTCGTTATATAGAAATTTTATTTTTTCATTCTGTTTTACGGTAAATTTAAAGCACATACAGTATAGAATGAGCAAAACTTGGTTTTCATTACTTTTGTTACCTTTAGATGATAATAATCCCCACCGCCCTCGCTCAGTGTGTTTTGACATGTTCCATGTCTTTTCTCTCGCCGGACCCCGATTTTGAAACTCGCGAGTACACCCCGCGTAATAATAATAAATAATTAATTAATTAATAATTAAATAATTAAATAAATAAATAATTATATAATTAAATAAATATGTAAGAACGTGAACGTTCTTCACCGTCAGTCGCGTCACTCTCCTACTCACGGACAAAGTTCGGAGCTCCGACTATATAATGCTATTCCTCTCTCCTTCTGTTTATCCTTCCGAGTGCAGTCAGCTGACCTGCTTTTCCTTCGGGAACTCGACTTTTTGATACGATTCTGTGGAAACACAGCATCGCCAGATTTGTCAAGATTTTACATCTTACAAATAAATAAATAAATAAATAATTAAATAAATAAATAAATAAATAAATAATTAAATAAATAAATAGATAAATAAATAAATAATTAAATAATTAAATAAATAAATAATTAAATAAATAAATAATTAATATAATTAATAATTAGAAAATCTCTACCCCGTGGGTGATTCAGAAATTCGCGAGTACAACCCGCGTAATAATAATAAATAATTAATTAATTAATTAATAATTAAATAATTAAATAAATAAATAATTAAATAATTAATAATTAGAAAATTTTTTTAAGTCCCTCTTCCTATCATATATGGCTGGATAGTCGAAATTTTTCCAAGTCCCCAAGACTTGAATTGTCTCATACCATTCCAATACAACAGCGAAACAGGAGGCGAACGAGCGGAGCGAGTTCGCGCTACCTTATATTTCTCATAGAAGACTTGAATTTTCTCATACCATTCCAATACAACAGCCAGATCGCTCGTTCGCCCCACGAAAGTTGATACCTCAAAATATAGAACACCCACAATTACCTCAAAATATTTGTCATACAAGACTTATACGACGCCAAGATAGGTAAAGGGGTAAACGAATAATATCTCACGAACACCTGACCTAGTAGAAGAATTAATAACAAATAAATAAATAAATAAATAAATAAATAAATAAATAAATAAATAATAATAAATAATTAAATAATAAAATAATTAAATAATAAAATAATTAAATAATTAAATAATTAAATAATAAAATGATTGAATAATAAAATAATTAAATAATTAAAAAAATAAAGGCTGGATAGTCGAAATTTTTCCAAGTCCCCTAGACTTGAATTGTCTCATACCATTCCAATACAAGAGCGAGACAGGGGGCGAACGAGCGGAGCGAGTTCGCGCTACCTCATATTTCTCATATAAGACTTATACGACGCCAAGATAGGTAAAGGGGTAAACGGATAATATCTCACGAACCCTTGACCTAGTAGAAGCCTAGACTGAAATATTTCAAGATGACTGATAAAATATAAAAGACATGGAACATGATTTTCATTTATTTGGCTATGCCAGAAAATTTTTTTATTGAACATGCGGTGGGTTAAATTTTTAATTTTTGTTAAATATCGGTATAAAAATGATTACAATCAAGAAAGAAGGGAAAAAAGTTGGTCAAATAACACGTTACCATTTTTCTTAGCCTCATTTAGTGTCAAAAATACGCAATTTTTCTTCGAAATCTCGAAAAAAAATTCGTTATATAGAGTAAATTGTTCGTTATAAAGAGATTTTTTCATAGGTAAAACACGTTGAAGAGGGAGGGACCACGGACAAATTCGTAAAATAGAGGAATTCGTTATATAGGAATTCGTTATAGAGAGTTTCCACTGTAATATGATATTTCTGAGTCCCCTTCTATCATATATCTAGCTTGGAGATCGAAATTTTTCCATATCCCCCTCCTATCATATTACAATTTGACTCATAGAACAGGTTCTCTGTGTTCCTCGTTTAACTTCGTTAAGGAAGCCGTCGTTTTTCTCTTCTCCTCTCTCCACAGAATTTTCCTGAGAAGGTGGGTGTTATCAAATACCTCGCCCACTCGAATGGTCTTGAGATCGATGTCGACCATATAGTCCGGAGAGAACTTCCCTCCCCTCTTTTGCAGGGAAATTTTAAATGGGGGGAGGTTTTGCCACCTCCTCAAACCCTTCAGTTTTCGCCCGGCGTTTCATATTTCCTTCACTATTTGTTCTCTCTTCTATATAGGTTGAATGATTCTACCCCTATCCTTGAGAGAAGTGGAGTTCATAAACTTCAATTTTTCAACTGCCCGGCTGTCTATACAGGGGAGACAAACAGGCAGCTTTGTATCCGGGTCCAAACACTTTCTACCTTTTCCCAAAAACGTTTGGCTTTTGCTGAGCATCTTTTGGAATCTGGCCATAGTTTCGAGCTGGACCAGGCTATTATGCTTCACTGTGAGGATTTGTTTTGCCTTCAATTGGCTCTGGAGCACATTGAGATCGCACGTCAAAAACATAATAGTCGGGTCTTAGTTTTGAATTGTTTTGTTCCTGATAATGATCTCATCGAGGAATTTAATTCTTAATCCAATGACTGTGGTTCTTCCTAATTTCCTGTCCCCACCGCGGTCTGTTTGCTTGAGGGTTTCTTTTGCATCGTCAGTCATGTAGATTTTTATGTAACTTGTACTGTAAATGACTTTTTAGTGGAAAGCACTTGCGCTATGACTCTTACTTTTCCGTTTTCATTTAATTTATTTGATGGTATCAAATAAAAATTATTATGTTTCCTCTTTTTTAAAATATCTATCTACCATGTCCCGCAACGTGTTCCAAAGAATAATTCAACTTATATACTATGTACAGTAGAAATCTTAAATAAAGATACCGCTTTTAGCGATTTACCGTTTACAACGATCAAATTAGCAAGTTCTGGCTGCTATACTCGTAGAACAAGCATAAACCCTTTCGTTAGAAGCGATTCGCGTCAGGCCCCAAAGAGTCGCCCTCTACATTTACTATAGCGGCCATTTGTGGAAACTGGACGAAAAGGTGATGTTTCAGATAATTGGTGAAATTTTTATTTTTATGAGTTTCATACTATTCTACTAGTTGATAGAGTCAAAAAAGGTCATTATAAGTGGTACTTTTTTTCCAGTATTAACAGATACAGCTAGTTGAAATAACGTACGCTCTTATTATGTAAATTTTCATGTGATCACCTTTTCGTCCACAACACTAGCTCGTCTAAAGTCCGTTTCATGAAAGAATGCCGCGGCGCATAAACAAACCGCCTTAGTAGCTGACAACAATGTCCTTCATCAGTAACGTGTTTTCGTTTTTTTTTTTTTTTTCTTTTTTCAAATAACGCACATGCATTGTTGCAACATATGGCGATTTTGTTGCGGGTTGCATAAAAATTTTGTGGCATTCTTTCATGAAACGGACTTTACAGTTGTGGCCTGATGCGAATAGGGATTATTTTTCTTTCTATAGCAGCAAGGACTCGCTGATTTGATCGTTGTAAACGGTAAATCGCTAAAAGCGGTATTGTTACTTGAGATTTCTACTATATTCCTAGTACAGAGAAAGTTCAGTATAGTATACCAGGCCTAGTATAGCCTAGTATATTGTCTGTTAGGCTTCGTATTGTCCAATGTAATGTATTTTAGGTCTAGTAAGACAAAAGTAGCAAAGGACGAACTTATATCTGATATAGGCCTAAAGTAGCCTAAGATACGGTGTGTTAGGCCTAGTATAATGAAGGCTGGTATACTATACGTTCGCCACCGTTATAAATTTTGTGGCAACTTCTTAGGAGTAACCCGATCACTAAGGCTCAAATTTTTTCAAGTCCCAAGGTCATGTTATGGATTTTCAGGACAATTTCCCAGGAATAATTACACTATTAAAAGCGTAATATAAGATCCAAAAAAAGAAGGGAAAAAAAACACGTAAAATTGGCTGATTAGGACAAAGGGTATTCAATTTCTTTACATGTCCACATTATACATGGTCAAAAGAGGGACTTATAACAATTTCGACTTTCAAGCTACAGTTGACAAAAGGCGCCTCCTATTTTGAATTCAATTCTCAATATCAAAACCAAATTTGTATTGTAAAACAGGTTTGCCAAAACTTTGTTCGGGAATCTGTTCTTTCTCCTCTATTGGTTTTGAATACCTTTGATCAACTTTCGGAATTTTTTGATCCAGTCACAAAGATGGAGGCTTAGAAGAATGACGACCATCAAGCTGTGTATATAATAGGAAGCAAACTTGAAAATCTTTTGGTAGTCTAGTTATGTATAGGGAAGAGAAGGAGGGAAAGACTTGAAGAAATTTTGACTTATAATCATTATATTTCAGGCGGGAGAATAGAAAAAACTCCGGTAGTCAAGCTTAGGAGGAGGATTTTGAAAATTTTGAGACCATTCAGTCCTACAAACATATTATGAGAGTTGGGGGCTTGAAAAAGTGTCGACCATCAATCTATATAGTACTTGAAAATATTTGTAGGCAATATCATTTAGGATAACCATGGAAATTATAAGAGTAATGATGATGTAGAGTATAATATGAGACTACGTGGAGCGTGGTTCTACTTCAAGAACCTTAGAACCATCTTTTTCCACGATATTTGAACCGTTCAGCAATATATTCTAGTTGGGGGGGGGGGGGGGAGGGAGTCTGGGAGCAACTCTAATCTTCAAGCTCAGAATGTGAACGTATAAAAAACCAGGAATTTGGAGAATTCGTTTTAAAGGACAAATTTGTTTCATTGATGATGATTGAATTCAAAAATTAGAGTTGAAAAATCTACATTTTTCTGGATGTGCCAAAATGATGTCAACAATTGAATGGAATTTTTGGCTAAATTTATCCTAGCGCAAAACCGTGAAACACCACATAATATTCCTTGAAAGAATAAAAAAAAAGTTGTATCTCAATTTTATCAACAATTTGAACGAAGACCGAACTTTTTACGACTTTTCTGGGGTAAGTTATGGACCAAAATGTACCTAACGAATTTGCCAAAATTCTCAAAGATGAAAAATCGCTTGAACTTTCATATTTTTCTCGAATAACTAGCAAAATTTAGCACTGACTCCGAAAAAAATAATTCAAAATTTCAAAATGATGAGGGAATTCTTGATCCTTTACTTTGAAAACCTTGGCACATTTTGGTCTATAACTCGGCCAAGAAGAGTCGTACAAAGTTCAGTCTAGACTTAAATTGCAGATAAAATTGAGACAAAAATTTTGTACATTTAAAATATTCGTAATTTTGCGTCAGAACAAATTTATCTCAAAATTCCATGTAACTGTTAATATCATTTTAGCACCCTCTGTGTACAGGAAAAAAAGGATATCGAGCTTAGGCGGGGGATATTCAGCTTTAGAAGAGGAAGGGAGTGGTATCTTGTCTTTGACGATTTTTCTTTTCTCGATCTGTCGATGGATTTTTTTTTTTTTTCTGTGAAGAAACCTACATACTTCAATTCTCAATATAGTTAAAACTCTGGGGGACGGTTTTTCACGAGGTGCTAAAGTTATACAAACTATTGACGACTAAAAAGAACTAGGAAAGTATAGGTCTTCAGGAGAGTACTGAAAATTGGGATCCAGATTCACGACCAATCTGAATAAGTGATTCGAATATCTAAATAACTTCTAACTAAGTCGAAATTAGAAAATTCAACTAATCAAGCGTGACCCGGCTCTTTCATCCTAACAAGTAATAAAATCCACAAGATATTTTCGAAAAATCAATCGATAAGTCAAGAATTCTGAATCTCCAAAATCTCGCCATGCAAGTGGCATCGAATATTGAATTTTCTCGAAATCAAAAAATTCTTACCTTCGCATAAACTGGAATTTTTCCGTTTACCAATCAAATTTGTGTACTTGTAAGGAAACTCCATTTTAATTCGCGTAAGGAAGAATGACAAACGACCACCAGCACTTGATAGATATAATATACCAACAACGTGTTTCTTTTCAGCGGAACTTATAAACCTGCAAATTCTGAATAAAAGTAGCGTGCAAGGAATGCCGTTCGTAGTATTACTTCTCAACGCCTATTAATTGATGCAACACTAGGACTCGAAAAAATTGAAAAGAAGTTATCGAGTATTACCGCCTTTAGAAATACTGTATCACGAGCTACTTCATTAGTGTTCTGATGACACTTTAAACACGATAAAAAATTATCGATTTACGCGACGTGAATATTCATGAGCATGTGCCCAAAAATCATCGGAAAACCAATTTATCTAAAATTTAAGCGCGATATTACAGCGACTCAGCGGTCAAGACAACTGCTTAAGGTGATGAAAAATGGGTTATGTTCGGATGAATGAAACGCCATTCATACATTCTAGAATTCCGTTACCGGTAATTGAAGACGAAACGTATGTGTAGGAGGCATACTTAACAATCCTACAACTTTTCTCATAAATTTCAAATAAATCGACGAGATCCTCAACTAAGTCTAATGAGAAACTAATTCAATATGAATGAAAAATATAGCTTCTTGTATAGAGATTTTTTCCTGTATGAAACACAAGTGATTCATTTTTGATTCTTCCTTCATTTAAGAAAGTAAGCGCACTCGGATTTCGTTCATCAAGCATCACTATGGGTCCGACGTTTCAAAATCCAAAATTGTAAGCTCTAATAATGACTGAATTCTCTCCCCTCTCTTGATCTTTTCGCAATGTAGGTAGCCTATTTCGAGTCTTTCCATTAAATTCCATCGACGGTAAATACTTCGGCCAATGACCAAGTGAAATTACAATAGGTATAGCAAGGTAGATGGGCCTAGGTACATTTGTCGATAAGAAAATCTTATACTTAGTCGAAGAGCTTGTTAATAAAATGATCGTGATTGTCTTCAGAGGCACGATTTCCGACGAGTGTTTTGCAGAATTGAATTTTCATAGGAACTCGTATACATTTTGAATACCTAGATAGGTGAAAACCATGCTAATTAGATCCGTCATTGTCACCTCTTTTACTCATCAATTTTTCGACGTCACAAAATGAAATTACTCAGCAAAAACGACTACTTATAGAAAGACACAAATTATACTCGACCATTTACCAAACGCACGATGATTCATAAGAAGAGAAAATTGGACTCTAAATTTATTGAATGACACCTGAAAAGCTTTCATAATGAGTTTTTTGGAAGGTGACGAAAAAAATTTGAAAATTAAGTATCAGTTCGTTGAAAATGAATTAGATACATACATCCAGATGATTACCACAAACTTGTCAAATACCTTTTGACTGAGGTATTTGAAAATTGTCTCCTTAAGACTGTATTCAATTTTTCCTTCTCTTTATTATAAAAGATGGAATCAACTTAAATCAAGTAAACAAGATATTATTTTAGTTTCTCGAATAAGCCGTACAAAGTAGAATGGACGTGTATGCATATCCACGATCTGCGGAAAAGCAAAAATACCCTTTTTTGCTGATCGTTAATGTGCAGATACGTCTATTCTATTTTGTGCCTCAGGCTTCCGGAAAGAAAAAAAAACAGTGAATACTAATTTTATGACGTCACAAAGAGGTTTAAGCTGGTTAATGCCTTTACTGTGCTTTAGCGACTATAAAAAGACATTAAAAATGATCTTCATTTATTTGGCTCCGCCAGAACATTTTTGCAGATGATTTCAGTGTCTCCTACGCTTCTACAAATCTTAAACGAGTTGTATGTATACGTCTACTTTAAGTCACCCTCGATGAAGTTTCCTCGTGAGCCTCGGATCAGAATTTCATGTTTCCAACGTTCCATAGAAGTCACTTATGTCTTTCCTCTCCCCTTAACTCCTCCTCCAGAACTTCCAGATCAGCCTCCGATCCTCCACTGAGTTCCTTAGCCTTGACTTGGATTCCAAGTACTCCCGAACTTCCCACATTAAACTACAAGAAGCCAAGTACTAAAGCTCCCTAAATGTCACTAAATGTATCTATCCTACACTCTCATTGCATTGGATGCACTGTTGCAAATTCCTTCTTTAGCTATACATACAATCTAATCCGCTCTCAACTGGACTACAGGTCTCTAATCTACAGACAGGCTAACGAACTGGGTGCAATACAATCTGCTGCACTATGTCTAGCTCGATGCCCTACGCCCCAGACCTATGCTCAGCTCATACGCCAAGGCTGGTGAATTCCTCCTCTAAAATACCGGTCATTATCGCTAATTACCGCCAACTTTCTCGAGTCTATGGCCCAGTTTCCCCAACTCCCGAACTTTCTCCCCTGCGTTCGCTTTCGAAACTCACTACTTTTTTCTTAAAAATTCATCTAAACTACCATCTCAGATTTAAGCCTTTTTCTCAATCTACTCATCCACCCCTCCCTTGGTATCCTCGACACCTCGCATTCGCTTCGACTTGGCACACTCATCGAAATCGCCCGAAATAATCTACATTGGACACATTAAAGCCATTATTACTAATGTTTTTCCCTCCCACAACCTGTACTTCACATATGGATCCAAATCGAGCTCCGAAACTGGCTACGCTCTCTCTATCAATAAAGAAGTCTTGCTCTTTCTTATGATTATGAAAAACTCGGCCTTCAAATATTCTGCTGAACTATCTGCTACTTATTCCTGACTCACTTACCTCTCCTTTTTCCCCTGTCCTCGTAAATCCCTCCTCCTTTCCGGGTGCTAAACCCTTCTCTTCCAACCCTATTGCTCAGCATTATCTTATCTTCTAGCATCTTTCCTATTTTTAATTGCTTTTCTCTCATTTTCTGGTCATCAAGGCCACCTGGAACACAACGCAATAGCCTGACATCTAATCGAGGCCTGCTCTCCTCATCATTGATCCCTACCCTTCTCCGGCCTATGACCTAAAATCTTACTATCGTTCTCTAATCCCCTCATCATTTCGGTTGTCTCAACCCGCAATAAGCTTCAGTTGCTTAAAAAATCCTCCATCTCGTGGTCTTCCTCGCCTCGTTCTCCACGCCATGAAGAAATAGTCATAGCATGACTAAGAATTGGGCACATCCGCCTTACCTACATCTTCTCCTTGGGTTCTCTTTCCTGAGGCTTACCATGCTGAGGAATTATCTCCCTTTCGTTGAACAAAATTTCCGAGTTTAAAATGTTACTTTGAGGCAGCAAAACATTGGCACTTTTTTTACAATAGAATGACTACTCTCGATATAATTTGAAGTTGACACGTGGGTGAATGAGGTTTAAGAGTCTAATTCTCAAGCATAAATTCTATTCACTTTGTCATCGTTGTCAGGGGAGAGGCAAGCCCGCTGAACAGTGCAAACTGCTCTTGGAGACTTTCACCACAATAAAGTGAAACCCTACTCACCAAAACCCTCATTATCACTTATTTCGCAATGAAATTGCCCCAAGGAAAAACTAATTCCCCGCCAAAATTTTGTCCACATTGCTATCACTTGCTGCCCAGTAAGACTACAACCGAGTGACTGGGTCGACAGGGTACAATTCCAGCACAAAGTTCGTTTACCATGTCATCATTTCAAATAGAACCCGATGAACCAAATCGACCCTCACTAAATGGTCGATATTGGTTGGTTTTTGGTCCTACGACTAAAAAGAGACCAAATATTATGGAACCATCAGAAAGTGGTTGATTTTATAGTTGATTATTGGTCTGATATTATTCCTACTAAATTTTGACCATAATTTTTGGTTATTTTTGATCACTATGCGGAATACACATTTCGACCTATTTTTGGTCGTGATATTGTCAATACAAAATGAAATTTTTCCTCGTTTCTTAGTCTAAAATTGATATTGTATTTATTACTCAATTTTGACTAAGATTTCTAGTCGATTTCTGGGCAGATATTTTGGGAGATACCTTGATCCATTTTGAGTTGATTTTTCTTCAACATCCATCAATAAATTATTTTTACTCTCTTTTTTGGTTTAAAATGAGTATTATGGGGCGAGCCGCATAGTCACACAATTTTGACCAAAATTTCCAGTCAACTTCTCGGCGGATATCCCTAGGACATATCTTGGTCCATTTTCAGTCGACTTTTCCTCAACATCTATACCAATATTTTTACTCTTTTTTTTGGTCTATTCTCATGCAAACCGTAGTCACTCAAGTTTGCCCAAAATTTCCGGTCAATTTCTTTGAAATGAATCAATTGTCATATTGCTTGCAAACTTGCAGATAAATAAAGGTATTTAAAATAAAATCTAAAATAAAATTTCAAATTTAAAAATCAATATTCCTAATAATCAAATTGTTTAATGAATTAACATATTCTACTAATCATAAAAATATTAGATTTATATATTCAATTGAAGGAATTCCATCAGGATTAATTATTACTAAATAATATTTTTTTAAATTCAATTTTATATCAATTTTATTTTTTGAAATTAAATTCTAAATTTATTTTAAAAGTTTATAATATCTAATATAATATTATTTTGAAAAAATAAAGATCTTATTTAAATTTTCTTGATATAGTTTATTTAATTAAAAATATTAAAAAAAAAGTAAAAAAATTGAAACTAAATAATTTTTATATTTCATTTAATTTATTTAATGAATATATTTGATCCTTTAAATAAGAATTGATAAAAATTATCTAATAATTTCAATGATTTTAAATAATATTTAAAACTTGTAATCATATTCAACCAGAATGATGTATTCATTTTTTTGTTCAATTTTACGTTCAATTAATAGAAAATTATTAGGTTTATTTATGACAAATAAAAAAAATAATTACCCAGCAAAGAATAATTTTTTTAAATTAATTTAAATAATAAATTAACGCAAATTAAATTGATAAAATTATTATTAATATATCAATTAAATTATAATAAGTAAATTTAAATAAATAAATAATAAATTTAGACTCATTTTAAGGAATTATGTAAATGAACTGATTCAATGTGAATTGATATGAATCCATGATACAGTCCACAAATTTCTGAACATTGTCCATAAATAATTGAAGGTATAATAATTAATATTGTAATTTTAGACCAAAATCGCACTCCTCTCAATACCTAGGTATAATCCCGCTAACAAGATTGCTATCTTCATTCTTTTCTTCTCTCAATTGAGGGAGGCTTAGATATAGACTGGTTTTTCCCGTCAAAAATAGTGGACTATTAGTATCACCTAACTATAGATCGTTTTATGGCGTCTCTATTGCCCAAACTTGATTATTCTGCTTTGTCAAAAGTGGTCTATTTGTAGTGGTTCGTTAATATCGCTTGAATATAGGCTACAACAGACTATTTTAATATCGTCTACATTGCCCAGAAATATCAACCAATCTTTTTCGTCAGAAAAAAAAAAAAATGTGCTTTTTCTAATTATGGTGGTCTGTTGACACTGATTAAATATTGACTATGAGAAACTATTTTATATCGTCAGGGTTCCCTAGAAATCGACTGTTTTTTTGGTCAAAAATGGTCAAAATATAGTCAATTGCAGAGGAAGTATGGACAATGACTGAGGATAGACCATTTTATGGTACCTACATCATCTGCAGATCGACTAATTTTTTCCATCAAAATTTTGTCCAAGTTGGTTTAAATGTGGTCTATATATGGTACGGAAGAGCGGAAGTAAATCGACCGAAAAAGTTGGTCTATTATTAGTCACTCGTCAGAACGCCCGCTCAGTCTATTTTTGGTCAACATCTACTCAAAATCAACTGAGATATTTGGTCGATCTGGTTTATCGGGAATTTGACGGATTGCAGTTTAATTCTCCATATTTCGAGACCAAAATTGAAATTTTCGGTCATTGAGTTACCCGGAAATATTCGACTACGTAACCAAAAATTGTAAATATAGGCATAGCTACCTCGCAGTATTCTGAGGATAGAGAATATGGCGAGCTGAGTTCCAATCTCAGTCTGTCAAAATTGGAAGAAACATCGAGAGGAAATTTTTGTCATGGACTATATTACAGCAAGTTTTGAGAATAAATATCATCAGTTAATAAACGATGCAATTCCAAACTCAGCTTGCAAGCTAATTTGAGCAAAGATTGAGTACTTACGAATTTTATTTTGTATACAATTTAGGCAAATACGAAGAAGAGAGAACATTCCACCCAGAAAACGGGTTTTTATTTTTTTAAAAAAGTTAGAATTTTGAAATATGATATTGAATTTTCTTCAGCCAAAGAACAGAGCTATCTTCTCTGGACAGGTTTTAGGCTCAATTCAATTTTTTGGCCTTATCTCGAAAAGTCAAAGTTCTTGAGAATATTTTTTCAACCAAAAATATTTGTAATCATTATCAAAACTGGAAAGTTGAAAACAAATCTACTGTTTTTTAAGGACAGGACCTCCTTTTATCCGTCACAGCTTTTTACCGCATTAGAATTAACTCCCAGATTGATGGGTGTAGGAACAAGATACCCTTACCGATAACACTCGTAAATTAAGCAGATTCCATCTTAAAATATTGAACAGTAGTAGGTGTCGCACACATAAATTACGGTCGACTTTTAAAGATATCCGATGAAGCAAAATATTCAAATGATAACCTTAAGAATAGATGAAATCAGAATCCAACAAGTAGCGTTTTCAAGGTCAAGACCAAGACTGATTTTCGATAGGAAAAATATACTCTTCGTAGTAACTGATCAGCGTCTTCAAGATCTTCTTACATTATTACAACGATTATTACCTTGAAATGTCAGGATATCTAGTATGGTTTTGAAAAAAAGTTGAAATACAATGAAGCAATCACCAACGTTTCTTATTCAATAAAATAGCACATATCCTAGCTTGCAAAATAAACAATTTGATTGTAAACGTAAAATAATAAAAAAAACAAATTCATATTTCGATTAGATCATTAATAAATTGACAAAATTGAAAAGCCAAATAATTTACCAAAGACTAAGAGCTGAAGCAACTTAGATTTAAACTAGTAACTTTAAAATGTATGATTTTCATGCAACGTTCGCAAACGTGTTCAATAGGTACCTCAGATAGGTAACTTAGTTAATACTATCTTACAAAGTAGGTACTTAGATTATATTTCTGGGTACAAAATATTATTATGTCCGATAGGTACCAAAATAAATCAAGCAGCATCGGGTATTGTTCCATTTTTATTCTGTAAATATCGGAGGAGAGAAGTAAGCGCATCAATTTTTTTCTGCTGTCGACGTTTTTTCTGCTTAAGTAATTTTATAAGTCTGTTTTTTCGGGCAAGTGCTGTTCTTGCTAAACACATGAAACGAATAAGTTCATCCTTCGAGTACTGCGTCCGATTATCGTAATTAAAATCATCGAGGTAAAGACATTGTTTCTTCTGTGTGGAATCGGTATTTGCAAGCCTCCCTTCTAATTTCAGATGTTCGGCTGATGTAGAAGTATTCGGACAATCCATTGGAGAAGAAGAATTACTAGAAGTACACCTAAACAATCAGGATCGAGTTTGGGAATGAATTTAGAGTTCATAAAACGTAAATCATTATATATTATTCAAATTAAATAAATAATTACGTTTGGTCGGATGTCGTATTCGTGCTAGAACTCATTTCAGTATACGAACGTTTGTGCAATAGAGATGCTTTGGTGTGTTTTTTCAACTGTTGTTGAGGATCATCAGATGGACACGAAGGAATCGCGTCATTATGCGACGCCTGAAGTAGAGAATCGTAACTAGAATCGTTACAATGACGGGAACGTGATACACTCGAAGATAATAAAGTCTGTTTTTCTTCTTTCATAGCTGGAAGCCGTTTCTTCTTGTTCAACTGTTCAGGAAATCTGTAAAATGAAAATGGAATGTTACGAATACAGAAAATCTTGAAAAATTCAAACACATATCAGAGGAAATAGGTAGGTATAGGTTCCATACTTGCGAGAAGACATTTCCTTTACTTTTTCTTGTTGAGAATTATACGCGTTGCACGATTCATCAGCCATACTTATGTCGTTTCAGTTTACCCAAACTATATCCAAGTGGTATTTCAATCAACCGAATCCAACACTTTAATAGTCTCGATCAAGATTATTATTCGAGACTGATTCCCGGTAGTCTTATTTACATAAAATACAATCACATTACGATGTACGAGAACGGAGAAGTCTTTTTCCTGAAAAAACAAGCTGGTGGCCAGTCAGGATAATCCACGAATCGCGAACAGCGAGCGAGGGCGCAAGGCAAAAATTTATTTTCTCTGTTATCACGTATCAAGCTCTTATCACTAGCTGCAAGCTGTATTCTGCATTCTCATTTCACGGCAAGACGGCAATGCACAGGCGGAAGAAATAAAATCCTTCACAATCACGTTCGATCAATTATATTTGCAGCAGAAGAGGAAGTGCCGTTTTCGAAATTAATAATAATAATCATTATGAAAAAGAAATAAAGAATTGTAAGACCACTATATTTCTATTCATTAAAAATGTTACTTCTCCATAATATCTCTTCTCACTTTTGCGTCGTTCTTTCAATCACACCAAATGATTTTCTCCTTTCTCAGCAGAATATACTTAAAAAGCGGTTCCTTATCGAGTTCTCTCATCGAAAGTAGTTTGGCTTTATTATCAATTCAAGCCAACACGATAATTTAAGGACTTGAAAACGAGAAAGACAGAAAAAACATGTCATCAGGATGGAGCAAAGAAATAACACACACAATTTCAATTTAATATTTCCTTTATTTCGAGTACGAAATATTTTCAAGACATAACATGTAGGTAGATTATCAATGATAATTAATATTCCATTTAATCTAGACTTTTTTTTTCGTAGACGATTCCTGCTCATTCCACTGTAACATTCAAACATGTATTTCGAAATATTTTTGGTAATACAGCACGGATGGTTTTTAAATTAGGTACATTTTTTAGCCAGGTGTCGAGGTGTACAGTAAAATAAAATCCAAATTGAGTCCCGAGGTCACAAATGATTCTCATTTCCCTTCTCACTTAAACAAGACTCAACCCCGTGCGATTAAGAACGAGAGTTAGCACGCGTCTATGATGAAGCACATTAATACCCATTCAAGGTATTGAGCTAGGAAATATTTGAGGATACGAGTAATTAATTTTTCATTGGTGGAGGAAGAAATTCGAAACAGACACGCTTCACAAATTCAATTCCTGTAAAATTATGTGGCCTACAAGAAAGAATGAAGGAGAGTGAACAAATTTACCCATCTCTTAGTATCACCGACACTTCGAAACTCAATTCGGATACGCCCAACAGCAGAGATCACACCATTCAAGATTCTAATTTACTTAACATGAAATCTTCATTCAACAATTTGATTCATGTATGAAAGCTCTAGTAAAATAATATAACATTCAAAAATCCTATGCAAAGGCACAACGTATGAGATTGAGAATCCATCCCCAGAATCACCTATTAATTTATCTGTTTGAAAAATTTTGGAGAAATATTTTTTACGAAACTCTCAACCAAATATGACATAACATGAAATGTAGAATTTAAGCTCAAAGGGCACACTTACTTTTCAGATATATATATAATCATCAGCCATTTTTTTTTTTTTTTTTTTTTTCAAATAAAATAATTCCTCAACAGGTCTACCCACCTTGTAAACCTTCCCTCCAAAAAAATACCTTTTAATCAAAGGAAACTGAGGTTAATATGTGAAAACAAACATTCTTCCTGTTCCTTTCAAGTGGCTCATCTGAATGTTGATGGAACGACAATTACTCCGCAGCGATGTGAGATCTATCCATGTTCATTCATTGTAGTAGAAGGCACTTTATCCAACAAAGAATCAATAGATGCTTGTCCAGCAGTTTTTTTCATCTGACTTTTCTTATTTTGATTTCGTAATTGCTTCTGAGAGGTTGTTTCCAGTAAGATACTAAAATATTATTAATCATATATTTTTATCAAAGAACAGAATATTATACGACCTAGAGATCTAACCCTATCACTTACTTAGATTTAGATCTGGTTCCAGGTCCCCAATTTGGCATTGGATTCGGTTGATATCTCAGAAGGCCTTCAACGGTCGACTGCGGAACAGCACTTTTACAAAATGCAAAATCCGCTTCATGAATAGGAATTACATTTAAAATCGAAGCAGTAACGCTTCGTTCTTGTAACCGTTTTCCGGAGACCGGGTACTTTCTAACCCAGCACCTCAAAACATCCCAAATAATAGAGTTCGGAGCGTCTGTTTTCACCGAGTTGCTTTTGCAATGCGAGGACGATACACGGTAACCTGCGTTCAATAACGCGCTTCTAAAACAACAATATAAGACTCGACCTATACTGGGACTGCTCAGTGGTACATAAAACAAAACATTAACATCTTTCAATGTTTAAATTACTTGAATTCAATCAATGGTATCATCTGGCAATGCAATTTTGAACATAGAGAATCAACGGTATAGTACAACGGCACATCCGGTAATTCTTCACGGATTAGAGATAACATACCAGAAATACGTTTCGAGGTGGCCAATGGTACATCTTTCAATTTCGATAACATTTCATTTACGAAAGTTAAGTCGTGTAAAGGGGCAGACCATATCGGTCCTCCTGTCTGAAGCAGTAAAGTATTATTGAATATTAAACAGGAACTACATACATTAAAAATAGCTTTCTTCTACAACTTACCTTGCATTTATGACCACAATGGAGACATTTTTCAAGAACGGGTAAACCTACCGGTAACGAGAACTTAAAATTATTATCTTTAGGAGTCATCAGTCCTAATGGTTGTAGAGCCGTCATTTCACAGCCGGTACACTGATAGACCAAGGAAGTACGGCTGAAACATGTGAAAAATAGTTACGGCAATTCCAATTCTTGTCACACCATAGCTTGACGACTATTTAGCTCACCAACCTCGACACTTGTTTACATATTTTCTGGCTAGAAAATACTCTAACGAAAATGCGAATATAAAAATCTGCGCTGATTGATAATAATGGTACAACATATTTTCCGTAGCGTCCACAATGGCTACTCAGACAGCTGAGGGCTATGCGTAAAGCCTATTAGCAAAAAATTATGGTGCTCAACATTTTTCAGACATTATCTCATCGTAACAATTGATAATAAAACTAACGAAAATAAGCGGTTCAGAGGTGGAAAGTTTGCCATCGCAAGAGAGTCGTAACAACAGTTTAAAGTACAGGAGTTAAAAAAATACCATTTTTCTTGAAAATCTATTTTTAGGTTCCTTATGTTTTACGTTCATCAAGTCTGAGAAATTCAAATACGCGATCTCTCTTTACTCGGCAAATTGAGATTCATCCCAAAGTTGTAAATTTGGGTTAGCAAAATAAATTTTTTGTTGCAGCATAAAAATTTCCTTTCTTTGCAGAAAATTAAGAATCATTAATCATCGAGATGAGGCAACATACTAAATTTGAATGAATCTTTCTCAAAATTCTCGCTCACCATTTCGTGACAGGCACACGAACGCAAGGATACTGAACCGTATTTCACGTAACAAGTCTCTGGAGTATTTCCAGCAATCACAGCCATATCGGTACATGTTATCATTAATAAGCCTCCGTCGGAAATACAGTTAACAGCCGAATCTAAAAATCTTGTAGGGCATCCATACGGGTCCAAATCAATAACTTGAACGTGTTTATTTTCAAAATTCAGTTTTTGCATCAGCCATCTGTCAACAAAGAGATTGCCGTACGAATAATACATATGGTGGAGCCTGTATATCAATTAAAATATGATGACCAACATAGCATCGTGGTTAACGGCGTTCACGATATGTTCAACGCCATTCTCCTTCGCATTGCGACTTATCGTTTCCACAGCTCGAGTAGAAAAATCATTTGCGAGAACTGATTTTAAATTGGGGACTTCAAGAGCATATCGGATTGAACGAAGTCCTGTTGCCGCTAATGCTTCGAGAACAACAATTCCATCCTTTCAAAAATGAAAACGATTGTACAGACAAATTTGAATGAAATAGAATAGATTTTTTCACGAAATTTTGAAAATAACTACTTTTTCTGCTTCAGGCGCTACGTGCGATGTATCATCATTTGATGAAGTTTCATTACGTCTCTTCACCGCTTTTCCTTGCAGACTCTCAGAACCGAACAGTTCGACGAACACTGTTAGACTGAGAACACTGGAAAGAGAACGAGAAAAACCTTTTTTTGATAGCAAGAAAACGTAGAGTATTGACTGGTTTGAATGGTTCACTATTACCTCATGTCTCGATTGAACTCCTGCACAGGGTTATAAAAGACATTTGAACCCGAAAAAATTCGAGCTTTACCTTCCGAAATATAGTCCTCGCTCGAAGATTCCATGGTGAAACAGCAAGCCAGAAATCTAAAATAATTACCGGTGATAAAGCTTGGCAGAAGGAGAAGTATTATAGCAAACTATTATTACACAAATTGAATGTTATACTCACAGCGATGGGTAGTAAGATCCAATGCAAATTATGCTTATAATAGACTCTATTTCAAAAGCTATTATCTGTCTTAGACGAATTGTATGAGTGATTTTCATCAATATCGAACTTTCTGAATCTGATCCACTCTACACAAAAACAATCACGTGTTGCCTTCTCTGCTGGTATTGCCTCGCCTCACCTGCCCTTGCCATCACAGCCCCACAACTGTCGGAAAGATGCTACTAGCGCTTCTATATTGCATCTTTCTTCACTACTTCATTTTTTACCCTCATAAGGCGATGTACCCCACACACACTAAACACAAGACAGCCTTTTTTTTGGATTTTCGTATTGTGGCATGATGATGACCGGACACTGAACGGTGGAAATTGCTAATTTGCCGACTGCGTGTGAAATGTTCTCATTTCTTTCGTTGAATCGAAATTAAGTTTAAATTATTGTCTTTACATTTTTAAACCTATAAAGATGGCGAAAAAGAAAGACAGCGAGAGGCACGCCGCGAATGAAAACGGTCAAGTGAAAGATGGCGAGGAACCAAATTTTGATGATCCTCCTGGGTTCGTGGACAATATCTCAGATGAAGGTATTTGTTATTCATAAACTGTGGATAGATAATCCGCGAACATATATTTCTTTACAAATATGAAAGAAAATCGTATCAAGAATGTGCGTTTACTTTTCCAATTATCGAACCCTGCGTGTTTCAGAATTACTCGGTGATGTGCTGGAAAACAAACCTTCGGAAACGGACGCTTTTTCCAATGTCGTGATCGTTGACGGTATTCCACAAGTAGGGCCCGAACGTTTTGAAAAACTAAAAAATGTTATGACTGGTTACTTCGCGAAATTCGGCACCATCGTTAACGATTACTACCCAAAAGACGAGAATGATCAAGTGAAAGGGTGCGGTAATTAGTTTCATACTGTACGCATAAATGTTCTTCCTCTAATATTATTTATTTATAAACACAGGTATATTTTCATCGAATATAACAATCCCGTGTCCGCAAGAGAAGCGGCTGCCGCGCTAAATAACCACCGACTTGATAAGTCCCACACTTTTTTGGTCAATTTATTCACTGATTATGAGAAGTGAGTGGAAAATTACTTCCGTAATTACGGTAGAACTCGAAGTTTTTTCAACCGAAAACATCTTATTTTTGTAGATACACGAAAGTTCCAGAGAACTGGGAACCACCTTCTCCGCAAGCATATGTGGAAAAACCAAATTTATCGGATTATTTATCAGATCCCGACGCGTACGATCAGTACTTGATTTTTGATACCGAATGGCATGTTCAAATTTGGTTGAACAGTGCACCTCATCCTACGCTTCTCGAAGATCGAGAAGTGAGTCGTCTTGAAATTATTGATCTTTAATTTTGAGGTATAGAGTTAACTTGCTCATGATTTAATTTGTAGCGATGGACGGAATCATTCGTTAAATGGTCACCTCTAGGAACGTATATTGCTACTGTTCATAAATTGGGAGTCCAACTTTGGGGTGGACCGAAATTCACCAAAATAATGCGTTTCGCACAACAGAACGTTCAATTTGTGGATTTCTCTCCCTGCGAACAGTAAGTGATTGGAGCTTAAAACCTTATGCGACTTGGAACTATTGATAAAATATTTTCTATTCACCAATAGATATTTAATTATTTTCTCACCTCAATTGGGTGGAAGCGATCAGAAGAAATTAGCGATATTCGATATTCGGACTGGGATGGAAAAACGATCATTTCAGATCGAGGGTGCCCCTGCGTGGCCAATTTTCCGTTGGTCGAAAGATGATAAGTACTTTGCTCGAATCACTCATAACGTGCTCAGCGTTTATGAAACTCCCGTTAGTAGTTCTTGACTTTATTTTGCCACGTAAGCAAGCAATGTGGTTAATGTGCAAACTTAATTTCAGTCTTTTGGACTGTTGGATAAGAAAAGTATCCAAGTTAGCGGCATAAGGGACTTCATGTGGTCTCCATCGGATAATATTTTAGCATACTGGGTAGCAGAAGATAAGGACGTTCCAGCGAAAGTAGTTCTTTTAGAAATTCCGAGGTACGTTGTATTATTCTTAAAACTTGGCCATTGACCTTAAAGGAAGTCTGTAATCGAAATACATCTTGATATTTTATAGCCGTCAAGAAATAAGAGCGAATAATTTGTTCAACGTTGCTGATTGTAAAATACATTGGCAGAAGAATGGTGACTATCTTTGTGTCAAAGTTGATCGTTATGCTAAATCAAAAAAAGAAAAGGGTGAAATAAAATACAGCGTAAGTTCAGAATCAATAAGTTTATTTTAAACACTTGTAATAATTTTTTTCGTCTCACCGTCGATATCTTTTTCAGGGTTTGCACTACAATTTTGAAATCTTCCATATGCGAGAAAAGAATATACCCGTTGATATCATTGAGATTAAAGAACCTATTCATGCATTTGCGTGGGAGCCAGTTGGTTCAAAATTCGCTGTTGTGCACGGGGAAACGAACAACATCAAGGTGTCCTTTTATGATATAAAATCTGGCCAGAAGCTCTCGTTGACGAGTAAGTAGAATACTGAAAGACTACAGCAGTGGTAAAGAGATGAACTGATTTTGGTACATTTTCTGTTCAGAGTTGCTTGAAAAGAAGGTTTGTTCCCATCTTTTCTGGTCGCCTGCCGGGCAGTACATTGTTCTTGCCGAGTGTCGTGAAGTAGGAGCTTTAGAATTTATTGATACTAATGATTTCTCTACAATGGCCACTGGTGAGCATTATAAAGCTACGAATGTCGAATGGGATCCGACTGGTCGGTACGTTGTCTCATCAGTGAGCGCTTGGAATCATAAGGTAACTCACGGAAACTAGGGGTTTAATTATTGTATCCGTGCGCAAATTTTGACATGAAATTTTTCCATTTTTAGATGGACACTGGCTATTGGATGTGGAGTTTCCAAGGAAAAATAATTAGAAGAACCAATTCTAATACATTTTGCGATTTCAAATGGAGACCACGGCCCCAAACTTTGCTTCCGGAAAGCAAACTTAGAGAAATTAAAAAGAATTTGAAGAAGTATACGCTTCAGTTTGAACAAAAAGATCGTATACGATTGACGAAAGCATCTAAGGTAATTTGTTTAGAAATTGACTGCTTTATAAATTTGAAATAGAAACGTGATGTACACGACCTTGTTATCTATTTCAGGATGTCATTGAAAAGAGACAAAAATTGATGAAAGATTTCAAAGAATATCGCGACAAGAGAATAGGGGAATATAAGAAACAGAGGCATGATCGGATGGCTCTGCGAAATAGTGAGTACAAAAGTGAAGATGATTTAATTCATTTCTGATAACGACGTATGGTTTGAAATATATTCGAGGTCGATTTCTAAGTTTGAAATACTTTTGAAACCTTTGAATATCTTTTAGTGGGAGAGGCGAATTGACGAAAATGGGATTTAAAATCCAGAATTAGGTTCGGATGATAATTGTCTACTATGAACGAAATTCAACTTATTTTTAACCAAAAGCTTCGTCGCAAAGACCTTCGTCGAATCCGATACCCATAACATACGTCAATATTTGCGATAATATGGTTTTACTATTTTTTTTTTTGCAGATGTCGATACCGATGATGTTAGTAGTGATTCCAAGAATTACGAAGAAGAAATTGTCGAATTTTTTGTTAAAGAAGAAACAACGATCGTGGGGTAAACACTGAGCTGATTCCGTGTTAAGAATCAGTCCATCAACAATCATAAACCGAAAAAATTATAGCTTATTATTCGAGCGATGTATCGTTCGTTACATGTTACAGTTATCCTCAGACCATTTTCTTTATTTTTCAATTTTTCACTCACTTCTGTAATAGTTTTAACAGTTTTAACTCGAATTGTTT
Source organism: Aspidiotus rigidus (assembly GCA_035079385.1). Lineage (NCBI taxonomy): Eukaryota > Metazoa > Arthropoda > Insecta > Hemiptera > Diaspididae > Aspidiotus > Aspidiotus rigidus. Next base: position 1,240,424 of record JAVHKY010000023.1, read on the forward strand.
ATAAAATAATCAATTTTAAATTTCGTCGGAAAAAGCAACCCCACTTTCTGTGTTATTTTCTTCTACTAATTTACTTGCTATTATTGTCCAATAAAATATTTTGCGTTTGGAAACGTATCCGGGTTAGTCACAATGACATACTGCGTTGGAAATGATGGAAAATTTTAAGAAAATTCGTTTTTATTAGTATTTCTCTTCAAAATTCGATCATTATGAAACATTTGTAGAAAAAAGAAATAAGGTACGAGAAAACAAAGATCAATATTTCATTTCTTAACAATCTGTATAACATCCTCATCATCCATGACGTGGTTCATACCTACTCTTTGAGGCGAATATTTTGTGCTAGTCCCCTGCAAGAAGTGAAAATTTCATTAAATAAACATGAAATTCGCAAAATTTGCAATGATGAGTACGTAACGTATCCTTGTTAAATTTACCCATACAAGAGCGTATTTGAAAGCACCAACGAGTGAGCGGTGAATAGCATGGCAAACGTGTTCAACAGTTACTCCGCGCCTTAAAATCAAACAATCATTGAAATCCGGTGCTTGACCAGGTTTTTTTGTGTATACTCGAATCAGTGCCAAGTACTCCCATAAGACTTCCAACAGGTAATCCAAATTCAATAACAAGTTGCAACTGTAAGGTAAAGAATAATACTCGTAACATCTGTATGATGAAGACAAATTACACCGTGTTCAAGAGCCTGAATTAGCAACAAAACACATTTGTCGACTGGTCGACAAACAAATTCAAGAGTATAATTTCATTTGGGTAATAAGCAAGTGTGAACTAAGGACTAAGCTTCATCGATAGTTCACCATCGATCTTACCTCACTACAAGACTATTAGGTTTCCTGGCTATTCGATCCACCTCTTCGATAGATATTTGATCTACCTTATTATATACATAAAGGCACGGCAAATAAACCCTGTTCGCAGATATTACGTCGATTAATTCATCAGCTGTACAATCTTCCCGAAAAAGAACTTCGGCATTAAAAATTTTATATTCGTGTAAAATCATTTGAACCATTTTTTCATCTATTTTTGTTAAGCTGCAAGTTGAATTGAAGGCAATCCCACCTCCTTTTTTGACCTGCACAGAATTATTCGTTTTTAACAAAATCATATTCGAATTAACGCACGTTTCCGACAAAAGACTGTACCTTAAAATAAATATTCGGCTTCAATTTGTTCAGTCGTATTCCCACACTTTCCAATTCTTTTTCTAGTAATTCTCTTTGGACGTCTTGTTTCGAAGCGTCCAACATCATCAATATCAGATCAGCTGTTCTAGCCACAGCGATTACCTAAGAAAAGAATCAGAGTACTTTTGAATTGATTAAGAGCAAATCGTGATTGTGGTAACATTCAAACAAACGTACTTGACGCCCACGGCCTTTTCCCTGGGCTGCCCCCTCGATGATCCCAGGTAAGTCTAGAAGTTGGATATTAGCTCCTTTGTAATCAATAACACCGGGAATACAGGTCAGTGTGGTAAATTCGTAGGAAGCGCATTCACTCTCCGTTTTCGTCAGTGTACTTAGTAACGTCGACTGAGAAAAGATTGTGAATTCATATTAGTTTTGAGACCTGGAGAATGATATGTTGCGGCATGCAGCTCAAAGGAGCTCACCTTTCCGACAGATGGAAATCCAATTAGAGCTACTCTGGCATCTCCAGATTTGAGTACATCAAACCCTTCTCCTTTCTCAGACTTCTTAGATGGTTCTAATAATTGAGCGCGATACTTCGCAAGTTTAGCTTTCAAAACTCCAAGGTGATACTCAGTAGCTGTAACAAATCGCATACACATGAATAAAATGAATTTTTTAATTATGAGCACGCACGAAGAAAAGAATAGGTAATAGATTCTATTAATGTTACACGTGATACCTTTGTTTTTCTGAGTTCGAGCAATTTCTTTCTCTATTTCCGATATTTTCTCAAGGATTCCCATTGTAGCAGATCGTGCGAAATGAGAATCTTCAGCAGTTCCTTTGTAACAAGAAAAGACACTCTGCGTATGATTTCTGGATCATTACCGGCACTCTTACCAGTTGCAATCAGCTAGAATTTCTATGGTTAGAATACCGGTACCGAGTAGTTACAGACACTGCAAGAGAAAAGCGCGAAATCAGCGAAATATTCAAAAATAACTGAGAATCTCCCATTCGTAACGTTTATGGAAGGATTCGTCAGCAATATAATTCCAAATTCTATGTTCGTATTCGCAACTACAGTACGGTAGGGAATGCAATTTCAAGACACCGCCACACGAAAAAATATTTCATTGTTATCAGTTCACAAAAATTTAATAAAAAACCATTGACTTTACAAGACTCTACGGAAGAACTCTTATTAAAAAAATGAATGTCTTCATTTATGCAAGAAGGTATCTGAGCAATATGAAAACGATCTGGTAAGTTGGACCTTATGCACGCGTTGGTCCGAACCATTTCACTAGGCTATTTTGAAATAGCTTTGATACGTATTGCATGAAGGGGTTCGAGCAGAGTTTTTGCAAAGAATCTAAAGGAGCTAGAGGGGGGAATTCACTGATTATATAAGAGCCAGAGCGCGCGAATTTTCAATGGTTATCTATGAAAGTTATAATGGTTCATCACAAAATAACATAGGTAACAATAGCCCATTTTTGTAAATTGAAAACACAATCTTTTCGCTTCTTTACAGCGTAAGATAATATTTGGAAATGAAAATCCACTGATTAAAGCTCTAGCCACAAGTTCGAACATCCAACACCAACCAATTGACCATGGTTCAGGAGTTCTACATCCTCAGATGCAGTGCCTGTAATTTTTTCCAGGTAAGAGAAGAAAAGCCTCTTTGAACGTATACGCTAATTCGTTGTGGTTGTACCTATGTATATTCTGTTTTGTTCTTACCTTACAGGTTCAAATTGTGAAAAAAGCTAAGACATGGATTTGTAAAATGTGTAACTTCAAGCAATCAGTTATCAAGGTGGTATTTACGATGCACACAAGTATTCTTTACCCCGATTTTTTTACGGTTTTTCAATTTGTGTAGGTATTCGGACAAGGTACTGCTAAAGAATGTCGTTTGCACGTACAGAAGTTGAACCTAATGACTCGAAATAAACAAGAAATAGTCGATGAAGCCAATTTTAATGAACGTAAGTGAGGGTTCTAATTCTGTCTAAACTTTAGGCGATGTATTGAGAATGTTAGTCATGTATATTCGATATCTTTCAGCTGACCCATCAGATGAAATTGATTGTCAAGACTTTTACCCCGAACAAACTTTTCGAGAAGATTCACCATCAATATCCGCAGGTAGTTCTTCCATGCAAACAAATTATCATATTTACTTGGAGAAATTAAAATTAGAATTACCGTTTGATATTTTCTATTCAGACATCAACGTGAAGAAGAGTAAATGGTCAAAGTATCTGGACGAAGAAGAATATTCTGAAGAAACTCAAACAACGAAAAAACGAAAGGGAAATTTCGATCCCGCCTCTATGGCAGAAGACGAGTTCTCTAAAAGCAATATAACCCAAAATTCTTATTTTGATCAATGTACTAAAAACGAAAAAGAAATTATTCCTCTGGTAGAATTTAGTATAAATGCATGTGAATCTTCTCAACCAATATCATACAAAGTACCTACGATGAACAAATTTAATTTACCTTTCAACAATATCTCTGCCCCCACAGATACAGAAAGAGACGATAGTGGTTGCTCACGAATACTCCAAAAGCGTAAGATTCAAGTTAGCGACAAAAACCACCCTAACGATAAGACTTCGGGTTCAAACGTTAAAATATGTAGCTCTAAATTGTTTTCGACGTTTCAAAAAGTTGAAGATATAGACGCGATATTGGATCTGTGATACTTGTTTTTGTCTCTTAACTTGAAAAAGGAAAAGATAGATAGGTCCTGGGTACAGAAAAATAGAGAGGAACCGGAAAAAGCTACAAGATGTATATTTTGAATTTTATTAGTGGATGCAAGTTTTTCTGACTGGAACTTTCAAAAATACTGTTTTCCACGTGTTTGTACTACTATACTTTTCAAACGAACATTTTACGTGCTTTTCTCGAAAGGTTTTATTCTGGTCATCTTTCAGTCAGGTACGTTTCAAAAAATTCTTGAAATTAATTTATTCGTCGAGTTCGAAATCACGAGAGGACAATAGCGTTTCTGTCAAGATACAAGTATGGAATCTATACGTGCGTACATTTGAGAGCGCATTAGTAGCTTTTTGGTATAGTTTTACTGATAGTTGTACCAATTTTACCCATTAAAGTTCTTCGTTTTTCGAGAGAAAATTTTCATATTCTTTTTCGCGTCCCTCATCAGTACCTGTAGAACGACATGACCGTGTTTCATTATTCTTAATAATTTGATCCAGTTGTTATGTTGTACATATATGTAGGTAATTATGGCATATTTGATTAATTTATTGACCAAACTTAGTGAGATATCTTACAAATTAAAAACGGGAGTTTAAATATTTCGCACCTTTCCCTTGTGATACATTATTAATTGAAGAAGAAAAAAGAGAGGCGGTATTTCTTATTCTATGTAGATGATGGGGAACAATGGAGAGGGGGAGAGAAAAAAAAAAGAAGACTCGGTGCAGGGCTGATTGTGGACGTGAAATTTTCTTCACTTCATGAAAATGATATTTACGCTTATTTTGGATTGTATAATACAAAGAAAACATTCAATAATGATAAAATTATTTTACTGTTCAACATTTTAGTCTATTATTGTATTATAATGAACCATTATTCTAACTATAGAAATTTGATGATCGCATTCGTTATTCTATTCCATCTAAAAGAATGTCCTCATGAAGGAGTTATGAATGTGATGAGATCATAAAATAAGCAACAATCTCTGTACAACGTATGTTCTCGGATAGCTTCGGATAAATTATGTTTAAAAGGAAAATATTTTCTTGGAGGACCTCTTTTTGTTTTCTGTATGGACTTGGTCGAACAGAAAATTCTTCCTGTAAGCAGAAATGACTTCACCGAGTTCGCCCGTCGTCTAAAATATCATCAACTTTTCTTCAGCGAAGACCTTGGCTAGAGTTTCCTGAATTAACTCATTACGATATGGCTATGAACCACGCTATGAACAATAACCTGAACTCTCTTCGTGCAACTACTTTTTAGTTTTTTGCACGGTACAGTGGTTTCTAGTTTCTAAAATCGAGTGGTAAAAAAAATTTACAAATTTTCCGAGTCATAACTTCTCGGTCAAGTGAATCAATGCCTCGTCACAGTCTTCAGGGTACTCTAGACTGTAGATCAGAACATGACCTCTCTCGTCGACGAAAAATAAAAAAATTAATTCATGATACTGACAAGTCAGCCTCCAGCCATTCAGCTTACAACTTTTTCACCGAATTGTACTCTTATCAGTAAATTTACACTTATGTTTATCACTAGAAATGTAGTTGTTGGCGGCATTATTAAAATTTCATAATTACCAAAAACGCAATGAGAACTCTTACAATTCTCAGAAAGTTTCAAGTTTCTTCGAGAAGAAAATGTTCTAAGAAGTTTTTCAGAATGAACAAGAAGCATGATATTGCAACGATGTAGAATAGTAGGAATTTCTCTCTCGTATTTCTGTCGGGATTCCGTTCGACTATTCAGCGAAAAATTATCGCAGAACAAAAGTGTCATGCGAATTTTGAATGTAGCTGAAAAGAACGATGCTGCCAAGAATATTGCCAACTTTCTTTCGCGGGGAACTTCTCGCAGAGTACGTATCATTCGAATGAATTATCTTGCTCGAACGTATCTCCGTGTGTAATGAATAACCGTTTCTCTTCTTCAGCGAGAAGGCCTCTCCAAATACAATAAGATTTACGAATTCGACTACACCTTTAACGGACAGCAGGCGACAATGGTGATGACCTCTGTATCGGGACATTTATTGAACTACGCATTTACTGATATGCACCGAAAATGGTATTCTTGTTCTCCGGAAGATCTGTTTGAAGCGCCAGTGATTAAAGTCTGCTCAGAAGATTATCAACCAATCCTAGTAATCTTATCTTTTGAATAATTGTCGCTACCTATTCTCATCGAACTTTCAATCAATTTCATACTTTTATTTCTCGTTAGAATACCATAAAACGAGAAATCAGGTCAAGTAATATCTTGATCATTTGGACCGATTGTGACAGAGAAGGAGAAAATATAGGATTCGAAATCATAAACGTATGCAGGGAAGTGAAGCCAGGAATTCAAGTTTACAGGTATATATCTAAATTATGTAAATAATGTCTCATTAGATTTTTCCGACCATTTTTCTCATTTGTTACAGAGCTAAATTTTCAGAAATTACGATGCAGTCTGTAAAGAATGCTATGAATCGACTAGAACAACCTAAAAAGCTCATTAGCGATGCTGTAGATGTAAGAAGTGAATTAGACCTGAGAATTGGTGCGCCACAATTCCTTCTTTCAAGTATTCAAATCATCGTAGTTTGTACTCATATTTGTCCGCTTCATTAATCTGAATTCAGGAGCCGCTTTTACCAGATTTCAAACGTTACGTTTGAAACGTGTATTTCCTGAAGCTCTTGGAGATAGCTTAATTAGTTACGGTAGCTGTCAGTTCCCGACAATGGGTTTTGTTGTACAAAGGTACAAAGAAGTGCAAGATTTTATACCCGAACAATTTTGGAAACTGAAAGGTTTGTCTTATGAAAACAAAATTGAAATCGAAATTATACCACAAATCATCAAGTTTGTTTTTACGTATCATTCTTCAGTGATCCATACGATGAATAATTTGACGGTAGAATTTTTGTGGAAACGAGTACGTCTTTTTGATGAATTGTGCTGTCGAGTTTTACATGAGAAATGTACGGACGAACCATTAGCCCGAGTAGAGAATCAAGAAACCAAACCGAAGTCTAAATGGAGACCGGTTCCACTCGACACTATTGTTCGTGAAAATTTTTATGAAAACGAATTCTTGGAATCCTATCGTAGAACGTTATTATTTATTTGTACAGGAGTTGGAAAAAGCTGCGAATCGTTATCTCAAACTTAGCGCCAAAGAAACAATGAAAATTGCGGAGCGATTGTACAGCCAGGGTTTTGTGAGCTATCCTAGAACAGAGACGAACATATTTCCTCAAAGTATGGATTTACTTGCTCTGATACGTGATCATACCAACGATAATCGATGGGGCCGTGAGTGTTTCATTCCTGAAACATTGCTAGTTTAAAAAAACAATTACGTTTTATCAAATTTCTGGTGTTCTAGAGTTTGCGGGGCAAGTTCTTCAAGATGGTATCAACCCAAGGCAAGGTAAGAAATCGGATCAAGCCCATCCTCCTATACATCCAACAAAGCATACCGATGGACTGACCGGTAATGATCGTAAGGTGTACGAATTTATTGTTCGCCGTTTTCTCGCTTGCGTTTCAAAAGATGCTGAGGGTATCGAAACAGTTGTCAAGATAGATGTGCACGGAGAAAAAGTAATGCGCAGTTACCAAATTAATGACACCAACTATATAGAACTAAATTTTTTTTTCTTTCGCAGTTTGTTGCTAGTGGTCTTCAGATATTAGCTGAGAACTACTTGGCTGTATATCCGTATGAAAAATGGTCGGACAAAGCAATTCATATGTACCAACCAGGTCAAACCTTCACACCCACTTCAATCGATATAGTAGAGGGTCAAACAACAGCACCTAATCTGTTGACTGAAGCGGAGCTTATTGCGTTAATGGATAAACATGGAATAGGTAGATGGAGTTGCCAGAACCTAAAACGTGAAATTTTCTCAAAAGTTTTGTCTGTATAAATTTTGTATATTCTAGGAACCGATGCAACCCACGCTGACCATATTGATAAAATTCAAGAGAGAATGTATGTTGGTTTGATAGACGAACGTTATTTCACACCAGGCGAATTAGGTATTGGCCTTGTTGACGGCTATGATAGCATGGGGTTTGAAATGTCAAAGCCATATTTACGAGCTGAGCTAGAGAGCGATTTGAAAAAGTCTGTATAATAAATTTGTAATGATATTGTGATATTTTCTCCACGATTGATTTCTATTATTGTTTTAATGATTGAATAGAATTTGTGATGGTACTAAAGATCCGAAGGTAGCGCTGCAAGAACAAATCAGGAAATATCGAGACGTGTTTAGGAAAACTGTAGAACAGGTAACAATTTTGGTACATTCTCTTAAGAAGTTTTGTCATCGATCACTAGTTACAAATTTATTTCAGGCAAATAAACTCGACCTTGCCTTGAGCAAATATTTGAAATCTCAACCGCAAGCTGTTGAAAATAGTATAGCGCGTTCAGCACCAGACTTCGTACAGAAATGTTCCTCATGTGGCGCTGGAATGATTTTGAAGCATCGCCAATCGAATCCAAGTTTCCTCTCTTGTAGTGGATATCCAGGCTGTCAAAATGCTATTTGGTTTTCGAGCAAAGTTTTGGAAGTTCACATAACTGATAATACTTGTGCGCAGGTAGACATATTCCTCATTAATTAATCAACTATTAGAAAATGAGGGAAGTCGTTCATGTTGTTAAATTGCAGTGTGGGCCGGATGTCCGTCTTCTACAATTTAAATTCCGGGCTGGATCTATGGAACCTTTCTATCGGAATGAACACCTTGGATGTGTTAATGGCTGTGACGAAGAGTTCATGCGAACACTCGAAGTTTCCCGACCCGCTCGAAGAGGTAAGTTTTCCGAAAAAAGTAATCTGATACATTTTTACTACCTTTACGAAATTTTAACAAAATAATTATAATTAGACCCTGGAGATGTGACGATGAGCAACAGAGTAGGAAATACATCGTATCCGAATAATCTAAGTACCGAATCAGGTTATCAAAGTATCGGCAGAACTGCTAACGAATCATTTAATAACCAACAAAATAGCAGACAGTGGGGTCCCAGTTCCAGCGACTTTCACGCTGACGATTCAGGTTGGAGCGGTAATAACGGAGGCCGTTCTCATGAACAACGTAGAAATCAGTGGGGCGATGATTCTGGTGATTTCAATCGCCCCGCTTATAATCAGAGAAACTGTAACACAGGGACGAATAACGCATCTGCTAGTAACCAATGGAGAAATAGCTCTGGCGATCAAAGATCCAATAATTCTATGAATATTAACACCCATACTAGCAACCAATGGACCAATAATTCTAGAGGATTTAACGCACCGGGAGGTAGTCAGTGGGGAAATAACTCTGGTACGAATCCTGCTAGCAATCAGTGGAACAATAATTCGGGAGGATATAACGCCCCTGCTAATAGTCAGTGGGGCAGCAACACCGGTAATAATGCCGATAGTGGTAAGTCCAAATGCGAGAGTGATGAACCCGTCCGCAATTTTCGAGGCTAATGTTCGTTCTTTATGTTCAAGCAGCTGAAGACAAACAGTGTAACTGCGGTGTAACAGCCAGAAGGTAAATATTGTCTTCTTTATCGACAAGTTATGTTACAATTTCTAAGAAGTCCCTCTTTTAGATTCACGGTGCAAAAAGAATCTGTAAATAAAGGTCGACAATTCTACGGCTGTTCAAAAGGTATGGGAGAACCGGGAAGATGTCAGTTTTTCTGTTGGGCCGATGCTGGGCCATCATCTACGACCACTGCTCAAACTCAATCTAACAATCCCAGTTGGAATTCTAATTCTTATCAAAATCGAAACAATTTTCAAAATAGGAATGCGAGTTTTCGAGCTAAGAAAAAAAGTGAGTTTTTTATTTTGAATAATTCATATGATCTCCTGCTCTATAGAGTAGAAAAGTGGTTGAGATAGAGATGTAAGAATTCAATATTTCAAGATTCCGAGCAATGCCTTGAAATTAATTTTATGATCTTCGAATTTACTTTTATTTGTTGATTGTAAAACGTATGAATATTCCTATTTTTTAGCTAACACAAATAGGACAACCACCGAAAGGAAATGTGGGAATTGTCGACAAACAGGTAAAATCCAGTGTCGTATAACTTTTATAATAACAAAACTTGAATTCTTATAAATTAATTACGTTATATTGTTTTACAGGACATACGAGGAATAATTGTCCGTTAAATGTCGAAAACGACAGTTATAGTCAGTGAAATTTATATGTAATTGAAATTTAATCTTTGTCTGTGATAAGAATTTTCGTTGTAAAAAAAAAGTTATTGACGTTAAGTTTATTTTACTTTTGAGTGAATGCTAACTTATAGAATTTTAATTTTTATGTTCGAAGAGTCGGGTTTAATCAATTTTTTTTTGTTGAAAAAATTGGAGAATTTAGAGATTTTAGAAATCCAACTCCTAATTTTTCGTTGGTCCTTATTATTATGTTTAGAATTATTGTCTTTCAATCATGTTCAGAGATATTTGTTTTTTTAATTTTATACGTGACGTAAAGCGAAAGATCTTGACCGATTTTGTTTCGCTCCATGATTTTAAATTATGAATATCTGTTTAATTTACAACTCCTTTTTTTTCTTTTTTCCTTTTTTTTTTTTTTTTTTTCAATAATGAGAGATATTCTGCTACATATTCTGTAAGAGCAAGTATACTTAAGAAGAAACTGGTGAATTTATGTATAATTTGAGTGAATTTGTATTTTGTGTTCCTGAATAAACGTTTTTCTGTTTTATATTTGATATTAGACGAGGTGATTGACTTGGTTTTACGATGCGATTTGAGAAAAAAAGATTATAATGTGCGATCGAAAACCGGTCTTCAAAGCTTTAAATGAAGATTAAAAATTATTATGCTAACTGGTAGTTCTCAATCAAACTACCGAATAGTTGAATGCGTGAACTTGTGAGTTTTCGAAAAATTTTTATTTTAACTCGAAAAAGGTAAGAGATCTCAGCAGGTGATTATTGATCAGATTAGTCATCACAGGGGGAGAAGCCTAGCGAATATAATGACCTCAAAGGACCTTGAGCTTCATAAGGAATTTTGGAGGTCGATCCCTATAATTAAATTAGACTTCATCATTCAATGACGAAAAGTTTACCGCAATTCAAACATTTCAACCTCGAAACTCGACCTGTTGTGTAAATAGGGCTTGGTCATCGTAGGCGGGAGAGCCGCTGCCGGAACATCCTTCCAGCTAGACTATTAACCCGAATAAGAATGACTGATAAGTTAGAGCCACCACGAGACAGAAAATATTGTCTTCATTCTTCGTGACTGATAAGTAGGAAGTCCTTATAAAATCTAACAGCAATCCACATTGCAACTTCTGTATCTCCATCAAACTAACATTTTTTTCTCCAAGTTTTCTCTATCCTAGGTCCAAAAATATTCGTTTTCAGCATCGGCTTACCTACGTAAAACAGATAAATTTTTCGAAGTCCCTGACCACAATCATGATTCATAAGCAAACGACGAATAACCACTCACAAAACCAGTTCTTCCTCCTCCGAAAAACTTGGCACTAGAATATCTTTCTCACATCGTCGGCTCGTCGCCAAGTATTAGTTTTTCTTAAACTTTATTATTGTAATGAAAAGGTAGGTCACATTTGAATCCATTCGTGGTACATTTAAGGGTTTCTTATTATTGATTGCAGAATGAGGAACGTTTGAAAATACGTGTGTTTCAGTATCAAGTCGGTAAGTATGAAACACATTGATAGTAATCTTAGTTGTTTTCTGTAACTCACAGACCGAAGAATTAATCTCAGAAAATGGGAAAAATCATTGGAGTTATCCACATGAAACTATCGTCAATCCAGTCAAAAATCCTCCACAATCGAACCCACGGCACGGATTCTCTACCTGACGCAGTCGAATGAAACCAGAAACCGGTCCTGAGTTGTAAGATGATTTTACAACCTGTTGCACACTCGCCTTTGTCAACTTTGTTTTTTTATCAGTTAGAAAATCCGTTTGTCATTGTTTTTTAAAAAATGATCTGACCGGTGACACGGGTTGTATTAGTGGAGAAAAATGAAATCGTGAAATTGTCTGTAACGTTTTCCTCGTTATAAACTTCAGGTTTGTCAAAAAATTCCAGATTCATGCTGAGTATAATGGCAGCAATTTTCCAAGTAAGAATTCATTCTGAATCGACCGACGGTAAAACAATTTGGCGAGCGGTAAAAAAGTTTGATATGTTACTCCTACGATTTCCTACGGCGGTAGACGTAGTACGATGAGGATGAACGTACGGCCAATTTAATTACTTACACGCAAGTATGTAAGTTCAACCTAGTTCCCATTCGTCGTTATCACAAAATTATTATTACAGTTCTTGAAGTTTCAAGCGGTAACATGATAAGCGGGTAATTGTTCGTTAACGAAGTACGCGAACATACTTCATATCTTTGTGAGAATTTATCGGCTATGACTTTCAAAGTTCACGATATAAAAGGTGAGGTAGTGTATATCCGTCAGATCGTCGTAAACACCCGTGGACTGCGAGTATATTGCTGTGCCGTAGTCTTCGCATATCTCATTCGAATCGTTAACACAATACGGCTAAGTAATTGCGTTCTGTGTTTTGAAATGGCGGTAAAATTTCGTCCTGTTTCAGAGCTTCTGCACGAAGGCTCGCAAGAATTCCAGAAGGAATACAATGACTGTCCAGAAATTGCTGGAGTTGCTCCTGGCCGGGTAAACTTGATCGGTGAACATACAGATTACAATGATGGATTTGTTTTCCCTATGGTAATATCTCGTGACTCATGACTGAGTTCATTTATTTAAAATTTGATAAGTTTAATGCTTCACTATTTCTCTAAGGCTTTACCCATGGTTACGATAGTCATGGGTAAGAAGAACAACAGTCAAACATGTCGTGTGCTAACCTTACAAGAAGCCACGGATGAACCACATAGAGTTGAATTTCCTGTTCCGAGTGAAAAGAATCCTCTGAAACCGTCATCGCCGAATTGGGCAAATTACGTCAAAGGTGTCGTTCAATACTTTGAAGGTACCTATTTTACTTTCTATAATACAACTCTCTGCTTACGAATCTCGCATACGTACATTCATCAAATTTTCAGGTCCAGCCGTGGGATTCGACGCTGTTATAATTTCTAGCGTTCCTCTTGGCGGAGGATTATCGAGTAGTGCTGCTTTAGAAGTTGCCACGTACACTTTTCTAGAAGGTCTTACTGGTCACAAAACAGAGTATGATTCGTTTCCTCGAATTTTATATCGTAAAACCAAAATCTGATTTTAACAAATTCTATTGGTTTGTTTCATAGTTTAAAAAAGAAAGCTTTACTTTGTCAAAAAGTTGAACATATATTCGCGCTAGTTCCTTGCGGATTGATGGATCAACTCATTGTAATCTACGGCAAAGAAGGCTGTTCCTCTCTAATTGACTGCAGGTTGTTCTGAAGATGAAATCAAAATTACTTCACAAAATGAATATCCATGATAAGATTTATATTTTACAGATCTATTGACGTTGAGAATATCCCTATCCCGTCGTCGGACAGTGTGTTCTTGATAACTAATTCGAATGTACGCCACGAGCTCGGTTCAAGCGAATACTCAGTACGAAGAAAAACGTGCGAAAATGTATCGAAAAAATTGAAAAAGAAAAGTTTGCGGGATGCTACTTTGGCCGAACTTGATAGTAGGTCGACAAAAATGTGCTTGAATAAAAATTGAAACTTGAATAATTTAACGCGTTCATTATTTCAGAACTCAACAACAGCGAAAGTCTGGATGAAATTAGCTATAAACGAGCTAGACATGTTATAAATGAGATTGAAAGAACGACGAAAGCTGCTACTGCATTACAAAAAGGTTCCCTGGATGAATTTGGTTGTCTTATGAACGAGAGTCACGATTCCCTCAGGTTGATGAAAAATCCTATTTCTGTACAAGTACGCGTTTCGATGTAATTGAGATGATAATTTCGTTTCAGAGATGATTACGAGGTTTCGTGTCCCGAACTGGACATGCTGGTGGATACGGCTCGTAAAGTGAAAGGCGTTTATGGTTCACGAATGACTGGTGGTGGATTCGGAGGATGCACAGTTACCATGGTATATGACGAGTATAGAAATGACTTCGGATTTTTTTTTTGTGCTTTTCTTTTCAAAGTATTCCCTGAAATGATAATGTGAAAAAAAAAGAACGCCAGACGAAATAACTCGAAATAGTACGAGTTACATTACTTCTGAACAATACTCCAAAGAATACTCACCCTCATTATATGACATTGAGAACATTGCAAAATCCCCGACGCCCAAAATCTTGTTTTCTCCTCTCCCTCCTACGCCCTTTGAACGCTTCTTACTAAGCACGTACTAATTTATGAATTAAAATATAGGAGTCATCTTTAACCAATTTTTCTCCATTTACAGGTAAAGGAATCAGCTGTCGATAATTTGATCGAAACCATACAAAAAACGTACCCAAAGAAAGCAGACTTTTACATTGTGAGCCCATCGCAAGGAGCTAGAATTATCGAACTGAAAGATAATATGTGAAACGTTCGAGTCCTAAAAATCTATCCTTAGAAAATTATTTACCCGCCAACTTTCATATTTTTGTGTTTTTTTTTTTTTTTGCGTTTGTTAGCCTATCGCGTAACTTTCATGTTTTTCCTTTCATTTTCATTGGAAACATTTTTTCAGCATTTTTTTAATTCTTCCGCCTATCATCTACTAACTCATCATCAAATCGTACAATTTTTCCGTTCATCCGATCGGTAGATGCTCCTAAGCGTGATCGCTTGATGTTTATTTCCTCTGAACTGATAACATTATAAATGCCTTCCGAAGAATCAGACGCGGAAACTCGATTTTTAAGTGTGTAATAACGTTCAAAATCGATGTAACAATGTAGATATGGTATGTGATGGAAACATATTCAATTATTGAACGTTATCATACACTTGAGAATAAAGTTTCCGCGTTTGATTCTTCGGAAGTATCGGTCACATGTTGGAAATTTTTTTAATTTTAAATTTTGATTCCCTGATGTTGTATTATTTTTACTTCTGCCTAGTATTGCCAACCCAAATACAATTTTCTTCTTTTCGTACGATTTCTCCCTTCTCATTGAACTGATAAAATGAGTGGTACTTTCTCAGAGTAGGCTTGACTAATTATTCTAGTCTAAAAGCATACTTCGTCCGAAGACTTGAGATATTTGTAAAATACTTTTCTTCCATCCCGTAGAACCTACGGAGAAAGTATTCAGGAGAGGTTAATGACGACAGAAAAATTCTTAATCCGAAGTAAAAAGCTACCCGAAGTTTAGTGATGGCGAGGCTCTATCTGAAGTTAAAATGCCACATGCTTTAAATAACAGACCCAAAAAAAGCCTCGACTGTGAAACGTAGCTCTTTTTTCTTTGCTGATTACTCGTGGTAATCTGAGAAAATGGCTCGTGTACAAACGTTATAAGAAATTGTCTTCGGACAAATATTGCTTAAATAGTACGTAAATAGTAAATGTGCTTATTAATCGTGGACAATGACGTTAAGGGCACCATTCTCAATCTTGCGCTGACGTTTCGCACGACGAGCGATTTTTCCCGTTTTCTTCCATCTTTCCGAGTTCTTCACTTTAATGCGTGCATTTTATCAAAACTAAAAACGAGAACAACGATTCATTAATATTTCATATTAATAGCGTACGTACCGTGTACGTAATATTACTGTTTTTAAGCTTAAAAGCGAGAAGTAATTTGTTTAGATTGTACAAAACATCGACGTACTTTCCGCGAACGTACTCGAATTCAAGTGGAGCACGAAGCACTATAGGCACGTTTTGTTTTGTTATACAAAAGTGTGTTGTAAGAGGTTGAGAAATAGTGACAGCGAGAGTGAAAAAAAAAAAAAAAAAAAAAAAAAAACCTCTTCTTAATAAACGTCTGTCAACAGGATTGAAGGAGCTGCGAGGTTGCAACTAAAAATAAAAAGAAAAGGAAAAAGAATTTCTTCTCTAAAATTGAAAAAAAACAGCTCGACAGAATGATTCTGAAAATTTATTCAAGATGTCGATATATCGTCGAAAAAATTTACATCGATTCGGCTTCAACTGTAGTAGGTTAACTCTTTAATGATGAATTGTGTATTTTTCTATAATATTTTAGAAATTCCCATCATCTACCTCCACAATATTTATCTCTGATTCATCGAGTAAGTTGTGGGTGGCCATCGTATAATGACGTAAAACTGTATTTATTTTCCACCTATTGAATAAAGAAAGATGCGAATGAGATCTGTACTCAACGACAGCAAATAATGAACTAGATGATACGAGAAAATAAGGAATTTTAGCGGTATTATTCGATGTTCATAAATAATATGTGAAGTACCTTATGCTTTTACCGTACGCATTATTTTGTTTAACTCATCAACAGTACGTCCTTCTTGAGGTAAAAAGTACTCAGAATGTGAAACGAGAAATTCGTTAGGTACCACCTACCACGAAAGCCGAACTTCGTATTCGCTAGCGTATAATTTTTAGCTTTCAATTAATCACATCTGACCAAGAAAAACTCAAACGTAGGCAAATTCAGATGGAATATTCTTTGAAGTGAGAACTCGTGCTATACCTACCGTACAAAGTTTGGCTTATAGTATATCCTAATCGACGATCAGGCAAACTGTATCTTTCGGAAGATTGGTGCGAGTGTGTGAATCATCTACATTCATCTTCCGTACAATTTTGACAAACAATCTGGAGAATGAGATCTTCGGCCTGACCAAAGTGCCAAAGTGCCTGAGTGTGCGTGTGTGAAACCAATCACGCTGGGTATTTACGACAGCCAATTTAAAGGGGACATATTCGCATTCATGAACTTTTTCGAAACGTTTTCGAAAAACGAATATCGTTCGTTATCCTAAAACTGACTGCATTATCAAATTAGGTATTCGTTGAATACTTACATAAGAACTTGCGTCTGCTTTATATTTGCTGTCATAGTTTTCCGAGGAAATTGGATCATAACGTACTTTCATTGTGATCCACCTTCGCATTCTGTAGATACGTCAATTCTACTTTGTACGGCGGTACAACTTCATCCATGGAATAACATTGAGAAATTACGATCTGAGAAATTGTAGCTTTATTCCACATAAGAAAAACTCTTCTCTACAAGTTGTTTTGAATTGTACGTTGGATTTCGTGTTATATCCAAAACACGATCCAAAAATGACAGCTTCCTTACAACAAAGTTGAACGAAGAACGCAGAGAACCTGTTTTATGAGTCAAATTGGTTTTGATATTGAGAATTCGAGCAAGCATAGACCTAGCATACGGCTATAGTCTGAAGGAGGCCTAGACCTAATAAACCTATTGTGAAATAGGACGTCATCAGTGACCGGATCTATTTTAAGGACTTCAAAATAGCCTATATAGCTTACAGGTCGAAATTTTTCCAAGTCCCTCTTCTATCATATTATAGGTCGAGAGTCAACATTTTTCCAAGTTTTTTTTCGGACAGCGCACAGCGCACAGCGCACGGCGAATTCCTCAAAAAAAAAAAAACGTAGAACAGGTCCTACCGTTGAAACACCGACACTTTAAGGAGGAATGCTTGTATCGAAAAACTAGTAGGTAAGTACATGATAATTGAATTGTTCGCTAAAAAATCATGATTATTAGAAACGTACAACTATAATTACGTCTGAATGAGCCATGTTAATAAAACTTATCTGAAGAAAAATATAGGATTTCATCTTCCTGATCGTCGATTTGGATAATACGTCAATTTAACTTTGTACAGCAGGGTGGCTAGAGCGGTACCAAAAATTTTGCTGTAGAAAAAAAGAAGACGCAAACTCTTTAAAATCCTACCTAAATGAAACTCTGGTATTGATGTGTAAGTAAGTAGTATATCAGTCACGTTTATTGTTCTGGCGTCTACTTGGGGGAAAGTTCTCAGCTGCTAAAGAAAAAGATTTCTCAACACCAAAATAGCGGATAGAATAAAAATCATCATTCTATCCTCGCAAGTAAAAAAACATTTTTTATTTCAATATGACCCAAAGGCCGAGAAAATTTAACAACAAAAAAGAAAGAATTTAAAATTTTCTACCATTTTTGGACATTCTCAATTCTCATAATAACAATTTTGAAGTTCAGAGTAATGGTCAGCTGAGTAACTTGTTGTGCAAAATGCCTTCATAGATGAGAACACAGAAGACTTGGTGACGCCTGTGACCGTAGTTTGTGACGGCAATCACCCATTTAAAAAACATAGCGAACCCGCTTAGTGACCCAACTGTGACGCAAATATGCGTCGTCACAATGCGTCGTCACAATTATCCCGTCACATTTTCCCAACGGGAACAATCATGATTATATGACTCGCGCAGTGATGGTCCAACTTTGCAACTCAATTTATTCACAAGAGGTCAATAAGCGCTAGGTGTCCTGAAAAGGCCAATGCCTTCTTCCACTCTCTATTACAGGTTTTCTTCAAATATGTTGCATCTGTGATGCGCTCTGCAATATTGGGTATTAAGTCGACTCATTTTTCCGACTTAATACCCAATATCGCAGAGCGCATCACATCTATGTTAATAATATCT
The DNA here is from genome assembly GCA_035079385.1 of Aspidiotus rigidus. Classification (NCBI taxonomy): domain Eukaryota; kingdom Metazoa; phylum Arthropoda; class Insecta; order Hemiptera; family Diaspididae; genus Aspidiotus; species Aspidiotus rigidus. Next base: position 1,258,950 of record JAVHKY010000023.1, read on the forward strand.
TATTTTTATTTAGGTACCCGTTTCATACTTTTATCAAAAATTTAGCTTATTAGGTACACTAGGTCAATATCAAATATTATTATTTTGTCCATTTTCTCCGTTTATTTATTTATCGTGATCTTTGATTGTGATTTAGAGTTTTGAATGACAGAGGGGCCGATTTACGTGAGTACGCTTGCGTACAAGATAATATTTTTTGAAGGTTTGAACTCTCTGTTAATAATATTGGTGTATCAGTTAGCCTATACTCATTGCTTAAAATATCCTCCAAATGACAAGAGCGTGATAGGACCAGCTAGTGAAGGTGGTTGTTATTCAGTGGTACATAAGATTCACCACATTCAAGTGTATTTAACCACGGCCGTGATTTAACTCAATCTCATCACAATAAGAAAAAGATGTCTGGACTTTAGCCATCTTATTTCAAAGTACGTGGTCTCAAAAGCGATGAGTTGACAATGAAACCTGAGCGCTCTGCAAATATGGCATTATGTGTATACTTAGCCAGATTAATTCAATAACGCGCGCACACAGATTCCAATACTACAATCATGTAGAAATCTGTCAACGCGCATAACCGTGACCCAGCAACGCAGTCTGTAGTTCTCTGTGTCTGTGATTTTTGAACCGCCATCACTCAGCAGAAAACTCAGCTATTAAGGGTATGCTCTACCTAGTCACTCATACGTAGACACACACAAAATATGTATCACATGTTGCGATTTTTGCCCCGAGATAACTGATTAAATAAAGCATGAAATATCTTGAAATTTCGTATTTACGTAGACAAAACTTAGGAAAATACGGCTAATTGGTTTACACAAACTAATTTTGTTCATTAATTGAAATACAAAGATTCAAAGATGGCCCCTTCAGACGTAAGTTTAAACGTTTCTTGGAGATCATTCAGAATATTTCGCGATCTGTCAACTAATTAGCCGTATTTTCCTCAACTTCAAGAATAAATTACATCACGTTCCGAATCATTTTGTACATTATTCGATATGTTATATGTGGGCAAAAATCACTACCCGCATGACACCATTTTGTGTAATACACGTGTATTTTCTGTGTGTGAGTGACTAGGTAGAGCATACCCTTAATTGTTTTGTTTTGTTTTTGTTTCATTTGTGTTAGTGCATTCCTTAATGTTGGTATTCTTATTTACATTATTTTCATCATTGTGTCATATCAATTTATCAAACACTTACCATAAGTTACCATCTGGCTCCATTCACCAGTCGCGACTATTACGAGCATCTGATTCTGATATCTTTGGATTGCGGTTTTGATTGTTTTGAAAGGTGCGTTGCGCACGTTCAAATTCAAATTAATCAAGAAGCCGTGCTGATCTCAGCTTAATTAACCAGTTTGGAAGCTAGGAAATTGTAAGTTGTTGAACAGAATATGCACAGAGGAATTATTTAAATCTTGAACAAATTTATCAACTTATATGAGCTAAAATTTTAATAAGTAAAAATAATTGTTCCTTATTTTTCATTTGATTCTATGTTCCTAGAAACATGTCTTCTTCCGATCTTGATGAAACTGAGCTGTCCGAACCTGTACGGAAAAAGATAGCAAAGCTCGATCAAAAATTGGAGTATTCCAACTTCTTGATGAATAAACTCAAAGCAGACCGAGAACAAGATACTAATAGTGAATTAGTGTAGTGAAAGTCGGTGCTCGGACGTTCGGTTGTCATCGTCAAATACTCATGTCCAATTCGGAGTACTTCACCGCGCTTTTCAAAGATAATTTTAAAGACGCCAAAGAGAACATTAAAAATCTACCCGTTGAACACGTGAGTGAACCGATTTTTTCAAAGTTATTACGAGCCATGTATGGAGAACCTCTCAAAATTAGAGATGACATTATACCCATGTTTGTTGCCTGCTCCTACCTTCAATTAACCCACTTTTTGCCAAAATGTAAAGAATATATTCGAAATGACATTGAAATTATTAATGCGTCCGAATTGATAATACTACCCGAACTTAAATTCGATGTTTCTCTTTATAATTTCGTTAAGAAGTTTGTGTGTAAAAACTTTATCAGGCTGCAGGCTTCCATGACAAAAATTTCGTTGTCAATATTTGAAGAATTATTCCTGGATCCCGAGCTATTTGTTATGAACAAAGAACAAATTCTCAAGTTTGGTCGAGACTGGATTTTCTACGATCTGGAGAATCGCAAAGAACACTTACAGAAAGTGTGCTCGATATTGAAACCTTTTCATACACCATCTGACACATCATTGGAACTCGTCTCGAATTTAAGAAGTCACCTACGAAATGAATGTGACGTTGAGGTAGCGTTGAATACATTACTTGATATTCGTCTCAGTCTGCACAATGAAGAAAAACTCGGATTGGATGTAAAAAGTTCGTTATTTTTTGTTCAACCTACGAAAGATTCGGAGATACATATTGCCACTTATGAAAATAATGAATGGGTTCAACTGAACAATTTGGGGCTACCGGTCGCCACCGACCTTCTGACGGCCGAGTATGACGGCGTTGTCGCGAACGACTCGTTCTATTTTTCAGCCGAACTCAAATTAACTGACGTGATTTTTCGAACTCTCAATGCGGAAAAACAAGAATGGATCGAGCTAATGTCACCTCAAAGAATGCCGAAATGTTTGGTGAACTGTAATTTTACTGTGTACTCATACGAAGATTCACAAGATGACCACCAAATCTCTTCTTTTGAACCGGTTCTTAATCGGTGGCTGAAAGTGGCGGCAGTAAAGTACCCATCTAGACATGCCGGTATTGTGAGCGACAGGTACGTTCTATACAAAGTTGGTGGCAGTCCTGTGAAGAACTTTCCCTCTAATACTACTTCTGTTATAGTAGAAATGTATGATAGCCGATGTGGTAATTGGTCTTATATTTCTGTATCAAATGACAAAGAAGCAATAGGTAACAAACCTTACTGCAAGAAAGTATGTTATTTGGATAATATGATTTATCTAACCATCAATTCCAACAGAATAGCTAGATTTGACCTGCGAAATCAAAAATGGTTCGTAGCAGCTACAACAATCCCCGGGGGCAACACCTTGACATCATGGGACACCCAACCTGTATCAGTAAGTTATTTGACTCTAATGGGCAGGTCGTTATGTACAATTTCAAGATCTGAGGAAATATTTATAGTAGATACACATAACTTAGATTTAGTCTTTGATCGGCAAATCCATAATTCCAATCATCTCATAAAACCCATATCATTACCATACAGTTTCTAAAATATCACTGATTTACTTGTATGTATTTATCTTTTTTTTAATGTGTTCTGGTTTTCAATAACTTGAGCTATAACTTTTTCTATGAGTACACCTGTGTAGTTTTTTATTTTTTCATCTACCTGATGACTATTTAATTTACATTGTACAAGGAATTGTTACTCGAATTGAATTAAAATGTAAAGAGCGAATGTGGAAATTTATATTGAAAACTTTTAACTTTGACTATGAAGAAGCAAACGTCGGCAATCTTAATTTTGATCGACTCTGTAGCTAAGGTTTCATATAAAAAAGACAATATTATTAGCACATTGCAGGCGTGGCGTACAATTTCAGTCTGTCTTGAACATGATTTTGTTGCGACCCATGTATCGGAGTTAGTTTAAGGTACTAGTGATATTGAACGTAGAATACGACCTGGAGAAAATCAAGTTCGGGATCTTTTTTCCTGCTCCGAAATCGGATCCGGAGAATTAAAATTGCCCCGGAGTTTAATCCGAAGAATGAAAAAAAAATTCGGTCTGAGAATAATCTGGATTTTCTGAAAATGATCCGGATTTTTTGAAAATAATCCGGATGTTCTTAAAATCATCTGGGTTTTAACAGGGAACCTGTTCAATGGGGGCGCTTTTTGAGAAATTTGCCGTCCGCCGTCCAACAAAAAACTTGGAAAAATTTCAACTCTCGAGCTATTATGACAGGGGCCACATATGACAGGAGAGGGACTTGGCAAAAATTTCGACTCTCGAGCTATACATGATAGGAGGGGGACTTGAAAAGCTTTCGACTCTCGAGCCATATACATATGGTAGGAATTTTTCCAAGTCCCCCTTCTATCATATATAGCTCGAGGGTCAAAATTTTTTCAAGTCCTTCCTCCCCCCCCCCCCCCTCCTATCATATATGTATAGCTCGAGATTCGAGAAAAATTTAGACTTTCAAATTATATTATGCTAGGCTTATAGTAGGTCTAGGCCTTCTTTATACTAGCTTTATCTAGGTCTAGGCTTCCTTGAATTCTCAATACCAAATCTCATATGACTTATAAAACAGGTTCCCTGCGTTAGGAAGCAGTCGTTTTTAGATACCTAATGAGCCAAGTGCAAACAACAGATGACTAGATATTCCCTTCATTTCGAGATGAAATAGTACACAGAGGTTCATCTTCTTTCATGTAAATGATAGTGACAATGGCGGGTACTGCGATCCGGATTTCCTAAAAACAAATTCGGTAACAAAATTATGGCTCCGGATCTTTTTTTTTTCTGCTCCGGGTAAGTTCTTTTGACATCACTATAAGGTACCTAGGGTAGGATTCTCAGATCAAAGGTACTCATGCGTGTTCTCACCACGGCTGTGTTCACAAACAATCCTAAAGCCTGTGCTTACTAGTCTTTTAAACAACTGACGGCCCATTGTGGCGACCGATGTAAGTGGTTATAGCTATGAAACTGGTCGCTAACGATGTATAAGGAAACTTCACTAACTTATGTGACCTATATGAGTATGAGACACTAGGTTTTAGTTAAAGCGATGGAGATGGTGTTTCATAATTGATAATGCCAAAACTACTTATGAGAAAAAAAAAAAATTGTAACAAATTCAGAAAACCTTCCTGTATTCAGAGGTTTGCTGCAAGAAATTGAAGTGAAGGTCTACACTTCTTTAACCCCAAGAGGTAAAGATGATGTATATTTTTCTTACTCCTCATCTTTAATAACTTCAAATCATTTTATTAATTCGAGAAATGTGTAAAATTTTAGCCCCGGTAAAAAGTTTTTTATAATAGTTGCACTATCCGATAGTATTTCTTTTCTAGTAATCCGAATCGTTGAATTGAAAAGGTGTGAGAATTTTGTTCGCTCTTGAGAAAAATAAGTAGTTCCAGATCAGAAAGTGTCTTATTAAGCACAAAGCGAAAGAAAATTTTAAACTACTCCTGACCTAAAATTCTCCGAAACCAATGTCGGTTAACTGTTGTTCTTTGTTCGAAGTGTTTCGTGAAGTGATTAAAGTTTATATCGTCGACCCTCAAACTGAGGAAGTTTCATCGTCTAATTATTTATTTACAGTATAGTTAGGGGCACGAATTTGATTCTATAATAATTTAATCAGTAATCAAGCCGCGTATCCGGCTCGTTAATAGGCATTTAAGGGGCGAAAGGAAATTTTGTCCGCTTTTTCCCTAATACTTCGGGGGTACAGCGGCTCCGAAAACGGAGTTTGCGCTCGTTTTGACGTCTTGATTGCGAGACGCGCGTAAGATAGGGTAAACGTACGTATTCTAAAGTAGCGCGAAATCATAAAAACCATTTTCAGTACAGCTTCCAGCACGCTCTGATACACAGTATGGTAACGCGATTACGTGACTCGTGGCCTGCAGTTTTCGTGAATTTACGTAAATATTAACGTTTTTCGAATGTTGTTCCATAAGTGGAGTACGCGGTTTGTGGTTTTCATTTTGGTTTCTCTAACCCAACAGAAGGGTAAGTTTTCACGTTTGTGTACTTCCTCTCTGACTGCCGGGTAGAATTTAGAAATGTCAAAAATAACACACGTGACCAACCGATCTTCTATTTTGATCTTATTTTTTTCGATCAGACATGATGCAAATAATGTTATGAGAAGATGAAAATACGAGTAGATACAGAACGATAGTGGTCTAACAAAAGTTCATGAATGAATGGATTGAACCTCAACTCATAGACAAATACCGGGGTTGCTCAACTGACTTCACCACGTGCACACCGGCACGCTTTTTCGCTCATAGTGTGAAGAAAACTTTTTGGTCACTGTTCGTTGCGGTCTCATTTCACAATTTTTCTGAACTTGCAGCTCTGTATTGTCTGGACTTTTTTACTTATGATAATCGTGACGAATTAAAAGCTATTTGAACCTTCCGAACGTATATATATACACACAGTCTCTCAACTGAGACTCGATTTCTGCAAGAATAGCGACCACCCGATTAATTATGAATGAAGACATCAGAACAGAGCAGCCATATTAATGTCCGGACTGGCCAATTTCTTAGTGGTGCCCCTAAAAGAAATCATGATTGTTTTGGCAAAAATTATGCAAAATGAGTGGATTCGATGTGTGCCGATGAGTTGAGGAAAGCGCCAAAGATTTTGGTCTGTGGCCATCAATGGACAAATTGGTTTATGGTGTCGTAGTTGATGTAGAAAACGTCCGATGTCAGACAAGAACAGAATATATGCGTACATTTGTTATTGTCTACTTCATACTTGTCGGTATACTTCTTTATGTGCGAGTGAATGAATTCTAATTCCAGCAATCCATATTTTGACGATCATATCAAGATGGAATCTAAAAGACTTTACGAAATATACAATTATACGTTTTGCATTGAGTCCATTGACTTTTAGCTGAAAATTTGCGCGATCTCCAGCTTCACTTTTTCGGTAGGTACAACTCAGTTCACGAAGAACGTGGAAAAAGAAAGGATAAACAGATGAGAAAGAACCTCACGGAAGGATAATGATAAATGTACAGAATTTGTTTTCAATGTCTTTATAACGCTGTTTAAATTAGATGATACATATCACACAAAATAATTTCTGGGATTGATCAGCAATATCCGAAACCAAACGTAGATTTTTCGTATGATAATCGAGCTAGTGACATGTACCGGTACGATTTAAAAATCAGTGCAGTTTCAACTTGTATCGCCTCTTCACTATTGATAGGTACTTGAAGTTTTGAAAGAAACGATGTGGAAAGAACGGAAAGAGAGTAAAAAAGTGAAGACAGCCTGCAAAGGATTGATTCAGAATTTTTGTATCACTTGATATAATATGACCCAGTACAAACACAAAATTAGAGGATCGATTTTAGCAATTGATTGGTGGTAGCTTTTCTGGACTGTACCATATTTATTCTCCTGTTCAATTTTCTGTAGTCCCCGTTTTTTTTTTTTTTTCACCACCTACGTCACAGGTAATTTGCCATCACCGTCTTATTGGTCAAAATTAGTATAGCTTGATGGTCGAGAAGTATAAAGAAAGAAGGAAGATGAAGTGAGTTTCAATTTATTTCAAAATTTCTCTTTCTTGTTTGTTCGAGTAAAGCGCTTCAAACACTCCATTTTTGATTAAAACCATAAAAATGACTGATATGAGTGCAATCGTGTACTGTTTTTTTTTCTCTCTCTCTTTCTCAGAGAAATGTGGAAATATAAGGAAGAAAGAGGGTAAAATTTGTTAAATTTGGACAGTCATACATAAAATTGATTTAGATTTTTTTATTCTTTCATCATTTGAGCTCAGGAAGAAATATAAAAAAGGAGGAGAAGCAGAGGGACTGGAATTTTTGGTGTATGGATCGTGTGAAAAAAAGTATCAAGTTTGTTTCGGAGAACCAGAGAAATGGAATACGCTCAGTTAATAACTCAAAAATATGATTGAGTCGAACGCAAAAAAATGTAGCTTTAATTTGATATTCTTACATAAGAAACAGAAACATTTTCTATTCATTTTAAAGAGACCCACAGGCGACGTGAGAACTTTGGGGGCCCTAGGCGGTAGGTGAGCGCGGAGGCCCTATAATTATAAAAAAATCAGTAATAAATGTTTTGACTTGTTCACTCCTCTCCAAATGATGAGTTGATGTGAAAGAACTTCTTTTCATCAGATTTGTATCATTTATTTAAATTTTATAATATAAGTAAGAGGTTATATAGGATTGCAATAATCAAAAATTGATATAGGAAATTTGGCTCGAAATAAAATTAGAAATGTTTACGAGCTTTTGAAATATTTTGAACTTTTAATGATTTCACTATAATCAAGTGATTTCAAGCGGTCCTTTTCGATGGACAAAATTGATAGTGAGCTCAACCTCAACTGGCTCATCGTTGATCGTAAATAAGATATGATCAATTTTAAATAGGAAAAACTTCTTTCGCAGGTCGCTTCACTTACAGGTATTGTTGCAGCAATTCGCAATGCAATTGAAACATTCGAATACACCTCCTGTAGATTATTTTTTATAATTTATTTATTTATTTGGCTTTCATATAAATACAAGTTTTCTAGTACATTTTATACATTATGTACATGAGTACTTGTTACCCTTGCGGGCGAAAGCTACTCTCAGCCTTTTCCATTCTGGCCTTGACTGTGCCACTCGATGGTACAATCTGTGAGTTAAGAGGGAGGTGAAGTCATCCATCCAGCGTAATTTTTGTCTTCCTTGTTTTCTTTTTTGATACCCCAAATACCAAAAAGTTGATTTTTTTACCCAGGTGTTTCCCTCCCTTCTTGCCACGTGTCCCGCCCAGTCCCATTTGCGGTATAGACATTCCTCTAATATATTTTTATTGTTTTTGAGTACGGTTTTTACTTTTTTTGTTTTTATTCTTACATTTTGCTTTATCCCTAAAATTCCCTTTTCCATTTTATTTTGTGTTGTCTGCAGTTTTTCCCTATCTATTTTTCTTAACGCCCATGTTTGTGCGCCATATATTATGGTCGGAATGATACAAGCATTGAATATTTTTGTTTTTATTTTTAGAGAGAGGTTCGTTTTTAGTATTCTTTTTAGTGCCCAGTAATACCTATATTTTAAAGAAAATGATGTCGTTATCGACGTCTTCTGTTCTTCAGCTACTTTACGCATAGGCCTAAAAAATAATAATTCTTCATATAACCCTGTGTCATCGATATCGCAATCATCATCATCGGATCCTGTCAGCAAAATTTTCAGATACATACAATGTTTTCTTAATTCATCATTGCTTAATTCAAATTCCAAAATGGAGTCCCTCAAGGAGAAGTCTTCAGTATCTTACTTTTTCTAATAGCAATAAATGATATCACCAAATGTGTAAACTCCCCCCTCACCCAGCGTCTTTTCGCTGATGACTATAACATCACTATCCGTTCAGCAAATCCGTAAAGAGCCCACAGACTCCTACAGGATACCCGTAACTCAATCACTACATGGATATCAAAAAGAGGATTCAGATTTTCTTCCTCGAAAACCTACTCAGTTATTTTCAAAAAAAGAAATCCTATCCCCTCCCTACCTCCTCTAATTCTACAAAACTTCCAAATCCCATCTCGTAACTACGGCAAACTTCTCGGCTTACATTTCGACCAAAAACTTACCTGGGCCCCTCACATCAAAACCCTCAAAGCCAAATGCACACGCGGATACATATCTCATCCATCTAAAGGCTGCAACAGAAAGTTACCCCTTCTTCTATACAAAAGTCTTATTCGCTCAAAATTAGATTATGGTTCCCCGATCTACAACACAGCGAAAAAAACCGTCCTTGCCTTACTCGACCCCATCCAGACATCTTCTCTCAGGATTGCCCTGGGAGCTTATCGCACCAGCCCCAAACTTAGCCTATGTGCAGAAGCCCCAGATCCTCCCCTTCACTTTCGAAGGCTCATCCTAACCTCCAACTTTTTATCCTCTGTAGCACAATTCCATAACTTCCAATCTTTAACCGAATCTTTCACCACAATCACAACCAATCCTCCACCAAACATATTCGCCTTCAATTCAATCACCTGATCAACAAACCGTTCATAGCACATCCCCTAGAAGCCATATACACAACCTTCCCCCTTGGACCTTCCCTCAACCTAAAATACGCCTAGATCTCACAGAAACCCCAAAATCTGACAAACCTGGTTTTACCCAACATATCAACAAACTACTTCAAGAATACCCTGACCATTCACTTTGCCTCACCGATGGGTCGAAAACATCTACTAAAGCAGCTTACGCATACTCCATCGACGGGGAAATATCTTCTCATCGCATCCGAAATATAGCCTCTATTTTTACAGCCGAACTGATGGCCATTTTTTCCTGCCTTTCCCACCTCTCTCAACTACCCCCAAGCGGTAAATTCATTATTCTCACTGACTCATTTTCTTCACTCCACTCCCTTACAGACGCATACAACTCTAACCCTATAATCCAACGCATCTTTCTCACACTACACACTTTGGAAACAATCAACACTCAAATTATCTTCATATGGATCCCTGGACACACCAATTTCCCCGACCACGACGCAGTTGATCAAGCTGCTAAACAGGCTACCTCCCTCAGTCAAATAACTGATAATTCACCCCTACCAACCCTAGATTACAAAAATTACTATCGTTCTCTCATCACACAATCATGGAACACTCTTTGGGAAAATCAAACAAATAATAAACTTCTCAGTATCAAAAAAAACCCGGTTCCTTGGGTATCCTCCATTCAAAACACAAGAAGAGAAGAAGTAATTCTCTCTCGTCTCAGAATTGGTCACACAAAAATTACTCACACCCACCTCATCAGTCCCTACATCCTAACCCCTCCCTCATGTCCCCACTGTCAAAAAGACAAATTAACAGTGGAACACTTTTTTTCATGCCCCAGACTTTTACCCCTTCGCTCTTCTTCGGATACCCCTCTTCACTCACCCAAGCACTCAAAAACAACCAGGACATCATTTCGAATACCCTACATTAACTAAGACAAACTGACTTTTACGCTCACATCTGAACACATACATCGACTATACCTCTACAACCTTCTACATACACACATTGTAAACTTTTACACCCCATTACCTGAAGCAGTTACACTCGACATTATATTCCATCCTCTTATCCTTCCTCACTTTTCCTTACTCTACCAACTTCCTTAAAACCTCCCTTTCTTATGTGTTATTTGTAATATTACTTACATAACTTTTGTAACGCCGAGCCAATAGCCCTCGTGCAGCTCTAGTGCTCGTAAAAATAAAAATAAAAAACTCGCAGCCCACACAGTTAGCTGCTCGGAATTGCCTTCATTAACTCTGTTAATTGAGGCAAACAGGGAACCTGTTTTATGGGAGTAATCATGTGAGTGTCATTTTTTGCTTTTTGTCGTCTCAAGTAGAGTGAACTTTGTTCCTCACCACCTTGAGATCTCTTCTCATTAGGTCAAGTTCTAGGCGCGTTTTTTTTTTAGTGGTTTACCCCCGGTAGGCCTATCCTGTTATCAGTTCGGAGATCTGATGACGTCACGATTTGATGACGTCATAATCTGATGACGTCACACGATCTGGTGACGTCACGATGGAGATCTGTGACGTCACGATCATCGTGCCATCACTATCTGATGACGTCACAGAGCTAGTAAAACCACTAATACAGACCTCCTAGACCTATAGTATAAAGGAAGCCTAAGACCTAGTACAGAGCTAGGACAAACTGCTAGTATAAGCTATTGATAAAGATCTTGTAAGCGTATGGTATGAAGGATGCCTAGACCTAGTATAAGGAGGCTTGGACCTGGTATACGCCTAGTATAATACGTAGTATAAACCTAGTATAATATACTGCATGAAGCAGAGAGGATAAGTCCCCCTCCTATCACTTCATCAAAATTTTTCTAAGTTCCTTTTTCTTGCCGGACGGCGCCCGGCGGCCGGCGCCCGGCGCCCGTCATTTTCCTTCAGTTTACCCCCCGATAAAACAGGTTCCCTGTTAAAAAAAAAAAAAAATCGTGCTATAAATGAATCCAAAATCTTCCGAAAACGTTTTCATTGCCGTAAAACGCCATTCTAATCCTGAAATGACCGTATCTAGTACGTTATTAAAAATGTTAATTCGAAATTTCTGATTGGGATTTAGTATAGGCTGATCTTCACTTTCATAATCAAACATTTTTTTTCTCGTAGTCCGTTTTTCTTCAAAAACGTGTGAAACTCCCAAATTTTCTGCCATTTCATTAGTCTCCGAAATCAAAACTTCGAACCCTGTATCTCTCATTTCTCTTATTGCAGAGAAAAATGCTTCGTAATGCCGTACAGCCACATCAAGATTCAAATTTTTTGACTGCCACACTTTACTTACTGGATTGATTTTCGATAAGATCGCGTACCATAGATTAATTTGCAACAACAATTCATAACTCTCAACACGGTCCACAAGGGAGGTGCTTTCACTAATTAAGGCAGGATCGTCAATTTTCTTCAACTCATCCAACGCATCTAGTATTTTCGAAAGTTGGGATTTCAATGATTGTATACTCTCTACTCGAGCTTCCCATCTAGTTTCTGACATCGGTGTCAAAGTAATATCGGCATATTTTAATAAAATACTCCATCTGTGTGAAGAAGCAGGAAATATTGTATAAAGCCTCTGGACGAAACCAAAGAATAATTTCATTTCTGCATTAGCAGATGCAGCATCCGGTGTCACAAGAGTTAGACTGTGGCAATTGCAGGGCATAAAAAACGCACGTGGATTCTGGCTAAGGATACGAGTTTGAAACCCAGTAATATATAGCCTTTTATATTAGCACCATTATCATATCCTTGATCGCGACAGTCGACCAAGGATAACCCCACGTCTTTAATTGTATCGATGAGTGTGTCAGTCAAGTACTCGGCGGTTGTTTTATCAACTGATGGGAAGTTTATAAAACGTTCTTCGACGCCAGAGAAGATGTGGAAATGTAAGGAAAAAAGAGGGTGAGATTTGGACAGTCTTACATAAAATTGATCTAGATTTTTTTATTTTTTCATCATTTGAGCTCAGGAAGAAATATAAAAAAGGAGGAGAAGCAGAGGGACAGGAATTTTTGGTGTATAGATCGTGTCAAAAAAAGTATCAAGTTTGTTTTGGAGAACCAGAGAAATGGAATATGCTCAGTTAATAACTCAAAAATATGATTGAGTCGAACGCAAAAAAATATAGCTTTAATTTGATATTCTTACATGAGAAGCAGGAATATTTTCTATTCATTTTAAAGAGACCATTTCTTCCAATAATTACAAAAATATTTTCATAATTTAATTAATTTACACCTCATTATCCCTGTTAATGGGAAATGAGGCGAAGAGCGTACGATTAATTTTTACAGTACCTTTCTAGTATATTCCAATAAATTTATTAAAATTTGGTTGGATGTCAACACCTTGGCATTGCAGCAAGAAAATTGAAATAGGCCTACATACCCACATGATCATCAGTACCTATGAGATAAATCATGTAAAAAGAGAGGAAGTGGAGAAGTTTGGCACCTAGACCCGCAAAAATAGCGTTTTACGATCGAATTAGTCTTCGAGCTTTGCCACACTTTCCGTATTATCCTATGCAGTACGAAAATTCTGAAATATTATTCTCATGATTTAGAAATTTGATTCCCTGAAATCTATCTCCACCACCATCCTTCTGTGACTGCTTTCAAAGCCCAAGTACCATCTATACCGAACCTCAATTTGAAAGTCGCAAAATCCACATCATTTCTTACACGTTATCCAATCGCTACAACTACGTGGGAGCGGGCTTGACGCCCCCGCAGACGTCGCATTTCGTGGAAGTATCAGGTTTCAGGGGCACCCATAATGCCAATAGTTTTGCTCTCCTATTGCGTAAAAATTGGCATTTTTACAGGGACCCTGTTTTACGGGGGGGAGGGGGGGAGAGGAGGGTAATTTCGAGAGAAATGACCGTTCGGTAAAACGTGAAATTTGGAAAAATTTCGACCTCCAGCTACAAGTGATAGGAGAGGGACTTGCAAAAATTTTGACCTCCGAGCTAAATATGATAGGAGGGAGACTAGGAAAAATATCAGCATGGTAAGAGGGGGGGGGGGATTGGAACTTACAAAAATTTAACAAAAGTTAATACTGCTCACAAATGACTCCCATAAAACAGGTTCCTTGTTTGCCTCGATTAACAACATTAATGAAGGCAACCCCGAGCAACTCACCAGGTGGGATGCGAGTTTTTTATTCTTATCTGTTATCTCTTGAATTCAGTTTTACAAATTCTGTTCAATTCTCGTGTTATTTGATTGTAAAGAGCGATACTAGCGCTTGCCGTCTCGGTTTATTTAAGGTAAGGCCCAAAAGCCATCCTCTTTCCAACCTCCCCTTTTTTTTTCTTTTTTTTTTATGATTTACTTTCTTTAAATTCTAAAGAGCGATTAAATCATACTCTTTTAATACAAGAAATCAAACTCGGCTCCAGTCCTTACAACGGATTGCTATGTCGGAGTGCCATGGTTTTCACTTTTTTTTTTTTATAAGTACATTTATGCATGTGTATAATTTTTTTTTCTTGCCCCTATTCTTTTTTTTTTTTTTTTTTTTTTTTTGTGTGTGTGTTTTTCTTTTATAATTTTTCTCCGGTTGGATGTAATAAAAAAGAAAAAAAAAGCTCATTCAAAATACACTAATTCGCATAATTATACTTCGAAATGATCAAGTGAGGGCGCTTCCGTGCTTCTTGAAGTGAGAAAGTCTCAGGTTCCCTGCTACAACCACTTTCACTATCATACTGGAGAATCTGAAGGACTATAAACGAGACTGACATTTAGATTTTCAAGGACAAACCAGACGTACGAATTCGAGCTCAGGAATTCTTTCTCAATATAGCCACAGAGGTCGGAACGAATAGCCATTCTGACATATATTTTAACGCGTTCGCAAGAATCACTTGTTACTCCTCACCACTTTTTCTTGCATTTTGTTCCAAATTCCTACCTCGGCATCCTTTCATCCAGCACCTTCTCCTTACTCATCATCCTCTCACCTCCTCTTATATCGTTTATGATAAAACTAATTGAACAATACACTCTTAACGCTAGTTCAGGAAAATTGGTATAAAACAAATCGGTCAAAGATGAAACTCGCCATAAATGTCGGTTCATGTGTCTTAATGAACCCTCTAAACCATCTACCATAGTAGAATAACTGCGCCCCTCCCCCCGCCCCTTCGCGGGTTTTCGACATAGAACTCATTTCATCGGGGGGAGGGGGAGTAAATTGAAGAAAACTGACGGCTTCCTCAACGAAGTTGATCGAGAAACGCAGGGAACCTGTTCTATGGGTTGAATTGGTTTTGCTATTGAAATTCTGAAAATTCTCGTGTTTTCCTGAATCCCATACGTATCATTTTGTAGGTAGCCTGAAAGTAAGAATATCCCAAGTCCTTTCCCTTCCTATCATAGTTCGGAAGTGGACATTTTTTTCCAAATTCTTCCCTTATCATATGACTCGAGAGTCGCAATTCATCTAAGTCTCTCTCCTATCATAACTGTATCATGACTGGAGAATCGAAATTTGAATCCCAACTATGTATGATGAAAGAGGGACTTACACCATTTTGCCAATGATTTTAGACTTGACCATTCTTGATTTGGCCGGATGACGAACGGCGTACGGCATAATTGTCGAAAAACCCCTCATAGAACAGGTTTCCTGCTGAAATGTGAACCTAATTTTTCGTGTAAGAGAGAGGGAGAGGAGTACAAGTTGCCTGTTCTAAACTAAGCAAGGCGTCAATACAATAATAGAACAGAATTTAAACCTTCGACAACTAGACTGACTTATCTTACTGATTCTAATTACCTGCGCCGACGGTGACTGATTGGTTCTTTACGTCATAAACGATCCCTGTAAAATTAAAAATGGTTGAGCACTACTCCCATCGCTAATAATAAGCTAGTCTAAACTATATGACGAGCAGAATCCGCAAAAACTCTAATGAGAGTGTTGGTGGTCAAACAGTGCTCAGATCCAACCAATGAAAATTATAAGAAGATTCTACCACCAACGTATCTCTCCTCTTTATATCCATTTTCTGCATAAGTCCGAATCAAGGCAGGATCCTCCCCCTACCATGAAGGCAGAGGTTGGCCGGCCTCTACCAACGATTTGTGAGCCAGACCCCCGACGCTCTACATGTGGCTCACCCACAGCGTCGACTACCATCTACTTAATCCAGTAGCGTCTTATCTAATGCCAAAACGTCCATCAGACGTGGCCTTAATCTAACCAACGTCTACCATATACAATGCATGCAACAATGCACAAAACAAAGTACTGCCTCGGTCGGCGCTCTGTATTTAATTACTGTCTCAGTCGGCGATCTCTGCTCGAATACTGCCTCATCGGCGATCTGTACTTAAATACTGCCTCGGTCGGCGATCTGTACTCGAGCACTGCCCCATCCGGCAATCTGTGCTCGAATACTGCCTCAGTCGGCGATCTGTATTTATAACCATCTGAAGTACTGCCTCATCCGTCGACCTGTACTCAAATACTGTCAACATCTCGATCAGTCCGTTTATACAAACGACCCTGATGGACTTGTGCGTTCTCAATAAGAAAAATCCAACTACAGCCGTCTCAACGGCCTGACCAGTCCTTCGGTCACTGTAACCTCCTCAACGGGATACCGACTCTTCCCTGACTAGCCAGCCCACAATAATTAATTAACTTATACTCTCTATAGTTAAGTATCAACTATGAATACAGTTATTGTACCCTACTCGTACATCGATCTAAATATTATAACGATAAAAGAATGGTGCTCAGTGAACCAACTCACCAATACGATATCAGTAGCTCAATAATGTACGCGCGTACGACTCAACTTATTAAGAGCACCCTACACATATACGAATACTCGGTCACCACCTATGAGAGTACTTTCTCCAAAAAGTTAAATCCTAATTACAAATCGAACAAAACCTCGACGCAACACAGACACAATACAACATTAGACGCTTAGTAACTTCGACGATCGACCGCGATTTAACCGAACTGATTTACTAATAAACAGAGCAGTTTGAAACCTACCCTTCTCGATCGCGCGTACTTTCGTCCGGTCGCGTCCCTGGACCCGGCTACCCGCGCCAGCCTATTTCTTATAATCCGATACAGGATTTTTTTTACATGCGTTGAAGATCGTTGACTGTAGAATGACACAATCATCGCTCAATTACAATGGTAAACGTTGAAAGTGCAGTCAGTTCGTCTAAACCTATGCACATGTGTTTGTCGTAAAACCTTTCCTTCCTTTCTTTTCAAGAACAAGAAATCTCGCGACTATTTATAGATGTTCTCTTCACACGAACGTGACTGATGAACACCTAATAATCCTAGTAGTTTCCAATACATGCTACAGTTTAAACAGCCGGACATTTACTCACCGAAAAATATTTACAGTATTTACAGAAATGACGGGTTCTAGCCGCCAGGCAAAACGTGGGACCTAGAAATAACGAAATTAAACGAGGAATGCGCAGGGAACCAGTTTACGGGTTGAATTGGTTTTGTTATTGAGAATTCAAATCGAAATCTTGAAGATCCTTAAATTTTCTTGAGTCCCTTGTATCATGATGTATGTAGCCAGAAAGTAAGAATTTATATTATGGTTTGAAAGTCGAAATTCCCTTTCCAGTCCCTCTCCTATCATATATAACTCGAGAGTCAAAATTTTTCCAAGTTTTTTGTCGGACGGCGCACGGTAAATTTTTCGAACATCCGCCCATAGAACAGGTTTCCTATTAAAATCTCGACCTACAAAAAATCCAACTGTCCTGATCCTCTCTTTTGCCGACATTCACTCTTTTTTCCTTATACTCTTCAAATGTAGAAGCAAAAAAAGTTTGTACGAGTGATTCGATTTTTCCACAATTTCTCTCCACCCTGATTCGAAAAAAATTGAAAAAGTACATCCGCAAAAAAGTTGAACGGTTCTGATTGCACGCCCCCTCCTCTCTAAAAATAACTGCCATTTCGATTGCTCCAAAAGTCATGAACGTGATCTCTCGGCCGATCATTTCTTCTCTTGTATCTCACTCACGAAGAGAACGGTTCAATAATTAGTCACGCCTGCCATAACTCATACGTCAGCCGTCAAGAGTAATACTTGAGGTATCGATGATGTATTCCTCGAAAAAGTATGTCGTCCTGAAAGAGCTTATGGTGTTCTATCGTGACACGTGATGACGCGCAGGTAAATCAGTCTATAACACCTCTCTTCTATTTTTCCCCTCTCTGTTATGAACGTGAATTCGTAATATAAGATTTAGGGCAAATGGAGACGGAGAGACGAAATCGCCTCCTGGAAACATCAACGAAGATTGACTTTTCCATTAAATCGTAGATAACTATCAAACACGAGCCTTGCAAGTGGAAAACCAGAGCCAGAAATTTCCCAAGAAAATGAAGGCAAAAATTTTGACCACTCTTCGTTTTGAAATCTTCCTTACTCGCTTCCCTTCTGGATAATTGGCAGCTGAAAATCATTCTAGCTTCTTCTTTCTCGTGCTTTCAAGATCACTGTAACTCCATCTTCCAGAATTAAAGTTTTTTATTCCAGCCTTCTCTTCCTGTAGAGAAAAATATCAAAAGTATCTCAATCCTCTGAATCCAGAGCTCAAAATCAAGTATTTTCAATTGTTCAACCGGAGTTTCAAGGTTTTCGAGCCATTTCAGTGAGAAAGAACGCAGATGAAATTATTTTCTCTATAAAGCTCAATATCCCCCATTGGGCTCCCCTCTTCCATAAACTAAAATATGCTGAAATTTTTTTTTCTTCTCTTTACGAGCTATGCGACTACTCAAAACGGGTCATGAGATCGCGTTAATCTGATGGAACAATAATTATACTTAATATTATAAGTACATAAGGGAATTGAAAGAAGTAGTTAGAACGAAGGCAGTTCAGGAAATTGGAGATGGAATTGACACGGACCGCGTTTCGGACCGTGTCAATTCTATTAATAACGCAAATGCTGCGTACCTTCGGTTCTTATTTTCAAAATTTTGCACCCAACGTTGTTCTTATTCTTCTCATATTTCGTTCCTCCGCAAATGTTTAAGGCTGCACTTAAAACCTAAGTTCGTAAAGTTTCGTTTATACTCCGACTGTAAGTACACCACTCGAAAATTGGAGGAAACCATCACTAACAAATGGATTCGTTCCGAGCTGAGAAGATGGTATGGTTGTCTGAATGTTACTACTCGTCTCAATCTCCTCGTCCATTCCAGGCTCTCTAGTTTGCTTCCGCCAGGTGAGTTCGATCGGTTTATTCGGAAGGTTAATGAGGATTGCTGGGATGTTGAGGTTGAGCTCAAAGCCAAAAAAGAAAAGAAAATTTCCTCCCTTTTGAACTCCAAGGCTATTGCCCTCAAAAATATTTGTGCTAATAATGGTGTTGTTCAAAATTTCCAGCCCCGCATTATTAATTACACCCAGACGCAATTCTCGCAGGATGAAACGTATTTGTTGGAGAAGGGTCTAAAATTTGGCCTACCTCCCCTTCCTAAAGATGAAACTCTTGCTAATGTCGTTGCCGACCTGACCATAAAAATTGGTACCGGCGTGAATATTCAATCAGCTTGCGCTGAACTAGTCCGCGACACCCCCCTCCCTCGTGTAAACAATTACGCATGTGAGGTGATAGATAATCTGAGGAGGAAGGTCAGGGACCAGGGGTTAATCCTTACTAAAGCCGACAAGGGTAACGCGATCGTAGTCCTGGAGAAATCCTCCTACGTTTCTAAGGTTCAAGAAGTTCTCACTCAATGTGGAGCTATTGAAAATAGCTCTTTTAACTTTCCTCACTACGTCAAAGAGGTTAGGAAAGTTGTGAATGGGAGTGAGTTTATCATAAAAAGTTCTTCGCTCAAAAAAACCCTGCTCGTACCTAACCCTGTTCCCCCCTCCTCTATGGGTTGCCAAAAGTTCATAAGATGAATACTCCTACGCGGCCTGTCGTGTCCTACGTCTCCTCCCCTGCCTATTTTCTGGCCAAGTTCTTGGATCGTTGGTTCAAGTCTCGAATCCAGTACGAGTCCCCCTACTCCGTTAAAAATTCGGTTTCTCTGGCCGAGAGGCTCAAAAATGTTACCTTGCCTCCGGGTACTAGCCTCTGCTCATTTGATGTAGCCGGCCTCTTTCCCAACATACCAAAGGCCCATACTATGCAGTATATGGGTGACCTACTTGTAAAGTTCAACATTCCTCATAACGAGATACAGGAATTTTTTGGCCTCCTCAATGCGTGCTGGTCCCCTAACTTCTGTAAGTTCAATGGGAAATTTTAAGAGTTCCCTGAGGAGGTAGGCATCCCCATCGGCTCTCCTTTGGGCTCTCTCGTTTCGGAGATATTTATGTCCAGATTTGAGGTTGACTTGTTTTCCTCTGGCCAAGTGCTACTGAGTCACATCCACTACTGGCACCGATATGTGGACGATATATTATGTGCGTGGACCGGTCCTCAAGAGCTCCTTGGTGAGTTTCTTCAGTATCTGAATAAAATGTATCCCTCCATAAAATTCACTACAGAAATTAGAGGTTCTTCTATAAACTTTCTGGATCTCACTATTTCTGATAGAGATGGGGACCATGAATTTGCGATGATTCAGGAAGGATACTTCGACCGATACAGTTGTCCACGGATCGTCCTTCTGTCCATTTTCTCATAAGATCGCTGCCTTCAATAGTTATATTCATCGACTGACGAGCATTCCGCTAAGTCAACCAGCTTTTCAAAAGGAGCTGGCGACCATTAAGCACTTGGCCGCTGTGAATGAGGTCAACTTGGACATTGACCGTATGGTCCGTAAAAAACTTACGAGGAAGGGCCTTGATTCTACCACTTCCCTCCCCCGCGATCTGAGTGGTAATAATAATAAGAGATTACGTTGGATCAAGCTCCCGTTTTTGGGTGAGTTTTCATCCAAGCTGACTCGTGTCCTCTGCCCCTTTGGCTTCAGGCATGCTTTTAACAGGGAACCTGTTTTATGGGGGGCTATTTGAGAAATCTGCCGTCCGCCGTGCGCCGTCCGCCGTGCGCCGTCCAGCGAAAAACTTAGAAAAATTGCGACCCTCGAGCCATATATAATAGGAGAGGGACTTGGAAAAATTTCGACTCTCGAACTATATATGATAGGAGGGGGACTTAGAAAAAATTTCGACTCTCGAGCTATAGATGATAGGAGGGGAACTTAGAAAAATTTCGACTCTCGAGCTATATATGATAGGAGGGGGACTTGGAAAAATTTCGATCCTCGAGCCATTATGTGATAGGAGGGGGACTTGGAAAAATTTCGACTCTCGAGCTATAGATGATAGAAGGGGGACTTAGAAAAATTTCGACTCTCGAGCTATAGATGATAGAAGGGGGACTTAGGAAAATTTCGATCCTCGAGCCATATGTGATAGGAGGGGGACTTGGAAAAATTTCGACTCTCGAGCTATAGATGATAGAAGGGGGACTTAGAAAAATTTTGACTCTCGAGCTATAGATGATAGAAGGAGGACTTAGAAAAATTTCGATCCTCGAGCCATATATGATAGGAGAGGGACTTAGAAAAATTTTGACTCTCGAGCTATAGATGATAGAAGGAGGACTTAGAAAAATTTCGATCTTCGAGCCATATATGATAGGAGAGGGACTTAGGAAAATTTCGATCCTCGAGCCATATATGATAGGAGAGGGACTTAGAAAAATTTCGACTCTCGAGCTATAGATGATAGAAGGGGGACTTAGGAAAATTTCGATCCTCGAGCCATATGTGATAGGAGGGGGACTAGGAAAAATTTCGACTCTCGAGCTATAGATGATAGAAGGGGGACTTAGAAAAATTTCGACTCTCGAGCTATAGATGATAGAAGGGGGACTTAGGAAAATTTCGATCCTCGAGCCATATGTGATAGGAGGGGGACTTGGAAAAATTTCGACTCTCGAGCTATAGATGATAGAAGGGGGACTTAGAAAAATTTTGACTCTCGAGCTATAGATGATAGAAGGAGGACTTAGAAAAATTTCGATCCTCGAGCCATATATGATAGGAGAGGGACTTAGAAAAATTTTGACTCTCGAGCTATAGATGATAGAAGGAGGACTTAGAAAAATTTCGATCTTCGAGCCATATATGATAGGAGAGGGACTTAGAAAAATTTTGACTCTCGAGCTATATATGATAGAAGGGGGACTTAGAAAAATTTCGACTCTCGAGCTATATGACAGGAGAGGGACTTAGAAAATTTTCGACTCTCGAGCTATATAATAGGAGAGAGACTTGGCTCCTACCATGTATAGCTGAAGAGTGAAAATTTTAACAAGAAACCTGATTTATCCAACTATATTATATTGGTCTAAACCTTCTTTTCACTACCTTCCTCCAGATATAAGTTTCCTTGAATTTTCAATACCAAATCTCATTCCAATCATAAAACAGGTTCCCTGCGTTCCTCGTTTAACTTCGTTAAGGAAGCCGTAATTTTTTTATAACCTCACTACTGTGAAGGGTTTGTTTGTTAGGCTAAAGGACCCCATCCCGCGGGGGGAGAGGAGCGGGGTGTACAAATTGGAGTGCAAGGATTGTAAAGGCGTATATATAGGCGAGACGGGTCGCCAGTTTGGAATTCGAGTAGAGGAGCACCTTAAGGCCTGGAAGAAAGGTAATTTGGATGATTCGGCCTTTGCGGACCACCTTGTCTCCAGTAGTCATAGTTTCAAAGAAGGTTCGGCTACCCTTCTCCACAAGGAGAAGTCTTACTTCAAGCGCGTTGCGTTGGAAAATATCGAAATAGCGTCATCTGAACAGTGAAGATGTTACCGTACTCAACAGGTATTTTCCCGACGAAGGTCTAGTTGAATTGGTCTACGAGTTTGAGTCACCTCGTGAGGGCTCGCTCGTTCAATCCTGATCTCGTTGGTATTCTGTTTTATGAGTCGTATCTGGGTCAGTGGCGTTCTAACTTTGCCCGATGATGGTTTGTTAACCGAAAGATCTCGCATCTTCTCCTTTATATCTGCGGTCTTTGTAATTAGTTTTTCGTTTACTCTGCTCTTTGAGTATTCTGTCAAAAATTGGAGATGATTTCGGAGTTGTTGGAAAATGCGGAGATTAGAGATGAGGGAACGTTTCAGGCGGAGCGTTGGTTTTGGAGGACAGTAGGAGAAGATGAGAGTGGGTGAACCGAGTGTGGCCATTCCTAAAACGGCAGAGGATGACTTCTTCGTGGCAGGAGTTTCCACTTGAAGAGGACCAAGGGATAGGGAGGCCTTTGATTGATCTTAGTTTATTGTGATGTGGTTCTTTCCAAAGGTTAAGCCAAAAAGCTAGGATTTTGGAACAGTAGTATTTTTGAAGGTCGTATATTGGTGAATGAGCTGGGTCAGTAATTTCGTTCTTGGTGGCACGATCACAGTTTCCCTGTTGAATGACCGATTGACCTAGAATCCAGATGAAGGTAACTGATTGGCGAATGAAAAATGACATGAATGCGTTGAGTAATGGAGTTATAAAGGATTTTGTAAAGATATGAGGGAGGAAAGTGAGTCAGATAGATATAATGGAGCCCGGAAGGACACTGAGTGAGAGTTGAAAGACAGGAGCGAATGGCGCTCGATTGATTTGCATGGAATGTATTTAAAGGGGAAAAAAAGTGGCCGGACTTTAGAAAAGATGGAAAGCGGGGAAGCGAAAATTGGGTAACACCGAGTGAATCACGTACTCGACTTTTCTTGAAGGCTTCGTTCGATAATTTAGCCCGCAATCTCTGCCTTAATTACAAAGCTACCCCCAAATCAAGGAAGAAAAGCACATCATTTTCAAAAGCATAAAGTTATGTCAACGTAAAAGGTGTCATTTACATGCTCGGAATCAAATTTAGTTCTACTTCTACACTGATGACGGAATTTCTCAAAGTAGAAATAAATTAGCAACCTGCATAACCGGGGATTTGAAGACAAGAATTTCGCAACATTCAGTCACAAGGTGAGGATTTTCTAAAGACATCGTTTCGCACAAGATTCAGAATGGAAAAATAATTACGTTAAAACGTGATCGCGCATTAAGAGAAAGAGATACCTACGTTCAGTCCAGAGGGATGATTTCATATTAGAAATGGATTAGTTGGACGAAGACAGTTTTTGCGCGTTCGCTGCAGCAAATAGAATGTGAAAGCTCCGGGCTGGGTATTTGCTTTAATGATTTGAGAACTTTGTTGAATGCTCGATTCGTCCCGAAAGTATAACGTACGACCTTAATTAAATGGAATTCCCCGGGAGTAATATTTTAATCATATATGCGCGTATAAGTTTATAGAGAAAGGGTAGTCTCGGTATAACTCGCGTGCTATTTTCATCTTTTGTAACTTGTTCTTGTCGTGAAGTTGTATCAACATCGCTCAGCCTTATTTCCATACTTATCTAATATTCAATATCGTTTCTCATCGCTCTCTAGCTGTACTTTTTCCGAAGTTTGTCTGCACAGTTTTCGGGGAAATATACATTCTGCGCAATATACAGCAGTTTTAACGCTATACGACTGCAGTATACATTTTGGAATTAATGAGAGTCAATTGTGGACCGATCCGCCAGATGCTGTTGAAAGTTCGTCATTTTTAAAAACTCAACTTGAATCCGCGTCGAATTCGATCGAAGTTCGACGAAAAGTTTTGGAAAAATTATCGCGGTCGTTGCGCTTCAAAAATGTGTAGAACATTTTAGTAGACTAGATTTTAATTATTTTACAATATGAAAATATAAGCAAAATAAATCGAGTGTTCTTAAGCTCGAATTCGACCCGTATCCGTGGTCTTTATACGTTAATTAAAAATTCTTCCTACGCGCGCATTGAGAAAACTTGTAAAATTGATAGGCTCACTCATCAAAGAAAAATTGACCTAGGGCAATTACACGAGTTTCCTTTCGCCCACAGAACGCCGACCAAGGCCGAATAAAATTCCTTCAGACTTTTGATTGATATACTCACACTAAATAATACATTTATGGAACGCACGAAGCAGTTCAGGCATGGGCGGATTAACGCATGAGATTTTCGTAGAAGAAACCTTTTCGTATACTCAAAAATTAGTCCTTATTCCTTGTTTTCCAGTGGGTGGCAGTTTCTCTAACCCCTTGAGAGAACTTTCATTACGACGTAGTCTTTTCCATCTCGATATGGTGAAACTTCAACAGAAATAAAAAAAAAAGCTGAAGATCTGTTGACGTCGTTGGTAGATTAAAATCCTGTTGAATTTCTCGTACATTGAATAGAGGGGATCTAATAATTCGCGTAATAACAAAAATTTGCTAAAGTTAAAAGATGTTTCCAATAAATTTCGATTTAAAGAACATAATTTCTCTATATCGCATATCTGTTTGAGATCTAAAGTGCGGGAAAAGAAGATTTATCCTTTCTACGAAGAGAAAGTTTTTAAGTATAGGCAAGTACGCGTTACATATAAAGTTTAGAAGTATATTTGCTTCCAACTTCTCGGAGCAAACTTTGATGGTTTGAATGCAGATGGAAGAATCGTTTTCGATTTTCTTGGTACATCTCGTTCTATATCAATTATAAACTCAATATGCGTACAACAAGTTTTCTCGTATTTAATTTTTGCCTAAAGGATTTACGTCAAATTGGTCGAATAACGATTTGGTCGACAAAAGAAAATGATTGACGAAAAAAAATAGACTAATCGAAAAAATTTTTATCTAAAAAACTGCAAATCAGTATTCGCTCTGAGAGCCTGTTTTTGACTGAAATTCTCAATCGTCTCCCAGAAAGACTCGTCGTTAAAAAATCGAATCCGTGACATCAACTCTCAACTAAAATCTGGTGCTTTCGCAACAATTCCACAGGGTTACAGGGAAGTCAGGTGCTTCCTACAATACGTGGCTTTGTGATCTACAGATCCATTCTTCTTTGAACAACTTTGTCAGCCTCTACCAGGAAATGACCTGCATCGATTACTTGTACAACGTTTTTTGTCGGAAGAAAATGTCAATGCTGATAAATGACGCATTTTAAGCGCAAGGTCTGCATCAGTGTCGTGGCGCTTCTTCAAGCCACACCTATGTATTCCCCTGTAAATACAGCATCGATTAAAATAAAGGAGGCAACCTCTCAATATGACATCTGGAAATTTTTAATTTAACAGCTTTCAAGGATACTGTCTCGAAATCAGTTAGCGCTGACGTGGATCTAACCTGGGTTCGATGGGTCCGGGAGTTGTGTCCTCATATGACAGCGGGATGAGACCTGTGGAACGCAGATTGTTTCGTAAGGCGTGAGCAATGAAGATCTGAGGGCAGTGCACATTGCTCGAAAGTCTCATGAATCATAAAGTGGTAGAGGGCGAACGCACAGAAATGATTGTACGTGCAACCACCTTGCCGGTGATTCATTTAAAGTGTGCTTGCTTCGCTCCGGACTCTTCTCCTTTTCGTAGCCTCGCCTAAGCCTCCAGAACATGAGCCCTTATGAGGCTGGAGATTCGTAACTTCATTTTTGGCGGACATCTGTAAAAAATCCAAAAGATAAATCATTATACCGATCCTGAGAATATGTCCTGGGTTTCAAAGATATTTTTTTTGTATGGTTTCACTTACTGTATTTTCCTTTCGTGTATTTTCATTTATACATAGATCAACAATCTCAATCAGCTAACAATTTTATCTCTTCTTTCTCATCTGGAATTATCCTACTTTCGCCTATAAAAATCAACTACTCACATTACAAATAAAATTAGTCAAGGGCAATAAATTATATTTATATGATGTACATCGGTCAGAAAGGAGAGGCGAGACCTGACCTAGCCATCTCCATTATAAATACAAAATTCAAATTTTGCGGACTCGTTTCTCTTGATAGAAGTGGACCGAATTTTTGGACATAAAACTATTAAGGGTGATCTGACTTCTGACTTAGCACAAGATTATCACCCACTATTTCAATTTTAGAAAATAGTTTTCGCACTAGGAGTCGCCACGCACCTCGGTATCCAAGTCTCTTGCGTTGTTTTTTTCCTCTCCCTTGACTGTAAGATAACGGAAATTCATCTTTCTATTTTCTTTCCCAAAAGTTCTCTAGAGCCCTCGAGATTCAGATTTTTTTATGGAAAAATCTGGAAACCAAAAAATGTACATCTCCTTCCCTGAGAAATTCGGTTCCTTATTTTTTCCTTACTGAAATTCAGAGATATCCCCACAAATAAACATTTAAGGGTTGATTACCAGCTCTGCACTGTATCAATGAGACATAGCGAAAATAAAACGATCATAGCAATGATGATGGACAACTGAAAGAATTGAGATTCATGATCCAAAAGGAACAACAGCCTTGACGGTAGAAAAATATAAGTAGTGTAGATAGTATCTTATGATAATGAATACAGAATTTTTTATTTATTTCGCTTTGCCTCTCACAATATTTTCATAATAAACAAATACCGACGCGTTTCGAATGTCTAGCATCCATCAACATGGTCGAAAATTTGTTTATTGTGAAAATATTGTGAGAGGCAGTGCCAAATAAATAAAAAATTTGTATAAAAAAATACTTTCACGTTTGAAATTTTTCCAATATGAATACAGAATATCATACAGAGGAAAAGAGAAGAAACTCTTTCGACGACTATACAAAAATTTGAAAAATTCCATGCGAAAACAAAATCTTAAATAACATAGTACACAAATCTTCAAAGACGTCACAAGCACTTTTTTTTCGCGAATGTACACAGGCTATAGCTAGCGCCCTCCCGCTCCAAAAAAAAAAATGATGAAAAATTTATTGTTGATGGAAGTCATTAGGCCTACTACTTAGTAATAAGTCCTGATAAGTTGAACCAAAAAGAATCACCACATTGAAAGGAATTTGAAATCGAATAATTTTTCTAAGTACATGCGAAATTTACGTTTTTTTAAAAATTGATGAAGGTAATTTTTGGATACTTGAAATCAACGAATAACCTGCGAGAAATCAATGAAATCAAATTCAAGTACTCGGAATCTGATGATCTGAAACCCAAAAGAACCACATCTTTTTTTTTTCTTCAAGATCCGAAACCCAAAAGAACCGCATCTTCTCTTTTTCTCAAAGATCCGGAACCCGAAAGAACCGCATCTTTTTTTTTTCTCAAAGATCCGGAACCTGAAAGAACCGCATCTTCTCTTTTTTTCAAAGATCCGGAACCCGAAAGAACCGCCTCTTTTTTTTTCTCCAAGATCCGGAACCAGAAAGAACCGTAAAAAATAATCGTTAGGGTTCCCAGCCCTGATGGTTATTCTTTGTTAATTTTTAATTAATCCAATTATCGAAGAGCTTTGGATCAACGCCCAATCAAATACAAATACCAATTATGTTGAGTTTCTTTCTTGTCTTATATTAGGTCCGGCATGTTTCCTATGTGAATAATTGAACATTTCAACACTGCAATGCATTCTACTATTTTATTCAGGGTTGAAATGGAAAAGAATCTGATGAATTCCGAATATAATTGGCGCTTCTGGCGACTTGGGAACGGAAACGGAATGGGAACAGAACGAGAACATTATTTTTAACCTGAGAACGGGAACGTATCGGGAACGGTATTCACAATTTCAGAAAGTGGGTACGGAACAAAAACCGGGAACAGTTCTCTACTGCAAATTTGAGAACGGTTTGAAATGGGAACCGTATAGATTGCTGGGAACGGGAACATAACCCGAACACTTGTCAAAAAGTACCGTTCTGTCAGCCCTGGACAGGAGAAAGTGTGCCCACCAGTTTTTGTGAATAAAAAAACTAGGTGCTTTATCAAATTGAATGATTATAGAGAACGGAAGGAATTTTTCTGGAGAAATTTTCCACATAAAGCTCTGGAACATTTTGTTTTCAAATAATCATGAAATTGAGAGGCGAGAGAGACAGACTTCGAATCAAAGGATTTGATATTTCAAGGGCTTAGGTAACAAGTTTTTTTCAATTGTTGAAGTCACAAATCATTGACAGAAATTTGGACTGCGCAATCTTCAAGTTCTACTACACTGGCAATCATCAAGATTTTTTGGATTTCGTTGAAAATGGGCTCATCTGAAAGGAATTTTTCAATATTTATAAATTATGTTCTCTTCAATCTTTCATTATTCGCGGTTGTTCAAGAAAAATTTGAAAAATCGTCATAATTGTCATAATTATACAAACACTGCTGTGTTAAACCTCAAATTCCCAGTTTTTCTTATCAGTAATCGTCTTTGTAATAGTGATCTGTACAGTCTGAATAATTATGAATTTGGCGAACTTTAATTCCGTCCACTAACATTTCTTGTAGTCTCAATCATTTTGCGAAGGAAATGACGGTTTTAAAATCTAAAGAGTTGAAGCTGCAAGCTGATGTTGTTTAAGAAAAGTGAATGTAGAGGGCGTTTCAAATCAGTGGATGCTACAAGTCGAAATTATTATAAACATCATTAGTTGTTCAATGAAATGCCTCGATTGCGTAAGATATTTTTACTTAGGCATAGGCACTAGTTAGAGATGGAATGGAACTGGTTCCTTCCTAATTTGTAACAGCTGATTACGAAAATCATACCGCGCGGCGATCATGGGATAGCCTATAGACTAGAATTTCCGAATTTGGAAGAATAACTTACGTCCATGGATTGATGTCAGACAAGAAAATGAAAAATAGATTAGTACACTATGCTGGATGTACGTATTACGTATAATTAAAGATGGCAGTGTTCTCGAAGAAGATACCAATAACTTGATAGGTACCTACATTTTGAGCAATTTGAAATGTTTGTGGAAGCGAGAGGTAAGGATGAAATTTTGTTCTATTGGTCTCTATAAATTCCTAAGGCAATATTATACTTGTATATGACTGACTAGTTTGTTGGTTACTGTGATTTTTTCACTAGAAACTTCGGTTTATGTTCGACGTTTAACGTGCTTCAAGACGAGCCCCAAGTCCCGCAGTCACAACGAGAAACTGAGGGATTTTGGATTTCATAATTTTTCTGCGAAACGAGTGCGATAAAACCTCTCCCTGACTTATGTGAGGCGGTAATAGACGAAGAGAAATCTACAACTAGGTACCTACAGTTTGGTTCCGTTATTCAAGAATGTTCTCACACAAGAAACGATCATGGATTCGATGCTCAGGAATTTTCACGATATTCTTTACGTTGATGGTATGTAATCTTGCGAAGTGATTTGGTGTCAGCAACCGCGAAGCAACTCAGATCGATAAACCTATTCTTAATTTCTCATGAAACGATGCTCAAGGAGACGCAGTCTAGAATTCATTTTCTGTCGAATTCTTACAGATAACCCGTAACGTATAAACGAATGAACTTACACTAATTACATGTACCTACTGCCTAAGTTGGTTCAATCTGAGATTGATCCTCATCCACATTTCAAACTCCAAATTTTATTCCTGTTGTCAAAAATTGTACGAGTATTTCTCTCTTGCAATATAATAATATGGGCTCCTCAGTTTTTCTATTAAAACTACGTGAAAATAATCTTTCGAGCTGTGAGAAGGCGCGCGTCGTAGCAAAGAAAACAAGATGATAAATAGTCATTAGTGTTCGGGATCGAGCGCCGTTCATGATGATGCGTATTTTCTTCTATAATATGTTGATAAAAGTCGAGCGCTTATCATATTCGTATTTTGTGCTTTATCGCGCGACGTATGGTATGGCGTATGAAATGTATATTATTTTTTTCTTTCTCGTGTATTTCTTCTACATCTGATGAAGACTGATATTTTGAAGAATTTCTCGCCATTATTAATAGGCTCACATATTTCTTCTTCCTTTTTTTTTTTTTTCTTTTCAAAGCAGTTTATATGGTTTTAGAATGGGGTTCACTCTTGAAAAACTATCGCGCTCCCTCAACAGGCTTTTGGCATCGATGACCTTGAATTATTTTGAAAACGTGAAAAAATTATACTTAATCCTTGAGCTACTTATTTATTATTGTAAGTAGGTCACCGAATAGTCTGAAGAAACATAAGCCAAGAGAAAGAATGAAGAATATGCTACAGTCTTTATATCATAAGGAGATCAAGAATCGTATCTTAGGATAAACATAAGCTAAGATATGGAGGGCTTCAGCTATTGGCTTTTTCAATATGAACTCTGACTACTTTTGGGCTAGGTCAATTAAAACAGTGCAGGGATTGTACTGTACTAGGATTCTAGTTTAAACGGCCTTTCAATGACTTTGACTTACCTTTCATTTTTTCACAAATGATCTGAATGAGAAAACCAAGCTTAATAATGGTTCCCAGCAGTTCTAACGTGGAGTTACTCGCCTCATTATCTCTTCTTTTATTTCTGCTGTCCATTTCAAATCAGACAATGTAACTCAGCCATTGTAGCTGACTTTTTCCGAACTATTTTTGACAATTATTTGAATGAATCCTTCTAAAAATGAGGGTCGATGAACTTTGTATCATTAAGGAATCCTAAAAATTGAGAACAAAAGAGTAGTACTCATTTCTTTGACGTCAACACTTTGGTATTATGTAGCCTTTGAACTAGAATGGTCAAACCTACTATCTCATTGCTTGTCTTCAATGAGGACGGCTTCATCCGTGTGTTTGAAGACGTTCCTAATTAATGAAATTCTTATTTCTGTAACAACATAATTATTATAATAAATGATCGATAACGAACAAAATTAAACAAAAAACGATTAATAAAAAAGATATTAAATCTAACAAATCTCATTAATAAATTATAATTACTTTTTCTAGACGGTGGTCCCATCATTTTCACGTTAAGACCCTTCTTGACACCTACTTGAGTGACTCCTCCTAAAAATTAGGGTCAAATATGAACTACGTACCATTAAGCAAACATCGCGTAGTCGTCAACTAGAATGTCCATACCCATAATCTCATACCTTGTCTTTAATGAGGACAGAATGCTCTCTATTTGTGTATTTGGAGGCGTTATCTGGATTGTCGTGCTGTACTGTAATTAATTTTTTCGTTGAGACGCTTCTTTGTAAAGAAGGTATTCCTGGAGTGTATCCTTCATAGAATCCTCAGAACCATCCTCCTTACTTCTGAGTCGTTACCTATTCACATCCGCTTTGTGGAATTCAGCAACGGTTTCGCTCTCTTTGTCAGTTGAATCTGAGAAAATTAAAATTTTATCTTTGTGTAATATAATCGTCTGTCCACGATAAAAGCTATATGTGCGCTTGGATATCTAATTGATATATCACTCGATTCAAACACACCTTCCTCCATCTAAATGAGAAAACCTCGCTTGGTGTTCTAACAGAGAGTTATTTGACTGACCATCAATCGCTTGGCTATCATATCTATCTTAATCCTAACAATTGAACTTGACATTTGGGATTTGGCAATCACGGCTGAATTTGTTCAAAATATTTTTGGAGTGTCCAAAAGTTTGAGAAATATTCTACACCAATTTGAGGATCGAACATGAACCTTGTATACAATAAATGAACGAATCTACAATTTAAAATAGAGGTGTAGTACTCATTTCTTTGACGTCGACACTTCGGTCATGTAGTCGTCAAATTGGAATGTCCATACCCACAATTTCACAATCTGTCTTTGATGAGAAGTGCACGCTCTTCATCAGTATCCTTGGAAACGTTCTCCGCGTTGTCACCTTGTTGTGATTCATATTCCCGTTCAGACGCTTCTCGTGAAGGTATTCTTGAAGTGTGTCTTCGATAGAATACTCCTTACTGCATTGCTGGAGTTCTTCAAAAATATCCTCTTTACCGATTCAGCAACGGTCTGGCTCCCTTTGCCAGTTGAATCTGAGAAAATTAGTATTTCTCTTTTTGTAATGCAATAGCCGTCTGATCATAATGTCGATAAAAGGTACAATCATATTTGTAGCTTACCCCGATCGGATATTCTTGATACATTTCTCAATTCAAACAAGTCTTCCCTTGCTTGAATAAGAAAACCACGCTTCATAATGGTTTCCAGCTTTCCTAACCGGAGTTACTCGTCTCATCAGCATCTCTCGTTTTCTTCTCGCTACCCATCGCACTTCGGATGACGCGACACCAGAAGAAACTATCGCGACACTATACCGTGAGTTCTGATGAAATAAATAGTAAATGATATAACTCGAGGGTCATGTATCTGAAAGAAAAAAGTTATATAGGCCAAAAAAAGCTTACACTGCGGGCTTCATTGAATTCAGCAACGTTCATGCTCCCTTTATAAGTTGAATTGGTGAAAATTGGTACATATATTTTGCATTTTATGCTACAGTCTGACTATAGAGGAATTTCTATAAAGACTGTTCAAATCAGTAGCTTACCGCGATCGGACATTCTTTATACATCACTCATCAATTCAAACCCACCTTCCTCCATCTGAATGAGAAAACTTTACTTGATGTTCTAACGGAGAGTTATTTGACTCATATGAGTTGCCTGGTTATCATATCAATCTCAATCCTAACAATTGAACTTGACATTCGGAATTTGGCTTTCACAGCTAAATTTATTCAAAATATTTTTGGTGTCCAGAAGTTCGAGAAATGTTCTACATTCATTTGAATGAATTCTTCTGAAAATGAGGATCAAAGATGAACATTATATCGAATAGATAAACAAATCATAAAAATTTAAAATAAAGGAGTAGTACTCATTTCTTTGCCGTTCACACTTCGGTCATGTAGTCGTCAAACTAGAATGTCCAACCCACAATTTCATAATCTATCTTCGATGAGGACATCACTCTCTCCATCCGTACCGTTGAAGGCATTCTTTGGGTTACCGTCCCCTTGTAATTTACTTTCACGTTGATACGCCTCTTTGTATTCCTGGAGTGTATCCAATTCATACAATGCTCAAGACTGAATCGCTCGAGTTCTTTAAAAATATCACCTCCATCCGATTTGTCTCTGTTGACTTAGGCGGGGGTCCTGCCTCCGTCATTGATTAAGTCTGTAAAAGTTAGAGTTTCCTCTACATTATATCACAGTCTGACCGCAGTGTCGATAGATGCGTTCAGATTTGTTACTTACATTGTGCCTGCCTGAATGATCAAAACAAACAAGTCTTGACGGGTAAGCTTGATAATGGTGAGGCCTCCTGAAAATGAGGATTAAAGATGAACTTTGTATCGTTAAGTAAACGAATCCTAAAAATTAACAACAAAGGAGTATTACTCTTTTCTGTAGTCAGACAAGGATATCCATATCCCCAATTTCATAGCTTGTCTTCAATGAGGACAGCGCATCGGTATCCTTAAAAGCGTTCTCCGGGTGGTCATCTTGTTGTGATTCATATTCCCGTTTGGACGCTTCTTCGTAAAAAAAGTATTCTTGAAGTGTGTCTTCGATAGAATACTCCTTACTGCATTGCAGGAGTTCTCCAAAAATATCCTCTTCACTTACATATTCTGGATCGTTCTTCACATCAGCGTCCCCGGATTCAATAACGTTCTTGCTCCTTTCGTCAGTTAAACCTGTGAAAATTAGTATTTCTCTTCATATGTATAATGCAATAGCGGTCTGATCACAGTGTCGATATCATATTTGTAGCTTACAGTTATCGGATAATATGCTTGATACATTTCTCAATTTAAATAAACCTTCCCCTGTTTGAATGAGAAAACTACGCTTGATAATGGTTTCCAGCTCTTCCAAAGCGGAGTTAGACCACAATAATGTTTGTCGAAATATTATACAATCAATGGAACGAATCCTCCTAAAAATGGGGGTCAAAGATGAAATATAGTAAGCGTTATGTCAGGAAAACTATTCTAAATATTCCCAACAAGAAAGTAGTACTCACTTTTTTGACATTGAAACTTTTTGCATATATAGTTATTGATCTGGAATAACGAAACCTATAATCTTACAGCTTGTTTTTAATAAAGATGACGCGCTTTTCATCCGAGACTTGAAATCGTTCTCTCGAGAGTCACCCCGCTGCAATTCATCCTCATGCAGAGGTACTCTTATGCTGCATCGCTAAAGCTCTTCAGAAATATCCCCTTTATCCGCTTCCGGGTTGTCCTCCAATTCTTCCTTGTTGACGTCAGCGGCGGTCCTACTTCCTTCATAACTAAGGCTGTAAAATTGA
Organism: Aspidiotus rigidus; assembly: GCA_035079385.1. Lineage (NCBI taxonomy): Eukaryota > Metazoa > Arthropoda > Insecta > Hemiptera > Diaspididae > Aspidiotus > Aspidiotus rigidus. The sequence goes on from JAVHKY010000023.1 coordinate 1,293,848, forward strand.
AGTTTCCTTTATATTATGCCACACGCTAATACCTATAGATGCGTTCACATTTGTAACTTACACCGTGCCTGCCTGAATATTAAAAACAAACAAGTCTTCTTATGTTTGAATGAGAAAAGTAAGTTTGATAATGGCGAGTCCTCCTGAAAATGAGGATTAAAGATGAACTTTGTATCGTTAAGTAAAGGAATCCGAAAAATTAACAACAAAGGAGTATTACTCTTTTCTGTAACAGACAAGGATATCCATATCCACAATTTCATAGCTTGTCTTCAATATCCTTGAAAGCGTTCTCCGGGTGGTCATCTTGTTGTGATTCATATTCCCGTTTGGATGCTTCTTCGTAAAAAAAGCATTCTTGAAGTGTGTCTTCAATAGAATACTCCTTACTTGGAGTTCTTCAAAAATATTCTCTTTACTTTTTTCTGGGTCGTTCTTCACTTCAGCGTCACCGGATTCAATAACGTTCTTGCTCCTTTCGTCAGTTAAACCTGTGAAAATTAGTATTTCTCTTCATATGTAATGCAATAGCGGTCTGATCACAGTGTCGATATCATATAATTTATAGCTTACCGTTATCGGATAATATGCTTGATACATTTCTCAATTTAAATAAACCTTCCCCTGCTTGAATGAAAAAACTAGGCTTGATAATGGTTTCCAGCTTTTCCAAAGCGAAGTTACTCGCCTCATCACCATCTCTTGTTTTCTTCTCGCTACCCATTGTATGACGCGACACCAGAAGAAACTATCGCGATACTACCGTGAGTTCTGATAAATCAAGTAATAAATATGACCAAAGAGGCATGCCCCGCTGAATAACGGACATAGAAAGGATATAGATAAAGAAAGCTTACAAAACGAGCTTGGTTGAATTCAGCAATGGTCTTGCTCACTTTATAAGTTGAACCTATAGAAATCAGTAGGTACATATTTTTTTGAATATAATACTACAGTAAACTATAGTGGAGTGTCGATGAAAGCTGTGTTTGAATCTGTAACTCACCGCGCTCGAATATCCTTGATACACCACTCAATTAAAACAAACCTCCTTTCGTTTGAATGAGAAAACCGCATGTGATAATGTGGCCTAGCTGTTCCACAAAGAGTTATTGGCCACAGCATCTGTCGTTGGTTTTTCATATCTACATCAAGTCTCAAACTTCGTTATAAGATTCTACACCCATTTGAATGAATCCTCCTGAAAATGGGGACCAATGATGAATTTTGTATCGTTAAGTAAACAAATCATAAAAATCTACAATAAAGGAATAGTACTCATTTCTTTGATGTAAAAACTCTGTCACGTAGCTGTAAGATTGGAATACCCAAAACCGATAATCTCACAGCCTATCTTTTATAAGAACTCATCACTCTTCATGCGTGTCTTTGATGGCGTTCTATAGATAGTCCTCCCGTCGCAATTCATAGAGACGTTTCTTTGTAAATATGGTATTCCTCAAGTGTGTGCTTCGAGTTCTTCAAAGATATCCATTTTTACTTGCTTCCAAAGCGTCCTTCAGTTCTGCTTCGTTGAATTTGGCAAAGGTATATGATTCCTTTCATCAGTTGAATCTGTGAAAATTGGTATAATCCAACAGTCGGACTACAGTGTCGATATATAGACGCCGCGCACAATTCTGTAACTTACCGGTACCTTGCTTGGAAAACCTCTATATATTAGCCAAATGAAACAAACTTTCCTTTGTCTGAGTGAGAAAACTGCACATAATAATGGTTCCTAGCTCTTCTAATGTGGAGTTAATTTCCTCATTATCTATCGTTTCTTTTTTCCTGTACATTTCTATTCAGAAAATGCAACCCAGGCCTTGTGTCTGAATTGATCCAGAATATTTTTCATGACCACCATGTTTGTCGAAATATTATACAATTAATGGAACGAATCCTCCTAAAAATGGGGGTTAAAGATGAAATATAGTATGCGTTATGTCAGGAAAACTATTCAAAATATTCCCAACAAGAAAGTAGTACACACTTTTTTGACATTGAAACTTTTTGCATATAGTTATTGATCTGGAATAACGAAACCTATAATCTTGCAGCTTGTTTTTAATAAAGATGACGCGCTTTTCATCCGAGACTTGAAATCGTTCTCTCGAGAGTCATCCCGTTGCAATTCATCCTCATGAAAAGAGGTACTCATATGCTGCATCGCTAAAGTTCTTCAGAAATATCCCCTTTATCCGCTTCCGAGTTGTCCTCCAATTCTTCCTTGTTGCCGTCAGCGGCGGTCGCACTTCCTTCATAACTAAGGCTGTAATATTGAAGTTTGCTTTATATTATGCCACACGCTAATACCTATAGATGCGTTCACATTTGTGACTTACACCGTACCTGCCTGAATATTAAAAACAAACAAGTCTTCTTATGTCTGAATGAGAAAAGTAAGCTTGATAATGGTGAGTCCTCCTGAAAATGAGGATTAAAGATGAACTTTGTATCGTTAAGTAAACGAATCCTAAAAATTAACAAAAAAGGAGTATTACTCTTTTCTGCAACAGACAAGGATATCCATATCCACAATTTCATAGCTTGTCTTCAATATCCTTGAAAGCGTTCTCCGGTTGGTCATCTTGTTGTGATTCATATTCCCGTTTGGATGCTTCTTTCTAAAAAAAAGGATTCTTGATGTGTGTCTTCGATAGAATACTCCTTACTGCATTTCAGTAGTTCTTCAAAAATATCCTCTTCACTTACTTCTGGATCGTTCTTCACTTTAACGTCGTGGGATTCAGCACTGGTCTCGCTCCCTTTGTCAGCTAAATCCAAGAAAATTAGTATTTCTCTTCATATGTAATGCAATAGCGGTCTGATCACGGTGTCGATATCATATAATTTGTAGCTTACCGTTATCGGATAATATGCTTGATACATTTCTCAATTTAAACAAACCTCCCCTGCTTGAATGAGAAAACTACGCTTGATAATGGTTTCCAGCTTTTCCAAAGCGGAGTTAGACCACAATGTTTGTCGAAATACCTAACAATTAATGGAACGTATCCTCCTAAAAATGGGGGTCAAAGATGAAATATAGTATGCGTTATGTCAGGAAAACTATTCCAAATATTCCCAACAAGAAAGTAGTACTCACTTTTTTGACATTGAAACTTTTTGCATATATAGTTATTGATCTGGAATAACGAAACCTATAATCTTACAGCTCGTTTTTAATAAAGATGACGCGCTTTTCATCCGAGACTTGAAATCGTTCTCTCGAGAGTCATCCCGTTGCAATTCATCCTCATGAAAAGAGGTACTCTTATGCTGCATCGCTAAAGTTCTTCAGAAATATCCCCTTTATCCGCTTCCGGGTTGTCCTCCAATTCTTCCTTGTTGACGTCAGCGGCGGTCCCACTTCCTTCATAACTAAGGCTGTAAAATTGAAGTTTCCTTTATATTATGCCACACGCTAATACCTATAGATGCGTTCACATTTGTAACTTACACCGTGCCTGCCAAAATATTCAAATCAAACAAACCTTCTTCTGTCTGAATGAGGAAAGTAAGCTTGATAAAGAAAATACAACTCAGCTCTTGTGACTGAATTGGTCCAAAATATTATTGATGGCCAAAAAGTTTGTCAAAATATTCTACAATTATTCGAATGATCCTCCTGAAAATGAGGATTGAAGATAAATGTTTCATCATTAAATAAATAATTCCTAAAAATTAACACTAATTTTTTAGAGGTCAACCCTTTTTTCATATTGCCGTCAAACCAAAATGGCCAGACCAATCTTACAACTTGTCTTTAAGGAGAACGACGCGCTTCTCATAACTTACATGTCGTTGAAGGCATTCTGTGGGTAGTCCAACCCTTGCAATCCATTTTCCCATAGAGACGCTTCTTGTAAAGGAGGTACCTGTTTCGAGGGTGTCCTTCATCCTCTTTATTTACTACTGGATCGTCCTGTACTTCTGCTTCATTGAAATCAGCAATCGTCTCGCTGCCTTCATTATTTTTGACCTGTAAAAGTTTGTCAAATTATTTCAATGAATCCTCTAGAAATTGAGGATTAAAAATGAACATTGCATCATCAAGTACCTAAACACATCCTACAAATTGACTACAAAGGACTAGTACTCATTCCTCTAACAAACTGGAATTTCAAATCCAGAATTTCACAGTTTGTCTTTGACGAGGACAGCGCACTCTTCTTTATCGAAGTCCTTGAAAGCATTCTCCGGGTAGTCATCTTGTTGTGATTCATACTCCCGTTTAGAAGCTTCTTCGTAAAGAAGGTATTCTTGAAGTGTGTCTTCGATAGAATACTCCTTACTGCATTGCAGGAGTTCTTCAAAAATATCCTCTTTACTTTCTTCTGGGTCGTTCTTCACTTCAGCGTCACCGGATTCAATAACGTTCTTGCTCCTTTCGTCAGTTAAACCTGTGAAAATTAGTATCCCTAATGCAACAGTCTGATCACAGTGTCAATAAAAGCTACGTTTATATTTTTAGCTTACCACGATCGGATATTCTTGGTACCCTTCTCAATTCAAACAAGCCTTCCTCTGTTTGAATAAGAAAACCACGCTTGATAATGGTCTCCAGATTTTCCGACGCAGAGTTACTCGCCTCACCCCCATCTCTCGTTTTCTTCTCGCTATTCATCGCACTTCAGATGACGTAACACTAGAAGAAACTATCGCGATACTATCGTGAATCTTGGGAAATGAAGTAGGTAGTAAATATACCCAGTAAGCCAACGTCCTCGTATAGTAAATGATTACGAAGGCAGAAAGCTTACAGCGCGCAAAGTCGCCTTGATTACGTATGTACGTCAATTGAGGTGACCGCAAGACGTTTTTCTCTTTCAATCTCGCGACTAATGGGTAATTGTGTGAAAAATCTGTTTAGAAGTAGGATTCTGACCTCAATTAGAAGGCATCTGTCTCGTGAGATAAGATATCTCGAACTTTATCTGGACGACGTCATCGAAAGTCATAACATACCGAGTTCCGAGTTAGTTGCCCATCTTTAGGTGACTCAGATCTCGAACCTCATTCAGACGTCGTCCTCGAAAGTCAAAACTTCGCCGAGTTCTACGTATTCAACAAACTTTGGACTTATTTTGCATTTGAAAATTTTTTTTATCTACTTATTAAAATTCCATCGCGGTCGAGGGAATTTCAAACCTTGCGCGAATAACTGGTATCACTTACTTTCCCCAATCGTGCGTATATATCCTTGGGCTTCGGACACTCAGCAGTTCCAATTCAAATATTTTGTACCTCGTGCACGAGCCTCTAATTATGTTTGCTCTTTTGTATACCAATTTCCTGCTTTTATTCATTTCTCCCTCTTTCATCACTGATTAAACTTGACTTGCGTCTTGATTTTTCTGTCACTTCTATAATGTTCTCTATATCAATTATTTTCGGTCTTCATCTTCCGGTAGTTGACAAAAAATAGTGAAAAGAGGGGCGAAAGGAGGAATTGGACCACAAATTTCGCGTGAATGTAGGCTAAAATATTACCTGTTAGTACTTCTGGCGTAAAACGATCGCCACGTGACAACTGACCAATACTATTCAATAAGCACGAACAAAAAAAGGAAATCTATATATACAAAAATTTACAACTAATCAATACTCGGTAAGAGATCGATTCGTGATTTATAACCACAACATAAACGTCTTAAAATAAAACAACAAAAAAACAGTAATAAATTGTTCGGTTCAAATAATACAAAATAAAGAAAGAAAATAAGTACAAAACTTTTACAATAATGAAATAATACTTGATAAAACTCAGTAATTTACTGCTAACAAACCGCACAAAAGAACCTCGAATCGCACGATCAGAGAGAGCTTTGAATCGACCCACTGGATAGGTATAAATATGACATCTATACTTCTCTTATCTAAATGATGATAGTGAGAATAATAGCAATACCACAGTCCTAGAATTCCAATGCTCACTGATATTTTTATACATTATGATCATTCAAGACTCTGTACTGAATAGGAATAATAGGCTACAACTGGTAGGTAGAGTTCACCTTATCTCATAGAAATAGAAAAGAGGCCGGTAGGGTTCAATAAAGACCGTTGACACAATTTTAAAGGATGAATTCGATAACCTTTATGAAATTTTTGTCACGACAAACGATCAACGAAAGGTTTTCGAGTATCTATTTGGATTCACCTCATCTTTAAATCTCTTTTGGGCTCTAGGTAGATAAAAATTGAGAATTTTTCCTACATCTTTTTCGTGTCTTATAGCTCAAAATGACCAAAACTTGAACTCTTTCCCTGTCAGTCTTTTGTTTCCTGAAAAACAGAGAGCTTAAAATTTGGGAAAGAATAGATTAAGCGAAGTCGCAGAAGAGTTCACGGACTTTGGACTTTATAAACCCCCAAATTCTGATGCGGAACGTCGTAAATCTGCGAATGACTGTCAGTCGATTCATGCTATGAGATCGAAAAAAATGAATACATATTAAGATGATAAAACAGTGATTAAATTATTTTGTTCTGTATGTCACTTGGGCATACTAATTCTTACTAATTTTACCCCATTACTTAACATAGTCAATTTTAATTACTCGTATATTGAATCCTAATATATACATATATGTAGTATCGGAAATTATTACAACCCTGATATTTAAAATAATTGAAGAAGGATTACAAAAAATAAAGACACCAATAACAATGAGCGAGTATGAGTAAATATGGAGAGAAGAAACCCAAATTTGGGAAATGGTAGGGGAGGAACACACGATGAAAGTTGTAATGAAAAACTAAGAACAATGGGGACGAAAACGAAACCAAAAGAAATTTCCCGAATAAACGCGAAGGAGTAAAAATATATAAGGAAAAAATCCTACTGTCATCAACCCTCTGGTTTTTTTTGACCTGAACCTTGGAATAATTTTGGTGTTTGCGACAGCCTCCTATCGTCTTTGCGCCTTTCATCACGAATGGGGAACGTTCTATCCGAGTTTAAATACAGCAAGTTTTCTGTAGGTAAGACGTTTTCTACCTTCGTTAACCTCCAATCGTTATTGGAAGGGATGAGGAAGTATCTGATGAAATCTGTTTCGGGTTCATCGTATATGGAGTGTTGCACAATGGAATTTCTGTGAAAAAAAAAAACATCAATTGTACTTTTACTTTATACTTACATCCTAGACTACTTCTTGAGAATCCGATCGAGATCATGTAAGAGCGTTCCCTCTAATTTTCTTAAACTTTGGAGCCATATCGAAAAATCTTCCAAATATACCTATCGAAAAAAAAAAAAACGAAAATTCTGCTCTATCTCTATTTAATTGTTGATCTCATCACTTTTATCTTTCAAACAGATCTAAATCATTTCAATTTTATTTATAGAATCTATAATCTTACCTTATACACATACTTATATTGCTGTAGTTGTTCATGACGTTATTATGATTATATATCTTGTTTATATATCTATTAATCATGGCAAAAATACTTCGTGTAATTTTTCAGTTATTTTTGTTTTTACTATTTTATTTAAAAAATATTAATTTATTCCATGTACACTTGATGACTATAATAATTCTTTATAATCGCTCTGCGAGACCTAATCAAAATAAGAAAAATCTTTCAGTTCCTTACACCTATGGAAATCAATTTGAGCGTACTGCTCAGGGATGGTAAGCGGGGCTTGCACAATAACAGTTATTTTTCGTTCAACTGTTATAACCAAAGTGAAGATATTGATCTTGACCGATTAATTGTTAACCTTTATTTTTTCTGTTATGAGAGTGAATTGACAGAAAATTCCAGGGCTTCTAACCGAAATATTTTTCAACATCTAACAGTTATCTTATTGGTCAAAATGAAGTTTGACCGATAACCGAAAAAATTTGGGAGGTCATTTGACCGATAACTGTTGACCATTAAAGAAATTTCGATTCCAAGCCCTGATGGTAAGCCGTTCCCAACAGCTTACGCTAGTGATGGGCGGTTATCGGTTATTAACCAATTAATTGGTTTATTCTTGGGTAAAATTGACCGAAAAACCGGTTTATTTGTAATTAACGTTTAACCTGAAAAACCGGTTAATGAGAGCGCATAAACCGATTAACTGACAAATTTGAGAAAAAATTAGAGAAGTTGATTAAAATTACTGAGTTAGATATAAAGGATTAGGAATTATCAATTAAGATATTTCTCAATCATTAATACATGAGATATCTTCCTTCTCTTTTTTTTAATTTTTGCGATTTTAAGAGCAAAAAAGTGGAAGACCTTGGCTCTCCTCGCAGAATTTTTTGAGAACTAAAAGCGATCCAAATAATTTCTAATTAACCCGTTAACCAGTTTATTTGGGGGTTTTTAACCGATGAACCGGTTACAATGATCTCTCATAAACCGTTTAACCGGTATATTGAAATAACCGATAACCGCCCATCACTAGCTTACGCTAATGACTAAAGATGATGCTGACTAGTGTTGGCATGCTCCAGTTTTTAACCGGTTAAACCGGTTAATTTTATTTTGGATAACCGTAAAAAATTGGTTATTTTGTTGATAAAAATAACCGACGAGTATTTTTGCAAACACCGGTTAACCGACGCACTAAAGATTTTCCTTAGGCAAAACGTATCTTTTGTATAATCAATTCATAAAATACAGCTGACAGGTATTTCAAACACCAATTAACCGGGTATTTTATTGCCGGTTAACCGGTTATTTCTCATGTTTACTTTTGAAAAAAATTTAGGTTAAACCGGTTAACCGGTTATTAGGTTTCTAAATAACCGTATAACCGGTTAATCAAAAATACCGTTTTTTTTCTAACGGCTAGCTAACAGCAGGGGTGTGAACCCGAATTGCTATCCAAAATGGTTTCCGGAATCCGGACCTGAATTTTCGGGTTTTGGAAGTGGAACCAAAAGGAAGCGGATCCAGCAATTGCTCCCTGGAAGCGGAACCAAAAGGAAGCGGTTCCGATAAATGGTTCTTGGAACCGGAAGTCGGAATCGAAAGGAAGCGGGTCCGGCTAAAGCTTCTCAGAAGCCGAACCGAAAAGAAGCGGATCCGTCAATTGCTCCTCGGAAGCAGAACCGGAAGGAAGCGGATCCGGCGATTCAGTTGAAGAACGAATGGAAGCGGAATCCTAAAAAGAAAATAATAACGGTTCACACCCCTGGCTAACAGGTGACTAACGGCTAATTGAATTGTTCTTTCATGTGTGTGTGTATGTCAAATCATGGTGAAATTTTGCACTAAAATGACAAATAAAGACCATATTTGAATAGAAGTCATACTTTTTTCTATTAAACTATCTCATTTTCAAGTTTTCTGAAACTACGAGAGAACCAGACCAATGTGAACCCAGTACCACTAGCAAGCTACCAAAATTGACAATAAAATTAAATTTCAAAATCTGGAATGCAATGTAGTAAAAGTGAAAAAATTTAAGAAAAAAAAAAAACAAAAAGTAGGGCTACAGTCAGAAAAAAATAAGAGTAAAGTAAGAGGTAAGACTATAAGAAAAGTATATCATTTAAATGGAATATTAAACAATTGAAATAGACTCTCTACCGCAAGAATTGACTAATCAGTAATCAAGATTTAATTATTCGGCTTTGAGAATTCATTCAGCCTGCAGCTGCAGTACGTAAGTATGCAAAACTAGCCGTTAATACTAATAGAAATTAGAAACCTAGAATAGGGAGAAAATAGTCTCTTTTGTTAGCTGTTAGAAGTTTGATCTTGAATGGCTAACAGCTGGCTAGTGCTAATATTTTTTCTGATCGGCTAGCTGATGGCTGGCTAAAATTGCGCAAAATTGACCGGCTAACGACTAACAGCTAAAAGCTAACGGCTGGCTAACCATCCCTGGACTAATGCTTTCTTCAATCTAGTATTTGAACCGGGTATCCGCCAGGATCGCCAACAACGTGCGCGATTCGTTCAATAGTAAGGGTGCTTTTACCAAACTTGTAAGAGGTCTTAAGACTAAGGCGTATAATAGTAGAAGAATAAAAAATCTGGAATAACTCTTGAATGAAGCGGAATTTAAGGTTTTATCATCCATCTAGTTATAGAACTTTCGTTTATGAACATCTTTCATGGGATATTAAGAACCCAAATCTGCTTCATTCAAAAAAGTCATTTCATTTTTTTCATTTTTCTCCCATATGCAGCCCTAGTTTTCTCCCCGGTGGAGCGCGATACCAACGGTGCCCAGTTAGCCTAGTATGAGTCGTATACTGCATGTTAAGTTGAGTGACTCCCGGAAGCCTGTTATGAGTCTAGCATATTCTGTCGAACTGAGAAGCTCGCTCTACAAGCTCAGATACCTAGTATGAAAGACTAGTGCCAGTGTAGTAAAACTCCTTTGCCTGAATAGATCGAGTATATGCGTATAGTACAGAACTAGCTATGAGCTCAGGAAACTAGTGTAGGCGTAGTCCTACTACAGGCCAAGCCTAGTATAAAGTTGTGTAAGAGTAGTATACTGCATAGAACAGGAGTAAGGGTGGAAACTCGCCGATTTTCGAATGAGGAGGGGAGGGGTGAGCAAAGATTTTGGTCTTATAACTCTGTTCAAATGAAGTCTATCAAAATTAGGTTGTATACAAATAAAATCGTACACGGGATCTTCGGCTCATCCCTCTCATTGAATGGTTGATATACGTTCACCAACGCATTAACTTTTTGCATGTACGGGGGCGGTTCTGTAAGAAGTAGGTATAAAACTTTCAAAAAGCTAAACGCAATTATCCTAATTACAAAATTGACGAATATACGGAGGCACTGAAAATTCTTCGGAAGCAAAACAAGCGAAGTTCTCCTAATGGCTTCACAATTAGACTTTGTAACTTGTGCGACTTTGTTATTTCGAAATACACCCAGCACAGGTAGTATACAGGATATGAATTTATGTAGAAAATGAAGATCCTACCTAATTATAGAAGGCCTGTTTTGAATATGAATCGATGACAATTAGTATACTTGAATGGTGTTCATCTCGTGATGTGAACTTTTTGTTCCGGTTCATAATAAAACAACGAAAAAATCGGTAATGCGTTTAATACGCCAATTTTCAAAAAATCAGGTCAACTTTTGCCGTTATTCGAAATAAGTCCGTTCCTCGTAGTATGAATATTATTTTCTTGTGAAAGATCTCGGATCCGACTAATTCTCCATCTTATTACCCTCCTTCAAGAGAGACAATGAAACGAAATTAAACATCCACCGGCGTCGACAGATGGTTCCTATAGTTATTAAAAATAATTGTCAAGCCTACAGGGCGGTTCTCAAAAATTAAATCTGTCTTCAGAACGGTTCGAAGAAACTCAGCAAATAAGATTCCGTCTAACCTTCTCAAATTTGACTGAGAAGAATTTCACAACATTTAAATGTGTATTGAGGGCGTAAGGTAAAATATATTTGAGTTATAATTCACTTGTAAAATAGGAGTACTTGAAGTATTGTAAATCTGGTAGATACTTATTAATGAAATAAATATTTCGCGAAAAAATCTACGTTTCTTATTAATCAAGATTTAAACCTCAACATCTTACAAAATTAATTGTATTCATCATACGATACCTACTGAGAGGTTGGCACAGCTCTAAAAAATATAGGTACGTCACACGTGGGTATTATCTGCTTCTTATACAACCCACAAGGTGCATTTTCGCCATTGAAATAAAAGAATAAGGATATTTTAAGATATTTGACAAGCAGCAAAAAAATTTCAACCTAATTCGCCATCTTTGGATGTATCAAATTTTCTCTTGTATATAATGGCGATAACTTTTATGGAGGTCAGTTTCTCATACGAAAGGGTGAGACTTCATCACTGATACAGAAGGCGTAGCCAGTTTTGGAATCCGATTGAGATCCATCTGTGAAGCACAGATTGTGGGAGGGGAAGTTCATTATAGCAACAATATCTTTAACGTGTCTTATGAAGATTATGTTAGGCGATTCCGTTAATTAGCCACGTCGAGGCGAATGAGAAATGGTGAGGATGTCCGTGGAGGTGTGGATGAGAAAATAGGAGAAGGGACTGAAATTTGAGATGATGAGATTGTATGAGAAGAGTAGAGAATTTTTGGGGAGGAAAGAGGGGAAGAAGGTAGGAAGACGGGGAAACTGGGTAATAGACGCAAGAAAGTTGGCAATAATCAATGATGAGCGGAATTGTAGAGGGGAAATGCCAGCCTCAGCGCATAGGTTAAGGAAGTTCTTTTCATATTATTATGATTATGTTATGAAGTGCATAAAAACATTATTTGATTTCCGTCCGTCAACCTATAAAGGGGTGGAGATGGGAGGGTCGATTGTTGAAATTGGTGATTCGAAAAATTATGTGTTATAATTATTAGCACGCGATAAGAAGTGAGATGACGCGCGAGAAGTAATGATTTCCAATAAATCGAATGAACACGATTATTTTTAGAAATGAACGGGAAATGAATTAATAGAATTAAAGAGTCCATGAAATTTGTCCGAGCGAAAATTGACCGACAGAAAATTGTGATTGCTGAAAAATGGACTTACGAAATTTAGATTTTGCGAAATTTAATCGTGCGAAATTTGGACATTAGGAAATTTAGACAAAATTCGAGCGTTAGAAAAAGTATAAATTATGGAAAATTGAAATGTTCTAAATTAGAAAAGTATTCCATAATGTATAAATCTTAATTAATGAGAATGTGAGCGATACCCCTTAGATAAGTCAGAAAGTAGCTGTCTCCACTGTCGACGACGTCATCCTCCTCTTCACGAAAATAATCGTATGAATAATTTGACTTTGCCTGAGATCACGAATAATTTTGTTAAGTACTAAACGAAACGCGTTACTTCATATTTTATGGTGATATTATCATCATCCTCCTTCCTATGCGTGTGATAAAATTACAGTAGTTAATATACACGAGTACTCCATTCAGTGACAGGAACTTTCAATTTCTTGTTATCATGTTCAACATACTGGGTTTATTCGACTTATCGAGAGTACAATTACGAGTGACACAAAGTTCAATTTTTCTTTAATATTGTAAAATTTCGTTATTGCCCAATTTCTCAAACGACTTTTTTCGCACTGATAATTTTCATGTGGACAACTTTCGTCATTGCTTAATTTCTCAAGTGACTTTTTTCTGTCGGTTAATTTTCGGTGCTTTTTTTCTGTTGGTCAATTTTCGCTCGGACAAATTTCCTGACACCGAATTAAAATCTGTGAACAGTTTCGTAAGGTATTTAGGAACACTCTTTTTTTTTTCTTTTTTTCAAAGCTCATTTTCCGATTGATAAAACGCGTGCTATTAGCCCATTGGTAAAAGTTTTAAAATCTCGAAAATAAATAAATTTGCGAAATGAGGCGAATAGTCTAGGCAAACTAGACAATAAAAAAAAAAAATTTCATCAGAAATTTCACCAGAAATTTTCTGGCATAGCCAAATAAATGAAAATCATGTTCCATGTCTTTTATATTTTATCAGTCATCTTGAAATATTTGAGTCTAGGCTTCTACTAGGTCAAGTGTTCGTGAGATATTATTCGTTTACCCCTTTACCTATCTTGGCGTCGTATAAGTCTTCTATGAGAAATATTTTGAGGTAATTGTGGGTGTTCTATATTTTGAGGTATCAACTTTGATGGGGCGAACGAGCGATCTCGCTGTTGTATTGGAATGGTATGAGCCAATTCAAGTCTAGGGGACTTGGAAAAATTTCGACTATTCAGCCTTTATTTATTTAATTATTTAATTATTTAATATTATTTATTCATTTATTCATTTATTTATTTATTTATTTATTTATTTATTTATTTATTTATTTATCTATTTATTTATTTATTTATTTATCTATTTATCTAATTATTAATTATATTAATTATTTAATTATTTATTTATTTTTTTAATTATTTAATTATTTAATTATTAATTAATTAATTACTTATTATTATTACGCGGGGTGTACTCGCGAATTTCTGAATCACCCAAGGGGTAGAGATTTTCTAATCATTAATTATATTAATTATTTAATCATTTATTTAATTATTTAAGTATTTAATTAAATAAATAATTAATTATTTATTTATTTAATTATTAATTAATTAATTAATTAATTATCTATTATTATTACGCGGGGTGTACTCGCGAATTTCTGAATCATCCACGGGGTAGAGATTTCTCTTGACGGGGGGGGGGGGTGTACTCGCGAGTTTCAAAATCGGGGTCCGGCGAGAGAAAAGACATGGAACATGTCAAAGGAATTTTTTGGTAGAGAACGGGTGTTTGCTGAAATGTGTAGAGGAATGTATCGAAAAGTACCAAAAGAAACCCCCACCCCCTAAAGGTTGGGGGGAATTTTTTGGGGCACGTTTTGACCCCCAAAATTCAGTTTTTGGACTATTTCTCAAAAACTAAGCATTTTACAAGAAAATGTTTCGAACAAAAGATGCTCCTCTTGAAATTTCAAATAAAATGATGTACGAGAGAAAGTCCAGTTTAGACCGAATAGTCAGCTCAAAAATTTCCTCGAAGTAATATAGTTTTCAAAATTTAGACGAAATTTATCAAATTTTTGCTGATATCTCGGAAAAATCAACTTCTAGAAGAAAATGTATAGAGAGGAAACATTTTCTTTATAGTATTTCTTATAAATAAAGTTTATTCTACACACATTTTGTTTGCTTCTTCATCTTCTGTGGCTGTAAAATGTGACAATAAGGAATTCTTCTCTAGTGTAGCAATTGTCGAAAAATTGATCTTAACCAGTATGTAGCTTTGTTTACTGTGAACGTCAGCTATATGTATTTATTCGATACACACGTATCCGAGTACTGAAAGATACCATACTACGAGACCGACTGTACATATCTTCGTCATATGACTATCAGATCTCTCTCTTCAAGTGCCATATCCAAGGGACTTTAGGCAGTTGTCATTTTGATAATTTGTTTCTACTTTTCTCGATCTCTCGCTGCATGGAAAATTTCTTCTGGCAACATATTGGTCCACTTTCTTATGTTCCTTAGCCATGAGAGACTTTTTCGGCCTATCCATCGCTTCCCCTCAATCGACCATACATGATTGTCCATCTGTATTGGCAACAAACGGCGTTTGTGGAAATCGGCAACACAGAATCACAGCAAATCCCAGTCAAATAGGAGTAAGGCAGGGTTGCGTCCTCTAGCCACTGCTATTTAACATCTACTCCGAAGAAATATTTGTGGAGGCTTTAGAAGATCAGCCAATAGAAGTGCGAATTGGAGGCGAAACAATCAATAATATCTGGTATGCGGACGACACAGCCCTTGTAGCAGAGACAATGCCCGACCTCCAAACTTTACTAAACCGAGTTAACGAAGCCAGTAAAAAATATGGCTTATCTATCAACATTAATAAGACAAAAATTATGATAGTAAGCAAGGGTGGGATTGGGAATATACGACTGGAACTAGCTGGAGAACATATTGAAAGAGTAACGCATTTCAAATATCTTGGAGCCTGGATAAACGAGGACATGAACCCGGATGAGGAGATTAAAGTTCGAATAGCGTTGGCAAAGGGTGCATTCAGTAACTGGCGCAAGGTAATGACGACAAAGGACCTGAACATGCGTCTAAAATTGGGGATCTTGAAATGCTATGTCTGGTCGAGGCTACTCTATAGCTGTGAAACGTGGACCCTGAAGACGGCGATGATGAATAAAATTGAGGTATTCGAGATGTGGTGTTATCGACGCATGCTGAAAATTGTATGGACGGAAAAAATACGGAATACGGAAGTTCTCGATCGCATGGGAAAAGAGCGCGAACTTCTGAACACCATTAAGAAAAGAAGAATGCAGTATCTAGGTCATGTACTTCGCGGGCCTAAATGTGATCTACTGCAGACAATCATGTATGGTCGAATTGAGAGGAAGCGATGGATAGGCCGAAAAAGTCTCTCATGGCTAAGGAACATAAGACAGTGGACCAATATGTTGCCAGAAGAAATTTGCCACGCAGCGAGAGATCGAGGAAAATAGAAACAAATTATCGGAATGACCACTGCCTGAAGTCCCTTGGATATGGCACTTGAAGAGAGAGATCTGATAGTCATATGACGAAGATATGTATACAGTCGGTCTCGTAGTATGATATCTTTCAGTACTCGGATACGCTCCTCCTTCACTGAAGTTATACCCGAAAGGGTCGATTCCGGTGTTGGAGGAAACAATATTAAATGCATACGCACCCCGCACCTACTCCATTATGGATGACGGGCGGTGCTGCACATGCGACACACAAGAGTACTCGGATACGTGTGTATCGAATAAATACATATAGCTGACGTTCACAGTAAACAAAGCTACATACTTGTTGAGATCAATTTTTCGACAATTGCTACACTAGAGAAGAATTCCTTATTGTCACATTTTACAGCCACAGAAGATGAAGAAGCGAACAAAATGTGTGTAGAATAAACTTTATTTATAAGAAATACTATAAAGAAAATGTTTCCTCTCTATACATTTTCTTCTAGAAGTTGATTTTTCCGAGATATCAGCAAAAATTTGATAAATTTCGTCGAAATTTTGAAAACTATATTACTTCGAGAGAATTTTTGAGCTGACTATTCGGTCTAGACTGGACTTTCTATACATCATTTTATTTGAAATTACAAGAGGAACATCTTTTGTTCGAAACATTTTCTTGTAAAACGCTTAGTTTTTGATAAATAGTCCAAAAACTGAAATTAGGGGGCCAAAACGTACCACAAAAAATTTCCCCCAGGCTTTTGGGGGTGGGGGTTTCTTTTGGTACTTTTCGATACTTTCCTCTACACATTTCAGCAAACACCCGTTCTCTACCAATAAATTCGTTTTTAAGCTCATTTTGTGTCTAATTTGACTAGACTAGAAGCCGAATGAAGCAAATTTTACGAGAGGTCATTTTTTACTTGTTCACAAGAGTTTCACAACAAATGCGTGAAAAGTACAGGCAAGTATTGTGAAAAAGCTACTTTTCACCATGGTGTTCTGAAAATTTTTTTGTATTTTCCCGATCGGTGATTTTTTTCTGTACTGTGAATCACTTTCTCTTCTCATACAATAATTTTTCTCGTGTTCATTATACATTTTGCACTGACCAAAATTCTGCGTTCTAGAAAAGCACACCCAAAAATTATCTTTATTATTGGACGGTGTGCTTCATCTCGTATCTGGCACGTTGCCAAAATAAGATTCAGACGCAGAAATGATACTCGAAGACGATTATAATAAGCGTTTAAGAAAAAGATTCAGAAAACCTCCGCTTAGTCACCAGAAAAGATGTAAGATAACTTGATGATTAATATCACCATCAGATTGAATACTGAAGCGTTTCGAAATAATTTATTGTAATTTTAATTTTCATCAAAATTGACTATCTATGCAAGTTTGATAAACTTTTGCAAAATACCGCGCCAAAAATCTACAAGTGTAAAATCAATTTTCTGATAGAGAGATAAACTTATTTTGTGGATCGGCAAGAAGAAATGAGAGCGGGCAGGATCGTCACCGAGGCTATAAATTATTAATCTAGAAAAAGCGATTAATTTCTTAATTTTTCGCCACAGAAAAGTGATTTACGGGAAGCCAACTTTTTCGTCTGGGATTAATTTTCCAGTCGCTTATATAATTAGTTTATAACGAACATTTAACCAACTTCCACCTCACGTATCTCCCGTCAAAAGCTTAAAGCTCTCCGGTATTGCCGAACTTCAGGTAACATACAACATTTTAATAGCCTTTCGAGGGAGGAACGTGTGCAGCAGGAAAAGGATGGTAAACGACGAGAAAGTGATACGCATCTAAAGTTAATTATTTTTTGTTTGCATACTTCCTTCTCGCTATATACTCTTGATAATAATTACCGGTGTAGCCTTCCTAACTTTAATCTTCGGATATATCCTGTACTCGTACATACCGGTGTTTACTCTGTATGATGATGCACCGTACAGTTTTAAAACTCGAAATTAATGACGCCGATAAAATCGTACGCCTCCCGCGCGTTCCAAAGCTCGGAATTTTTATTTACTCGATATTATTGACGTTGAATATTCAAGACTCTGGGAGGGTTTAGGCCTCCACTACCTGACACTCGAACTGAACCATTATTATTCGATCGCTTCGAGTGCATCGTGCAGGATCTAGTTGCGCGAATAAATACGAAAATTCTCGAGTTTACGAGGGAGCGAGCGTGCAGACGAGTTTTTCTTTGTTGCGTTTGATATCCTATATTATATACCGTAGAAAATAGATCCTATATTCTATTTTCTGTCGGTTGTAAAAGTGCGCTCAAGGGTGGGGGTCGGATGACGGAAATAAAAACTGAATTGTAGAATAAATTGACGACGGGAGAGAAGATTCCGACGAACGCCTTTCCTATACTGTCTTCTCATTTTGTTGGAGGCAACAAATACACAAATTTTGTTCCTCGAGGTCGCCGACCTCGAAGTACCCCATTGTACAGCGAACTGTCATTTTTCATAGTTATATCGCCCGCTGATGGACCCTTATTTTAAAAAGGAAATAGGGAAAACGAGCGTGATTTATGCGGAACTGTTTAAGTCGAAGTGCGTTTCAAAAAAAAATGGTGTAAAGTGCGAAGACTGTCCGATATAATTTCGCAGTTTAAGACAAAATTCTATAAATTTTAATCACTCGTAATTACGTCGTCGTCGTTTAATTATTTCGGCGAACTGACAACGAGCGATCAAAATCGTGCTCAAATTTTCAGTACTGTAAGAATCTAATCCGTCTAAAAAATTAGGTATACGTACTGCATAGTTGTCAGTAAAGATTCGGTTTTAATTAATGCACCAAAAATATCGTGTTATTACTGGAAAAGCTGTACAAGGGGGACGATGACGAAACATGAAAAAAGGAGATGGATAAAACGTACACAACGAAATTAAGTTTTCTCGAACAAAACAAATTAAAGTTATATTGGTCGTCTACGTCGACGTCGTCGCTGCCGTCAACCCCTCAAGAAAAAGAAGGAGAAAAAAATTGCCCGAGAGGAAGAGAGAAATGCGAAAATCGCTCGACGGAGATTGAAGTGTGTTACTGCTACTGGCTATACACTTTTATATATTTTAAACAGAAAAAGTAAGTTTTCAAAATTAATAAAATGAAAATAGAGAAGAAAACAGAGCGTCATAAAAGAGAACATCAGAGGCAAAACTCGGAATTAGGCTAGTATTTTTTTTTTCTTTTTTTTTTTCAGTCACGTTTTACAATTTGTTAATGCACTTTCATTTTATTTTATGGGTTGCGATTCTCGTATCCGAAATAGCGCGCTTGCGATGCCTTTCCTTCTCCCTTCCTTTTCACTCGCGACGAAATTTTTTCTTCTATCTTCCTCTTACTCACGATGGTCGTCGCTTTTTCCAATCTCGCTGTTCGTCACAGTATCTCAAAATTATTTAAATAGGGACGACTTTATCGTCGGGAATGAGAATATTTTCCTGGAAAAATAAAAGGTACAAACTCATTTCCGAGGTCGTCTACGGTAAATTAATTTCAAAAAATCTCACGTAGGTGTTGTCGCGTGCCAGAGGTTGTAGACCTGAAGGATGGTGAGCTAATGATGGCGTAGTTGGAGAGGCAGGCAGAATGAGAAGTATTTCTTTTGTTTTTTCATACGAAAAATTCATTCTCCTCTTGGCATAATATATGGGAACATAAAACGATTACGAGTTTCTTTTTTTTTCTTTTTAAAATACTGTATAATCCGCACGACTTGTTTTGATGACGTCTTCTTCACTTTTGGTATGGCGAAAAAAAAACCTTAATTGAGTGCTTAACTCCTGAAAAAGTTGCAAATGTGATTGGGATGAATACAAATATTTTGTAAAGTGCTTGATGATGAAATTCGCTGTTAATGAAAGCTGCAAAATGTAAATTGAAACGAAGAAAAAAACGACAGAAATCATTGATCTCTTAATTTAAAAAAATTACGTTTAATCGAAAAAAAAAGAATGACTTTTACTCGCGAGACTTAAAAAATGAGAAAGGAGCATTTTCATAGAATTTTAATACTCGTAAAGAGGTTGACGGAAGAAAAGTTGTTTTCTGCAAAAAAAAATCGTGAAAGAATCTTGAAGAAGTTATGACCCACCCACAGTCGGAAATTACCGAAAGTCTGGCAAATTCGTACGCTCAATCAACTTGAAGAGATGACTAGTTTATATTAGAAGGCGATATTCTAAATGGTAGCAATTCTAAAAAAATATTATGGTCACTGCTTATTGTGATAGGAGGGGGAGTTCGACAAATTTGGACTCTCGGTAAGTCCTTCTCCTATCACAAGTCTAATTTTTCCGTTATCACTGCACCGAAGGTACTTTGATCTATCTTTTGTACAATAAAAAATCTTGCGGTTGAGTACTTGTGTTCTTCTCTTCTTTCTCAGTTTTACATTAGGCAAAGCCTTTACAATCACAAAAGTCTTTCGGATACGACTCTGTTACATAAATCCGTTTTCTATCATTACTCTACACTATTCAAACTTCCTCTCTGAGATTGGCCCTAGGAACCCATCGCAAAAGCCATAAACTCAGTTTATGCGCTGAAGCCGCTGAACCTCCACTTTCCTTTCGTAGACTCATACTAACTTCCAATTTCTTATCCTCTGTCTCCCAATTCCCCGATCTCCCTATATCATTCTCCAATACAATGAGCCCTTTTTGACTCACAATAAACATATCCGTCTCCAATTTGACCTCATCCTCAATAAGTTTTACAAAGCAAATCCCTAGCAATCCATGTATATTACCCCCCTATTGGACGCTCCCTGAACCAAACATACGTCTTGACCTAACACAAATCCCCAAATCAAACAACATCATTATCATCCAAAACATTTGAAAGTTGATACAAGAGTATCCTGGTTACACAATTTGCTTTTCAGACAGATCTAAAAAATCGAATAAAACTGCTTACGTATAATTTCCATAAATGGATGCCTAACTTCCCACCGTATGGTAATATTGTATCCATATTCACAACCGAATTGATGGCTATATTCTCCCACCTTTCCCATCTCTCTCAACTCCCATCAAACAAAAAATTTCTCCTCCTTACTGACTCACTTTCTTCTCGACACTCTACGATGGGTACCTACAGCACTCACCCCTTCATCCAACGCATCCACCTCGTGTTACTCAACCTTAACTCTATCAACAACCAAATCACGTTCATATAGATCCCTAGTCATATCGATCTAACTGATCATGATGCAGTTGATAGAGCCGCCAAGAACGCTACTTCCTTACCTAGAATAACTGACTACACCCGTCTACCTGTCTCCGATTACAAAAATCACTGCCGTTGAGACCCAAGATCGTTCAATTCCGGTTCTACTCCGATTGTAAATTCACGACCAAGAAACTGGAAAACTATATGAGGCTTAAGTGGATAAGACAAAATTGCGGAGATGGCATGGTAAATTTAATATCACGACTAGATTAAAACTTATGGTCCATTCGAGACTCGCCGGCATGCTCCCCCCTTCCCCGCGAGTTTGATCACTTTTTGCGTGAGGTCCTAAGTTTGAGGTTAGTAACGAATTGGCGGGAGTGATTCAAGGTTGAAAGAGGAAGATTAAGGAGAGGGATTTAATCGCCACTAAGGCTGACAAGGGCAATGCTGTTGTGGTGATGGAGAAATACGCCTATGCTTCTAAGGTCCACAAAGTGCTCCAGCAACGTGGTGCTAAAGAGAGCGAGAACTTCAGTTTCCCTAAGCATGTTAAAGAAGTTAGGAGTGTCATCAACAGGAGTGAGGCTATTATCAAAACTCCAGCTATGGAAAAAACCCTCCTCGTTCCTAACCCCACACACCCTCTCCTTTACGGGTTGCCTAAAGTGCATAAGAATAATACCCTGATGCGACCCGTACTTCTTTCATCTCCTCTCCTACCTAAATCCTTGCTAAATTCCTGGGCCGATGGTTCAAACATTGCATTGATTTCGAATCCCCTAATGCGGTCTCGAATCTAGCCTCTTTAACCGATGTCCTGAAGGGGTACGACTTCCCCCGGGCACGACCATCTGCTCCTTCGATATTGTTGGTCTGTTCCCGCATTTTCCTAAGGCTGCTACAATCCAGCGTATGGGTGAGCTACTTGTACCTGGGCCAACATTCCTCACAATGAACTCCAGGAATTTTCCGATCTCTTAAATACTTGTTGGTCCCCCAACTATTGTAAATTCGAAGAGAAAGTTTTCGAGTTCCCTGATAAAGTAGAGATCCCTATTGAATCACCTTTAGGCTCTCTCATTTCCGAAATTTTCATGTCTAAGTTCGAACCTGACCCCTTTTTTTTGAACCAGGTGTTACTTGATCACATTTACTATTGGCACACGTACGTTGATGACGTTCCATGCACGTGGACTGGTCCCCCAGATCTCCTTGGTAAGTTTCTGAGGTATCTCAATTCCTGGTACCGCTCCATAAAATTTACTTTGAAAATAGGGGGATCTTCCATTAACTTTTTGGATTTTATCGATCTCTGTGATAGACGGTATCCATGAGATTGGAATGTACAGGAAAGATACTACGACCGATATTTTAGTCCACGGAGCGTCATTCTGTCCTGTTGCTCATAAGATGGCGGCTTTTAATAGCCTAGTTCACAGACTGACTCGTATTCCTTTGAGTTAGACTGCCTTCAAAAAAGAATTATTGACAATAAAACACCTGGCCAGAGTGAATGGGGTCAATGTCGACGTTGACCAGATGGTTTGGAGGAAACTTTTTGACTCCACTACCTCCCTCCCCCGAAACACGGTTGTTGATCGTCGTATGCGTTGTATAGTCTCCCTTTCCTGGGGAAGTTCTCCCTCCAATCGGGTCGGGCCCCCGCCCGTTTGGTTTCAGACAGCTTTTTACAACCCTACTACTGTCAAAGGGTTGTTTGTGAGGCTGAAGGACCCCATACCTGTTGGTGAGAGGAGCAGTGCAGGGATTATAGAGGCTTCGATATTGGTGAGACCAGCCGCCAGATTAAGGTGAGAGTAGCTGAGCACTTGAAGTCTTGGAATAAGGGACACTTCGGGGAGTCAGCTTTTGCTGATCATTTAATAAACAGCGGCCACAGTTTCCGTGAGGGGTCGGAAAAGCTCCTCCATAAGGAGAACTCCTACCGTAAACGCATCGCCCTCGAGCATACAAAGATAATGCGTCACCTCAACACTGATGGTATCATTGTATTTAGCTCATACATTCCGGAAGATGGCCTCATCAAACTTGTTTATGATTCACGCCGCGACTTCTCGTTTGGCCAATCTTAGTGTCCTGTTTCTCTCCTCTGTCTTGTCAGTTGCTTTCATTTCAGTCAGGAAGATGGTTTATTAACCGAAAGCGCTCGACGTTTTAATTTTTCTGCGGTTTTTGTATCTTTTACTCTCCCTTTTGAGTATTCTCTTTTTCGCCAAACCCTCATACCCTGGTCCACCTCTATTAGAAGTCCTAGACGTCTAAAAATTGGTCCTATCCGAATCACCCATTCCTACCTCATCAACCCTGATCTTCTAGCTCCCTCATCCTGTTCTTACTTTAAAGAAGAAACTTTTAACAGTCGAACATTTTTTAACTGCCCTCTACTTGCACCTCCCCGCTCTTCCCTAAATATTGTTTTTCCCAATCTCAAGCACTAATAAATAATTCGGATACGATAACCCTCTCTCTCCAATACATAAGCTTCACCAATTCTATTCTTCCATATAGAAAAAAAATTACAATAACCTACCAACACACACGCCTGGCCTCCTGCTTGACCCGTAAAGCTTCTTGGTTGGTCGTTGTCTTCTTCTTTGCTTTGAACACCACCGCTCTCTCCTCAGCAAGGATCTCGATTGGTGGTGAACGTGCTAATCACAAAGAGCCTCCGTTGAGACAGTGCGGTAGGCACCAACACACCTTAGCGCAGCTCTTTGTTGGATCTTTACCATCTCTCTCCTTCGGTATGGTATCTTCATGGAGTCGGCGAGGATCGACAAGGAGGTGCTCATCATGATCCTTCTCCTAGCTTCTCTTGGTCCTCCTAGGTTCCTCACCAGGCGGTTTAGGTATCCAACTACCCGGCCCGCCTTCTCCGCCGCCATCAGGAAATGGTGCCTGAAGCTCAGCGTTGAGTCAAACCAGATGCCCAGGTATTTCATTTGCTTCTTGGTTTCAATTTCCACACCTTGCAGGCGAAAGGTGGGCGGCTTGAACTTCCGACGGATCGTGAATAAGATGGCCTCCGTCTAACTTGCTGCAAGTTCAAGTCCAACCGACTCGATCCAAAGTGTCACATCTTCTAGGGCTCGGTTTACCCTGCTCTCCACCGCTACAGTTGTTTCGGCGGTGCATACCACCAGGGTGTCATCCGCATAGCAGATAAGCTTAACCCCCGGTGGTAGCTTCACCTTAAAGATTCCGTTAAATGCAACGCACCACAAAAGCGGCCCAAGGACCGACACCTGCGGCACCCCACAAGTAACAGGGCGCTTTACTGTACCAGCAGACGTCTCTGCTTGGATTTCACGGCAGCTAAGATAGCTGCGGATCATCCTGAGCAGGTATGCGGGCACTCCTGCGTCCACAAGAGCTTCCAATATCATCTTCCATGGAATTGAATTGAACGCATTTCTTATGTCGAGGCTGACGGCTGCGCAAAACTGACGCATAGCAATCGCTGACTCGGCCATCTTCTTCAGCCGGATCCCAGCATCTGATGTGCAGCGTCCAGTTTGAAAACCGTACTGGCTATCAGAGATTATATCTCTTTCCTTCAGATAGCTCTCCAAACGATTGGCTATCACTCTTTCTAGAAGTTTCCCAACATTGTCTAGCAGACAAAGTGGACGATAAGAGGATGGTAGACCAGGTGGTTTATCCTTAGAATCAATGCGGTTTCTCAATTTACGGCCAGAAATACTAGACGAAGTCATACTCAAGCGAGTAATACAAACGGAGTAATTTACAATATTAGCCACAGAAATTAAACGACGCCGGAGCGCTTTCGATTAAACAATCATTGTCAACGGGGACTGGAAAGCGACTGAACCAACTCCGGCTGTAAACTAGAAAAATACGAGGATATCAGGATTGAACCAGCGAGTCATCACGACGTGAGTCATACTCGTAAACTAGTTCAATCAACCCCTCATCAGGTATGTACCTGTTGAGCACATTAAGGTCGTCGTTATTTAAATGACGGATTATTTCGATGTGTTCTAACGCTTTTCGCTTTGAATACGCGTTTTCTCTATAGAGGAGGACCTCGGACCCCTCTTTAATGCTATGGCCGCTAGTGATTAGATGGTCCGCAAACGCCGATTCACCTATATTCTTCTTTTCCCACGCCTTCCTATGTTCAGCGATTCTAATTTTCAACTGACGGCCTGTCTCGCCGATATAAATTCCGTTACAATCCTTACACTCAACTTTATACCCACCACTCTTCTCGGCCAGTTGGTCGGGGTCTTTTAGCCTAACCAATAAACATTTTTTTTTTAATGGTATTGGTGTTGTAATACACAGGCCGAAATCCGAAGGGGCGTAGGACACGACTCAATTGAGATGAAAACTGCCCCAAGAAAGGAAGCCTTATCCAACAACACTCTCTACTGTTTAGGGCCGTATTGCGGGGGAGGGAGGTAGTGGAATCGAGGCATTTTCGAGTAACTTTCCTTTGGATCATAAGGTCAATGTCTAAGTTCACTTCATTCACTCTGGCCAAGTGCTTTATAGTTAATACCTCTTTTTGGAAAGCTGACTGATTGAGAGGAATACTAGTCAGTCGATGGATTAAGCTGTTAAATCCAGCATATTTATGGGCTATAGGGCAAAAAGATTTTCCGTGGACAGTAATATCGGTCGCAGTATCTTTCCTGTATATGGCGAATTCATGGATACCATCTCTATTACAGATCGTCAAATCCAAGTAATTAATAGATGCGCCACCGATTTCTAAAGTAAATTTTATAGAAGGATATTGATTATTTAGATACTGGAGAAACTCCGAAAGGAGCTCTCGGGGACCAGTCCACGTACACAACACATCGTCGACATACCTGTGCCAATAATAAATCTGATCTAAATACGCACTGCCAGAGGAGAACAAATCGAGCTCAAACTTAGACATAAAGACCTCCGAAATGAGAGAACCCAAAGGAGAACCGATGGGTATTCCAACCTCTTCAGGAAACTCAAAAAACTTGTTATCGAATTTGCAATAATTGGGAGACCAACAAATATTGAGGAGATTGAAAAATTCACCCAATTCTTCTTGGGGAACATTTGTTTGAATTAAAAGGTCTCCCATATGTTGCATGGCGGTTGCTCTAGGGATATTGGGGAACAGGCCGACCACATCAAATGAACACAGGGTCGATCCCTGCGGAAGAATATTATCCTTAAGCCTATCAGCCAAGGAGACCGAATTTTTCACAGAGTAAGGTGACTCATGGTCAACTCTCGATTTAAACCATCGGTCCAAAAATTTCGCCAGAGCGTACGTGGGGGAGGACACAAAGGATACGACCGGACGCATCGGATCATATTTTTATGGACTTTTGGTAGCCCGTACAAGAGGGGAGGCACAGGGTTGGGCTCCAGGAGCAATCTTTTTAGCGAGAAAGTTTTAATAATAAATTCACATTCGTTTATCACACGTCTAACTTCTTTTACGTGTTTAGGAAAATTGAAACTGTCGTTTTCCTTAGCACCACACTGGCCGAGAACGTCATAGACCTTGGAGACCTAGGAGGACTTCTCCATCACGACAATGGCATTACTTTTGTCAGCCTTCCTCCCTGACCCTCCTCTTTAATCCCTTAATCACCTCAATTGCGTAATTGTTTATACGAGGGGGGGGGGTATTGCGGACAAGAGCAGCACAATTTTTTTGAGTATTAACCCCCGGTCCAATTTTCACCTCGAGGTCGGCAACAACATTAGCCAAAGCATTACTATTATTAAGAGGGGGTAATCCGAACTTCAACCCTTTCTCTAATAAATTCACCTCATCACTACTGAACTCAACCTGACCGCAATTTATAATGCGCGGTTGGAAGTTTTGGATAACACTAACCTCAGGTCTCACTTCCTGGACAGCGGGGTTATTCAAATTTTCTTTCTTTTTCTGGAGAGAACAAAGTTTCTTATTTTTCTTCCTTTTCAATTTAGCTTCAAAACCGCGGCATTTAACATTAATAGCCTTAATAAACAGATCCAACTCACCCGGATGTAGTAGGCCAGAAAGTCTAGAATGGACCAATAAGTTCAGCTTAGTGGTGAGATTCAACTTTCCATGCCACCTCCGCAATTCAGTGCGGATCCATTTTTCCGTCAGGAATTTTTTTTTTTTTTTCTACTCCGTTTGTATTACTCGCTTGAATATGACTTCGTCTAGTGGTTTATCCTTCTTATCAATCAACGCTAGCCTGGCTTTCTTCCATGACACAGGGAACAGTCCCCCAACAATTGCCGCATTGAATGTATCAACAAGCAGTGCTGGGTCAACTGAATGTATGGCGCTCCAGACTGGATTTGGAATCTCATCCGGGCCTGGAGCCTTCTAATACTCACCCCGCAGTCTATTTACTGCTGCATCCACCTCTTCGGTGCCTAGGAGGGATATACCATCCTCTTCTACTAATGGTAGCGTTACCATTGGTGGTGGCTGCTGTGGGAGCAAGCCATCAATGATTTGACCCACAACATCCGGCTCTATTCGGCTCATTGCTGAAAGGCCCTTTAGCTTCTTCAGCCTTTTACGAGCCAGCTGGTATTCAGGTGCAACCGCCCGCGCCCCTTCGCGGCCAGTTATTTCTAAGATGTACGTAATCTTGTCGAGCAAATAGCCTTCAGCGTAGTTAAACTGCTCATAAAATAAAGAAAATCCAACCGAAAATAGAACTTTGTCAGTATGTAGGTATTGGGTTGCAATCAACATTACGACCCTAGTCATAATTTAACCCGTATTTCTACTTCGGAGTTTTCGCGCTTCTCTCTCCGAAAACATAACCGCGATATCCTTGAAGACTAATTTCCACAGCTCTTATATTTGTTAAGACATTCTATCGATAAAATTTTAAAAATTGTGAGTGAAGACGCCACAGGTAGTCCACACAACGTTCCGAGAGAATACTAATTTCAATTCACTCGAGTGCGAAACGTCGTTCTAATCAAAATAAGTCAATAGTTATCCATTACACAAAAGAGTTGGAAGCTAAAACCGATTTCTCGAGTTTTTATCGGTAAATAGGCTCCTTCTTGTAGACGGTCACGCAAGTGGAGGTGTATTCCATTGAATCGCTGAAGTGTGAAATATATCGTCTTTTCTAAACCACTTCCTCATTTTAATCGTTGTAAACTTATATTACCTTCTCAATAAAATTAGTTTTGATTACTTACCCAACCCATTATAGTCTCTTTATTAAGCTGATGAGTGCACACTTCACTCAGAGTGCGTATACCGCCGAGCGCGTGATTTTCACGCGACAAAATTATTAGTCTGTCGTGTTACCGTAGCACGCTTATTCACCTCTTCAAAGCGTCTACATAAATTTTCATTTTAAATACAGATTTCCCTCTTTCTCTCCATAGCTGCCTAGTTTTCCACTAACGTTTTTCTTGAAAAGCGTACACTTTCGACACGAATTCACCTACTATATATTTCGAAAAGGAGTTAATCATTCTACATCTGGGGCGTTAATTACGAGACGATGAAACGGTCGGAAGGTGGGCGCCCACCGTATAAGAAGAACCCTCAAAAAATATTAAATTGAAATTCGCATAAATTAGTAAAATTAAGCTATAGTTGTTCCTAGTTAAAAGCTAAATAATTTACATAGAATCGGCGTAAACTGTACGCCGAGATATTCGCTCGAAGCAGAATTTATCATTTTCGAGCGCATATTGTTTCATTTGAAATGGCCACCGAATTGGGGAAAATTAGCGCCACGTTGAACGGCGGACATCGTCGCACCGCGTGCTCTCTTCGCGACAAATGCCTGTCCCATTTTACTCTTGTTATTTTGTTCGCGTCGGCCTTTCCAGCCGCAATGCAAATAACGCCTTGTATACGAACAGAATAATGTATAAATCTTCACCGTCGTCCACGTCGTCACCAAACTCGGTCGAATGTAGCGAAACGGGTATTTCCTTTTCGTGTACTGCACCTATAAGAAATAATAATTTAATTCCGAAAGCGCGACGACTTCAGAAAAGAAAAGCACCAGGACGTAGCGTTTCGACCTTCTACAAGATTAACGGAATATATCTTAACGTATTTCGCAGCATCCTGACGCTAGATTTTCCACGTATGATGAACGACGATTTAGTTCAAACATTCGTAACGCGTAATCGCATATATAGCCTACGCATCAGGACGAGAAGAGTTTTTTTTTTTTTTTTTTTTTTTCCCCTTTAGGTTATACACTATCTATAAAATGTCTACGATAATAGGACGGTGACAACGGTACAAGTTTTGCGAAGAAAGGCGATGACCTTTTTTTTTTTTCTCACCACTCTCTCACGCTAGTCACAGCCTGTTGCCAAAGGGATGACGACCGCATTTAAAACCTCGAAATTGCTTCTCTAGGCGGGCGTGAAAGAAGAAACCCTACTCCAATGTAAAAAATGTTTTGAAATTAAATAATTTATTTGCGTTCTCGCAGGGCGCTGAAATGAAATAGCGGCGATAAGTATACATGCTCGATGAGTTTCATTTTTACGGTGAACCGTTTTTCAATCTTGTTTAAAAGTAATGCAATTTATTTTTTCCCATTTTATTTCTTTCTTAAAAGATTTTTCTTTAATTGTTTTCTGGCTCACTTAATTTCATTAAGCCGATTACAGAAACATTCGAGAAAAGTTTTACTTTTTTTTTCAACTTTCTAATCCGGAACGGTAATAAGAGAAATTAAAGGTTTTTTTTTCGGTAGATGAAGAATGAGGTGAAGAAAACGTTAAGTGAGTTGTGCTTGATTCTTTTCCAAGAAGAAGGCAGTCATAAGGATGAGGTAAAACAGAAGGAAAACGAAGAGAAAAAGAATCGTTTTCGTCTAATCGTTTTCGTCTAATCGTTTTCATGCAAAAAAAAAAAAAAAATGGTCTTCTTCTCACTCCACAAGGATGAACGTGCATTAGCTTATAGTTCACCTAATCTAGCAAATATTCTTCAATCAGCGATAGAACCTCTTTTTCTTTTTTTTTTTTTTTGAGCTACGCAACTACCTACTCAAAACGGGTCATCAGCTCGCGTTAACTCGTTTGCACATAATTTTACTTAATATTTTTTTTTTTTTTTCATTTTTTTTAGTGGTGCCGACAACAGCCTGTAGGCCAATTACCGTTGACACCACCCTGACAGGATATTTAAATACATAAATAATACATAATTAACTAGGTATTACTACAAAAAAAAAAAAAATTTCTGGCGTAGCCAAATAAATGAAGATCATGTTTCATATCTTTTATAAGGTAGCATGTCTTTGTGATTGTACTTGCTTTGCTTGTACCACCTTCTTGTTCTGCACACGGGAGTGAGCCCCCCTTCTGGGTTTAGTATGATGAAGTTTGGAATATTTCAAGGAGGGTCTCAAAAATACTAGACCTATCTGATGACGTTACAATCTGATGACATCACAAATACTAGACCTATACAGGCTTATACTAACAAACCTCAATATATAGTATACCAGAGTAGATAAGAGATATTCCTTCTGGTGCATTTACCCATCCTTGGAATCTTCTAGTTTGTGAATATTTAGCTGTTTTTGAAACAAATATGAGAGGTATTTCTTATGGTGCACTTACTCATTTCTCTAGCGCAGAGCAATATTTTTCCATTTTTTCATCCTCAACAAAAATCCTTGAAATCTTCCAATTCGTGAATATTTAGCCGGTTTTAAAACAAATATGACTCATTTCACCGTATTTCGATGTGCCGCATTTACTCATTTCTCTAGCACAGAGCACAATTTTCTCATTTTTCAGAGAAATCTCCCAATTTTTATACCAAATATGAACCATTTCACCCTCCTTGTTAGTTCAGAAATTTCGGAGTTTTATTTGTATCAATTCTGTATCAATTTTCTATATTTTTACTATAAATAAATCCTTTCAAAAATATGAGAAAATTCCCCGCTAATTATAAAGCTCTAAACCTTTAGGGCCTTTTCAAAAATTCTAGAAATTCTCCAATTTACCGAATATTTACCTAGATGTTTTTAATCCAAATATGAACCTTCCTTGTTAGTTTGAAAATTTCACAGGTATATCATTTTTCTATCTCTTTTCAATTAAACCAATCAAGCTAAAGTTCTATAAAGAAATCTCTCTTATTCATTCCAATACTTCTAAAATGTAAAAAATCATTCTAGCGCACTTACTAAAATGAGTCGCGCTCAGCGAAACCATGTACTAAGTCGGAAAAAAAAAATTCCGATTTTGGTGAAATTTTCAGAAGAGGTCTTCTGCTTTCGAATAAAAAAAAAATCAGAATTTTTTTCCCGACTTAGTACATGGTTTTGCTGAGCGCGACTCAAATAGAGAACAATTTTCTCATTTTTCAATCTCTCAAAAATTGGTAAATTTCCTCAATTTTTTCATCGTGAATATTTAGCTGTTTTTTTAAATATAATTCAGGAAATTCTCATTATTGTCTCATTAAAGATTTATGGAAATTAGTTGGCAGACAAGTAACAAAAGATCATAAGAAAATATATCTTTGTAAAATGTATTTGAACAGTTTTTCTTGTGAAACAGTATTATCAGATTATAAAAATTATTGTGGATTAAATAAGCCTGCTAAAGTAATTTTACCTGGTAAAAGTGATAATTATTGTTGAATTTAAAAATCATAAACATTCAATGAAAGCTCCATTTGCTATATATGCCAATTTTGAAAGTCTTATAAGAAAGCTTAATAAAATGAAACAAATGAATGAAAAGATAGAAAAACTAAGTAAACAATTAAATAAGACTAAAGAAGAAGTTGAGAAGTGTGAATCTTACACAATAAAGCTTCAAAAATATTTTCCAATTAGTTTTGTGTATTATACCAAGTATGCTAACGGAGAAATTTGAGAAAATCTATTTGAATATTTTGGTTTAGATGCTCCAAAGAAATTGTATAAGAAACTAAAAGAAGATGCAATTTTCATTGCTAGAGAATATTTAGATATAAAAATAGAAATGAAAGAATTGTTCGAGACCCAAAAGATGGAATATAAATACGCTAAAAAATGTCATACTTATTTGTAAAAAAAAACTTAAAGACAATCCTCCTTTGATTGAGAAAGGAATAAGAATATTAAATTAAAAAATTGATATTATTTGTAGTATTTTATTAAAGATAGAAGATCAAGATAGAAAAAAGGAACTTTATGATGAACTATCGGACTTAGTAAAACTTATAAAAATTGAGTATAGTAATGAATTTGGAAATAAAATGTAAGTTTGGGATCATAATCATTTAACTGGGGAATATAGGGGAGCTGCTCATAGCAATTGTAATCTTAATTATAAAGTCCCTAGATTTATTCCTGTTTATTTTCATGATTTTTCTGGATATGATGCACATTTATTTGTTGGAGAATTTGGAGAGGATTATGATAACATCAAATTAATACCAAATAATAAAGAAAAATATATATCATTTTCTAAAATTGTAAAATATGAAATAGGTTTTAAAAACGCAAAAGATGAAATAATTAACTATAATATAGAGTCAAGATTTTTAGATTCATGTGAATTCTTATCAAACTTGCTATCTGAATCATGTGGTTCACCAAATAGATGGTTCAGCATTGCTTATGGAATATGTGGTTCAGCTTTGCTGACAGAATATGTTTCAGCATTGCTTACAGAATATGTGGTTCACCAAATACGTGGTTCAGCATTGCTTACAGAATATGTTGTTCTGCATTGTTTATGGAATATGTGGTTCAGCATTGCTTTTGGACTTATGGAACATGTGGTTCACCAAATACGAGTAGATGGTTCAGCATTGCTTACAGAATATGTGGTTCCGCATTGCTTACAGAATATGTTGTTCAGCATTGTTTATCAAATATGTGGTTCAGCATTGCTTACGGATTTATGGAACATGTGGTTCACCAAATAGATGGTTCAGCATTGCTCACTGAATATGTGGTTCAGCATTGCTTACCTGAAAATGTGGTTTGGCATTGCTTACAGAATATGTTGTTCAGCATTGCTTACACAATATGTGGTTTGGCTTTGCTGACAGAATATTCAGCATTGCTTACAGAATATGTGGTTCACCAAATATAAGATTCAGAATTGCTTATAGAACACAAGGTTCAGCATTGCTTATAGAATATGTGGTTCAGCGTTGCCTACAAAATACGTGGTTTGTCATTGCATAAAGAAGATGTCGTGCATCATTGCTTACAGAATATGTGGTTTCATTATAGTAGGCCTGAAAAAGGCAGGAGAGATACAATTTAGACCTAGAGTAGACCGGGAAGCTGTAGTCCAGTAGGAAGCGGATGAGACCTTTATAAAGTTGGAATGGTTTTCAGTTGTATCTCAGACATGGGAGAGATAGATATTTAAGAATATTCGTGGCATTCAGCCATTTAGCTTGCTGCTTGGAGCGATTTTATGTGAGCTATCCAAGAAATATTGTGGTTAGAGGGAAGCTCCACGAATTTTTAAGATTAAAGAACTTTGATTAAAAAACCTTGAAGGAATAGAGAAGAGAGAAGTTTGTGATCGGCGGTTTCTTTGAAAGGTAACAAGACCAGTTCTGTCCAAGCACAAGTGGAAACAATGGTTTGAAGCCCATGCAGATTTTTTTATCTGGGGTTTGTTGGTGGAGTCGTATTGCTTGATGAGGATTTGAAGATTGAAGAGAGATGCTGTAATAATCGGCGAAAAGGCGTTGTGTAAAGTGAAAAGAGGTACAAGGTGTGATGTTATTTAAAGCGTCTCCTTGTCCGCCTCAACCGCATAAATCTCATAGAATCTGACACATGCTCCTTCCATCCAGATAACCCTTTGAAAACCGACATCAACCACTACTTTTTCGAATGCTCAGAATTATCAAATTTAAGACAAAAACTCTATTCAGAATGTATGAATTTAAATTTTCCAAGCCGTCTCCGAGCTATTGACCTTCTCTCATCCGAAGAA
Source organism: Aspidiotus rigidus (assembly GCA_035079385.1). Classification (NCBI taxonomy): domain Eukaryota; kingdom Metazoa; phylum Arthropoda; class Insecta; order Hemiptera; family Diaspididae; genus Aspidiotus; species Aspidiotus rigidus. The sequence goes on from JAVHKY010000023.1 coordinate 1,328,002, forward strand.
TTATCAATTTTCCCTCATATCTTTAATTTCCTTAAAAATCTTCCGGATTTCATCACAATTTGACTTACATAATTCATAACAAATTTGTTAAACGAGGTAAGGCCTAGTTGCCATCCTCCAACACCCTGTTTATTTTATTTTATTTTATTTTATTTTATTTTATTTATTTATTTATTTATTTATTAATTTTTTTTTTATTAATTTTTTTTATTATTATTATTTTTTTTTCTTCTAAATTTCTGTAATTTTGTTTTTCTCTTCCTTGTTTTGTAATGTTTGTTTGTTTGTTTTTTGTTTGTTTTTTTTTTATTTTTTTTTATTATTTTCACAATAAGGGGTGTACAAAAAAGAAAAAAAAAAAAAAAATGCGGGACACTCCAGACTTCTCCTCGATCAGCATACATCATCGAGAAACTATTCAAAATGAATTTAAATCGACTCAACAGGGCAGGCAGTCTTGGGAGTTGGTAAACTGCACACAGGGACATGTAATTTGCACACCCATGTAATTTGCACACAGCCAGGATAGACGTAAATTGCACACTTATGTATTTTGCACACAATCAGTACAGGTGTAATTTGCACACGTATGTATTTTGTACACAATCAGTACTACAATGAAAAAAATTATTGGGCCGACTCTGGGCATAAATAATACCCAGCTCTTTTAATGAAATGTACGCGGGTTATGGAACCTTCTTCGTACTGATGTATAAGCTGTTCGACGTATGCTTGCTTTCGCGCGTAGGTATTTCGTACTGTGTTGGGAATATCCAGACTTTGGATATCCACGTACGTGTCAGTTTGGAATTCTATTAAACGATCCGTGAACGTAAAAATGTCGGGATGCTCCACATAGAAAGATGCATTAAACCTGCTGTGGAAACTTTCACATGCGTTGGTTGTACGGTCCAGGGATGCAGTCATTGCGGCCCACAGGTTCGGTGGGAACGTCGCTGTGGCTGAAACGTATGTGTTCAGCAGATAAAGAGAAAACTGTTGGAGGCGTTCATCCTCTGGTCGAATAGTAATTAAATCGGCGAAACCGTCACCTATTTCATTAGGATCAAGGAAAGGTAACCCACGCAACCACTTCCCAATTGCAGATTCTTTGTCGCGGTACTGACACTGGAGGCCCAATCGTTGCACGTTGCGAAACCAAGACTGCCGAAGATGGAATCTGCATCCTATTATGGAAACGTCAGGCCATGCCGTCCTTACAGCTAAGTGAATAGCTGTTTCAAAATCGACGACAACAATCCTAGGCATGAGGGGACACGTGTGCAACAGCAATTCCAAGAATGATTCGTATGTTGCTGTACGCTTGGAAGGTAGTAACGCGTAAGCTAATTGCACATAATTGCCGTTCTTGATCCCGTGTACAGTGAATAATTGAGTGAAAAACTTGGTACAAAACGAAAAAGTGCCATCTACATATATGACTTCCATATCGGCCAAAACGTCAAGATTTGTGCGACAGGAGAAAATGACAATATTTGAGGCACGTTCATTCATCAGCAGAAACGGTTCTCCGCTGCATGTTTCGAGTCTCATCTTATCAAGGACGTCATGTACTTCTAGAAGCGTTTTCGGTCTCTTGAATGGCCTCACTTTTTGACGCGCATTATACATGTTTCTCCGCACATAATTCTTATCCCGTTTCGTGAAAGATTGTGGGAGATTTTCACTAAGAACTGAGCGAACAATTTTCGATGGACGTTCACAAAGATCCTCTGTGGCTTTCCGCTTCACTTTTGCATTCACTATTTGACGATTGAATTTCGTCTCGTCAACATTATGCCTGTGGATACCTAATTCGGCCAATATTTCGTCACCAGAAACACGAACTACCGCGGTACACGTTCTGTACGTACATCTATAAGTCACAAAGTTCTCATTTGTTCGAAATTTATAATACGTAAAAGTATCCAAAACCAATAACTTTTTTCCGCGTGAACTTTCGGTGAATGTTAAGCGCGACATTATGTCCGACAAATGAATGAATAAATGATGATGATCATTTAACACGCTGATATACAATGATGAGAGTGAGCTTACATTTCAGGATACCTTATCTCGAACCTATCAGCTAATGTCAACAAGTTTTTACTTGAGCCCAGGTGTGCAGTATACCTTACCGTCTGACGTGTGCAGAATACATAGGTGCGCAGATTACACTTCATCTCGCCGTGTGCAATATACGTACATATGTGTGCAGTTTATCTTACTCTTCACGTAGACTCCGCTAACGTGTGTGCAATTTACATACGCCCGCAGTCTTGAGGTGATGAAAAATTTGGAAAAGTGAACTCGAAATCAACTCCAAATTGATGTCGATTTGAGGTCCATATTATAAAGTCGACCTGCGTGTATTCTGGAAATAAACTTGAAATCGACGGAATAGAGGGGTCGATTTCAGGTCGACTCCAAATTGATATTGATTGGTATACATTCCTAGAAAACTGTAAATTGACTTGTCATTCGACGCAACACATGTATAACGAGAGAACGCAAACTGCCATTAGAAAACCAATTTCACCAGAAATTATATTTTGAAGTAATTTTAATTGTGTGATGACTTCTACGCCAGGAGGATGTAAATTCCAGTTCAACTTTGTACTTCGGTTACTTTTTTCGTCTGTTATTCCACGCCTGAAGTAACCACAATTCAAAAATTTCTTCAAAAAAATATCCCTAACCTACTTCAGAGATGGAACGTTTTCCAAACAAGAATTTTCCGCTCAATGCTGTTAAGAGAGACCGACGAACATATACTCGCATTTGAACGTCCATAAAACGCGAGCTCTATAAAAATGTAAAAAATTGAATAATTTTCGCAACATGAAATAAAAGAAGGAAAAGAAAACAACGAATAGCGAAAGTTACTGTAAATTACAGAATAGTGTGCAAGGGAATAGCTTGGTCGGAATGTGTAACTGCGTGCAGCAGCGGTCCCCCTTCGTCATTCTTCTGCACTCGTTTAAACCCTCGTGCGTATTTTTGGGTGTTGTCGCCGCGCTGACACTCGCAGTCGTTCTGTAAGTGGCTATATAAATTATAGAATTGCGTACAAGTGGATTATATCTTTTCTGTGTGTGATTTGTTGGTGGTATAACAGTTTGTTGTAAGGCCTATTGTGTGGCACGTTTACACAGGCTACATCGTGTATTTGAAACTCGCCGACTACAAATTTTTCGACAATCTTACGTACACGTTGCGCATTACAGATACCTATCGTAAATTGATGGAAATAATTTCAAACGGTCATCTTTACGTTCGATTTGTCAACATCAGTTTATTGAACTGAAAAATAATTTATAAAGATATTAAGGAAGAATATCATTAATCAGATTCGCTTCTTTACACGCCGTTCGAGCTTATGATTTTTCAGCTCATTTTGCTTCACATCAACGCTTCTAATAAGTATGCCTAGTGATCCATAATATAATTGTACAACTAACTTAGATATAAAAACTTGGCCAACTTTATCGTCGAAGGACGTTTAGGAACATGTATCACTATGGAAAATGTTCAAACGCTTCGTCCTCATTTTAACGTAATAATATTATTAATTCTGGGCTGAGGGTCGATTGAAAGTTCGCGAGATACCATTTTTGAATTCGAAACGTCATTGTGACGGGTTCGAATATTCGAGAAAATTGAAAATTTTATACTTCCTGAAGTTAGGTATACTGAAGAGGAAACTGGAAGACAATCTAAAAGGATAGCGCCAGAGGAGTCCAGGAGCACAGAGATTCTGTAAAGCGAATAATTCAAAGAAAAAAACTCGAAAGGGAATCGCTATTAATGAAAATTAGGAAATAACTAACTGCGATATACTTTACAAAGACTTCAAATTTAACAACTGGGCTACGGCTCTCCGATCTATTCCCAGTCTAACAAGTCTACTCTTCAATTCCTAAACATTGTTCAAACAACAGGTCACAGAATGGCCGCGCGGGTGTTTTGTACTAGTCCTAACCTCAGCCTCCGTGCTGAAGCATCCGACCTTCCCTTCACTCTCGTCAGCTCTAATTCCGGAACTCCCCTCCCACATTGCTTTCTCCTCCCCTGAAAATACTTTACCTACGTCAACTTGACTTCCTTCCCAAAATGAACCCTTTTCTCCCTACAGAATCACACGTTCTTCGGTATCTGTTCTTTCCTCCGACTATCAGATTGGATGTTACAAATATTCCTAAATCAAATAACACTGTCTACCATAAACTAATCTTAGAGATTGTAACGTGTTACACTGCTGGTTCTAAAACAAAAAATGGAACCTTTTTTCATAATTGGAGCCCGGATTTCTGGAACTAGAAAAATTTGTTTTCGGCATCAAAAATGAAGATTTCGGCAATATACGGCATTAAAAAAAAAAAAAAAAAAAAAAAAAAAACGTGAAAAATTGCTATCGTGCATTACAATAATATAAGATGATGTTCTACAGTTTCCGTTTTCAGACTTTGCCTTTGGTCGCTCAATACTATTACGAAATATTAACAGTTTCAATGCCTCTCTTCCTGGTTCTTGCCGTTCTATTGCCCTAACTAACGTCTTTGAGAGATTATTTTAAGAGATACTGAACACAAGGCTCTTATGGCACCTCAAACCCAGCGATTTACGTTCCTACTTCAAATATGGTTTTTGGAAAAGTGGAATACTCTTCATCCTTTGGCAGACCTCTAAACACAAAAAACAAAAATTCTACACTCTTCACCATCTTTGTTTTTCCCTGCGTAGTTTGTATGACGTCATTACTCATTACATATGTTAAAAACTACGTCTCAGGGGAAACCTCCCAAAACTTTTTCTGTACGACACATCCATAACAAGTTCGGATCGAGGACCATTTCTCTTCTCACCAAACCACCCAGAACACCGTCCCCAAGAGGAAGACAGGAGAGTCCCACTTTTTTGTGAGCCATAAATGATATCGCAACTTGTACCTCTTTTCCTCGCACATAAGGCCTTTTCGCCGATGACTATAGCATATCTCTTTAATCTTCAAACCCTCATCGAGCAACAGACTCTTTCAGCAAACTTTCTGCATGGGCTTTCTTTAGACCGTGGTTTTCGCTTCTCCTTGGGCAAAACTGGTCTCGTTCCGAAAAAACCGCCACGCCAATCACAAATTTCTCTACCTTCTCTACTCCTTCAAGGTTTTTTAATCAAAATTCTTGGCTCCTAAATTCTTGGGGCCTACCTTTGACCACAATCTTTCTTGGATCTCTCACATGAAATCACACGAGGCTAAATGCCTGAATGCCACCAATATTCTCAAATATCTAACTCATCCACGTCTATAGGATACAACCGAAAACTACTTTTCCAACTATATAAAAGCCTCATCCGGTTTCAACTGGACTACGGCTCCGCGATCTATTCTCAGTCTAACAAGTCTACTCTAGGGTAAATTTTTTAGAAAATCGTGTAACAATTGAGTAAACGATGGTTTTTGAATGTTTCGGACCCGCTGAATACGAAAATCGTTGTTACTTTTTGGATTGGCCCCCGGAAGGACCTGAAAAGGGGGGAAAGGGGTACAAAATTCAGTTTTTCTCAGTTTCTGCGGAAAGTATGCGTCTGAGGGGAAAAATACCTCAGTAAAAAAATATTCCACACAAAATTTCCTACCGGATAAGATCTTACACTTTAGGCTAGCGCGTCAGTGTTGCCAGAGAGGAGAGCACAAATATAATATGAACATGAAAATACGTACTTTATCATTATTTTAGCCAAACACATACGCGGTTCTGAGGTGATATACAATGTGCTGCGTACATTTGGAATAGAAATTATGAATTATACCAAAATTATCGCAATTATGACCTTTTTTACTCTCAACCAGTGCTCCCAGTTATGAAGAATAATAATTCAAGCTTAATACAACGCTTGCAATTTCCATAAAATAACTATTTTTTATTAAAATGCGTTTCAATCATAAAAAATTGCCAAGAAACTGCGTAATCTATTTTTCTGAACATCATACTTTATTACAAACAAAATTCAGGACAAAGGTTTTTCTTCTGAAATTTGTTCCTTGCGGTAGTCTGTACATACTATAAATGTTCACTACCCCTAAACCCTCGCCCCGCAAGGAACAAATTTCAACAGAAAGCCTTTGTCCTGAATTTTGTTTGTATTGAGCTTCTATTTTTTTCTAGACTGTAACCCCACCTTGTAAATAACAACTACCTCATAACGTCGTTATTTTGATAGGATATCAAGAAGAAAATTTTTTCGAGTATCTATCTTTATAAGTGCCCAAAATTGGAATTTTTTTTTTTTTTTTTTCTCTTGAACCTGTATGTCAAAATAGCATCCGCAATATTTTCCCAGTCTCCATCTACATTGGTTTTGTGACGATATAATTTAATATAAATTATCGGACATTAGACTTAAGATAGTTCTGTTCTAGGGTAATGAGGCAAACAAGCTATAAAGAGCCCTGTAGTCATTATAAATAACACTGTAAGAAATATTGCACCCTACAGAGAAAGTTGTACTCATAAAAAAACAAGTGGGACTATAATTACAAATTGTACCCGAGATTTTGCTCTCACACACAGACGCACATGCAACCTACCTTCAAACTTTGATTGTAAAATTCTAATTACAGTCAAGTAACAAAAATTTTAGTAGATTACAGAACAGGAGAGGTAAGTAAGCAATAACCGAGTAAGCAGTTAGCAACAGTGACGCGCAGGAGGTTTGCTTGCTTACCGATTCTGTTTCTTAAGTTATTCTAACAGAAAGATACTGCAATGTGACTATAACCTGACTAAGTAAGCAGTAATTTTTCATAACCACACTCATCAATTCACTAATGATATAATTGGGTATTTACATTGTCAAAATCAATTGATGTAATAGTATATTTCATGACAAGGTGCGAAAGCGACGTTTTGAGTGACGAGTTCGGTGCAGTTGCGACGCGAGTCGAAGACGAGCGGAGCAAGCCGAACGAGTCACTCGAGTCGCTTCGCTCCTTGTCTTGGAAGATTTTTTTTATAACGACGGCTACGAGTGTGCGTTTTTTGTTTTGTCGTCAACTCGTCACCCGGTCGCCGTCGCACGCAATTTCACAATTCAATTCATGCATGCAACATAAAACATTATCACCCACTATCGATATGGAGCAATGCGGCGCAGCTGGCAGTGCAACGGCTTGCGAAGTCAGGAGTGCGTGGTTCGAGCCCCGATCGCGGAGACAAAAAAAAAATAGTAAAGAGAAAATGGCCGTCGACAGTGGAGCGGGCAGAAAAGTGTGAATGCAGGGTGGTAATGTAGCAAGCGGGCGGTAAAATGAGAGAAGACGATAGAAAAGTAAATAGACGACCTGCAAAGTAGATGAGTTCTCAAACAGCTACTTTCGCACCTAGAATGGACCAAAAAAAAACGCACTTTCGTAGCAGGAGTTATAAAAAGGTAGTTTACGCGTATCTTTCCGTGAAAAATATTTATTAGACTTGAACAGCTCTGCCGTCCACAGATTAAAAACAAAAAAGAGAAAAGGCCTGACGTTTTGTAGGTTACTTCCTACATCATCAGAGGAACAAAACCTATCAACTTTATTTTAGGGGCTCTTGCCTGTGGCAAGACTACAGCCCCTATACAATCGCGAAAAAAAAGAGAAAGAGAAAAAAAACAAGACTGAGTCGCCATGCGCCTCAGTATCCGGGTCTCTTGGTTTTTTTTTCTAATTGACTGTTACGTGACGGAAATTTATTTTTTAATTTTTTTCAAAAGATCTGGAGCTTCCTTTCCTACCAAGATTTAGAGCTCAAGAGATCTTGATTTTTTCTATGTCAAGATATGGAAACCAAGAGATCTGCATCTTTGTTCCACTCTGATCTGGAATATCAGAGAGTATCGAGAAGAAGAAACTTCCTTAAAGACTGTACAGAAATTTGAAAAATGCTATGCAAAAATGAAATCATAAGTGACACAGAATATGTAATACGTGCAGTATTAATCAAACAATATACATTATCATCAATATTGATGTTCGAAGACTATCTTGGTCACCTTGGTCACTCTTGACGAAGACTGTCCGAGAAATAAAATTTGCCAGGCAAAAATTAAATCTCAAGAGACAGAGAATGTATATCTTGAGTGACCTGAAATTTGGAAATTTCTATGCAAAAATAAAATCTCGAGTAACAGAGAATGTATGTATTACTTGAGTGACGTCACAACACATTTTTCCGGTGAGAACTTTTTTTTTTCTTTTTTTTTTTGCAATTGCATAGGGGCTCTCGCCTCCGGAGGCAAGAGCAGTACACTGTATATCACCTCAGAACCGCGTACTTCCATGTTCATATTATTATATTTACGCTCTCCTCTCTGGCAACACTGACGCGCAAGCCTAAAATGTATGAATCTTATCCGATAGGAAATTTTGAGTGGAATATTTTTTTACTGAGATATTTTTCCCCTCAGACGCATACTTTCCGCAGAAACTGAGAAAAACTGAATTTTTTACCCCTTTCCCCCCTTTTCAGGTTCTTCCGAGGGTCAATTCAAAAAGTAACAACGATTTTTGTATTCAGGGGGCGAAAACATTCTAGAACCATCATTTACTCAATTGTTACACAAAATGCTTCGAGCAAAGCATTTTTCTAAACAATTTACCAGTCATTACCGTTCCAAAATCTGGCATAACGTCTAAAAAAATCAACCTTAAACTAAGAATGCAAGCCTTTCTATACCTTGATCCTTTTCAAATAGAAACTTCCGCCGCAAAGAAGTCGTCCTCTCTAGTCTCAGGCTTGGCCACACTCGCCTAACCCACTTTCACCCCCTTCCAGGTCTTCCCGCTCCTCCATCATGTAAGTACTGCCAAGCACATAATCTTACAGTTCAACGTCTCTTCTCATGTCCTGTCCTTCAAAACCAACGAAACGGGTCCTGATCTCTAATCACAGCACTCTGCAACAAATCTGAAACCGTCTTCAACTCACTCAACTACCTAAGTTCTACCTATTTCTTCCAACTGCTTTAATTATGAAAATTATACATAAAATAATTCATTGTACCATCAATCTAACGCGATCCGATGACCCGTTTTGAGTAGTCTTCTTGCTTGTAAATAAAGAAAAAAATTTTCTGGCGCAAAATACGAAATTCAACGAATCACGAAGTATATGATTTAATTGAAAATACAGTAGATAGCCCGAGAAGTATTCGAGAGAACTTGCATCAGGGAGGTTATCGAATTGTAACCCCGAGGGAGAGAAACTTGGAACAACGGAACATCCGATACCTAATTATTCATGCATAGGTGTTCGTGATTTCTGTATTAGTTTCCAACAAGTTCCTGTACAACTCTGTTATCACTCTCTGGATTTATTTTCGATATGAACGAGAAGAAAGCCATGTTTCATCCCTCTGGACCCTGTCCTAGTTCAAAATGCAGCGATAGAATCGTCTTCGAACATGATGTCTGAGAGCGCGCACCAAATCGTTGGAAAAACATTCACGGTTCATTTCTATATGACGCGATTTCTTACGTCATTGAAGTTGTAGCATTAAATTTTGTATTCGAACTAATTTGAAGAAATTTGTTGAGCAAGTTCGTTCAATAGGCCGTGATAAATTACAACAGAGAATTATTCTCACGAAAGTAGTCTCTTGGCAAGCCATGGAACGTTTTGCAGCCTCGACAAATATCATTCTTTCGAACTCTAGCATGTTCGTTTTTTTTTTTTATTCTCTACTTTTTAATGACGAAAAATTCACTTTTACTCAGGAAGTAAGAATATGAAAGAACGCCAACGAAAAAGAATATAAAGAAGTTTTCAACAAACTTTTCTAGCAGATTACTCACTGCGGATTACTTATTTCAGCCTTCCGGATGAGAAAACAAAGTATAACAACACATAAAAATACACGCAAACTTGAATTCGATTTATTAACCAGAAATTTAATTAAACCTATGCTTCATATAGTAGAAGTACTTTCAGAGTAATTTGGTTATAAATTACAACACGATTGCGGAGAGAGGGACTTTCATGTTTTCGCATAAAAGAGCGAAACTAGGATTAATTCAAATCCGCTTTCGCTATAAATTATAGACTCTTTCTTTGCTGATGCTTTTTTCAGCCCCTGGTCCTCAAATATACTCTGAAAAATTTAAATAATCTGTCGGATGTTTCGCAGACAAAGCGTTATGTTTTTTTTTATTTTCGTACGTTTCTTTTATATTCGTAAAAATACGCGTTCGTCTTTTTTTTTTTTTTTGTTTTGCTTCGCGAAATTAAGAGAATTAAAAATATTCACCGGGGTTAATCTGCTTTCGAGAATTGTTTTTAGCACTATTGTTGGCGCATTCATACGACTATTGTCTCTCTCTTTTTTTTTGTCATTCCATTTGAATTCACAATCCGAATTTGGCGCGTTACTTATGTTAAATAATAATTCACTGTTAAAGCCATCGGTTATGCGTAAAATTAATGAAGCGAAATCGGTAAACACATTAATTGCGCTCAATAAATACTAAAGAGGGAGGTAAATAAATTTTTCTTTACAACGTACCTGCAAAAAAATTCTCATGAAAAATTTCTTCGTCCGTCCCTTCCAGCTGAAAGTTTGTGTTTCTAGGCACCAATTCTATTTTGCCGCCATAAAAATGTCTGACGAAATTACATTAGTGAAAAGGTATAGGAAAAAGAGTTCAATTCACCCGAACTTTTTACAAGATTACTTTTTTGCTTCATCCAATGAGGTTTGAACCTGCAATTCTTGTACGCGTTGTAGGAGCAGATAAACCATCCCGCCATCGAAGTTCATTTCGCTGGTTTTCTTAGGTCGTTTGAATTTACGAGTTAAATCTTGACCTTCAGTTATTCAGAACATTTTATTCGCTGAATAGGTTGACATCTCTTCGCCTCGTACGATTGTAAGATGAAATCTGAAAGAAAAGAGCAGAAGTAGATTTTAGTAATTTCTTTTTGACAGGCAACCTGTTCCATGGGAGGTTTTTTGAGAAATTTGCCGTGCGCCGTCCGGAAAAAAACTTGGAAAAATTTTGGCTCCCATCATATATACCTCGAGAGTCAAAATGTTTCCAAGTCCTCCTCCTATCATACGTACATAGCTCGAGATTATAAAAATATAACTTTCAGATTTTAATACAAATGTCGAGTAATGGATGCTAAGTTGTTGCAGAGGGTAGAAGAGGTTTGAGAGGGGACACCATAAGAAAGATTTTCCGAGATTAAAGAGGTATGGACAGGAGGGAAAACGGAAGACGGATAATGCTTCCACATGGGAGTATTGGCATAAGGCTGTAGCAGAGAACCAAAGTGGAAGGAAAGAATGGATTAGGTGGAAGCGCCCAATTCTTAATCGCGCTATGACTATTCTCTTCATAGCGTGATGAAAGAATTGAAGGGGACAAAGGATTCGGAGATTTTTGATCAAACGAGATTTATTATGGGATTGAGGACCAAAAGGTTGTACCACCATCAAAAATTTGGAGAACGATTGTAAGATTTTAAGTTATACGCCGAAAAAGGAGATGGATCAATGATGGGGGGAGAAGAACAAGGCTTGCTTGGCTGCAAGTTTCAACATGTGCAGGAGGATGGGAATGCGCAGAACGATGGGGTTTGAAGAAATAGGGGCCTTCATGACTTGGAAAGAGAAAAGAGACGAGAAAAGGGGAGGGATTTTACGGTGAGGAGCATGGGTGGCGGAGTATATTTTTCTCATGAGGGTGAAAAATTTGTACGTTGATTTTTGGTTTATTTCATCCTAGAGCATCTTTTTATCTTTTCCACTCTTTTGTGAGGGGGAATTTCTCCCTTTGCTCCCCTTGTTCCGCCATCCACGGGAGTGGGGAGAAGAGAGAGGTGAAAAAGGCAGGAATAGATGGCTGATAGTTCAGCAGAATATATTATGGAAGCCGATCATACGAAAAGTGAAATTTCTCAACCGATAGAAAGGTCGTAATCAGTTTTGGAACCCGCTTGGATGCATCTGTAGAGCAAAGAGTATGGAAGGGAAAATCATTAACAACAATGGCTTCAATGAGTCTAATGTAGATTATGTTGGGCTACTTCGAACTCATTTCAATGATCATCGAACTACAAATGTCAACATCTATTTCTATTGGAAAAGAGATATTCTGACTTGATTTTTTAGAAACGAAAAAATGCGATTGGTCGAGTTCAAATTATGGACATTATTGAACTGCACTGAAAAAAAAAGAGAAATATTCTAGATATCCCAACAGTAAATAAAGATTATATTTTATTCTTTTTATATGCCCTGTCAGTGTGTTGTTGAAGGTCAAAATTTTACAAGTCTCAAGGTCATGGTCCGCCTAGCAGTATGATGTAAACCTAATCAACAGTATATACTACATGCACGTATATTAGGCTAAGGAGGGGGGAAGGAAACGAGTAGAGCGCGTGGGTCCTTTAGCTACCCGATAAACAATATCGGCCGTCGATTTGGCGTCAATTTTTAGTCGACCGATAATCGACGTCAAACTAACGGAGCATTTCATTCTTGGAAAGTCTTGGTCAAAATTTCAAGGTCAATTAAATCGACTTCTCCAAATTTTTTATCGAGCAAAAATTGACCGCTCTGTTGGGTTGATTTCAAATAAATTTGTAGTTCTCTGGTAAGTACACTGGTCGACCTCAAATCGACGTCGATTTCGAGTCGACCTCCAAATGTTTCTATAGAGACGTAAAATCGACTCTGTTGCGTGATTAAGAATCGAAGCCCATTTTGAGTCGATGTACGGTAACTCCCTTGAGGCACTTTGTCTGTTTGGTGACTTCGCTGCTCGCAGACAGAAATTGCAGTCAATGAGGGCTAATGAACATCTAAATTATACCAGACGAAGTCATACTCAAGCGAGTAATACAATCGGAGTAATTTACAATAGCAACAGAAATTTAACGACGCCGGAGCGCTTTCGATTAAACAATCATTGTCAACGGGGACTGGAAAGCGACTGAACCAACTCCGGCTGTAAACTAGTTTAAACAACCCCTCATCAGGTATGTACCTGTTGAGCACATTAAGGTCGTCGTTATTTAAATGACGGATTATTTCGATGTGTTCTAACGCTTTTCACTTCGAATACGCGTTTTCTCTATAGAGGAGGACCTCGGACCCCTCTTTAATGCTATGGCCGCGAGTGATTAGATGGTCCGCAAACGCCGATTCACCTATATTCTTCTTTTCCCACGCCTTCCTATGTTCAGCGATTCTAATTTTCAACTGACGGCCTGTCTCGCCGATATAAATTCCGTTACAATCCTTACACTCAACTTTATACACACCACTCCTCTCGGCCAGTTGGATGGGGTCTTTTAGCCTAACCAATAAACTTTTTATGGTATTGGGGTTGTAATACACAGGCCGAAATCCGAAGGGGCGTAGGACACGACTCAATTGAGATGAAAACTGCCCCAAGAACGGAAGCCTTATCCAACGCTCGCTACTGTTTAGGGCCGTATTGCGGAGGAGGGAGGTGGTGGAATCGAGACATTTTCGAGTAACTTTCCTTTGGATCATAAGGTCAATGTCCAAGTTCACTTCATTCACTCTGGCCAAGTGCTTTATAGTTAATACCTCTTTTTGGAAGGCTGACTTGATTGAGAGGAATACTAGTCAGTCGATGGAACAATTACGCAATTGAGGTGATTAAGGGATTAAAGAGGAGGGTCGGGGAGGAGGGCTTAATCATCACGAAGACTGACAAAAGTAATGCCATTGTCGTGATGGAGAAGTCCTCCTACGTCTCCAAGGTCTATGACGTTCTCGGCCAGTGTGGTGCTAAGGAAAACGACAGTTTCAATTTTCCTAAACACGTAAAAGAAGTTAGACGTGTGATAAACGAGTCTGAATTTATTAGTAAAACTCCCTCGCTAAAAAGATGCTCCTGGAGCCCAACTCTGTGCCTCCCTTCTCGTACGGGCTACCAAAAGTCCATAAAAAAGATAACCCGATTCGTCCGGTCGTATCCTTTGTGTCCTTCCCCACGTACGCTCTGGCGAAAGTTTTGGACTGATGGTTTAAATCGAGAGTTGACCATGAGTCACCTTACTCTGTGAAAAATTCGGTCTCCTTGGCTGATAGGCTTAAGGATAATATTCTTCCGCAGGGATCGACCCTGTGTTCATTTGATGTGGTCGGCCTGTTCCCCAATATCCCTAGAGCAACCGCCATGCAACATATGGGAGACCTTTTGATTCAAACAAATGTTCGCCAAGAAGAATTGGGTGAATTTTTCAATCACCTCAATATTTGTTGGTCTCCCAATTATTGCAAATTCGATAACAAGTTTTTTGAGTTCCCTGAAGAGGTTGGAATACCCATCGGTTCTCCTTTGGGTTCTCTCATTTCGGAGGTCTTTATGTCTAAGTTTGAGCTCGATTTGTTCTCCTCTTGCAGTGCGTATTTAGATCAGATTTATTATTGGCACAGGTATGTCGACGATGTGTTGTGTACGTGGACTGGCCCCCGAGAGCTCCTTTTGGAGTTTCTCCAGTACCTAAATAATCAATATCCTTCTATAAAATTTACTTTAGAAATCGGTGGCGCATCTATTAATTACTTGGATTTGACGATCTGTAATAGAGACGGTATCCATGAATTCGCCAAATACAGGAAAGATACTGCGACCGATATTACTGTCCACGGCAAATCTTTTTGCCCTATAGCCCATAAATATGCTGGATTTAACAGCTTAATCCATCGACTGACTAGTATTCCTCTCAATCAGTCAGCCTTCCAAAAAGAGGTATTAAAGCACTTGGCCAGAGTGAATGAAGTGAACTTGGACATTGACCTTATGATCCAAAGGAAAGTTACTCGAAAATGCCTCGATTCCACCACCTCCCTGCCCCGCAATACGGCCCTAAACAGTAGAGAGCGTTGGATAAGGCTTCCGTTCTTGGGACAGTTTTCATCTCAATTGAGTCGTGTCCTACGCCCCTTCGGATTTCGGCCTGTGTATTACAACCCCAATACCATAAAAAGTTTATTGGTTAGGCTAAAAGACCCCATCCAACTGGCCGAGAGGAGTGGTGTGTATAAAGTTGAGTGTAAGGATTGTAACGGAATTTATATCGGCGAGACAGGCCGTCAGTTGAAAATTAGAATCGCTGAACATAGGAAGGCGTGGGAAAAGAAGAATATAGGGGAATCGGCGTTTGCGGACCATCTAATCACTCGCGGCCATAGCATTAAAGAGGGGTCCGAGGTCCTCCTCTATAGAGAAAACGCGTATTCGAAGCGAAAAACGTTAGAACACATCGAAATAATCCGTCATTTAAATAACGACGACCTTAATGTGCTCAACAGGTACGAGTACATACCTGATGAGGGGTTGATTGAACTAGTTTACGAGTATGATTCACGTCGTGATGACTCGCTGGTTCAATCCTGATATCCTCGTATGTTTCTAGTTTACAGCCGGAGTTGGTTCAGTCGCTTTCCAGTCCCCGTTGACAATGATTGTTTAATCGAAAGCGCTCCGGCGTCGTTAAATTTCTGTGGCTATTGTAAATTACTCCGATTGTATTACTCGCTTGAGTATGACTTCGTCTGGTATATCTGGCCATAAATTGAGAAATCGCATTGATTCTATCTAAATTATACTTGATCAAAGCAATCTACGAAATTTTGTCGTCGATTTTCAGTCGGCATTGAAATAATTCTGATACTTATACCAGAAGTCGACTCATTTTTGCCCTTTATTCTCAAGCCTATCAGATTTTCCACTTGAAATCGACGCAATGTCAACGTCAACTGCAAGTCTTTTACCCATGATTGACGTGACCTCAACCTATAATACCGGAAGGCCACTTAACTTCAACCTCGATGATGAGTCGATGGTAAAAAGGAGCGGTCGATTTTTGGTCGATATTAAACGGAAAGTTAGCCCGCAAGTCCACTTACTAAACAATGAACTAGGCTACAGTCGAAAAGCTATTCTAAATCCTGAAGGTAATATTGGTAAAAATAATTTTTTTAGGTTACGTGCACGTACAAAGATTATAAATTCGCGATCAGTTTCGGCACAAATGCGGGTGCCATTGATGCAGGTGGAAGACGAACTAAAGCAGGAAGAAGTAGCTTGAGGCAAGGGAAATAAAAAAGAAAATACTGGGGGAGGAAGAGGGAGGAGATTCCCAAATGTAAGTTATAAGAGAATTATGAAAAGTAAATGGAGAACGGGTGCGAGCTCATTTACACATAAGTGCCTACCGTTGGTCGCCGCATGAATGAGACTGGCGGTCAGATTTCGAATTGAGCAGACGCGGTATACCTTGGCGATCGTGGGTGTACACGCCGGTGAAAGAGGACTTATGATGTATATTGAGTTAAGGGGAATGTACATAGTGATTACCGAAGAGCACCAAGGAGACAGTGAGGTCCAGGAAATTGAGAACCTGGTGGCTTAGTTCCAAGAAGCATTCGATTGACGAAAACATATTGTTGAGCTCTGAGAGGAGGAGATAGGAACTAACGAAGAACCTCCTCACACGCAAAGAACGTCGTCCACGTTTCTGGTTTGGTCAAGGGTCTGCGTGGCTCGCGGAAATGGAACAGTTAGTGTTCCTGATTGCACAGGAAGAATCCTGCCACCAAAGACCAGAGAGAATTGCCCATTGGAAGGTCATCAGAAAACTTGTATTTAAGGCAGGTGTGGTATTTGAGTCTCGTTGAATAGTATCGTGATGGACGGTTTGAAGGTGTAGCAGATCGCACACGAGGGAAATCGAGGTAGTCGTGGGGACCTGTATATACACGTGCTAGTAATGCCGAAGGAAGCAAGAGGAGCGTTCAGAGGAAAGGTTCTCTCCTTATTATTTCTATTGACGAATCTGGGGTGTTATTAACCAAATATTAAGGGGAAAACTCATAAGAAAAATAACTTTTACCCGACATTTTAGCCTTAAAGTTGATAGCAATCTACAGGCGTCTTTCTGACCTCCGTATTTATAAAAAAATTGATCGTTGGAAACTTTCTCGCTTTTTTTTTAATTTTTTATTTTGTGTTTTCCAATAAAGACATTAAATTACGCTCAAGTATTTATTTAGTATCCATACCGAAGATTACATAAAATAGCTGAACCAGTCTGTTTTTTGTCTGCATAGTGTTCTTTTTTTCCACGAATTCCATTGGTAGAACTCGAACGAGAAACGAAGTTTGCTCGACAGAAGGTGGCTCCAGATCTCCGGCTCAAGTTATCATTTATGTTTCTATTACGAGTACAATAAAATAGTTTACTAAATACGACCACATTGATATCTTTTATTTCTTCTAATAACAGTGTAGAAGATAGTTGACACGCGTAGGGATGTATTTGACCCCTTTTATCCGTCAAATCTCAAACTCTCTCTCTTTTTTTTAATATGTAACAGCGAGTCTTGGCTCTATTTTTCGTCGAGCTAGATTGTAGAAAAGAGATAAAACTTCAACATGGTAAAAATTATTCTGTATTTATTATCGCTGACTTTTAGCGACTCCAGTGCAATGCCAACTAGACTTTGCTGATAAAGAAACGAAACAAATACGTATAATGTACGTAAGATAAAGTCACTCGAAAAAAGATGATGGACTAAAAAGGAAGAAACGAAAAAGTAGAAATTTTTGGTAATGGTCTAAAGGAAGAGAGAAAAAAAAAAAAGAAAGAAAGAAAGAAAGAAAATCGAAACGAAGGGGGAAAAAGCGAAAAAAGTTGGGGAAAATTCGCGCAGCGTTTCAATTAATAAAAAACTTTGAGAGGCAGGTCAAGAAAGAAATATTGATAAACACCGCCGTCGGGTGATTAATGAAAAGAGGTTAGCGGTTTTTATGGCTTTTCTGTTCGGTGGCTTCTTACAGTCGAGCCTACCCAAGTATTGTATTCAGAATGACTGTACAGGAAGTAGCATGAAAACTTGTCGTCACGACGCTATAACAACACAGTCAAAAGGAAAAATATAATAGACTACTCACTTGTTTAAAACCTATAAAATAGCGCCTTAAAAATTTATGGTTCCTAAATTTTAAGTTCGAAATCGCGAATCTACGAAGACACGATCACAGAGTTTCCAGCGTTAAAAGCCGCATTTGCTCATTTATATACCTCGTATATTATATGAGTACTTTATTACCTTCCATCACGCGAGTAAAACAGTCTGCTAAAATCAAACCTACACTGACTGTCAGTCATCATCATTCGCCATTCAACCAAATTCATCGCAAAGAAAATTTTAGCGCTTCACTCTCGTTAGTAAAATAGGTAGTCATTTAGGATGTATCTGGAAATTTTTTATGGCAAACATGAAGCTCGAAGATTTCGAATTTCCTCTTAGAACTTTAAAAGCCAGTTACGAGCCAATTAATCACCTGAAAAAAAAATACTTTGTCTTCTTTTCCTGACGCCCCACCTCCTCTTCTCAGAAGATGGTCATCTACACGGCATTGTAGATTTTTAAAGCCGTCTCAATGATTGAAGTCAGGGATGAGCACTTTGCGGAACCGCAACCGGCAGTTGCAATTTTTTAAATCGAGAAAACTGTACCAGAAAAATGGAAAAAGTACAGAAATACGTTATTATGAAGACTCGTCAAGGGGAAATTCTAATCATCAATGGCCGTTAGAATAAAAATCAAATATTCTGTGTCCCCATTGGTTGCGAAGTCGGCGCGCCACCAGAAACAAGTCCCAAGTAAGATACTTTTTGTGTGGTCAAATAAATAAATGTGAACCAATCAGCGAAAACAATGAACAAATTGAACTAGAGTGAACAGATAACCAAATGGGAAAAATTAATACAAACAAGAAAAAACTCACAGCCTACTTCGTTAACTCCTCGACGTTGTCTTCATTAACTGTGTTAATCGAGGCAAAAAGGGAATCTGTTTTGTGGGGTTTTCTTCGTTTCATTTTCCCAAGTCCTCCTCCCATCATATTTATAGCTCAGAGGTCTAAATTTTTTCAAGTCCCCTCCTATCATATTTACAGCTCGGAGGTCAACATTTCTCCAATTCCTACGTTTTGCCAAACGATGGCCGGCGCCCGTCATTTTTTTTGGAATTAACCCCCCCTCCCCATAAAACAGGGTCCCTGTTGAAAGCATGAGTTATCAATCGACGCTCTCAAACCGAAATAACTCCTCTTCGATATCAAGATGCCCAAGAATATTTAGGTAAGAATTGTTAAGGGGAGGTTTCACGTACGACTCCTTGTTCACGTCCTCTTGAGTGTGAGAAGGTCGCAACCCAAAGTAGGCCAGAAAAAGGCCGAATTCAGAGCGGACTTTGTTCAGAACTTCATCTCCGAACTGTGTAAGATGACGACAAATTACCTAATCCTCGAGTGCTCTTCTACAACGGAACCTTCGGTCATACCGCAACGGATGACATTTGGAGGGTAGAATCTATGCCCAGCCCAAGCAGGTCTTTGACTTCCTCTTCACAAGCCTCGAATTGTAGGCAACTTGATACTCTTAAAAACGGGTAGAAACGCCGGTCTCCCCAGTAAGAACCGCCGGACAATCAGGACAAGAAAGTCTGTACACGCCACAATTTCCTGAAAGAGGGATCGGGTTCTTAGGTGAAGCTAGCTAGGCTTTCAAAGACCGGAGCTTGCTTAACCTAAAAACATCCAACACCGTTCTAGTTGTGGCCGACAAAGGTGAGACTTTAGTCGCCCTCCACTCCGCCGAATACCATAATAAAATGATCGGTTTCCTTCAAACCTCTGGCGCCACCCCTTCCAAGTTGAACTACAATTCTTACATTCGTGAAGTACGGCGGTCTGTCCAGTCCAATCTTCCCAATTCATCTTTCGAGACAAAAAACACCGCAACACCGCCTTAGTCATGAATCCTTTGCCCCCTCGGTTGTGCGGCCAACTTAAGACCCACAAACCGAATCTTCCTGTCCGTCCGGTGGCCGCTTATTACACCGATGCTTCCTACAAATTGGCTTGCTATCTCGGTAAATAGTTTCGCATTCATTCCAACTTCGCACCTCAACACACTATCATTAACTCCACTAATCTTGCCAGAAACTGGAGAATGGTATCTTTCAACGCAGATAACAAGGCTCCCTTTCTGGTGATCGTTTCAGGCTGAAATTCAATTGAATTTAAATAGATGATAATATCAACAGCAATTGGAGAATGGTATCTTTCAACACAGATAACAAGGCTCCCTTTCTGATGATCGTTTCAGGCTGAGATTCAATTGAATTTAATAAATGATAATATCAACAGCAACTGGAGAATGGTATCTTTCAACACAGATAACAAGGCTCTCTTTCTGATGATCGTTTCAGGCTGAAATTCAATTGAATTTAAATGGATTATAATATCAACAGAAACTGGAGAATGGTATCTTTCAACACAGATAACAAGGCTTCCTTTCTGGTGATCGTTTCGGACTGAAATTCAATTGAATTTAAATGAATGATAATATCAACAGCAACTGGAGAATGCTATCTCTCTACACATATAACAAAGCTCCCTTTCTGGTGATCATTTCAAGCTGAAATTCAATTGAATTAAATGGATGAACAGAAACTGGAGAATGGTATCTTTCAACACAGATAACAAGGCTCCCTTTCTGGTGATCGTTTCAAGCTGAAATTCAATTGAATTAAGTGGATGATAATATCAACAGAAACTGGACAACGGTATCTTTCAACACAGATAACAAGGCTCCCTTTCTGGTGATC
Source organism: Aspidiotus rigidus (assembly GCA_035079385.1). NCBI lineage: Eukaryota > Metazoa > Arthropoda > Insecta > Hemiptera > Diaspididae > Aspidiotus > Aspidiotus rigidus. Next base: position 1,348,702 of record JAVHKY010000023.1, read on the forward strand.
GTTTCAGCGACTCTTCCTTTCCCCCTAACGCCTCAGTCAATTCTTTCGATGTATCCAGCATGTATACTAATATTCCAGTCACCCAGAGTATTGCCACATGTTGGATCTTCCGTAAGAATATTTGTTTCTACCGGGATGTCCTTTATGAATTCCTCGATGGCCTTCCAATGGGCGCACCTCTTTCTTCGCTCGTCGCCGACGTCTTTATGGACAAATTCGAAACAGACCTCCTTAATAGCACCATTCTCCCTCAACCTCACATTCTTCTTTGGCTTCGTTACGTCAACGACATTCTTTGCGATTGGTATGGTTCTTTGTCCGGTCTCGAAAACCTTCTCTCTGACTTAATTTCCAACTCGAAAACTATCGGCTTTCTCCTCACTTCGCCATCTAACACTGGCATTCTTATCAATGGCGCATCTTTTCATCATCAGTCTCATAAATTCTCTGCCTTACTCTCCTTCATCAATCGTCTCCTCGCCGTTCCTCTCACAATTTCAACAGAGAGAAGGCCCACATCTCCGAACTTGCGCTCATCAATAACATCCCTTTTAACATCGATAAGATTATTTCGAGGAAATCCCTCCAACAGGCGATTCATTCTCCCTCTTCTCTTCAGCGCGTCCACTCTCCTGTTCGTGTGCGCAGGGTTCAACCCGTGGATACCGATGCGCCTTCTATTCTCTTCTGACCTTAGGCCACTTATCTTCTCTCAAGGATAAGCTTCCCCCCCCCCCCAAACAGTGCGTTGGTGTTTACGGTGCTCTTTGCACTGCACCTAATTGTTCGGCGGTTGATATTGGCCAGACCGACTGTTCCCTTAAAGGTCGCTCCAGTGGAACACCTCTCTGCTCTCTGAAACCACCATCCGGAAAATTCCGCCGTAGCGAAGCATTACATTAAGGAAAACCATAGCTTCGATCACGTTGATTTCAAACTCATCCATAAAGCGACTAAAGGCCGACTCCTTAACAGGTTAGAAGAGAAAAAACGTGAAAGACGAATACTCCGACGTGGAGTAAAACATGCAAACCGCAGAAAAATGAAAGACGACGAGGGCTTTCGGTTAAATAACCATCTTCAAGCCTGAAATGAAAGCAACTGACGAACACAAGAGAAGAACGAGGTATTAAGATCGTCCAAACGAGAAATCACGGTGTGAGTCATAAACCAGTTCGATCAGGCCATCTTCCGGAATGTACGAATTGAGTACAGTGATACCGTCAGTGTTGAGATGACGAATTATCTCTATATTCTCGAGGGCGATACGCTTACTGTAGGAATTCTCCTTATGGAGGAGCTTTTCGGATCCCTCACGGAAGCTGTGGCCACTGTTTATTAAGTGATCGGCGAAAGCTGACTCCCCCAAATGTCCCTTCTTCCAAGACTTCAGGTGCTCAGCTACTCTAACTTTCATTTGGCGGCTGGTCTCGCCAATATAAAAGCCTCCACAATCCTCACACTCCAATTTATACACACGACTCCTCTCATCAACAGGTATGGGGTCCTTCAGTCTCACAAACAACCTCTTGACTGTGGTAGGGTTGTAAAACGCGAGTCTGAAGCCAAACGGGCGAAGGGCCCGACCCAATTGCAGGGAGAACTTCCCCAGGAAAGGGAGACTGATCCAACGCAAACGGCGATCACGGATCGTGTCTCGGGGGAGGGAGGTGGTAGAATCCAGGAGGCTCCTCGTAACTTTCCTCCGAACCATCACGTCAACATCGACATTGACCCCATTCACTCTGGCCAGGTGTTTTATTGTGATTAACTCTTTCTTGAAGGCAGACTGACTCAAAGGAATACGAGTCAGTCTCCTGTGAACTAGGCTATGAAAAGCAGCCATCTTGTGAGCAACAGGACCGAACGAACCACCGTGGACTAAAACATCGGTCGTAGTATCTTTCCTGTAAATTCCAAACTTATGGATACCGTCTATTATAGAGATCGATAAATCCAAAAAGTTAATGGAAAATACCCCTATTTCCAACGTAAATTTGATGGAAGGGTACTAGGAATTGAGATACCTCAGAAACTCACCAAGGAGATCTGGGTGACCAGTCCAGGTACATAGAACGTTATCAACGTACCTGTGCCAATAATGAATATGATTAAGTAACACCTGGTTCGAGGAAAAGAGGTCAAGTTCAAACTTCGACATGAAAATTTCGGATATGAGAGAGCCTAGTGGTGATCCAATGGGGATCCCTACTTCGTCAGGGAACTCGACAAATTTCCCTTCAAATTTACAGTAGTTGGGGGACCAGCAAGTATTTAGAAGATCGAAGAATTCGTGAAACTCATTATGAGGAATGTTGGCTTTGACGAGTAGCTCACCCATACGCTGGATAGTAGCAGCCTTAGGAATATTCGGGAACAAAACAACAACATCAAACGAGCAGATGGTCGTTCCCGGGGGAAGACTTACATCCTTGAGGACGTCAGTTAAAGAGGCCGAATTCAAGACCGAATGAGGGGATTCAAAATCAATTCGATTTTTGAACCAACGGTCAAGGAATTTGGCAAGGAGGTAGGTAGGAGAGGAGACGAAAGAAACAACGGGTCGCATCGGGGTATTGTTCTTATGCACTTTAGGCAGCCCGTACAGGAGGGGGGGGGGGGGGGGTTAGGAACAAGGAGGGCTTTTTTCAAAGCAGGAGTTTTGATGACAGCCTCACTCCTGTTGATGACACTCTTGGGAAAGCTGAAATCCTCACTCTCTTTAGCACCACACTGCTGTAGGACTTCATGGACCTTAGAAGAATAGGCCGATCTCTCCATCACTACAACAGCGTTGCCCTTGTCAGCCTTAGTGACGATCAAATCTCCCTCTTTCATCTTCCTCCTTAAACCCTGAATCACTCCTCCCAATTTATTACTCATGCGAGGGAGGGGGTTATTACGGACTAATTCGGCACAGACTTTCTGGGTATTAAAACCAGGACCAATCTTAACCGCAAGATCCGCAACGACATTCGCCAAGGTTTCGTCATTCTTGAGGGGAGGCATACTGAACTTCAAACAGATGGTTATTTAACCGAAAGCGCTTGTCGTCTTTCATTTTTCTGCGGTTTGCATGTTTTACTCCACGTCGGAGTATTCGTCTTTCACGTTTTATTATGGATAGCCGTAACTTGAAAGAACGGATTCGTTTAAGGTTAGAAGAGGTTGAACCTTTCTCAGTCAGGCGATTCTCTTCTCAACGATACTTGCTTCACTTTCACTAATCCTTTCATCTTCCACATACCCGTTGAACCATGTCGACCGTCGATTTAGGGTCGATTTTGAGTCGACGGCAATGTCGACTCGAAATCGACTGAAATTCGACGTCAAATCGACGTCTTCATTGAAGTCCATAAAATTACAGTCGATTTTGAAGGTAAATCGACTGCCTAACGACGTCGATTTGGAGTCGAAATATCGTCGACTTAGAAAGCATCTTGTCCAATATCATGTCGACCGTATAACGACGTCGATTTTGTGTCGATTTCCAGTCGACAATTGTGGTATTGTGATCGACCAAAAATCGACCGTATATCGACGTCGATATATGGTCGATTTTTGGTCGATCACAATACCACAATTGTCGACTGGAAATCGACTCAAAATCGACGTCGATATATGGTCGATTTTTGGTCGATCACAATACCACAATTGTCGACTGGAAATCGACTCAAAATCGACGTCGATATATGGTCGATTTTTGGTCGATCACAATACCACAATTGTCGACTGGAAATCGACTCAAAATCGACGTCGATGTACGGTCGATTTTTGGTCGATCACAACACGACAATTGTCGACTGGAAATCGACTCAAAATCGACGTCGATGTACGGTCGATTTTTGGTCGATCACAATACTACAATTGTCGACTGGAAATCGACTCAAAATCGACGTCGATATATGGTCGATTTTTGGTCGATCACAACACGACAATTGTTGACTGGAAATCGACTCAAAATCGACGTCAATATACGGTCGATTTTTGATCGATCACAATACCACAATTGTTGACAGGGAATCGACTTAAAATCGACGTTGATGAACAATGAATGACAAATCATTTGGTGAATATAATAGCCTACCTGTCACAAAATAAGGGACCCATGTTTCACAAAATACTTTTGGAGAAATGAGTCTCATGCACCTGTGCACGAAACCTCTTTCTCCAGAAGTATTTCATAAAAGATGGGTCCCTTATCTCGTGGCAGCACAATGGTACAGTACCAAAAATGAAAGAAATTCAACAATTTCCATGAATACCTGTTTAGAATCTTCGTCACAAATACCATCATTCAAAGTATCCTCAGCTGAACTGGAAGAGGGAAGTGAGGAATAAAACAATTTATAACAGGGTCAAGTCAGTAATAAATAATAATTTTGACAGATTCAATGACTTTCGATGGATTTTTATCCGAAAGCGCTCACTTTTTAATAAAAAAAATTTATGAATTACGACTCTGATGGTAACTTTTTGTCTTGTGAATTGTGCATCTTATCATTACTTCAACTTTTTAATATTCAAATTCATGAAATTTCAATCACAATTGCGCGAATTTTTAATCGCGAGGGGAATTATTCAATTGCAAGCGCGAATTTTCAATCGCGAAAATGTATACTGGAATTATACCTCTACCATCGATTAGAATGAAGAAGACGATACTAAGGCACGTAACAAATATTTAATCAAGTTCATACGCGACCGGTTTCGAGCACGCTGCGGTGTTCATCGACAGGCGTCGGACAGAAAACTAACCAAAGAAACCGGTATAAAGGTGAAAAAATGATGAGACAACATTAATTGAAGTTGAATTGAAAAATGAAGATGGGGAGGGAGGGTTAAAGGTGAATCACTACAATTAAACAAACGGGTTTCACGAATCATTAAGTAAGTATAAACAGAAACTAAAATGAGAAAGGAGGGGAAAAAACACAAAAGAACGATAGGTAGAATTAGTCGAAATAATAAACGAAACAGCATAATTAAAACAAAACCAAAAACTGAAATGAAATAAACAGAGGTAAAATATGGAGGTCTAAAAATCGGGGTAATAAATAATTAATAAAATAAATAAAAATAATAAAAATAAATAAAATAACTGAATGTGTCAATTATTAGTGAAGTTGTAAAAATGACGAACAATGGGAGACACAAAAGTGGCGGAGAGATCGTTCAATAGCGAGACCGATTGGCGAGTGGAGGCAACGGTTTCTACTTCTTCAAGCTTGTTCATGAGAGCCCCTTTTGAGCACTTTCTAATGATTTTGGTCGTGACGGATGAGAAAGGGTGGTTGCTTTCCAAACAGTGAGCAGCCATGGCTGAATCTTTTGGTTTGTTGGAATTGTATGCGGTGCGGTGCTCCGAAAGTCGTGTTGTTAACGCTCTCCCTGTTTGGCCAACATAGATGGAATCACAGTTACCACATTGAAGACGATAAATTCCTGAATGTTTCAGCGATGGTATAGGATCTTTGGCGTTGAAAAGGTGGCCAATTGTGAGATATGGATAGAATCCAACCTTATAGCCGTATTTTTTGAGCTCCCTCTCGATTTTGAGAGATGATTTACCTAAATAAGGGAGTTTCATCCATTTGGTTTTCGTCTTATTTTGGGGGGGGGATTTCATTCGAGGAAGACTCTTGAAGGAGTAAGTGAAGTGTCTTTTTTCTAACCATAGCGTTAACATCAAGATGCAGACCGTTAAGGTTGGCTATGTGTTGGATGTTCGTTATTTCAATCTGTTTAGCTCTCTCGGTCAGAGGAAGATGGAGTAGATCTATCCATATCTCACAATTGGCCACCTTTTCAACGCCAAAGATCCTATACCATCGCTGAAACATTCAGGAATTTATCGTCTTCAATGTGGTAACTGTGATTCCATCTATGTTGGCCAAACAGGGAGAGCGTTAACAACACGACTTTCGGAGCACCGCACCGCATACAATTCCAACAAACCAAAAGATTCAGCCATGGCTGCTCACTGTTTGGAAAGCAACCACCCTTTCTCATCCGTCACGACCAAAATCATTAGAAAGTGCTCAAAAGGGGCTCTCATGAACAAGCTTGAAGAAGTAGAAACCGTTGCCTCCACTCGCCAATCGGTCTCGCTATTGAACGATCTCTCCGCCACTTTTGTGTCTCCCATTGTTCGTCATTTTTACAACTTCACTAATAATTGACACATTCAGTTATTTTATTTATTTTTATTATTTTTATTTATTTTATTAATTATTTATTACCCCGATTTTTAGACCTCCATATTTTACCTCTGTTTATTTCATTTCAGTTTTTGGTTTTGTTTTAATTATGCTGTTTCGTTTATTATTTCGACTAATTCTACCTATCGTTCTTTTGTGTTTTTTCCCCTCCTTTCTCATTTTAGTTTCTGTTTATACTTACTTAATGATTCGTGAAACCCGTTTGTTTAATTGTAGTGATTCACCTTTAACCCTCCCTCCCCATCTTCATTTTTCAATTCAACTTCAATTAATGTTGTCTCATCATTTTTTCACCTTTATACCGGTTTCTTTGGTTAGTTTTCTGTCCGACGCCTGTCGATGAACACCGCAGCGTGCTCGAAACCGGTCGCGTATGAACTTGATTAAATATTTGTTACGTGCCTTAGTATCGTCTTCTTCATTCTAATCAGTATGGCTCGTACCTATGAGGATACTATCCATCTACCATCGATAGGTCCCCGTAGGTGTTAGGCTAGGTTCGTTCGCGCAGGATAGGTCAGGAATTGTGATGCGCAGTTCGAGCCCCGGTGATGATGATAGAAAGATTCTCATCGATAGGTTTTTTTTTATTTTTTTGTTCTCTTTTCTTTAGTGAATATTGCGTAATAATGATGATAATAATATTAATAATTATTAATAATTATTGCGAGACTTCATAACGACGTCGATTTTGGGTCGAAGGCCACCGCTCACCTTAAATCGACTCGATATCGACGTCGAAATCCAGTCGTTTGCCGTCGATTTACGGTCGACATACCCGGAACTATTACGACTCGAAATCGACGTCGAATTTGGGTCGATTACTTATTAAAAAAATGGGTCGAAATGACGTCGATTTGACGTCAGATCGACGTCGATTTGCGTCGACATGGTTCAACGGGTATACAATAATACTCCGCCCGATGATTTCATTTCTCCTTGATCTTCTTTCTTTCCTCTTCCACTTCTTTTCTTTTCTCCTCTCGGCACACGTTTATGTCATCGCATGTATTTTCATTCAGTACACCTGATGATGCGCTGGTTAGTCGATGCAAAACCTCGTCGTGTATAATAAAAAAAAAAAAAATTTCATTATGAGACAGTAATTTTCTCATACATAATATCTCGGCGGTTGCCAGAGTAACTTGAGAAGGGGTTCGCATAGGAGATTCCTCCTTCACTGAAGTTACACCCGAAAGGATGGATTCCGGTGTTGGAGGAAACTATATTAAATGCATACGCAACCCGCACCTACTCCATCATGGATGACGGGCGGTGCTGCACATGCGACACACAAGCGATACATAATATCTCAAATGGTGACTTTGTCGTCATCTTTTGGATTGGCATAATACCTCTCTTATCTTGAGAGACGAGTCGGTATAATAGGACTGATGTTGAAAAATTGACAAATAGCCTACAAAGGCAAGCCCCCCCGCCCCTCCCCCTAAAAAAAATGCATAAAATGTACTATTGTGCACTATACGCTTATAATGTAAGGTTACGTTTTTTTAGATACATAGGCTCCCCACAAAAATTGGAGGGGATCAGAATTTTTTGCGGTATAATTATGTATGATTTGTGAAGACATGCTGATCAGAGTTTATGTATGAATACATAATTTTCAAACCAGTACATTAAGGGTTAACTTGCGATCTGATAATAATTACGCAACCAATTTTACAGGACGAAGAAACTTTCTTTCCTGTGTTAGGGTAGCACAAGAAGGCAGAGAGTGTCACGAGAAAGGCTCATAGTGCAACATAAATTTTATCAGAAGAGTTTAGGATGAATGGTTCAAAGCTTAGATAATACAAATAAATAATGTATTTTGCCTCTAGAGGCAATTTATGCTTATTATGCAACTGCATTTAGTCTATACCCACAAGTGCCGTAATCCTTTTACTATGAGTCGTATCAATGCTCGTATAGATAGAAGCGCATATACTGACTATATAAATACCATTTTCAAATCAATAACAATATCGAGGTGCGAACCTGACCGCAATCTAAACTGTGCTGCTATACTGCAGCTTCTGTACGGTACGTAATACTGGAATAATTCGCACGTCGAGTCTAGCCTTAAGAACTTATCTTCATTCGTCCCGCGGGTACGTGTTTAATACCTATTACTCGTAAACAGTTCTTACCTTGAAGTACCCTCACACAGAACTACAAAGGTTATACGGTGTAAACCACAAAAGCTAAAAGCCAGAGCTCTAGACTAACAATTGTATACAACTCGAGTAACTGTCTCTTATCTTGGAAAGTACTCTGTCAGACGAACAAAAGACTTTATACTTGAACAGAAAAATGTACGTCACGCGTATCTGTCTTAGTTGATATTTGAGAGTTCTTATATTTACTGAATATTAGAAACATAGCGAATTTATGTTCCGTCTTTGTTGCTTCAATCGTATGCTAATAATTCAACTTCGCGCGCGGTATTATAAAGTACTTTTAGCTCTATTTGCAAGTCAAGTGCCTCTAATTCGCGATTCTCATTCCCGAAGACTAAATCAAAAATTAACGGAGACCTCTGTTTGTTTGGCGAAAAGTTTATAATTTTAATAAAGAGCGCACCTAACAACAGTGCGGATACGATGGCTGATATTGAAATACAGAATACCTATCGCGTAAGATGGAGGCCACCTGACTATACTATAGATATAGCGTGATCGAGAAGCGATAAGTTAGGGAGAGTTTCTATAGCGCTCTCATATTGATGAAAATTTTCGCTCGCAACAACCGTCAAATTATAAGTTTTGCTATCATTTTAAAGCGGAAACGTGTATAATTAATTGGCTGCTCTCATCCTAAACGCGGGATAAAACTCGCGAAAGGGTTGAGGAGTATTATACTGTATTTCCAAAATAAGAAGGGAATAATATGGTCGAGGAAGTAATTTCAAAGTTGTGTACTGTACTCTGTTAACTTTATGGTGCAGGTGAACGAGAGATGCAGTAAGACTCCCTAAAGGTGTATCGGGTAGATGTAATACTCTTCAGAGTCACATAATTCGAGCAGATCGACGTGTAAAATGTTTAAAAATATTGAATTCAGTGATGCAGTATGAATTAGAGACCTTGTATGAGGGATAATTTTCGATCGTCGACTGTGTAAATAGGCTTTATAAAATGTTTGTTATTCGCTATAATCACATTATCAGATGAAATATACCGCTCACGAATAAACGTTCCTCGAACAGGGAGCAAATGCAAAATATAGTAAATTTGAACAAAAACGTGACACACACGCCCCCTCCTGAGACACGTAGTGTAACAATTTGTATGCTTACTTCCTACACTTCGATATAATAATATATGTGACCTGCGATGAGAAAAGGATGCTCGTTGCCTATTGGCGCAAGAACACCAGTTCTCTCTGATTGAATATCGAATCAGAGAGAAATGGTGTTCCTGTCAGTGGGCAATGAGCATCATTTTCTCATCGCAGGTCACATATATATCCATTACTTCGACTTGATCGATATTGAATCAATTCTATCTATTACATTGACTTCTGATTTGTTGGTCACGATGACGTCATAGTAACGTTTCCCTCCATCAGTATTCCTTAGCTTAGTTAAGGACTGCAGGAATGCGCATCTTGAAAGTAAACAAACTGAAGAGTGCATGAGGAGGTTGCATGCCACCGATCGAAAATTTCGTGGGTATAACGTTTGACGTACCTACAAAGGACGTATTTATCACCAACATAAAATTGGAAATTCTGAACTGATTTTGCCGTTCGCTGAATTTAGGAGAGAGTTACCTAGTCTATTTTCAAATTACCAACTTATAAAAATTATTTGACGTGTTCAAATTATTCAAACTTCGGAACCATTCGATGCAACCTCCTCACGCACTCTTCACTTTGTTTGTTTACTTTCAAGATGCGCAATTGCGCATGTTAATCAGGCTTCTAGAGTTGTTTACTGTTCCAAATCATACAACATATTAATAATCGTACCATTTGTACTGAGGCATAGTCAAGATAATATAGATTGCCAAGCATATGAATATTCCATTTACACGGCCATACTGACATTCAACGGCGTCCCGACGTTGCACTTTAAGAAGATCTCCTTCATAATTTGAAAACTTCGAAGATTAATATTCTTGCGGCCATATTGGACGATTCAAATCAAGGGTAGAGCTTTCTGGTACCTATTTTCGGTGAAATATGTCCTTTACACGGCCGTCTTGACTCACAATGACGTCCTCGTTATTGAAAAAAACCCGTTCGGAAATTTATCTTGTGTCTCTGATTCTGCTGAAATAGTTGCCAGTAATTTTCAAATTTCTATGGAAGGGTTGTCGCCATTTCCAGCATTCATCAGTGCAGAGTTAGTAGTGGTAGTTGATGTACATGGCTAATTATCCTCATTTCTCGTCATCGTCTTCATAAACATTCAAGAGAAATGCGTTCATCTCAGATACGCTCAAAGTCTGATGAGCCATAGGTTTTAAGTCTAAAGAACCGGCTTCTAAAACACCTTCCAGCGATATCAAAAATAATACGTTGGTAATAATGTCCACTTTCACGGATGGATCTTGATGTAATGCTTCTTGTGTTCAACAACACTTGGGTATGTTTGTTTGATTTGTCGATGCTAGAGTAGGCATTATACAATTGGCTTCATTCTACGTAGTACTTTTATGTGAAATTTGCATCAGAGGTGTTGGTTTCTTCAGTACCAATTGGTTCGTTTTCCACTAAAATCAAGCTCGTTGATTCTTGGGTTTACCAACATTGTAATCACGTTTGTTCGCGAGCCTAGGTTATGGACATTCCTTTGTATGCAGAGAAAGTTTCCTGAAATGACCTGAAATTTAAACAGCATATTACTCTTACACACACACAATACTTGTCTATAGCTCTTAGCTCAGACGCAGTTTCTCACAGTTTCACGAAACAGCACAGTTCCGTACACTGACTGGCGGTATGGCTCAGTCTCTATTACTTGCCAAGTTGCATAGCGCAGTTTCACTACTTGCTATACCAACTTCTCGTTTGTCGTATCTTTCAACGACCTCGGTTGTCGTGTCTTTCAACGACCTTGGTTGTCGTATCCTTCAACGACTTGTCCACAATTATTCATTAGACACACTCACAATTACTCACGATGTAACATACAATAATACAATCTTCGTTAGACACAGATATAAAGAGCAACAGTAGGGGCTCCAATATTGATGCTCTCTAAAAACCAAAGTAGTTGAGCTCCCGTTCAGTTGTTGCAGACACATTGTACAACATTAAACCAATAGCGTTTTTCCGACGGGACATTTTTCCAAGGAACTAATTTCTCGTCACGACTTTCTTCAAATGCTGTAATCAAATTTGGTAGAGTAGCATGATGGTCTGCCAAACGCTGGTAATTCGTCCCGTCTTTATCACCTTGTTCATCTCGGTAGCGATTTCTACAACAACGAGTATTCGTAAATAGGCAACGCGAACGAAAACACCTTCCTACCAGCCGCCAACTAATCGCTCACAGACTGAAGTATTCTGTAGCTTTGGCTGAGTAGGTGACGGGCTCACTCGCGCCGCTCGTTCGCTCCCATTCTTGATCCAGTCCAGGTTTAGTATAGTTGGGCTGATTAGCTCACTCGCTCCACTCTTGGCTTGAACAGTCTAGTACAGGCCTCCTCAACCTGCGGCCCGCGAACGAATTTCAAAAAACCCAAAAAGTAGTAGAAACCTTACGATTTCATGCTGACACGATTTGACTTCGTAATACAAGTAGGATACAAAGATTTTTTTCTTTTAATGCATGCAAACATGTATGAAAAAAAGATAGAAAAAAAATAATGTTGAAAAAATAGGAAAGTAATCTAATCAATGTGATGGCTGTCTTTGTTTCTCCGCTGCGAGTTCAGGAATATTTCCCCTTTAATTATCGTTCTAATACATTACAATGAAATCGTTATTAAATATACGTAAACGATTTGCGGCCCGCGGAAATTTCGGGAGACACAGATGCGGCCCGCGAGTCGTAAAAGATTGAGCAGGCCTGGTCTAGTACAGTTCAGAAGACACAGGATTTATGCGTGCCAGGAGAAACTATACAAAGAGCAGAAAGGCTTTTCCCACACTTAAAACTTTTATGTAATTTGACATTTCGACCACCTTGCGATCTTCTCCAGGACGAACGAATTAGAAAAAACGAGATGATACAAGTTCAGTTCGTACAATTGTAAACTGACATGAGTGATACACAGGCACGGTATGAGTCTAGTATAAGTCTATGACGTGATACTACTTTTCTCTCTCTCTCTCTCTGACCCTAGTTCCTTACATATGAGGAATGTTGGGGTAAGTAGCTGAGCTTATATCAACCTAATACATAAGACTCAAACTTACCAAGTAGCACAGAAGTCGAAATTTTTCCAAATCCTTAAAATAGGTCAAGGTCATCGATGATGTCATCAAACGTGACAAAATACCGTGACAGTTTTTCATGACGATTTTCCCAATAGTAATCCGATCATTGAGAGTAGAGTCCCAAGGTCACTTTATGGATTTTCGTGACAATTTTCCTGAAATAAAATTTTAAAAGTACGGTATGTAAAATGCCAAAATTAATCCACAAGATCTAAAACCTGAAAGATACGGATTTTTTTCTTACCCAAGTTCGAAACTCCAAAAAACACGTACTATAATAATTTTGAGGGCTTCTGGTCTCGCAGAGAATCTGTTGGAAAATTTCCTTAAGCGGAATATTGAGCGAGAGGTTCCGTATAAGCGAGGTATCGAGCGGGAAATTCATTAAGCGCAATACTGAGCGAGAAATTTCTTGAGCGAAAAATTCCTTGACCAGAGTAGTGAGCGGGAAATTCCTCAAGTGGGGTATTGATCGAGAAATTCATTAGACGGGGTACCCAGCCTGACGAACTTCGCCATGAATTGGTGTCCCTGGTTTTCAATGAGATAATTTTTGATGATATTGTAGAGATGGTAAGAGTATTTTTGTAGCAGGCGTGTAATTCTGAAAAGCGGTGACATTCTTTTCGGTGAAATCTTACTATGTCAAACCAAGGCCACCCAGAAAGGCAAGAGCACGTTTTCACTCACACTTAATGAGCTTTAGTGCCATTTCTACTGCGTCCAAGGTTGGCGAAATAGTAGGATCTTGACTTGCGGCACACAGACAAACAGCCAGACCAGTCTCGATAATTTTTTAGCGGGGAACCCGCTGTCCCTTTGGTTGGGGGTACCTTCAGAAAATTTTCGTCCACGAGCGCGAGCGAGGTTGAGGACGTCACGGAGAGGGGAGGGGGACTTGGAAAGACGGCGGCTTCCTGGAATTGCAGCGCGTTCAAGTCGTCACGTCATGATTTTCGGGACTTGGAAAAACTTCGGGCTCTAGGGGACTCTGTCATTGCACTCCTGCAATGGCATCCAATTTTTATCGAGGAATTTCAAGAGCGGCCCATCCTATCGATTTTTTGTCGACAATTCTTTCCTCAACAATCAGGCTCGGCAATTTGTATTTTGGCCATCTCATTTTATGGCCCAAATATTCTAGCTACATGGAGCTCATCGGTCTGGCTGCTCCTGTACTCTGTATTGCATTCGTTATTTTTTAGCTCCACTCGACCCCTCATCAGCATACATCGCTCCCAATATTGACGTATTTTGTATCTTTCCTCTACCCCCTTACCTCGAGATGGAATTTGAATTGTACGGGCTCACTCCCCTCATCAAGGTTGGTGACACCTCGGATCTCGATCATGATAAATTTTCGATTTTTGCGAGCTTCCACCCTCCTATGACGATGGCAACACCTTCTTCCTCTAGACTACATTTCACATACAGTATACTAGGCTATACTAGGCTCGAGATGCAATATACAAAGATATACTAGGATGACGACGCGACGTCTCGGATCTCGAACCTATTGAGCCAAGAGTCTAATATACTGTACGCCTTCAATTTACTTGGCTAAAATAGGCCTAGGTTACATAGAGGGAGTTGAAAGGAGGAAGCGAATGTGCGGAGCGAGTGAGCCCATCAATGAATTATAAGCCTAAAGCAGTGTATGCCTTTAATACACTGAGCAGAAGTGTGGCTTCCTAGATTAGGACGGGGGCGGGGTTTTGAGGGATCCCGTCAACATTTCTATAATGTTTTGTACCATTTGGATATACTAACAAAGTGAACTCTACCATCAAATATGCAAGTACACGTATTTTGTAGTTGTAATTTATCCACAACCGATCTGTACTTAACCCTCTTGGCTAACTGTTATTTTGGTGCCGTTCAGTTTCCTTTGGGTTGATAGAATAGACTACGTATGTTGTAAGTAACGAATTTTACTGTGATGCGCTCACCGCCTTTGGAACCAATGTTTTATCGCCCTACTCGATGAGATCTACAGATCTTACATTCGTCTTCCGTGACTCCGAGCTGCTTTTTGGATCACTGCATCCGTAACTTCGCGTCCTCCGTTCTGACTCGCTGCTTAGACATAAGGAATTTCTTGAGTTCATTCATTAAATCTGATTGTGAATGCAGCATCATTTCTTGCACTTCGTGAACATATTTAGGATGATACAACTGATATCACTGCATCCCTGATAGCTTGAACTAGGCTTTTTTCCAAAGGTTTTGATAGGTACATTATTATTGATCCCCGAGATACCTTTACGCGTGTTTTCAACTGCACCATTGAGTCACGCAATGATAGTTGATGGACTTGGTAGTTTGCGAGTTATATTTCTTGGTGGGTTTGGGGTAGAACGCTCACGCTGGTAGAATTCATTATTTGATTTACCTAATTTATTTCCGGTTTTGGTTAGTCTACCACCCGCTTGGCTTCGCAAAAATCTCTTCGCTGTGGTCATAGGCAGCTCTTGTATGCTTAGAAATAGCAGAAGAAATTCTTGTTACGTAGACGATAAGCCAAATCTCAAGTTCAGTTTTCGAATCCGCGACACACTTTCGAGGTACACATCATGTACCTAGAATTCAAAAAGCAGTTATATAAAGTATCCACAAAAACAATTTTGCTCCAGCAATATCGTTTTTCTTTTTTGAAGTGACTCAAAACATCAAAATATTAATTTTCCAACCTGATTTTGGGGACCTTAGAAAATTTGTTAATTTCCAACACATTTTGGCCAATTGCTCGAAAATTCGTTGTAGTCTCGAATTGCAGGTGCTGAAATTAAGATGAAAAATTTCTTACACTGGGAGTTATGCGTTTTTTCGGCGTATCAAATTAAGTGCAAACTTCCATATAACTGTTTACATCATTTCGGTGCACCCTGTGTACAAATATAACTTACTCTCCCCCCGCACACAGCGCCGGTACGTACCGTATCTATAGAAAAAAGAACAACAAGATGAAAGGAATGAGATTGCAAACGCAAAAAAAAAAAAACAAAATTCTTTCAACGAAGCTACTTACTTTAAATTATTAAAGTAAAACAATTCTACTTCAGTTAAATTGTGTTTGTTTTTCTTTTCCTCTCTACTTTCTTTCTATAGGTATATCAGCTTTAAAGAATGTTCGTATACACGCGGCGAATGCTGTAAGGGCGGGCGAATCGTTGTTTCTAATATGTGATTACGACTTGGAAAATGCTCCATTGTACTCGATAAAATGGTACTTCAATTCGCATGAGTTCTACAGGTTCGTGCCAAAGGAAGAACCGCCGACAAAAGTGTTTCCAGTGCCTGGGATTACCGTCGACGTAAGTATCATATTACTACAAATACAACGAAAGTTCGACGTCTTTCCTTTTGAAAAACGTCGTCGTATAACAATAATTACTAGAAGGGCGTCTTTAAAAAAAAAAAAAAGCGAATCTAAATAGTTTTCGATTGCCAGTTCATGGGTACCTTCAAATAAAATACCCCGGTAAAATACGAGTATTAAAAGGCAGTCCCATTATTTTTTGGCGTATCAAACGAAAAAGATTAACTCGAACTCTTATCCTTCAAGAATGAGCGTATATGAGTCACATTCAAACTGAAAGTATGACTTCAATGCTTTGAAATTCAGAAAGGCCAAACATATTCTTATTTTGCAAACCTATAATATGTAATGAATTGCTATAGAGCAAAACACGACATCGTGGTTATTTTAAACGAAAGATGACTCTCGTCGACCTCAATTGTTATCATTATTCTAACGGGTCGAGGAACCATAAAAGTCAAGGTCAGAACCCATTTAATTGACGGGTTAGTGATAGGATCGAGTTGACTTGAACATCCATGGTATCCTCCGAAAGCCATCGCAGTGGCTCCGCTTTGATTTTTTTGGAGCTGAGAGTTGAAAATTATCGTTGAGTTTCGAGATGCAGCTTTGGAACCAATTTCCGGCTCCGAGGCTCGTCTTAGAACTGTTTCGGTTCTTTCAGGAGCCACCGCTCCGCTCTTTCTTTTTGGCTGCCAATTTGAGTTTCAGTTCTCTCCCTTAGCTCCTAACGACTCCAGCTCCGAACATTTTAGGAACCAGCGGTGGGCACTGCAGGTGGCTAAAAATAGCTCACTTCCCACCTCTGATTAAAGCCGAAAAAGTCGAGAGCCGTTTTGCTCCTTCTTCTCTGCTTCTCTCTTTAGCTCCGACTCTATACATTCTGAGAGCCAGCTCCATGCTCCGGAGGCGAAAAATGGCCAACTCCACACCTCTAGGCGATGGCAATTGTTTCTTGGAATTCTACTAAACTCGTCTCGTTGGATGAGGTTGGAGCGAGGGTGGCGCGTGTGACTCAATCCAGGTCAAGAGAGGATGACCTCTTCGTGTCTGAAGTTTCCGATGGGATATATGAGACAGAGGTTCGCTCGATTCAAAGTAGTTTGTTGGAAGATTGATTTGACCACGGTAAACTTCATGTTCATAAAAAGTTTGAAATATAGTGTTGTTTATTGTCTGAAACCGGGAGATGAATATGTGACCTGCGATGAAAAAAGGATGCTCATTGCCCACTGACAAGAACACCATTTCTATCTGATTCGATGTTTAATAAGAGGAGAATGGTGTTCTTGCGCCAATGGGCAATAAGCATACTTTTCTCATCGCAGGTCACCCAAAGTATAGGTGGCCAGTTTTTCCGCTCGATCGATTGCATCATGTTCAGGGAAGCCAATATGATCTAGGATCTAGATGAATATATGGTGTGAGAAGTCATTCTAGGCCGAGGGTTGACAGCGTGAAGTGAATTCTTTGCAATTGTGGGTTTGTGTTGAAGAGATGTAGGAAGGAGTCAAGAGATGAAATGGAATCGGTGAGGAAGAGGAATTTGCTATTGGGAGGGGAGGGGAATTTGTGAGAGATAAGACAAACATACCAATGTAGCCATCAATTGGCTGTGTAAATGAAGGCCAAGTTTTTCATTCTGTAAGCCTTTAGTGTTCCATCGATGGAATACGCTTAGGCGGTTCCGCTATTGACTTTTGATCCGTCTGAGGGTTCCGAAATATGATTCTAATAATGAACTTTTTCAAATTTTCCACAATTCGAGTTCAATTATTTATTCCAATATGTTGCTCTAATTTATCATGAACATAAATTTCTCCTCAAAAGGGATGTCAAACGCTCGAGAAAACTATATAAATGTAGGTACTTTAGAAGAGCAGTGTCGTAGCCAAAAGCGGGACAGAAGGTTCTCATTGTCCTCTCTTCCTCTTCGATATCTGAAGTACATAAAATTCTTGTTCCTACATCTCCTCCAGAGACACGTATAGTGTTGCATTTTATATGCTTGATTCCTGAACTTCGATGTAATACACAATCGATGTATCGATTTTATCGATCATATTAAATCGCTTTTACCACCTACTATATTAACTTTTGAAACGTCTATTTCGGTTATGATAACGTTATAGAGGCGTCCCCTTCCACCAATATTTCTGAACTTAGTATAACCGATCTGCCATTCTGTGTGTCGGGCTAACTAGCTGACGGGCTCATTCTTAGCTTCATACAGGTGTCGAATACTGTATATTAGGCTGAGTGGATGGCCAACGGTCTCACTCGCTCTGCTCGATCGCTCTACCCCATCCTTAGTGTAGAATAAGTTTAGTACGCTGTGTGTTGGGTGGATAAGCGGGCCCTATTGACGGGGGTAAGGGGCCATTGGCCCTGGGCCCCCGCATTTTAAGAGTCACCAGTTCAAGAACTAGTAATGAACAATGAAAAATTATACGTATTATGAAATACAGAGAAGGTTGGGGATTGAAAGACTTCTTTTTTGGAGAGGTGTGAGGTGAATTACGTGACCGCGGTGTTCTTGGTAAGACAACGACCATGAGAAGGATGATGGTTTTCGAGACTTGTTTTTGCCCATGGGCAATATCCACTGGTTCGTTATTTTGAAATGGATGTAGTGGGTGAGATTGGCTATAGGGAGGAAAATTTGGGAGTTAATGCGTGGTAGTCCCGTGACAGTTTTTACGGCTTAATCAACTTTTTCGCCAACACTGATTCCAATGTGGCTGGGGACCCAGATGGTGGTTATGGAGTAGGATTTGGGGATTAAAGGGAGTAGACGTTGGAAATCGTTGTCAAGGTGGATACGAGATTTAAAGCGCTAAGAAAGGTAGGTGGTGAAGGAGGAGAGGGAGTTAAAATTGATTCCAGGTATTGGAAGATAGGTTGGTTGTGGGCTGTCGATACGGTGAGGAAAATTTTGTTGTTAATGTAAAAAATATGTTGGTTTTTCTTTAATACATAGAATATGCGAAACCATAATTGAATTTCGAATCGTCTGCGAAGGAAAGGGTTACGATGGTGCCGATATAGGTGAACTTAGTATAATATTTAGGAAGTGGGAGTGGTAAATAGAAGCACCGATCGATTTTTTGGATAATTTACATAAAGTGAAAACTATTTTCGGCTGGGGTATGGCCAATGGGAAAAAAAGTTCAAGAAATTTCTCGACTTTATGGAAAAACATTGAATCGTATGTATGTCTTTGAGCGTCACGTCGCGTTACGCAGATTTCAGACTGACCCCCAGCCCAAAAGTATAATATACAGATTTCAAGAGCTCACTCGCTTCGCTCGTTCGCCCCCTTTCTTAGTAGTTTAAGGCTAATTATACTGTATATTAGGCCTAGTTAAGCTGCTAGTAAAGAGTATATTAGGTCTAGTATAATGAAGGCTGAAGATCGAAATTCATTCAAGGTCGAGGTCATTGATGACGTCATAGAGCGTCGTGTCGCGTCACGTTTGAATTGACCCCAGCCCAAAGACACGAGTCGGTATTTCACGCCACATTCGGAGGGAAGTTGATTCCGCGAGTCTTCGAAATTCTTGCGTTCGCACGCTCGTGTTGCACACTATTGCGTCTCGTATTCATGCTTTGAACTGCGGGTCAGTATCAAGGGGGTCTGTATGGACTTTGAATATTTTCCTAAATGTTTTACTCAAACAAAAGACGAAGTACAAGAATATTTTTGGACTTAGAAATTTTTTTCGAAAATTGAAATATTTTACTCAAAAAACGACCGAAGTACCGAAATACGTTTGGACTTCAAAAATTCTTTGAGATATTCTACTTGAAAATTTTTGGACTTTGAATATTTTTCAAGACATTTTAATAAAAAAATATCATTTTTCAAGGTAATTCACTTGAAAAAATGGCAAAGTACCAGAATATTATTGGACTTGGAATATTTTCCTGGATGATTTACTCAAAAAAACGCCTGAGTCCAAGAACTGGACTTGGAATATTTTTCGAGGTATTTAACTTGAGAAAAGGACGAAGTACAAGAATATTTTTCGACTTGAAAATTTTTTTTTGGTATTTTACTTGAAAAAAATAACGAAGTCCGAGAATATTATTGGACTTGAATTATTTTTCAAAGTATTTTACTAAAAAAAAAATGACAAAATACAAGAATATTTTTGGACTGGGAAATTTTTTTCGAAAATCGAAATATTTTACTCAAAAAACGACCGAAGTACCAAAATATGTTTGGATTTCAAAAATTCTTTGAGATATTCTACTTGAAAAAACGACCAAGTCCGAGAATATTTTTGAACTTCAAATATTTTTCAAGATATTTCGCTCATAAAATATTATTTTTCCAGGTAATTCACTTGAAAAAAGACAAAGTACCAGAATATTATTGGACTTATAATATTTTCCTGGATGATTTACTCAAAAAAACGACCGAGTCCAAGAACTGGACTTGGAATATTTTTCGAGGTATTTTACTCGAGAAAACGACAAAGTATAAGAATTTGGGATATTTTCCTGAATAATTTACTCAGAAAACGACAGAGTTTAAGAATAATTTTGTACTTGGAATATTTTTAGAAATATTTTACTCCAAAAAACAACCCAAGTACAAGAAGATTTTTGGACTTGGAAAATTGTTTTGAGATGTTTTACTTGAAAAAACAGTCAGTTACATCTCAGAAAATATTGTAAGTCAAAAAATGTTCCAAAACTTCATTCTTTTTTGAGAATTCACGAGAAATATTCCAAGCCCAAAAATATATTCTGGTACTTTCTTGTTTTTGTCATTTTCTTGCGTAAAATATGTTGAAGAATTTTCCGAGTCTAATATTATTCTTGGACTTTGTCTTTTTTCAAGTAAAATATCCCGAAAAATATTCTCATACTTTGTTGTTTTTTTAAGTCAAATATCTTGAGATACCTAAAAAAATTTTCCAAGTCCAAAAATAATATTCTTGTACTTGGTCGTTTTCTCGAGTTAAAAAATACCTCAAAAATATTCGAAGTCCAGTATTATTCTCGGACTCTGTCGTTTTTTTTGAGTGAATCATCCACGAAAATAATATAAGTCCAATAATATTCTGGTACTTGGTCGTTTTTTCAAGTAGAACATCTCAAATAATTTTTGAAGTCCAAACATAATATTTTGGTACTTTGGTCGTTTTTTCGAGTTATTTCGAAAAAAATTTTCAAGTCCAAAAATATTCTTGTATTTCATGTTTTTTTCGAGTAAAACATTTTGGAAAATATTCAAAGTCCATACACACCCACAGTCCAAAGCATGAATACAAGACGCAATACCGTGCAACGCGAGCGTGCGAACGCAAGAACTTCGAAGACTCGCGGAATCAACTTCCCTCCGAATGTGGCGTGAAATACCGACTCGATGTCAAAAGCCTAGTATACAATACACTAGGCCTAGTATGATGAAGGCCAGAGGTAGAAATTTTTCAAGTCCCTGAAGTAGGTCAAGGCCATTGATGACGTCATTAGCGTCTCGTCACGAGATTTCATACTAACCCCTAGCCCAAAGATATACACATGTCAATAAGGTAGGTAAAATGGGGAGGAGACAACGAAACTTGATACTTTCGGATAGGGAATGGTTTAAGAGTAAGTAAGTTGACGCCAGCTAAAGTCAATATAAATTTTTTCTCCTTGCAAACATTCGGCCCGGGGCCCACAAAAGCTAGATCCGGCCCTGCTGATTAGCTCACTCGCTCGTCGTCCCCCTGAACGATCTAGTATAGCCCTAGTAGGTCAAGGTCACTGATGACATCATCAAGCGCAACAATTGTGACGATTTTCCCAAGAGAAGTTCCAGTCAAAAACCCGTCTGAGAACCGTGACAGTTTGTATGGCATTTTGTGAAAGAGGACAACATACGACAATATATTCGGTCAAAAAATTGAAAATTTTTTTGACAAGAATTCACGTCAAGTGGAGAGGATGAGGGGAGCAGTAATAGGATTAATGATTATACGAGGGATCTGTGAAAGAAGATGAACGAGGAACAGCTGCCCCAGCGCATAGGCTGAGCGAAGAGCTAGTGCGTGGTGCGCCAAGGACCAGTCGATACCCGGAAAATTGAATAGAGTCCAGCAATTTTAAAAGGTTTTCTTGTTTACATTTCTTGATATTCTGAATGTTGATAAATCATAATATCATTAGTTTCTAAGAGAAACTCGAAAATTCGTCTGTTTGACAAAACTCGACTCGTACTTTCTTTGTGTTAAGGAAATCGATACAAGAGAAAGCAAGAGAAAAAAAAGGAAAAGGAGGGTTTCTTTCTTCGTGACAAGAAGTTTGACAAATTCCGGTACAATATTATACCCAAATTTCGGAAAGTATTTTTCAGGAACTAAACCCGCTCAGATTTTGATGTAAATTATGATAAGATCACGATGAGAACGTTGGCCGAAAAACCTCTTTGTTGTGCCGCTTTCTAGATTTTTATGTTATAAAGGAAGGCTGGTAAGTAGTACAACGAAAAGAAGGGTTACAAATGACAAATCATAATAATGTAGGCAATACTATACGTATTCAGAAGAGCACGATACTACATAGTGTATAGCAGCTTATTGACAAGTCATAGCGAAGGAAAGAGAGAGAGAAAAAAAAAGTGAAAAAGCGAAATCCATAACGTGTGTGCATATCTAATATAATTTGGGACAAGCTAAAAATTTTTAACCCTTCAGCGACGCTCTTATTCACATGCCATCGTAAATACGGTGTAAGTACCCAACGAATAACACTTTAACCCGACGTAAAAATTGTACAATCAAGGGATTCGCGAGTAATACCCGTTGATAAAAGTTCGTAGTATATACGCTTCTTTACACGTCGACGTCTTGAAAATCTAAAAATCCGCGTTCGAAAGTCGAAAGCAATAATACGTTAAAATTCTAAGTCCTCGCTCCGAGCCCAAGATATCATCTATACATACACCACCAGCGTCAGTATTACATTTTTCATCTTCTTTTTTCGCGCGAAATATCGTTCGATACTCAACAGTATAGAGTCGCTCTTCAGTGGTGACCATACGAACTCGCTATGTCGTGCAGCGCAAAAAATTATGAACATCGTGAGAAAGAACTTGTTTAACAAGTCGTAAGACGAGAAGTTTATTCTACAGTAATACTGAGAGCGCAAAAATTTTTATTTATGACCGACCAGTTGTCTGGTGGAAGGGCGTAAAAGTCACTTAGGCGTTACACCCCCTCCATTAACTGGAAATTGGCATGAATAAGTTAACGAACGTTGAAAAATACAAGGAAAAACTTTTAGCTATAGTTTATCAGCTTTTCGAAAAGTCGGTAAGCAGTAGGTAATTATTCAAAAAATCAAGATCACCCGTCACGCCATCCTCGCACCACTGTCATTTTTGAACAGATAAACAAATTGTGCATAATTTTGGGGGAACTCTTCCGTTGACTAATTACAGGTAGGTACGAAAACTTCACTCCTAGGATTAGATAACGTCGGAAAAAACTGGGCTACTTCGAAACCAAAACTTCGGAAAAAGAAGTAAGCCATCAAGAAGAGTTGGATTTATTCGAAGGAGAAAGAAAAGGTAACATAAGCGAAAGAGAGAGAAAGAAAATTAGCGATATTCGGAACAAAATAAATCAAATTTTTCTCATTCTGCTAGTAAGTAATCGCTCAGACCTTTGATGGACGTTCATTTGAAAATTTATTACCTATTTTTTTTCAAAATTCTTTCTTCGAATATTTTCGTAGAATCAACAAGTTAAATGATTGAATAAAAGTTCTGAAAAAAAATTAAAATAGAGGAATTATTATGATTGTGATACTGTGGTTTGAACGGGGATGGAGAATTAATTTTTCCATGGGAATTGTGTAGAAATACAAGCCCCCTACTGCTCATCACAGGCAGATAATAGTCAACGATGATCTGCATAAAACGAAGCTACATAAACTAAAACTGCTTACAGTCCAGAAATCTCGGAACCATAAATCCCCTAGACAACTAAATGTTACTCCTAACTAACCCCCCCCTTCGCTCCTCCTGTTGTGAACCTCATCGATATCGAATTCTTAGTAAACGAACTTCGCACTCTACAGCGTGGTAAAAAATTCTCTGTAATCCCGGTGCCTACCCGGCAGTTCAATAAAGATTTAATGAAGAAAAAAAAAAAAAATCCCGGTGGGATAAAAAGAAATCAATAAAATCTACAATAATTGCCGATCTTGCCATGGGAATAAAAACAGACCTTCGCCTCAACACAAATCTCGTTCGCTCACTTGTATCCGATAGAATTTCCCAACTCGATCAACTACTCTCGAACGACACTCGTGCCTACTTATCGTTAGAACGACGTCTGCAGCAAAACGATCTTGCTCATGTAAAAGCTGATAAAGGTGAATTTCTCGTAATCATGACTCACCCACAATAAAACCAAAAGGTGCGAGACTTCCTAACCTCGGCCAACACCCTTCGTATCAACAACAACCTAGCCGAACACAACTCTAAGATCCGTAAAGCGATAGAAGACTGGCTCCATTTCCCCCCCCCCATGACGGAATTTTGAGTCGCGACTAATGACTTAATGTTGTTCGCATTTTGTTCATTTTTGTTCACTCGTCGTTTCCCCGCTACAGCCATTTCAAATTTGGGGGGCTGGGGAAATGCTGCCCCCCATCTTCGAATTCTGGGTTCAAATCCATGTGATAATTTTGTTCACATTTTGTTCAATTTTGTTCAACAAATTTTAAATTTTGTTCACTCGTCGTTTCCCCACTACATCCATTTCAAATTTGGGGGGCTGGGGAAATGCAGCCCCTCCATCTTCGAACGTTGGGTTCAAATCCATGTGATAATTTTGTTCGCATTTTGTTCAATTTTTTTCAACGAATTTTAAATTTTGTTCACTCGTCGCTTCCCCACTACATCCATTTCAAATTTGGGGGCCTAAGGAAATGTATATATGGTGGACCAGAAAGATGTTACCAGTTGAATGGGTGTTTGCGCTAAATCTGTCGTAGCGCAAAAACGCAAAACATTAGCCGTATAGTTTAAATGTACGAATTTTGTATCTCAATTTCATCTCCAATTTGAGCCACATCCGAAGTTTCTACAACTTTTCTAAGCCGAGTTATGGACCAAAATGTGCCGAAAATTTCCCAAATCGCCAGGGCAGGGTTCCCAAAATAGGGCTTGAAAATTAATTAATTTACAAGTACCGTATTGAGCTGAATTTTGAAAATTTTAATTATCAAATTATTGTTTCTTAGTTGAATTTGGACGGGGAAAACGAGAAAAATAGTAACAAAATCCTAAGAAGCAGCAAAATGGGTTAATAGGCCCAAAAAGGGTCAAAATTCCCCCAAGTTGGAAAATCGTTCAAACTTTTAAATTGTAATTCGATTTTTAAGTGGAATTTCGCGCTGAGTCCGAAAAAAATGATTACAAAATTCTTTGAAGCACCGACATGGGTTAATGGGCCCAAAAAAGGTCCAAATTTCCCCAAATTGGAAAATTGTTCAAACTTTCAAATTTTAATTCGATTTTCAAGTGGAATTTTGCGCTGAGTCCGAAAAAAATGCTTAAACAGTTCTTTAAAGCACCAGAAAGGGCCAAAATTTTCCGAAATTGGAAAATCGTTCAAACATTCAAATTTTAATTCGATTTTCAAGTTGCTTTTTGAGCTGAGTCCGAAACAAATGCTTGAAAAATTTCTCGAAGCACCAAAATGGGATGATGGGCTCAAAGAGAATCACATTCCTCCAAGATGAAAAATTGCGTAGTCTTCAAAAGTTGTTTTCAATTCTGAAGTAAAATCTAGCGCCGTGTCCGAGAATAATACTGAAATGGCCTTAGATGACCTCCAAAATGAAAAATCAAAAATTTTCCTCATTCTGCAGTAAAATTGTTGATTCAGGGATGGAAGGGATGTTGACAAGTTCGTCTGCCGTTGAGTGCTCGCGGAGTGAGAGATTGACTAGCGTCGGGTGACAGATCCGAAAGAGGAAATTGCGGAAATTCTCTTCACATGGGGATTGGAGGGAGACGACAAATTCATCTTCCGTTGAAGGTTCGCTGTGAGAGATCGACAAGGGCTCTGCGTATGATCAAAGCGGGAAAAATTGCGAAAACTCCTTGATTCAGGCAATGGGAGGATACCGCAAATTCGGTCTTGCTCGTGATGAGCGATCAGCTACAGCTCAGTCTTTGATTGAGGCAGACGAACGCCCGGGAGGCGGGTGCTTCCGAAAAAACTCCTGTTGTTTTGGGCGAAGGCGAGAATGATACCGGCCCACGTGAAGGATCAAACACAGGGCCTTGATCGTTCTCTCACGGGAAGCTTAACGAACGGCGGTCTCGGGATATCCTTCTCTGCACTAACTGACAAAACGAGAATTTTCTTGAATTCACCTGCTTAGATAAAACGGGGCTGTTACAGTTCTCTCCTTGCGAGGTCACACTGGGACGCGATCTTTGCGGTATGTTTTCCTCCACTGCCTGAAACAATGAGAATTCTCTCGTACTCACCCAATTAGATCGAACACAGGGCTCCAATTGGTCTCTCACCGCGAGCTCATGACGAAAGATGAGTGTCGAGCTTTATCATTTCTTCCTTCGCGTGAAACCGGGAAGATTTTTGCGGATTCCCTTGCCTGTATCAAACACGAGGGCATGACAGATCTCTTACCGCGAGCTCGTGACGAACAATGAGCTTAGGAGCTCCTTCTGAGAAATTATCCGCTATTCGAGAAGATACGGATACAGGACAGGGCTCTACCTCCTCTCCACTACCGTAAATCTTATTCGTCTTATGGACCCCGTTCCTCCTTCTCAAAAATCCGGGATTTATAAGCTGGAGTGCGGGGATTGTAATGCAGAATACCTTGGTCAAACCGGCAGAAAACTTCGCTTGCGCCTCCAAGAATATAAGCAAGCCTACACTAACGAAGATGAAAATCAATCCGCTTTCGCTGCACTCTGTCTGGAGACAAGTCATAATTATGCAAATAAATCCTCTTCTCTTCTTCACACCTGGACAAAAGGATACAATATGAATCGACTAGAAGCAGTAGAGACTATCGCTGCTGTCACGGCTGGACGTAACGTGTTAAATGATTTAAAATATACTTACATCAATCCGTTCATACAATTTTTCTAAAACTATCGACATCCACCCCCGGTTAATTCTTGATGCGCTTAACTCCTCATTCTCTTCCTCTCATACACTCCGGCTACTGTTTTGCAAGATGATCGTCCGCGCACGATCGAAACCGGTCGACTTTTAACAAATTTGCAACAATTCGTTTTTCAGCTATTTCAGTTTCCAACGATCTCCCCTGTTTTTGTTTCTGTATTGTTTTTTCTTTGTTTTAACTCCCCGCGCTTTTGACTTTGTTTTGACTACTTTTTATTTTAACTCTTTTTACTTTAATAGTTTTTATTTTGGACCTTTTCTCATTTTTCAGCCTTCCTCTTTTGTTTTGGCTGGTCATTTTAGATTTTCTAAATTATATATTTCGATACGTCGGTTCCATCGGTTCTCTTCTTAATAAACTTATTTAATTGGTTTGAGTTCTGTGTTTCCCGCTGTAGTTCTTTTGTGTGTTTCTACGTTACAGGCTTGTATTTCGACACAATTCCCACTACGATGGCTCGTACCCATGAGGAGAATATTCAATTAATTAATTTTTCTCCTCTGTTTTAAATCAAGAAGCAAAACTGGTCACTTACTTTGATGATATCGCTGACAATATTCAACTCTTGGTTCAGACAACAAACAAAACGATTGCAAACTCATATGACAAACATGGAATTTACACCGGTCAAATCAATCCTCCAAGAAACTAC
This sequence comes from Aspidiotus rigidus, assembly GCA_035079385.1. Classification (NCBI taxonomy): domain Eukaryota; kingdom Metazoa; phylum Arthropoda; class Insecta; order Hemiptera; family Diaspididae; genus Aspidiotus; species Aspidiotus rigidus. Next base: position 1,376,456 of record JAVHKY010000023.1, read on the forward strand.
TTCGAATCAAGCGAACCTCTGTCCCCAATATGCTTCCTCTATCAGAAACTCCAGACGCGCAGAGGTCATCCTCTCGTAACCTTGATTAATCCACACGCGCAACACTCACTCTAACCTCATCCGACACTCATCATTACCTTCATAAGTGCTTTCTTGGTCACATACAAGACCTTTCAGGTCCTTTCATTCTAGCCTCTGTGGACATCCTCTCCTCGCATATTGAAGGAAATTCCTGTTTTCCAGAACCTCTGATTCACTCCATTTTCCACCGCAATCTAATTATGCGATATGTCAGCATTAAAACATTAAGAAGACTATTATGATGAACGAACAAGGTTTCCTATTCTTCTAACAGATTTAAAAGCCTGCCTTTGGTAGCTGAGTGCATGATATTTACATCTAAGATGTCGAAGTTGTGGTTTGAGTTCAAGTAATGTTTTGACATTAGGCATTTATCTATAGAGTGGGCAGATTGCCCGATGTATAAAGCACCGCATGTACACTGCAGTCTGTAGACCCCACACCTTTGAAGGGGAAGTACAATATCCTTGATGTTTGATAGATAGTTAATTGACATCAAGGTATAAAACGCTATCCGGTAGTTGTATCTGGTCAAGATATGAGTGATTTTCTAAGAGGTGCGGTTCTCGAAGTTGCGGCAGCGATTCACTGGAAGGTCGACATTGGTATGGAAGGAGGACCGTTGTTTAATTTTTTATAATGCTAACGGCCCATAATCTTCTTGGAAAAAGAAAACCCATTACAGGATGTGAGGCCATTCCAGAAGATTCGAGGCGGGCCATGAAGACCGCGGCGACCAATGACGACAGAGAGCCGCCCACAAAGGCAGACTTTTAGATCCACTAGAGAACAGCAGTTCTCAAACTTTTGTGGATGACGATCCAATTTTAAAATTGGCTCTTTTTTGGCGATCCTCTTTTCTCTTTACAGAAAAGAAGGCAGTGAATGGATAAATGGGCGGTGGTATGATTCTGATAAGTAGGGGTGTGGGAGCAATGGCCTTGTTTTCTAAACTTAGCTGTAACGGCAGGGACATCCACGTTAAAATTGGAAATTTTTAGACGCAACGATTGACTCAGTACTTTGTTTTCAAACCAGCCATGGCTGAGAAGCTTTCTTCACACAAATACGAGGAGGAAAACGGCAAGAGTAGGTTCATAGCTTCTATTGACGTATTCTTTCCACTTTTTAAATTTCATTCGAATATTTTCAAAATTTTTCGCGACCCACTTTGAATTCTTTCGCGATCCATAGTTTGACAACCGCTGTTTTAGACAGATAACTCCTCGTTTTGTACAAATAAAAGCCTAAATGAAAAGAAAAAACTAGGGTCAATCTCATATGCCTAAGAATGCGCGTTTATTATGATAATCAAACTGGTGTAGTAATCCTATATTCGAAGATATGAAAATCTACAGAACCAAAGAATCACACCTCATTTTTCATACACAAAGAATTAATTAGACAAATTCCGAGTGCAGCCTAATCATCAAAGGCAAATACCGCGCATCAGTCTTTGAGTTCTTACACACTCGTAGAAATTTTTCTCCAGATACGATTTTACAATCGCTGATAAGTATATACTGTACTCGGGAAACAGAATATTTAGCGCATTATATTATTTCTTGTCGAGAATTTCGTAAGACGTCGACAAACGATGTATTTGGAATACGGTAGGAAAGCGTATTGTCGGACGAAAAAGCTGCAAAGGAAAGCTTAATGAGATTGAGCCACTACCTTTCGCAATCTTCTTACCATTTTAATCTTCTTGGCGAAACGATTAGAATACGTCTTTGATTGTGTAAGACTCTTTCGTTTCTCACTTAGTCCGCTATTAAAAAGGAATTCGACGAAAATTTTACTATGAGGCGGATTTCAAAAATTTTGACGCAATTTACTTTCTTCTTTGATGTGTTTTTGCGTTGTATTTTACAAATAAAATTTTAAAGCAGGGCGTTACAATTTATTCCTTTTGCGCGGGAGAGAAGTGTAGGTGAAGAAAGAGCGAGAAAACAAACGTGGTATTTTAACTCCGTGGAATGTTTTTTGTCTAACTTCTTCTCATTAGGCGCCCGTTTTTACTACTTATAAGACTTAAGGATCGACAATTATAGCGTATAGTCTTATCTTTTCTCCCTTGAAACACGTTCGGCAAGAAAAAAACTGCTTACTTTTGTGATAGTGATGACGGTGTCAAGAAATATCAACTTTAAATTTTCGACCTTACAAATTATTGATTTAAAAGACTTCCCGCTCCGAATTCGCTTTTTAATGTCTTTTTTCTGGTTATATAAAAACAGTTTCTGTCCGTCCTAAACTTTTACTCCTAACTTTCAAATGACCAAAAGGCTAACTACTTTTATTTCTGATGAAATTTAGCTTCGAAACGAGTCTAATTGCGTAATGTTGTAGCATTAAACTATATCTCTCTCTTCCACCGGATAATCTACCGACATTTTCATTCACTTAATTTTGACAAAAACGAAATGAAAATTGTGGGCTATCTAATCTTACAACAAGGTTGACTCATTCGTTTCACTTTTTTTATTAATTTTTTTCTCAGAAGGATTTTTTCGTCGTTGTTCCGAAGATAAGCTGCTTCTTATATTTCGCTTTCAAAGGGAAATAAAGTATGCGAATTAGGAGACAAAACTTCGGAAAACCGTGGCAAAGCTTTAGAATGATGACAAGACGCTCAAAAAAGATAATCTTGATAGAAAGCAGGAGTTTGTTGGAATGTGTTAGGATTGGTGTCAGAAACAACCAAAAAAAAAACTTGAGACTTCCCGCCTCGCCAGGAGTGTCGAAATCCTCGATTATTTACATCATCGATTATTCGACTTAGCCTAAATAGGCTAAACCATTTCTTTTCTCGACCTTCTTTCCACTGAAATAATTGGCATCTCATCACAAATTATTCTTAAGAATTTATTATGGATATCACTGACTCTCAATATCACTCAAAATACCAAAATCGTGACACGCATTCCGACGTCATCCGAATTTATCAAAAATCGACATCCAAATTTATCAAGATCGGCAATCATCCAAATGGAGCCCGAAGAGGTTATCATTAGCCTGCAAGAGGCAAAGTACTGATTTACTGACCTTTTCGTACATAATGAATTCTTGTTTCGATCTACCAACTCCGAAAGACTTCTGCGAGATCATTGTCGTGTACCTCTAAATTTACATTCTTCAAATACGACTCAGATAACTTTTGTCTTCGTAGAAGATAGCTTTGGTCGAGTCGAGATGGAATCTAAGCAACCTCCACTAAGCGCCTCTGACTCTTCTTCAGTAACCATCTTTAGATTACATTTAGATCTTTCTGAATTAGTATTTACTCTACCAGATGTAGACTGACGGACTTCTTTCGTTTTCTGTCCGTTAGGAACTTCAAGATAAATCAGAGAAACGGCACGATCAACTCGTAAATTTACAAAATTAAACTCGTTGTACAGATTTCGATTTATAATTATTATGTAAATTTGTTAACCTAAAACCAATTTTCTTTCTTAAACTCCCTCAGAACTTGTCGTGATTTCCCTGCTAGGTCAAGTCTTCAAATCTCGTACGATCCACGGCAAACCGCGAGATACAAATCACGACAGGGCTCTGCCCCCTTGGACCCCCCGTTTTAAGGCGTGGAATGGTATTTGTTCTAACTAATGACTAACAAAGGAGTGGAAATATTTTTTCATATGTTAGGCCTAGTATAATGAAAGTAGGGAAAGTCGAAATTTCTTGGTACCAAGGTCACTGATAACGTCATCAGGAAACTAGCTTTTGGGGGCCCTTTTGTTGGTCTAGTTTTAGGTATAATAGAGTATAACCTAGTGTACTGCATGTTAGGCCTGAGTACTAGAACAGGAAGGTCGAAATTTTTTCAAGGTCACTGATGACGTCATCAGCAAACTAGCTTTTTGGGCTCTTTTGTTGGTCTGGTATAATAGTATGTACTGCATGTCAGTTCTGTATACTGAAGAAGGAAGGTCAAAATTTTTTTGTCAAGGTCACTGATGACGTCATCATCAGCAAACTAGCTTTTTGGGCTCTTTTGTTGGTCTGGTATAATAGTATGTACTGCATGTCAGTTCTGTATACTGAAGAAGGAAGGTCAAAATTTTTTTGTCAAGGTCACTGATGACGTCATCATCAGCAAACTAGCTTTTTGGGCTCTTTTGTTGGTCTGGTATAATAGTATGTACTGCATGTCAGTTCTGTATACTGAAGAAGGAAGGTCGAAATTTTGTTGTCAAGGTCACTGATGACGTCATCAGCAAACTACCTTTTTGGGGCTCTTCTGTTGGTCTAGTTCAAGGTATAATAGTATGTGCTGCATGTCAGTTCTGTATACTGAAGAAGGAAGGTCAAAATTTTTTCGTCAATGTCACTGATGACATCATCAGCAAACTAGCTTTTTGGGCTCTTTTGTTGGTCTGGTATAATAGTATGTACTGCATGTCAGTTCTGTATACTGAAGAAGGAAGATAAAAATTTTATCGTCAAGGTCACTGATGACGTCATCATCAGCAAACTAGCTTTTTGGGCTCTTTTGTTGGTCTGGTATAATAGTATATACTGCATGTCAGTTCTGTATACTGAAGAAGGCAGATAAAAATTTTATCGTCAAGGTCACTGATGACGTCATCATCAGCAAACTAGCTTTTTGGGCTCTTTTGTTGGTCTGGTATAATAGTATGTACTGCATGTCAGTTCTGTATACTGAAGAAGGAAGGTCGAAATTTTGTTGTCAAGGTCACTGATGACGTCATCATCAGCAAACTAGCTTTTTGGGCTCTTTTGTTGGTCTGGTATAATAGTATGTACTGCATGCCAGTTCTGTATACTGAAGAAGGAAGATAACAATTTTATCGTCAAGGTCACTGATGACGTCATCATCAGCAAACTAGCTTTTTGGGCTCTTTTGTTGGTCTGGTATAATAGTATGTACTGCATGTCAGTTCTGTATACTGAAGAAGGAAGGTCAAAATTTTTTTGTCAAGGTCACTGATGACGTCATCATCAGCAAACTAGCTTTTTGGGCTCTTTTGTTGGTCTGGTGTAATAGTATGTACTGCATGTCAGTTCTGTATACTGAAGAAGGAAGATAAAAATTTTATCGTCAAGGTCACTGATGACGTCATCATCAGCAAACTAGCTTTTTGGGCTCTTTTGTTGGTCTGGTATAATAGTATGTACTGCATGTCAGTTCTGTACACTTAAGAAGGAAGATAAAAATTTTATCGTCAAGGTCGCTGATGACGTCATCAGCAAACTACCTTTTTGGGCTCTCGTTGGTCTGGTATAATAGTATGTACTGCATGTCAGTTCTGTATACTGAAGAAGGAAGGTCGAAATTTTTTTGTCAAGGTCACTGATGACGTCATCATCAGCAAACTAGCTTTTTGGGCTCTTTTGTTGGTCTGGTATAATAGTATGTACTGCATGTCAGTTCTGTATACTGAAGAAGGAAGGTCGAAATTTTTTTGTCAAGGTCACTGATGACGTCATCATCAGCAAACTAGCTTTTTGGGCTCTTTTGTTGGTCTGGTATAATAGTATGTACTGCATGTCAGTTCTGTATACTGAAGAAGGAAGATAAAAATTTTATCGTCAAGGTCACTGATGACGTCATCATCAAACTACTAGCTTTTTGGGCTCTTTTGTTGGTCTGGTATAATAGTATGTACTGCATGTCAGTTCTGTATACTGAAGAAGGAAGGTCAAAATTTTTTTGTCAAGGTCACTGATGACGTCATCATCAGCAAACTAGCTTTTTGGGCTCTTTTGTTGGTCTGGTATAATAGTATGTACTGCATGTCAGTTCTGTATACTGAAGAAGGAAGGTCAAAATTTTTTTGTCAAGGTCACTGATGACGTCATCATCAGCAAACTAGCTTTTTGGGCTCTTTTGTTGGTCTGGTATAATAGTATGTACTGCATGTCAGTTCTGTATACTGAAGAAGGAAGATAACAATTTTATCGTCAAGGTCACTGATGACGTCATCATCAGCAAACTAGCTTTTTGGGCTCTTTTGTTGGTCTGGTATAATAGTATGTGCTGCATGTCAGTTCTGTATACTGGAGAAGGAAGGTCAAAATTTTTTCGTCAATGTCACTGATGACGTCATCATCAGCAAACTAGCTTTTTGGGCTCTTTTGTTGGTCTGGTATAATAGTATGTACTGCATGTCAGTTCTGTATACTGAAGAAGGAAGATAAAAATTTTATCGTCAAGGTCACTGATGACGTCATCATCAGCAAACTAGCTTTTTGGGCTCTTTTGTTGGTCTGGTATAATAGTATGTACTGCATGTCAGTTCTGTATACTGAAGAAGGAAGGTCGAAATTTTTTCGTCAAGGTCACTGATGACGTCATCATCAGCAAACTAGCTTTTTGGGCTCTTTTGTTGGTCTGGTATAATAGTATGTACTGCATGTCAGTTCTGTATACTGAAGAAGGAAGATAAAAATTTTATCGTCAAGGTCACTGATGACGTCATCATCAGCAAACTAGCTTTTTGGGCTCTTTTGTTGGTCTGGTATAATAGTATGTACTGCATGTCAGTTCTGTATACTGAAGAAGGAAGGTCGAAATTTTGTTGTCAAGGTCACTGATGACGTCATCAGCAAACTACCTTTTTGGGGCTCTTTTGTTGGTCTAGTTCAAGGTATAATAGTATGTGCTGCATGTAAGTTCTGTATACTGGAGAAGGAAGGTCAAAATTTTTTCGTCAATGTCACTGATGACATCATCAGCAAACTATCTCCAGGGGCTCACTCGCTCCGCTCATTCGCCCCCTTCTTAATCTAGTACCAGTCTAGTATAATGAAAGCTGAAGGTCGAATTCTTTCCAAGTCCTTACAATAGGTCAAGGTCACTGATGACATCATCAAGTGTGACAGTAGCCGTGATGATCTTTTGTGGCAAATTTCACAGGACGAACCTCTCAAAACTTTCGGAGGTTTTCCTTTAAGGTTTTTTTGTAACGGTTTTTTCGTGCAAATTTTTCAAGAGTATTCAAGATTCCAATTTCAATTCTCAATACTAAAACCAACTCGACCCACAAGCAGGTTCCCTATGTCCCTCCTTTAACTCCGTTAAGGAAGTCGTCGTTTTTTTCTAGCTGAAAAACTCACTCGCTGCGCGTGTTCGTCCCCCCCCCCCTCCTCTCGTTAGCACGATACAAGACTAGAATAATTGTATCGGCAGCCAGGATCGAAAATCTGCTTCTTTGACTTCTTGTACTGTTAAATGGGTCCGCAACACTTGACAGCTCCTCCTTCTGTAGGACGTTGATACGGAACGGTTCACTTTTCTTACAAATCGCCAATGTGGTTTCACACCCACTGATCGCATGGGCGAATAATAGATTTTTTTCAATATGAGGTTTCTCCTCGCGGATTTCTTTAATGGAGTGTTCCCCCTAGAGGGTTTCATGAAATTCATCTTATTGTCGCACGAGGGAGGAGTGTTTGCGATTAATAGCACCAGCAAGTGCATTTCTTCACCAACAAGCATGACTTGACTTTCCACAGAGGCAAGCTCTGCACTATCGCACTACTGAGAAAAATCATGGTTAATTTTCCAAAATTTTGTTGTGAACGGCGCCGAAGAACGAAAATGTAGTAAAAAATACTACATTTACGGTAAATTCTACAAATCGTTGTATTTCATCTCAGAAATATTATTGTAGTTTTCACTATTTTTTTGAAGAAAAATGACGTAACGTTACTCTTGGGCGCACATTACTATAGGTGGTAAGAATTTTCGTTGAAAAAATTTTTTCTAGTTCAGAAGATCCGCGTCATCTTCAGTTTGTTCAACCATGTGGTGTCTTTCTTCAAATTTTTGATCGTGGAGGTTCAGCAGTTCTCCCTTGTTTCGATTGCTGACCGTAAACTGATCCTCAACTGAATTGATGTGGCTGTATCGGTGTTCTTATTCCGCAACTTTTGAGCTTTTCTTTAAATTTTCTCCGTACCCATCAGACACAATGGTCGAATTTTGTCCATAATTGCGTCCTACATAGGCAACGTTTTTATCTTCTGCTCAATGCGTATTTTTCGAAATATTGACAAAAAATGAAATTTGGGAGGCTAAAACGTGTCACAGAAAGTTTTCACATTCACTTTAAGGGTAAGTACCAATCCTAACACATTCCAACAAACTCGCTCGTCTTTTTAGCTGAAGTTGAACTTCAGTCGAAGATATACTCTGTTTTATCTGATAAATAAGTACCTTATAATCACTTTCTGCCAAGATATGTATCTTCAAAATACGGTCACGATCCTTAATTATGGAAATCTGCTTCAATCTGATTTTGCGCTGCTTACTCAAAATCTCCTTCATAAACGACTGTAAACTCTTTGACTTCAACTTTCAAACTACGTATTACTCGAGAAATTGAGAAAATGATTTTATTTTACTAATTCGTAATGTCGGTAACGTATATCGTAAGAGGTGAGCATTAGTAGAAAACAGTACCTAGTTTTCTTTATGGCAGTTCGACATTTCGTCGCCGTTCTCCAAAATTACTACTTTTCCAGGGCTTTCAGCGTTTTTAAAACGCCCAGCGCTGGCAAACGCTTTTTCAAAAATCTTATATTTATGAAGGAGGGTTTCATGAAATTATAAAGAAAACCAAGAGAATTAGTCGGTTTTCATTAGCAATAACTTCTTGTTTTTGCGGAATATGAAATGACATGATAATGAAAATTTGACTGTATAAACCCTACGCATAAACCGAGAGTAATAAACAAAACGAGAGAAAAGAAGAAGCAAGAGCGTCAATGTGACAATCGTAAAGCCCTTAATTTTTCGAAAAAGATGAAATTTTTAGAATTTCCAGCTCGGAATTATGAAGCGTTATGGAGAGACGTGGTTCAGTTCTTTAGCTTGGGAAATAAAGAGTCCATAAAATAACAGAAAAAAAAAAACTGGTTCTTCGAAGAACTTTTCACCTTGAAGAACACACGCAAAAGGCAATTGAAAACTCGATTAAACATCGTAATTTTTTGGTAAATGTAACCAAAATTAACTACCTACATAAGTTATTCATCATCTAACGTAAATTTTGCAACGAAGTTTTTACTCACGTTACCGTACGTTCTAAAATTATGTAATGTGAACAAAATTTGCTACTCGTGACACAAACAGTGTTGCAAAATTTTCATTTTGTCTCAAAGTGCCAGCATGTTCAAAAATCTCCAAAATTTATTCAAAAGATTGTAAAGAATTTTCAAAACATCGCCATTATCGCCAAAAATTGCTGGCGGCGCCAATCGCAATTCTACATTTCCAACCTTCTGAAAAACCACCACAGTTGGAACAACTGACAACACCGATTTCTTCATTTCTTTTATGGTAATGATGTAACCTTTCTTCCCTTTTTCTCTACTCGAGTAAGAAACGCAAAGGGAGCGCAAAAGGGCATGATAAAAAGGTGATTATGATTTATTTTTAGCAGAATAACATGCCTACAACTGGATCAGAACCCAAGTATAAAATGCCTTCGAACGGAACAAATTTAGTGCGAACTACCATTTGACTGATAACAACATTTTGGTCCACCCAGAATATGATGATAAAGAGCTTTATATGATAGGAGAGACTGTCGAGGTACAGATAATGATAAGAGGGGGCAGAGAAAAATTTTGGCTCTTGAGATGATGATGAAAAGGCATAAAATTTTCTAACTCTCAATGAGACCTAATGCGTCTACTAATAAGACTAGCCGTTTCCCATAGACCTGCACCTGCGAAGCTTTTTTTTTCCAAAGTGGTTTCTAAAGTGATACTCTTTTGCTGGAAATTGAAAAAAAAAAATTGTGAATCTGCGGTTCCGTACAATGAGAGACCGCATTCTCAGAGGAAAAATGAGAAAAAATATAAGACATGTGTCATGAAATCTCTGAACATCCAAAATTAAGTAGACTTATATCGATACCGTTCACAAATCAAAAATTTTAATACTAGAAACACTAATCACCATCGCAGAATTATATAAGAAATTGGGAAACTCCGGAAATTGTACTATCTCTTTGAACAGGGGTTTCCAACCTTTTTTGAGGGCGGGCCGAATTCAAATTTCCTCTCGATTGCGCGGACCTAGAGAGACAGAGAAACAAAAGTGAAATGGAGAATAAATGAAATTAATTGACAATGCTTAACCGCTAATATTGCAGTACAATTCATTAGCACTTTAATGTTTTGTTGCTCAAAATATTAACAAAATCATGCTTAAATTTTGTCGTTCCTATCAATAGACTCGCTTCCAAATGTTCATCCGTCAAGTTGGTCCTGTATTTTGATTTCGTGAATTTCATTCTTGAAAAGATTTGTTCTCACAAATAAGTTGAACTGAAGAGCGAGATCACTGCGGAGGCTAAATCTCTGAGGTTTGGTGTTTTGCGTAAAAGTTTTGGATATCCTTATTCTGGAAGCTTGTAGATCTCTTTTGACTGCAGTTCAATAACTTCCATTTGAAGACCAAGAGGTGAATCTTCAACTACTGCAGCAAACGGGTTTTAAAAAATTCTAATCTTTGAAGATCGTCGTCATTTCCTTTTCTTGCGGTAGACCTAATGGCCTTTTTCTGGGTCTTCCTCTCAACCGTTTGTTCCTTGGTGTATAGTTCGCTATTGTCTTTGGAGATTTATCTTCATCCATTCTTTCAACGTGGGTTCGCCAGTTCTTCCGGTAGTTTTTCACCTTGTTTCTCACCGGCGTCACTCCAAGGTTCTTCACAATGGTCTCAGATCGTGTTTTATGCATCAATGTTATACCTGCCGTACGTCGCATAAATCGCATTTCCGCCGCTCTTATTCTTCTTTTATCAGATTTCCTTAGAGCCCATACTTCGAATCCATACGTCAACACAGGGATTTCTAAAGTGTTGTAAACTTTTATGCGAGCTTCTCGTGAAACTTTATTAGTTCTTAGAGTTCTATTTATCGATCCTGACACTCTCAAGAATCTATCCAATTTGTTCTGTACATCCATCTCCCCTTGATATGATATATCAACGCCTACATATCGAAAGATGTTGACTTGCTCTATTTCTTTCCGTCTATGACAATTTTCGATCGGCACGGTTCTTTTCCATTGAACGCTACTGTTTTTGTTTTTGCTGTAGATATCTTCATACCGTACTTCTCCGCAGTTTTTCCCAGCCTGTACACGCTTCTCTGCAATTCGTTCTCGCTTTCCGCGACGAGTCGGCAAAGAGCACCGCCTCCAGGGATTTTTCTCCTACTTTTACGCCTTTGGGATCTGTCTTTAACCATTCTTTGGTTATTTTATCCATATACACGTTGAATAGTGTGCATGACATCGGACAACCTTGAAGTACTCCATTGTCTATTTCTACGTGATTAGAAATACTTTCTCCGAGTTTTACTGCGATCTGCGTACCATCATACGTCTCTTCTATAAGTTGAATTCTCTTTACTGGTACCCCGTATTCGTCAAGTATCTTAAAGAGTTTTCCTCGATTCGTGTCCTACGCCTTCTCCAAGTCTATAAAGCACATGTGCATTGGTAATCCGTATTCAATTCTTTTCTCCATCAGCAGCTTAATTGTGAAGCTTGCGTCTGTACATGACCCACCCTTTCTAAATCCATTTTGGCTTTCGAGTAGTTCATTTTCTACTGCGCGACTTACTCTTCTAGCAATTATTTTTGCTAGTGTCTTGTAGCATGTGTTCAACAGGCTTATTCCGTGGTAATTCTCAGGTTTACTCATGTCCCCTTTTTCAAATAATGGTACAACTATAGCGTTCTTGAATTCTCTGGGGATGCATTCTTTTTTCAATATTAAATTAAGGAACTTCAACAGTCTACTCTTGAATTTCTCACTGGCGTATTTATACAGTTCTGCAGGTAGCCCATCTTCCCCAGGAGCTCTCGAGTTCTTTATATTTCTTAGGGCTTCATTTAATTCTTCGCGAGTTATTTCTTCGTAATCTTCCTCCATTTTTTCCTCTTCTTTTTCACTTTTGTCTCTCATGTGTGGGCTTTCCGCTTGCCATAATTTGCAGAAGTATTCAACTGCTTTTTCCATTTTCAGTTTGGGTAGACGGACCTTTTCATTGAAGTTCTTCGTATAGGATCTTGTAAACTTTTGGACATAATTTATATGTTTCCTGTCCTAGGTGTTCTACAAATTTGTTCCAGCTATTTCGTTGCAACTCTCGAGATTTGCGTTTCACGAGAACTGATCTTCTAGATTATATTCAATTTTATCGCCAATCTTCCTAGTATTCATCCATTTTCGGAAGGCTGACTGTTTTTCATGAACTAATAATCTGATATCGTCATCCCAATTTCTTATTTTTTTAGCGGGCACCTTGGATCTTACAGTTCCTATAATTTCGGAAGCGGCTTTTTTCACAATATTCTTTATATTTTCCCATTCATCTTCTATATTGGTGCTTTCTGTTCTATCTTCGGAAGTAATATTAAGGTGTCGTCCATACAGCCATTTAGTTGTTGGGCCATCTAGTGCCTTCACGTTCAGTTTCTTCTCATTTTCTTCCCCTTTTCTCCTTTTTTTCCCATTCCTCCGCATCAGAATGTTCCCTGTATCATATAATGGTCAGAGTCTATGTCTGGTCCACGGTATAGCTTCACCATTCTTTTGCACTCTTTTCATCCGCTATTATATAATCAATGAGTGAGTTTTGCCCTCTCGCGTGCCACGTTATTTTATGATTCGCTTTATGTCGGAGAAAAGTGTACATGATTCTTAGATTATTGAAAGTACAGAAGTCGATCAATCGTTTTCCATTCAAATTAATTTCTCCCCAACCGCATGTACCTGTCGTTTTTCCTATTTTTCTGCTTCCAACTTGAGCATTCAAGTCTCCAGCTATGACTACTCTGTCATTTGGGTCTATCTTCTGTATCGTTTTCTATAGTTGTTCGTAGAATTCTTCACTTATTTCATGTCGACCTTCTTCTGGGACATACACTCCGATTATTGTGGTGTACTTCTCGTCCAATTTCATTCTTACCAGTATTATTCTCTCATCGATGGTGACGTGCACAAAGGATCTAAGTGACATTTTTATCAAAAATGAGTTAAGGGCAAAAATGGGTCAAGGAGCTCATGGACTATCGGCCTGCATCGAAAAAAGTGGGAAAAAGTCCACCAATCAGCCCCCAGGGGCAATGTACAAATGTAGTAAGTGACGAAAATCATATTTTTGTTGCGCCAATTGTAGTAAGTGCAGAAAATAACATGCAGAACCCTATATCGCCGCACTTACGACAAATGGCTTGTCACGCAAATGTACTTAATACAACCTGTGCAATCCTTCAATCTTTATTGTGCCATTACAATTAGTATAGGAAATAGGTGCACTAATGTAGTAAGTGAAAAATCGTTCAAGCCAAATGTCGTAAGTGCGCTCAAAAGGTCAAAATATGGCTGTAGAATGCTTATAAATTAAGCTACACATTTTTTTTAAACGAGGATCTATTCTTTAGGGTTGGTGCGTCCTACATCCCAAATTTCAAGTAACTTCAAGCAATACTGTGGCCAGCAGGTCAAATTGAAGTTCCAAAAATTTTCAAATCGCTCTCCTGAAAAATATGGTTTTTGTCACTTAGATCCTTTGTGCACGTCACCATCGTCATATTCTATACTATATCTCGAGTAAGTCCATCATTTCTTTTCGGATGTACATCATTATGCCTCCAGCAGCTCTTTGGGTTTTGTCAACACCGCTGTATATTGTTATGTAGTTTTTTGTTTCATCCGTGCCGCTACCTTTCTTTTTTGTTTCGCTTAATACTGCAATACGGATCTGCTTTTTGTTTAGGATTTCATCGATCTGAGGCTCTTTGGTTGAATAACCTCTCACGTTCCATGCAACGCTTTCATCTTTTCCAACCGTTCTTTGTCAGCGAGCGCTTTATTTTTAACCAGGGGTTCGCTTCCGCCTGGGTTCCGAGTAAATCTTCCTTTTCCGAGGCTTCCTCTATGCCAATAACGAGTAATATTATTCATCCCGAGTGGTTACCAGCCACATGGGATGTATCCAAATGGTGGGGTTGCCACCTGTGCTGTTTGGCCAGCCTGTCAATTTTCTTTCAGGGTTTTCTTCCCTTAGCCTTTGGGGTTATCTATCCCGAAACCGCAAGGCAGCGGTGGCGTGACCTACCCTCTCCATTACAATACCTCCGTTCTTCTACATCATAGGTACCCGCACTTGCTAGCGAGGGAGAGTAGGAACCATTCTCAATAACGGCTTTGGCCGGGTTCTTTATTCGGAGTTTTTCTTTTCCTACGTCCATCCACTTTGCTCGCTGCCCAACTATGTCACTTGGCTTAACAGGGTCGTCACGTGAAGGCTGTGGAATTGGGCTTGAGCGAAGCAGTGGTAGCGGGCATGGGTGGCCCTGTCAATCCGTAGATCTTCCATTACTGGCCCCATTGACCCCCTAATCTTTGAAGATGCCTCCTTAAAATCCTGAAAGTGGGTCTCAAACTGGTCTTGCAGACATTTTATAAGATTTACTTCAAATTCACTTGGAAACTCTTTATTATTCTCACATTTAAAAATGTTGCAGGTTGGGAAATGAACCAAGTTTTTCTTTGCTATTTGAGTTTCAAAGAGAGCCAGTTTCATTTTAAAAGCTTTGATTTGTGAGTATAAATCAGAAATCAAGCTGTTTGTTCCTTGAAGTTTCAAATTCAAATCATTCAGCATTCGCGTAAAATCAACCAGAATATCTAATTTCTGGAAATGTTTGGCGGGCCGGTGCAAAAAGTTCAGCGTTGGAGACCCCTGTCTTTGAAGATCTTAACACTTAAATCGTTCGATCCCTAAAACCTGTCAGGCCGATACCGCTCAGACTTCCACCTCACATAAAATTGTAAACATTCTTTGCCACCTTTTTCGAACTAAAAAGTCGACAATTCTCCGGACGGAACTAACCGCGGAACAAAAATGATTACACCGCGTTTCAACGAAGTAAAAATGAAAACCTTATTAGTAAGGTTGATTTAGAACACTCTCCGGAAAAAGCGAGGAAAAGAATAATTTGTACATTAAAAATAACGCACCTCGAAATATATCATAGTAGAATAAGCCTACGTGAGAGGAAATAGAGTTCGCGTGTACGTTCAAAATATCATTGTTTAAGAGCGCAGGCACTCGGTAGATTTGGCGAAAAGTTTTCAACGAATAAGTCCCGTCCCCCTTTTCCATCCGCACATCGCCGATGAAGCTTTAATGTATAGGGTGAATTTTCGCGTGTTTAATTACTTGATTTAGGTGAAAATATAACGCATTTTCACGGAAGGATAATTTTCAAATCTATTTCGTTGTTCTCCGCAATCGAAAAGGGAACTTGTTCCCCCATCAATAAAACTGTCACCATCGATATCCGTCAACTGTCTCATTACGTTTGGTGAAATAATTCGCTAAATTCTGGTAATAGAAAAAAAAAAGAAAGAAAGGGCTAAACTCAACCGCCTAATGACACATTTTTTACCCTCGAAGAAGTCAAAATTCGTACTTTAATATACCCCCCAAACCGCCTACGATAATCAATCATAATGGTCGAGACGACTTTTCTATTTCGTAAATTAGAAAATTAACCGAAGTCCCGTAAAATCACCTCATCAACGTTCATTCTTTCGGTGGCGAAGAAAGAAGGAAAAACATTCTGTTACTCGATTTGAGGCCATCTAAAAATCATTTATCATTAAATTGATAAAAAATGGTTATTATCTATTGACACGATGATAAAACAAAATTGACTGCCTGCAGCTTAATACGCGACCGTAAAGAGGATATCACTCAACGTAACGTTGCAAACATTTATCAAATGTCTGGCAGGAAAATGAAGTCGTAAAAAGGAGGAAAAGAAAAAAAAGGGAAAGCGACTAGAATGAGGAAAAAAGAAAAGTTACGATATCACGCGTCGAGCCAGGCAGGATGGTCCGGAATAATTGGAGTAGCCGACTTCGCCTTTAATTTACAGAACTGCCTAAATCGATGACGTGTTTTGAAAATTGTATTTCGCGCGGTTGAAATTGCTGATGCCATATCAAACACCGACGTACCTGCGGGGTGGCGATACACGTACGTATATTATTATCATTTCTATATTGGAAACATACGACGAAAAGAGGGCTTTCGAGTGGCCGGTCATTTTACACAGGTTGCGGGGGAAAAAAATGAAACAGGAAAAGGCTAGTTATTGCGGGAGGAAATATAAAAAAAGAAAAAAGCGGGTGTTACAGCGACGTTAATGCTGTCTCTGATGAATAGTGTTAGTGTATATACAATGCGGCTAATGCGGCGAATAATTCTCCTGTATACATTTTCAGGACGCTGTTTCGCCAACAAATCATCTTTCTTCTTTTGTTATTCCGTAGCAAGTTTGTCTCCAAACAAATCTTCCACATCCGACTCTTTTCTGATGTTTGTTTTTGTTTCGCGCGCGCATCGACTACATTATTCAATTGTTACTCTTTTCGCTTTTATATATACGTACTCAATTATTTTACACGATACATGAAGCCACCGTCAACTTCTCTCGACGCGCGAAGGTAAATACGACGAGGCACTGCAGCCACATCCACATTCCCCGGTCGTTCTCGCGACCATTTACTTCTTAATTTATAGCGACGAAAATGCTCGTCGTATAAAAGGTGTGCCCGCCGCCGATGTATTCTTGGGTGACGGACGAATAAACGAATTTGTATCGAGAATTTTAACTTTTTTGGAATCAGTTACGAGAGCGAGCACGTAGCTTCCATTAAAAGTTTTCCAACACGCTGATGCGCATTAAATCACATCTCTCCTACATTGCAGAATTTTGTATCTGAAAACGAAGTTAAAAACGTATTTTCGCATTTCAACTTCCGCGGAATTCGTCATCATAATTAGATCTTTTGTTTTTCTTATACGTATACACGCGATATAAGAGTAACGCGTTCAACCTCCGCGGTGTAGAAATCTTCCGAAAGTTGAGATATAATCTGTCTGAATACTTTCTTTTCAAACGTACCGTCGACAAAATTTCAGCATAAGTTCCACTTCTTCACTCAAGTAACGTAACACCTTCGAAGTTTTCGTGAATAATATGTTGAATTATGAATATTTTTTTGCATTATTCCCAACATGAGTACTTCTCGCAAATTTTCTTATTCATCTGCGAAGAGGAAGCTGTCAATTAAAATGCTTCGATTCAGTATTATAGATCAGGCAATAAAGTGGAAATGGGGAGCTACAGAATAGTTTTCTTTTGGTGGTTAATCAGTCCTCTCCCACACGTCTTCTGAAATGCCTCTCTAATGCGCGTGGAGATTTGTCCATAAGGATGGTCCAAAGGAGTAGAATTTGGCCTGAATCCAGTTTGCGGCCTAAAGTGCAAAAAACGTTCACTTTGTGGCCCAATGATGACCATATTGTGATTTGCTGAGAAATCAAAAGGAACCAGATTGCGGCCAACTGAAAAAAGAAAACGGGTAGTTTCGTGTGCACAATGTAATTTTGCAAACTGTCGTGTAGCTTTCTTTGATTTTTTGGTAAGGGCGGTCACAGTTTCGGATGGAGTTACGAATTTGAATTCGGTCGTGCTCATTCAGTACCTCTAGCGAAGCTCCCATCATCTCTTTGCACAAAATTTTGCTCGTGAACACGTCTTCAGTAGCCTTCCGCTTCACGAGTTGGCCATTGCCTGACGCATTGGAGTACTCCGATTCGAGTGTACGATCGGCCATCACTCTTAAATAATGCTTTACATCCTTTTTTTGTGCAAACCCATCGTTCGACATCATTCGCTAGGAATTTATGAAATTTCAGTTTGTATCCATCAACACCTTTTAGTTCTGTTCCACGTTTACTAAACATTATCGACATTTTGTACAATCGTGGAATACGTCATTTCCACTGCACCGACGCAATTCATACAGGAAAGTGATTACATTCTTCCATTCATTCAATCTTTCTCTCGCTCATCCAGAAATTCAAAGTGAAATATGAAGAGATGCAATAATCATCCTAAGAAAAGAATGACGTGTATGTCAGAAGAGAAGCAAGTTCTACTTTTGCAGGGGTTTCAACTTACAATTATTTTCGGCCGCAACAAGATCTCAATTTGACGGTCATCTCTGGCCGCAATCTGCCTGCACCGAGAATTTGGTTTTTCTGAGATAACTTGCCCAAAAATAAAAAATGTCCTTTCTGGTGGAGCCACATTAATAAGGTTGAGGTTAATCGGTGGTAAGTATAGGACCTCCAAATAAAAAGTTATTTAGCGGTGCATTGAAAAATTAACGAAGTAAGCTTGCAAACAACACGTAATTGTACGCGAGAATTCACCTCCCAGAAGTCAGTCAAGCGTACCTTGAAGATAATTTGATACCTTTGACTATTTAGTCAAAGTTTGATACTGCCCATCATGCTCAATATTACGTCTCGCGTCATACCATGGAACTGCTTCATGTAGTATATCGTACAGGCTTGTACTAGGTCTAAGCTTCCTTTATACTACAGGTATATTCCAGGAAGAGGCCTGTATTAGTTTATACTAGCTCTATTGTACTAGGCTTAGGTCCAAGCCTCCTTTATTCTAGGAGGTCTGTACTAGTTCATACCAACTCTATACTGAAAGCTAGTATGAAGCTCAACATCTGAAGAGAGAAGGCCAAGTCTACAAAGGTTGCTCAATAAACACTGGAGTTTTCCGAGTCCAGAAAAAAAACATAAGGTTCTATGTCCAAAATTGCGGCCGTACAAACCATTTTTGTGAAACATAATCGAGCGACACCTGTCACTTTTTGTCGCGCGCGGGAAAATGTGGTAACACTGCTTGAAAAAAAAAGCTGCATGATTTGACTGAACGATGGCTCCACTATGTCTGACAAAAATACCTCGATGGTCAGTCGCCTCTTACAAGTGTACCGCAGTTCCCAAGTGTCGTGAGTCGGTGTTCTTTTCAACCTCAAAAAAAACAGATTTTACAAACACTGTAAGAATTTCAAACATTGTCACCAAGTTTACGTTAGGAACAACGATTTGTGGTGAGATTTTTATTTTTGTCGAGTCGTACACCGACAAAGACCTTTGATGAAATGAAAGCAGGGTATGGCGACGAGGTTTTAGGCCGTGCTACGATATTTCGCTGGCAGTGACACGCTTGGTTTCGCGAAGGAGCAAAGGAAGGGAATCGGCTGTGCTAAAACCTCTGCGCGCCCCGCCCGGCCACCAGTGGCGGCGTCTAGCGAAATAGTCGTGAACACACTGAGCGCTATGATTGCTGCGGAAGATGCTACGCTTTAATAAAACGGTCAATGTAAATTTCGTTCAATAAAAGATATTCACTTTTTTTCTGATAAAAGTGACAGGGGTTGCTCGATTATGCTTCACAAAAATGGATTGTATGGCTGCAATTTTTGAGAAAAACCTTATTTTTTTTTCTGGACTCGGAAAATTTCATTAGACTAAATCTCCCCGGAGTACATTTGGTCAGAAAAATGTTTTCACCCCGATACGAGGACCTGTCTCACTATTTATTGAGCAACCTTTGTAAATTTAGATAAGCCTATTGTATAATAGACTTGTACTAGGTCTCCACATAATTTTATACTAGGCCTCGGCCTCCCCTTTCACTGTATAAGCCTCTTTCTAGCTCTTACTTTTGTCAGGTTCAGACATACGGGCCTTCCTCGTTAATGCGGGCCAGGCTAGCGGCTTGTGAGTGCCGCCCTCACCGATTGAGGTACTGGCGGAAAAGTAAGCATAACACTAGATGTTGAGCCATACGTTTTACCGCTAAACGCAGTCTACATTAGATAGTCAAAGGTATAACTGTAGCCTAATAAGACATTCCGCTACGTCAACCAGCTTTCCAAAAGGAGCTGGCGACCGTTAAGCACTTGGCCGCTGTGAATGAGGTCAACTTGGACATTGACCGTATGGTCCGTAAAAAACTTACGAGGAAGGGCCTTGATTCTACCACTTCCCTCCCCCGCGATCTGAGTGGTAATAATAATAAGAGATTACGTTGGATCAAGCTCCCGTTTTTGGGTGAGTTTTCATCCAAGCTGACTCGTGTCCTCCGCCCCTTTGGCTTCAGGCCTGCTTTTTATAACCTCACTACTGTGAAGGGTTTGTTTGTTTGGCTAAAGGACCCCATCCCGCGGGGGGAGAGGAGCGGGGTGTACAAATTGGAGTGCAAGGATTGTAACGGCGTATATATAGGCGAGACGGGTCGCCAGCTTGGAATTCGAGTAGAGGAGCACCTTAAGGCCTGGAAGAAAGGTAATTTGGGTGATTCGGCCTTTGCGGACCACCTTGTCTCCAGTGGTCATAGTTTCAAGGAAGGTTCGGCTACCCTTCTCCACAAGGAGAATTCTTACTTCAAGCGCGTTGCGTTGGAAAATATCGAAATAGTGCGTCATCTGAACAGTGACGATGTTACCGTACTCAACAGGTATTTTCCCGACGAAGGTTTAGTTGAATTGGTCTACGAGTTTGAGTCACCTCGCGAGGGCTCGCTCGTTCAATCCTGATCTCGTTGGTATTCTGTTTTATGAGTCGTATCTGGGTCAGTGGCGTTCTAACTTTGCCCGATGATGGTTTGTTAACCGAAAGATCTCGCATCTTCTCCTTTATATCTGCGGTCTTTGTTATTAGTTTCTCGTTTACTCTACTCTTTGAGTATTCTGTCATTATTGAAGTTATACTAGAATAAGAAATACACGAGAAGGAGGGATGCGAACGAATACAGAGCGGAGCCCGTCCGGTACCTGTTACCTGGTTAGCCTTACATACAATATCTTTTAGGATTATGCTAGGATATGAAATACGGATATAGGAGAGAGGTAAAAGAGCCATCATCATCAACTTTGACCTGATGAAGTCGAAATTCTTCTACTTCTTTATTAGGGTAGGCCAGTTTTCGCTGGACGGCGGGACGCAAAAATTTAGACCTTTGCTACTTTATAAAATAGTCTATAATATGCATACCAAGCTGAGAATCGAAAGCTCGCCAGCTAGTTAGCCTAACATAAGGAATATTAAGTTTATACTAAGCTAAGGAAATGCTGGTGGAGGAGAGCGACCCTATGACGTCACCTTGAACGTGATAGATATATTATAGTAGATCTGATCGCGTATTAGATTCTCGACGCAGAACCTTCTATTGTCCCTCTTAGAAAAAGAGACTCGCCATTCCGTGAAAATGAAAAGAACACCGATCGTGCCAATATTTTGGTACGTTTTCATGGTGAGTGATTCCAGTAGGTTATTATAATGATTCAGGAAAGGCGGAAGAGGAAGGCAATTTTTGTATATTTAAGCGCTAATTACGTACAAGGAAATTGAACATCATTTTTAGAGCGTTGAAAACACTACCGAACTCACATCGCGAGGCACAAGAATTATTCTTTCAAAAATTGATCAATTGGATGAGGCGAATTATACATTTTAAAATTTGTACCACCCTTTCGTAAAGTTATAATATGAGTAATTTCATATAATATTTCACCTTCCAGAGAGCACCATAAAATCCATGCACAGGAAATAGAATTAGATCAATTTCTAATACATCAACGATCAATGAAAATGGTTCGCTAAGAATCTTGTCGAAGAAGTTACTTCGCATTGCAAAATGGAAACCATTTCCTGAAAGACTATGATATTATCAAAAATACTGCTGCGCTTTGTGCTACTTAACTACAGTGGGGGGAAAAAAAGGGAAGGAAAAAGATAGAGGGATAAATATTTTTATGAGCTAGTGTATATATGTTCATGTAGCGGAGCGGCGCGGCGCACGTTTCGGAGTTTAATACAAAACCACAAAGTACTATTCGTGACATTCGAGGATAAGGCTGAAATATACGAGCAATGCGAGTATATATTCGTTTTTGTTAACTACACTGAGTTACTCGTCTGAAAAGGGATGTTACATTTTAAAACCTATTATACTGATAATGGCACTTATTCGTTACATTAACAAAACCGAAATCGTTCTCACCTTTTCAAAACGGATTTAGAGGCAGAGAGCACATATCGCGCGTCGAATATTACTCCTCATACCACAACGACGTTCCAACAATATAGTCGTCGCGCGATATAGGTACAGTACCATCCCAATGAGAACAGGGTAATACAGCATGGTATTCGATAATACTTTTCTCCTTTGCAGTACATTCATTTTGCCCGGACCTGAATGCATCCGATCCCATGTGCCAATAACTTCGTATATAAAAAATACGAGCACCATCGTTTGGTTTATTTATTTTCGCCTTTTGACTCACGATTGAGTGACGGCGGCATTGCGATGAAATAACGCACGTAATTCGTCTTTACCATATGTTTGTACCGATAAACAAGGTCGAACATGATATGAAAAATTGAAAAATCGTCATTTGCGTGTAAAAATTTTTCATATATCGCTCGGTTGTGCACGTATTTGTCATTTTTTGTACAAATATGAGTGATCAGCTTATGTCATGACATTACGACGTTGTGTGAAATGAGGTAAAACATCAACAATTTCTGGACACTGCCCCGAACTATGGTAATTACGTATATGAAGTCCTAGATTAATGTGTGCATTTACCTACGTACCAATGGAGTCGTATCAATCAAAAATTACCAATCTGGTCGCCACCTTTATTCGACTAAAATGTATATTCTTGATAGGTTTGATTAAGAGGTTGAGCTTCAAATGAGGCGCAAATCTACCACGTCAGAGGATCGAAGAAATACTCGCCACCCAGAATTCTTTCATAACTTCGTGAACTAAAATTCTTTTCTTAAAAGGAAAATATTCCCTTTCTTCCCAGAAGGCTAATATCCAGTTGTGTTCCGTCCCAATAACAAACCAAATATGTATTTCATTATCTTCGCTCACAGGAATCTGCTGACTTTGGTTCAACCACAATATCTCCTGATTTTCAACGTTCTACACATGGAGCTGTCTAAAAGGTTTAGCAACAACGTAATGAGTGTCTTTGGTTGTTAATTTCTCTTGGTTTTGCAAAAGCCAGTCGTTGGGGCTTCAACGAGTACATCAAACGCGTATTGGTGATGTGGGACGGTAACTCTTTCCCCAAAACCAGAAAATGTACTGGACAGCGACATCGATGACTGCATGTTCAATTTACTAACCGATAACAAAAACTTCCGGAGTTTGGTTAGATAAAGCGAAGTGCTACAACGTGTATTCTGCGTTCATTGTGATAACGTATTGTGATTACCTACAGTGAGATATAAATTAAAACACATTGTGCGCGACCGGTTTTTTCGTGAAAAACGGGCCCGCAACACCCTATCTTCGGTAGAAAATTCGCTTACTGCTATAATGAATGAACAAACAAAGCAAGAAATGAAGAAGATTCTAGCGGATGAGATCAAAAAAATACTATCGGATGAGATGAAAGACGTGAAGAAGTTGATAAACGATGCGAAAAAAGAAATAAAGGACGATATAACACTTCTTCGTAATGAGATGGACGATTTCAAAGTCGAAGTAAAGCAACTGAAGGATGAAATCGAGGAAGTAAAAATCGAAAACGCCATGCTGAGAAAAACAATAAACGTTATGAATCAGTATAGCAGGAAGGAAGACATAATAATTAGTGGAATCGAAGACAAGAAAGATGAAAGCGACGAAGACCTATTCGAATCAATAAAAGAAGTGGCGAAAAGTTTGGGCGTTCCATTGGAAGATCATGAAATGAACACGTATCATAGACTAGCGCCGAACAAAAACAGAAAGAGAGCAGTGATTGTACGCCTGAATAACAGAATGAAAAAGTCGAAACTTGTTAGAGCATCGAAGTTGATCAAGCTGCAAGGAATATATGTAAACAATCACCTAACAAAACACACATCCAGTCTACTCGCAGAAGCTCGTGAACTCAGAGACCAAGGAAGGATCAAATACGTGTGGGAGACTGAATGTCAAATTTATGCTCGAGTCAAAGATGACAGTCCAGCGATCAAGATCAACAGCACCGAGGATTTGGAGAAGCTTGCCGAGAACAACAACGCAATGAGCACGAGAAATGTCGATCGCGCGTTTTCATTAAGAAATAAAAAATAGAATAGAAGTAAGCCAAACTCAACCCATCCAGTCAAGCTTGGTCGGCGAGGATGGGAAAGACCAACCCCCTCAACGAGTAACTCCCATGTGGAAGGTAATGTAAATAATGTAGATAATAAATTTAAAAATATAAATACAAAAAATAGATTGCAGAAAGAATTAGTTTTAGCAACCCTAAACGTTAGAACACTAAAAGAACCCGTGAATGTCTCAGAACTTGAGGAAGCAATGAGGGAAGCAAAAATCGATGTGATGGGACTAGCTGAGATCAGAAGAAACGGAGAACATGTAATAAATACTACAGATAACAACCTACTATGCTATACGGGAAATAATAGAGGCCAGCTAGGAGTAGGATTCTTAATCAATCAAAAATGGAAAGATAGAATGATAGAATTTAGGGAAATAACTGATAGAATAGCCTGGATCAAACTAAAGATAGAAGAAAAAATGTATGTAACGGTTATACAGGTATATGCACCTACAGCTGAAGCAAAGGAAGAAGAATGCGATGAATTCTACAGTAAGCTGAACGAGATTATCAAAAGTACGAGGATAGGATTAAACAACAAACTAATGATAATAGGAGACTTTAATGCAAAAGTAGGAAAAAAAATGGATGAGGAAGAAGTACTAGGACCATACACATACGGGGAAAGGAATGAAAGGGGGTGGAGACTTATTCGCTTTTGTCAGGAAAACAGACTAAAAATAATGAATACAATATTTAAAAAAAGGATGGGAAAGAGATGGACCTGGTTATCTCCCAATGGAAAGCACCGAAACTTGATAGATTACGTACTCACGACGCAAAATATGAATAGTATCAGAGACTGCGAAGTAATACAAAAATTTAAATACTATACTGACCACCGGGCAGTAAAATGCAACATAATGATCAAAAAAGAAAGATACAAGCCAAAAAGAATAAAATGCGTAGGAGAAATGATATCAGAAAATGTAAACGAGTATAAAGACGAATTAGATTGTATAGTAGAAGAAGATGACAATGAAGAAGCCTGCTCATCTGACGTCATTAACAATGACTTGGTAGGAAAGAACGAAATAATATCAAAAAAAAGGAGAAAAGGTAGTTTTACAGAAGAAAAACATAGATTACCAGCAGAAATAAGAGAGATGATAGAAAAGAGAGAATACTTGAGGAGGAAGCTAAAATCAGAGAGGGAAAAAATTGAATTGAATGTAACGTGCAAACTAATCAAGTATAAGCTAAGGAAGTTTAATAAGGAAAGAAACGAACAAATAATAAGAGATATCCTGGAAACCACCAAGAGCACCAAAGAAATAAAGAAAAGAACGAGTACAGGAAGGAGCTGGATAACCTACTTGAAAGATGATGAAGATAGGAAGATATATGAGAGAAAAAAAATCAATGAGCTCGCAGCAAAATTCTACAAAAGTCTATACAATGATGATAAGGTAATGGAAGATACAGAGTATGATGGAAAAGAAAAGGATGATGAACTAGAAATAACCGAAACAGAAATACGAAATGTAACAAAAAACCTGAAAAATAACAAAGCAACTGGAGGGGATGGAATACTAAACGAAAACATAAAATACGGTGGTGAAATTATAATCAGAAGATTGAAAAAGCTATTCAATTTAGTTCTCCTAACAAAAAATATTCCTAAATCGTGGCTAAAATCCGATATCATCATAATCTACAAAAACAAGGGGGATAAGCACAAAATCGAAAATTATCGCCCGATAAGCCTGAACTCTGCACTAGCAAAAATATTTTCGAAAATAATTACCAATAGAATTAAAAACGACCTCGAGGGACAGCAACCAAAAGAACAGGCGGGTTTTAGGCGAAAATACTCGACAATCGACCATCTACATACCATCACAATGCTGATAGAAAAATCGAATGAATATAATAAAGAAATACACCTAGCATTCATTGATTACTCAAAGGCATTTGACTCTGTTAAGCATGACTTTTTAATCCAATCACTAGAAAAGCAAGGGATATCGGAAACTTATAGAAGATTAATAAGTAACATGTACACTGGAAATAAGGCGAGGATAATAACAGATAAACGAGGAGAGTACTTTGAAGTTAAGAAAGGTGTTAAACAGGGAGACCCGATGTCAGCAGTCCTATTTAATAGCGCATTAGAACAAATCTTTAGAGAACTAAACTGGGAGGGAAAGGGAATAAAAATTAACGGGGAAACATTGACCAACCTGAGATTTGCGGACGACGTAATACTAATGTCGAATAGCAAGGAGGAACTGAATGAAATGATAAACCAATTGGAAGAAACAGGCAAAAAAGGGGGACTGGAAATAAACATGCGAAAAACGAAAATAATGTCTAACAGTAATAGAAAACAACCAATAAGAATAGGAAAATGGGAAGTAGAAGAAGTAGACGAATTAGTATACCTAGGGAAACTAATAAGTATGAGAAACCAAACAGAAAAAGAAATTAACAGAAGAATCTCCCTAGCCTGGAAAAAAAAATGGTCACTGTCCCAAATTTTTAAGGGTCCATATAGCATAAAAGCAAAATGCGATGTTCTTAACAGCTGCGTATGCCCAGTAGTAACCTATGGAGCCCAAACATGGTCGACAACAAAAAAAGACGAAAATAGGATAAAGATAATGCAAAATGCAATGGAGCGATCTATTTTGGGAATTAGAAGAAGGGACAAAATTAACTTAAGAATAATAAAAGAGAAAACTAAATTTGCATGGGATATGACTCAGGTAGCGAGAAGGAAAAAATGGGACTGGGCGGGACATTTGAGTCGAACAACAGACGATAGGTGGGCATACAAAGTTACTAATTGGTATGTAGATGGGAAAAGATCGAGAGGAAGACAAAAAATAAGATGGGAGGACGCCATTTCAAAATTTATCTGCAACAAGCATTTCCACAGAGTTGCTCAAGATCGGCTGGAGTGGATGCGGTTGAGGGAGGCCTTTGCCCAAAAAATTGGGCTTCTAGATTAAAAATGTATTATCTATAAGTAAGTATGTGTAAAACTGTAAGGCTGATAATAAATAAATAAATAAATAAAAAACAAAAACTTCCATTTGCAGACTGCCTCCATAACACCTACGTCATAGATGTCTGTTTCATTCCGCCTACAATGTAGGCTCGTTTATCTGTTTTCCTATTTTATTGACAACTGATAGGAACTGGTTCATATTTCTATACGTGGTACATCATTATGGTGGTTCACCTGGACGCAATTCAATCAAATTCTCCTATTCCCTTCAAAAGGCAACTACGTCGAACCTGACTATAATGTACTCGTGGTCATAAAGTAATCTCGCTCCTCACACTCCCATTTAAATGTATGCTACAATCTATTGGTTGTAACATTTTCACCTATTCTGAGTGCACTCCTGCACAAATACGCAAAAAAATCAGAACGAAATCTGATAAAGTTCTGATGGATGAAAAATGGTGAAGCAATGTTGGACAAAATGGACGATGACGATCGGAAACTTTGCGGGCAACCTGTTTTTACCCTACATCGCTTCCTCGCTGACTAACTACTTTGGAAGTTGCAAAAATACGCAGCTCGTAGTAAATTGACTGGACCTAACTTTTACAACACATGGGAATGGAAGAGAAATCTTCCAGCTGGCATCTGCTACAGAGTGTGCACCGGATAGAGATTTGATTGAAAATTTGCTATTTTGATAACGACTAAACGGACGCATAACAAACTACTGTGTTTCTACAGATGACATGAGTTTAATTGAAACGATTCGTTCCTCTAAGTTACGGCTTTAGCACCCTTCTAAATTCATGTACTCATTGTAGTAAGTCGTTCTAATGATATGAGTTTATTTGCAGTTGCTCTCGGAATACTCCGCGTGACCTCTGGACTGAGATCTCGGTTTAAGTGTCTAACTTGAACAAAGGTACACGTTACCAAAAGGTCGGATACTTCAATGCGAAATTGCGCTCAAAATAATCCGGACAACTTCTAGAATTAAAGATCACTTGGTATCAACGGTGGTGCTGGGGTGTGTTAAGAACACTGGGAACATATCAAAGTGTGCTACTTATTTTTTTGACAATCTGCAGATCCTAACAATGAGTCTTTGCTTGACTATAGACACTGGATAAAATGGTAATCCCGATGTTTATTACAACTACTCAAGTACGCGGAACGATCAGCGGTTCTTATTAGGAGGCCTCCAATTGTTTCCATGTAGTATAGTGCTGCTTCTCATTCTGGGTACGGCGATTATGAACTCTAGAAGCTCTGGTATGAGACGTACTTGAGGTTATACACACCAATGATATCTATCGAATTCCGTAGATCAAATTGAGGTACCTTTGCAACGGTTTGAGCGGTGAACCACAAGAACTCGTTCATGGTCTTGAGGTAACGACGGAAAATTACCCAAAGGCTTTGGAACAATTGGTGAACCGGTGCTGAAACTGCAACTCAACCCTCATTATTTACCGAAAGGAGTTCGGATTTATTATGTAGAAGACGGGCTCTTGCGGTTATTAGTGGTAGCTCAAAAGGTGGGAGTTCAAAGTTTTGGTTCTGCTTCAACTATCTCGGAACAGGTACAAGATATCTTATTCTTATTGGAGTAGATGGGAGGAAACCAACACTATTTTCCGACTATTGACTGTTTGTTTGGTCATCTCACGACCCCCCTCCCCTCCTGCCACAGCAGGAAACTTACACTTGTCTGAATGGAAGTATGCGGATCCTTATTTATTCTCCAAAGAACATCGCAGGAATTTTGACATGTTCCATGTCTTTTCTCTCGCCGGACCCCGATTTTGAAACTCGCGAGTACACCCCCCCCCCCCCGTCAAGAGAAATCTCTACCCCGTGGGTGATTCAGAAATTCGCGAGTACACCCCGCGTAATGATAATAAATAATTATATTAATTAATTAATAAATAATTAAATAATTAAATTAATGATTAAATAATTAAATAATTAAATAAATAAATAATTAAATAATTAATATAATTAATAATTAAAAAATTTTCTAAGTCCCTCTTCCTATCATATATGGCTGGATAGTCGAAATTTTTCCAAGTCCCCTAGACTTGAATCGTCTCATACCATTCTAATACAACAGCGAGACAGGGGGCGAACTCGTAATAATTAATAATAAATAAATAAATAAATAAATAAATAAATAAATAAATAAGTAAATAAATAATTAAATAATTAAATAAATAAATAATTAAATAATTAAATAAATAAATAATTAAATAAATAAATAATTAAATAATTAATATAATTAATAATTAGAAAATTTTCTAAGTCCCTCTTCCTATCATATATGGCTGGATAGTCGAAATTTTTCCAAGTCCCCTAGACTTGAATTGTCTCATACCATTCCAATACAACAGCGAGACAGGGGGCAACGAGGGGAGCGAGTTCGCGCTACCTCATATTTCTCATAGAAGACTTATACGACGCCAAGATAGGTAAAGGGGTAAACGAATAATATCTCACGAACAATTGACCTAGTAGAAGCCTAGACTGAAATATTTCAAGATGACTGATAAAATATAAAAGACATGGAACATGATTTTCATTTATTTGGCTAATTTTATAATGTGTGAGGTAATCAGCTTCCAAAATTGAACTTTTTTTTCGTGGATTATGTTTAGAATGGTCTCCTGATAAACATACTAAAAGTCCACAGCGATCAGAGAGCGGGCCCTCCCCCAAAGGGGGTCAAAGTACCACAAAAATTAGTTTTCTGAGAATAAATCGAAAACTAAGCATCAGAGAAAAAAAAGTTTCAAACAAAAGTTGTTTTTTTCTTTTTTTTGTTTACAAGCTATGTGGCTACTCAAAACGGGTCATCAGCTCGCGTTAATTTGATTGTACAATAATTATACTTAATTTATGTAGAAATAAATTCGTTTCATAATTAGAGAAATCGGAAGAAATAGTTAGAACGAATGCAGAGTTCCGTAAAGGATAAGTCGGACTTTCTTCCTGGATGGAGTATATGTATAGCTTGTTTTATTTTTGTTTTAGAGCAATCAGTGTAACAAGGAGGAGGCAGTGTGGGTAAGGAGTTTCCGAAATTGAGCTGAGGATGCGAGGAAGTTGGTAGTTAATATTAAAGTTGGGAAGTCGAGAGAAGGTTCGGCTGCTTCAGCACAGAAGCTGAGATTAGGATTAGTGCGGAGCATCCCTAAGGCCATTCTGAGAGCTTTTGATTGAACAGTGTTTATTCATTGAAGAGAGGACTTGTTAGACTGAAAGTAGATCGGAGAACTGTACTCCAGTTGAGAGCGATGAAACTTTTATATAGTTGGAGAAGTAGTTTCAAATTGCATCTAAGATGTGGGTGAGATAGATATTTGAGAATATTGGTGGCATTGAGGCATTTAGCCTTGAACGATTTTATGTGAGAGATCAATGGTTAAGCCCCAAGAATTTATAAGAGTTGAGAATTTTGACTGAAAACCCCTGAAGGAATAGAGAAGGTAGAGAAATTAATGGTCGGCGGTTTTTTCGGAAGATAACGAGAGCAGTTTTGCCCGGGGAGAAGCGAAAACCACGGTCTGAAACCCGAGTAGATATTTCATCTAAAGTTTGTTGGAGGAGTCGTGATGCTCAATGTGGGTTGGAGCATCGAAGAAAAATGCTGCAGTCATCGGCGGAAAGGCGTTGTGTAAGGGAAAGGAGGTATAAGTTGTGACATCATTTATAGCTAACAAACACTCCGGACTTCTCCTTGGGGGACGCCGTTCTGATGCTTCGGTGAACGAGAGATGGTCTTCGACCCTAACTGCTATGGATCTCTCGCACAGAAAATTCTGTAATAGTTTTGGGAGGTTGCCTTTGAGACTTATGGAGGGTAATTTCTAATATTGATGAATAAATCAATTAACATGAGTACAGACGAGTGATCAAAGCACAGCGTAAAACACCGGCCAATCCGCATGTATCGTCAAGTAATTATCGTCAGATTGTGAGCAAGTACCGAGTCTTTGCTAGAAGAACAAAGGATGCCAAGTAACTCTGTTAGGACATGTGTCGACATACAACATCAGCGCTTGCTCCCGTATTTTAACAACTTCCTTGACCCCGCCATATTTATTTAGAATGGTCCTAACAAATTTGGAATACTTCAAAACAGCTACTCTCAGGGGAGATGACCCATTTTTGCCCCATGTGGTGCTCATTTTTTTTCTCGCGGCTGGATGAAAGCTAAATTTTTAGTTGTAGGCAAATTTCAATTTTTCATAATTTTTCATGGGGTGCTCAGGCTCGAGAGCATCTTTATGATCGCCCTCACTGATTACTCTTTTCCATGATTCCTCTTTTTACCGATATTCTCACAAATTAGCCACCTTCAACGTCATGGCCCATCGCCCTCACTGATTCTAATGCTAGAGAAGAGATCGCCACCATGAAATATTTAATATCTGCCAACGACATTGACATCAACATCGACCGTTGAGTACACAAGAAATTGGTCAGATCCTGTCTTGACTCCTTCATCGCTGTTTCTCGAGACCCCCCTCTTGATCACTACAAATGGACCAAAAATCGAAGGCGGTGATAGCCTACGGAGGCCAGATCGAGAGAAAATAAAAAATAGCGGCGCTCTTAACGCGAAAATTTTATCGCCGCCCCTTGTAATTAGACTCAAAATCGACCGCTCATTTTATTTTATCAACGCATTGATGGTGGTCGAAATTGAGTCGATTTCTGGTAGCAAACTTCAATGTGTCTTAGTATCGCATGTCACTTTCGATAACTTTTATACCCTCACTCTTGATATCACGAGCGGCTTCCATGAGATTTATTGAAAAACTATTGCACAAAAATATATCAAAGCTGAAATTTTTACTCCGTCGAGCCATGGTCAATAGAAAAATGAAGCGAGCATGAAAAACCTTCGAAAAATAATTACATCACTTCCTTTTTCTAGGTCTCGTCATATATCCGTTCTCCAACATAGAATAGGAGTAGCTCTACTTCAGGATAAAAGTTATGAAAGCTTAAAATTTTCCCAAGATTGATTCGCATACACTCATTTATTTCTAATAGAAAATGAAGATACTTTTTTCGTTCGATATTTCCTAAAAATCTGCGATGAAACTCCGAACCGACCTTTAAAATCTTATAAGTCTGTCTGTGGTTTATAGAAATTCTTCCACACATGTAAAGAAATATATACACACGATAGAAGTAATGAGATAGCCATAATTTTAGAAAGGAAGAGAGAGAGAGAGAGAAAAAAAAACAAATTTAGTCTCGCTCTGTTCAGCAAATATTTATGTAGGCAATTCATTGAAGCAAATTACGGTTTAGGTTCGTAAAGCTTCCTCCGCCCTTTTCAACTAATGTACGCCGTAATACTATTTTGAAATTGAGCTTTTTCTATGAAATATTTTCCGTCCACAAGGAAGAAGGAAATTGATCCGAATCGCTGAAGCTATATTTCTACACAATTAATAACAAAAATCTTTCAAAATTTCATTACGTGAATGTTCATACGGTACGAGATTTTGTGGCCTACCAGAATTTTGTGAATTCGAAAAATATTCATGTCTAACCTAGTCTGATCTTCTTTTATCTACAAGAAATCTTTCACTATTCATTTCAGTCCTATCATCAAAGAGGCTGATTCATATACCCCTTGTAACTTCGCAAATAATAACATTAGACTGAGATAGAAAGCATAGGCAAGTGATGCTACCGGTACGTCAAGAGCGTGTGTAATTATCGTTTAAACTTCAAAGCATTTACTTAACTTCACGATCTACACCGTAGATTAAAGTGTAGTCTAACAGTGCTTTCGCGGCTAAATTGGGGTACAAATTGTTATAGTCTTTGAAACCATGAAACCAGCTCGAAACTATCGAAAAAATTCGTCATTGACGACTGCTGTCGAGGTAAAACTTTCGGTAGCGGAATAAATTTCATTTTTAATAATAGTACATAGAGTTGAGCACACCTACGCTTCACGCACTCGTCACATAAGGCGATGCCAATTTATTTCATTCTATTTCCAATTAACTAAACAAAAAGTAATTTTTCGTAATCACAAAACTTTTTTACACGTGAATGTAAGGGGCACAGGAAGAACGAAAAAACGTATTGTATGAAGTAGAAGATGAAGTCATAAAAAAAATGATTATAAGCGTTGTCGTCGTCGGTCTTACGTATTTTGGCTTTTTAGTAAATAAAGTCAACCATCTTTAAAGCGTAAAAACGGTTAATATCACCGTCAGCTGTTACTAATATTTCCTCTTAAAGAGAACAAACAGTTTCAGGGTGACATAAATCAGAGAATGATATGGACGATAACGCTATTATTTTCCGTATCTCGGTGAAAGGATATCACGCAGAAGGTGGCGAAAAATGTTGGAAAAAAAGTAGAAGAAAATAAAGAAAAAGAAAAAAAAATGAAAAATAGTAGCCAAGCAGGAATTTTTTTTTTTCGAAATATTCTTTCGTCGGGTATTTGCTAGAATTATAAATTGCTTATTACGAGTACCGCATATCGCAAAAGGAAACAAAAATTCTACTCGAGAGAATAATTTTAATATATTTTTCTCATTAACGAATTCACTCCGAGAAAAAAAGTAAAAAAGTTTTCAACTGATACCGGAGAAGAGCGAGGAAAAGTTTTTTAAATAGAATCTTTGCTTCGTCTACGATTACAAATGAATGAACAAAAGAATTAATGTAGAAAAACATATATATTTATAGTAGTTGATACGTCAAGGGTAATAGGCGAACAACGAACCAGGAAAACTTGAAAATAAAACATTGCATTGCGGGCTCGAAAACGAAAAACTCGTAAAGTAAGAGTTAAAGTTCGCAAAGAATTGAGTAGATTTATGAGAACGAATGTTTGCAATAATTGTAGACGTATGATGAGCTCTTTAATGAGGTTGGGAGGTCTATAAAATCATCTAAGCCTTCTGTACACAGAACAATCAATTAATTAAATTGTATCATATTAAAAGGAAAAAAAAATCTAGATTCCTATTGAGTAGGAAAAACGATTTCGCTCACTACTAGGTAAAAATATAAATTTTCAAAAATTTGTACAATTTTTCTTTTTTCGAGGGAACTAAAATAAGAAAAGTACTCCGGATCGACACCATACTTAGAAAAGTACACAAACGAAGTGATAGAGGCGTTCAATGGCTATGATGTAAATGTGGGTATCCATAATAACCAACCCATGGTGAAGAGAATCAACCAGACGGAAGAATAGGACAAGGAAAGCTTGAGCGAAGTGTACAAGCTCAGTTGTGAGCAGTGCGAGGATATCTTCATTGGCGAGACTGGGAGGAAGTTCGAGATCAGGGAAATAGGAGCACAAAAAGTCAGTGAAGAAAGAAGATGGTATGTAACGAAGAACACCACAATGGAGAGGGAATATTTGAAGTCATACATGTAGAGAATCGCACAAACAGAAAAAAACTCTGGGAACAAATGGAGCTGCAAAAGTAAAGAGGAAAAAATTTTCTGGCATAGCCAAATAAATGAAAATCATGTTCCATGTCTTTTATATTTTATCAGTCATCTTGAAATATTTCAGTCTAGGCTTCTACTAGGTCAAGTGTTCGTGAGATATTATTCGTTTACCCCTTTACCTATCTTGGCGTCGTATAAGTCTTCTATGAGAAATACGAGGTAGCGCGAACTCGCTCCGCTCGTTCGCCCCCTGTCACGCTGTTGTATTGGAATGGTATGTGACAATTCAAGTCTAGGGGACTTGGAAAAATTTCGACTATCCAGCCTTTATTTATTTATTTAATTATTTAATATTATTGATTTATTGATTTATTGATTTATTGATTTATTATTAATTCTTGTACTAGGTCAAGTGTTCATGAGATATTTTTCGTTTACCCCTTTACCTATCTTGGCGTCGTATAAGTCTTGTATGAGAAATATTTTGAGGTAATTGTGGGTGTTCTATATTTTGAGGTATCAACTTTCGTGGGGCGAACGAGCGATCTCGCTGTTGTATTCGAATGGTATGAGAAAATTCAAGTCTTCTATGAGAAATATGAGGTAGCGCGAACTCGCTCCGCTCGTTTGCCCCCTGTCTCGCTGTAGTATTGGAATGGTATGAGACAATTCAAGTCTAGGGGACTTGGAAAAATTTCGAATATCCAGCCATATATGATAGGAAGAGGGACTTAGAAAATTTACTAATTATTAATTATATTAATTATTTAATTATTTATTTATTTAATTATTTAATTATTATTGAATTAATTATTTATTATTATTACGCGGGGTGTACTCGCGAATTTCTGAATCACCCACGGGGTAGAGATTTTCTAATTATTAATTATATTAATTATTCAATTATTTATTTATTTAATTATTTATTTATTTAATTATATTAATTATTTAATTATTTATTTATTTAATTATTTAATTATTTATTTATTTATTTATTTATTTATTTATTATTAATTATTATTATTACGCGGGGTGTACTCGCGAATTTCTGAATCACCCACGGGATAGAGATTTTCTAATTATTAATTATATTAATTATTTAATCATTTAATCATTTATTTATTTAATTATTTAATTATTAATTAATTACTTATTTATTATTATTACGCGGGGTGTACTCGCGAATTTCTGAATCACCCACGGGGTAGAGATTTTCTAATTATTAATTATATTAATTATTTAATTATTTATTTATTTAATTATTTAATTATTTATTTATTTAATTTTTTAATTAATAATTAATTAATTATTTATTATTATTACGCGGGGTGTACTCGCGAGTTTCAAAATCGGGGTCCGGCGAGAGAAAAGACATGGAACATGTCAAAAGCCTGCCTCTTAAACAACGTAATCACTTTTGGTAGCGAAAAATTAGTCGGTCTGTGATTGGAGGAGAAAAGAAGAACAGAATCAACCAATAAAATGGCAGGAAACCAGGTGGCCAATAGAAACGCAGTATTTAGGCCAATAGAGTGATCCAATCATTAAGCAGATTATGTGACCTGCGATGAGAAAAGGATGCTCACTGCCCACTGACAGGAACACCATTTCCCTCTGATTGGACATCTAATCAGAGAGAAATGGTGTTCCTGTCAGTGGGCAATGAGCATCCTTTTCTCATCGCAGGTCACATATTTTAGCCAATAAGAACACGATGTCATATTATTGTAAGAGTAAGTTCCTAAGAGTGAACCAATCACAACACAGCATTGTTATAGCCAATACGAAAACAGTATTATACTATAAAAACTCATGTTTAAGGCACTTGCGACACAACTGACGATGGGATAACACCCGAAAGTACTCTTGTAAAAGTAACTAATAAAGTAGAATTGTACATTTGGAAACCTTTTTTCAGTACTACTGTTCTACTTCCACCTTGCTAACTCAATATGAGTTCCAATAACAAAATAGGAAATACCCAAGAACGGAGAAGAGTGGAGGCTTGCGACTGCCCGTTCATTATATTCAAGTTGAATATGAGGATTTCTTGATTTCAATTTAGATACGAGATCAAGATCATTCATTGATTGGGTCGACCAAATCAGTTGGAGCAGCTTCGCTATGAATGATTGAGAAATTAGCATGACCCATAGCGCAAAATCTGAGCCGTGACGATGTTGCATAACCGTTACGAGATAAACCCCACTTCATTTAGCCATTTTTAGAGGAATATTAATTCAACCCATTTAAAATGTTTCTCCTGCTCTGATCAATTATTGCAACTATACCCAGAGTAAAGACTTTCATGACAGACGGGCACATTTACTCTGCGCTAGTTCACCTCTACTCCTCAGTATTGCTGGCCTAATTTTCAATGTAAAATATAGATTCTATCGACCATATTGATGCGATTATATCGACTTTTATATTAGATGGAAAAAATATATAGAGAGTTTTTTTATAAGAAATTTAAGGAGGAAGTTTTTTTTTTTTGAACATTTTCTACTCTGAGATCATTTTTTTACAAGTCAGAGCTAAAAAAATAACCCATTGTACCTCCTTGCGTGGGACAAAACTTCACTCGGAATGTTGAGGAATTTAGGATTAAGACTCAGAAGAGGGTTGCCAACAATTTTACTGAGTTTTGAATCTGTACCATTTTTTGAGTATTACCAGGACTTTTCTTAGTGGACTATCCCCATAATCCACGTTGATTAGATGGAGTAGAAAAAAAACTTGTAGCCTACTTCGTTAACTACTCGGGTTACCTTCATTAATTCGGATAATCGAGGCAAACAAGGAACCTGTTTCATAAAAGTCTCTTTTTTTATACTTGTCAGCATGCATGAAAAAATCAGCCTTAGCATCAAAAAATCAATGGCTGATTTGAGTAGGCTAAAAGGTGCTCTTATATGAGGCATAGAGGAAAAAAGTCGAAATTGATTTTTGGCTAGAGGCAGGGTAGGCAAAAATAGGCTTAAAAAGAAAAAAGTCGGTAAAAAGTGGGATAAGGGAGGTTTGATTGCGGGGAAGGGAGTAAAATGATATCTAAAAGAAGGCACTATAGTTACATAGTGGCCTCGAGTCTAGTTTTGGTCAGTATGAGAGTAAAAACCCTCCAAAAATAGCTTTTCATCAATATAGTCTATCAATCATTCTGGCTATTTTTGACCCCCTCCCCCTCCTCCTTGCAAGGATACGTAAGGTTTTTTGGATCCTCCCTCCCCCTTTCTTATCCAAGATTTTACCCGAAAACTCCATAGAATGACTTGGATTAAGCAAAACTTCTTCAAAGGCGCATATTTTGATACGTCATATTCACGTAAAAATGGATTTCCCCCTCTTACGCCCGAGTGAGGTCATGTCCAATTTTTCAAACCCCCCTCCCGCCTTTTAGTCCTTTACGTGATATTGATGGATGGCTCCTAATTTGGTCGGGAGGGTCTCAGAGCGTAGAAATATCTCAGTACGAAAGTTTCTTGTAGATGTTTTTAGACAGAAAATCATTATGTCCTGTATTCGGGCTGTAGATAAGGGTCTATGCATGAATAATGCGCCGTAAGCATACACCAAAAAGTGTTAAATAGAAAACTATTCACGAAACAAAAAAATGTAATAATTATCATCTTAGAATTAACAGGGAAAAAAGAACACGAAAAGAACTTGAAGACTATTTACTTTTGCGCGGCAGGCCGCGACCGCGCTTTACAGATAAGAAGGTGCTTGTGTAACAGAACCCCTACTGCAACTGTCGCTAGAGGAAATAATGTCTGTAAAATCACTCGAGGATTCAGATGATACGGATTCCATAAGTTGAGGTGGTCTGCCACGACCTCTTTTAGGACCAGGTATGGTATCTCGCGTTGCTGATGCCATACGTCCACGTACCCGTCCACGTCCCTGTCCATGTCCACGAGGTGTGGAAGAGGTGCTTCGGGTTGTGGTGTAGAGACAACGCTAGTAGCCGCCTTCGCTTTTTGTACCGTACGTTTGGAGGGGCGCAGGATCGTTGGTTGTGATGCCACCTGTTCTCTTCCTTGCTACAGAAAGCGCGAATATCATCAAATAAATACCACTGCCGATCTGCAGGGAGTGGTTTTGACTCGATGATATCCAAAGAGAGAGAGAGAGAGAGAGAGAGAGAGAGAGAGAGAGAGAGAGAGAGTGGGGTGTAGTTTGACGTCACAGGCCTGCACTAGTCTTATCTAGGCTGTTCAGCCACACACAGTATACTAAGTTGAAGCTAGGAAATAAAACAATTACCCCTTCGCACCCTGGGAGACGAAGCTTCAATGTCTTGAAATTTTGAGAAAAGTTGAAAGAAAAAAAAATAAAAAAAATTAGATGCCATTGCAGGACTGCAAAGGCAGTGGGGAACCCGCTGTCCCGAGTCCCCTAGAGCCTGAAGTTTTCCAAGTCCTAAAATCATGACGTGACAACTTGAACGCGCTGCGATTTCAAGGAAGCCGTCGTCTTTCCAAGTCCTCCTCCTATCATATATAGCTCGGAGGTAGGAATTGAGGTAGGAATTTTTCCAAGTCCCCTTTGTATCATATATAGCTCAGAAGTAGGAATTTTTCCGAGTCCCTCTCCCCTCTCTGTGACGTCATCAACTTTGTGATGTCATCAACCTCGTGACATCATCAACCTCGCTCGCGCTCGCGGACGAAAAATTCCTGGAAGTACCCCCAACAAAAGGGATAGCGGGTTCCCCGCTAAAAAACTCAGGAGATGGTTCCTAACAATCT
The DNA here is from genome assembly GCA_035079385.1 of Aspidiotus rigidus. Taxonomy (NCBI): domain Eukaryota; kingdom Metazoa; phylum Arthropoda; class Insecta; order Hemiptera; family Diaspididae; genus Aspidiotus; species Aspidiotus rigidus. Next base: position 1,415,742 of record JAVHKY010000023.1, read on the forward strand.
TCCCATGTGTTGCTTCTGTACCCTTTTCTATGATTTGTGATCTTTACGCAACATGGCTAATTTTACTGGACTAAATAGGCAAAGGGGTTGTTCATTTCATGAAGTGGGCAATTTTTCTGCCCATTCCGCAGACGATTTGGATGTAACCTACATAAGGTGGAGGACTCAAAAAAAAATTGGAATTTTGAGCAATGACGGGAGAAGGACTAGAAATGGTTTTGGCCATTGATCTTTACAATCTTTAAAAGTTTGTTACATAGAAAAGGTTACCTGCATTCCTCGTTCAACTTTTTTTTAAATTCTCCGAAGAAGGTCAAGGTCAACCTAAAACATATCCATGTCAGGAAATGATTTTGGACTGTCATGCGAAAGTTGAGATGAACTTCAAACTAAGTACTCTTTATTGCAGGCACGGCTCTTTACATAAGCTCATTTAAAAGGAGCTGGAGAAAATCTTACACAAATCAAGGTGACGTGATTAAGAGTTTCCAGTGTTGGTAGCACTGCGTACGATGGTGATCATGGTTTTTATTTGTCAAACAATTTTCCAATTCTGTTTCCAGTTTATTTATGAATTTTTTATAAATTTCAGGAAAAAATATTTGAAACAAAAATAGAATAATACTGTTCTTCTAGGAGTTTTCCACAACTTTGATTCTTACACTTTTTCTTGTAAATGTCGCTCAGCTTCAGGAAAAGCTTTCAACCTAACACGTCATGCATTTTGTCTATAAGAAGAAATCCATGATCACCTTCGTAGCCAGCGCGATCTAGCGTTGGTAACACCGCCTACATTTTTCGTCAAATCGCTTTTATTTTTCAAAAAATCGATATAGCATCTTGCCAAACTAAAATTTTAAGCTCAACTATAACCGTGGGCATGTGCAATTCCAAGGACTTTCGTTCACGATTCAAATTTCAGGGTTCACATAATATTTGAAACTTAAGAGGGGAAGGAGTTGTAATTTAAGGAAGGAAAGGGGCCGAGTGCGTAAAACCCTATTGAAATAATGCCAAATAAAATAAGTTAATCATAACTATTTTCATTCTGCTACTATTTCTTTTGTTTTATAAGTTGTAAGCTCATATTATAATTCAGAACTATTGTCTTATTTCACAGACGTCCAAATCGGATAATAAATCAGTTACCATAACTTCTGTGCATAGACAATTGACAGGTGATTACATCTGTGAAATATCAGCAGACGCTCCGTCATTTCACACGGCGATTGAGAAAATGCCGATTTTTATTGTAGGTAAGGACAACATATTTATTCTACTCGTATTATCGTGAAAGATAAAAAGTGAATTTTCTAACCATTGAAAGTATTTTTTCAACGGTGATAAATTTGCATTGCATTTTAATGTTGTTATTTCACGCAGAAAAACCACAAGTACCACCTGTAATACTCGTCGAAAAGGCGAAGTACTCAGTAGATAATATAATAAGGGCAAATTGCACGACTCGTCGAGCGTTCCCAGCCGCCAATCTAACGTGGTTCATCAACAACCAAAAGGTATTAAATGAATTTCGATAATATTTTGTTCCTTTCATCTAACGTACATTAGTCACTGCTTTGTACGACTATAATTATTCAATAGCAGGTACTTTGTATTCTAAACACACTTAATTTGGAAGCACTTTGCCAGCTGAGTGTAACTTAGCCTTTGTACAATGTATGTTTTCCAATATGTTCGTAGATTAGCGAACACGATCCAAAAATTCTCAATATTTCGAGTACGTCAATTACGTCGGACATGGAAACTTTGCAAACTTCCACATCGACGATAGAGCTGCGAGCAACCACAGACCTATTCTCGAAGGGCAAATTAATTCAGTTAACTTGCGAAGCTACTCAATTTAGTTTGTACAAAAATAGAGTCACTCAACATTTATCAGAAGACGCTCCCCAGCCAGCGTCCGTGTTAGCTCCGTCTTTCGGCAATTCAATAGGTACGTAAGTATGCGTCAGAGACGTTACCATTATTAATATTGATACGGCAACTTTCCCACGTATTCGTGCGAAACCGCTAAATTCTAGAAATAAAAGAACTTCTTTTAAGTGCACTTTTAAAACGACCTTACAATATATTTTATAACCCGCAATAAAACGTTCAAATTCACGACTGCGTCACGACAAATGTTCTCTCTTTGTTATTTTTCAGCGCGTGAAAGAGTGAGGAAGGAATATGAGTTGTGGACAGGAAAAGAAGTGATCCACTATTAAACAAAGTAGGATACGGGAGCCAGGGTTAAGGAATTGGTTAAATGAGAGTGATTCGTGTACGGCCAATTCTCAATCGCGAGTATACAGATTTCTTCTTCATGTCTTAAGTTTCTAAGAAAGGATGACTTAGGCGTGAGTTGACATGTTGGATTTTTCCAAGAAGTCGGTGAACGGGAGGAAATTTTGAATTGTAGGGCAGGTGAGCGGTTCTCATCAGTTATTCAAGTAAGGTAAAGGTGGTAACTTTTCTGGCAGCTTGATCGACTGATGCGCCATAGTCGAGTAGGTTGATGGGTGAAGGGATCCATATAGATGTTATAGGTGTAGACGGTGAACCCGCTGAATAAAGACATTCTCGATGAACCGTGCCGAAATCGACCAGACTTCACTGCTTTCAACGTTTGGTCGAAATTGCGTCGATATAATGTTGAAATTGACCTCACCTCGACGCGTCTATAGACTTATTTGCCTCGTCAATGTCAGGTAGATTTTGAGTCGACTTCTCTGCTGTGTCGTTTTCAAATCAATTTGTGTCGACTTTGAATCGATCTCAAGTCAATGTAAATCTGGGATCACAGTCACTTCCTTGAAGCGTTCTGTCATCTGATGTGTGTTTGATGACTTCGTTACTAGCAGACAGAACGCATAGTCATATGACCAGGACCATTGAGAATCTTATGCTTCTCTTCATCGTACGTCAATGTTCACAGTCCGCTCGTCATATGCATGTCCTGTGTAGATTCAAAACCATAGACTTGCACACAATGTATTGTTAAGAGCGGTTTAGCATGTATGAACATACGCGCATACGTTTCAAAAATTCCACTATAGACAAATTTTTGTAAAATTCTGTGTTCCACTTCCACGTCAGACAGGTTTTCCAGATTATAGATTGAAATAGAGAGGTTTTCCCAAGGGGGAAGCCCTGCTATTTCCTTCCACAGTGACAGGTTTTCCACTATACACAAGTCTACTATAGACAGGTTTCACTGTAATTGAGCTTTACTATGAGTTTAATTACCAGCCCACCTAAAAAGTTCGTAGAAAGTTGAGAGCTTTTGGAAAGGATTCAGTTTTTTGAAAATGTCTCGGAAAATCGAGCTCTAATCAAAAAAAGTTTCAAGCAAAAGATGTTCTTCGTGAAATTTCATATGAAATTAAGTACTTCAACATTTTTCCAAAGTTCATTGAGAGCGGTGAGTTTTTTGATAGAAGTTGATATTTCGCAAATATCTCGGAAAATCGGGCTTGTATTTAAGAAAATTTCGAACAAAAAAAGATTCTCGTGAAATTTCCTTGAAGGTAGTCTATTTGAATTTTACTATAAGTCCAATTATTAGCCTCAAAAAATTCGTCAAAAGTTGGTAGCATTTGAAAAAAAGTCAACTTTTTTGAAAATATCGGGTAAAATAAGCTCTTATCAAAACCAGTTTGAAAGAAAAATTCTCATCACTGTTCAGAATGGAACTTCCACGCAAAATAATCGCTTCATCTTTTCCATCTCCATCTTCTTCCTTATAAGTGTTACGCTCAATTCACGTAATTGCTCAATACGCGTAATAAGCAGACGTGCTGCTCATTACGCGTATTGTGCGAAGTTGCTGCCCATTACACGTAATCAGCAATATTTTTCTGCCTCGGCTTGGTTCAGTGGGGACTGGAAGGGATATCGTCGGTGCGTCAAAGCAATGACATAGTATGCAATTCTGCGTGCCATGCAGGCCGAATAGACAGCAGGTGGACTTTTTCTTGAAATGCATCTCTATTCTTGAGACATTATCGGTTATAGGGGTAAAACACTCGCTGAATCCGAATTTCATGGTTGCCAAGTCGAATTTCGCCTCCGTATGGCCCAAATCCAAGATGGCGGCCAAACTCATTTCATTTCTGTTTCAAGGTAAAACAGAAGGTTGTAATTTTTCTTTTGGGAGGAGGTTGCTGGTGTATAAAATTGGATTTTCAAACTCTACTTGAGATATTGGGATCACATACAGCCAAGATGAGGACCCAAATTTGGGTCAAATTAAGGCCAAATTTATTGGCAATATAATGCTAGAGTGTAGGGTATCGTTTCTATGGGTTTTTGACCCGGGAAAATCAAAAATGACCATCATGAGCTTGCCTGGGAATCAAAAGTCGAGATACTTGGGTCCTGTGGTTATGTTCTAACAAACATGTTTGTCTGTTATTAGTTATTTTTCCTTTAAAAAATATGATTCTTTATCAATAAAGTTATTTGAGCTACAATTTTAAATAATCTTCCTTATTTTACAGTTCATCTTATTTCTACGGACTAATTTTGAAATACATGCTCTGTTTTGATAATATATAATGCAGTTGAGAGAAAGGTCTGTGATTTTAGCCTGACCAATTTCCAGTATCTCAAGTAGAGTTTGAAGACGCAATTCTGTACATCAGCAACCTCCTCCTCCTCCTCCCCCCCCCCCAAAAAAAAAATCACAAACTTCGGTTTCACCTTGAAACGGAAATGAAATGAGTTTCGCCGCCATCTTGGATTTGGGCCATAAGGAGGCAAAATTTGACTCGGCAACCATGAAATTCGGATTCAGCGAGTGTTTTTACCCTCATAACCGGTGGTTCTCTAAATGTCTCAAGAAATAATGTCGGAATGCAAAAATTGGCCATTTTCATGATACGTATATTCTTTTGCCCTGCCAGTGACGAGGTTTAAACCACGCACCTCTGAATCAGAAGTCCGCGACTCAACCGCTCGGCCACCGACGCTGCGAAAAAATATCGTCCTATTTCAACTTTGAAAGGAAAGTCCCTACTTGTGATAAGGCACAAAGGTCATAAGAGGCAGTCGCAAACGCGCACTAATGCCGGGAGGAGTGTCCAGAAAAGCCAGGAGGGGGCAACTAACAGAAATTTCAAAGTGGACATATTCACAAGGATTATTAGAAATAGGAAACTTGAAATACGGATTTGTGCCTTATCACAAGTAGGAACTTTCCTTTCAAAGTTTGAAATAGGGCGATATTTTTTCGCAGCACCGGTGGCCGAGCGGTTGACTCGCGGACTTCTGATTCAGAAGTGCGCGGTTTAAACCTCGTCACTGGTAAAGCAAAAGAATATCCGTATTCGGACTGTGCAAGCAACAACAACAACAAAGATATTTCAGTTTCGCAAAATTTCCAAAAAATATATTTTCCTGAAAGAGAATTTTATGCTCATTAAACTTTGTTCTTTGCGTTTTTTCTTTACATTCAGTATTTATTGAGAAATTTAAGAAAAACTGAAAAACTGGTATACTCGAATTGTATATGATCACCCTTTCCTTATCAGTACTTTTTCATATATATAGACATAATTTTACATGGGCGACGCTAGCGCACCTACAATATGCACACTCCAAATTTCAACTTTCCTATTTCTAATAGAATAAGATTTTGAATTTCGAAAGTAATGACGATCTCTTTGACTGATAATAGAAAGTAATTTACATTATAATGATTTTTTGAAGTATTCCAAGTAAAATGAAAATACCATCAGTTTACAATCAAATCAGCTTCTCATTGGTCAATTCCACCTGCTCATTACGCGTAATGGGCAGCAACTTTGCACAATACGTGTAATGAGCAGCACGTCTGCTTATTACGCGTATTGAGCAATTACGTGAATTGAGCGTAACATAAGCATTCAAACACGAAATTCCTCTCCAAATACTTGAGGTTGAGAGGTTTCGTTTCGCTCATGTTCTACTATGATTTTTTTTTTTACGAGCTCTTCGATTACTCAACAGGTCATTAGCTCGAGGAGAGATGTTCGGATTAAATGGATTTGTAGTAATAAGTGTATCAGAGGAAGTTTGAGATGTTGGTTATGGTTTCTGAGTTATTGGAAAGAGCAGACGGAGTATATGAGGAAACAGAAAATGAATATCTGATATTTATGGAAGAAGAGCAGATAAAAAGTGAGAGAGATGAATTCTCAGTTTGGCAGTATTGGCATGAGGGGCAGAGAGTCCAAGGATAAGGAAAGAGTGGGTTAGGCGAGTGTGTCCAATTCGTAGTCGAGTTACAATTATTTCTTTACGGCGTGAGGGACGGATTGAAGAGGACCAGGGGGTCGGGTAGTTTTGAATTGAACGAAGTTTGTTGCTGTGTCTCATGCTCTCATTCATCGTATTCTTTTCCAGAAGGAACTGGTTCTCTTAGTGCCTGATCAGTGATCACACAATTAGGATATTATCTACGAATCCAGCATAGCATTTGATCGAGTTTCTAAACTCGCTGCCCTTCAATATCTTGTTTTTCATGTCACTCATGAATATCGCCGCCAATATCGGTGACTGCGGCGACGCTGTTGCTAGTCTTTCTTCCTAATTGTAGAACTTGTTGTTGGTTCTGGCCCACAAACGCTTCCACTATTTTGGTATACCTCAGCACGCCACAGTTGCCATATGCTGGTATCTGTCGTTTCGCAGCAAAGTGAGAAAGAAATTCTTTCTTTGGTATGGCATCAAACAATTGTGCGATTTCTTTTTCATCATGAAGTGGATCAATCTCACGATTATACATTTACTCAAGTGAGTTTCGCACATTTTTAGTTTAATCCCATAGCTCTCTCTGTCTCTTTTTTTTCCTACTTATGGTTTTAGGCGAAAGGATTCACAGTCGAAGTCCGTCTTTTATTTTATAGTCTTGGCAAATGGTTTTTACACTGAAAAAAAGCTCACAACTCTGAATAACTTCTTCAGGCAATGGTAAATTTTACAACAAACATTTCGGTTCGAAACTTTTTCGTACTCAAGGTAAATTTTTTGAGAAATTTGCAATTTCTTATCTAAAAGCTCAGAAATATGAATGAACTTTAGGAGGAAATTCAAGTTTCAGGCTTGTAACCAAGAGGAGCCGAGAGGGATGAGTCCCCCTAGATATGTTACGAATCATTTTTAGCTAAAAATACAAAAGAAACAATCGTTATTACACTCGCCCCCCCTCAATTTTCATGCGAGCCTCTCCTACAAATGGACCCTGGGTCAAATGAACCATCTTATGAGAAATTTTACGAGAAACATTTCTTGTTCAGAATTTTTTTATACCGGAGCTCGATTTTTCGAGATATTTGCAAAGAATTGATTTTTTCTCAAAAGCTCTCAACTTTCGACAAACTTTTTTTTAAGCAGATAATTGAACTCACAGTAAAGTTCAAATACACTATTTAGAAGGAAATTTTACAAGGAACATCTTTCGTTCCAAACTTTTTTTGATTGGAACCCGATTTTTAGAAGATAGAACGTGCCACAAAAAATTAGATGACATTGCAGGACTGCAATGGGAACCCGCTGTCCCGAGTCCCCTAGAGCCTGAAGTTTTTCCAAGTCTTGAAAATCATGACGTGACAACCTAAACGCGCTGCAATTTCAAGGAAGCCGTCGTCTTTCCAAGTCCCCCTCCTATCATATATAGCTCGGAGGTAGGAATTTTTTCAAGTCTCGCTCCTATCACATATAGCTCGAGAGTCGAAATATTTTCAAGTCCACCTTTTATCATATATAGCTCGGAGGTAGGAATTTTTCCAAGTCCTCCCCCTATCATATGGCTAGAGGGTCGAAATTTTTCCAAGTCCCCCTCCTATCATATATAGCTCGGAGGTAGGAATTTTTCCAAGTCCCCTACCTATCATATATAGGCTCGGAGGTAGGAATTTTTCGAAGTCCCCTCCCTATCATATGGCTAGAGGGTCGACATTTTCCCAAGTCCCCCTCCCTTCTCCGTGACGTCATCAACCTCGTGACATCATCAACATCGCTCGCGCTCGCGGACGAAAATTTCCTGATAGTACCCCCAACAAAAGGGATAGCGGGTTCCCCGCTAAAAAGTTGTTACAAGGTGTAGAAGACGGGAAAGTGGATAATGTTATTTGTGGGGCCGAACTTAACAAATTTCAATCATTTATCAGGGGTGTTGTGATCCCCTTGGTTCAATGAAAAAACCGCCCTCACATTTAGAAAAAAAAACCGTACAAATGCCCACCCCCTCCCCTAAAACGACAAATACGAGGAATCGTCTTCATCAAAATGGCTTCACAATACCCCTTTTTGGGTTCTGTACTCCAAAATGTTTAGGAAACCAATTCATGCAATTCATGCGTTTTCATCGCCTGCACAGAAAAATTCCAATATTCGAAAATTTGGACTTCCAGCTATACAGTATAAGACAGGAGGAGAGCTTGTAAAAATTTCAACCGTCATAGGGAGGTTGAATTTGAAAAAATATCAACTTTTGGGGACTCAAATTTAGAACTCGATTCTCAACATTAAAACCAAATTCGTCCGATAGAACAGGTTCCCCAAATTCCTCGTTCAACTTCGTTAAATAAGCCATTGTCGTTTTTTCTCTTCATTTCCTAAACCCCCAAAATTTAGGTTCAACAATCTAAGATAGCTGCGAGGAATCAGCAGGTTTGATTTAATGTGCACAAATTTCTAGGAAACTTGTACGCGGCCGAGTTCGTGGGTAGAGGTAAGACGGGGATACCGATTTCCACCTCGTAGAATTCGAATTTCCGACTAGAAACTCTCATAATTGATACGGTTCATATTCGTACAACTCGCGAACAAAACTTCTTACCGCGCGTAATACAGTACCTACGAGAAGTGCGAATAAGAGTTAAAGTGAATGTCGACGATGTCGTAAGCAGCAGCAGAGAGGACCTTTAAAGTTAAGTGCTTTTCTGTGTGGAAAAGCAACAAACGAGGTGACGCGGTATCGCGTAGAGGTGCCAATAATTTAAAAAGTTCTCATGTCGGCTTCAAATAACCGCGAGAAACGGGCAACTCGAATTGAGATGGAAAGATTCTAATCAAACCGCAGATGCAATTGACACAGAAGTTGCAAAAATTACGGCGAGCTCTACAAGAAGCGCGCGAACTAAAGTAATTATCTAATATTACCGCGCGAACTCGGAAGAAAAAAAAGAGAATTATTCCGCTTTTGCGTTCGGTAAAATTAATTTTTCTTGGCGACCAAATCGCGATAAATGTGCCGCGATCAATTTTTCGTCATCCTGGCACACATTCGCGATATCTTGATACGGCATTCGTGTACGAACACTCGATTTAGCAGACGAAACGTTGGTAGAATAATGCGACTATACGAACTTAGTGAGGTGTTCGGTGTGAGAGAAGGATATCGTGCGGATGAGTTGCAGGATGTACCCCGAGATAATGGTAAATATCATTAGTCACGCTGTTCAGTTGGTGTTCACCTAAAGCCGAAGGTTCTTAGCCCCTGTACCTCGGAATAATTTACTTTTACCTTCGCTTCTTCGCATCGAGTCGTTACATATTATATACACTATATCGTACATGTGTGAAGTTTTTAGAGCGTCCTGGATTTTGTGTGCAGTTCTTAAGAGAAAGTTATATGTACGATGTATTAACCCTTACTACTTCTCCGACAAAATCTTGCATTAAAGTAATGAAGTGTGCACTAACATTACTGGTACCCTTATGCACTACACTGCGGCAAATATACTCTTTTCTAGAAAATCTACATGATCGAAAGTATCGAGAAGGCGTACCTTAGCTCTATACCATTGTTGGCCATTCCACTAGCATATACACACGATACTATGAAAATTAGATGAAGTTAATAATAATTTATTATGAAAACTTTACAGGTTCCTCACGAAATAAAACTCTACAATGGTTAATTTCCTCCGTAATCCTCACCTCGTGGTACTCGAGAAGCAGGTAGCAAATTATAATCGCAATCTCTCGTGCTCAACAACACAGAACGCGAAAAGGAAAAAATCGTGTTTAATTGAACGTAAAATTTACTCGCGTAATTAGATGTAGAGTTCGGAAAAAAAAAGTTTCAATAAAATCGCAATTAAATTATAATTAAAAATACGCGAAATACTCGTCTTCTCTTTTTTTTTTTTCAAGAAAAAATAAGATTGATAAGGTTTACGGTTCTCTCGTGTGTTACGAAAAAATTAAAATATAACCAGCATACATTCGTAAAAATCCTAATAAATTTTATTATTTATGTTTTCAACGCTGGAGAGAGAAAAAAAATCTAGAAATTTGTGAGTACTGAAAAGAATTAAAAACTCATTAGGTTCATTATACTTTACAGTTTGAATTTCTCTCAAGTGTATGCGAGTTTTGTTTTTTATCCATTTTTTTTTTTTTTCTCCAACCGAAGTCCATAAAAATTCATTAACCGTTACTGTAAGTTTATTTTTCAAAATTTTATCGGATTAACAAGAAGCTTGGAAAATCGGTTGCGCGAAAATAGTTAATTAGTAATTACAAAGGATTAATTTGCGGCAACCTTTTTTTTTTTCCTCTCGTTTTTCCTCTCCGGTTTTTCTATCATCCAGGAATACAGATATTCGAAGAATTATTTGTGTAATTAGTTTTCTCTGTTTTATGACAATAACGAATGCAAAACACTCTTGAAGAGAGAGCTCTGTAAATTTTATTTTAAACGTAATTTTATAAACAGCACTACCTTCCAATAAGGATCGTATTATTAACTGTAGTGACTTCTCTAAAAAAAAACAAAAATCGTTTTACATCCTGCCTTAAACAATATTGGTCAACGAACATCGTTTTCTACTTGTATACTTGGACGCTTTTATTGCTCACCTCTTACCAAATTTTTAGGAACTTCGGACGAAGGATACTAGACTCCGAATTATATAAATGCCTCGCACAACTTGTCACCGATTAACCAAATTTTTCGAGCATACATTCAGTCATTTTATTCAAGTTTCGCGTAAACAAAAACTAATCGTACCTACGCTTTTTTCTTCACGTATGCACGACAAATGCGAATACTGCGCGACCCCTATTTCGATACAAGGTTCACACACGTAGCGTGAGTTTAGAGGTACGCCCGCAACCGTGTCTGGAATATCCCATTGACGTTTCTTTTGTAGCACTGATCACGTACATTTTGTGAATATTGCAAATAGAGGTTATTCAACTCATTTTTTTTTTTTTTTTATAACAGACCCAATTCTATCAATTTTCGCTATTATTTTTCAGTTGAGACGGAGAATATTTTTATCTACTTTCGAAAATACCCAAAACAATGGAAATAAAGCCAATAAATCCTAAAATTCAATTAGAAGATTTCTATCACGTTTGATGATTTTGCGTCCCTCCTATGAAACAGTACTTTTGATTGGACAATGAATCATGATGAGGCAAGCGAGGTAGTTGATGTTTTAGAAATGATTACATGCAAGAGATTTTTTTTTCTCTCCTTGAAGTATTTAGCTCTCGTAATAGAAGTCCGATGACGCGACGAATACATTTGCAGTACAGTTACGACTCGCAAACACTTTTAAAAATAACCTTATGACAGTCCGTCTGGTCGTTCCCCTGGACCAACTTGCTCCATTTTTTTTCAATTTCTTCGTTTAGCACCCCAGACGAGCCATCAAGCATCGGCAACCGCCTCACGTAAGGGTATGCTTTACTCATTGGTTGCATATACACTCCCCAAATACCCTGCAACATTCGGTGTACCAGCGGTCACTGCGCGACGTTTGTCGGCATTCCTTGTAAGGATTGACTTTGCAAAGGAGTTTCTGAAGGCTCTATTTTCTGTGGTACAGAAGTGTTCAATGGAAACCGCTATCGGACCTGAATTTTGGCTCCAAAAAGATTTCACTCTCCCGACAGAAAATAGACAAATTTTCATCAGATGTCAACGTAAGAAGTTTCAAAATTCTGTTTCGGTAGCGCCTCTAGTTGAACCTTCCTGGAAAATATTCCAAAGATCAAAAAGATCCGATGGAAATTCGAGCAGTGAGAAATGACGTTTGGTACCATATTTTACGCGCATATTTTCACACGAATCATTAAAGGTGTGCTTTACTTGTTCAGAAACTCCGAAACGGTGTACGATAAGTTGCATAAAAATCCCCAAAAAACCCTGCAAGGTTCGGGAAGCCAGCGGTCACTACGCGACGCTTGTCGGGCGTGCGTGCTTAGTCCTTGTCACAAATGACGAGGAATGATTTTGCAAGGTCACATTTCAGGGCTCCATTTTCCGAAGAATTTTTCAGATCTTTGGAAATGTTGTACAGAGGGGTTCAACGAAAGGCGCTATCGGAACGAATCCTGAATTTTGACTCCTGAAGAATTTTACTCTCGTCAGAAAATAGACGAATTTTCACCAATTTCAACGTTTAATTGAAAACAACCAAATCTATGAATCACCATCAGAAATCAGCGAAATACTAGCTGAGAATTATTTTCAAATTTCCTCCAACACTACCTACGACCCACCTTTCACTCGAATCAAACAACAAGCCGAAAATACCACAATAGATTTCTCCCTTAATCTGTCACAAACTCTCACACTTCCCTACAACAAACCAATCACCAAACAAGAAGTCACCCACACCCACCATCTCCCTCTGCTCCAAAAAATCAGCTCCCGGTCTCGACCAAATAAGCCCCGCTATGCTACACAAACTTCATACAAATGCCATCTCACGCCTCACCTCACTCCTAAACCGAATATTTTTTTCCACCTCCTTCCCCAATAACTGGAAAACAGCTCTAATCATTCCAATCCTGAAACCTCTCAAAGACCCCTCACACCCTCTATCCTACCGACCCATATCACTACTAAGCACTCTTGGCAAAATTCTCGAAAAAATTATCAATAGTAGACTCTCTTGGTTCCTTGATTCCAACGAAATATTAAGTAATACACAATATGGGTGCCGTAAGGGCCGATCAGCTCTAATGGCCCTTGCTGACCTCGATTCTCAAATCTACGACGCCCATGCTCACGGAGCGAACCTCTACTCAATATTTTTTGATATGGAGAACGCTTTCCCGAGAGTCTGGACATACCAAATATGCGTCATCCTACACCAACTTGGACTTCGAGGATCCTTCCCTCTCCTACTTCAAAATTATCTTACTAATCGATCTTTTAGAGTCTGCGTAAGCGATCACTATTCCTCAACCTTCCCTCAAGAAAATGGTATCCCCCAAGGATCCCCACTTAGCGGCACCCTCTTTCTCATCGCCATCAACAACATAACAAAAATCATAAAATCTCCAATTCAAACCCTCCTATTCTCTGATATCCATTTACGTTCCACTAACACAACTCGCGCCCATCGTCTGCTACAAAAAACAATCAATAAAGTACACACTTGGCTTTCCCTCCTGGGATTCCGCATTTCTTACCCCCAAAAAAACTCGTCATTTTCCAAAAACCACGCCAGAAAACATTAAATTTCCCCCTCTCACAATAGCTAACTACCCGATCCCACCAGTCAAAACTACTAAAGTTCTTGGCCTCAATTTCCATAACCGTCACTCTTGGATCCCCCATATCAAACTAACTAAATCAAAATGCATTCGAGCACTCAATGTCCTAAAATTCCTCTCCCACCCTAAAGAAGGTTGTAACCGAAAAAACCTTCTCCACCTCTACCAGAGCTTAATCCGATCCATCCTCGATTATGGATCACCCATTTACGGTCTCGCCCCTCCCTCTCTTTTAAAACTACTCGACACCATCCAAAATTCTTCACTCAGAATAGCTACTGGAGCATTCCGAACCAGTCCCGCTGAAAGCCTCTGTGCAGACACTGGCTTCCCCCCACTTCACTATCGACGCCTCAAACTGACAACCAACTTCCTCACAACTGTCCTACAATATCTGCAAACCCCCGTCCACCATCGCATATTCCCCCCTCATCATAACCAAAATTCCTCGACCAATCTACGTTCCAACCTAGAACTCCAACTAGCACGCCCCTTCAAGTTCCATTGCCTTAACCACATCGTTCCCTCAACCCCTCCTTGGCTCTTTATTCCACACAAAATCATTCGCGACCTAAAACGCCTCCCTCGTCTTTCAACTTCTCCCGAAGAATACCAAGCACAGTTTAACAAAATCCTTAACAACTTTCACAATCCTATACTATGTTTCACCGATGGATCTAAATATCAAAACAAAACCGGCTTTGCTTACTCAATAGATCACATCACAGTCTCTCACCGACACCGCAACACCGCATCCGTCTTTACCACTGAACTACAAGCAATCTTTAGCTGTTTAGAGCTTATCCTCACCAACCTAACCTCCCGTCTTCCTCTCAACCCATTTTTAGTCATTTCCGACTCCCTATCATCACTCGACGCCATATCCAACCACACTTCCTCCCACCCACTCATAAGTCGTATACACACTCTCATTAACACCTTCCATACCATCCCCATCCCATTATTCTTCATCTGGGTACCTGGTCACAAGGGTATCCCAGGAAACGAAAATGTCGACAAAGCAGCCAAACTAGCAACCCATAACCCATCAGTCAACCGCTCTTTCCTCCCCTCATGCTCAGATCTCTCCAAACACATCAACAAATTCATCACTCAAGCATGGTTCACCCATTGGTCTGATCTCAAATCACACTCAAACAAACTAGCCCAAATTAAAAATATTCCCACCGCATGGGACTCTTCAAATCTGTCAACACGCAGAGAAGAAATAGTCATCACCCGTCTCAGAATCGGCCACACCAGACTCACTCACACCCATCTCATCTCTCATCTTATGCCTCTCTCATGCCCTCACTGCGAATCTGAACACCCCCTATCCGTTCAACACATCTTCTGCTGCCCCAACTTGACCCAACTCCGTAATTCCTTATCCATCCCCCACAACTATACAGAAGCACTTTCAGATCTCTTTCCCTCCATCCCTAACATATTCAACTTTTTACAACAAGCCAACTTCCTCTCACGCATATAATCACACAATCTAGCCGAGCTCATAGCCCTGAAGGCAGGCTGCTAGTAGCTCGTTAATTAAAATAAAATTAAAAAAACGTTTAATTGAGAAGGTATAGGAAAAAATTTTGAAATTCTGCTTCGATAGCGCCCCTGGTTGAACCTTTCTCGAAAACATTTCAATTATTCAGAAAGATCCGTTGAAAATTCGAGCAGTAAAATGTGATTTTCGGTACCATGTTTTACGAGCTTATTTTCACGAGTAAAGCATACCCTTAAGGCGTTCTTAAGTTTCCCCCATGTACATTATGGAAAATTTCTTCACATCGATGACAATCTGTCTGGCCGTTCTAAGATCGATTTGCTCATTAAAAAAAAAATTCCTTTGTTTAACACTCCAGGTTAGCCATCGAGCCATCGGCAACAGCCTCACTTAAGGCATTCTTGAGTTTTTCCTATATTTAATGAAACTTGATACAATTTACAAGCAACTTCTACTGGACGATCAGATTGATCTCTTTTTTAGCTTCAGACCCACAGATGAGCCATCACCCATTGGCTAACCCATCTCGGACTTCAGCTTTAAGAACTATAGAAATTGCGATTTTACCCTGCACATTTTTTATAGTTTTTTCACATGAAATTCAATACCTGAATACAATTCGCCAGCAACTTCTATCAGACGGATCGGGTTGATTTTTTCTTTTCAAATGAAAGCTTTGACCCACAGATAGCCAGAACCCATTAATTTACTCCGCCTTCCTCACAAATTTTCAAAAAATCAAAACGCGATTTCGCCCAGTACATTTCTTATGGAGATTATTTCCAGAGATAAAATTGAACACCTTTTTTCAGTTCACTAGCAACTTCTACAGAAGAGATCAGGCTGATCTTTTTTTCAAATAAATACTTTTCACCCACAGATTCTCCATTACTCATTCGTCCAACGAATTTCCAAAACATCGAAACACAGTTTCGCCCGTCAAATTTCCTATGGGAATATATTCCACTTGGGATATATTCCCCCTTTCCAGGTGTCATTGTTGAATTATATCATCAACTACTGAGCGACACAGGTTATCTAGTTTTCTGGTTAGAAAATTGACCTCCCCTTCACTTTCGCACTCTAACGTTAACTGCTCTTCCTCAGTCCAATTCCCGGAACTCTCACCCTCTTCGCATAAGCCCCTTTCTTCTCAAATATTATCTTCTTTTCAACTGAATCCTTTACCCCCCGACAAATATCTGATTCCTCGATGGTTATATTCACTTGTTATTCACCCCTCTAATCATCAGGCTCGAAATCAGACCGTAGCGTCTACCGAAACCTACTTCGAGAGATCGTATCTGAATTCCTCACTCATGTGATGCGTAATATTGCGACCTCTAAATTGGCATCTACTCGTATTGGTTCACATCTACAGCCCGGGATCCTTAATATTGCGCTCGAATCATTTTCTAAGGGTAGAAAGCTTGAAAAGCAGTTCTTTTGAAGGTACGTGAGGCCTGAACTTGCCAAAAACAAGATTCAAAACCAAATGAGGTCAAGATATCGTCTAAAATTAGGTAACTTTAAAGAAAAAATTGGCGGTTTTCGCATAAAATCGGGTGATTTTGGTAAAAAGAATGCTAAAGGTTGGTTTAAAATCAAATAATTTTCGTTGAAGAAATCATGAATTTTGATCCAATTTTGATTTAAAAAAATTAGTAGATTTGCGGTATTAATAAATTTTGCTTCCTCATGATCGATTAATTTCGACCGAAAATCAAGTGATCTTGATCGCAAAACATCAAACTTTATCGACACACCAGCCAATTCATTTCTTCAAAATTTCTCTCTCACCTACTCCGCCACGCAGACGAGTCGAAATTGGGGCCCAAGCCCAGAACCGGATAAGAAGTCTCTATTCACCGCCGCACTTACGGCTGTATTCACGTATCTCTCGATTCTTTCCTCCACGCCAATTTCTTATGCTATCTGATTCTCTCTCATCCTTCCTCAGCCTCCATCTCGAAACCAGGTCACATGACGCAAAGGACCTTGCCGCAAAGCAGTTATTTTGTTTCCTTTCATAACTGATCCTTCTTCCTCATATATATGATCTCAAATCCTGTCATTGCTCCCTCAGTATTATTTCTGGCCTTCCTTGCCCACTTACAAGCTCCGATCGATTAAATACGTACCCTCTAATTGAGGCGAACAGAGAGCTTATGGGGTATCTGCGGATTCGAATTTAGCATATATTTAAATATTTTATTCCAGATATCAGCATTCTGTCATTTCGAAAATGAAGCAGTTGATAAACTTTGTCCCAAACTACGTCATAATAAGTTCTCTAGGACGATCCCCTCCTGAGATTGAATTTCTTCAAGGCCCCTCTTATACACAGCTCCAAAATCAAACGTTCCCAAGTCCTACAGTAATACACAGAGATCGAAGTCAACATTTCTGTCAAGTCTCTGAGATAGGTCGGCCCAAGTCCCTAGAGTACATCAAAGCCACAAATACCAATTTATTTTTCCAAGTCCTACAATTATATACAGAGATCAAAAATCGAAAATTTTCTTAATCTTAAAATTTTAACAGGGAACTTGTTCCATGAAGGCGTCCCACTGTTTATCATCCGACAAAATCTGACCTTCTGTTAGGGAGAAGTTGGATTTGGAAAAATTTCGACTTTTGACTTTGAAGCTATTTAAATAATTAAATTAATAATTATATGGGTTAAAATAAATAAAACATAATGATTGAAATTAATCTAATTTTTAAATAATCATTTATTAAAATAAAAATTATTTATTAAAGTTTTTATACAAAATTTTAAATAAATAAATAAATTGATTTAATAAATTTAAAATTAATAGATAATAGGAGTTGGGCTAGAAAAAATTCCGACTTTCGACGTCCAAGTTATATGTGATAGGAGATGGACTAAGAAGAATGTGGACTCTTTTACAAGTACGCCTCCTATCATATGTAGCTCGGAACTGACCTACCCTACTACAGAAGTTGGACCTGGACAATTTCTGACTTTCAACTTCCGAGCTATAGTATGTATATAATAGCTCCAATTTTTTCATGTCCCCCTCCTCTCCTACATAGTTCGGAAGTCGAAAGTTGAAATTTTCTGAAATTTTTTCCAAAGCTCCATAGAACACGTTCTCTGCATTCCTCGTTCAACTTCGTTAAGGAAGCCGTCGTTTCCCCAAGTCCCTGAAGTAGATCAGAGCCCCCGTTCCCTCGGGAATTAAAATTCGCCGGAAAGCAAAACCCTCCTCCTCATGAACTAGGTTCCCTGTTGAAAAAGCTTCAATCCCTTAGGCTATTTCAAACCGCCATTGCCGACGCGAAGAAGTCATCCTAACCGTCTCACTCCTCTTCTCACGCTCTTCTTGCCTATACTGCATTATTAACGATCTATCCTTGTCCAGCTTTGGAAAACAACCGGCTTCAACAGTTCTGTCTCTCCCGGTACCACAACCTCCCTCTCAAACAAATGTGAAGGAGTCATCAGCACGTTGAGCTACCTCTGATCCACCTATTTCGACAACACGATCTATAATTCATATCCATCCTTATCATCCCCATCTACCCACTCCGATTCAATAACACTGGAATTAGTTGCAAAGCTTATTAATTTGATGGAAAAGCAACAAATAAAAAGAAAGAAACGCTGAATTATGCCGAAAATCTTCATTTAAAGCGCCGAAAAATCTATCGCGTGAGAAATTCAGCTTTAGATTTACTATACCGAATTAAGAGTTAACCACTCCGGTCTCTCGCAACTTACTGAGCGATCACCTGGACTCAATCAACTCGATTACATCTTACTTTCTTGTCTTTCATTTCTGTAGACCTGTACAAGTAATCCGATATTCTCCATACTAGTTTTCATCGATCCAATCATCAGTAGTATTCCGAATACGATTTGATCAACCAAGCAGCCAAAACTTCACCCTCTATCTAAAATTATTGACCTTGCACCTTCACCAGCATACCATCATCTCATTCTTGTAATACAATTTTCCAAAAAATGAGACTCAATTCCCTTCAAGTCTTGCCACGTGGAAGTCATCATCTATAGTCTCAGGGTTAGCCATATCCCTCTCCCTTAGCTGAATCACCTCTCTCCTCTTTTTTGCAATATTCAAATGATTTCTCAGTTCTGACATCTTTTCTCTGGCTCTGTATCCAGTGCGACCGTCGCTCCAACAGTGTCCTCATATCATCTGCCACCTATTCAACGCATCTCGCCTCAATGGACAGAAGTATCTTTCGTATAACTAAAAAATTGTCTAACAAAGGGAGAATTTTTGAGCAATCGTGTTCATGGGTCAAATATGTTCACGAATTTATGGACGCAACTGTAATATTGTTAAGCAGAGCGAAGGCTTGAAAATGAAAAACTCCTGAGCTGTAGCATTTGTTCAATGTTTGCCGATCCACCCTCTCTTCGAATCTTCTTATTTCGATATCTCAATTTCCAAATTCCCCCGTTTACAAATCTTTAATCTCTGAAATTAATCCAATTTTTAATCGTCAACCAACGAAACATATCCATACTTGCTTAGAAACATCTCTCGCTCGTAATCTCAAAATTTCAACCCTTCCGCCTATCCTGACAGCTACCCCCCCATGGCTCTTCTCCATTCCTGATATCAGACTAGACCTTACGGAAGTCCCTAAAGTCAGCAATTCAATTTATCGAAAACATATAGCAAAACTTATCGACGAATTTGCAGGTTATACCCTTTGTCTCACAGATGGCTCAAAATATCGCCATAGAACATCTTACGCGTTCTCCATTGGTGGCGAAATGGAGGCATACCGCATACGAAATTCAGCGTCGGTATACACAGCTGAATTAAACGGTATCCTTGCCTGTATATCACAAATTGCGCAACTACTACCGGAACAAAAATACCTTCTTTTGACTGACTCCCTCTCTCTACAAGCCATTGTGGATCCTTTCTCAACTAACCCCTTAATTCAACTTATATTTTTGACTCTCCACACTACGAAATTAATAAACTCTCATATCACTCTAGCTTGGATTCCTGGACACGTTGACTTTCCACCTCACGACTCAGTAGATAAAGCAGCCAAACAAGCAACATCTCTTCCTAAAATAACGGACCCTATTCTCTCACCGGCAAAAGACCTAAAAGTATATTACGCTTCCTTAATTTCCCAGCTTTGGCTTTCCTCTTGGAAAAATTTAATTGACAACAAATTGAGAAAAATTAAAACCAATCCCTCTTCTTGGTCCTCATCCCGCAGACATTCTAGACGAGAGGAAGTCATCTTAGCTCGACTGAGAATGGGACACACTCGTCTTACTCATACTCACCTTCTAGCAAACCATGGCCCACCATCATGTCCGCACTGTCTCGAAGACAATTTAACAGTTGAACACTTTTTCTCTTGCCCGACTTTACAACCTCTTCGATCTTCCCTCAACATTTCTATTAATATACAACAAACTCTCAATAACAACTCCGAAACAATTGACTCAACTCTAACTTACTTACGATCTACTGACTTTTACAACCACGTTTAACTCCAAACGATGACACCAAAAAAAAAAAAGAAAAAAAAAAAGGAATATTTTTGTTTTCCTTTTTATTTTTGTTTCATCTCGGTTCTTTTACATGTATTTTGTTTTCAATTTTTCTACTTTATTAAATACTAAGTTTTTGTAAAAGCAGAACTATCTGCCGAGCAAATAGCCCTTAGCGCAGCTGCATTGCTCGTTAAAAAAAAAAAAAAAAAAAAAAAACTTCTATTTCCTCCAATTTTTCAAAATTTTATTTCTAGAATATTGCATTTGAACACACAGGGCTGTCCTTCATAAAATACGAGTGTGAAGTCTCACAACTACGCAACTCGTCTGAATATACAATTTACTTTTCTCAGTATGTGATACATTATTATAGGGATATAATTAGGATTCCAAATCGTCATTTTCTCGTCAATAGGTTCCCCTTCACTTTTAGAGGAGTTGAAAGAGCGTTTGAAAATGCTCCCAATGAACAAGATACGAAAACATTCGTTGACCAATCAAGTCTAATAAGACGTCCACAATTGTGCTGATCATTTTTAGCGTACGTTTTACTAAGTACGTTCTCGTTATCTTCTCATTTGTTATTCAGTAAAATTTTTGTATTCGAATGTAATATTAATTTTTTGTTATCGTTTCAACTTTCAGTTTTTGATGTAGAATAGTGATTATTATGGAATCTACATGTATTGTAAATATTGTTTTATATTGTGGGACAAATAAATGTTTTAATATAGCTCGGGTTTCAATTCCTATACCTGTTACTTTTGCGTTCTCATTCGCTCTTTTCGTAATAATGAAGAGGAAAAATATTTTTACAATTTTTTTTTTTTTTTCTGTTCTCTCATTGTTTAGTCTACAACGAATAATGCGTTATGCAGATAGAGTGTCTTTCCAATCCATGAACTTTATTCCTGCGGAAAACTACAGCATCAGAAAACGCGAAGAATTTTAAGCAGCACTACACCGAATGTTGAAAAATTAAATTTTAGAAATACTGTATTTTCCCAGTTAATAATGGAAAAGAGAGGGAGCGGTAAAAAAAAAGAAGCGAAAATGGTGTTTCCGTTGGTTTTATTTTTCACTCTTTCTCGCAATAGCGACAACATTGGCACATTGCAAAAAAGATGTCTGCTCTAGAGTAATAATAGCGGTAGTATGCAATATGTTTATAAAATAGATTCCGTATCTATTTGAATTAATAAGTTCGCTAATATCGAAAAAGGAAAAGCTAACGTTACATTGTAGACTCGGTATACGAAGTATAAATAGTACACATGTGCGCCCACAAATAAAAGATTACACATAACTGCGCGAAATGTTACCGAAACTACAGTATTTTCGCCAGTTTCCGCATCTCATTATGTTAATAGAATTGCATAATAGAACACCGCACAAACGATCGCGTTGAGGTGTCCTTGACATAATCTGTTAACACGTTCGTCGAAGCATTATAAACCTTTGTAGACGCGTACATTTTCCTCTCTCGCTCTTTCCCCACTCTCTGTCTTTTTCTCGTCGATAAATTATATTCCTCGCAGGCACATTGTTAAGCAGACGACCTGCGAGAAAAAGAGAGAACAGCTTACATTTTACTCGCACGTATATACACCAACGACACTCAAAAAATAAATACATTTTTTCCTCTCCTCTACGCCCTTTCCGTCTAAATGCAATCAGTCGTTTTGACTCCAGACGTTACTCCGAACGCGTGCGAAACGCAGCATACAAATGCCTCGCTTTTACAAGACAGTTAAATGCGAAAGAACGGTTAACAATTTTCGACACTTTTATGCGAACATTTCAACGCAGAACTTTCGGGTGTTCGACAACTGTATATTAGGCACTTATATTTTAACATTCGGTTCTGATCCGATTTTTTCTAAGAACGCGCGCGATAACGCGACGATAATTTCGGTCTCCTTTCTTTCTCCCAGTCCGTGTCTTCGGACGTAATCGTTTATTTCATTGATATTATTTCCATTTTAGAAACTATATAAAACATAAATAGGAGTAACAAAATATAATCGCGGGCCATTTCGTATATTTTACTTTCGCAAAATTAAAGTAATTTTCGTTTCGCGAATAGAAAAAATGAAATAAGAGACGCAGGCGAGAAGGTACTTTCGAGCGTACTAATGACTTAATTCGTTTAATCTCCCCTTTTCCTCGCCGCGAAAAAGATGCGAAAGAAATTTTCATTTTATTTACTTAACGCGAAGTATAGAGATTTCCACGAAAATACTCGTACAAGAACAACAGAACCGATGCGAGCTATAGATCGTGGAATGTAAAATATAGAAAAACATCGAAGAAAATTTTACGGATTTTGTTTTATTGATGTATTCGAATCTGTGGAATTGGTTTGTTCTATGGATGATGAAGATAATGCTGAATGGATTACCGCAAAAATTACTGTTACAGAAAGTAGTGTACTACGATACGGTTGCAGAAAAGAGATTGAACGGGAGAATACTGGAGGAAATAATGTTCGCTACATCGAGCGAAAAGTACGTAATAAAAACCAGACACGATAATGAAAATTTTAGAGATCACCGCGTCGCCGTCGGCGAAAAATTTTCAATCAGCTCACGAATTGCGTTACTGTTCGTAAAAATATTAATTATGCGATTTTTTTTTCGCGTGCATTCCGACGCGGCTTCGAGTTTAATCTTGCTTGACAGAATGACGAGACTCAACAACAGCCAGACTCGTGCTGTTTCAGACAATACGACTTCAAGATAGGATCTTCGTGCGTAGAACTAACTAGCTTTGTAAATTCTGCTCTGACCGCCGGTTAGGAGTCATTCCCACAAATATTAGCAAGCGACTGCAACAATCAATTTCAAGTTGATTAAGATTTGTTATTCTTTGAGATCTTAGAGAAAGAAAATTTCCTCGCAGAAAATTCTTAATCCTGGGGTAGCACGCGCCGAAGCAAATGTAGTATGGCTAATTTAATATTTTTCCAAACCTTAATCAATGGGGAATTTTTCTTCCTCCCTTTCAATACAGCTCACATACAAGAAAAAAAATACTCACGCTGTCACTTGAGTAGTTCACGTCTTTTCACGTCACAATCCAAAATCCTATTCTCTAGATTCAATACTGAACACCTATCAGACCACAGCTTTAGCTTCGCACACTTCAGACGACGATCATGGGTTTAATTTTAAAAATGTATATTCTGTTTTTTTTTTTTTTTTTTTTTTTTTCATTTATTACATCCAACCATTGAGAAAAATTATAAAAGAAAAACACACACAAAAAAAAGACAAAAAACAAAACAAAACAAGACACAAAAAAAAAAAAATAGGGGGAAAAAAATTACACACATGCATAAATGTATATAAAAAAAAAAAGTGAAAACAATAGTACTCCGACATAGCAATCCGTTGTAAGGACTGGAGCCGAGTTTGATTTCTTGTATGTATTAGAAGAGTATGATTTAATCGCTCTTTAGAATTTAAAGAAAGTAAATCATATCTCATCCATCTAAAGGCTGCAACAGAAAGTTACTCCTTCTTCTATACAAAAGTCTTATTCGCTCAAAATTAGATTATGGTTCCCCGATCTGAAACACAGCGAAAAAAACCGTCCTTGCCTTACTCGACCCCATCCAGACATCTTCTCTCAGGATTGCTCTGGGAGCTTATCGCACCAGCCCCAAACTTAGCCTATTTGCAGAAGCCCCAGATCCTCCCCTTCACTTTCGAAGGCTCATCCTAACCTCCAACTTTTTATCCTCTGTAGCACAATTCCTACAACTTCCAATCTTTAACCGAATCTTTCACCACAATCACAACCAATCCTCCACCAAACATATTCGCCTTCAATTCAATCACCTGATCAACGAACCGTTCATAGCACATCCCCTAGAACCCATATACACAACCTTCCTCCCTTGGACCTTTCCTCAACCTAAAATACGCCTAGATCTCACAGAAATCCCAAAATCTGACAAACCTGGTTTTACCCAACATATCAACAAACTACTTCAAGAATACCCTGACCATTCACTTTGCCTCACCGATGGGTCGAAAACATCTACTAAAGCAGCTTACGCATACTCCATCGACGGGGAAATATCTTCTCATCGCATCACTGATGGCCATTTTTTCCTGCCTTTCCCACCTCTCTCAACTACCCCCAAACGGTAAATTCATTATTCTCACTGACTCACTTTCTTCACTCCACTCCCTTACAGACGCATACAACTCTAACCCTATAATCCAACGCATCTTTCTCACACTACACACTTTGCAAACAATCAACACTCAAATTATCTTCACATGGATCCCTGGACACACCAATTTTCCCGACCACGACGCAGTTGATCAAGCCGCTAAACAAGCTACCTCCCTCAGTCAAATAACTGATAATTCACCCCTACCAACCCTAGATTACAAAAATTACTATCGTTCTCTCATCACACAATCATGGAACACTCTTTGGGAAAATCAAACAAATAATAAACTTCTCAATATCAAAAAAACCCCGGTTCCTTGGGTATCCTCCATTCAAAACACAAGAAGAGAAGAAGTAATTCTCTCTCGTCTCAGAATTGGTCGCACAAAAACTACTCACACCCACCTCATCAGTCCCTACATCCTAACCCTTCCCTCATGTCCCCACTGTCAAAAAGACAAATTAACAGTGGAACACTTTTTTTCATGCCCCAGACTTTTACCCCTTCGCTCTTCTTCGGATACCCCCTCTTCACTCACCCAAGCACTCAAAAACAACCAGGACATCATTTCGAATACCCTACATTACCTAAGACAAACTGACTTTTACGCTCACATCTGAACACATACATCGACTATACCTCTACAACCTTCTACATACACACATTGTAAACTTTTACACACCATTACCTGAAGCAGTTACACTCGACATTATATTCCATCCTCTTATCCTTCCTCACTTCTCCTTACTCTACCAACTTCCTTAAAACCTCCCTTTCTTATGTGTTATTTATAATATTACTTTCATAACTTTTGTAACGCCGAGCCAATAGCCCTCGTGCAACTCTAGTGCTCGTAAAAATAAATAAAAAAAAAAAAAAAAAAGAAAGTGAATCATATATATATAAGGGGGGGTTGGAAAGAGGATGGCTACTGGGCCTTACCTCGAAGGAAAAATGGAAAAAATGAATTGAATTTAAATGTTGATGTTGATGGAAGGAGGTAGGTCAAAGATAAATTTGAAAATGTGTGAGAAAATTGAAGGGTTTTCTGATGATAGGAGGTCGGTGGTTCTGAGTGGGGTAGCGAATTGTAAATTGATGGCTTCTGAGTATAGTATTTGTCTAATGTTGGATATTTCTGGACATTCGGAAAGGTAATGATTGATGTCACCTTTAGAAGGATTGTCTGGATGGAGGGGGCATATATCAGATTCGGAAAGATTTAAACGTTTTAAGTGAGTGGGGAGACGATTGTGTCCAAAACGAAGACGGCTGAGTCTAACTATAAGGGAGCGGGGAATATCGTTAAAAAGTTTATACCAAGGGAATGCCGGAAGTAGAGGTTGAACGAGGAAATAAAAAGATTTCTGATTGCTTGCGGATTTCGAGTAGGATATTGCCCAGTCATCTCGCGTGGAGCATCGAATAAGAGAAAATAGTTCTGACATAGGGAGCAGATTTGATGAGACTGGTGATATATAAAGGAGAAGCGCGTTTTTATGTTACGATTAAACTCGACCAGTTTTTGGTATTTCGAGTTGTACTTTGAAATGTAGATTGGTATTAGACTGGAGATGGACATACGGTACATTTTTTTTCTAAAAGTTAATCAGGAAAGTTCTAAGCAAGTCTCGAAGTTTCAATGCCTGAATCTTAGAAGCAGGAACCTGGATAACACGTGTGTAGTTCGTGTTGCCTATGTGGGTCATTATATTAATAAAAGAAACATGCATGGACGTGTAGGGTTCCAGGGGTAAAATCAATTGACGAGTAAGTTCATGCAACAATCCTTGATAAATTTCAATTCAACTTTTACATTCTCTTACTGTCTTTCAAATAACGTTCGAGTTAGTGACTTTAGTTGGTGCATTAGAGTCGTGCCTGTTTTATAAAACGGTAAGTTACTTATTTATGAAGAAAAAGTCATTAAATTTAAAAAACGTACCATTAAGGTGTTTACGTAATTCATTTACTATGGTTTATTTTTTGGGATAGTCGAAGTTAGACGAAGACGTTGAAAAATAGTTGATTGATTGTCAAGCTTCAAGTTTTTGTTGGAAGGTAAAGGTGGGAGAGGATAGACTCAAATCATCAAATGGATCAAGTCAATCGCGGGTGACGGAAGCCAAAGGATGCAGAAACTTGGATCAATTAGAAGAGGTGTTATTTCAATATTGGGTCATTGGAAAGAACTCACGAGGATAGATTTTTGATAAGGGGGGGGGGGAGTAAAATAAGCAAGAAGGCGTGATTTCTTTTAACTGAAGCAAAGACCGTGAAATCTTGGAAATTTTGGTAGTTGACAAAGGTTGTGGATTTGTTGAAGGAGATATTACAGCGATATTACAGAACTCACACAAAAAGTTGATCGTTGAAAAAAATTGTTGGTTTAGTGTACTTTATGATGGGCACGCGAGGGGGGGGGGGCGGGGTCGGGTGATTGGGTATTTGTGACGTGGGTGACTGAAGCTTATCCACAGCGTGCATCATAGTTGGGAGACGACTAGGGTTGAGAAAAGATTCCATGTGGGAAGTTTGTAGTTAGTCAGTGAATGTCACAGCTGATGCCGCGACCCACGGAGTTTTTGTTGGAATTGATTGTTCAAGATTATGCGCATAGCCAGTGGCAGTGTTATGAAATGAGTGGCAACATAAGTTATTCATTATTTCTGTGATGACTTTTTCTTATTCATACTCGTGCTAAGAATATTTGAATGATTTGATTTTATTGACGAACTACTCCACTGCGATTCGCAATGTGTTTTGCTACAGAATCTTACAGAAGAGAGAAAATACCAAGTTGATAGAAGAAGAATAGAACTTTTTAAATTCAATGGGTTTGTGGCATTGGTCAGACAGTAGGTTTAGATTATATTAGATGAGTGATCATGACTCATGAACAATTAGACACATGAAAGATGCGTGAACGGGCAAATTTCTGCGTTGGAATATGGGCAGGACGGGATAATAAGAGTGCGATAGATAGAATTGGGGAATATTTGGACTATATGACGTATAGTAAGTTGGTGAATTAGGAATGTAGGTCAAGAGAGAAAAAGAGAAAAACGAGTATGTTTGTATGTGCAAGTCAACTAAGGGAACATAGGTACACAGGCCTATCCTTTAAAGAACTATAAGAGTGAAATTTTGTGGTTAAAAAAAAATTTTCTGCCATAGCCAAATAAATGAAAATCATGTTCCATGTCTTTTATATTTTATCAGTCATCTTGAAATATTTCAGTCTAGGCTTCTACTAGGTCAAGTGTTCGTGAGATATTATTCGTTTACCCCTTTACCTATCTTGGCGTCGTATAAGTCTTCTATGAGAAATATGAGGTAGCGCGAACTCGCTCCGCTCGTTCGCCCCCTGTCTCGCTGTTGTATTGGAATGGTATGAGACAATTCAAGTCTAGGGGACTTGGAAAAATTTCGACTATCCAGCCTTTATTTATTTAATTATTTAATTGTTTAATCATTTAATTATTTTATTATTTTATTATTTAATATTATTTATTTATTTATTTATTTATTTACTTATTTATTTATTTATTTATTTATTTATTTATTTATTTATTTACTTATTTATTTATTTATTTATTTATATATTTATTTATTTATTTATTTATTTATTATTAATTCTTCTACTAGGTCAAGTGTTCGTGAGATATTATTCGTTTACCCCTTTACCTATCTTGGCGTCGTATAAGTCTTCTATGAGAAATATTTTGAGGTAATTGTGGGTGTTCTATATTTTGAGGTATCAACTTTCGTGGGGCGAACGAGCGATCTCGCTGTTGTATTGGAATGGTATTAATTTTATTAATTATTTAATTATTTATTTATTTAATTATTTAATTATTTAATTAGGTATTAATTAATTAATTAATTAATTAATATAATTATTTATTATCATTACGCGGGGTGTACTCGCGAATTTCTGAATCACCCACGGGGTAGAGATTTCCCTTGACGGGGGGGGGGGGGGGGGGGGTGTACTCGCGAGTTTCAAAATCGGGGTCCGGCGAGAGAAAAGACATGGAACATGTCAAAACACAGAATATCGGATAAAATAATAAATTCTTCTCATCATCCTCTATTTTGATTACAACTTTTTCAAGAGTTATTATTTTGCACTATTGGCTGTTTGGTTCCGGGTTAAAACGTATTTTGCGTTCAAATTGAGGTATGACACCAATTTCTGCAGTAGAATTTACTGAAGAGGTGAAAAACCAACTTCGTGGAGGAAGGAAAGATTCTTCTCAGTAATGAAATGATTTTTTATACGGCGAAGCATCGATTAGTGATTATATAAAGTGTGCACCAAGATTTAAAAATTGGACGTATAAGATGAGCGGGTCTACGGGTGAAATTTGTACAGTGCAAAACAGGCAGTAAAGGTGTAAGATACCTTATTCATGATAATGAGTAAAATGGATGAGACTTATTTCCATACGGATTGGAATAATGTCTTCTTTCTTCGATGTAATATTTTTTTCTTCAATGTACGCGGTATAAGTGTTACATGGTATCAATGTACTTGAAAATAAATTTATGGTATGAGTCTAAAATAAAATTGGTGGTACTTCTGCTTGTCTATTATACGGCGTAAGAAAAGTGATAAAAAAAGAAGAATTCTCGAAGTAGTCAACATTGTGAAACATGATATCGTTAATTTTAAGACCGACACCAAAAGCTCAGTCTGTACACATGTATACGCCTATCATCAAACGTTACTCATAGCTTGTTAGTACCCCCTGCACTATCAAAAGTTCATTTTCGCGACCTGATAATGACGCTGGGGCATCGAAACGTCGTCACTGTATGTTCTTTCAATAAATCCGTGGTATACATAGTGCCTTTTATTCATATTATTAACTACAAGTGAAACCACAAATAAATTTGGGGAGTAATAAAATGCACGTCGAAGAAGATTGCGAGAACGACGGACATTGCACGTGCTGAAAATGTAAGATTAGCGAAAATGAATAATAAGATGCACGTTCAATCATGTACGACAGTATATAGTGACAGAACGACCAATGAATTTTTTTATACCGCCTGATTACATCTTCATCCAGGAGCGGTAATACTTCGACGACAAAGTAAATTTATCACGACGAAGATTGAGAAATATTTGAAAACTCTCAATAAAAATGGAATACGTGGTAAACTGAAGCGTGACATCCATTTCCTTCAATTATGCCGGGATGAGGCTGCCTTTGAACGAGCGTCTGATCTCTTCATCCAAAAGTGGAGTAAATCCCGCAAACTCGCGTTGTAGATTTCATTAAGTATTTCCGAGAACAATGGCTCCTGAAAAATGCATTGTGATACGAGGGCGCGGCACTCGGACAACCCGCTACTAATAACGGCATAGAATCAACCAATGCCGCTATTAAACGCCAACATTCATTACGTGAACGACTTCCAGTAGGTCAATTCATGACCACAGCCTTCACCATAGTTGAGAGTTGGTCTGCCATCCGGAATCCTGATTCTGTGAATTTTATTCATTTTTCGGTGACTCCTTCTCATGGTACTAGCGACTGGGCATTAGCCTACCAATGGGCCATGAAGAACACACCGATCATCCGCGAGGCAGGAAGTGGCTCATCATCAATCTATTACACGATTTCATCGGAATTTGGGGAGCCGATAACTCCTGAATTGCTAATCGCGTTTAAAGAAGGAAAGTACAGTGATTTTGATGACTTCAAGAAGTTATATTTCAGTATTTGGGTCATAACAGTTGATTTGGAAGAAGATGCCCCACAATCAAGTTGTACATGTCCTTACTACACGAAGCATAATAAAAGTAAGCATGCCCTAGGCATGTTGATGAGACTCAAGACTGTAACAGTGCCAGATATATGTAAATCTGTACCTCTCGGAGAGTGGAAACTTTTCCAAGTGCCCCTCCTATCATATATGGCTCGAATGTCGAAATATTCTCAAGTTTTTCGCCGGACAGCGTACGGCGCACGGCGAATTTCTCAAAACAGGTTCCTGTTGAAAATTTCCACTCTCGAGCTATATATGATAGAAGGGGGACTTGGGAAAATTTACATTCTCGAGCTGAATATGATAAGAAAGGGAATTGGAAAAATTTCCACTCTCGGGCTATATATTGTAGGAAGGGACTTGGGAAAAATTTCGACTAGCGGGCCATAATATATGATAGAAGGGGGACTTATGGTGTTTGAAGCATTGCACGTCTAATTACTTGAAGGGGCTATCCTAATGCGGGTAGAAGCAACATGTAATGCAATACTTTATGTACTTTCTCGACTTCAAATTCAGGAGTGTTGTGATCTTTTTGGTTCAATGAAGAAACCCCCCAACAAATACGAAGAATCGTCTTCATCAAATGGCCTCACAACAACCCTGAACTTTCAATTTTGAAATGATAGATATGAAAGTTCACATATAATACTACAATATGGCCAAGTAAAAAATTCATCGGGTTGCTTCGGAAGAGTTCCGCGGACAAGAAAAATTGTATAAGCCTAAATATAGGTCTATATATATATGAAGAAACCTGAAATGTTTCTAGGCTAAAAGTGATCTAGGACCTTGAAAATGAAGAGAAAGTTCACGTCTTCCTCTCCCTATCAACCTTGCTGCGAATGTAATACCTCACTTTTCGAGGTAGAAAAGCCAGGAAAAGAAAGAGCTACACAATTACTTTTTCCTATAAGTTTTTCTTAGCCTAGTATACTGTATATTAGGCTGAGTGGCTGAATTCTTGATCACCTCCAATTCCTGGCATCACTTAATGCTGTCTCTAGCCACTATTCTTTTCATTCACTCATAAATTGTATTCACGCTTTCATCACCACCTCCTCCGCAAATACCATCCTAAGATTCTTCATTTGGGAATCCAGCAACAAAGACAATGCGGAAAACAAAAAATAAACTATATCGAAGCCAAACAAGCAACCAATCACCCCAGTCATCCCCTCATTCCTTCCCTCGCGCTTCGACCTCTCCAAACGCATTAACAAACAAATATATCGCACCCAAGCCCGGTTTACTCGTCGGTCTGACCTCAAATCTCACTCAAAGAAGCTAGTCCAAATTGTAAATGATATTCCTATCTCCTGAGACACCTCAAATCGGCTTAAATTACTATCGATTACGACCTGATGAATAAATCAATAATAAATTTAAGGATGAAGTCACCAAAAGTCTCCCAGCACATTTTATGAAGACTAAAAAATTGTACTCAATTATTCAAACTCAAGGTTTTCATGATCGAGTATGACTAATAAGAATGAAAAAAAAGAACTAATTCAATGAACCATTTGTCAAGAATGAACCAAGAGTCACAATACACGTACTGATAACAAAACGGATAGGAAAATCCGCTTCTTGTAACGTAAGCAGCTACCCGTAATAGAGAGGAATTTTTTAAAAAATGAAAATTAATCGAGGACTACTCATCCGATTCTTAAAACAATTGCAGGTGCAAATTTTCAGATATAATACTACAATATGGCCAAGTTACAAAAAAAAATCCATCGATAGTTTCGAAGGAGTTCCGCGAACAAAAAAATCTTATTATAAATAATAATAACAATAAATATATATGTACTATGAGGAAACCTGAACGAACGGGTGTATTACCACTCTTTTTGGATAGGAAAAGTCAGCAGAAGACAACTAAACAAGGAACGCAGAAAACCTGTTCTATAGATTGAAAAATAATACATTATATTATGTCCGCATCAGGATTGCCTCTTCAAGTAACTAAACATGCAATTCTTCATACACAAATTGGCTTAGCCCCTTCCATGAGCCAGATATGCAAAGCTTCGAACACCATGTGTCTCCCTTCTATTATTTATTACGGCTCGCGAGTCAAAATTTTTCCAAGCGTCCTTTGGTCCCACTCCTGTCTTTTATAAGTCGAGAGTCGAATTGTTTTCAAGTCCCTTTCGTATCATACATAGTTCGAGAGTCAACATTTTTCCAAGTCCCCCTCCCATCATACAGGTATGACTCGAGAGCAAAAATTTTTTTTCGTTTTTCGCCGGTCGGCGCACGGCGAATTTCTCAAAAACAAAAGTCTACAAAACAGTTTCCCTGTTAAAATTTTGAGCTCTCGAGTTATATATGGTAGGAGGGGGGCTTGGAAAAATTTCGATTCTCGGGCCATAGTATAGGAGAGGGACTTTGAAGAAACTTTTGACTTTCAAGTCGTAATATATGACAGGTAGGAAAAGGACTTTGAAAAATTCTTACTTTAAGGCTACATACACCATGATATACAAGGGACTCAGGAAAACTTAAGAATCTTCAAGATTTCAATTTGAATTCTCAATACCAAAACCAGTTCAATCCAAAGAACAGGTTCCCTGCTTTCCTTGTTTAATTTCGTTAAGGAAGCCGTCGTTTTTCCAAATCCTTCTCCTATCATATATAGCTCGAGAATCATTTTTTTTTTAATCTTTTGGTTGGACGACGCACGGCGTAGGGCAAATCTTTCGAAGAATCTCACATAGAACAGTTCCCTGTTAAAAATTTTTGGGTGGAGCCAATTAAATAAAGATTATTCTTGAACCTTATTGGTGGAATAGGGCGTTTCTCTTCAAAACATAGTAAGTTGAACCACCTTTAAATTTTTAGTTGAGAAACATGGAAATACCAAGGACAGAAATTCGACAATTTTTCGGAGCAAGAATTTCAACTATTTGCATCAAAATTATAGTAAATTGGAATTTTTAAAACCATGCGACAGTTGGGTTAGTTTAGGTACCCTGATCTCAAAATATCTTCTAGACAACATGGTAATTACAAGAGGTCCAAGCCCCCAGCCCCTCCGATCTCGGAATTTTATCAGTTCTGCAAGTCCTTAACAAGGACTCCGATCGAAGCAGCTCTGAAGAAAAATTGACAGAAAAAAACTTTAAAAATCCATACTTTTTGAGTCAACGGATGATTATGCAAATCTTGCTTCCATAACAGTTCAGATTTCTTCCAGTTTTGACCATCAAACGATTCAAATATCAGAAATAACGTAAACAAAAACGAAATTGTACACAAATTGTGAGTTTCGATTTCCAAAAGTCATCACCAAACAATCCCTTAGAAAAAATTGAAATAGTAAAACTGCGGAATGCGATAAGGTCTGCATCCAGCGAGTAGCCTGCGCTGCAGAGATATTTGCTTAGCATACAAAGGATCACGTACCTGCCGATTGTGGAAAGAGCATCAAAAGAGGAATGCTTTCAAGTAAATAAAAGAAAACAAGCCTCGTGTAATTTGAAATGAATTTGCGCGAACTATTTGATGATTATTATTGAAAGGTAAGTGTACTCAGAGCAAACGAATTTCAACACCGAGTTCGCTCTCTCGACGCCAAAATTATTGTCCGAAGTGAAAACGGTACGAAAACAATTGCTGGTCGGTAGCGAGATAGTTTCAGCTTTCTAACCAAAAATATTTTCGATTTCGAATCCATTTCTGTTTATTGTATCTTCTGATATGGCTTCCATATATCGTAATGGAACGCTCGAACGTGTTCAATGTTCTTCAATTTAAGGTTTAATCACCGGAATTATTGAAGTCTGGACTCGTGTTCCCTGTCTCTGCTCAATTTCAACCATTAACAAGGAAATAAATAAGAAATCTCATCATTCCCTTTTGGAACGAAATTTACGACCTGGTGCACTCCTACACTCCGTTATAACCGCCACCGTCGCTGGATATTTATCGCACCAAATAAAATTATTTATTTTCGACGTTGGCTTACTGCTAGACAATAATAAAAATTGTTCTTATCCGTGGACGGCCTTTTACACCATCGAATAAAACATTCGAGTGAAAAGAGGTTTCCACACAGATGATAATAATAGAAATACTTATGGAAAATTCGATACGTATACTCGAAAGAGCGATTCGTATAAGGTACCTATACCATACTTCTTCGAACGCGCGCGCTACCCTCACATAAATTACCTAGTCTTGTAATTTTTCCAAGACTTACATGATTGTGCTGGTTGGTTTTCATTTCGACGTATACTAACAGTATTCTTGAAGTAGAGCCTCCGCTCGCTTTTCCAGTTTTCCCATTCGTCGAAGAGAGACGGAGAAGCGGAGGAAAGAAAAAAAACTTATCAATGATTTATCGGCATTGTAATCTCGATAAATATTAACCGCGTTCTCCCCTTTCTAATTTTTAATAAGTTTTTGTTTTATTTATTCGCCATGAAATAAATATGTCAGCGGCGAACGAAATTAAAAATTGCGCTCACAACAAAAAGCTCTCTTATAAGGTAGACTACGGGGTTTTATACGTATTTTTACCAAAAAATACTCTTTTATATCGCGTACAACCGACAACCTACTACGGATCAAATTAAAAACGTTCAAGCTGCGTTCCGCTAAAAAATTGTGAAAAAAAAAATAAAGAAACGAAAAGAAAAATTAATTTCTAGAACTATAGTCGCATGAGAATATATTTTATCGAGTCGGATACAAGTATCGAATTTCAAAAACAAAAATCGAATGAAAAATTTGGAAAATCCTATTGCCAAATCAGCTCGTAAAAGAAGAAATAAAACCGATTGTTCGGACGTTCCTTTCCCTCTTCCTTGCGTGTGTCTGCACTCGCATTCTTGCTTTTAGTTTCCTCCTGTCCGCGCGTATACACACTACTAGCTTCTCTCATACATTAAAACGAATGGAACGTTTATTTTATTATTTGGATTTTCCAGGGGTATACTACTGTCTAAAAGAGACAGCCTCGCCGACGACTGTCGAGGAGCATTTTCTTCCAATCCTCTCAATCTCGTTCGCGATCCCAATTTAGAAAACTGACGACTGCTTAACAGTTCAATTTATTACCCCAACGGTCTCCTGCGTGCTCTCTCTTCGGTACTCCCATTTACAAGCGATACCGCCCGCTCTCTAGTACATTTTTTCTCTCTCTCTCTCATCTTTATACTCGTCGCTTTCCCGTTGTCCCATTCAACTTTTTCTCCTTTTTATATACGAGTACATTTTCTCATTTTCTCGTCACTATTGATGTAAACTTATTGTCTAGTTGCAAATAATGTCAGTCGACTTGTGTTTTTTAAATAATAAAATATTACTCGACGGCTGGCGCGTATATAAGATTAAAATGAAACACACACGCGAGTGCCAGCCTATTTAAAAATATCTGTATGTGCAATCTGATGCGTAGTATTAAAAGAACAAAAATGCATTAAATCTCTGAAAAGCGCGAGATTATTTTATGACCGTCATCGAAATAAATGCACATTGAAAAATGTAACAATACTTTCACACAATAATACTTATTCTTTCTGAAAAAAAAAACTTGAAATTAAAATTTCATTTTACAGTACCTACGCAAAGAAAGAGAATCATTTTCAAAAAATTAAATACCCTTCACCTTTCTCACCTCCCTGTGTTCTTCTGGTAAGCATACACGCCAAATGGATAAAAATGCAGCTGGAATGACATTTCTTTTCAACCTATGATAAAAACAGATCGGCAATAATCGCATGATCTTCTCTTGAACCTACACCCGCAACACATGCCCAAATTCCTCGACAAGACTTCTTCTTTTTTTAGACCAAGTCTCCTAGTTTATTATGATCGATAATTGAGCCCTTCTTTTCAAGAAGAGCATAACTCGACTTACGCCCTTTTTGAAAAAGTCCCCCTCCCATCATATATAGCTCGAGAGTCGAAATTTTTCCAAGTCCCCCTCCTATCATATATGGCTCGAGAGGTTTTTCCAAGTTTTTTGCTGGACGGCGGACGGCGCACCGCAAATTTCTCAAAAAGCCCCCCATAAAACAGGTTCCCTGTTAAAAATTTCAGAATCGTGTTCCTCACCCTCCCCTCCGTTGTTTACCGAAATTCTCAAAATTCTCGAAAAGTGGGGTCTTTTCAAGAAGGGCGTATCTTATATGGGAATTACCATTGACATAGAAACCGGTTTTTCAAAAAGGGCGAGTCTCTGCAAGAAGGGCGTGCGCGAAGCGACGTAGCGCTCTTCTATTAAACACGAGAGGCTGCAACGTTAGGGAAGATGGAGAGGGGGGGGGGGTATGTCGCTAGGTACTGGTGAAAGTCCCATACGATCCGACTATTTTTCGGCGTGTTAATACCTTCCTAAACTTTCAAATGCGTTTTTCTCAAAACGCGTTTAGTGTAGGCAAATTAGACACAAATATGAGAAATAAAGAAATTTCGGGCCATAAAAGCTTTGATGGCTGAAAATGGTAGAGAATGAGGTCTACAACGACCCTCCAAAAATCCCGCTGAATCCCCTTGGAGCACTTTTTTTTTATGGGGATTTGAACCCCCAAAAATCAGTTTTTTGCAAATATCTCGCGAAATATACGGGTTATGTGAAGAATATTTCAGTTCAAAATTGTTCTTCATCAAATTTCCTATAGGATAGTTTATTTCATCTTAAGCCTCGTTCTCCCTTTTCGGCCTACAAAGTTAATGAAAGTACCCCCATTCTTCAAAACCTGTGTAAATAGCATTCGTACAATGGCGTTTCACGGGCTTAACAATATGTGAAAGTGTGATAAGATATATGAAAAACATTTTCAATGTATAAATGATGGGGGGAGGGAGGTGGCACCTTTTACGAAATTGGTTATGGAATATCTGGTTCAGCATTACTTACAGAATATCTGGTTCAAAATTGGAATATCTGGTTCAGCATTGCTTATGGAATATCTGGTTCAGCATTACTTACAGAATATCTGGTTCAAAATTGGAATATCTGGTTCAGCATTGCTTATGGAATATCTGGTTCAGTATTGCATATGGAATATCTGGTTCAGCATTACTTACAGAATATCTGGTTCAAAATTTGTTATGGAATATCTGGTTCAGCATTACTTATGGAATATCTGGTTCAAAATTGGAATATCTGGTTCAGCATTGCTTATGGAATATCTGGTTCAGCATTACTTACAGAATATCTGGTTCAAAATTGATTATGGAATATCTGGTTTGGTATTGCATATGGAATATCTGGTTCAGCATTACTTACAGAATATCTGGTTCAAAATTTGTTATGGAATATCTGGTTCAGTATTGCTTATGGAATATCTGGTTCAGCATTGCTTATGGAATACCTGGTTCAAAATTGGTTATGGAATATCTGGTTCAGTATTGCTTATGGAATATCTGGTTCAAAATTGGTTATGGAATATCTGGTTCAAAACTTGTTATGGAATATCTGGTTCAGTATTGCTTATGGAATATCTGGTTCAAAATTGCTTACAGATTATCTGGTTCAAAATTGGTTATGGAATATCTGGTTCAGTATTGCTTATGGAATATCTGGTTCAAAATTGGTTATGGAATATCTGGTTCAGCATTGCTTATGGAATATCTGGTTCAAAATTTGTTATGGAATATATGGTTCAGTATTACTTACGGAATACATATCTGGTTCAAAATTGGTTATGGAATATCTGGTTCAGCATTTCTTACAAAATATCTGGCTCAGCATTACTTATGGAATATCGGGTTCAAAATTTGTTATGGAATATATGGTTCAGTATTGCATTGGAATATCAGGTTCATCATTACTTACAGAATATCTGGTTCAAAATTTGTTATGGAATATCTGGTTCAGTATTGCTTATGGAATATCTGGTTCAGCATTGCTTATGGAATATCTGGTTCAAAATTGATTATGGAAAATCTGGTTCAGTATTGCATATGGAATATCTGGTTCAGCATTACTTACAGAATATCTGGTTCAAAACTTGTTATGGAATATCTGGTTCAGTATTGCTTATGGAATATCTGGTTCAAAATTGCTTACAGAATATCTGGTTCAAAATTGGTTATGGAATATCTGGTTCAGTATTGCTTATGGAATATCTGGTTCAAAATTGGTTATGGAATATCTGGTTCAGCATTGCTTATGGAATATCTGGTTCAGCATTTCTTACAGAATATCTGGTTCAAAATTTGTTATGGAATATATGGTTCAGTATTACTTACGGAATACATATCTGGTTCAAAATTGGTTATGGAATATCTGGTTCAGCATTTCTTACAAAATATCTGGCTCAGCATTACTTATGGAATATCGGGTTCAAAATTTGTTATGGAATATATGGTTCAGTATTGCATTAGAATATCAGGTTCATCATGGCTTACGGAATAAACCCCCATTAAAAAAGTGCTCCTGGGGGAATCAGTGGGATTTCCAGAGGGGCGTTCTAGATATCATTCTCTACCATTTTCAGCCATCAAAGCTTTTATGGCCCAAAATGTTTTCATTTTCCCTCATTCGCCTACACTAGTTTTTGCGAGTTACGCTCTTCTTGGAAAGAAGGGCTCAATTTATTCATCGAATTAATCATTCATAAATTATCAAAAGAAAGCGTCCAATTACTAGACTTCAGTTTCCAATCCACAATCTCAGCGATCAACTTCGTTCATCTACTCGATTCTCAATATACTCGTATATAGCAACTCGACTAGTATTGGCCACTCTTATCTTCTTCATCATTCATCAGTAATTGAAACGGTATACGTCTTCTGAGTTCTTCATCGACTACCGGTCGTTGGACTGACTTTCTCGTCCTAACGTTCCTATATTTATACAGAAATTGGTGACTATGACAACTTGTGATGGGTGAAAACAGATAGTTTAAAACAACCGATAGTACCGAGGGTACCGGGGGATTTCAAATCTTGTAAATTTCGATACGGAATTTGACCAGTAGTACTGGTTGTGCCTCCAAAGGTGACTTTCTGATAAAAGACTTTGTTCTGAAAATTGTTGGTATGGAGTAACATAAGTTCCATTTTCATAGATTCTTCCTAAACTGAGAGACTATCGTTTTTTTTTAATACCGGTATTCCCTCCGGTAACAAAGCTATCGGTTGTTTGAAAAAATTTTTCAAGTGTACAATTCTACTTTAGTTGCTTTTACAACAGTACTCTCAAATGT
This sequence comes from Aspidiotus rigidus, assembly GCA_035079385.1. Classification (NCBI taxonomy): domain Eukaryota; kingdom Metazoa; phylum Arthropoda; class Insecta; order Hemiptera; family Diaspididae; genus Aspidiotus; species Aspidiotus rigidus. The sequence goes on from JAVHKY010000023.1 coordinate 1,455,416, forward strand.
CATCCCATCATCAGTTGCTCGCAACTGGAGAGCAAGGCCTTGAACATAAGTTTTTACAGTATAACATTGTGTTCTTATTGGCTATAACATACTGCTTAGTGATTCGTTCACTCTATTGACCTAAATACTGCGTTTCTATTGGCTGCCTCGTTTCCTGACATCTTATTGGTTGGTTCTGTTCTTCTTTTGTCCAATCACCACACCAAACAATTTTTTGCTATCAAACATGATTACATTGTTCAAGACGCTGACTTTCTTCCTCTTTGCTTTTGCAATCTCCATTTGTTCCCAGAGTTCTCTTCTTTTTGTGTAATTCTCTACATGTATTATTTCAAATATTCCCTGTCCATAGAGATGTTCTTTGTTACAGTGTTTACCAAACAGTGACTTGCCATCTTCTTTCTCCTTTGACTTTTTGTGCTTTTTTTCCCTGATCTCGAACTTTCTCCCAGTCTCACCAATGTAGATGCCCATGCTTTGCTCACGACTGATCTTATACTTTCCGCTCAAGCTTTCCTTATCCTTTTATTCCGTCTGGTCATTGCTGATTCTCTTGACCATGGGTTGGTTATTATGGATACCTACATTTACATCATAGCCATTGAACGCCTTTATCACTTTGTTTGTGTACTTCTCTATAGACCATTTTTGTGATGACGTATACATGGGAAATTTACATTTGCAAGCTGCTACTCTGCTGGCGCGCATAGTGCTCGTTTACATAGGATTTTGCAGACTTTGATAAATATTAAAAGAACCCTTCGAATGTTAAGCTTTTGTGATATTTTTAACAAAAGTAGAACTAATGATGAACACTTTTCGTATGAAACATCTGGAGATACAATAAACAGCAGGGCACGTATACTCAAATTCATTAAAATAGTATCTACAGTCATATCTAATGTAGATAACTTTTTCATAAACGAGATGAAAATTATGACGTCATACAAAAATGGTCTATATGTATGGTATTGATCCGGAGTACTTTCTCACTGTGCCATCATAGTAAAGTAGAATTGTACACTTGAAAAACTTTTTCAATATTAGTGCTGTACTTACACCTTACTCACTCAATATGAGTTCTAATAATATCGGTTGTTTGACTACCGGCACATCATTATTGATAACCGATAGGTAATCACAATTGTTCATGTTTCGCTCGGTTTCTGAATGGTCTACACAAGAGAACGTGTGTAATTTCTACTGGTATACTCGTAGTAATTTTCTGAATTCTGGCCGGAGTACTTTCAGAATATTTTTTCCACATGTTCCATGTCTTTGCTCTGACCTCTCCTCTGATCTCCCCTACCCCGATTCCAAAATTTGCGAGCGCGTGTGTTCAGACGACCTCGGGACAAATTTCCATCATTCTGTTCGCGAATGCCTCCTTTTTATACTAGAATTTCACTAGGTCTGAGCCTCGCGTTATACTAGCTTTATACTTGGGTCTAAGCCTTAATTATCCTGTCTATTATATTCCTTCTCTCCTTTATACTAAACTATGACATCATCAGCCGGTGATGCGAACAAAACCCCCTGTCAGCATATTAAACACAATACGCTAACGCGCATTCATGAAAAATTAAGAATGGGACCGCTGGGCTTATGATCAACCCTCATATTATAAATAAAAGATGGCACGTTGAGCACCTAGACTGCAGACAAAACGAAGTCACACAAGCAAGTCATCAACCGTCACCCCGAGTCTTATTCTGAAATTTGTGAGCTTAATCCACCTCCTCTCCTTGAATCAATACGTTTTTGTAGGTTGCAATTATCCATAACTGAAGGGTATACTCCGAGGAGTAAAAGAAAACACTGTAAAACCCGCAAAATTTTGAAAACACACAGCGATCTCGGTTAACAGCCATTCCCCTTGTAATCTATGTGATTCACTAAAGGCTTTTATATTGCTACATGTTAGACCTATTTATGCCTGGATTCATGAAGTTTAATGTTGATATCCATATGGAGGCAGTGAGCCCCTCCCTTGTAAGCAAGATAGCTCAAAATGCAGTATACCAAGGATGAGTGAGTCCCTCTGAGCTAGATAACTCTATATTAGTCCAAGAACAGAGCGTACTCCTCTGTGAGAAAAACTCACGAGTTAAGCCATAGGCGTGGCCTTCAAATATAAATAAGATCATTTATTAGTAGATGTGAAACATTTGGTTCTGCCAGAAAATCTCTCATTTTTCTTCATTCAAACGACACTCACTCGCGGCACACTCGCAAGGAGTTCGTTTCTCTGGTGAGATAGTACAATCTCTGACCAGACAGATTCTATGACTTTTAAGAACAGACGAGGACGCTGATGCCACAAAATTTTGTTTTCAGTCAAGTGTGCGGTTCGCCAGCTAAATTATTTAGGTATTTCTCACTTATTTACTGGGTTGTATAATTATTGTTTTACTCTCCTTAATTGGATTTTTTTTCTTTCTTAAATATATTATATAAGACGGAAAATTTAGCCTCATTATTCTCCCGACATCGACAAATTGAATCTCAGTGGGGTGTTTTAATAAAGCATGAGTTGGGGAAAGATGATTTAAATAGAGGAGACGAAGAGCTTGCTTCAAATAACGACTCACAAACGCTTGTGTCTCCGTATAATAGTGCCGGTACTGACCTTGATGTATACAAAAAGTCATTTCTTTTGATGAAATTCCGACGACGGTACAAGAACCTTCGCACACTTTGATCTCCTTAATGGAGAAGATGTTGCTGAACTTACGACTACGATTGCAAATTTAACCCAAATACTGTTCATGATGAACGATATTCAGAATTTTACTGCTCAGAATAACTTCTCTGATTTGCTTTCTGCTATAACAGAGGCTGAAAAGTATGTTCACAAAATTCTGTAAGGAAACATGTAGTAAACAGACAACGTTATTTTCCATAATTCACGGTTCCAAACTTCGATAAGAACACTTTTTTTTTTGACATCACCTGATGCACAAGCCGAAAATCTGCTAGGACGGAAAAAATTGGCTCTTCTAACGCGATCCACTTTAGACAGGTTTTGCAGTAAAAATTTTCATCTGATGGTATATTTGAATAAGTACGAGATAGAGAAAAATAGGACTTATGAGCCGCAGGATGGAAAAAACTTAATCCTTCAATGAAACAATTTCCTTGCTCACTTCAATTAAAGTAATTATTATTACAATGAAAGAGACCCAGCGTGTTTAATCTGATTGTTCTCGCGAATAAAATTTGGACCGTAGCACCAAATATCCTCGAACGGAGATGGTGGCGGTCAATAATATTATTTCGGACAAAATGGAAACCACAAGTTCCATCTCACCCTTCGTGTGTCAACGAGAATAAATTTACTGAATAATGTTACAATAAATTCTCCCCATCATTCAGTATGTAAAAATTTCTTCAACAAATTGAGTGCGAAACTTTAATATTGAGATCTCGAACAAATTTTCAAAACTATCAAAGACAGACGAGACACAACTCCACCAAACATCTTACGCTGCTTTACTAATCATGTTGCACAGTATCGCTAATGACGAAGAACCTATTCCCGTGAGCATTACGAGAAGCCGCAGAAAAACCCTTAAAATTATGTACGCTCGTTGTTTCATTCTTCAATGGATTCATTTTGCGAACCAGGTTGATAATAATCTAATCTTCCTCGCAATCTCCACCGAACCGAGCGACCGCACATTTTAAAACGCGAAACGATTTTCCAGTATGAAGCTCATTCCAACGAGTCGAGTTACCCAAAATTTTTACAATACCACTTTCGTTCCTCGCGAAGTAAACAGCTTGGCGCCAGACATTAATCCTAATATTTATTTACGAAAACCAATATCACCGAGAGTAGCCGATAATTTTGACCTGAATTTGGATTCCTCTGACAAATGGTTAAACTATATAATGTGATTATAGGGGTGTACGATATTATATGAGTATCGAAATTATATTCTTATTGAGAATTGCTGTTGGAAAATTATTTTGACTATTAGATTATGTACATAAGAAAGATACAAACTGGCGATTCGTGAAAATGCGTCACTTTGCGAGCTTTTACAGCCTTTTGACGCGAAACATCAAGTCGTTACGAGTAGAATCACGTACTCGCGGAGGTAGGAGCGGAGGACCTTTGAACGGGTTTGATACCGTTAAGTAGACACCCAATATTAAAAGATTGTAACGGGGGACAAGAAAAATTTTAACCCTTCCCCTCGTCACGCCGTTCTATTTTTTTTCTCTTTCTTTCTTTTTTTTTTCACCCGTTTCTTATACAAACCAATTTCCGTTCGAAACTAAATGTAACGCGCTCCGTTTACAAATTATCCTCGCTTCTAGTCCGAAATCTGAACGGAACAAAACAGAACAGGACTGTCTTCTCCGTTTTTATACTTTTCTTCTTTACGAAGCATAAGAAAATTTTTGTACAAAACTTTCAGCACGGAAAGTTTGTTGTCTCTAATTTATGCATTATTTCTTTTATTCTTTTGCTCTCTCTTTGCCCTACGACCAAAGACTTTTACAAATAATGCAACCGCTACGGAATAAACATCTTATTATCTTCCAGACTCGTTTTCAATACGCAAAATCTTCGTTTCCTTTCCGAACTTCTTTTTTTTTCTCATAGAACGCTCGTTGAGAGCTGCGAGCACTTCAATGAATTCGTAACGATTCTGTGTCCGTCGTTCTAGTGGAACACGTTGAATTTCATAACATTATTATCATGACAAATTGGTATACGAGCATTAAACTTTGTACACGTACTACTTATTTCGTTAATTCGAGCGGTCTAATCCGAGATTATTTCAATAAATCGAGAGCAACGCCGTATATTTACATTTACAGTGAAAATAAATCGGTCACTTGAAAAACCACCTAAGTTACAATTTTATCAAAATACACTTTTTCGAATCAGAATGTCACACTCTACCATCTGCACAACTCCATGTAGGAGGGGGACGGTGATGAACACTTTGCGCTTCAGTATTGGCATGGTTTGATTCAGCAACAATTCTTCTGTCCTAGGATACTATATATTTCATTCACACTGTTTTTTGTCACTGCAGAATACGTATTTTTCATCTCCAATAAAATTACTTCCATGAACTAGGTACCGTAGTTTTACAGAATAATGACCGATTCAAATATAGGATGGGAACTACGAAAATAAATGGTCAATTTAAAAAAAAATGCTTTTAAAAAGAACTCACAATAGTTGAAATTGAAGCACGTTAGGTGCAGATTTCGAGTAAATTCTTACACTCACTCCATCCAATATTACGAGACCAGAATTCTAAAATTTGTATCTTCAAACAACGGAGGAACCCTCTTTGACTTTCAGTCGCTGCTGGGATGAGTTAAGTATCAGCTGGCAATATTTTTACTCGTAAATAAACACAATTACGATCATATTATACTTCGACAAAAACTCATACGAACACAATATAGGTTGAGTTAGCTCGTAATTTTTCCAGAGATATACTACAGCGTTAGCTAGGTTTCAACAAAATGCCTACTTTGAATTCAAATCATATCAAACAATTATAGGAAGAAGAGTTTCTCACTTCGATATATACTTTTGAAATTACCTTCTTGTTGAAGAAAAGATATGGTGGGTCTGAAAAGAATACTTACGCATTCAACAAATGGGACATCGATAAGACAAATTAGTCTCCAATAATTCGTTGGAAGAAAATCATGCAATTTCTTATCATTTACGTAAGTTATGACATCACTCAATCTGTTGTTCTCGTATTGTAAGTTGTTATAGTGTTAGGCTTACCTGTCCTAGAAATAATAAACGCAGATGTTGAGAAATTAATAGTAATTTCATAACTCGCAACTTTTGCGGTAAGTTTTCCTATCTTTAAGATTTCAATGAGAACATATCAGTGCTCCAATTGTCGAATGACTTAAGATAATGGTGCTCAAGTTGTGAGTCGAGAAAAATTTCTGCTCAAGCTCATCTTACCTATTCATGATTGCAATTTCCAGTTGAAGTTGACAGCATTTTGAAGAATTAGGTGATATTATTTTTGTTGAGATCTCAGTAAATTTCAGTCTGGAGAGTATAATCTGTAGAAATCATTGTTTCATATTACACAGCATTAATCATAGATATAAACTTATTCATTATAATTTGTAACCGGTTCAAGATTTAAAACGTTACTTGGAAGTTGTAATCAAGAAACTAATAATAGTTGACCGGAACATATTTTTGAAACTGAAGTATATCATTTGTAAGAGAGGGAGAGAGATGGCAATCTGTCTTCCAAATATGAAGAAAGAAGCAGAAATGTTATCCAGGAATCCGCTGAACGTCTTCCCCAAAATGAAAGGAGACTCATCTCAAAAACTAGAGAAATGAAGAAGTCCTTCAATCTTCACCTCTGATCTCGAATAAAAATAAAATAATCAAAAATAATTATCAAGTTTTTTGTAGGAAGAAGCCATTTTGTAACCAACAGATGATTGCAGAATGATGGGACTGATGACTAAGCCAAGGACTGAAATATTATGACGGCTGCAGGTCTGATCTTTCAACTGAAATAGCGCCAGCGTCGCGTTGCTAATAAAGCAACAGAGAGCAGCGCTGCCGCTGCTGCCGCGCTGCCGTACACAGTTGAATTTATGTATCTGCATGCAAAATGCCGCGGCGATCATTCGGAGTGCAAGCGCGAAAGAGTCGCGCTCTACAATTTCAATGGTGTGGAAAAAAAGATTCTCCGAAAGTCTTCAGACCAAGATGAAAATGGTCTCATCTGAAAGACAATTTAAAGACTAATCAAATTTATTCTCTTCAATTTTTTAATTAAAGCTTTCGTTCTCAATGTATTTCGAGATTAGTTAACACGTAGGTCAGGTCTATAAGAGAGTCGACAGTAGCGCGCGATCGCTACCAGCACTCCGAATTGTTCAGCGTGTTCAAGGCCGCAAGGTGTTAGCTGCCGTGCAAATAATGTTTGACGAACGTGCAGGTATTGAATTCCGCAAAAAGGTTGTTGAAACACAAGTGATGTAGAACCATTCTTCCTTATTGTAGACACTGCACGTTCGACAAACTTTATTTGCACGGCAGTTGGAGGTCTGTCTAGAGGGATGCTAGGTTCCGGCTAGCGGCTACTATGCCAGAGGGTCTGCCCAGCTACAGAGTAGGAGAAAAACGATGACAATGATAGTTTTCAAATATGGGAACGTTTTCATCAAGAAATTCATCAGTAGTACTGTACTAGTATGTTATTACATCCAAATAGACTAAATCGCCGTGACGTCATTCATGAACATTTACTGATAACAGGAATCGAGAGAATGCGATAGTATACTGTATCAGTTCAAAGTAGGATATCGATTCCCATAAGAATAAACAGGGATCATTTCGATCATACGCTCAAATTAAAAAATTGGAAATAAGTAAGCAATTACGTGTTTATATTTAGAATCAGGAAGTTCTCATGTCTTTGAAAATGTACCTGCGGTTCTTAACTTATTTCTGTCAGAGTATAGCGCTCCCTACAGAATTCACGCATACTGCTAAGCTTCATACTTCGCACCTTACCCCAATCCCAAACCTAAACTCGTACTTCTATTGTCGGTGCACTTCAGTCCTACTTCAACGGCTGTATCGAACACCGCAGTATTTCATGATTTCAACATTTCATTGTCATGGCAGCAGAACGCTGGTATTATTATTATTAGTTTTGCGACCTCTAATTCAATTACGTATTTCCAAAACAAAAACACATCGCAAACTGTTAAAAGTGAATCGGTGGCTGTGTTTCGTACTGAGAATCAACACTTCGGATTTTGGGACTTCGGCACGTGTTAGTCATCTGATTTGTTTCAGAGGTAAAATTCACGAATGGCTCCTACTCGCAAGGTACGAATTTCACGTAAAAAGCAGAAGGACACTGTTGGTACTGGTGAAGATGTACCTGCTCCGAAAAAGGTTTCAAAGCAAGGTGAGTTTTCTGGCACCAGTAAATCTAACTCAAATGAATCCGAGGAAGATGAAATACTTAAACTTTGTCCGGAAGAGGAACCTCTCACAGAAACCGATCGCGTCATTAAAGATCTGAGCAGTAACGATGATGAAGTTAATCACGCGGATACGTCGAACTCGAATGATGAAAACGAATATTCTTCGCCGCGTAAGTCATTTAACGGTCAACGTCGATCAACAAATTCGAGAAGTCGATCGACATCTTCGAGATCGAGAAGTCGATCAACATCTTCGAAATCTTCGAAAACTTCGTCTCGTAATTCTTCATCTAGTTCCTCGCTGAGCTCGTCTCCTGTCCGTAAGAAACGACAACATCGTCGTCGTAATCACAGGAATGATACAATTAATCCGGCTACAATTCAAGCGTTAACTCAGATTGTAAAAATGGTTTTCGAAGAGAAAAATAATTCAAACTCTCTCTCATTCTCAAACGCGGTAAATCAACTCACGTCTGAAGAAGCAAGGTGGGCTGTTCTAGACAAGAAGCTCGGAAATTCTTTTGTTCCGCGTGTGTATGCCGAACACGAAAAACTTACGGGAGTCAATAATTTCCTCCATTGGGAAGAATTAATTAAGCTGGAATTGAAAACCCAAAATCTAACTGGATTTATCAAAGTGAATAAGGCTGAAGGTTTAATTGAAGTATCACCAGCGAAACGAGAACAACTGGATGCGCAAGCGCTTCACTTGATTCGGAATTCCATATCTAAGAATATTGTATCAACAATTCGTAATACTGAGTCGGCGTTTTCAGCTATGCAGGAGCTGGAGAAATTGTACAACGGAAATCGTATGCTCGATCTAGTGACGCTTGATAATAAATTCGATAACTTGAGATTCATGGTTGGTTTCTCACGTGAAAGATTTGTTGGTGACTACAAAAGATATTTGGAAGAATATGAGAAAAGAGGCACAAGTTACTCTGATGAGCACAAAATCTCCAGGTTCCTACAGAAGATTGAAGGAATTTTTGATCCGTATAATCAATTCAACACCTTTTTCAATCAGATCGCCACCACTGACAAGGAAAAACTGACATTTCAGTACGTTGCGGAAAAATTTCTACAAATGGCCGTCAAAAATTCGAGTAAGTCTATAAGATGTACAAACTCTAAGTATAACTCACATAATTCTACCTCAGATAACTCAAAGATATATCTCACTACGATTACTAATTCTTGTTCTAACTCAAGTGATAACTCAAATACTCCTATAATAATTAATGAAATATTTCTTTCAGACAAGGAACAGACCTTGAAACGCAAGAATGCGAATCTCTCCAATTCTTCTGGCTTTAATAAAGCAAATGTGTCCAAGAAACCTCGTTTTGATAATTCCAAGCGCGAAGATTTGCAAAAGAAACCAAACGTCAGTGGACAATCTAAGAAACCGGTGGAAAAGAACGTTGCCAAGGGTGATAAATTCGCGGCAGTTCCTTTACACAAAAAATATACCAAAGAACAGATGGACCAGCTCAAGTCGATGACATCAGAAGAGAAGGAAAAAGTCAGATGTTCGAAATGTCAAGAATATTTTCATGATGAAAAGTCATGTCCTAGACCTGGGCCCCATTGTTTTGCTTGTAAACGATATGACCATGTTCTAAAGGATTGTAAATATCTCAAAAGTGAGTCAAAGTCTGGTATTTCTATTGATTCTTTGAACTTCGAAAGTAAAGCTGTACTATTAATTGATTCAGCCGCGTCCCATCATGGAACAAATGAATCTAACTCGTTGATATCTTATGTAAATCATGAAAATCCAATACCTGTCAAGACAGCAACAGGTGATAAAATTTGTAACTCTATTGGTGAAGGGACTCTTCCTGTAGCCCTGATCTTTGGAAAAGTCACTAGCAAACTACTCATTGAGAAAGTACAACACGTTCCGGAGTTGAAAGAATCAATACTTAGTGTTAAATCGTTTAATAAACAATTTAAAACGTCACTAATGCTAAATGAAAAATCTGGGTACTTATATTCTAGAAAATTAAGAAGGAAGCTATCCTTAATCTCGCTGCGTAATAACTTCTACTATCTGCCAGTCTTGACGCCGGTGAAAAATACCGAAGCCTTTGAATTAAATAAGGTTAGTCTAGATCTATGTCAACCAATTGACAAAAAGTCAGTTCGCAAACTCAAAAGAAAACTTAATCCTGAACAAAAAGCTAAATTAAATGCTGAAGGAAAACTAATCCATCGGCGCTTTGCTCATTTAAATGCGGCTTATGTCAATCGGTTGAAGTATGTAACTGTTGGTTTAGAAAATTATAACTGTGTTGAGAAAACTCAATTATGTCTAACGTGTGGTCTGGCAAAACTCACTAGAAAAGAATTTGACCGCGACAGAGAAAGAGCTACTCGTCCTGGTGAAATAATTCATGCTGATCTCATGGGAAAGATTGACCCACCCACGTTTGATTTTAAAGAAAATTACATTCTGTGCATACTTGACGATTTCACAAGATATCTACAGGTCTTCCTGCTTGAGAGAAAATCTGATGCATATGAAAGTATCGATGAAGCCTTTAAATTCATCCAATCTAACCATCCTGGTTCTGGTCAATTTCGTCTATTCAGGTCAGACCATGGTGGGGAATTTGACAATTTGAGGCTTAAATCACTCCTATCAAAATATGGTGCAATTTTTGATTTCTCTGAACCGTACACACATCAGCATAATGCCACTATTGAACGCATAAATCTAGATGTACAGAGGTGGGGTCGTGCCTTGATGTTAGAGTCTGGCTTTCCAACTAACCTATGGGGGCTGGCAATTAAAACTGCAGCTTATCTCTTTAATAGAATACCTCACATCGCTATCAACTTTATAACTCCATTTGAAAAATTCTTTGAGAAAATCCCGGATGTTTCAAATATCAGAATCTTTGGTTCTAGAGCTCTTGTTTTTCAAGAAAATATTCCACGAAGTAAGAAAATTAATCCGAGAGCTCAAATCATGTACCTATCTGGCTTTACTAATACAGGTTATGAATTCTATGATCCTGAATCTAAGACAATGGTTGAGTCATGTAATGTAATCATTCAAGAATTCAAACAATTTAGAGATGATTATCCCTCTCTGAAAACAGAAATATTTCGACTTATAAATGAAGATAACTCAGAAAGTTCTAAAGCTATAGAAAATTCAAATACACTGATAACAGTAGATGATGATTCAACTAAAAATAAAGTCACCGAGAAAAATCAAAATACCATAAATGAAAATAATTCTAGTGAATCTCATGAAAAATCGACTATAATACCTAATCAATTATCAAATGAAAATAAATCACTTAATTCTGATGATATAATCACTGAAATTGAATTTGACTGGGATAACTCTAATTCTGTGGGTTCCAACTATTCTAACGTAAATGATTTGGAAACCGATAATATAGAAGAAGTAACTTATGAAATTGAAATTGATCATCTAAACATGATGAACAAAAATAACTCTCAAGATGTATTTAACCAACTTTTTAAAAATAGCTCTATCTATACAGAGGAACCTATTTCCTATAAAGAAGCAATGTCTCCGAAAAATAAAGCAAAATGGCTACAACCAATTCAAAATGAGTTGGATGCCATGGTACAATTCGATGTATGGGAAATTGTACCCAGAACTAAAGACATGAAAATCATACCACTACGGTGGTTGTTTGCTACAAAAGACGATGGAACTGCTAGACCTAGATTAGTTGCTGTTGGCTGCAGAGACACTGAAATATACTTGAAAGAGGAAAAATGTGCTCCTACACCATCAGCAATTACAATCAGGTGGTTCCTGGCGCTCTCAATTAAAAAGGAATGGGATATAACTCAAATTGATTTCAAAAGTGCTTTCCTCAATGGAAAGATAGATAGAGAAAAATACGTTTCGGTGCCCGAGGGTCTTGAAATAGATAAATCAAAATATGTCTGTAAATTAAAGAAAGCAATCTATGGCCTGGCAATTGCGCCTAGATGTTGGTACCTAACTTTGAGCAAATACCTCACGGAAAACAATTTCAATACAAGCCCTCGTGAACCTAATGTTTACTTCAAGAAAAAATAAAGAATTGCTAACGTTAATCTTAGTTTATGTCGATGACTGCCTAATAACTGGCAACAATAAAAATGAAATTCTAAAGACCTTAAAAATACTTGAAAATCGGTTTTGGATCAAAAATCTTGGTTACCCTAAGAAATTCCTAGGTCTGGAAATAACTCACTACAGTCATAACTCAATTAAACTTCATCAGTCGACTATGACTAAACAAATCTTGAAGAATTATAGAATGCAAGATTCTAACACCAAACCAACCCCTATGATACCCTTAGGTAACCATAAAGATTTGAAACCAGAAAATGATAATGCTTTCCCATACAAACAAGCTGTAGGAGAGCTACTTTATCTAGCCAATACTTCTAGACCTGATATTACGTTCGCGGTGAACTATGCTGCTAGACAGCAAAGTAACCCAACAGATATACACTACACCCTAGTTAAAAGAATTCTTCGTTACCTGCAACATACCCCCGAAGCGGGAATTGTCTACAGGAAAGGCAAAAATAACTTTGAAGCATGGGTAGATGCTGATTTTGCAGGCGACCCAAAAACTCGAAGGTCAACCTCTGGCTATCTGATTTACGCCTATGGGTGCTTAATTGGATGGGCAACAAAACTGCAACCATGTATTGCCGAAAGTTCGGGAGAAGCGGAATACATTGCATTAAATTTGGCTGCCCACGAACTACTCTTTGTAACTCGTCTGTGTGAAGAGGTTGTGGAAAAAGTAGACTATCCCATCACTGTGTGGGAAGATAACACGACCGCTATAGGTAATTGCTTGACTACGTCTTCAAAATCTAGACTAAAACATGTAGAACTCATTTACTTCAAATGCAAAGAACTATGTAAACAAGGCCTAATCTCACCCAAGAAAATTGGAGGTAAAGATCAACTAGCTGACCTACTGACCAAAGCCCTCACACAAGACACGTTTGAAAGACTTCGTAACGATATTCTAATTGATGCTCAGAAATTCTCCAAGAGTAAAATCTAGATGAGTCAATATAAAAATCATATGTATATCAAAAATCTAACTAATTTCTTTGCAAATCTTTGTTTCAGATTAAAAAAAAAAAAAAAAATTCTGTGTATTTCCGTATCCGTTTCTTGCTCCTTCTATAGTTTCCAGAACAGTAGCGATAGAACTAGTTATTTCTGTTTACTACTAGCTATTCTCAGTTATAATTTTATTTTATGGTTACTCACTTTACGAATTATCTAATAAGTTAGTTCTTTTACAGGATAGTGTAGTTAGTGATACGTAGAGTCTAAAAATTTGTGTAGAGTCTAAAAATTTGTTTTTCTCGTATCTCTTGTCCCTCACTCATCTATCCTTACCCTGCATTTAATCTATTGATCAAATATCTCTAACTATGCGGTATAGAAAAGTTGTTACAAATTTCTATTACACGTTTAATTCTTGTATTACTTCCAATACTTTGCATATAAAGTCCAAGAAATTTGTTCTATTCTATCATGTATTAAGATACACAGGTTGAGACGGTGAAAATCCGATCGACAAACCATGTAATTCATTACTTATTCTCTACAATTAAAACTAATATGAGCATCACAATATTGTGTTATCCATGAATTCTTTGACTTAAAGAAGTTCGGTTCGAAGAAGAAAATTATTCAGAGTAGTACCCTCAACTTCTTGAAAATCGTGGTAATTCTCACACCTAGTTTGGTCTGCAAGAAATGAATCTAGATTCAAATTACTGCAACATCTATTATAAAAAAAAAAAAAAAAAAATCAAGAGAGTCTGTATGAAATCGAACTAGTTCGAAAATAGTATGTCAAATTACTGTCTTGGTAATCATCCCAAATCTACAAAACTTAAAGAAAAGATATTTGTATCTGAGTACTGAAAACTCACATACCCCAGATATAAACTCGTACTTCCTTAGATGTCTAGGGGTTATAGGTGCTACATCTGAGGGGGCTGTGTCAGAGTATAGCGCTCCCTACAGAATTCACGCATACTGCTAAGCTTCATACTTCGCACCTTACCCCAATCCCAAACCTAAACTCGTACTTCTATTGTCGGTGCACTTCAGTCCTACTTCAACGGCTGTATCGAACACCGCAGTATTTCATGATTTCAACATTTCATTGTCAATTTCTTGTTTTCAAATCTGAACGTAAGATCGAAACGTTCCCGTGTATTTCTTATGGAGCATTTTTTTTGTTTTGAACTTACGCGTAAGTTGGGGTAAGTCATTGCGGAGCAAACATCGCCTTGTTATCAGTGAATGTCCGTGAATGACGTCACGGCGATTTTAGTCTATTTGGATGTATCTGCAGCTGAATGGAAAAATTTGAAACAGTGTTATCTTTCATTAGAACCAAAAATTATCTTATGCGCAATCTCTCACATATTTTTCTGGATGAAATGAAAAGAATAGAAATATTTATTAATTGCTCAAACTAAAATCTGTCATCCTAGTACATTGTAGCAAATTCATGTCAGCTCTAAACAGTAAAGCATTTTATATTCATGAGTCATTACCATTGAGGACGAGCGATATTAAAAATTTTTGGTTTCGTGTACCGGTATTCTTGTTGTCGATTGAACGCAAAATACTCTTATCAGCTGATCTTTATTTCAAAGATTCTTACCCAGAGACACTTCCTGCTGATCATTATTTCATAGATACGTCCATTCTACTTTGTACGGCAGAGGTACTCTCGCTCAATTCAAACAGACAGATGTGAAACCCAAAAAGTCGAGTGGTGGTGGAGTAGGTTCCCACCGCCACCACTTGATTTTTTGGATTCAGAATACCTCTAGCGCCTTAGTTCAGTAGAATGAAACCTTTTTCAACTTCTAGAGAGCTAAATCAAGGGCCCCATTCTCCTAATTGTGGTTTTGCAGATTTCACATATTATGTCAATTCAACTTTGTACCATAGAGCAAACAATCATGTAATATCATGATTTGAGGAATAAAAGGGTATCTGTCTAATCAACCCGCCAACATCACATAAGAAATACATTGATGAGAATGTGGATGATCTAGAGGGACGCCCTTTCTACAGAACTGATACCTGATCAATTTTATTGAGCAGATCTATGGTACAAATACGTTACAATATCGAGGGATGAGATTACTATTTCAACCTACAGTAGATATCCGAGTCATTCCTAATGTTGTTTTGCAGATGCGTCAATTCAACTTTGTAGTAACTTTGTACAGCAGTCAAGATGAGGCACAGCACGTCTATAGGGGTCCCAGTTCCATTTTGTATATTGTACAGCTTGCAATGCCATGAAATCTTTTTGGTTTTAAATTTCATTGATAGCGCTGGCATAATCTACCCTAGATTGCGCTAGTTATGAATGAGACAGTGGATTTTTCAAGTTAGGCACTTAACACAACATTCAGTATAACAGTCTGTATATGAACAATGAAAATGTTAACAACTTTTTCCCTATTCAATTGTTCTATCTCGCATCTATTGGTCGTCGTAGCCATCCAATTTCCTTCTCATAACCCAGAGTCATGGGGTCGTACTCCCAAATTTAGTGATTTTGAATTCTCGTGATGATGATACATCATTCTAGAATAATAAAATGGCGCATAATTCATTTTGTAGTTTTGCAAAAATTGACACATTATTTCATTGTAGTATTGTACCTAGGCTAACTCCATTTATTATCAAAGAAAATTGTTTTCTTTTTTTACTCTCCTGTAAAATTACTACTAGTGCATTCTGAGGTACAACATTTTGACTCCAGGCCGACGTTATGGAAATTCACAAGCGCAATCCGTTGATCACATTTTGCTTGTTCACATCTAGGGTAGAGCCGAGGTGAAGGGGAATGGCAATAACAGCAAGCATGAATTTTAGCAGCTGTGTTATGTGAAGTTATTGTTGAGAGAGAAGGCTGACAAATGTATTGCCATTTACCATACTTACTCAAGGTATGATGCAAAATCTCGCTCAGAAGGCAGCGTTTCATACTCCAATTTATACAATTTTAAGAAGCTGCGGTTCTAATAATATGGAGTCGGATGTCTTCACCATTAGAGCTAGTTTTACCAACAACCCTAAAAATCACATTTTGCCGATTTAAGCTTGGATTAGCACTGTCAACACCATGGTCTAATTAGTAAAACTAGCCCCTAGTCTATTTGAGGCAGTTGCTCTGCTTAGCACTTTGAACGGTTGACTTAGTAGGGATGATAATACAACGTTAACTGGGGAGGAATGAGCCCGAACATTGACAAACGGCGGAGATGTCCATTCTGGAGAAGAGGCAAATTTGTAGCTATAATTCTTCTCAACTCTATGGAACTTGGGATGCACTTTCAGCTGCTTGTCAGGTAAGTGAGTACAAGAGTCAATGTATAACAAAACCTAACCGAATAAATTTTTGTTGACAATTTATTTCCTCTTTGAAGGGGGAAATTTGGAATCTTTCTAAGAGAAGAGAAAAGAGATCAATAAATCTCAAACAGAAAATTATCCAAATTTTATTTCACATCAAATAACTTGCTGTAAGGGGAGTTTTCTAGGGAAGAAGTTTGCCGTTTGTGGTTTGGAGAAAAGACAAGGGCTGTAAGCTGTATTGCAAAAGTATTTGGAAATTTTGCCGGAGAAATGCAAAAAATGAACAAATTGAAAGATGGTGGCCCTTTATATAAAACTACTCTTCGTTATTGATTGCTTTATTGTGATTGGCTGGAATTCATTCCATTTTCACACTTGTTTGAAGATTGCCGCACTGTTTTCAAGAATGTCTGTAAATGTAAAGTTTCTGTATAATTATATTTTTGAACAGCAACGTCTCATTTTCCGAACATATGATTGTAAAAAAAGTTTCATGAATACCTTACATTTTTTTGTATTTCATTATTAGTACTAGTTCTATACCTACCTTTGGTGAGTACTCCAGTATTATCCAGAACGAGACGAGGAGTAACAAAATTACAAAACGAGGAAATCTTTGTGAATTTCCTCGCGAACTCCTGTACTTTTTTACGGCCGTTCGCCCGTCTTCCTAAAATACGTTTGCATTCAACTTCGAAATTTATCAACCCATTCATTTTATTACTTTATTTCGGAGTTTATAAGTTTTGCTCGGGCGCTTTTTTATACGCAATCTATCTGTCACTGCCACACACACATAACGGCTAGTAGAGCCAACTATGAAGTGGAAATCTTGAAAGGCGAAAAAAAAAAAATGGCCACAAAAGAGTGAAATCTCGCGCAATGTATACGAAATTCCGAGTTCACCCTTTTTTGGGACTGTTTCTTCAGTTGTTAAGTTTCTCTTCTTTATAATATTAGAAGAGTATTCTATTTTTATAGTAAAATCATCGTCTTCTTCGCTAAAATTTATTAATTTGTATACGAATATTCCTCTGTCAGATTATGCGTCATAAAACGAGATTTGAGAACTTAATTAATTACGAAAGAGGAAATAGGTTTGAACAACGAAGGAAGAAAAAGACAAACGTTACGTCGGTTTCATCTGGGGAAAATAAGTTGAGAAATTGGACGAAAGTTTGAATCGGGCGACGTTTCTTACGATATTACTCACGGAACGAAACGGAAGTTTAACAGCAAACGATTGTCTCATGACAGACTCGCGCCAAAATATTTGGGATAATTATTTAATTGAGTGGTACGATGATAAAATTGACATTTCTAGAAAACGATATCGATAATTTTGCGAGCGAATATTGTTCTCCCCCGTGTTTTCCTACATTAAAACTCCAAACCGTCACGAGGGACGAGTGCAAAAGTGGGCACGTAATTTTTCTGACTATCACTTTCATTTCGATTTTACGATCCTCTCAGTTCATCGAGTACCTTCGAAATTCCTTCAATCGCTTTTCCAATTAAAAGTTATTTCGCTGATTGAAGTCGAAGGACCGCCCTGTATTTTCGATCAACGAGGATTTTGGAGTGAGGGCGAATTAGACATTCCGCAAACACTACGTGCACGCATTCTATAGGTGCGACGTAACTTCTACATTATACCAAAAAGGTCAGCTCAGTTATATGATTTATAATATACACGACGAAGACAATTTCCGGGAATCGGTAATGGTGTTCTACAGGAATCAGTCAAGCGCTGAAAGTATTGCAGCAGTTGTGGAACAAGTCATTTTTGTATTTCTTAAGACCCTCACTAAAAATCGGTCATATACACTCACCAACACCCGTCCTAGCAAAGCTGTAGCCAACCACAGTTACTGAGTGTATTTTGAAATACAGGCCCGTGGCTTGGGAATGATCTGGAACCCACCAAATGGGGTTGAAAACGAGGCAGTAGTGGTTCAGTGCGGGGGGAAACTACTTTGCCACCTGTACCCTTGCAAGTGCTTTGACTGATTTCATTCAACTGCAAGAGAGCTTGTGGCTCCGCTTGCGAGTGCAGAAAAATCACCAGTATGTGGCACTTGGAATGGACCATCGTGCCCGAATAATCGATTTGAATCTGACAGAGACGGATTACATGGCGCTTAATGATGGGCAATTAATCGATTAAAATCGGGGAATCGATTATTTTTCTAAAATCGATTCCTAAAAATCGATGTTTTTTGTTTTACTGAATAATCGATTAATCGATTATTTTGGGGCAAAAAATCGATTCTTGCCTTATTTGAAAAAGTGAAAAAAATAATAGATTTCAAAGTATTTTTATTTTAGCCTGTATAAATTTTAATATATTTTAACGCTTCACTTCTTATTTTTTTCTTTAATTAATTGAATAATTTTCCATTTTCTTAATTTTGTGTGAAGTGGTAACAAATACAGTCAGTAGAGAAGCCGTAAGCTAAAAGTAAGTTACGCTCCTTATCAATACTAACTACTCAATGATCGATGAATTGGTCATTTTCTAGTTCTACTGTTCTATGCATTTATGCTTTTTAGTGCCCCTCGTTTTCTGACAATCCTTTGGATGGAAATTGGAATTCTAATCATGTAAAATCGCATAATTTTGAACAAAACCTTGTAGGCTTGTACACAAAATGTAGAATCGATTAAAAATCGATTAATCAATTTTCTTGAATAGAAAAATCGATTCGATTCTTGAGGGAACTTTGAAAAAATCGAAAATCGATTAATGCAAAGAATCAATTTTCACCCATCACTAATGGTGCTGCCACTGTTTGCTTATTCCCAAATCGAGGGTTAAGAAGCCAAACGGAGCATGCCATTTGACCTTGACAGGAGAATCAGCTGTTTGTTGTTTGTATACAAACAGCTGATTCTCCTGTCAAGGTTAAATGGACATACTACGCTTGGTTTCTTAACCCTCGAAATTTTCACACAAATGAGCGAGTTTTTTTGTATTTAATTTTTTTCTGTTTTAAAAATTCCTACTTCCGAGCTATATATGATAGGAGGGGGACTTAGAAAACTCGAGTATATATGATAAGATTTTCGCATAATTATGCCTTCACAGCTTATAACCGTTAAGAAATTTATATGGTGGCCCTGAAAAGGGCCGTTTTAGTAATCCTCGGTGTATTCATT
Organism: Aspidiotus rigidus; assembly: GCA_035079385.1. Taxonomy (NCBI): domain Eukaryota; kingdom Metazoa; phylum Arthropoda; class Insecta; order Hemiptera; family Diaspididae; genus Aspidiotus; species Aspidiotus rigidus. Next base: position 1,474,953 of record JAVHKY010000023.1, read on the forward strand.
TACTTGGAGCTCGTGAATTTGATTACGGCTTTCGTTCCTTCGGATACAGCGTGCTTAGCCAATTCACCAGGAAGTAAGAGCCTGACGGTGGTTTGTACCTCCCTGGAAGTAATGGTTGAACGCTTCTTGTAGTGAGCCAAACAACTAGCTTCGGCAGCAATACGCTCGAAAAATATCATTAACGAAACTGTTCATGATACTCATCGCCTTGGAGGAAACACCGGTATCAGGATGGACTTGCTTCAACACCTTGTAGATGTAGACGGCATACGATTCTTTCCTCTTCTTGTGACGTTTCTTCTCGTCCTTCTTGAGATTTTTCTGAGCCTTGCCGGCTTTCTTCACAGCTTCACCAGTGCTTTTGGGTGGAGCCCCATTGTAGATTAAAAACACAAAAGATTACTTTGAACACCTTGCTAACTTAGTTGAATGACGCTGAACTGTTCGTGCGCTCGTATTTATAGGGAAGCGTATAGTGATGAAACACCTATCGCGTAACGCGAAAACGTTACTTGCGGAAACTCGTTCTGTGATTGGTGCATAGAATACGATTTACGGAGCGACGTTTCTAGTCCTGAATATTTCGTTTAGTTTTTGTTCGATCATTGTTTATTTATAACTTTATTAATTCTCGTTCATTATTGAAGTTATTGCGTTAGAATTTCAGTCGTTGGATCTACTTTTTTCGCATTTTTGTTGATATTTGCTCATTTTTCCGAGAGTATGACACAGTTCATGGATTTCCGAACATTCGTTCCAATGAAAAGCGAGATATAGAATAACCGTCCAGGATTGGTTGGTATGGGATACTCACATTCCCTATATATAGTACCCACCGAGATCATGTTCTTTAATTCGCATACTCTATATAAAAGTGATTTTACGTGTTTTCTTCTCAACAGTCTAATTGAATAATCATTTCTGGCCGCGGTAAAGGTGGTAAAGTTAAGGGCAAGTCAAAGACCCGTTCATCTCGTGCTGGATTACAATTCCCCGTCGGACGTATTCATCGTTTACTCCGTAAGGGTAACTATACCGAACGTGTTGGAGGAGGTCCACCTGTATACCTCGCTGCCGTCATGGAATATTTAGCCGCTGAAGTTTTGGAATTGGCAGGTAATGCCGCTCGTGACAACAAGAAGACCAGAATCATTCCGTGTCATTTACAATTAGCCATCTGCAATGACGAAGAATTGAACAAACTTCTATCTGAAGTCACTATCGCCCAGGGTGGTGTCCTGCCAAATATTCAGGCTGTTCTCTTACCCAAGAAGACGGAGAAGAAACCATAAGCGCGTTCTTTACGCATCTAACTAAAACGGTCCTTTTCAGGACCACCATATTGATCTCTTAACGGTTTAGCGTTGTCTGTTTAATTCATGTTCTGTTTTGGAACATGCTGACGATTTCTGGTGATCCACCAGTCGTATATTCTATCGGAACTCTGTACTGGTTCGACTCACAAGTCCGAAGTTTTTCACCTGCATAAAATTATATGCTGTCTAAGTATCTATATCATCCACTTGACTAATGAGTTGACTCACTAATCCGAGAGGCAAGAGTAAAGGATACTAGGATAGTCGATCACTCGACCTGGGATTTAAAAGACTCTTTGTTTTGACGTTAAGTGAGTTCCTTGAAATGTTCAGGAATTATCTATTTCAAATTGTACAAAATGTCTCGATTTTCATATGCACAGTTCCCATCTCACATCCTTGAAAAACTATTCTTAGAATGGTCATAATGATACGAAGTACAAAATACGATTAGATAGTACCTTTATCCGTCGGTAATAAAGTTCTTGCTGCCAACCTCAAGATAAATCTTAGATCTCAAGATATTCAAGGTGTCCCTGTCCCAATATCAATTTAAGTGGTCTCGAGATTTTTTCCACGTCAAAAATCTCAAGATTCTTCAAGATTTTACAGCATTTTAGATGGAGATCTCCAGATGTTCGGAGTTCTCTCAAGATTTTTCTTGTAACTGTCCGATTTCAAGATTTTCTTACCAAACTCAAGATTTTTTCACCAAAAATCTCGGGATTTTTTGAATGACTTGGTTGGCAGCATTGGACTCTTGTCTGTTTTTTACGAATTGAAGTATTGAACTATCACCTGTTTGTTAAATTTTATGTGTACTGATACTCAATTGAGATTAGCCGACTGAGTTGTTTCACCAAAAGATTTTTCACCTAAAAAATTCACCGATTAAGATTCACCTACAGATAATTCATCTGATAGAAGTAGTGGCTTACCACATGGTGAGTTCACCAACAAAATTCGATTATATTTTTATTAATGAAGTTAATCCATCAGTTTAATTCAAGTTTAATTGATAATTTTATATTTGGTCTTTATATTATTTTTTATATTCTCAAGTATTATTTATTTTTATATTTTAATTAAATTTGATGTTGAAAAAAAAAAAATAAATAAATAAAATAAAAACAATTTAAATCAATATAATTTTTAAATACATAATCATTTATTGAAATAAAAACTATTTTTATTAAAATTTTCAAACAAAATTATAAATAAATAAATAAATTAATTAATTTAATAAGTTAAAAATCATAATTATAAATAATAAAATATAATGTATTAATTAATTTAATTAATCTGATTTATAGATATTAATAATTTATTTAAATGAATTTTCTTTATTAAATTATTATTTATTTAAATAATTTTATATCAAAGCATCAAATAAAAGTCTAACAACTGATTGAAAAAGATGAATTTCGTCGTCGGTGAACTCATAAAAGGACTGATGAACGTTCCTGACAGTGAATAAAGTTGCATGATACTGGTATTCGGAAATACATCCACACTAAGGGGGGGGGGAACAGTATCATCCGTTACTCTTATCTGTATAAACCATACTTCCATAAATCAATCTACACATTGAAAACCGAATTCAAATATCTAACTCACCATAGACATCTCATCTAGAAAACTGCTATCATCACTCGTTGGAGTCTGAAAGAACCACGATTAAACGTCAGTATGCAAGTACATACTTTAAAGCTAAAAATTTGTGTACGATACAAATTACATACCGCGGGAGAGGCACGCACGCCTTTTGCCTTCAACATGTTTTGTAAAGATCTTTTTTCCTTGCGTTTTTCCTTAGACAATCGAAGTAACTTCTTTACGTCGGCTTCTGTGATGCCCGAAAAAATTAGAAAACTTAAAAACCTGCTACCTTTAAGTTATAATGATGCAAAAAATTTTCTGGCGTAGCCAAATAAATGAAGATCATGTTTCATATCTTTATATTTCATTACGCAATTTTAAGCCGCACAAATGCTTGTACGAAAAGCAATATTGAAAATCTCGAAAAATTTTAAAATTGTCCAACTGCGGGATAGAGATGTACACGGACGCACACTGGGTGTACTCGCAAATTTCTGAATCACCTACGGGGTAGAGATGTGCACGGACGCACGGTCTCTCTTGACGGGGGGAGGGGGGGTGTACTCGTGAGTTTCAAAATCGGGGTCCGGCGAGAGAAAAGGCATGAAACATGTCAAAAAACGACGGCTTCCTCAACGAAGTTGAACGAGGAACACAGGGAACCTGTTTTAGGAGTCAAATTGGATTTGGTATTGAGAATTCGAAGAAGTATGAAGCTGGTATGAAGAAGGTCTAGACCTACTATGAGCCTAGTATAATATCGAATGAAAAAGTTTTATACGTGCAAGGAAGACACAGTTTTTTTTTCAAAGAAAAGGAGGCTTTTCCCGCACTAAATTTTATTGTTGAAAAAAAAAAGAAAAAAAAAAATAGTATAATATAGTTCGAGTCTAAAGGTACATTATGATAGAGGAGGGACTTGAAGAAATTTCGTCTTCGAAGCTATATACAATAGGATTCGACATTTTTTCCAAGTTTAGAAAAATTTCATCCTCCAAGCTAGACAATGGGAGTCAACATTTTTTTGTTTGTCTCCGGACGGTACATGGCGGACATATGATAGGAAAGGGACTTGAAAAAATTTCAACCTCCAAGCTATATACTCGTATGTAAGAATATGCTTGCATATTCTCGCACGCTGGCACTCGTAGATAAAGTAGGAAGTTCAAGTTCTTATAATGAAATTTAATTAAGATAATAGCCGAGTGTCAGTTGATTTTTCCATTTTGAGTCAAGATCAGTAAAACTAAATCCGTTAATACGGAAACGATCACCCGATTCTTACATTATATGATAGGAGGGAGACATAGAAATAGTATAAAACTAGTATAAAGAAGGCCTAGACCTACTATAAGCCTAGTATTATACGAGTTAACTCGTTCCTCAATTTTATGGTTGAACATATTATTAAAAAGGTTTGTACTCAAGAGAGTAACGTATTACAAATGATACCACACAAAAATAAGCAGCCGCGAGCGCTTTCGGTTAATTAACCATCATCTAAGCGTAAGTGAACGGAAGCGACTGAACCCAACATCAACGAAGACAGAGGAACACGAGACGAAATTCATGATTGAACTAGCGAGTCATCAAATTGTGAATCATTCTCATACACTAATTCAATCAATCCCTCATCAGGAATGTACCTGTTTAGAACAGTGATGTCTTCATTATTTCGGTGTCTAATAATTTCTATATTTTCCAGAGCCAACCGCTTGAAGTACGAATTCTCCCTATGGAGGAGGGCCTCAGAACCTTCCTTAAACTTATGGCCACTCTCAATTAAATGATCGGAGAATGCCGATTCACCCATTTTACCCTTCTCCCAAGCCTTTTTATGCTCAGCTACCCGAATCTAGAGCTGGCGACCTGTCATGCCTACATAGATACCCGAGCAATCGTTGCACGCTACACTATAAACTCCACTCCTCTCGGCCACAGGAACGGGGTCTTTTAATCTTACAAGTAAACTTTTTACTGTGTTAGGATTATAAAATGCTGGCCGGAATCCAAAGGGGCGGAGGACACGTCCCAATTTCAAAGAGAACTTGCCCAGGAAAGGAATTCTAATCCACCTCTTTCTACTGTCTAGGTGGTCCCTAGGGAGGGAGGTTGTGGAATCGAGGCATTTTCTAGTGAGCTTCCTCCGGACCATTAGGTCAACATCCACTCTAACTTGATTAACCCTGGCCAGGTGTTTAATAGTCACAAGTTCCTTTCGAAAAGCTGTCTGACTCAAAGGTCGATGAATTAGGCTATTGAAAGCCGAAATTTTATAGGCAGTAGGACAAAAGGACGAACCGTGGCTCGTAACGATATCGGTCGACGTTTGCTTTCTATAAATACCAAATTCATGGATGCCATCATTAATAGAGATGGACAAATCCAAAAAGTTTATTGATAAGCCACCGACTTCCAATGTGAATTTTATGGATTGATTGAATTAGTGTATGAGAATGATTCACAATTTGATGACTCGCTAGTTCAATCATGAATTTCGTCTCGTGTTCCTCTGTCTTCGTTGATGTTGGGTTCAGTCGCTTCCGTTCACTTACGCTTAGATGATGGTTAATTAACCGAAAGCGCTCGCGGCTGCTTATTTTTGTGTGGTATCATTTGTAATACGTTACTCTCTTGAGTACAAACCTTTTTAACCTAGTATTATGGTTCGAGAGTCTAAATTTTTCTTGACTTGGGAGCTATATTATGATAGGAGGTGGACTTGAAAAAATTTCATCCTCCAACCTATATACAATAGGAACCCATTTTCGAATGGAACTTGAAAAATTTCTCCTCTCGAGTTATACATGATACGAGGGGGACTTGAAAAAATTTCAACCTCCGAGCTATATGTGATAGGAGGGGGACTTGAAAAAATTTTAACTCTCGAGCTCTATATGATAGGTGTCAGAATTTTTCCAAGTTTTTCGCCGGATGGCGCACGGCAAATCTCTCTCTCTCAAAAGAACCCATAGAACAGGTTCCCTATTAAAATTCTCGGGAAAGCGAGTTCCCCGCTGCCGTTGCAGTCCTGCAATGGCATCTAATTTTTTGTTCAAGCCCCTCCTATTATATATAGCTTAAAAGTATGGACCTGTTACGTCACAATTTGATGACGTCATAGATCAGCCTTGTGATGTCACAATCTGATGACGTAATGGATCTGGTACGTCAACATTTTTTAGATCCTAGGTGCCCCATAAAACAGGTTCTTAAGCACCTCTCGTTCAACTCCTTTAAAGAGCCCGTGAGTTTTTAACAGGGAACCTGTTCTACCGGGGGATTTTTGAGAAATTTGCCGTGCGCCGTCCAACAAAAAACTTGGGAAAATTTCGACTCTCGAGCTATATATGATAGGTGAGGGACTTGGAAAAATTTCGACTATCGAGCCATATATGATAGGAATTTCTCCAAGTCCCCCTTCTATCATGTATAGCTCAAGAGTCAAAATTTTTCCAAGTTCCCCTCCTATCATATATAGCTCGAGATTCGAGAAAAATGTAGACTCTCAAACTATGTTACATTAGGCTACAGTAGATCTAGGCCTTCTTCATACTAGCTTTATCTAGGTCTAGGCTTCCTTGAATTCACAATACCAAATCCCATACAACTCATAAAACAGGTTTCCTGCGTTCTTCATTTTCTCTCATCTTTTGATTATGATATCTTTCGCATGAAGATCTCAAGAATTATTTTCACTAGGAAATTACCCCCCCTCCGTAATCCAACTTTACAAACGGAGCAATTTTTCCCTGTATAACATTTTCGTCGCTGATAGATACATTTCTCTCTAGCGCCGCACAAATGTATATCATCGGAAGAAATTTTTCAATTACTTAAATAGGCTTATAGGAAACGTTGATAAGTCGAAGAACTTTCGTTTTATATAATTTCCGTAGTCGAAACGTTTGTTCGGTCTGGTTGAAAAGAATGAAAACTTATTTTTTGAAAACAGCAATATATCAAAATATTTGACAACTGTATTGCCTTGTATTTCGCGTCTGTTTATTTATATATATAAAGAGAAGGGCGGCGGAAGAAGTTAAAGAGAAGAACGCAGAGATCGCATAGAAGCTCGGGATACATAGTGCCTTCTTTTTTTTCCCCTTTTTTTACATTCGAGCGGATCGCACGACGCCCAAGAAATACGAGTATAATAAGCTTTCTTTATTAAAGGTTAGAAAATGCCGCGCATCCCGTCTCAAATATATAATTACGCGAACGGCTTACCTACTTCTTATATTGGTTTTTATTCATTTCGGGTAACTAGCAATTTTAAGGTTACTTAGAAAATCCCATTCGAGCGGTAAAATTGAAAATTTTATAAGACGCCGCCACCGCGTCTGTAAAGCCGCTGTATGCAAGAGAGGAAACGCGAAAATCTTTCGAGAAAATCAGATTCACGATTATTTACAGAAACGACGTAGACTTCTCATCGTATAGCACGGGTGAAAAGAGAGGAAGAGCTTGTTCCCATCCTGTTATACGGAAACGATTGCCTGTGTAACGTAAAATCCAATTATTATTCGTATTATTGTTCTTATTACCGTCGTCATTAGGCTTATTATCGGGCATGTTTAATGAAAATGCGTTTCAACGACCCAATAAAATGAAAACATTTACTTTATTAGACGACGGATCCGAATGAAAACGAATTGCAGAAGGTTCGTGATTTAGTCGCGTATAAATGTTTTGTTGCATTTTGCCTAAGTTATGCTCGAGGTACATCTGTAAATCACTGACGAACGAGCGATAAATTAATCCAACTTTAACAAAATCAACCGTACCGATGCGAAGAAAAACGACGGCAACAAATTTCGACAAGCGAGTATTTATACGCTTCCTGCGTGCGACGCTTTTTATCAAACTTCGTCTATTCATATCCGCACCGCCCAAAAAACTATGCTTTCTAATCGCGACATTTCCTTCCTCGGTTCTGGAGTGAAAACAATCGCGTCGCGGGTCATTCTTCTCGGAAAAATTACATTTTAACCCGGACACGTATTCGACTCCGATCGAACGTTTTGTCCAGTCTTCCTTCTCCACCTTCCACCCCTCGATACCGATTAAAACGACTCAGAATCGTGAAGAGTGGTTTTTCACTCGATATTACGATTTTAAGAAAAACCGTATTGCGTAATATAAACGAGAAGAAAAAGGAAAATTGTCGATTTCCGGTTACTTATCCTTTGTTTACACGGTAACTGATAATAATACGAACTTTTACATTATGCGAAAAACTTTACAAGTGTTGTAGAAAAGATTCGTAATAATCATACCGCGGAATTTTCTGTTTATTCTGGAAACACTTGTAGTTTTACTCTTAGCACTCGGTTTCTACTGACAACCGTCTGTATGTAATTAGATTTCTAAAACAAGATTTTCCTTTGTTCAAACGGAAATCGTTGCGAATTATTGAAAATTGCGGAGAACGGATCCCCGCCATCCATATAACTTCCCTATCAACAAAGCGTGAAAAGAATAGGGAGAGGTCCAGGGAAGGAGGGATCGGAGATTTATTTTCCGAAAATTGGTGATTTACGCTCACTCTCTTCTTATCACTCATAGGTACATAAAAATTTTCGAAATCCCTAATAAAGACTTTGGGATCAGGTGGGTGACGTCATATGTAGATCAACGCCATCGGGCTCCTTATCTCCCAAGTCATTCGAGATCGGGGAAGTGGTGTGATGGTCTTGAGGCTAGAAATACGATCCAGCCTCCTTCGAATCGCGTTCCAAGGTATTCCTCAATGTGGGTCAAGATCGATCGAGATTGGGGTGCCACTGTGAAGTCGAGTTTAAGAACTCACGAGAGGTCCTTTCTCCTCTCACCACATTTAGGTCAATTAGGGCAAGGTTCGAAGTCGTGCCGTACTGATCTGTGACCGAGGGAGATCGCGATTACGTACAACTATGAATTCCGGAATTATGTCGGGGCCAAACAAAAGTAAGGTCAAACCGTCTAATTGTGAACACGGGGTAATTGTGAACAATGTCAGCCTGCAGCTTGCAGTTGCAGTTTCGAGTGTGCTGATGACGCCATCTTGTAGGCCAATCCTACAGCTTCACAGTCCACAGAAAAAAAAGTGCAGAATTGACATACCGGAGCAGGAAAAAACGTTATCATTTTTATCTCTCAAAAATCAAAATATTTCTTGTTCTTCAATTTCCACATTTTAGATTCTAACGTTCCTTCAAATTAATGTTTCAATTTTGTTCCAAGTTTATGGTGTTCAGATACATTTTGTGATGACTGTAATTAAAACTCCAAAAAAATACAATCATATGCGTCTCCTTAGATGAGTGTTCACAATTAGACGACCGTATTTTTAGTTCTAGGGGTAATTGTGAACATACGTGTTTTAAATGTATTTTTAGATTTAGGGGTAATTGTGGACATCCCATACATCCCATAAGAAATACACTATGTTCACAATTACCCAGAATTGGGGGGATAATTGTGAATATTGGGTGTCTAATGGTGAACATACTGTAGCCTTTGACCTATTGACTCAAAAGTAATGTTCTGGTCATATATCAGTAGTTGAGAGTATTACCTTTCAATCCATACCAAGAAATCTTGAATCGCATCTCAGTGAGGCGCACAATATTACTTCAAAAAAATGCAATTTTCAAAAAGTTGATTTTTGTTCACAATTCGCCGGTTTGACCTTAATGGCAAAATTTATCTACAGAAAACAGATCGAATCTGATCTAGAAGATGGCGTGACATTCCTGCAACTCAAACCCTCTTCCTATAGGCACTCTTTATTGGAAGGCATGAAAATTTTGAATTCGTGAATACTACCTACAAGGATGATTCATGATAAGTCCGGTATCTCATTGTTTTGGCAGATCCAAAGATCTTTGGATGTTTAAATCAGAAAGATTCGTAGTAATCCCATGAAATGAATGAAAAATCTTGAGCAAAAATGAAGAAGAGTTCTGGCGAAAAACTATTAAGAAATTATTCGGGTATACGAGGGACAGTAAAGGTATTGGCGGGAAAATTTCTACCAGAACAAATTCAAACGATTTTTTTGTTTTCCAACAGGATTGTCCTCTATCTGTCACAGGAGATACTTATTTTCTGACTCTGACTCGACAAAACATTATCGATTTATTCACGAGAATTTCCTGTCCTATTTTAACTTTATCGAGAAATTAAAAATAAGAAAAGCAGGAAAACTCGACGACTAAAAATACATCAACTGGTAAGAGAGAATAAGTAAGAGGGGAAAAAACAGAAAAAAGGGAGCGAATGTCTCACGTTTTGCGCGATAGCCATCTGCGACCTTGAAACCAATCCTTATTGAATACTGTAGAATGGAAGTAACCGCTCTGTATTAATGTTACCGAGCTTTACATTGAATTTATTGGGAAAACTACACGACGATTCGACGAGTGTACCTCTGTTTTACAACGCCCGTCTGTCAATTTAGTAGTTCGCCGAATAATGCTGTTCAGGGACCCAGTTTTAAATTTCTTGCATGAATCACGTACTTACATAAAAAGTATCGCGGGCTATACCGACCTTGAAAAGAAGGTACCATATCCTACGTAGGAAAATTCCGTTTTGTTTTCGAAGAGAGTGAATTATCCAAATGGTAACTTTCTCCTTAGCCTGATTACATCGCCACTTGGAAGAACGCGATGCATACAAGTCAAGAGTATTAACGTCAGTACATACGTGCAGAAATAAAATTGAAACAAACTTCCAATTTCAAAGCTTTCGAATAATATAATATTAACAGATACGAACATGTACCATTTTTTAATAAACTTAAAATACGCGAGTACATATAAATTTTCATCGCAGAAATTTGCTCTTCGCGCTAATAAATTATATCGTCCCGAATTTATCTTGTTAAGGTTTGTTTTGGTTTCTTACTTCGCATCCCTCCATCACTTTTTCAAAACTTTCCACGCAAAAAAGATACCTACATTCATTTTCAGAAGTGTTGCTCACCACTCCAAAATTATAAAATTAAAAATGCTGCGTACAGCACAAGTTTATAATCTCATATCGACTACCTACTTTGATTGATAATATTTTGCACAGGGATTTTGTTTTGTCTAATAAAATGTAGTAAAAAAAGTTCAAAAAACCGAAGAATATTGGTTTTCCACAAAAATTAACGCGCATTATGATTTTTAAAATGGAATACATTGGAAGATAAAATGACATATCACTGTACTACATATGAAATCATCTCTTTATAAATATACTATAATAAAATAATAACATCATTGAAATATCTCCCTCGAATGCGGAATGATGAAACAAGCTGAAGTTAATTAATATCACTCGATTTAACAAAGTAACACAAAGAGGTAAATCATCCTGTTTTTGCTTCGAAATGACGAATTGTGGAACCAGGTGTTGAGTTTGATGATCTGAAAATGGATAGTTTTGATTACCCACGAGTACTAATTTATATGCACTCTTTTCAACGACTGCGAGAAAAATATCGTCCCCCATAACTTTGACGGTTGACAGAGCCACCCCGATTTCCATTTATGCGATTAGAATCACCGCGATAGCCTCTGTTATTTCCCCGACTTTTGTAGTAACGATCACAATTCGCAAATACATTGAGGTTACTAGAATTTTCACTGTAGTCTGTGTTATTTCCACGACTTCTGTAGTAACGATCACAATTCGCAAATACATTGAGGTTACTAGAATTTTCACTGTAGCCTCTGTTATTTCCACGACTTCCTCGGTAGTTTTCCCTCGCATAGTACGTACTATTACTATGACCTGTATGATCCCCACGTGCAGAGGAAACTTTTTGCCGTCCACGACTATCAGAGTAGGATGGAAATGCAAGCGGAGGAAGAGGAAAAATGTAATCAATCACTCTGTGTGCATAAGAAACCTTTTGCTTTTTACGAATCCCAGAATAGGTTGAAAATGTACGAGGAGCAATAGGAGGGGTGCAATTATTTACAGTAGGAGCAGGACGATGAGAGAGAGAAGTAGGGAGTGGAAGAATGAGAGAGGAGGCGGGGGGAAGAGGAGGAGAAGGTGCAACATGAAGTGGCGGTAAAAATACTGAAGGAGAGGGTTTAACTGAAATATTATGCGAGAGAACGGGTGATGAAGAATATTTAGTTTCCAACAATTTTTCAACACGGCGATCATGACCACTGGACTTAGTAACCAAATTCACAAATGCGTGGTCCAATTTCCTCTGGATTTCTAAAAATTGACTGCACAGGTTATCAATTGGGTCAAGAATTTCCGATTTTTTCAGCACAATTTTCACGATAGCGTCTTCGTTTTTTTCCACTTCCAAAGCTTTAATAAGATCAGTCAAATCATTGTCTGGAAAAATTAAGAGAGATAGCATTCCATGCATGCACTTACAGGTCACTGGAACAAATAAGTTAATAAATACCTTTATTGTTCGATGATGCGTTATCTTCTCTTTCTTTGCGTTTTCCGAATTCTTGGAAGATTCCATCGATCTGATTTCTGGAACGAACAAATACATACAAGAAATCATTGTACGTTATTACAATTAAATGAAACTAGTTCATTAATGCTAATGTTTACAAATAATATCGATGTATTTAAACGAGGGTCTCGTTTCTGTACGTAACGAAAGAAGAACATACTCGTATTTACGTCTTTTTTCAGCTGCAAGTACAACCATTATGGAAACTTATTCTCTTCCTAGAATTGAGAAGCAATTACTTTTTCGTATTTTCAACCGTTTCACAGGGTTAGGCCTATATATACTTTTTTTGACATAAATAGTGAGCCTAGACTGAAAGTTCTCAACTCCGGATATTAGGTACCGGTACTACTAATTATACATACGGTCAATCTTATTCTGACGGAATTTGCAGTGGATTATGGTAGAGCAAATCTAGGACCCAAATCATTCCCATGTAGCATGAGTAAATGCTCTTGTTGTTGTTTCATGCCCAATACTAATATTAGGTACTGATGAAGTCAATCAATAAAAGCATACCTAGCTTATATGAGTAACTTACTTTCGGAAACGTTTCAAGGTATTCAAATAGCGATCGATGGCTTTCAGGTATAAAACAATCTCACTCGATTCTAACGAATTAAACATTTCATCATCTTCTATAACCGTAAGCATGGTATCCAGAATCAAATTGCCATTCGCTTTCAAATGATTATTAAAATCTGAAAGACTAAGGTAAAAGGGAATTGTAGAACTCGGTTCGTCATCATTGGTCTCTGATGGCACAACGGAATGAATCGGCGACGTCCTCTTGTTATTTTCTCGAATCGATAGTTCGATGGCAGAGATCAAGTCTCCTTCTTCGGCACATAATGTCGATTCTATCTCTGCTCTCATCATGGCTTCGTCCACTGACTTACACAAGGCTATTTGTAAATGCTCATTCTCTTTATCGATTTCCTCTAGTCTCTTGCGCTCGTCGTCGATTGAGTGTAACTCAATAGCTGCAATCAATTCATCGTCTACAACGTCTGAAACGCAACGAGAAAAATCATTGAACTCGATAAATTCGAGAAATTGACGAAGAATGACTGGACTCGAGCCATTAAATATCTTACTTGTAGCAGTTGTAGTAGCTCTAGCTTGACTTATCTTCAAATTTTCGTGAAAATCATACAGAAGACGAGGTTTCTGTAATGATTCTATCGGAACCGCTACGACTTGTCGGCACGTCGGGCATTGAGGATTTCGGCCTGCTTCACCATAAATGCTTCTCAAACAACTGAGGCAAAAGACATGTTGGCATGGCAGCATTTTCCACGTATCGTCTATCTCTTCCATACAGACGGGACATTCGAAATAAATAGATGGATTCACTTCGATAGTAGCCATAGCTCGGCTGATATCCAAGTCGCCAAATCATGTAAGTATACGAAACGTGAATTCCTAGTTCAAAATGAATCGATTAATCATGGTAAGTATGTACGTACACCCGAAGGCAAACCGAATATCAGTGTTTATACCTCGATTCTGCAGTGTACGCAGCACTGAAACGATCTTCCGAAGAAAAATGCAGATTGCAAGACGTCCGTTCGTTTAACTTGCTAGAAGAGGAGAAAGGACTGAACACAAACACAATAACCCCGAAGAAGTAGTGGTAGGTATATGATTTGTATTAGTATGAATTTAGAAATGTGGACGTCAATTATCGAATGAGTAAATAGCTGCGCGAGCCGATTCTTATTTCACTAGTGTTTGATTGAATTCAACTTGTTGATATACGAGTACAAACTACGGCACTGTTGTGTAAGATTAATTATATCGTCACTTCGTCTGTCGCTGTACGAAAACGTAGCCTGTATACCTACGTGATAATTCTAAATTCAATTATATGAGTACTGTAATCAGTACCTACAAATAAAGAAACATGAGTCGCTCATAGCATAGTTCGGTTCGTCAATTTCATGCATACCTATAGGCATCTAGGACGATGGCTGGTTTTGCGAATAGCATATTTTATACGCCCTGGTAAGCGATTTGGAGGAAAAATAACATTGGGTCTTATGCGAGAAACACGCTGATCGTTAAGTTGCGAGTAGTATTTGATTCTAAATAATAAGAGTGAGTAAACATATCGAAATAGCAAACGTTTCTCGATTTTTCAAGCTCAGTTTCGTGAAGATTGATCAACTACAAAGCGAGTTACAATAATTTGAAAGTAAAAAGTCAGACACGGAACGAAGCGCGGCGCATTACCCCTCTTTCTCACCTATCTGACTTTTGACATGTTTCATGTCTTTTCTCTCGCCGGACCCCGATTTTGAAACTCGCGAGTACCCCCCCCCCCCCCCCCCCCGTCAAGAGAAAACTCTACCCCGTGGGTGATTCAGAAATTCGCGAGTACACCCCGCGTAATAATAATAATAATAAATAAATAAATAAATAAATAAATAAATAAATAAATAAATAAATAAATAAATAAATAAATAAATAAATAAATAAATAAATAAATAAATAAATAAATAAATAAATAATTAAATAAATAAGTAATTAAATAAATAAATAATTAAATAAATAAATAATTAAATAAATAAATAAATAATTAAATAATTAATATAATTAATAATTAGAAAATCTCTACCCCGTGGGTGATTCAGAAATTCGCGAGTACACCCCGCGTAATAATAATAAATAATTAAATAATTAAATAAATAAATTTTCCAAGTCCCTCTTCCTATCATATATGGCTAGATAGTCGAAATTTTTCCAAGTCCCCCTAGACTTGAATTGTCTCATACCATTCCAATACAACAGCGAGACAGGGGGCGAACGAGCGGAGCGAGTTCGCGCTACCTCATATTTCTCATAGAAGACTTGAATTTTCTTATACCATTCCAATACAACAGCGAGATCGCTCGTTCGCCCCACGAAAGTTGATACCTCAAAATATAGAACACCCACAATTACCTCAAAATATTTCTCATAGAAGACTTATACGACGCCAAGATAGGTAAAGGGGTAAACGAATAATATCTCACGAACACTTGACCTAGTAGAAGAATTAATAATAGATAAATAAATAAATAAATAAATAAATAAATAATATTAAATAATAAAATAATAAAATAATAATAATAAAATAATAAAATAATAAAATAATAAAATGATAAAATAATAAAATAATTTAATAATTAAATAATTAAATAATTAAATAAATGAAGGCTGGATAGTCGAAATTTTTCCAAGTCCCCCTAGACTTGAATTGTCTCGAATACCATTCCAATACAACAGCGAGTTCGCGCTACTTCATATTTCTCATAGAAGACTTATACGATGCCAAGATAGGTAAAGGGGTAAAAAAATAATATCTCACGAACACTTGACCTAGTAGAAGCCTAGATTGAAATATTTCAAGATGACTGATAAAATATAAAAGACATGGAACATGATTTTCATTTATTTGGCTACGCCAGAAAATTTTTAATTTTCAATTTTCAAACGGTTATAACTCGCTTTGTATAGTCCATCAATCCTAATGAAAATGAAAATGAAAATGAAACTGAGCTAAAAAAATCGAGAAACGTATACTCTTTCAATATGTTTACCTACTCTATTTTTTATTATTTTTAATGAATCGAATACTACTCGCAAATTTCTGCTTCTATACTGAACAGGAACCACACAGACTTTGATAAATCCTCTTGATTGCAAAAGAGAAGGCTGATTCGATACAAAAAAAATCAAAAGTCTCATATGAATACAATTTAGCTGACTGCTCAGTGTTGCCACAATTTTTCCCTCAAAGAACGTCAATTCCCGATAGGAAATTATGGGAAATCCGCCCTGGTCAACCTCGATCAATCAGCGTATCACAAAATCTGCCACGCGCGGCGTTATATATGAGTGAAAGTGCCCAATCGCGGCAAATTTTTTCGAAGGTAATTTTCTCTGGTGACAAACCACGCAATCTGCGTGTTCCGTCAAAACTGATTAGGTATCCGCCTACAGGATTGACAATCCGCCTAAGGGCCGCTTGTACCAAAAATTAAACCGAACTACGGGCTTAAGTTAACTGGTAAAAATTGGGCAGTCAAGTTAAGCCTGGTTTAGCTTATAACATGTGTGTTTAAATTAGGATTAAGTGGATTGGTACAACTGAACAAAGTTTATTAGTCAACTTGACCACGAGATTGAGAAGTTTGTACCAGCGGCTCTAAATATTGGAATTTCAAAAATTATCATCTTCAGATACGCATTGTACTTTGGACATTATCAACACGTGATGTCACGCGTTCTTATCTACTTAGGTGCAAAATAATACAGGCTCTTATTGTGGAAATTTTCTGGAATAATC